>CP141136.1:6250000-7500000 GCA_035236585.1 Warburgia ugandensis
TTGCTGAGATATTGTAAATATTTGAAGATTGAAAGTTTAAGACTTGAAGATAATCACCACCGAACTACTGATAAGGGTATTTACTTTGAGGAAGATTGTATTGATTGTTTTATAATTTGGATTGTAATATTTGGATAAGGTATGTAATGACTACAGGGGCTGTATATATGAACCACTGGATCGATCTTGATTTTAATAAAAGTATTTCTATTATTATTCAATGAAAATTTTATTTTAATCAAAAATCTATGTATAATAAGTAATTTGAGGTGGTACTCAGGTTTTTGACATATCAATTTCAAAGAAAAATATGTTTTTGTTATTTGTATTTTAAAAGAGTTTCAAAATAAGGACCTTACCTTTGCAAATATTTATGAAAGTATGTTTTAAAAACCCAGGTCATCACAATGGGCATGGAAAATATGTTGAATATAATGGGAAGAGACCTATCATTGTTGATGCTTCATATGAAGACAACATATAAGCAATTTAAGAGAATTCTCGGTCTAAGATGGGCTGTTAGTGGAAGGTCTTCTATAATGTGGAAAAATATTCCTTATCATTTTGTAAAAATCTACTATTGCATGATTTTATGGGTATGGAAACATTGTAACAATTTTCTATAATTGCCTTTTATTTTATTAAAATTTGCTATTTCTTTCTAAAAGCACTACAACATAGTTTGTCATGAAATTGTACATCATGTCTTTCTTGAAAAAAATGAAATTTTAGAGATTTTCCTCAACTTCTTATAAAACAAAACTTTTATGCACGTATGTGTTCAAACAAAGAGGGTATTCACAGAGAAGGTTCATGTTAGAATAAAATATATTGAAAACCCCTTGCTTTTTCCATTCAACATTTATAAAAAAGTTTCTGTGTATATTGAATATCTAATTGAGTAAAGTTTCTTCTGTTTGTGATGTTTTCTCAACAAATTATATTGACCCTCTTGGTTCTTTTCTTTTTTCTTTTTTTTTTGGAATAGTAGACAAACAACAAAAACACCCACCAATAAGCTGCCCTGAACCCTTAGTCTTCATCATCCAAAGGAGAGCCTTTTTGGGCCATTGTGCTAGAAGGCCATTGCTCTACTCTTGGACAGGGTGATTCAGCTGAATGAGTTGAGTGATTCCAGCTCGTTGAGTTGACTTCCTGCCAGATAATTTCTGTTTACCTTAATAATTACAAACTTCTAAAATTGTGGCTGCTTTTCACTCTCTGTTTGATTTTTAGTAAAATTATCCTTTGTAATCTTTGAAATTATAGATCACTTCGTTCTACTTTTATTGGTAGTAGTATGTCCTCAAGAGTCTTGACAAACCTTAAATAATATTTTATACCTATTTGTTTTGTCTTTAACTCATGTTCTCCCGATATAACAGGATTTACAGTTTTACATTTTATAAACATTAAATTACAATTACTGCCCCAAGTCGGCTCCTTCATAATGGTTTGGATAATTCAT
Source organism: Warburgia ugandensis (assembly GCA_035236585.1). NCBI lineage: Eukaryota > Viridiplantae > Streptophyta > Magnoliopsida > Canellales > Canellaceae > Warburgia > Warburgia ugandensis. The sequence continues at coordinate 6,251,469 of CP141136.1, forward strand.
AAGAGTGTGGACCACCTACACTTCTGGCTACTCATATTTCCAAGTGAAATACGCAATATAAGATACAAAATAGCTCCCTTATTATTACTCTTGTTGTTAGGTCGTTTCACGCCCACAATATTATTGGTTTTGATTATTGTGAACTTATAAATTAACCCGTTGAAGTTTCCCAAGTGAAAAATGTGAGTCAAGTATAAGATTCAAACCATTATTAGGTGGAGGTTTTTTTTTTTTCTATTTTTTTGTACAAGACAATTTTTTTTTTTCTTTTTTTCATAGTAGACACAAACACCTGTGCAATCTCGAGCTCAGGTACAAGAGAAGAATTACAAAGCAATTATAACTAAAACCATTATTTGGTGGAATTTTTGCTAAAGATCAATTATAACTAGAACTTGTCCACCATCAGATTAATCAAGGCCTTCAATTCATGGAAGGTTTACTGTTGAGTAGACACCATAATCTTTTGATTGTCTAACTGCCCCTGTAAAGGCCAAAAACCAAATGCTTGTAATATTCAGATGTATCTGAATTTTGGTACATCGTTCGTGCAAGGCTACCCACGAGATTGTCGGTTTGAATACTTGCATCACAGAGCTCACTTGTATTCATCCTTTTTAGTATTCTTATCCCATGGAGAGCCCAGAAATGAGTTGAGCAAACGCAAATAAGATATTATCTGGCTTGTAAAAATAGCTTTATTACCAAATGTTGTTTTCTCTACACCTGTGCACCTAATTTAGTTTTATGCAAAGTAAGAAACGTACAAAGAAGAAATTCCAATTGAGGTGGTCGGAAGTGAAAGAGAAAGACACATAACATTAACTAAACAAAACAAGTCCAAAACATCAAGCAGAGAACAACATCGGTGACAACCCTTAGACAAGAAGGAAACAGAAGTACCCCAACTAGCCAAACCCTCAGAAGAGTGGACTCGATCATTACGAGCAAACTAATTCTCCTGTGATTAGCAATTGACGGCCCATTAAAATAGAGGAGATGGATGACTTCCAAACGTAGGAGAGAAGAAGAACGGTAGTTATTCATCCCAAACAAAAGAAGAAGTCTCTTTCAAAGCTTCAATGTACTTATATTTGATTTCTACAACTTACCATCTACCTGCAGTATTTTTAAATTATGACCCGTAAAACACATACAAGAAAATAACATTCACACTTCATTATCTTATATACTACCTACTCTTTAATTTACACTAATTGAAGGTTGATATAATCATCAAAAGTGCTATCAACATTGATTAAACTGTTTAGTGTGAATGTCTGGATATCCTATCCCTATAATATATCCTACGAAGATTCATAGTGTGGATGAACATGAAGTCTGATATTGATGGTAAAAATCATAGAATCAGCTGCTATAATATATTTTATTCTAGGGGTGTTCACTAAAAGAAACTGTGATAATAAATATTTTGGTTTACACAGAATGAAGGAATTAAAGCAGTTCATGGAAAGATATCTGTTGTCAATCTTGGGACGTAGGACTCCCGATAAAACAAGAGGCTCCCAGATTTTAATACGAATTACAACGCAACAATCTTCTGCATTATATCCTAGTCGAATAATGTGATTGCGAGCTCAAATTCCAATAATCTGGTGGTTACATAGAGAATTGATCGCCAAGAGTGTAATGCAGGATAACACATGACCCACTTGAGCTCCTGGGCGAGTTCATTAAATATACTATCCAAATATGAAGTTTATGAGAGCAAACACATATTTTATATGTGTGCAAAGCTTAAAAGTTTAATTTCATTAAGCTATACAATTAAGTAAGACTAAGGCTTCTTCGAAGCTCCCAAAAGCCCTTCAAATTTTCAACACCAAAGCAAAGTTATCCCTATCAATGACCTATGATGACCCTTGCATCAAATATATCATGTGATAACAAAAGCAAATGAAGATGCTAGCATATGCATCCAATCACTAGAGTAAATGATTATTTAGTTGGCCATCCCAACTTCTAGGGTTTTCCCAGCCAACCAAATATATGCCGAAGTTGCAGCAGGTCCGTGAATGTTTCAATAATTCATTCAAACAAAAGTCATTGGCTTCATGTGATGTGTGCAAATATTCTCTTCTAGAGTGGGATCCTTCTTTCTTTAAGGGCTAAAGGACCCATAAAGATTTACTAAGAATAAGATAAATGGAGTCCGAGAACCAAATGTTTTCACTTAAAAAAAAAAAAACACTATGAGGTGTACTAGCATCTGAACTTAGCTTTGTAAAACTCGAAACAGCACTCTCTAGCCTTTTGCCTTATTTAGAGTACCATCAACTCAGCTGAAGTAAGATCTCAACATAACTTCCATACTAAAGCCACAATTATTATTCTAAGGAAAAAGAACAAGTCACAATTGTGAGAGAATGCCAACTAGAATAGTTTATGCCGAAAGTTGGTGGGCAAGGGACTCAAACCTACAACATTCCTGGGGACAGATGCACCTTGCCACTAGGTAGGTGCCCATCACACTGTTAGAATAGCTAGATGATCAAATTATATGATGCCTCCAAAGTTCAGTGGAAACATAGGTTATGGCATAAACCTAATATCATATTGCTAGATTCGGCAATTGGAATCCAACGACTACTACCAGATCGTGCGGACCATCCGTTGCACGTTCGTATTAGTGTGGACAATTTAAGTACGGCGCTCCTGCAAGTTGCAAGTAGGTGGAGAACCAAAGGAACCACTTTCATCCTTCAACTCAATGATGAAGTGGCAGAGGGTGGATTGTAAGGAACTGTAGGTTTCAGCTTTTAGCTTGTAGGTTTGAAGCTAAGATACTAATAATTTGGGTTTGGAAGCTTTGTATTAACTTTAGTTCACTGAATTAACTTTGAAGAAAATGAAGGAAAAAGAAGTCATCGAAATCAGAAAATAGACAAGAGAATCATTAACCAATTTTTTCTTTTTTTCTTCTGTTGTTTTCCTTACTCGTGCCAATTATCATAGAGTACGCATAATAGGAATAGCAGAGGTATATCCAGAAACAACGACCAGTACAAACAAAATAATTACAACTATAACTCTAGAAAAACCATGCTATAATCTACGATTTATATGTGTATGTGTATGAGTGGAGAGAAAGGGTGGGGAGGAGTACAATGTTCTTATAATCGAATCAGCCTTTCCCCAAGAATAAAGGAAAAGGAATTTGGTAGTACTGAAAAAGAGTTTTGAAAGGGATAAAGAGCCTATAAACCCGAAGCTCTCCTGTTAATTGCGCCTCGTGAGATTTAAGCGTACATATACCAGAAGAGCTACGTGATTCAGAACTTAATTGTTACTATCTGCCAGTCAATGACGAATGGGTAGTATCTTGTCTCCTCGTGTGTGCCAACAAGTTCATGGACGGATATGTTATACATGTATATGAGAAGGTAGTATGGTGGGGGCGTGGAGGGCAGGAGGTAGGGAGGGAGATTTTAAAATGAGTTTTCCAAAAAGGCTACGTGGTTCCGAGGCTAGGGCTGATCAATTAGGTTTCTGTATGGTTAAGAATCAGAATCCTTTTGGATTGGTGAGGAGAATGATGCATGCACCCCTTAGTTTTTTCCTTTAAGGTCCCACATCATTTATCTCTGAGGTATCTTGACATGAAAAGCAATTTCAAAAAGAAGAAGACATAAAACCTTACCCTGAAATTCACATGTGTTAGTACAAGAGAAAATTCTAACCATTCTCTTTTTATTTTATTCATCGGGAAGAATATATCATTACCCACCGTTCTCTTCCTCTTTCAACTACAAACCCTGGTAAAAACGTACGTATTCTAGCTGTTTGTATCATTTCATCCTTCTAAGATTGAAAAATACCACAAACTAGGGTAGGAAATTGCTCTTCAAATGGAAATCATGGTCTACTGTTTCGAAGAACCATCAGTCTGAAGTGGTTTACTATAAATGGATAATTTTGCCTGCCGAATAAAGGTTGAGTTGGCTCACTTGTATGCTCAAATGGGAGGAATATCTAATGTGGTTATCATGAACGACGAGAAGAGCGGATAGAAGTTTATGAGTGCCTCTAGTTATTATATATATTTCTTTGATCTTATGCATCGTCTGTTAGGATATGATCGTAGGTGGCCGCTATGGCCTTAGCTAGGTGTGTTCCCCCTTCTCATTGTTCTTAGGGCCATCCACATGGTGGACCACGCTTCGATTACCATGGCCCTAATATCATTTTGATTGGCTGATACTATTTGATAACATGCGAACTTATGTTGTTGGAATTATGGGTTTGTTGCCTTTGGTTTATAGGTAGTGTCTATCCATTGCAAGAAGCTCTTGATTGGGCGGTTATAATAGTCCATCAACTCTTACTCTTCGGCAATGAATATTGAACGTCAGGCCCACAACTGTACCTTTCAAATTTCTCAAAGTTAGGCCCCATCCATTTGCAATACAAGAGCACCATCAGATTATAATGAGATCAGAATATCATAAAGAGAATGCACCGAATTGTACCATTCCTTTGAAAGAATTTTGAGAAAGTTAGCGAATAAAGTGGAAGTCAATTTTAATTTATTTAGCAAAAGCATGTTATGTGCATGAGCCAATAAAGACATTTATAATCATTGAGCTACATTGCTTTCTAGTTATCTTAATCCGGTTTAGTGTTCAATCTACATTGTCCTGAAGTCACTGGAATCTGACCCACATGTGGCATTTCGTCGGAAAAGCAAGCGTGCAAGAAGTGGAGAAAAGGAAGATTAAAAAAATACCCATTAAACAATGTTTCAATGGCTGAAAGGTGATTTAAATACGTATAAAATCATAGATATACAGGTACACAAAAAGATAGAAATAAAGGTAGGAAATTTATATTCCTCTACGCAATCTTAAACTTATGAAGAAACAATAAATTAAACCAAATAAGAAAGGATCTGCTTATTTGATCCTTGTATGGAAAGTTAGTGTAATCATAAATGAATTATTGGGGCCTAATATGTATGCAGACACACACACCGACAATATGTATGTACATATGTATTCTTTTGAACAGCACTGATCGATTATATAAAGGAACATCACTTGGTACAAAATCAAACTCTCCCTGGACAATTTTGGAGATTGTTTTCTTTTTCTTTTCCTTGAAATATTGAACACATACACACATGTTTTGGAGACTGTAAAAAACGCTACGACCACCTCTTATTTTCTTTCTAACCTGTCTAGGAATCATATCGTGCTCCCCGCAGTATATGGGAGTATATGATACAGTTAGGAAACGAGTGGGGAGGCCCAGATTTAGGCTGATCTTAATACTAGCTGCTTTTTTTAAGAATTGTAAATTGGACAGTCAAATTTATTTGTCGTCCACCATATAACTCGAACTTATTTTAGTTAGCAATGTCAATGGATAGGATTTTTGGTACCTGGCTCATCTAAAAGAAGGCAAATACTATCAATGGTAGCTAAATCTGGCTCCAATTATGTTTCTTGCTGACCATACTAGATACTTCCCTTTAGTGCTGGAATCACCATAATTCCTTCTAAACCACCCATCGTGTAAACCGGAATATATGGCGAGTCAGCTAGAGAACCAATTGGGGATCTAAGCGACTCATAGTATTTGCCGTCTCAAAGGAACATCTGATCATCTTTTAACGACATGCAATTTTTTTAATTTTTTTATGAATTCTAAAATTGATGGTAAATACACCATTGGAAGGAAAAAGAAAAAAATAAAAAAGAAGAAGAAAGCATGGTAATCTTGGGCTCTACTTTTCTCGCTGACCGTATCATAATATTGCTCTCCTTGTTACAAATAACTTTGATAATGTGCAAAACTATTATTCAAAATTAAAACAAGTTTTCAAAAAGGTTCACGATAATTTTTCTTTTTGATAAGCTTTGAGAACTTTCTCTAGGATATGTTTCAAAGCCAATAAAAACATAAAATTAAAAATAGAGAAAAATTGCCAAAAAAAGGAAAAACCAAAAAGTCCTTTTCCATTTAAAAAAATTGATTAAAATTTACTTTTCATATATTCTTGTGTAGATCTAAGAGATAATTTGATTTTATTATCTTCTTTAAAGTTACTTTTGCAAAGACCTAAAAACATAGGGAGAGTTGGATCATCATTTCCTTCTTTTGTTTGTTTTTTAGAATGTTGTGCAAGCTAGCCGTGCTAGTACTATTATTTCTCCATACACTCATAAGATAAAATGTGGCAATACATTCCCATACATTTTAAAAAGTTAGCTATTTGAATAAAACTATTAATGCTTTCTAAAAATGCATGCTTATAGGTATGATGGTGTTCGTCCATGTAGGAAGATTTTCCTACATATTAGTGATAGAGAATGATGGAGTTCTTCTACATCTACGATGTATTCAATTTACATTTGTTTATATGTATATTGTACACCGACCTTTGCACCATATTTACTTATGCCTTTGTGTATACATTATGATTATATGGTCCCAAACAACCATAAGGTAAAATGTGTTTGATTTTCTCTATTATATGTCAAATAATGGATAAATATGTTTGAATTTCTATGGTTATAAGTTGATGCTTTTTCTTTTCTTTTTGGTATTGATGCTAGGTCATGGGTTTGAGGTTGGCATCCTCTATCTCATTAGGGGATGGATAGAAATAGCACTGTGTGAGTGCTTTTCTTTATAATTCTTCACTTTTGTACAATACAGAGAGAGAGAGAGAGAGAGAGAGAGAGAGAGAGAGAGAGAGAGAGAGAGAGAGAGAGAGAGAGAGAGAGAGTAGTCTGTTTATTGGAGGTATAAGAAGCAATTGACATTTGATTGGCTGAGAAAAAGTAAAAAATAGAAAATGTTTAAGGAAATAATAGTTTTCTACTTACATGTGCAATAAATAGCCGAAATTACCACTCCCCATGTGTGTGTGTGTCTCGATTATAACAATAATACAAGGAAAAACAATTGACATTTCAAAAGGAAAAGAATAGACTTACACTAGATTACATATACATGATGATCTTGGCCCATGTTTCTTTGGGTTTTAAGTCATGACCATTGATTAAAAAAGTATCACATGTAAATAGCAGTTAGAATCATCTAGTTAGCAAGATTGTTTTCAAATACAGTTAGGGTCATGCATCTGGGACTACCATTTTCCTTGGACTAATGATGTAATATGATATAGCCAATGATATATGTCATGTAATGGCATATACGTAATGGCGGTTCATCTAGGCCAATGTGTCATACCGCACTAATCAAATAAATATATCCATAGTGTTCTAGGTTAGGATATCTACATCACAATCAATAGTCAAAGCCTTATGATAAATCTCTACAAATTAGAATATTAGGGCTACATATATGTTTTTATTTCCCTTTTTGTTCTTGTAAATGGTACAAGTAGTTGGTCTCCTAGATTTCTTTTTTTTGAATAGTGAATATTATTATGAAGCAAACTACCTAGAACCCTATTATCCTCAATATACTTGATTTCTCCCCAATAAGAGGGAAAGTGCCATCTTAAAACCTTCAACAAAGAATAACGAGGAGAAGCACCTTGCTATCTATGATCAACATTGCTAGATGACTTTTCATGTTTGGTTTGGAAGATTATAACCCTTATATAATCAAAGAATTTCAGAACATTACTAGCTTTTCTAGGTTAGTGCATTAGTTTACATGGTAATATTTTTCTTAAAAAAATGGATTTGCACAAGAAATTTTCAAATAATATATGAGATTAGTTGCTTGAAAAAATCCCATTTAACTCATACACTAACTTTTCTAGGTTAGTGCATTAGTAATTTAAATGGTAATATTTTTGTGAAAAATTGGATTTGCACATGAAATTTACAAAAGATATATGAGAATTTGATGAATTAATTGAAAAATCCTTTTAATTCAATACCATGCATTTAACAGGTGAAAGAATTTTAATTGCTCAAAATCATTAGAAGTTCAAAGAGAAAGTTATGATTGCTCCATGAACTTTGCAACTATGATTGGCGTAACAGTAAAAGTTGTCGTCATGTGACCTTGAGGTCATGGGTTCAAGGCGTGGAAACAACCTCTTGGAAAAATGCAAGGTAAGGTTGCGTACTATAAGCCCTTGTGGTCCGCTCCTTCCCCGAACTCGGCATAGGTGGGAACTTCCTGCACCGAGTCTGCCCTTATGCTTCTTTTATAGTAAAAGTGAAGAATTACAAAGCAAATCATTTACACACTCTACAAAATCTTATCTTGAGTCAAACAAAAAATCTGCAAATGCAACCAGTGACCAAGCATATTCCACAGGAAATGCCAAATTACCTGCAATGACAAGCACTAGACACTGTTGCCAAACATCAAGAATGGTTAAGTCCATAGTTAAAATGGCAAGCTGATCTCATATGTAGTTTGCCATAATGGCAGGATGTTGTATATGTACGGGAGTTCCTTTTTTCTTGAGTAATATAGTTATTAAGACACGTTAGTTGCTATATTCAGCATCTAAAACAAAAATCTTCCTGCTCACACGTGGTTTTTGAACACCAAACTAGCTACAAAACCAACTAAAGAACATGTTTTAGGATAATTAAGTACAATAATACGATTATATCAAATAAATGAGAGCTAACTGCATTGTTTGTAGGGAAAAGCCAAACCCAAGTGCCTGTATTTCTTTTTCCTGTTTCTTTTCTTTTTCTTTTTATATTTATATAGCTGAACGTGAACAGAAAAGATAGAAAAAAATGTAAAAAGTGGCGCAACTGATAACCGGGGTTTGAGAGGGTTATCGATGAGTTTGGGAAAAAATAATATAGCAATTTCTCGGCAAACATGTGAATAATTTCATAACAACCTACACTTTCTTCTTTCTCCGCTTTCAACTTGCAAGCAAGTACATACTACAGTTTTGTAAGAGCAGCTGGAAGTATACAACTTTCAACATATCCTAATACCAAAAGTAGGTAAGCGTACCACGAGCCTCAGTTCAAAGTAGCTGGAACTATATACACTTTCATGCAAATGTATATATGATCTGTTGGATTTTTCATTTGAAAGTTTATTTTTCTATCTTTTTTTTTTTTGAGAATGGAAATTATATATATTTCTCAGTCAGTTACGCCCATTCAGTTGCTGATATTTCTTTAAATGATGGGTATTTCTTTATAATATTGAATTTTGTTCAAGCTCAGTTTAAGTTACGAACGCCTAATATTTGTTTAGTTTACATGTATTTTTCAGTTAATGTGGGCTGAGTTCTACAGTTCTCATTTTCATATGCATACAGCAGTTCTCGGAAGGTTTCCTATATGGATTCTTTTTGAATGACCAGAATTCTTATTTGTATGACGGACGCTTTTAGTTTCTTTAGGTAGAATAAGTTGGGCATAGGTACGACTAGGTCTGCTTCCAGATCACTTGGCAAATCTAAGCCTCATTCTTGTGGCCTTTCAATGTGAGGTCAGAAATTAAACTAACAGTAGTCGACATCCATTAAAATGCCTCTATAAACAGAAGGCTTAGAATTGCCAAGAAAGGGAGACTTCAGATGCACCTCCCATCCTTTGCTAAGTCCGGCACATAAATGTGTTTTTGGTTATTGAACAAGTAGGCTCCACTAACATTTTAGCTGTTCACAAATTCTTTTTCTTGAGGGTGGTGCAAGTTGCTCACAGTTTGCAAACACGCGTTTTTTGTGTGTGTGTGTGTCTGAAACAAGTATATAACAGCTTACAATTAGAATGGCAAAATCAGATTCTTCCATAGAAATGGTATACATTTATTAAATCTTGTGAATACTGCTTGTTGATTGCTGATTTAATTGTATCTTATTAATTTACAAATAGAATGTACTCAATCTATATGATCGAATTTATTAGGAGCCTTTTCGATGTCATGACCCAAGTCAATTTCAAAAGAATGTAAGATAATGTAAGAATTCCATTTTTGCTTTACATAAACCCCATGATTTTTAAAGAGTATTGGGTAATGTAAAGATACCATTTCTGATATATTTATAAATATAGTGATTTTTCCTTTTTTATTTCTCACGAGATGAGAAAGTGGTGAGAAGGAGGTTTAGTGCCAGAGGATGATGTTATTATAAGTGGAGTGTCATAGTCTTCCCTTTAGTGTACCCCCCCCCCCCCCCCCATTTATTACCCTTGTTTTTTCCCTTGCATTCCTCCTCCAACACTTAATGTTCTTTGCCTTCTCTCCATCTCCCTTCCCCTTGTTCCCGATTTTGCAGGCCTCCCTCCTCCAATTAGGGTTCTTTGTCCCTTGTTATTATCTTCCTTGACCACTTTTTCCTTTCTTTGGCCAAAAAATGAAAGGAATTCTATGATGTGTCAATGGCTAGAGTTTCCTTAATCCTAGAAGAACAAAGGCACAGTCCTTGAAAGAGCTCAAACAAGCGATAAAGGGATCATCCTTTCTTCCTCATCAAAAGGCTTAGATCACAAACAGGTAAATCTATGTAACTAATCTTTTCTTTTTTACATATTTCTGTTGGGTGAAATAAAAAGATGGCACAAGGTTTTGATTTTTCTTCTCTGGTCTAGGGTTTTGTTAGATTCTTTTCTTTTCTTTTTTCTTTCTGGTAGCGTAGCAGGTCTTGAAGGCTTCAAGTCAATTCACTGTAGCTGAAATGGCACCCATCAGATCCTTGCTCAGGTAGCTTCCCAAGGAGAATAATACATATAATAAATGGCGCAACTAAATTGTATGAAATAGAAGCCTCTAAAAATGAAAGCTAAAGTTACATTCGTATAAAATAAAGCTAGCGTTAAGAAGACAGATAAACAACCTCCAAATTCAATAAACATGAAGAAAGATTTCATGGTAGCTGTGGAAATTTTTGCTAGAACCACAAGCTATAATCAGGCTTCAAACTTTCCCTACTTTCCCAAATGGGCACTAGCAAGAACTTGTATGCACACCACTCATTACCTCCATATGCACTTAAGTATCATCTTCTTAACACCGTTACCGAGAGAAAGAAAAAGGGAAAAGATCACGAAAGACCATTTTTTGGCGCATAACAAGTTCAGCAATAAATCTGTCTCGAAAGAAATCAAAATCAGAAAAGAAGAAAATAGGAATTGTAAGAAAGACATTCAGAAATGGTTGAATGGTCTCGTGGGTTTTCTTTTTCTTATTGCAGTGACATGGCATCATCAAGCTCTTCCAACTCTCCTTGCGCTGCTTGCAAGTTCTTAAGGAGGAAATGCATGCCTGGTTGCATCTTTGCACCCTATTTCCCACCTGAAGAGCCTCAGAAATTTGCCAATGTTCATAGGATCTTTGGAGCAAGCAATGTCACAAAGCTCCTCAATGAATTGCTCCCCCACCAGAGAGAAGATGCAGTGAATTCCCTTGCTTATGAGGCCGAAGCCCGGATGAAGGATCCGGTCTACGGCTGTGTAGGAGCGATCTCGGTCCTCCAAAGACAAGTATACAGGCTTCAAAAGGAGCTAGATGCCGCTAATGCTGATCTGATTCGATATGCTTGCAATGAAGTTCCTACCGGATTGCCTGTTCCTACCGCTGCCGGATTACCGCCTATGCCTTCGAACCAAAGATCTATGGAAATTGGTAGAAGAATGGGCAATGAAGGATCATACTATCAGACTTCAGGTTTGCCTATTCCATATCCAACGCCATGGACTAACAACCCTTCTGGAGACATGAATGAAAGAGGAGGAGATGATAATATGTGAAACCAACTTACGCATTATTATAATCAAAGATCTATATGTCTTAATCATTCCGGGACAATCAATAGAAGTTTCCATGGTATTGTGTGTAATCTGGGAAGTTTTCTAGAGAACATTTCTTGGACTGGTTTTAGCTAATCGTGGTTATTATTTATTCCTTGGCAAGTTATACAAGATTGAAGATTACTTCTTTTGCCAAGGATTTCGAAATTCTGTAGCTAGTGTAAGTATGTTAAGAGTTTCGGATTTGAATGAAGTTGTAAAAGATGTTAATTATTGATTTATTCGCTTCTGTTTTCTAAGTGCAGTTATTATGGGTGTGAAGGTTTTATTGTCCCTGCTATCTTTCTATGTTAAGAGAGCTTTCTACTCAGCTAAAGAGGATTCTACAGCTATCTCTAAACTCTATACATAGTCATCTTGTACATTATCTTCATTTCTTGTTTGTTGTCTAGAATGTGACCCCCATTTGCAGTCCACTATTTTATTTTCTGTACAACGATGTATTACTGACTTGTAATCTGACTTAGGAATCATACGTTAGATCTTCATTTCATGGTAGCAGCGAAGTTTCAGTAGTAGATTTCCTTCTCACATCAGTCTTATGACTAATAGTATTCTATATGCATGGATCGGATAAAATGTTCTTCATGAAACCAAGAAAAGAAAATTCCTTAAATAAGCGTATAATCTCAACAGCATCCACCGAAAGCACTGTGACTTCTCTTGGGTTTGAAACAAACCTTTTCATCTTAAGTTCTATGTCATGAGTTAGCATTTTTGTGATTATAACCACCCTAAATTTGATGCTTTATTTACCTTCTGTTGATTGTTAACACAAAATCGGGCAGGACAACCCCTAGAATAACCAAAAAATTATCATGGGTATTGTAGGTTCTTCAAGTATTTCCTACATTAATTCATGATTTTATGTTCTGCTTCATATTTATGATTACACTAATCATGGGTAGTTGCTTGACTTTCTAAACTTGTTGGTAGCTAACCCATGTGACATAGAACGAACTTGTAGCTCTAGTCAGGAAGTCAATTTTCATCCACAGCAAACTCTGGAAAGAGAAAAGAAGACTTGGAGAAAATCTGCCTAGGCTACTGCAATCTTCCTTATGGGTCTCCTAGTTCAGTTCATGTGCTTTTCATGGCTATCTGTTTACCGATCGTACGGATTGTAAATCTTCTGGAGTTTTCTGGTTCACCTTGTTAGTGGTAAAACGGAAGCCATTCTGCTGGCATGTGGATTTTATCTAAAACAGTGAGATACAGTTACCTACTCTAGAGGATCCATAAAGGGATTGTTGATCCATGTGAGGGTACGTTCAGAACAGATTTTCTAATTGCATGTGGATCATAATTGGTTTTTCACTTTGCCTTCCCGACCTTCACTGTTCTCACCTCCAACATTTCTCAGACCAAACAGTACGACCCACCTATGTGTGTGTACCTATACGTCTCCACAAATATTGTATACGTGTTTCTATGAACAGTTCCATTTTCATACACACATCTTCATGCATATTTGATCAGCTTCTAGAGAATATTGTCAAGGGATGATATCAGCACCCCCCTTGTTTTGATGTTGCCTCTCTCTCTCTCTCTCTCTCTCTCTCTCTCTCTCTCTCTCTCTCTCTCTCTCTCTCTCTCTCTCTCTCTCTCTCCGCGCATGTTCCTATGTTTTCTATGTAAGTGCATGTCCTTCAAGAGAATTTAATGATGGAAAACCGAGAGGATGCACTTTCGCAAGTCCAAATACAAAAGAAGAATGAATAAGCTAATAGATTGGGTTATTGCTCATATGACAAAGTAATACGTTTACTGTTAAGTGGATAAGGCATCGCCGCAAAGCATTACGATGGAACTATGTGCCCTGTTCCAGTAACAAAAATAAACTTGTCACAACCAACTATAACATATGATAGCGAAATCTCATATATATCACAATAAAACTTCAAAGCAATGCGGCTTATGCAGCTGAGCGAAACATGAACTCTTAATCATAAGTAGACATACATAAACCAAATGTGTCAGTAGCATTGAAAATATCATAATGCATGAAAAACTTTGGTCATTGATTTCATTAGGGGTGGCAAAATATGATACGACATGATAACACGACTCCAACCCAACACGGAATTAGGGGATTAGGGTCGAGTCTTATCGTGTTTGTGTAACCTGAAAATGACACGTCAAAAATCATGTCGTGTTCGGGCCAATCAATGTTGACCCATCATGTTGACCCATCTAACTCGCAAGCTGTTAACCAATTGAGTTGACAATATCGGATGGTTCTTCAAAACAATCTTATATTACTATAGTAATATAGGACGGTTCATTAGAAATAATAATATATTACTATATTACTATAGTAATATAAGACGGTTCTTCAGAAATAGTCCTATAATACTGTAGTAATATAGGATGGTTCATCAGAAACAGTCCTATATTACTGTAGTAATAAAGGACAATTCTTTAGAAACAGTCTTATATTACTGTAGTAATATAGGATAGTTCTTCAGAAACTATCCTATATTAGTTATTTTATATTTATTTAATCATGTTACATGAGTCGAGTCGTGTCGACTCATTTAATAATCGTGTCATGTTTGAGTCACGGGTTCTTGATATGATTATTAAGCGGGTCGTGTTTGTGTCAACCTATATACTATAATGGGTTAGTCTCGGCACGACATGAACATGACCAGCCAACCCGAATTGCCAAGCCTAGATTTCATCCCAAATTAGTGAAAGTTCCTGTGCATATATGTTTTTGTTTTTGTATATAGATGTCTATGTACTGTATGTGCATTTGTACGTAGACACACCCATGTGTATGTTTTTTCTGAAATTACACGTGTACCTAAGTTTTAGTGGTTACACATACACGTAGCTAACAGCAAAACAATGTCTATAGTAAATAAATAAATAGGCAGACTGGCATCCAATATCGTCCTTAACATAAGCCACATTTCACTCAGTGCCTGTTTGGTGGACAGGAAATGGACGAAAATTGATTTTTATAGAAAATGAATTCTCCACGGCAAGTCTTTATGCCAAAGTGAATTCCATTAAAGACCCGAAAATTGTATAGGGGTAAAATTTTTGCTTCTTTGGAGGAATTCAGTTTGAAGAGGTAAAATGCTCATAACGCAGGATTTTATTTATTTATTATTATTATTTTCCTTGATAATCAATTTTCATCCATTTCCAGAACACCAAATAGGCCCTTGCGACACGTCCACATTTTCCATAAGCATTCAACAACTAGAGGTTGGTTTTGCTTACGAAACTAGTACATTAGACTCACACGCGCTCGGTGTAGTGTGTGTACATATGTAATGTAAGTTCTTCGTCCTGCAATAAGCAACCTCTTCAAACACTGGTCTTTTTCTCTCTGTCAAGCCCATCAAGTTTGCAATCATCCCAACCATGAATAAATCTGACAGTAGCGTCTAGTTCCACACTGGTTTTTCACAAATGATATTCACTTGTGTCGAGTTAACGTGAACCCTGTTTAGCCTGTGACACAATATTCCTGCAATGGTCACACTGGGAGCAACAGGATGGACGGTCCCAGTTAACCCCCAGCCAACCAGAAAAATGCGACAATAACTTCCGAGCACATCTATTGTGGTGCAGTGAGAGAAAGAGAAGGAGAGAGATTTGACGTGTCAATGAATTTCTAATTTCCTTATTTTCTTCGATCGTGTAATCCAATCTTGCCCACCTCTTTCATTCCTGGCACCCTACACCGGCAGTAGAAATCAGCTCCAGCATCAAGAAAGCACGAGTGGAAGAGTCCTCTGTTGTGTTTCCGTGTCAGAGAAAAATGAAATAATTCTGTCTATCTGCCATTCGAGCGTCACGTCTATCAGTGATAGAAGCCACTTGGTCGGCAGCCATGAAGCCCCACCATGACCGCCCATCTCGAAATCGACAAAAGATCATCCCTTTCTGAAACCCATTCAACTTGTCATGAAATCTAGTGTAGAGATTTCACAATATCTTTGTGGGTTTTTCACCTTTTATAGTCTGATGTTTGTACTACACGATGACCGTATAGGTTTCAGATTTCACTCTGATCCTTAGTCCCACTGCAAAAAGAAGGGGTCAAAATGTTAAAGATGAACAGATGATGTGGGTTCCATCTCTGCGTCACCTGCAGTTCGTATTTGCGTCCATCCTTTAATTTGCTTGTCATGAAACTGAAGAGGCCAGTGAAGAAAGCAAGCAGCTAGTAACACTGTTGAGTAAATAGGTGATGATTAAAAGCAGTTCTGATGTTGAGAGGAGGAAGGTAGAACTGCTAGTCTTGTTGCGCTTCTCATAAATGGGTTGTTAAGTGGGATAGTTATTCTTTTTTGTTTAGGCTTTTCTTAATATAAATGCCATTTGATTTTTCCAAAAAGGAAAACAGAGCAACGTTTTTTTGGCAAATAATAGCAAAAAGAACAGAATTTGAAAGCCACTTCATACCTGTGCTTGTTTCTTGTTTGCTGCTAATGCTTCAAGTTGATTTTTTCTTCCTTACCAGGAGTTTGTATCATTTGATGTGAGTATTTGTTTCATTGTTTTAGTTTTTTGTTGTTCTTCTCAATTACGTAGGCGTGCTTGTGTGTGGAAGAGGAAAGAGTCGTTTGGTGTGGTTAGAGAAGAAATAGGAGAGAAGATTGAGGATGATGTCAGAGTGTATATGGAAGTAAGAGAGAGAAGGGATTGGGATAGTGGGAGAAGGGAGAAGGGAGAAGAGAAGCAGACTTTCCCATTTCGAAGCCAAGGCAACAGGAAACTATGGCATTTAATTTTGAGAGAGAGAGAGAGAGAGAGAGAGAGAGAGAGAGAGAGAGAGAGAGAGAGCAATGATAATAATTAGAAGGGAAATAGGAAATTTAGCAGAACAATGAAAGTTAAGGGGAAAATATGATATTTAGCTAAAATGGAAAAGAAAAGGTCGGATTTCACATCAACATTGATGAGAGGATACAACCATTTAAGGGAAACATTGACTATATTGAAATGTGAGCGCCCTTCTAGAGGAGCATATATTAAAAACCCGATTCGCAAGTTAGGCGAGTTAACTTAAGCAACTCGTGGGTGACTCTAAAGTACTCCGCTTTGATTTCTAAAATTTTGTCAATTTCTACTACTATAAGAATATTTCATGGCCTGTGCACAATTAAAGTGATAGGCGCGTAACGTGGTTAAGAATAGATATTATTATTTGGAAGGTGAAATCTTACGCCAATTTAATCCAATCTTATTGTGCAATGAGTCACTCAGTGAGTCGACTCAATTTTCTACCCAGTCAATTAACTTGAACAAACTTTCTAAGCCGACTCACGAGTTTTAGAATTATTAGGAGGAGAGCTTGCATTTAGACATAATACATATGAGTTGATCATCTTGTAAGTGAGAGAAGTTTGATGATAGTTCCGTGCGTGTAGAGAATGTGGGATAAAGTAGGCAAATAGTTTGTGAGTTAGTATTCTCAAAGGAAGAAAAAGGTCTGTGACTGGTTTGTCGAGGCATGCGAGTCCCTGTATGCCAAGTGGCATTGGCCAAGGTGCATTTGCAGCCATGTTCGTTACCAGTTCTAGTTGCAAAAGGTCTCAATCTGCGTGCAAATGATCAAACCAATTAATACACTCTAGACGGAAGAGTCAACATATTTTTTTGACTTCTAGCGGATGATGCCATTGATCACGGCTTATCCATCTGCACCATAAAATCAGGAAAGACAATGATAAGAAAGATCACATGCTGTTAGTATAGGAGTTAATCATTTCTGTTATTGCAGCCATTTTGGAACATGTCATGCAGGAGGGTTTGAAAGATGCTCTGTGGTTGACATTACAATCAAGCAATAGTCCGACTATGCAGTTATGAATATAATTATAATCTAATCCAAAAGATGAACGATATCAATGCAATTATAATCTAATGGAGATGAACATTCAATCTGAATGGCATATTAGTGTATTTATTACAACTGCCATTTACTCGGGATTTATCATAATATGACCCACATGACTTGGTCCAAGTTCTCCTTCTCTTTTTTCTGTTCTTAAAGATAAAAGAGATGATATTGGAGGGAAAGGAAAACTACAGAGGTAGATTGAGATGACCTAGAGAAAAAGCAAGCAGAAAAAATGCTTAAGGGCAGCTCCGGTGCACAAAGCTCCTGCCTATGTGGGATTTGGGGAAGGAGCAGACCACAAGGGTTTATAGTACATAGTCTTATCTTGCATTTTTGTAAGAGGCTATTTTCATGCCTTGAACCCGTGACCTCAAGGTCATACAATGACAACTTTTACCATTGCGCAAAGGCTCTTAATTATAAAAAACAAATTACAAATTTACAATAAGTAAATCATCTACATTAACTCCTTTAGCCTCAAAACAAATATTTCTCTTGGAGGAATCTAAAAAAGGGAGTACCTTATGCACCAAGGTCTAGAACCATTGTTATAAAGGTCTAAGCAATGAATACGAGCTGACTTGCTCATGCTTTAGCTGTATCAATGGGCTAATATGGTCTGTGGCAAAAGCAAGGCCCGAGGATTATACTCAAGTAAAATATGTACCAAGTTCGTAGGCCTGAAAGCAGCTTTTCTTTCTAATTCTGGACTAATCCTAACAACTAATCTAGTTCTCATCATAGCCCTCCAATCGTCATGAGAAAAGAGGTAATTAAGATACATCACAATAAAGCTGACTATCGATATCATGCTTTTGAGGCTTTACTACCAGGCGTGCAGCCGTGTCATTTATCAATGTAGGTCCCCATACAAAGTAAGAGCAAATCAAATAAGCCGAAGTGACAAAGGTGCAAAGTGCCTAAACTTACCTATCAAAAGAGAGAAAAAGTGCCTAAACTTATCTATCAAAAGAGAGAAAAAGTGCCTAAACTTGTGGGCGCCAACGCAAATGCCCATTGGTTTAAGAAGACACAAAAGAAACCTTTTCATAATGACTTATGTACCGTTGCCGAAACCTGAAATTAAGTGCTTAAAACTCGTTGATGCCTTTCATTTCTTTGTAAAGACTTTACTAAATAAAATGGAATTAGGGAATCTTGCCTCTGTCTAACTAATAGGCCTGATGGGGTAGCTCTTATTGTCATGCAAAAGGTATCACCGAAAGCGCAAAGAGAAAGAGAGTCCAATGTGTCTTGCATAATTGACATGTCATGTTCCGTCGGTTTGGATTCTCTGCATGCTTTGGTCCACCATAGATTTGGCAGTTGACCTCAATTTCACCATTTTTTATTATCAATAAGCGGATGGTTCCAATGTATGGCCACAGTGATTATGAGCTAGCTTTGTGGACCCTAGAACAACAACACAGACCACCATGATTATGTGGGGACTGGCTCTCTCTCTCTCTCATGGTTGTAAAATTTGCACGTCAACTTGGCAGCAAATCAAGTAACTTGCTGAGTGAACTTGCTACATAACAAAGTACTTCTTCTTCTTTTTTCCTTTTAGATCAACAAAGATTCATTCAATAAAAAAATTACAAAATTTAGATCATGATGCAGAGAATAGGCTAAAAAAGTAGAGGATAGTCATTCTAACACCTAGAACTACGTATAGTGGAAGCTTTTCTAGCAAGATAATTTGCTACTTCATTTCCTTGTATGTAGATATACATGATGCTCCTCTCTTTGATGTCGGTCATCATTCTTCTATAATCCATCGCCATTTGATTAGCATTCCATGTTGCAGTCGATCCTCTTTGCATTATGTTACTTACGGACTTTGAATCTCCATAAACCTACAATTTATCAACGCCATATCAGTAGCAACTTTCATCCCATGAAATAACGCAAGCCACTTCGCCTCATGATTCATTTTTTCTTCCCAAGTAGTAGCTAAATCCTGCTATGAATTTCCTTTGCCAATCTCTTAACACGCCACTAGCATCTCCATGACCGGGATTAGCAAGGGATGATCCATCAAAGCGTAACTGCATGGTACCAATTGATGGTGGAATCAATTTGTTAAGAATATAGTCTTTGGCTAGTTTTATGATATGCATCTCTCCAATGCTTTAGGTTGTCCAAGATTCTTGCCTATATAGTGAACTGGTCTGAAGCTCATTCGAATATTCAAGGACTAGCGCTTTGCAAGTGTCATAGGCTAATCTCAGTCGGCGTTGCCACAGTTGATCTCATTGTTTCTCTCCTGTCAGATCGTATCCACCATCACAGCATCAATTTGCTACGTAGATGAGATTATAAATCCTGTAGTTCTTATCTCTAGTGCAAATCCAATTATTGATAGCCTCTTATATCATCAAATATCTGAAATGTAATTTTAAGCTCCTTATGAGCCTCCCTCCAAATTAGGACAATCCACGGGCATGAGATGAATAAATGGACTACTATTTCATTTTGGTTTCATTATGGACATCGTTTCTGGTCGCTTTCGAGTCATGGTAGATTGTCTCTTGTCAACAACCTATTATGAGCCAACTTCCATAAGGATGCTTTAATCTAGCCTAGATTTTAGATGACCAGATACGCTTCCATAATGTATGGTTAATCCAGTCTGCCTCACACATCATTGAGTATGCTGTTTTGATAAAGAATTCCCTGTCGTTTGATGGCGTCCATACAGGCTTATCCTCCAACTGGAGATAAATTTGAATATTCACAATAATCCTTTTGATCTCATCTTGCATAAAGATGATGTAAGAGAGGTCTCATTGCTCCCCTTTAATTATATGGTTCCCTCTATGTGAATATTGATAAAGAAGAAAGCAAGATAGAGGACCATGGTCCATAATTGGATTGATTCTAGTCCAATTATCATGCTACAGGATTCTTTATCACTTCTTCCAATAATCAATTTAGCTCCTTTAAAAATGAGATTCCTACTTTCAGCCCATAGCGGTGATGCAAATGAAGGGGAGAGCCTTGGCACAATGGTAAAATTATCATAATGTGATCTTGAGGTCACACGTTTAAGGTGTGGAAACAGCCTATTGCAAAATTATAAGGTAAGGCTGGGTACTATAAACCCTTGTAGTCTGCCCCTTCCCCAAACCCCATAGAGGTAGAGACTTCGTGCACTGGGGCTTCCCATTGTTGGTGATGCAAATGTGGTCTTTTTAACATCAAGAAGAAATATTTTTAGGGATATTTTTGCTTGATAAGAGCAAACCACATAGAATCTAGCTTAGAAAGAATATACCACCCCCAATTTCATCTTGAAAGCTTTATAAAAAAGATTGGGGTCTTTTAGACCAAGACCTCCATGTAATTTGCTCTTAGTAACTGTTGGAAGAAGATGTGTTGACAAAGCTTTGAGGAAGGGTGTTAGAGGCTTACAAGAATTTACAAATGAAGAAAGGAATTAGAAGGCTTGATTGAAGAGAGAACTTTTATTGATTATCAATTTTTTGGCTTACTATAACTTGCAACTAACCATTCCCATTCATACTAGTAGCACCTCCCTAACAAATAACCATGATTGTGCTAACACACTTTTAATCCAATGATTACAATTTATTATCTAGATAATTTGTCCAAAAATATCTTACTCTAATATCAAGATATGACTACTAAATATTTAGATAATAATAATATATATTTATTTTAACACTTTCTAGAAAGAGTATCTAGAATTTGGGCTTTTTAGAATATGGGCTTTTATCTCTTCACCATCTATTCTTAAGCCCAATGGCAACTTAAACTCACTTTGGCCCAAATAATGTTTATATTTCCAATAGCAACTTGTGTTCAGCCAAACCAATGATGATTATGTTTACCTTATTCTTTCGATGATCTCCATAGAAAGGAACTTTGAATTTTCCTGCACTCTTTAAGAGTAGATGAAGCTATAGCAGCTGCTGTCGTGGTATAGTTTGCCTTACCTGCAGAAAATTAGTCAATGAGAGTGCATCTACCTACTTTAGAAAGTAAAGAAGTTTTCCACATAGCAAGTCTCTTCCTCATTTAATCTTTTAGATAACAGTGTTTATCACAGTTTTTTCTCTGATACCAATATAGAATTCCCAGATATTTAGAATCCATGACTTCATTTTTGATATGCATCAATTTTAAAAGGGCTTTCTTGCATAAATTATGAATAAAAAAGGGCAGCCATGGTGCACGAAGCTTCTGCATATGCGGGATCCAAGGAAGGGGCTAACCACAAGGGTCAATAGTACGCAACCTTACCTTGCATTTTTGCAAGAGACTGTTTCCACGCCTTGAACCCGTGGCCTTAATGGAGACAAGGAACGCCCTTGTCTTAAACCACAAGAAAATTTCAACTATTGTGAGTTCTCCATTCACAATAACATAATAGGAACCCTTACGAAACAATGAACATCATTAAATAAATATTTTTTTTTGTAGGAATCCCATTACTAACAAAAGCCTCATGAAGGAGTTTCCACTTAAGGTTCTTCTTCGAAAATGATAGAATAAATTCATGAAACATAAGCAGGTTTCTTCAATAATCCTTAATAAATGCATTTTCCTCCTTGCTTACTAGGTTTTGGAGGACTTTCTTTATCCTATTCACAACCACCTTTCTTTATCCAATTGTTAGACGCATACTGACAATTGGTCCATGTGAAACTTAGACCAGGAAACCCAACTGCAATTAGGCGCAGTCCGTCCACAAGGATGTTAAGATTTAGATTTCTTGCAAATGATTCTCCCCAAGATTGAAAATGGTGTAAGATTGTATTGAAGTGCCCTATAAAGCAGAAGAGACCATAGAATTCTGAGTAGTCCGAGAGAAATGATTCCCATAGATCTCCTCTCCACATTGTTTGGGCTTGCATAAACAAATACTATTCTAACCTCTATCTGGTTCTGTGGGATGAACATATCCGCATGGATAGAAACTCGATTATATTTTTAAAATATTAAGGTTCACATTTTCCCAAAGAAGAACCCACCAGCCATTCCAACAGAAGGGACAATAAACCTATTTGAAAATCTGTGTTTTGGGTTTTATTTAGATAAGGGTCCCTTTCATTTGATATTCTTCAGCTATCAGAAAGATATCCGGATTGAAAGACCGCAATGTAAGGTTGTTAGCTCTCCAAATAAGAGGCCTCCTAGCCCCCCTTGCATTCCAACTAATGATTTTTCATTTGAAACTGTGATGGAGCACATAGTAGATTAACCATTTGCATGGCTCATGCATGCAGCATGCACCATCTCGACTGGCTGCAAGACTTTTCTAAAACCAGAACAGTCTGTTACGGACTGATTAGACGTTTGCGTGGCGTTCGTCTTCCAGGCATCTGATTCTTCTTCTGATAGATCCTGAGGAAGCTTCCTATTGAAAACAGGAACTGTAGCCAACACTTTCGACTCTCCAACTCCTTCCTGTGGGTCTTTCGATCTTTTCTTCAGATAGTGAATGGTTTTTTTTTTTTTTTCCTTTTTCCCATTGTAAATTTTCGTCTTGAGCTTAATATTGTTCTTTCTCATGTCTCTGAGCTGCTCTTCTTGGTCAAAGATTCTCCTTTTCATTATTTCAATAATGTTATCATTGCTTTATCTCCCTCAGCAACGACAAACTTTGTACTTATGTTGTTCTTTCTTCAATGCTCTTTCTTGTTTTACCACTTCGATAAGGGAAATGTTTTCCTTTTCCAGCTGATGATTTTGTTTCATGAGGTCCCCCATTTCCTGACCTTGCTGAATTAACAGGGAAGAAATGACTGGGTCAAGTTCTTGGGTATGTCCTTGATTGAAATATGCATGGCACAACAGGGGTAAACCGAATCAATATCAGAGAGGTAAACAATTGGGTCAAGATCAAGAATAAGGTAACGGGAATTCAACAGCTAATGGAGGCACATCAAAATATTCAAAGTTTTCCGGGGGGTCAGGTATGCATTTGCTGGATAAAGGTTTTTGGACAACTCCCTGTTTTGTTGGATAAGTACAAGAATTTTAATGCATCTATGGGTTCTGGGCTCTTAAATAACGATATTATATCTTAACCAACTCACCCAACAATTATATGTAAACTGAAATTTGTATATATAACTAAAAGTAAATAAAATGATTAGTAAAAATTGACTATAGTATTTATTTTTTTATATTTTTTTTGAAGTACTAACCTTTAGTTGCTTCGAGTTATATTAACTCGCTCTACTTTCAAGTGGAAGCTCGATTTGTTCCACTTTTGCTTCAAGTTAATTTAATTAATTAACTTATTTTTTGAGCAAGTAAAGAATTAGAAAGCAATTACCTCATACTCCCCTAAATCTAATTTCTGTACAAAGTTGAAGGCAGTAACTCAAACATTCACCCAAACATAATTTTGGAGGAAATGCTAAATTGTCTGCACTAGGCATTTGTTGGCTCATGAATGATTCAATTAATTCAAATCCATTTCATCCATTGATGGTGACTAATTTTAAATTCTCAGATTGTAAAATGAGCATCATCATCATCATCATCAAGAACTTATCCCAATCAGGGGTCGCCCACATGAATCTTATTCCTCCACATGAGCATGCCATTGAATTAATAAAATGAACAAGTAGAACACCTTTTTATTTTAAAATGCATAGTCTCAAACCTGGTCACTCAAGTGAGACACTTCTTTTGAGGCACTGCACCGTAAGGCATTGGTGCACACGTAGAACAGCTTGAGTTTGACTAGTATGATAATTTGCATCTTATTGTGTTCACGTGGCGATAGCATCTCCTGAGATCGGTTGTCACGGCTCGGAACCCTTGTTTTCAATGGCCTGCATGAATGTATGTGTGCGTGCATGGCGCAAACATACTTATGTATGTATAACATAGTAACATCCTTCAATAACTAATTGAAAAGTGTATTATTAAAAAGAAGGGCCGTAATTTCACTTCCATATAACACTTGCTTAGGTGTGTCTATTTAGGTATGTAACGAGTGATGGAGAACACAACCTTTACAAGCAACAGTGCAATGGGAGGACTCTATTTAATTTTCACAGCTCTCCTACATCTGTTTTTACCCTACTTTGGCGGGATTGTAATTCAAGAATCTTCCTTGTCAGATTATACTACTTTTTGTTGACTATACATAAAAGGGTAGCCCCATGCACGAAGCTCCCGCCTATGCAGGGTCTAGGGAATGGGTGGACCATAAGGGCCTATAGTACGCAGCCTTAACTTGTATTTTTACAAGAGGTTATTTCCACAACGGCAACTTTTACAGTTGTGCCAAAGCTCCCCTTCTTTTGTTGACTATACATGTTTTGCTATTTTGATTAAAAAAAAATGGGCCACACAAACTTGCGACACTGGCGCATTAATATATACTACGACCGAATGATATAGGCCAAGACTCATGGTTCAAACCTGATGGTCTATATATCCACCTAATTTCATGTCTGTAAGTCTGGGGATTCCGTGGGTCTTATGCCTAAACTATCAAGTATCAGAAATATCAGGACCTACACATTGCTGGTTTGCATGCTTCTAATTAATTTCACTAATTTCTTTTAAGGGAAAGGTAATATTGGAGGAATCTCCCTCAACTGTAAATGCAGACAAATGATGAGAGTTTCATATTTTGATCCCTTTTACAATTGATTTCACTTCAGCCTCATTTGAATCGGAGATCCCAATCGGTCCTGCAGAGTCGAATATTATCTGAGCTTGACTACTTGAAGGGCTCCGCCTACTCCCAATTGGCTGCGATTACCCAAACGTAACTGTCAAAATTAAGCTTGAAAGCGTCTGTATGTGGAAGAGACCACTTGGGAACAGCTTTATCATTTTTAATGGGCCTTTGGCTATCTCCTTCCGATTCCTAAGGATATCATTAACTGAATAATCCCTAAGAATATTTTGTCAGCGAGCGATCTCGTAGGGGCTTCGTCTTCGAAACAGAGAATTTTTTTCGGGCCGTTTACAACAAATAACTGGAAGGAATGAAAAAATCCATTTGATCTTGGATCTTTTGTTCAAGCCTTTGACCTCCCATTGGCTAAGGAGATAAATGAACAAGAATGGAAGAACCCATTCTAACCAGAACTTGCAAAGAACAGAGCTCCAAATAGATCGTGATAGGACGTGCAAGAAACAAATGGTCATCGTGATCGTCTGCTACTTTAAAACAAAGAAGACAATTAGAGGGACCCTACCGACGCCTTGAATTTAGGTTGGCTATGGTTAGTACCTTGTCAAGAGCAAAGGTCCATCAAAAGAACGCAATCATGGGTGGTGCTACTTGGCTCCATATAAGCTTCATTGGGACCCCCTAGAGAGATTATCTGAGCTTCCTGAAGGCAACTTGTGTGCTGATTTGATTGTGAACGACCCTTTGTTCTCTGGCCTCCAAATAACACAATCATCCTTGATTGGGTTTAGAACCACTGTTTGAAGCTTGCAAATCATTTCTTCCATTTGCACGCCTTCTGGACCTTCAAGATTTTCTGTGCATTGGTATTTGCCAGTGAGCAGCACCTTGCGCAAGCGAGTAAAATCAGAAATGAGGTTGTCTTGTCTAGTCGCTGGTCTGTATATCCAATCACATTCTACCTTCAGAGTGATTTCCTAACCATTGGTCCGACCATAACATAACTTAGTTTCCTTCTAAACATAGAATTTTATGTTATTTCTGAAGAAATCGACTTGCTTTGAAATATCTTTGCAAACTGTGGAGCTCCTTGTGCTTTCTGCATTCTCGACCAACCATTGGTGTTTTGGCTTTAAGTCTTTCCTTAGTCACTGGTATCCACAACAAGGGCTGGTTATTGGCATTCCTGCAGTTCCATTTTGTTAGAAGAGTGGCGTTGGCATATTCTTTTCTTCCTCGCCTCATCTCCAGCTTTGGATTTTCTCCATACAGTTTAAAACTTGCACTGCTCATTGAAACAAGAACATAAAATGTGGTTAGGTTAGCCATCGATGCCTTGAGGATAGTAGTCTACCTCCTTTGGAAAAAATTGATGCCTTTGATCAATGGGCTCCCATAGCCTTGAATTGGATCTCCCAATTCTCATGAAAAAGCTAAGATAATAACACCCAAAGTTGGCCACTTTGCATCCTAAGACTTGAGCCATTTGAGTATGTGCATGCAACGGATCATACACTACAAATAATTTTAATTTTTCAAGGTTGATCTTTTGATAGATATTAGTCTATAGATCTTTGGGATCAGCTTGAGATATTTTCCTTGGTCTTCATGTAGGTCCCAACCAAACATGTATCATCGGCATATTGCAAGCCATAAGTCACTTCGGTAACTTGAATTCTTTATACTAGCTGAGTGACATCATTTTCTCCATCAATTTCTTAGAGGTTTTAGCCACCAGCAAGTATAAATAAGGAGACTCGACGCACTCCAAGAGTGCTTCGAAAGAATCCTTTTGGCGTCCCATTTATGAGAATAGAGAAATATGCCAACTCTAGGCATCTTTTAGTCCACTTACACCATCTTTTTGGAAGATTGTTTCGATGACTTGCTATTCGACTCTATGGAAGGCTTTCACCATGTCAAGCTTGCAAAAAAGAAAAAAGAAAAAAAGAAAGAAAGACAACTATATTTCTCGTGTATCATGTCCAAACATTCATTAGCCACAAGCATAGAATCAATCAATAAATCTTCTTTGAGGGTGTGATAACCCCTATCAGAGCCACTTTAATCTGGTTTGCAAGCACTTTTGATAGAAGCTAATTAAGCAAAAATCTTTTTTAGAGTAATCAAGCCAATTAAGAGAAAATCTTTGAAATTATTGGTACCTATCTTTTTTGGAATTAAAACCACAAATGGTGCTCCTAGATACTTACTGACTGGATTTCCGGTCCCTGTAATATCCATTAATAAAGTCTAAAACATCAATTTTTATGGAGTTCTAGCATGCTTGAAAGAAGCCGTCTGGAGCAGAACTTCAGTCTCGTTCAAATACCACTTCTTCAATCTCCTTCTCCAAGAAAGGCTCGTCAAGATTTTGCTGGAAAGGATACATGTTGCTTCTCCATGTGTATAAGTTCTTGTAGAACTTCACAGTTTCTTGTAAGATTCTAACTGGCTCGTTCAACACTCTTCCATTTACTAATAAAGAGGGTATACGGTTTGATCTCCTGTGAACTCTCATTATTAAGTGAAAAAGCTTGGTACTGCATGCGGTCTCCATATTTGAGCTATTTGATTCGGGGTTACTATCTTCCATCAAGGAAGTTTGTATCTTTAATGTCATTTCTTAGTGTGATTTCTTTGATAGAAAGGGGTGCCATCTCTTCTTCCAAATTGACATCCGCAAGCTCCGATTTTAGAAAAGACATGCTATTCAGTTGATGCTGTGCTCCTTTGCCCATGCTCCCAATTTTTCTTTAGAAATTTAAGCTTCAGGGCCTGCTTTGCACCTGCATTATACATGATGGAGGATTAGCATGGGCCCACCACTCTTCAAGTTTCCGGATAAAATTCGGATATTCCAACCAAGCTATTTCAAATTGAAATGGTCTGCATCCCCATGCTTCCATTGAAGTTTTGAGTAAGATTGTTTGTGGTCCGAGCCTCTCTCTTGAAGGATACAACATGATGTGTCTAGATATTGAGAAAGCCAAATAACATTACTCGAGAACGGATCCATCTTGTTAAGTATAGGTGGGGTTGACTGTTGCTCTACGTGAAAAGAAAAGTCCACCATTTAAGGGAAGATCTAGTAGCTCGTTTGTTATGAACAAAATCATTGCAGCAGATCATTGCCTGTGAAAAAACTGTAGATGTATTCCTTTCGTCCAGAGATTTTATGATTTTAAATTATCTACAGTACGCCCATGACTCTTGCCAATGTTGCTTGGCCGTTATCAATTATTGTGGATCCTCCATTTCTTGGTTAGCATATTTTCCATCTAGAAAGCCCTCAAACCCATTTGATATAAACTTATATCTGATAGGGATTGAATATGAACCAAAGTGGTGCTCTTCAACCTTAATTATACTATGGTTCCATGTTAGTTGGAAGCCTCCTAATGATCCAATTAACTCCAGATGGAGCCAATCATAGTTTTATGGATGACCAATGATCTTGCTTTGTATTTTGATCATGATGATATTTTTGTCTCTTGAAGGGATAAGAACCGTGGCTTATTGTGATTGATTATGATTTTGATGCAAGCCATTTTTCTAAGGTTTCCTAATCTTCATTGAAAATAGCTTGTGATGTTACCCCATCTAGATTAGATTGATCGATTGAAGCTAAAAGGGCAACCCTAGTGCACAAAGCTCCCACATATGCGGGATTCGGTGAAGGGGTGGACCACAAGGGTCAATAATATGTAGCCTTACTTTGCATCTTACAAGAGGCTATTTCCATGCCTTGAACCTATAACCTCAAGGTCACACGACGACAACTCTCCCGTTGCACCAAAACTCTCCTTTTCTCCTTGATGTTTCATCTGACATGGACTTATTACCATTTCAAGCATGTTTTTAAGGCACGATAATGCCTTAGTCTCACCTATAGTAAGTTGAATTTCAAGTGCTTTGCATATGTTAAGAAATTCTACCTGGTCCTTAGCAGAAAACAAAATGGTACTGAATTTTCTTTTCCATGTTGCTGTTTGTGGAGCGCTCCTTCTATGATAATATCTTTCCCTTTTTTGGGACACCAAGGAAATCTACTATTCTTCTAGATGTATCTAATAAGGGTTTGAAATTTTCAATTGAAGAATTTGAAAGTTGATCATTGGTTTGGGGACCCCATCCAAGTAGAATGGATGGATCAAATTATTCCTTCTAGCTTGATGATCTGCTAGCTCCCTGTACTTTAAATTTTGAATTATCATTAAAATTAGGGTCAAGAATTAACTGTCTTTTTGTGGTGAATGTGTCGTATGCATGGGAAGGAAAGTGTCTCAAAGTGTATCAATTGCTTACAAGAGAACCTCTGGAATCACCAGAAAGAGATTCATTTCAAGTGATTTTCCTCCACTTTTGAGTCCATTCCCATCCATTCTAAGGATACTTCTACCTAGAAAATCTATCCTTGATCTTCACTTTCAACTAGCCAAATACAATTGCAGGCGGAACCAAAACCCTCTTCCCTTTTCTTTTTTGGACAACGACAGGCACATTTCGCTTGAGTTGAACTACACTTGAAAATCCACACCTGCCACATTCTCTCTTGACTGGCAATCGAACCAAGATCGGACTACCGTCTCTCACTCCCTTTTCTCCCTCTCTTAGTTTCATCTAATGATCAAAGCAGGGCCAAATAGCCACACACTGCTAACACTTACCTCGTTTATCCTCTCTTCCCTTGTTTTTACCCCCTCCGACAACGGTGACATGACGGGCATGAGAACTCTCATTCTCCCTACTCCGCTACCTCATCTTCTCCGGCATGACTGCCTGATCTAGCCAATCTCGAACATGCACGACACCCTCCTTCTTCTTTTTTTGCTCTTCTCTCTCTCTCTCTCTCTCTAGAATTGGGCTTAGAAAGAATCACTTAATGCCATGGACAAATGCAATAGATATCTACATTTTATGGCCTAGAGTGTTAAGAAGTTATTCGTATTGATAAAGACTTTATCATTGATTCTACTATGGTTCACTTAACTATATGCATTTTTTTATATATCTAGTTTGTTAAAGATCCATCGTATATAAACATTGGCTTTTGATGCTTTGTTGGATGATTGAATGGTTAGACATTGGTTGTTTTTTTGAAGTGGATATGGGATGCATGCATTTGAATACCACCTACAATATCTAATGAATGATGAGTGCATGCTTTGAAAGATCATGAAAACACTATTTTATAGCTTGTTAAGACTATAAATTTGCAAGGTTGTCATACCTTCAAAATGAATGGTTTCTCATAAGGCTTTGAAAAGCAGTTATATCATTATGCGATGATTTCAATGATTTATGTTTTAGAGAAGTGGTCTATGAGCAACTATAAGTCTTGAGGATGCTATTTGATCTATGTTTAGGCAAGCACTCTAGAGTAGCTATAAGACTTATGGATGAATATATTGAATCATAAATGAATTTGAAATGCAATGTGTTCATGAAGGAAAGTATCTGAGATGACTACTTATACACATGATGATGAGAATATTAAATACCTTGTTCTTATAAACTAATTCAATTATCAAATGATAAATAATTTAGACCATTGATAGCACCATTATGAATGATTATGTATGATGAATGATCTTGAAGGACTATATATTATAAATGAAAATGAATGATTTTATGATTAATCATAAAAAAGGATTTTTTATATGACTGAATTATCATAAAACGACTAAGGCATGGAATGTTTGGATACTTATGAAAGGATAAAGCATTGATATCTTCAGTAATTATGTAAGTCTTATGATTTATTCAACTAAAATGCTTGGAACATGTAATCGATTTTATAAATAATATGATTTAGGAACTTATAGTTTCAAAATGTGCACATACTTCAAAGAAACATAATTTTGTTTAGATATGAATTATTGCTAAAATACATTAATTATGTAAATCATGAACTGCTTGTCAAAATAGTAGCATTTTTCACTAACACAAGTACAAACTTGTTGAGACATTGTAATTTGTTCACAATGCCTTAGATTTAAATAATTAAAATGGAAGGATGAACAAGCCAAGTTGAGGACAAGAAGTAAACCACGGAGTCATAGTTATATGAGATTGGGACTTCTAGTATTTGAAGGATGAGCATTACAACTTGAGATTTGTTTTATGATCTATTAGAAAATGTGAATGCATATTTACTTTGAAGTAGTAGACTAATTTCAATTTAATGGAATGTGATGTGATGTGATGTGGTTGTGTCTAAGGGTTCCAGGATATGATAATTTTTGATATTTGTTTTCAAAACATGAAAATGATTTATAAGTCTATAAGGTGTTCTACATCACAAGCATTAAATGCATATATGTTTGAAAAATAGAGGAAACTCTACTAAATTTTTGATATGAATTAGACATTCATTCCACTTTAAAGTCCTTGTGTTTGTATAGGAAATGACACTTGGGGTTTCAAAAATGCATTTTAATGACAAGATGTCACTATTTTGTTTATGAAAAGAATTTTCAAACAAGGAATATCCCAAATTAAAAAAAAAGTATTTAAAAAATATTATAAAAATCTGGGGCATCACAATAGATTAGGAAGGAGAGTCCATTGATGTTTCTGCAAAACGTCAATGAGCTCCACAGTGTACAAAAAATGATAATGAGGGTACAAGCTCCATTATTTCTTTGCCTTAAGATGAAATTAAAGAACCCAATAGGGAGATGTAGAACCAGCTTAGCCCTAACATTCAAGAAGATCTAAAGAGGAGAATTTTTTTCCACTTTACGATGTTGGTATCCTATACTCCCAATTTCTTTGGGCAAGTTAGCTCGAGTTGGTCCAAAGAAATTTTGGTTCACAATAGTCAAATATGCTATCTTGCTATACCCACCATACATCTCTGGGTGGAGAATGTACATCAATTATCATGAGATTTTGAATTATAGTGAATTTTCTAGAAACTCTTTCATAGTTAGTAGGTTTAGGATTTAATAGCTTAGTTAGTTCTTTCAAATTAAGTGTCACATAGTTACATTTGCATCTATATTGTATAAAAGGGCAGCCCCGGTGCATGAAGCTCCTACCTATTCAGGGTCCGGGGGAAGGGCCGAACTATTAGGGCCTATAATAGGCAGCCTTACCTTGCATTTTGCAAGAGGTTGATTCCACGCCTTGAACCCTTGACCTCAAGATCACATGACAACAACTTTTACCATTGCGCCAAGGCTCCCCTTTTGCATCTATATTATATATTTTGCATAATTAGCCGCATCAACAAATCAGTGCGCCACTATAGGAGTGGGTATTATCCTTTTAACCCTTCTCTTTTTACTTAGTTATTTCATTTATCAATGTTTTCATTTTAAAACATTAGGTACAATGTTTAATTTAAGTCTAGGAGGAGGATATTTAAATTTTCATGTATCTAGTGTTTTTCTTTCAGTTGTGTTTTAGTCCTTTTTTTTTTAAATTTATTTTGAAAAAAAAAAACTTTAAAAAGTTTCAAAAAATTTTGAAAATTTTATAAAAGGTTTCTTTAGAAGATGAGAATTTGGATTTTTTTAATATTCAATATATCTTTGAACTTTAGCTTATTAATAAATTTCTATACAATTAGTTCACTATTTTATCCTTTTTCTATAGTTTTTAATGAAAAATTAAGCTTAGAATATTCATTGCACAAAATAGCCATGTATATAGTTTAACTTGAAGATAAAATGTAACTTAGAGATCCTAAAGAAGATTTGTAGAGACTTATAACCCATATGGGTTTAGAGCCAAACTTTTTTTGAGGGGGATGTATATATATTTAAAGTTTTTGGTTTAATCATTCTTCATCTTTGGCAACAATTAAGAAAACATCTAAAAGACTTTACCATATATCTGTTGAGTTTGTCGTCAATTCAAGACACATGAAGCCTAGAAAATGATAGAGGTCATCTTTATTTAGCCTGGAGCCTTTAGCCTCCCCTGAATTATTTAACTCTTTGAACCTTTTCTTTGTGAACCCATTGACAATACCGTTATTAACCCCTCTAGTGTGTCCATACCCAATTTATTTTGGAAATATGTAGAGATGATTGAAGAAATATCATAGGAAAAAGTATGAGCAACACAATAAGGAGATGAACATAAAAAGGGCTAAAAAAGGAAAAATTCAAAGAAAGGCAGGCCAAAAATCAAAGCAAAAAAGGAAAAAGAAAAAAAAAATCTAATGAAAAAGGATGTTCACTCTTATGGGTAGAAAAAAAAGTTGTGAATATACTTGTAGAAGAATGTTCAGTCTTATGGGTAGAAAAGAAAGTTGTGAATATACTTGTAGAAGACCTTTACATATTTTTCAAAACAATCTTTATTTATTATTATATCTTTATTTATTATTATCTTGTCCTAAAACCACATTTCATTTTATTAAAAGTCCTAACTTGATCTTAGGAGTATCACTTGGATATGGTTATGGATAAGTAGGGATTATAGTAGAGTGTAATATTCTTAAATAGTAGATATCCTTTTCATGAGACCATTAGATTCTTTAGTTATCATTCATTGGTATGAAATATGTGAGAATTTTTCCTTGATGAACATTATTCTACTCACATATTGAAGAGAGATTTACCTCTTTCCAAGTGACATATTTCTAAGTGTAAGTTATATCCTATGAGATTTGAAGCCAAACCACACTTTTGTATAGTAATTCAGGTTGTAATTTACTTGAAAACTAATAATTATGTGTATTGGCTATATTCACACACTGACATTATGAGGTTGATGAAAAATGGAATATTAATAGCATAGGAGTAGACTTTTGAAACTTTTGCCCATTTCTATTAGCATGCTAAAGTTAGGAATTTAATGAATGCTAAATAGTAAAAAATTCTCTTTGAAAAACTTTAAAAAAATATTTGAAATGTTTATGGGTGTCTAGAAACCCTTACGAGAATACAACTCATCCACTAGAGGTAACTGAGGGGTTTAAAGGCTTTCTGCATATGTTAAATGTAGATGACGGCACTTGCAAAGGTAGTTAAGATTTTTGTTTATATTTTTTATTTTGTAATTTTGCTTGAAGATTAGCAATGAGGTTATCAAAGAAATGGTATAAGGGTACACAAATATTGTTTTGAAGAATATGCAAAGGTCTTCTACTAGTGTGTTCACAAATTTCTTTTTATACATAAGAGTGAACATTCTTCTATTGTTGGCTTTTTTCTTTTTCTTTTTTTCTATTTCATTTGACTTTGAATATAGTGTTTTTTCACTTTGAGTTTTCTTTTTTATTTAAAGCATTTTGATGTTTACCTCTTGAACTGTATTGTTCACACTATTTCATCAAGATATTTCTCCAATCAACTCTACATATTTCCAAAATAGACCAAGTAATGAATATAATATAGGGTTAAATATGGGTAATTGTTAATTTGTTAACATGAAAAGGCTATAATATAAAAGGCTCAATGGGCTAACTAGTGAAAAATATCCTAGGGTAGGCTAAAGGCTTTTGGTTAATCAAAGATAACCTCTATCATTCTAGATTTCATATGACTTAAATATGTCCATAAACATAAGAGATATATGGCGTAGTCTTTCATATGTTTTCACAATAGTTGACCAAAATAAAGAATAACAAGACCACCTAAGAAGTTATGCACACTAAAGAAAATTAGAATTTATATATAACCCTCAAAAAGAAAGAATGACTCTATCCTCATATACGTTATAAGTCTTTACTTGTAGTATTCAAAATCTTTAAGATATATTTACTCTTCAACTTAAAATATATATGTATGGCTATTTGCACAATAATTATATCGAGTTTAATTTTCATGAAAAACATTAAAAAGATAAAATAATGAACTAATTGTATACAAATATATTAATAAGCTAAAGTTCAAAGATAATATTGAATATTCAAGAATTCTGAATTCTCATCCTTGTAAAGGAACCTACCATAAACTCATTTTAGAGAAATTTTTGACCAAAAAATTTGAAATATGAACATATCAAATTTTAAATATCACACCCATAGACTGAAATTAAACATTGTCCCCAATGTTTTAGAATGAAAAACCATTGACAAATGAAAATCATAAATCTGAGATGACAAGAATGGCACCTACACACCAGTGATGGTGCATGGATCTGTTGATGTGAACATGGACATGCCAAATAATGAACAATGAAATGCTAAATGCAAATGCAACTATATAATACTAAAGCTAGAGTACTTACAATTGTCATGCAACAGATTTAATCATGATATGCACCTATTCATTAAGGGTAATTTCATCCTCCTCATCAGGATTTCTCAACTCAAAGAATGGTTTTAATCGTTTCCTATTGACTTTGGAAATGATTTCATCATTTTCAATCCCAACTAGTTTGCACAATAAATGGGCCAGTCCATCAAGATCTCAATTTCACTAGAAAGAGATGGAAACAAGAGTTATATAAAAGAACCTTCTAACTTGTCTGGAAAGATTTGCACAAAATATTCCATCATGAACCAACTTCATAAGATCCTTATACTATTTTGCAGTATCGTAAGCATCTCTACTAATTTCATCTAATTCTTAGATTTTAGAGCTTCCTGTGGAACCTACTTTATCGTAGTCCAAAGTAAACTATTTAATTGCTCAATATGCTTTGTTTTCTAGCTCAACTAGTAGATGAGAAGACTTTCCATCATGGGACCACATGTCATAAATCATGAAGTTCAATGTTCAGAAGGGATAGAGACATGATTTTATGTTGGATATGAAGGGGTATGAGATAGTACATAGTGGAATTGCTACGGCATGTAAATGAGAGGAAGATGAAGTAGAAAAGAAATGGTATAAAGGTATGAAAAAGAAGGAATAACGGAAGAATTTCAAGTAAAAACTCACCTCATGATATATGACATGTGGTCCCATGATGTTACTTGAATGAGGGAATTGCTCTCTTTTAGGGTTTTGATTGCTAAAAGTAGCATTTTTTACTTGTACCTTAACTCTGTAAAAATTAAAATAACCCTTCATTAGCAATATTTAAAGTACTTCCAGGGTTAAAATTGTTAAATATAGGGATATTATATGTAATATTTCTATGAAAATCAAATTCCCCTAACTTACATTTGGTAGCCCTTGAAAAAAATAAATAAATAAATAAATCTAACCACTTTTGCAGGTGCTGCTATCTAAATTTAGCATATGTAAAAAGCCTTTAAACCTATAGGCTACCCCCTAGTAGACAAGTTGTAGTCTTGTAAGGTTTTCCATAAATGATACCCATAAATGTTTTTCAAAAAATGTTCTAATGAAAATAGCTTTATATATCTTTAAGAATTTTCTTTCACTCAATGTTCACTAAATATCCAATTTTAGTATGCTAATAAAAATGAATACTTGTTCAAAATCATACCTTTATGCTAAAGAAATTCCATTACAAATCAAACCTTGGAATGTGTGTGTATGAATACAGCCAATGTATACACAATTTTAGTCTCTAAGTAAGTATAATTTAAATTACCATCCAAAAGTACATTTTGACTTCATATCTAACAAGATATAATTGACCCTCAAAATGAAGTCACTTAGAATTGGGTAGTACTCTTATTAATATGCAAGCTAAATAATGTATATCAAAGCCAAATTATCTCACATATTTCATTTGAAAGAATGATAACTTACAAAAAAAATTTGATATTGGTCTCATGAAAAGGAAATCAACTATTGAAGGATGCTACACTCTACCAAAATCCCTAATCATTCATAACCACATTCAAGCCATATTATTCCTAAGATCAAATATGACTTTCAATAGGATGAAACATAGGCTTAGGGTAGGGTTATAAAAAAAAAATGGTATAAGGATAAACAAAGGTGTTTGGAAGAATATGTAAAGGTCTTCTACGAGTGTATTCACAATATTCTTTTCACATGAGAGTGAACATTCTTTTTTTATTATTATCTTTTTTCACTTTTTTAATTTTTACGTGACTTTATTTATAACCTTTTTGAATTCTTCTTCTATTCAACCTTTTGATCTTCAACTCTTGAATTATATTGTTCTTACTTTTTGTGAAGATAATCCTTCAACCATATGTACATATTTGGAAAACAACTGGTTAATGGATATATTATAGCGTTAAATATGGGTAATAGTAAATTTACTATCAAGGGACAAGCTTAATACAGAGGCTTAAGGGTCTACCTATCGAAAATAACTTAGGGTAGGATAAAGGCTATAAGTTAATTAAAGATATTCTCTATCATTTTCTAGGTTTTTATGACTTAAAAATGATCATAAACTCAAGAAATATATGATATAGTCTTTTATATGATTTCTTAATGATTGACTGTTGATGTTTAACCTCAAGTGCATGGGCTATTGTAGTATAGCTATGCAAATACGGGTCGATCCCACAGGGACTCGCTTTAAATGTTGGAGTTTTACATAAAATTTAGGTAATAAAATAAAAACTAACTAATATAACAGAAATAAAATGACAATAAAATAAAAATTCATATTTATTCAACTGTTGCACTTTACAGAATTTATAAATCCAAGAAAACATAAAATAAAACTAAATAAGCAGCCTTGGATATCAGTGTCCCTGGATAGGCAGAATGTGCATAGGGTAAAACCATAATTTTCAGGGGCACAGATGGAATTAAATCAGGGATACAGTTGGTATTAAAATGAGGACAGAGTTGGAATTACTTAGATCTGCCAAGGGCAGAATTGTACATTTTTTGGATTTCTGGTTTTAATCGAAAACTAGAGGAAAACTGCGATGAGGAGAAAATCGGAGAAGGAGATGGGGAAGAAGGAAGAATAGGGAGAAGAAGAAGGAGGGAGGAAGGAGGAAAGGAGGGAAAAAAGAAAAGGGAGTGGAAACTCGACTTGGGTTTCCTTCTTCGGACCGTGCGTCGATGTCGACTGGGAGATGGGCATTTTTCGACCTTTGAACCAAAACCCTACGAAAAGATGGACGAGGAAGCCAAAGGAGGAGGAAAGAAGGAATAAGAGGAGAAAGGAGGCAGGAATAGAGGTCGGAGACCTAGGTTTTGTTGAAAAATGGGGAAGAAACGGAAAATGCTCCTAATAAGAGGGAAATGAGAGTAGAGAGGAGAGAGTGGAGAGAAGGAAGGAGAACGTGAATAGAGCGAGAGAAGAGAGGGATGTTGCGAGAGGGAGAAGAGAAGTGGAGTTGAAGAAGAGAAGTGGGAGATGAGGAGAAGAGAATGGAGAGAGATCAAAGGGGTAGAGAGAAAGAGGGAGAGGGAGATGGTCTAGCTGCCTTCTACGACTAGCCAAGGAAAGAGTTGAAGAGAGAAGGATGAGAAGAGGAGAGGGAAGGGTGATAGGCCAGCCACCCTAGTCCTACTCGGGTGTTGAAGAAGTGTGGAGAGAGAGAGAGAGAGAGAGAGAGAGAGAGAGAGAGAGAGAGAGAGAGAGAGAGAGAGAGAGAGAGAGAGAGAGAGATGTGGGGTCCACTAGAAGTCTAGTCTTGCTAGAACTTTGCAATTCTTCAAGGTTCTTTCGTCCTAAGAGTCTTCAAATTCTTCTCTTTCCAGGAAGCTTCATCATCCTCATCTTAATTTGATCTGGATTGCCCAAGCTGTGTTGTTTGATCTACAATGCACAGGACCCAATTAGAATCATCTGAACCATTCATTATTCTTTTGATTAGCTTTGATGATCATTTGACAGTTGATTTTGCAATTCAATGATTGGATGGCCAATTAAAGCTAAAATAAAATATTTTATGTAAAATCTTTAAATTGATGGCCTAGATGCTCTAATTACATACTAAATTAGGGGTATTTTTACCAAAATTGAACAGTTAACATTGACCAAAAACAAAGAATAATGAGACCAATAAGGAATGAATATAAGCTAAAGAAAAACTGAAATTTATATATAACCCTAAAAAAGAAAGAATGGCTCTATTCTCATATGGGTTTTGAAGTCTTTACTAATTTTGTTCAAGATCTCTAAGTTATCCTTACTCTTCAACTTTAACTATGTATATATGGCTATTTGTGTAATAATTATTTTGAGTTCAATTTTCATGAAAAGGATTTGGAAATTTTTAATTCTTAGTGTTTGAAAATTTTTAATTCTCATCCTTGTAAAGGAACTTTTCATAAAAATTTTTGAATGGCTAAAAAATAAGTAAAAAGAATTTGGACACATTAAATTTAAAATACCCAACCCTCGATTTAAATTAAACATTGTTTCCAATGTTTTAAAATGAAAGCATAGATAGATGAAATAACAAAGTGTAGAGAGAATGGTTAGAAAGATAAGCCTGTAGGCTAGAGATGGCGCATGAATCTATTGATGTGGCCAATAATGTCAAATATATAATGTAGATTTCAAAATGCAACTAAATGGTACTTAACCTAAACTAACTAACTAATATATTAAACCTTGATCTAAACTAACTAAGAAGGAGTATTTAGAAAATTCACACCATTTCAAAATCTCATAGTAGTCAATATACATTTTCCACAAAGAGATGTATGGCGGTGAGAAGATAAGCATGATAGACCACTATGTAGCAAAATTTCTTGGGTCCAACTCGAGGTGACTTGGCTTAGGGTTTGTCAAATTGAGAAAAAATAATCACAACATCAAAAATTAGATAATATTTTTTCTCCCTTACATTATCATGAAAGTTAGGGTTAAGCTGGCCATGTATCTCTCATAAGGGATGTTCATGTTCCTCTGGATGTGGAGATATAGTGGTGCTTTTACTCTTAGTAAATGCTAATGTACATCCTAGAGTTGGTTGATATTGGGCCAAAACATCAATTGATTCTCTTTCCTGTTGTGCAGTCATAGGTAAGGTTTCAAATAAACCTAAACTCTCATAAGGTGAACTCTCTGGTAAAGGTTGTAGGTCCAAATCAGGTGCTTCTTTAGTATGTGGCTCAAGTTGCATCTTTTGGCAATGGAAGAGATCTTACTTAGGCCCCCATTAAGAGGTGTTAGTATCTTCATAAATAAAGGTGTTTATGTCAAAATCAAAATCAAAATTGAAATGATCAAGACATGCCTTAAGAGGATCATTGCTGGAGGACGGTAGGGACAATGTGATACTCTATATCTCATACGATCATCATCATTATTAAGTCTTTATCCCAATTAGGGGTCGGCCACATGAATCTTATTCATCTATTCCTCTCTATTAAGTACCACAGCTTCATTTAGTCTCAAAGTTTTTAAATATTTTTTCACCACTTATATCCACATTTTTTTAGGCCTTCCCCTGGCCCTTTTAGAACATTTTGCTTGCATTGCCTCACTCCTAATTGGTGTGGTTTTTTTGTCTCCTTTAGACATATCCAAACCATCTAAAGTTTAATCTCACTCATCTTGTTACCTATTAGTGCTACCCTAAGTTTCCTGTAATGTTTTCATTTTTAATTC
This sequence comes from Warburgia ugandensis, assembly GCA_035236585.1. Lineage (NCBI taxonomy): Eukaryota > Viridiplantae > Streptophyta > Magnoliopsida > Canellales > Canellaceae > Warburgia > Warburgia ugandensis. Next base: position 6,292,087 of record CP141136.1, read on the forward strand.
TATACTTTCTTATCTTGCTACTCATCCATCTCAACATCCTCATTTCCACGATGCTCATCCTATTAACATGATGTTCCTTAACTGCCCAACACTCTGTTCCATAGCGCATGGTTGGCCTTATGGTCATCCGATAGAATTTTTCTTTTAGTTTGAGTGGCACCCACTGATCACACAAAACTCTAGATTCACTTCTCCATTTGTTCCAACCTGCTTGGAGTCTCTGGGTAACCTCTCTCTCAATCTCTCCACTCTCATGAATCACTGATCCTAAGTACCAAAAGTGTTCTTTTATGGGGACATCTTGGTTATCAATCTTAACTGGTGTTCCAATCCAACTCCTCTCATTGCTAAAATTGCATTCCATATATTTTGCCTTAGTTTGGCTTATTTAAAATCCTTTGGATTCTGATGCTTCTATCCATAACTCTAGCTTTGTGTTTAGCCCTCCCTTGTCTCATCAAGTAAGACTATATCATCTACAAATAGCATGCATCATGGAATCTTCTTGTGTAGATGTTTTGTTAACTCATCCATAACAACATGAAAAGGTATGGGCTTAATGCTGATCCTTGGTGCAATCCTACAGTGACAAGGAAATCACCAATCTCACCACTAGTGGTCTAAACATTTGTTATCAATCCCTCATACATATCTTTAATTATGTCTACGAACCATCCCCCTTTCTCATCGAACACCCTCCATATTAACTCTCTAAGGACTCTATCATAAGCTTTTTCTAAGTTGATAAAGACCATATGGAGATCTTTCCTCCTCTCCCTATATTTCTCTATCAATTGTCTTAGTAAGAAAATAACTTCCATAGTAGACCTCCCAAGCATGAAATGAAACTGGTTCTTCGATCCACTTATTTCATGTTGTAGCCTCTTCTCAATCACACTTTCAAAAAGTTTCATAGTGTAGATCATAGGCTTGATCCCTCGATAATTAGTATTTCTCTGTATGTCTCCTTTATTCTTATAAATTAATACAATAGAGCTTTTCCTCCATTCATTTGGCATTTTCTTTGATTTATAATCTTGTTAAACAACTTGGTCAACCAAACTACTCCAGTATCTCTCATATGCTTCCAAACCTTTATTTGTATACCATCGGGCCCCATGGCCTTTCTTGTTTTCATCTTTTTCAAGGCCTCTTTCACTTTAAGTATCCTAATCCTACGTTCATATCTATAATATCCAATGTTATTTAGGTTTACAATATTTTCAATTCATATATCCTTGGAGCCATTGTCATTTAAAAATGTTTGAAAGTAAGTTTCCCACCTTTTTTTATCTCTTCATCTTTGACTAGTGCTCTTTGATAATCACTTCTAATGCACCTAACATGATATAAGTCCTTACCCTTCTATTCTCTTATTTTTGCAAGCTTAAACACATCTTTCTCATCTCCTCTTGATCCTAGTTTACTATAGAGGTCATCATATGGCTTAAGTTTAGCCTCACTTACTATTCTCTTAGCAACCTTTTTAACATTCTTCTACTGTTCAAAGTTTTCATTATTTCTAATCTTTTGCCATGCTTTAAAACACACCCATTTTTCTTTAATAACATTTTGCACTATTTTACTCCACCACCATGTTTCCTTTACTAATTTAATTTTACCTTTAGATACTCCTTAAACTTCTTTTGCCACTTTCTTAATGAACTTAGTCATATTAGTCCATATGATGTTTACTACTGTTTTATAGTTCCAGTTTCCTTCTACCATCAACTTATTTGTGAATGAGGTTATTTTCTCTCCTTTTAAGTTCCACCATTTAGCTTTGGGATACCTATTAATTTTATTTTATTTCTTCCATCATTTAATACAGATATTCATAGCCATTAACCTATGTTGTGAGGTTAAACTCTCACCAAGTATCATCGTACAACTGTTACAGATTGATCTTTCAATATCCCTAAGCAGAAAAAAGTCTATTTGGATTTTATGAATGCCACTTTTAAAGGTTATTAAGTGTTCATCCCTATTCTTAAAGAATGCATTTGCAATGGCCAGGTTATATGACAAAGCAAAATCGAGGATAGTTTCCCCCGTCTCATTTCGTTCTCCTATACCATACTCTCGATGTATCCTTCCTTTTCTTTTCCTACATGGCCATTTAAGTCTGCTCCTATAAATATCCCTTAAGGGTTGGGGATTTCTTACATGACTTTCCCAAAATTGTCTCTTGATTATATCTTCTAACCCTACTTGTGGTGCATATACACTTATAACATTTATGATCTGCACTCTTAGAATAAGTTTTATTATTACAATTCTATCATCGATTCTTTTAATGTTCACAACTTTATCCTTTAATTCTTTATCCACTATTATTCCTACGGCATTTTTATTATTATCCTTTCCTACATACCAAAGTTTATACCCATCAATGTCTCTAGTTTTAGCCCCTTTCCACTTGGTTTCTTGGATACAATTGATGTTGACTCTCCTACTCGTATCGACTAACTCCAAACTCTTACCCGAAATGAAATGACTATATAATCTTTGACAAAGTTTTTTCCTACACATAAAACAAATGCACTCTGCCATGAGATAATAAACCTTATCCAAAAGGACAAAGAGTCATTGTACTAATGCTGAGAAAGGTTTAAGGATCTATTGCTCACATGCCCACATCGTGGCTATAAACCATGGCATACCATTAGCTTCTTCTATGGGGGAATTAATTCTGACATGCACATGTTCGTAGAGATGATATGCAATGTCAATTTTTTAAATAAACAACCTATTGAGGAGGAAGAGTATTTGGAATGGCTAGTTGAAAGTGCACAGACCTAGCTAACTCAGAAAGAGTAGAACATCTAGATAAGCCCAAGCCCACCACCCATGCTAGGGGAGGCATGTATGTTATGTCTAACAAATATGAAGTTAATGCCAAAGTAGCATCCCTAACTAGAAAAGTAGAGGTCATAGATATGGGGAAGAATAACTCTAAAACAGATGAACAAGTGTGTTGCATTTGTGAAAGTACCACACGTCTTACTTAGGAATGTCCCACCATTCAAGCATTCTAAGAGGTACTTCATGATTAGGCTAATGGTTTGAATACATATAAAAGACCTTTCTCCCCATACTCAAATACATAATCTCAGCTAGAGAAATTACCCAAAATTTTGTTGGAGAATTGGACCAACTACCAATGTCTCACAACCAGGGTCATTCCAACCTTACCAACAAAATCAAGGACACCCTAATCCAGGTCCATATCAACAACAAACTCTGAGGCATCTTGCTTCTGGACCTTACATGCCCCCACCCAAGAGGCTTATAGAGGATAACCTCCATCATCTTATCTAGAACCATGAGAGGAAAAGTTCTCAATTGGAAAACCAATTAAAACAAACCACATAGTCTATGAATGAAATGAAAAGTATGATGAGTCAAATGATGCACAATATGAAAAAAAGAATGTTTCCAACTCAACTACATGCAAACCCTAAGGGTGTGCGGTTGGCAATAATACATCTAACTCATCATCAAGCTCTACCATGGAACAAACTAAGGCTATTGTTATTCTTAAGAGTGGTAAAAGAATTGAGAAAGATGAGCCACAAAAGATTGATAATGTTAAAAGACCCATTAAAGAATAAGAAAATTCTAAAGAGAAGGACTCGACTCCATCTATTGAACTATGTCCTATTCTTGCTACATTCCCTTAGAGGTTGTATCAAGCTCTAAAGTCTACCTCTAATAATAAGGTTTTAAAGATTTTCAAGCAAGTCAAGATCAACATACTGATCTTAAATGCATTAAAACAAATCATATCATTTGCTAAATTCCTAAAGGACCTTTGCACCATAAAACGAAGATCAAATGTTCATAAGAAGGCATTTTTTACTAAGCAAATTAATTCCATTCTTCAATATCGTACACCACTAAAATACAAGGATCTAGGTTGCCCCACTCTTACTTGGGTTATTGGCAACTCTAAGATTAATCAAGCTTTGTTTGCATTAGGATCTAGTGTTAACCTACTATCATACTCGGCATATGACTAGCTAGGTCTGGGTGATCATAAACCTACTTCCAGTACACTCCAGCTAACTGACCATTCTATGAAGATACCAAGACGGGTATTAGAAGATGTGCTTGTCTAGGTAGAACGGTTTTCCTTTCCTCTAGATTTTCTAGTTTTGGATAGATAGTTAGTGATGAATGAGAAGAATGAAATACCCATCATCCTGGGATGTCCATTCATGGCTATGTCAAATGCCTTAATTAAGTTCAAAAATGGTGTTATGAAACTATCCTTTGGTAATATGGCATTTGAGCTAAACATCTTTAACATTTGTAAGCAACCTAGAGAAATCTTTGATGACTTGCACTACATCAATATGATAAATTTAGTCATGCAAGATCAATTTATTTCATCTTCTTTATTGGGCCCACTTAAGACCTCTTTGGCCCACTTTAATGAGTTTAATGAGTATGCATTAATAGAGGAAGTTAATATCCTCTTTGATTATGTTCCTACCATGGACACAAAAAAATGAAAACCTCATTTCGAGGAACTTTCATTGAGAGAGTCCACTCTCCTTCCATCATCAGTAGAACCTACTAAGCTTGAATTGAAATCTCTACTATTAGATTTAAACTTTGCATATGTAGGGTAAAAAGAGATTTTTTATGATAATTTCCTCCCAATTAGAAAAATCTTAAGAGGAACAATTAATAGACACTTTAAAGGAACATAAAGGTGTGATAGGTTGGACCATTGCTGATGTAAAGGGCATTAACTGTACTCATAGGATATATCTAGAGGACAATGCTAAACCATGTTGTCAGTTGCAGAGAAGGTTAAACACTAATATGAAAGATGTGGTTAGAGTAGAAGTCCTTAAATTGCTTGATATGAGAATCACCTATCCATAAGTGATAGCAAATGGGTGAGTCTAACTCAAGTTGTTCTAAAGAAGTCTAGAGTAACAGTGATCACTAATGCCAATAGTGAATTAATACTTACTAAAGTCACCACTGGTCTACTTATGTGCATTGACTATAGAAAGCTGAATGCTATCACTAGAAATGACCATTATCCTTTGCCTTTGTTGATTAGATGTTAAAAAGGGTTGCAAGACACTAGTGTTTTTGTTTTCTAGATGGGTATTTAGAGTGTAACTAGATATAAATTGCACCTAAGGATCAAGCAAAGACCACCTTGATATGTCTTTTCAGAACTTTTTCTTATAAAAGAATGCCATTTTGATTATGTAATGCTCCTGTCACATTTCAATGTTGCATGTTAAGTATCTTCAGTGATATGGTAGAGAGAATCTTAGAGGTTTTCATGGACAAATTTTTTATTTTTGGAGTTCATTTGACACATTTCTTGAAAATCTAAGAAAAGTCTTAAGTCATTGTGCTTAATTGAGAGAAGTTCCATTTTATGGTTCCTAAGGGAATTGTCCTTAGCGATATAGTGTCATCCAAAGGTATAGAGGTAGAGCTAAAGTTGATCTAATTTCTAATCTAACTATCCTCAAAACTATTAGGGATACTCGCTCATTCCTAGATCATTGTATCACCTCCTTACAAAGGATACCTGTTTGAGTGAACTGATGATTGTCAAGAAGCTTTTACAAAGCTGAAAGACAAGTTGACCACTATACTTATAATGTAGCCACCTGACTAGAATCTACCCTTTAAAATCATGTTTGATGCTAGTGATTATGATGTAGGAGCAATATTAGGATAGAGAAAATATAAAAATCCCCATTTCATCTGCTATGCACGTAGGAACCTAAATAACACTCAAATGAACTATTCTACTACTGAGAAAGAACTTCTAGTGGTTATCTTTGCCTTGCATAAATTCAGGTTTTTCTTGGTTGGATCTAAAATAGTCCCATTCACTTATCATTTAGGCCATAAGTATCTTCTTTCTAAGAAAGATGGTAAGCCCAAACTAATTAGATAGATTCTTCTACTCCAAAAGTTTGACATTGAGATAAAAGATATATAAAAAAAAAAGAGTAAAAAATGTTGTAGATGATCATTTGTCTCACTTAGTCCTAACAGAACTTTTGGATGAGTTGCCAATTAAGGACACTTTCTTTGACGAGCAACTTGTTCTTGTTTCCCATCCTCCCTAGTTTATTGATATTACAAATTATTAAGTCACACACAAGATTCCTTAACATTAGAACAAATTAGAAAACCGAAAATTCTTTTACAATGTTAAGCAATAGTTCTAGGATGATCCATACATGATTAAGTACTATCCAGATCAAATAATTAGGAAATGTGGACCTAACTTAGAGCAAAGTAGTGTCATCTCCTTTTATTATTCAAAAGCTTGTGATGGACATTTTTCTATATAGAAAACAGCTACAAAGATTTTGCAGTGTGGTTTTTACTAGCCTTCATTGTTTAAAGAGACACATGTGTTTTGTAAATCAAGTGAATGATGTCAAAAGTTAGGAGGAATAACCTGTAGGAATATGATGCCTCTAAACCGTATCCTTATCATTGAAGTTTTTTATTGTTGAGGCATTGATTTCATGGGGCTATTCCCACCTGCTTTTGTCCATGTTTACATCTTATTGGTAGTAGACTATGTATCCAAATGAATTGAGGGTATTCCATGTAGTCATATTAAAGGGTTGCTAAATTCTTAAAAGAAAACATTTTTTCTAGGTTTGGGAAAACTCTATCCATTATAAGTGATAATGGTACACTTTTGAAGCAACCAAGCTTTTGAAACAATCATGAAAAATATAATATCATACGTAAATTAGCAATAACATATCACCCACAAACAAGTGAACAAGTAGAAGTATTTGATCGGGCTATAAAACAAGTTCTTCAAAAGATTATTAATTTGGATCATAAGGATTGGTCTCTTCAACTTACTAATGCACTCTAGGCTTATAGGACTGCACACTTGACCCTGATTGGTATGTCTCCCTATAGTATTATATATGGTAAGGCTTATCATTTTCTAGTGGAATTGGAACATAGAGCATATTAGGCAATAAAGACTTTTAATTTTAACATGCATAAAGCATGCTCACATATAAAACTCTAGCTTAATGAGTTGGAAGAGATCAGGCAGAAAGCTTATGAAAGTAATAGGATTTATACAGAAAAGATAAAAGTTTTTCATGAGAAAAACATAATGAGAAAATCCTTTACTCTAAACTAGAAGGTTCTGATTTACAATTCTAAGCTCCACCTATTTCTACGTAGGCTTAGATCTCTATAGACTGGTCCATACATAGTCAAAGAAGTTTTTTCATATGGGACCGTCAAGGTTGAGGATGATAGGACTATCAATACTTTTAAAGTAAGTCGTCAACGTTTAAAGCCTTTCCTAGTATATGAGAATTCAGAAGTTGTCCACAACTCTAGAGGATCCTTTTTATTAGGATTGTGTGGATTTGATCCCTCTGTACCATCTTTTGTATTTTTGAATTCATGTTTTATGCATCACCCAAATTCATTTTAGGTCCTACTTTTTAAATGTTAGAGATAATGTTTCTTTCATGTTAAGGGGTAGTGTAGAATTCTAGAAAATTTTAGTTTTTAGTTGTTTTTCATTATTTTAAAAAAATTTGAAATTTTTTATTCTAATTTTTAGGTCAATTTCTACATTTTGATGAGAATTGAATTTTCTAAAGCATAATCTAGCTAATTTTAGTTTATTAATGGAATTGAACATAATTAATTCATCATTTTAGTCATTTTCTAAAGTATTTCATGAAACGAAGTCTCATATTACATTTCTACACATAGTTTCATGCACATAGTCTAAATTGATAAGTAATTATAACTTAGAAATCCTGAAAAAATTTAAGGGAGACCTACAACTTAAGTGAGTCTTAAAGTCATTTATTCTTTTTGAGAGGTTATAAACTTATTCAAAATTTACTTTAGTTTGCTTAAAGTAAAATTTGATCTTCACCAACTCTTAAATTTGGCCGAGTACTTGAATTATTAGAGTATTACCTTTAAAATTCTGAAAGTTCATCGAATCTCATTGATTATATAAAACCAAGAAAATGATTAAGGCCATTCTTGTTGTTAAACTAGAGACATAAAGTCCAAGTAAAAGTATTTTTACCACTAGTTAGCCAATTTTGAGCCTTATAAGCCTTTTCTATTCTTACCCAAACTAACCCTTACCCATATTAACCTAGTACAAATTATTCATTACCTATTTTCTTCAAAAGATAAGTTAAAGATGAATGAAGAAATACTTTTTAGTTGTAATGCAAGTACAAAAGTGAATATCAAGAAAAAATAATGTTTTTCAAATAGATGCAAAAGTGCTAAAAAAAAGAAGAAGTTTGAATTTGAAATGAAGAATGCAAAAAAATATGAAGAAATATTCACTTTAGGCAAACAAAGTAACGAAGAATTGTCAATTTTAGTGGAAGATCTCCACTTACTTTTGAAGAATTTTGAATATCCTTTATACCCTTTCTTTTCATAACTTTATTGTAAGCCAATTTTCATCCTAGTTGAAGACCTATTATGACACCCTAGGTTTTCTAAATCCTTTTCCAAATGTATACGAAAATAATAATAGTTTATTTATAGAAAATAGATGGGATCCCAGAACTTAAAACTCATAATTTAAAAACTTTTTACAACGTCAAGAAAAATACCAATGAAGAAAAACCCGAGGGTCATTTCACCTCAAAAACTACACTAAATAAATAGAACCAAAAGTAAACCTTTTGAGCATGCTCACAAATTAAAACCACAGTGAAATTTTTGCAACTGTAAAGATACATGATAGTGAAAGTTCCAAAGCTCTAGGGTCTGTCCGAGATCACCACGTCATCCATGTATAAGCATATGCATACTATACATTAATATGGGTCTAATCTATTAATATATATATATATAATGACTAAGTAGAATTCCAAATATCCATTACCAATCCAACAATGTACACCGCTGTCTCTAAAACTGACAGTATCTGGTCCTCAAGCCCCCGTCCAGCTCCACTCTAGTCCTCCTGCTTCCCTTTCTGATTTTCGCGCTCTGATTCTAAGGCATTGCAAAACAAAGCAATGCCTAAGCAAGCCATGCTTGTGTAGGTGATATACATCCAAAGTAAACTCAATAAAAACAAATCACATGGTACAAGGTATAAAGATTGTAAGATGGTCAAATATAATATAAAGCCTTAAATTTCATGATGAAGGACATACTAAGTCCATGAAATAAATAAGATATCATCAATCATGATGTCAGGACATGCACAATCCAAGAAAATCTAGAAACTCATGAATGCATGTCAAAAGTATTGAACATCATACACAATCAAGCCCTATGAGTGTCTCAAGTACACTCACGGCAATGTGGGGTCAGCTCTCTGCACTAGCCATTTTCACCCTTTCACCCTCACGGGCACTCAGGCACTCACGAAAATGACGCGTTCCACTTTCGCTTTCACCCTTGCACCCTCACGGGCACTCAAGCACTCACAAAAAGTCACGTTGCACACCCGCTTTCACCCTTTCACCTTCACGAGCACTTAAGCACTCACGGGGTGAAGAAATGCATCCTATCACAGGAGCAATAGTCTCAAACATCAAAACAGAGCGACTCCCACTTGTCAAAAATACCAATAATCAAGGGAATATCATGAAATATATCAGAATAATGCATGCAATAACCACCTGAAAGATAGCATGCACATGAGAAGTACATGCTGAAATTAATCTCATGCATATGGTAAGGCATAAATCATATGCTTCAAAAACCCAAATTACTAAGTCATCATTTAAGAATCATGAAAAAATTGTGAATGAAATCACCTACCTCAGTATCGCAGTATCCTAAACAAACGTGTAAACGATATCAAGGTGTATGCCCTGATGTACCTGTCGCGCCATAAATTATTATTCATAGTTAGGCCTCTCATTTTCTACATGATCCCTACATTTTCTATTTCGTTTAGTAAACCACAGTTATCTTTGTGATCGCGCGTCGATATGATAGTCTGATCATTCTAATCTCATTATCATTTCATGTTTAACGTATACAACCAAAATCTAAAGCTTGATCATCCATTAATCGGCTTAATTTAGGTAATTGAATAGTGCTTAGTAGTTTGGCTATTAAAAAGCTACTCCAAACTAGATTTTTATCTTAAATCTAGGTCCGCCTTGTTGAGACGATCATAACGCCTCTTTTGGATAGTGATTTGGACCTCTGTAGCTCCTAAAATCATGTTTTTTATGCATAAAGGATAAAAAAAAACTCAAAAACAAGAAAAAGGACCCACCGCACGTGCGGCGCGTGCCTTCTACACGCGCGTTTGGTGTGCATCTGTGGACGCGGCGAGCTTAGATCTCGTGTCTGTAGACGTGCTGTACGCTTGGGGGGGTAAATAGCGTGCGTGGCGCTTTCCTACCGCACCGCGTGGCGCACGCAAGTCGCACCACGTGGCGCCCCCTCATCTGTGCCTTTTCCTTCTGTGTGGTGCGTGCGTATTGTGCCCCGTGTCTCCTGCGTGGCACGCACCTGCTGCTCCATTAGGCCCGCCAATCACACTGCCCGTCACACTTAGCCGTGACGTGCATCAACGCGGTACCATGTGTCACACGTATGTACGTGCGTCCTCAACCCGGAGCAAGTCACCGTTGCCAGGAACAACAACCGGATTGGTTCGTCGGCAACCCCAGGTGCTTCGTTTTTTGCAATTTTTACACCTATGTGTCTAGTTTTTCATGTACATTTCATTTTCACCCTCCATTTTCACAAATCCCTCCTAAATCTATCGTTTTTTCATGATTTTCATTGCACTTTTGAAAACTCCCAACATACTATTTTTGGGGTTTTTGGTGTCCCCAGCCATCCAATCGCCATGAAATTTCATGTGTCAGTTCCTTACATCATCACACTCAAGATGAACGGTCCAGATCCCCATCTGACATTGTTACATTGACTTTTTCCCAGGGCAACAGTAATGCCTAAATAAACTTGGAAAGAAGTATACAGCAAGGAGTTGGGCGAGCCTACCTTAGTCCGGCTAGTCGGAGGAAGGTGAGAGCCCACCGCGTTCGTCCGGTTGCTAGGAAATCGTCGCCGGTGGCTCAGTTATGGGAAAATAAGAGGAGGGGGGAGTATGCACCCAAAGTGGACAATATAATTACAAGGCGTGGGCCCTTGGGGGTGTTACAGTGGTATCAAAGCGGGACCTCGACCCTGTGTGGAAGCTAACCCCATGTGCGGATGTGTGGCCCCTAAGGAGGGGAGAGGTGAATCGTCGCCAAAAGGCGCGGTCGCTGAGGGACAGGAGGGACTGAGAGTTTAGTCCCACATCACTAGGAAGAAGGTTCCTGGGCTATTGATAAGGGTCCTAAAGACTCTACCTTACAATTAGGCCTTTTCCTGCGTAAGGGAAGAATAAAACAGTGGGGGCATGCGCCTAAAGCGGACAATATAATTGTAAGGCATGGGCCCTTGGGGGCGTTACACCTATTGATTATAGAACGAATATAATCTTGATGAGGATATGATTTAAAGAGTAATATATCTAAATATTCATAAGTAATGGTATCTTATCCTTTCTAAAAAGGAGCGAAACTAAATTCCTCAGTAACTCCCATTCCTTCATGAGTATATGTGTGATAAATTTGCTTTTATTAACTCTACTCACATATTTAAAAGAGAGAAATATGATTTGAACCCTTTATTAGAGAGTTTTATTTTTGAGTGTATATATATTAGTGAGGATTGAGGTCAAAACGTATTTCAGTTGGAGTTCAAAACTTAGAAGTCTACTTAGAGGTAACGATTATTATATATATAGACTGTACACATACCCACTCTAAGATCTAAGCTTAATTGGAATGTATTTAGCACATGGGTAGGATTTTGAACTTTTTATTCATCTTTGTTAGTATGCTAAAGTTAATAGATTTTTTGAATATAAATCTCTGAGACAAAAAGTACAAATTGGCTTTAAAATGATTTTTGGAATTTTGTGGGTACATTCACTGCAAACCTTCACAAGGCTTAACTCATCCTCTCGGATCAACCTTGGCATTTAAGGGCATGTTGCATATGTTGAATGCAACCATGAGTACCTAAAAAAGTGAAAATATGTATCAATTTGTAATTTTTTTTTTTTTATGCATGTTTTGCTGGGAGCTAGTAAAATCCTAATTGGGGGGGGGGGGGGGGGGGGGCAGTGTTCTATGTTCAATTTTAGCTAAAATACCCTAATCTAGCATTTAATTAGATCATCCAATCAATCAAGTTTACAAGTTTAGCTTAAATGTTAATTTTAGCTCTAATTAATCATCTAACCATTGCTTTATAAAAATTTAGTGGTCAGATAATCATTAGGAGCTATTCAGATATTAAAGTATGATCAAGATGAATCTAGTTGAGTTTTGTATATTCCAAATCAACTAGAATGAATTTGGACGACTTGGATCAAGTTGATTGGTACCAGATCATTCTCACCTTACAAGGGCACTACAATGCGAGATGGACCAAGAGATGGTTTCTTAATTGGGATCCAAACAAAAAAGGAGACCTCATAAAGGAAAGGAGAAAATTGAAGTTGAAATTGTAGAAAGCTTTAAGAAGAGGAAATTAAACTTCGAAGAGAAAAGAAGAAGAAGAAGAAGAAGAAGAAGAAGAGAAAACAGAGTACTGTAAAAGAGAAAAAGACTTGAGAGAAGGAAAGAACCAAACTTAGAAGGGGAGAAACCAAATTAGAAAGGGCCGATGAGTTTAAAATTGAAGGAAGAAGGGAATAAAGGGGGAGACCATCACAGTTCTGTAAGGTGGCGCTAGCAAAGCTCCACTATAAGATTGTGGAAAAACATAAAGAACCCATTATCATGCCTATCTCTTGCCTAAGTTTCCTTCATTTTGTTCTCCTGTGTTCCCTTTGTTTCAATTGTTTTCCTCTTTCTAATCCGTCACTATTTTTGTCTTATTTCAATCCTTGTTCTTCATCATTTTTACTATCTATTGCTCACTATGGTTTCTTTCTTTTTAATCACCAATTTTCTCCCAACTTTCTCTCTTGCTTTTCCTTTATTCTCGCTTGTTTACATATTTTCCTTGTTTGGGGAAAAAACCCAATTAGGGTTTCGCCCAATTTCCCCCTTCTTTTATGCCATTCAAATAGTTGCAAATTGCCACATCATGCATTGTTTTCTTCCTCCCCATGGGGTTTCTCCTTCTTCTCGATTAGAACCAAAAAAACAAATTAAATTCTATTTTTGCCTATGGTCCTTCTTCCTTAAATCCAACTATGCCACTTATTTTGCCTTTTTTCCTATTTTGTCTTATGCTTATCCCTATTTTGCCTTATTCAAGCTGTATTCTGTTCATAGTTAATCTAGGAATTACTCAATCCATTCACTGTTTGACTAAAGCCTAAATGAATCAACAACTTAGCTTTAACTAACAGTACTAAGTTAATTTTTTATGTTTTTCATTTTAGATTTTCAATTAATTCTCAAATCTTCATCTTAGTACACTTTTTCATTAATCTAACTAATCTGACCTTTCATCTGCAATCCAAAAAATCAGTCTAAGTCATCCATACCTTGGAATTTTTTCATCAATGTAGATCATCAATTTTTTTTGAAGATTTGCTTAATCAACCATTGAATCTTTAATTAGAGACCTCATGGATGGATTGATGAAGGCTGATGGACTTGGATGTGGTTAGAATTGAAGAATCTTACTATAATCAATCTAGAAAAGTAGATTTCACTTGATATGTTATTTAATTCTCCATCTTTTGAACTTATAATTGTGTATTTTCATTAATTCAATAGATCTGAGTTTTTAATTCATTGTTATTTAATTTTTATAATTTTAATTAATTTAGGGCAAATTTAATTTTATTTAAACTCCATTTCTTTAGGTCAAATCGCAATGGGATAGAACCATACTTGCACAAGCTATATTACAATAGCCCATGCACTTGCAGAAAGTAATCAACAAGATTCAAACGATATAAGCCAGATAGCTCTACTGGTCATAGTGTTGAATGCAATGTCTTTGGTTCGAAGTGCAAGTCACCCAAATGATGTAATATTAATTTTGGAACCAAGTCCAATTTAAAAAGTCAAATCTTAAGCAGAAAATGATAATCAAACTAACTTAAAGGGATCAAGATAATCCACAACTGGAGAGGATAGGAATTTAAATCAATAGTGAAGATTAAGAATATATAAGTGCTCTTAAAGAACCAAATTTCTAACGAAGGGCTAAGATCAAATCTGAGAATTAATTGATCATACATGGAAGGAAAAGGCCGAGAAAATAAGGTAACTAGCCATGATGTCCAAAGATACAAGTAGATGTCTTGGGCTAGCCACACAAAGGGAAAAAATGGAAAAAGAAAAGAAACATAGAGTGAGAAGAGAAGAAAATCATAAGAGATGGTGAGGAAAGGAAAGGAGAAAATAGAAATAGAAAAGAGGAACAAAGAAGAGAGAAGGGAGAGAAGAGAGAAGAAAGAGGAACACATGCTACATCTCTACATTTTAGAGCAGAGAATAGCCACTCTCTTTTGTGTTTCAAAGCTTAGAGGGGATAAGCCTCACCTTCACTAAAGCATGGAAGATCTATGATCAAGCATGAATCAGCCTATGAGATAAGGGCAATGGATTCTTCTCAGCTAGATTTAACATTCTATTTTCCTAATTAGTGCCTTTCTTAAAACTGTGTATTTTTTTTTACACACTTGTTTAATTGTACAATAAAAGATCCTCTTAGTTGTTTTGGATTACTTCCATGATGATTGTTCCTATCTTTCTATTTGAATAATTGTGTCAGTAGCTAATTGTTGGAACTTGACTGTTATCCTAATATAACATATTGAAGTTATAATGATGAGTTAAGATGCCAAAAGTCTAGGTGTAAATGGATCCTTGCTTATTATTTTGAAGCATTCACTAGAGTTTTGAAAGGGGTACTACTGTATGATGAATCTGTTGCAATTTGAACATGTTGTGTTGTATAGAAAAGAATAGGTCATCATGGTAGAGGACGTTTGAATCTCCACTTCTATATTAACAATAAGTTCATATTGCCCACTGTTATTATAGTGGAAAAGGCCATGGAATATATATATATATATATATTTTTTCCATTATATATCTATCTTGGTGGAGAACTTGCATAATAGTTTAGTAGGAAGCCAGAGATAAGAGCTTATAATTAATATAGGTCTTTATACCTTAGAACTAGAGGGTAAACTATGAGAAGAAAACTAGCACACTGTAAGAATTGAAAAACCTTTAGATGTGTCATCTACTTTTGGACATATTAGATAACGATCCTAACCTTCATTGGATATGAAAATTTGTAAAAGAATTTTTTCACATATTAATACAAATGACTATAAATTTATTTGACAATTGGGTGTCGAGAAGCCACTAAAATCTAGTTCAAAGAATGTGTATGTAGAACTAATAGTGCAAAAAACCTAGAGGCACACCCACCAGTGTTGGCCTTGTTTAAGAACCTTCCTGACCTCTATTGGATATAAAAAAAAATTTAGAGAATTTTTGCACACAATAATATAAATTCCTATAAATT
The DNA here is from genome assembly GCA_035236585.1 of Warburgia ugandensis. Lineage (NCBI taxonomy): Eukaryota > Viridiplantae > Streptophyta > Magnoliopsida > Canellales > Canellaceae > Warburgia > Warburgia ugandensis. Next base: position 6,307,645 of record CP141136.1, read on the forward strand.
TATTTGAAAATTGGATTTTTAGAAGTGATTCAAATTGGTCAAAAGACTGAGTGCATACAGGACTGCTATTGCAGCAAACTTGCAACTACACCCACTATTGTTTGGCACCTCCATCAGATCTATAAATTTGTAAATAACTTGGTTGCTTAGTAATAAAAATGCTATAAATTTATTTGACAATCATATTTTTGAAAGTGATTCAAGTGACTCAAAAGATTGAGTGCACATAGGACTACTGTTGCAAAAAACCTACAAGCACACACTTGTATTTGGCATGTTTAATGACCTTCCTGACCTCCATTGCATCTATAAATTTGTAAAGAACTTAGTCACTTGGTAATACAAAATTTCCAAAAGTCTATTTGACAATTGGATGTCAGGAAAATATTCAAATCTAGTTGAAAGACTATGTAAGAGTGCCAGTACAGAAAATCTATAGGCATACCCATTGTGCTGGGCATGTTTAATGACCTTCCTAACCTACATTGGATTTGTAAATTTGTGAAAAATGTGGTCACTTAGTAATACAAATTCTTGTCAATTTATTTGACAATTGGATGTACGGAAGCCATTCAAATCTAGTCTAGGCTAATCTTTCCACTAGACAATTTGTAATAACCCCAATTTTTGTAATTGATTGAGAAAATCAATAAAGTTTGAGTTTCAAAAATTTCGGGCTGAAATATTAGGGTTATTTAGAATATACTTGTTATAAAAATATAATCTAAGAATAAGACATGTTCAATTAAAATTAAACTTAGGAAACCCTTCAGAATGACTGTAAGCATGACAAATTCTGAATCCGGATGAAAAATCCTTAATTTTCTTCATTTCTTGGTCAAAAGGGTAAAATAGTAATTTTACCCAAAAATAAAAATCTGAGACATCAAAATTTAGAATGTACTGAGAAATACGAATCCAACTCTACTAAGTACACTCAATTTTGAGATCATGGGAATAAATCCTAAATTTTTTATATATAAAGGACAAAATGGTCTTTTTACACCATGTGGGGCCCACATGGGGCCCACAAGGTACCTAAAAATGAATCCTATGACCAGCCCACGTGAAATCATGGGTCAAATCATACCAGATGGTCTTGGGGAAGTAGGTGGAGAATGGGAGAATCCAATGCTTATTTAATAATAAAAAATTAATCATCATTAATGCATATCATCATGAAAGAAGACCAAAATGCCAATAATACAACCCCAAAAATCTTCCAAAAATACTCCTAAAATTTTCACGAAATTTTTTTCACTCTCCTTGAAAAATTAGACCTAGATCCCTCTCCAAAAACCCAAAAATCCCAAGAGATCTCTCTCTTTTCAATTTCTTTTTCTTTTTAGATTGGAACAAGAGACCTAAAATCAATTAGGCACTCTGTTCCAGCTCTAATATCACCAATTTCATCGTACAAAACTTCCCACCATACCTTAGCTACAAAACCCCCAAATAAATTTCAAGATCCAACGGTTCAAACAACGGCAATCGTAAGAAAGGTGGATCTTGGGCCATATCTTCATTAAAAGGGTATTTCTTTTAAATTGGACATATAACCAACATTTTTTTCTCCAATCAGGTAGGTGAAAATGCTTCTTGGACATGTTTACTACTGGTTTATGAAAATTTTATTTTACTGTAATTGCATTTTGGTAATAAAAAGGTAAAAATAAAGTAAACCACAAAACCTTTAATTCAGGATGATGGAGTACTCAGATAAAAATTCTGACCATACCAATCGATCCAAAAGGGTCCAAAACCCTTAGGGTAGAATTTTCACAAAGATCGGATATGTTTTGGGCCCTCAATTGGTAGGGGATTGATTGGACGGTCTAGAATGGACTGTCCGATCTCCTGATCGAACGGCGCCAAAGACGCACGGCGTGACGCAGCATGGAAACACCGCACTCGGAAGCATTTTTGCGTGCGTTGCACATGGGACATCATCCCAAGCGGGACAATGAACGACGGTGCTTTCGTCAAAACGATGAGCGGACACACCCGCCTCACGTCCCGGTTATGGGCGCACGACGACGAGCTTTTCGCTCGTCCTGCCCGCTTCTATGGACGTCCCGAAAGGGAGCATTCGTAGCACCTCTGTGGTGGACGCGCCCGACCAGCGGGAACGTTCCACCCGGCTCGTTTCCGCCCAAAAAATCTAGGCCGTCCATTCCTTGGGCCCAGATCAAATCTAGGCCCTAGGAATGACTGTAAACTTCTAGATCTAATTTCGAAGCCATCTGAACTCCAAATTGAGATCAGAAAGAAGCTATAGAAAGCTTGAAACCTCTATTTTTTTATGAAAGGATAAAATCTAGAAATTATGTAGTAAAACTTTCTGTATTAAAGAAACAAGTTTTCAATTGCCAAGATCTTCAAGATCTGGGATAATCAGATCTTGGAGATATGTTTTAATAATGATAAAATATTGGAATGAAGTTATATAAATGGTTTATTTGGACATATCTAAGAGATATTAAGGGATTTACCCACTATGGTAGAAAAACCCTAAAAATTACAAAGGGACTCACTTGATCAATAAGATCAAGTGTGATCAGATCCTTGACATGGATGGAATGGATGTTGATATGATAAAATCTAAGAAAATCATGGATGGATTGAAAAAAATAGATCAATATGATCTTTGGATCTTAATAAAGAAAACCCCCTAAATATAACTAATACCCTTAATCAAAGGAAAAGATCTAAGATCTAATGGTTGGATCATAAGTAAAGGTTTCTAAAAATGTTAATATAATTAGTTTCATTTTCTATTAATTGAAAATAGCATTTTAAATATGATTTATGTTATAAAGCATGATAGTGTAACTTTTAGACTTTAGCATGACATGTGATTAGATTGTTATCATAGGTTGCTAAATTTAATAATCCTAGGAGCATAATAGTGTGATTTTATGCAAGTGTAACTTAGGACCAAGTTAGTATGATTTCATGCCATTGTAACTTAAGATCATGCTAGTTTAAGTATAGTTTTATTCCGTTAAGTTAAGTTACATTCATAAGGAGCATGTTAGTATAAATGTTTATTAAATTTATATTGGAACCATGCTTTAAAGTTTATGATTTAATTATTGTCAAATTTTATTAGTAGATCTACTTGTTATGAGATAAAGAGCATAAAACACCAAAATGTACTCTAATGAGAAAGTAGAGTTTCATGACACAAATAAGAATGGAGTACTTTGGACTTATTTAGTAAAGGCTATGTTAGTAGGATAATATAAGGATTATCAAATCCTTGGCCCAAACTAGGAGAATAATAAACTCCATGAATGACATTGTAAATATTCATGGTCACTTTAGTGAATGTGGAACATAGTTGTTAAGGGGGTTATCTAATAGAGCCTCACTCTTCCCCTACCTTCCATTGACATTTGTGAGGTCTAAACGCCTCCTTACATGAGGATTGAAGTAACCACTTTGTGATCACCCATTCAACTAGTAAGCTTTAGCCAATTGAAAATAAGAGGAGCAGTCTAGACTTAGGCTTAAATAAGTTACCTTCAACCAGCAAAACATTAACTGGTTGAATAATAATAGTAAGAGCATAAAAGGTTAGTAAATTACCTAACTCTAATAAAAACTGTAAGTAAGATAAGGATGATCAAACAAGATCCATTAGATCTTGGATGATCAAGAACAATAAGAATAAGAATATTATATTGTACTTAGTATGCATGTTTATTAGTATGCTTGTTCTAGTTCATTATATTAGATAATCCAAACCCTTGATCAAAGATGATTCAAGGAAGAAAACCAAGATCATCCTCCTTAGGGATGATCCAATAACTGAACTTAGATCAAAGAAGAACTATATGATAGAAGATCTAGGACCTTGATCTTTATCAACATGTGTAGATTGTCAATCAATGGATCTATGAAAGATTAAGATCAAGGAGATGGACACACTAAGACTTAGAGATAGAAAAATACTTAGATATGAATGATCTAAAGATCATTCTAAAATCAGATCTAGTGATCAATAGGATTGTTCAAAATTTATATTGACAATATGTATAGATGTACAGATTACATACATCAGTCAGGATCATGGAAGATTTAGGAAAAGAGATCACTTCTTAAAGGTAGGAGGATTTGATGAATGCATTTACATGGGATATACATGATTTAACTCATGACCTTATGTTGACAAGAGTAATATTAATACTTGTGTTAAATTCCTTGAAAACCTTATGATCCAACCAAGCACATATAAAATGGTTAAGGACTAGACTATAAGTGAATAGGGAACTAGAAAATATTTTAGCCCTAAGTAAACAGACAGATGGTCTGATATATATATGAAATCTATTTTACATACAAGCTTGGAGGCGTGTGAGTTTGTTTTAATAGGCATAAGCCTAGGGGGATGCTATGCTAGAGGAGTTATAAGGGTTTGGCCACCCACTCCTTGAAATTTGATGATATGATGATACCTTGCCCTATGAGAGGCTAAAAGTCAAGTGGGGACAATTATGAGAAGGCCACCATTGTGAAAGTCCTGTCCTCCCATATGGGCAGTGACATAATATTTTCTACCATGGTATCAGTGGTGAACAGGGCAGTTATCCAAGCACGCTAGTACGGATCAGACTGCAGCATAATAGCCCTTTTGATTATTTTGCACTATGATGCATATGAGAATAGGCATAGTGAAATGCCTTATGTTTTAGCATAATGAAATGCTAGGTAATTGTATATTACCAATATTTTCCAAGAAGGGAAATTCCCAGTGTAAGATTAGTTGAAATAGTAAATTCTTATAATGGAGAGAATTGATCAGCTTAGTTGGGAATGATATTTGACTACTTTCATAAATTTAACTGGTTTACTCATGAAGAGTATGTATGTATATAGATATACATAAATTACAAAGTAAAGAGTAGAGACATGAATATGTTGAGAGATAATGGGATTATGAAGTATTGGAATTACATTGTCAATTATTATGCTTCTTGAATCCCCTACCAAGCATTACTTGCTGAGATATTGTACTTGTTGCAATATCTCAGATACAGGGAAGGAGAGTTAGGAGTTGAAGACGATAGAGGACTTGAAGAGAATAATCTTCAAGGTATACCCTTGAAGACATGTATTTTTCTTTGTTGAGAGTTTTATTGTATGGTGAGCTTGAGTTTTGGATTATGTAATTTGGACAAGTATTGTAATAGATTTGGTTGTACTGTGAACCACTAGATGGATTCTGGAATTTAATAAAAGTATATTCCTTCAATAAAATTTTATTTTGTACACAAATTGTACTTATGTTATGTATGAAGTAGTGACTTGAGTTTTACAAAACAAGTTCTAAAGAAAAGAATTTCCACTGCTTTGTTTTGCAAAAAAAATAATTTACACTCTTAAGGGCCTTACCTTTCAAAATACATTACAAAATGTGTTACAAAAACCCGGGTTGTCACACAATCTATATGTTTCATGTATCTGCTTATGAATGCCTTAGAATGGAATTTTCATGACAAGCGACATATTTTCTATCATGTGTGTGAAATTTTTGGTTTGTCAAAATTTAAGCCAATGTGTTTCACATATTGAAATGTATATAAGATTTTGTAGAAAACAGCTCAGTTTTGAGTATGTTTCTCATATCACTAACAATCTACTTTACAGAAATTCTGAAATTTAATTCTTACTATAAGTATCATGGCTAGTATTAAGTCATGTTTGATGGGGGAATGGGCCTTGTGCTCACTATGCTAAGGGTGGCAGTTGGCCACTATCATTTTGAATTCTGCATAAAGATAGATACCTAGCCCATAAGAGGCTCTTTAGTGAGTGGTAGTGCCATGGGAAGACTCCATTCCTCTTATTTGCCTCCCAATGAGAGTGCGGTGTAGACCGTGTAGTATCCACAGTCAATCATAGCTAATTTAGTGCTATATGCATAACAAACCTTTTGTATAGGTAAGTTTGGGAAATTGTTTCTATTTTTATTATCCTCAAGGATTAAGGACCAAATTTCTTTGTGGCTTTAGCGGTTTATTACTATCTAATTTGTTATATGAGATACGATGATTGATGAGTTTATGTATAAATTTAATATGTGAAATATTGTTTGAGTAACTACGCATTAATCTAAGACTTTAGCTTGGTTTTGAAAATTTTGATGAAATTGAGTCTAGTCACATGCATTATTCCATGCTCTCTTGCATACATGTGTTTTTGCATGTTTTGTCTACTAAGTCTCGTATTCACCCCTTACAACAACTTTTCAAGAGAAGGTTCAAGAAAGTAGGAGCCAGTTGAAATTCAAAAGCGAGGAGGAGGAAGAACCAAGTTTTAGAAAGTACAAAGACTTAGAACTTAATTGATGTTTACTCTCATGAACAATGACATTCAATAATATTGTAATAAATACTATAATTTTAGTTTCATCTCAAATGTGACACCCAATTTTCTAAAATAATATTTTTTGAGATTTCCTTTATTAGACAGTGGAATTTCTATAATTTTTTTGGTTTGAAATATATTTGAAAATCATATAGTACTTAGTTACTTTTCACAAACCACCCAATTTTCTAGTCACATGCATTATTCCATACTCTCTTGCATACATGTGTTTTTGCATGGTTTGTCTACTAAGTCTCGTATTCACCCCTTACAACAACTTTTCAAGAGAAGGTTCAAGAAAGTAGGAGCCAGTTGAAATTCAAAAGCGAGGAGGAAGAACCAAATTTTAGAAAGTACAAAGACTTAGAACTTAATTGATGTTTACGCTCATGAACAATGACATTCAATAATATTGTAATAAATACTATAATTTTAGTTTCATCTCAAATGTGACACCCAATTTTCTAAAATAATATTTTTTGAGATTTCCTTTATTAGACAGTGGAATTTCTATAATTTTTTTGGTTTGAAATATATTTGAAAATCATATAGTACTTAGTTACTTTTCACAAACCACCCTTCAGGCTAATATTACTTCAATAAAACTTCTCATATAGATAAAATAAGGCAAAATGAATTGTTAAATAATAGGATCTACTAGAACATAGCCCAAACCATTAACTTCAAATCATAAACTTCATAACACAGAGGTTAAGAGTCCTTACATAGCCCATCTCCCTTAGCACATTTTGTATACATATTACACTTAGGTTATTTTCCATTAGCCCACAACATTTCTTAGCTAGCCTTTTCATTTAGCTATTCTTCTAATCTTGTACCTAAGCACTCATTTGTATTACACTTCCTAGGTTAGTAAAAACCTTGGTCTCCACTGATGTACACTGATGCAATTCATGTGTGTTATCCCACTTAACCTTTTTCACTCATGACTTCCACCACTACGATCATTCCATTTACTAAGTCCTTAATGATTAACTTAAGTGAGTGGGCTGAATTGAGTTAGCCACTTACTTATATTACTGAGGCTTTTTACACATTCACTCATGCAATAGTCAGGACCATGCATGGCCTCTTACTTGGAAAGGTCAGATACTCATTCAATACACTTTTTCGTCATAAATTATGCCAGTTTTGCACTCACCACATGTGGTCTCACTCAGGCTTACCATTCGTTATATTTTGCTCTTTTAGGTTATTAGAAGCCAAGGCTTAAATAGCCTTTTGATGTGAGGTTAACACTCATAATAATAAGCTATGTATGCAAAATAATCCATTTATATTAGGTGAAAAACTCTAAGCCTTTCCATTATAATAATTAGATGGTTGTGTTAGTTGCTTTGGGATGTGACTAGTAGGTTCTAGATGTGCTTAAAGTTATTTTCAGTATGTTCAAAATTTTGAAATTGACACTTGAGATTGGAAGTAGTGGTTTGAAAGCAACTATATTATTGTATACATACTTCAAATATATTTTTTTTTAAAAGAAAAAAATGGGATGTCCAATTTAATTAAAGATTTTTTTTTTAAATAATGGTTTCCAAAAAATTGGGTCATCACAAAAATAGTTTGAAGATTTTCGTGGTTAGCTTTCAAGAAAGTAGTCCCATGCCATCTAATTTTAATAGGAGAATGTTTTCCTTCCCTAAGCATGAAAAAAAAAAAAACTTCAAAAATTGTTAAAAGAAAGTCACTCTTGTAAGAATGATCCATCACATACATCATTGTAGAATTACTCCCTCTTAGAAAGTTGTTCTTAGTACACTCTTTGAGAGGGAAGCTTATGGGGAAAAGTTCCTCTTTTATAGAGATGCCCATTTGAAGAAAATGCCAAAAGAAGTAAAGAAAGACATTTATTAGTTATCTTATAAGGCTTATTACTCAAAATTAGTAGTCCCATTTTTATACAAGAAACCTCAATAAACCAAACACACAAGGGACTCTTAGGTACCTCTCCTATGTGATACTAGGAGTCCCTTCCTTGAGTTTGCATTTTTAATTTTCCTAGGGATGGAATACTTAAAAGCATTGGGTTAATATCTCAATGGCTTGAATGCATAAAATCTCCTAGCCCTACCTTCCATGTAGACCAACAACTTCAACAAAGCCTAGAGAGAGAGGGGAAGTGGATTTTCTTATGTATAGAGTATCATCCCTAGAAAAAAAAGAAAGAAAAAAAGTCATATAATTTAATGGACAATAGTTGAAGAGTTTGAAAGGATCTCTTCTTCTTCTTCTCTTTCCTCAATGGAAGATGATCCCAAGGCTTAGAACTTGAAGCCCCATTGGCCAACATTTTCAAAATCTCTGAGCATTCCTTTTCATGTAGCCACCAAGTACCTTCCCCAGAAGCCTAGAAGGAGAGGAGAAGTAGAGTCTCTTTTTCATGGAGAACACTTCCTAAAGAGGGAGAGAAGAAAAAAAAAGTCAAGAACAAAGGAGGGTGAAGTGTATGATAGAATACAAAGCTTAAGTTGGAAAGTGTATGCTAAACTAGATGTAAGTTAGAAATAAAAGGTGCATTATAATGGAAACCAACAATTAGGATGAATGCAAACTAGGAATTAAAGATGCAAGAGAATGGAAAGTAGAAACTAAAAATGCAAAAGAATGAAAGAAGAGAGAATTCTTAAAATGTCACTCTCAAATTCCTCGCAACTCTTAAGGCAAGATCTCATGCTATTTCCTAAACTAGCAAAGACTAGAAGCACAAAGAATAACCTCAAACCTTGTGTAGAAACTTATTGGCAAAGAAGAAATGAACCTACTATTTATAGATTGCATGAGTGACAAGTGAAAAAATCTACTAAAGGTTTTCTGAGCATGGGAACACATGATTGTGTAACTTTGGGATCATACATCACATCACAAAATTTTGTGATTGGGGCCAAGGTCACATAATCTTAGAATTTAAGGTTGATCTAAGATAACCCAATTGTGTGGTTTGAGGTTGGTGGATTCTAAAATTTACAAGATCATAGGAATGTCATGGGCGTACCTTTCTAAGAAAGTGATTAATGGTTGTATGTTAGCAAAAATAAAAGGTTGAAATAAATTCTAGGAAGTTTTTTAGAAGGACACATTATACTATAATCTTTAATAGCAAGAACAAGCAAATGTGTCAACAAAACACATAGTAGCATAATCCTTTGTATCAAGAAACACATAATTGTATGTGCACTTTGATGAAACTTAGGAAGTTTAAAATTTGAGATTTTAAAATATTTTTGTCTTTGATGAAATTTTGTTATTTTGAAATGAAACTTTTAGAATTTGAAATATTGGGTTATTCTAACTAAACTCTAGTTGATCTTGGGTGTTTTGAAAACTTTGTGAAATGTGTAATTTGTGTATGTATGACTAAGGAATTCTGAAGTTAGAGCATTAGTTAGCTCATGTTTTAGGGATATTTGTGGACCACAGAAGTCATATGTCAATAGAAAACTTGGTGTCCACATATAGGATTCCTTTTTAAGGATTTCACTAGTTTCAGCTAGATTTGATTCATTCCCATGAAAAACAATGAGGTGATCAATGCCGAGGATGAAGACCATGGTTGAGATAAGGAAGAGCAAAAGGATATTGATGAGTTTATCATACACTACAAAAGCAAGAGGTTGATGAAAATATTGAGGTGACCAACATTGAGGACAATGATGACAATGGTCAAAGGATCAAATTTAGTAGAAGAAGAAAGGAAGTTGGCCACAAAGAAATTTCCTAAAATGATAAGATTAAGAAGGAAACAAATGATGGTGCTTAAAAGGAAACATCATCATTAGCCATGAGAATCCTAAGTTCTTGTTAAAGTAGTTGATTATAGAAAGAATAATGGAGTCCTTTTTAGATGTTCCTTTCAACATCTTTTAGTTGTTTCATATTTTGCATATTGAATGTTTATAAATAAATTGATTGGCATGTATGGGACTAAATTTCTCATGTAATTGTCTTCTATATTGGTATTGAAAATTCACATCCTTTTGCAAACATGGGTTCATTCTTATGTATCATTATTCTTTATTCTTTCTATTCATACCTCTATCAAATCTCATTCATATTCTTATGGTTGTGTCTTTTCCCTTTGTATTTCTAAAAATAAGGAACTCAATCTAAGGGTACATACATGTGATTTTTGCTATGCCTATCTGCAAGCACATGCATCCATCCTTGTCTAACCTTTTCAATATCTACAAAAAGGGGAGAAACTATATTTGAGAAAAGAGAGCTTACATTACTTTGCAAAATTTCCTACGTTGTTTCCAAAGGTTGTATTATCATCACAAGGGGAAGATTGTTGGCTAGATCAAGCACAATTGATTTTGATTATTACAAAACATTTCAATTGTGCTTCTCACTTATTTTGTGCATTTGCAACTATTTTGCAAAATGTTAGAAGCAATTATACAAGGATTGAACAATAAATATAAAAAATTAAAGATCAAATTTCTCAAGACCACAAAATACAGTGGATTATAAAATGAAAACAACCACTTGTCTTGAGCAAATAATAAGAAATTGATCATTTCATTCGCTTAACCTTGGAAAATTAATATTTTTTTTTCTTAACCCAAAGATCATGAAAATCTAGTCAACTATTTTTGAAAACTAGTTAATATTGATGGACCAATAAAATTGAAAAAAATTAGATAAATTCATGACATGATTCAACTAACCATGAAAAGCATCTATTCTGATGGAGTTCAATTGTTTTAACAATGAAAGGAAAAAATAGTTAACTGTAATTGAAATTGTTTCAAGTAACTTAATTTGATTTAGGAATCCATTTGACTATCCTAAGAAACTTAGTCAACTATTTTTCAGGCAAGTTGCAAAATTCTTGGTGACATTACTAAATTGAAATAGATAATAGTTCAAGTCTATCGCTTTGGATCGAATTGAAAGACAACTTGAAGCAGTTTTTGATATTTGAGAGAATCTAGTTGACTAGCTCTAAAAAGTAGTCAACTAACTATGAAATGAGATGGATTTCAATTATGGGTTGAAAAATAGTGGATAAGATAGAAAAGGCAAATGAAGAATAGTTAAATGTGTATAGAGGTACTCATATATATCGTACTGTATTTGGAATTCAACTAATTATCTAAAAGTAAACAATTAATAGTTTTAGTAGAGAGGTCATTAACATGTTACATGCTCACAAGGATTTGTGGAAGAAATTGAATATCAAGTTCTCAAGCCTACACTCCAGCAGTCAGCTCCAATCTTACTTTGTTCTAATTCTTTCCATCCTTTGATTGCAAAACTCTTCTCTCTAAATAATTGTTATTAAGCTTAGGATTGCCAACAAGTAGTGGTCTGGATACCATCATTCAGTATCTCTTCCAATAAATTTCATTGGTTTGGACACAATTTCAAATAGTAGTCTAAATTTTCATAATCCATACTGTATCCATTTCATTTAGTTTAGTCTAGCTTAGATAGAAGATTATCCATTTTGTTCTTGTTTTTTTTAACCTGCAAATTTATCCTGATAGTTAGAGCATCCAAAACCATTCATCAACACAATGTCCATAAATCAAACTATTAGTGTAGTCATCTTTGTTAAGTTGGTGTTGTTAGGTTTCTTAATTTCTATGTATAGTTGGCAATGAGCTTAGAATGGATAGTTAATAATTCCTTGCTTAGCTACTTGACTATACTATAGCACCTAAACAAAATGGGAGAAGTACAATTAAAGGCCTTTGGAAAACTTGAGTGTGAAAAATAGAGAAAACGGGACAAGATCCATCAATAGGGAACTAAAATAATTTATAGTTCAAAGTCTCTTGGATAACATGTTCATACTACAACTAATAAGTTCTACTTTATAAAACTAAGATTTGATAAATTAGCATCTTAGCATTGTCATTAGTTACTTTTCAGTTGTCATGAGGTACTAATATTGGCTTTCAATGAAAAGATGATGATAGTTATAGTGAACAAGTAACCCTACACCATTGCATAAAGAACTAAAATAACCTATTTACAAAGGCAAACTCCATAGATAATCAAGCTCTGGTAAATAAAAATGGATCTTAGATTTTATTCAATGTATGGCTAAAAACAAAATAGTTGAAATTCCATAGGACAAAATTCTACATATCAAACATTTATCACTTGGAGAATAGCATGCAAATGGTGTGCAACTCAAAATCCTAAATATCAAGTTAAAATTTTACCATTTTTCACATTTTAATACAACTATTTGATATATATATATATATATATATATATTGCCCCTCACTAATATTATAGTTTAGTAAACAACTAAGGGTATGAGGATTATAAAATTTATATTTTGGATTAGATAATCTATGGATAGGATCCCTAATTCTATATCCATTCCAAAAAACAAAGCATATATTAAAAATGAATTCCAACCTCTATCCACATATAGGATTTTCCATTCCAAATTCTATACATTTGGATCGATTCAAGTCAGATAGTGGATAATCCATTTGATTGGCTGCACTAGTTTAGCTTTATATTTTGAGAGATATAACTTTCTCTTCAAGGCTTCTTGTATTTAATAAAGAAGTTTAGCTCTCTTGCTCTTGGATATCTATCAAGTATTTGTAAGAAAGTTGAGTTGATTACAAGTACTCAAGTCCTTTCTTTACGTCCTAACACATTACCTACTAGTAGTGGAAACTCCTGTAAGAACTATAGAACACAAGATAGATATTGCCTTGAGAAGAGTTGAAATAGGTTCCTAGGTTGGCTAGTGATACCACTATAAAAATTCATATTTATAACTTCATTTCTGCCACAGTTTTGATTTCTAAAATTGTTTTATTATTGAACACCTTGAGCAAAAGTTAGTATAAGTTTTATAAACTTGAGTTGGGAGCAATTCACACTCCCACTTAAGAACATCACCTGACCCACCTTTTTTATTATGCCCCTCATACAACTTTGATACAATCTATTCTATCGAATAATTCCTTCGCCTCTCTCTCTCTCTCTCTCTCTCCATACATACATACATACATACATACATACATACATACATACATACATACATACATACATACATACATAGTAATAGATGCTTCTATAGTGGAAAGCATCAAGTGGTGGATATAAAATGGGGCATGTCCCCTTTTTTACATTTTTTCATTGACCTAAGATGTTCATATGATTTATCTTCAATCGAATGGCTTAGATACCAAATGTCATGTCTCTTGGAAATCTCCAAGGTCTTCATATTTGGACCTTTTTCCATTGTAAAATGGACAGTTTAGGTGACTCGGGGCCTTTCTATTATGACCATCCATTTTATAATCTGAAAGAGGTCAAGAAATGAAGACCCTATAAGACATGAGATTATGTACATAGTCCTTATTAGATGAGTGTCTTAGATCCATGAAAATGTGAAGAAAAAAGAAGAAGCATAGTTAGCCCTTCTTTTGCCACTCTCTCTCTCTCTCTCTCTCTCTCTCTCTCTCTCTCTCTCTCTCTCTCCATATATATATATATATGTTCAAATCACACATCAATTATTTATTTTTTGGGGTTGACTAAACAAGGAGGATTCAAATTACATGTAAGTTGATTGTTACATAGGGAATGTTTGACTCTAAGGTAGAGTTGAGCCCAAAACTTGGAAAATATTATATGCTAATATATTTCTTTTAGGACTATTGAGATTAGATATTTGATTAATCTTTAATATTGTGTTTTTATCTTTGAGGATGCATGTACAATCAAGATCAATGATGCACGATTTACATAACTAATATCTTGAGATCAGGATTGTTGACCACACCAGCTACCTCCAACAAGAGAGAGAGAGAGAGAGAGAGAGAGAGAGAGAGAGAGAGAGAGAGAGAGCAATTGCATGACACAACTAGTTGTATTATGGTTGTATCATAGGCATTCAAGAAGTTGGATGGTAGGTTCACTTTTTTAGATTTTTCAGCCATCAATATGTTCATCTGATTAGTCCCATCTTAGGTGGCTTATAAAGTTCACACTTATTGGAATATGTCTATATCCTTTTGTTCAAACTTTTAGAGCAAACAAATTTACAATTCAACACAACAAAGCCCCAAAACATAGTATTCCATCTATGTTTGGCTTCAAAAGGTGCTCAAATGAAGGACCTAGAAGCATCCACTAGATGTGAGCTTTGGTAACTAGGTCATCTAAATGGAGAGAAACATTCAAACATCTTGGATTGTTGAAAAATATTTTAAAGAGGTAGGCTTGCCAACTATTGCTTGCATCATATAATTTATTTAGAAAGATAAGAAACTTACATAATCAAATTTATAGGATTACTCCATGTAATTCTATATTGAATAATCTGGAATAAACTAATACACTGGATTATACAACCCTCACCAATAAGATCCTAAAGTTTAACATGCTAAAATGGGTGCTTTAGAATTTTACTTCATGGAAGTAATGATGACAGATTGGTTGGAGAAGAACTTACGTAAAACAAGGTAGCACTTTTCGTAAGACAAAGTTTAAAGTGTCAAATCATTTATGATATTGCTTTATCAAGTAGGGTTTTTCAACAAATCTCCCAGTTTTTTCTTACTAAGGACCATTCCAAGAGTAGCATAGATATTTCTCCCCTTTACAAGTGTGTGATGGAGAACACAAATCTTGCTACCATCACAAAGTTGGCCCATTTATACTTGATCCTACTCTCATTAGATGATCCTATCCCTAAATTAAGCGTGTAAATATTAATAAAATAATATTTCATTAAATCCCCCTCTTATACTTGATAATTATCCTAGTGAAAACAAAATTAGAATATGCCATATTCATTTTAGGTTATAATACTTCTATCCATAACTCTAGCTTTGTGTTTACGTCCTCCCTTGTCTCATCAATTAAAACTATATTGTTAATGTTTTCCCCAAGTGCACGGGCTATTGTAGTATAGCTATGCAAATACAGGTCGAACCCATAGGGACTCGATTTAAGTGGATTTTTTAATAAAATTTAATTATTTAAAACTAAAAGGGAATTACAAAACTAGCCTAATCATTCAGATTTATTCAATTGATGCACTTTACATAACTTTCACTTCCAGAAAACATAAAATGACTAATCAAACATCCCTGAATCACACTGTCCGTGGATAGCATTGTCCTTGGATAACACTGTCAAAAGATGGATAAAATAAAGCTTAATTGGAACAGGGACACAGATGTAAATAAACAGAGGATATAGATGTAATTAAACTGGGGATGCAGATGTAATTAATGAAAATGAACAGAAATGTCATTGCATTTAAAGATGAAGGGCAAAATAGAAATGTTATTAAAAATCTGGTTCAGGGTCGGGGAAGATGATGCCTGAAAAATTGACGCCGCCGGATCTAATCTAAATGCTAGAGAAGAAGGGGCTTCTGTCTGGGGCGGTGCGATGTTGGAGTAGAGTCACACAGAGAGGAGAGCAATACGGGTTTGTGTTGGGTGCAGTGAAGAGGGACTGGGTTCGTGCCTGGCTGGTGAAGACAAGGGCGTCGCACGTCCTGGAATCGCCTGTGCCGGAGCAGATGGGACCTGGGGCGTCTAATACTGGAAAAGCTAGTCGACAATCTACATAATCTGGGCGTCGTCCAGTTCTGATCTAGCGTGATGGAGGCAGGGGCACACGACGACCTCGTGTAGGAAAGGTGTTGGTCTGAGAATAGATGACGCCTGGCAGATGATGGTACTACAAAGCAAAGGGAAAACTGGGATGTTTTCTGGTATGGTGTGTGGAAGACAGATGAAGAAGCTGAATTAGAAAGGGATGGAAGTGAAAGAGACGAGGGGGATGAGGAGGGAGAGATAGAGAAGGTGAGGTGTTTGTGAGTGTGTGAGAGAGAGATGGTGATCGAAGGGGAGATTGGGAGTGAGAGGAGGCAGGCTGGGTTGAAGAGAACCCAGGCATGATGGAGATGAAGCCTATGTCAGTGGAGGCTGGGGAGGTGCGACGGTGATGGGATGGCTGGATTGTGCGTAGATGCTGCGTAGAGACAAGGAATAAAGAAGGTAGATGGGCAGTAACGATGCACGTAGAGTAATGAACGGGTAATGGAGAGAAGGAAGGTTTGAGCAAGATGATGGAACAAGAGACAAAATAAATAGAATATGCAGAGTAAGGAAGCATGAACACAAAATGATGAATAAGGAAAGTAAAGATAAAACCCAAAAACTCCAAACACCCAAAAAGACTCCTCCCCCTCTCCCTCATACGGCTCCCTCTTTATAGACTTTGCACTTCCTTCTTTTTCTCAAGTCTTTACTTATCTTCTAAGAATTAGTTTCCTACTAGGAAACTTCATCTTCTTCCAAGAGTTATCCTTAATCTCCTCTCCTTATTAGAATTCTTCTTCTTTTAGGAAACCATCCTCTCTTGCCTTAATGATCTTGAAGATGATATGTATTGTTGTAATTCGATCTAATCCATCCAAGCATATTTTGGTTGATCTGCAAAAATAAAAGACTAAATTAGACTCATCAAAACCGTATATTAATCATCTAATAAGCTCTAATAATGATCTAACCATTGATTTTGAGAAAATTAGGTTTGGATGGTCAATCAAGCTAAATTTTGCAATTTGGACGGTTAGATGATCTAATTGAATGCTAAACTAGGGGTCTTTTAGCCAAAATTAAACACTCAACACATATCATTTGCAAATAGCACACAACATGGAATCTCCTCATGCAAATGTTTTATTAACTCATTCCTAACCAACGTGAAAAGGTATGGGCTCAATGCCAATCCTTGGTGCAATCCTACAGTGATAAGAAAATCACCAGTCTCTCCGCTAGTGGTCTTAAGATTTGTTACCACTCTTTTGTACATATCTTTAATTATGTTTGTATATCCTCTCGAAGCCCATTTCTCGTCCAATTGTCTTAGTAAGAAAATAGATGGTAGACCTCCTAAGCATGAAACCAAACTGATTCGATGATACACTTGTCTCATGCCGTAGCCTCTTCTTAATCACTCTTTCATAAAGTTTCATAATGTGGCTTATAAGTTTGATCCCCAGATAATTAGTGCAGCTCTATATGTCTCCTTTATTCTTATAAATTGGCACAATAAAGCTCTTCCTCCATTCATCCAGCATTTTTTTTAAATTTTTAAATTTTGTTAAATAACTTGGTCAACCAAACTACTCCAGTATCTCCCATATGCTTCTTAACCTCTATTGGTATACCATCGAGACTTAGGGCCTTTCCTAATTTCATCTTTTTCAAGGCCTCTTTTACTTCAGATATTCTAATCTTACGATCATATCTATAATATCCAATGTTATTTAGGTTTACAGAACTTTCAATCCCTATATTCTCAGGGCAATTATCATTTAGGATTTTTTAAAAGTAACTTTTCCACCTTTGTTTTATCTTGTCATTTTTTACTACTACCCTTTGATCATCACTTCTAATATACTTAACATGGTCTAAGTCCTTGCCCTTTCATTGTCTTATTTTTACAAGTTTAAATACATCTTTCTCACATTCTCTTGATCCTAGTCTATTATAGAGATCACCATATGTCTTAAGTTAAGCCTCACATACTATTCTCTTAGCAAACTATTTTGTATTTATATACTATTCATAATTTTCATTATTTCTAGTCTTCTGCCATGCTTTAAAACACACTTGTTTTTCTTTTATAACTTTTTGCGCTATTTCACTCTGCTACCAAATTTCCTTTTACCTTTAGATATTAATAGGACATCTTTGGCCACTTTCTTAATAAAATAGGCCATATTAATCCACATGGTGTTTACTTTTGTTTCATTATTCCAGTTTCCTTCTATCATCAACTTATTTGTGAGTAAAGTTATTTTCTCCCCTTCTAAGTTCCACCACTTAGTTTTTAGATACCGATTAAGTTCATGTCTTTTCTTTCATATTTTAATGTAGATATCCATAACCATTAACCTATGTTGTGAGGTTAAACTCTCATTGGGTATCACCTTACAATCCTTACACATTGATCTTTCGGTATTCCTAAGTAACAAAAGTCATATTTGGATTTTATAAAGTCCACTTTTAAAGGTTATTAAGTGCTCATCCTTCTTCTTAAAGAATGTATTTGCAATGGCCAGGTTCTATGACAAAGAAAAATCGAGGAAAGTTTCCCCATCTCATTATGTTCTCCTATACTATACCCTCAATGCATCTTATTATATCTTTCCTTTTCTTTTCCTACATGGCCATTTAAGTTTGCTCCTATAAATATCCCTTCAGTGTTGGGAATTTCTTGTATAACTCCTTCTATATCTTTCCAAAACTGTATCTTGATTATATCTTCTAACCCTACTTGTGGTGCATATGCACTTATAACATTTATGATATGCTCTCTTAGAATAAGTTTTATTATTATAATTCTATCCTACTTCTTTTAACGTCTACAACTTTATTCTTTAATTCTTTATCCATCACTATTCCTATGTTATTTTTATTATTATCCTTTCCTACCTACCAGAGCTCATACCCATCGATTTCTTTAGTTTTAGTCCTTTTTCACTTGGTTTCTTGGATACAAGAGATGTTGACTCTCCTACGTTTATCGCATCTACTAACTCTAGACTCTTACTTGCCAATGTCCTCATATTCTATGTGGTGATATGAATCTTATGCTCTTGTGATAGCTTATTTACCCATGCACTTCTCAACCCCCATGGCATGAACCAATGTCTACTTTCCACTCCATTTGGGTTCTGATGCAACGCGTAGCTTATGAGGTGATGCTTTAGCAACTCTTACCTATTTTCCACTACACCTGGGATCTGATATAGCATTGCTTATGGGAGACCACCCTAGCAATCCTTGCCCATTTTTTCACTACACCTGGGATTCGATGCAACATAACGGTTATGGGGGACACCCTAGCCTGAGGGAATGTTAGTAATCGATTCATGTCATGTTCTGGTTGCCATACTTTGAAGAAGCTAAAGATGGTTTTCATTGTCTTTTTTCTTACATGCAAACTAATAACATATACATATTGATTTGCAAGTAAGAAGAGAAAATAACAAAATCAACTTCAACTTCTTCAAAAAGGTTTTACTTGCCAAGTGGCACATGACGCAAAAACCTTGTTCTTTTATCTAGGCTTGGTACCAACATCGACGGAGTTCAATGAATCAATATATATATATATATATATATATATATATATATGAGACACATTGTTTATATTATTTTGTAAAAAACTTTGATGTTTTTTTTAGAAAAACTTGTGCAAAAAATCCTATAATAATTGTAAATTTACATTTATTCCTAAATTTTAGATTTCATTAAATATGTTCTCAATTCAATATGTAATTTCAATTCCATTTGAGGAGACAAAAGCTTGCATCGTGACATTTTTCTAACATGGCCGTCTATGTGTTTATTGACCATCTTAGGTATCTTTTGACTAGCTTGGTTAATTATTCTTCTTCCCACATGAAAGATCAAGTAGTGAACTGCCTATCAAGAAGAGATCACCTATAAAGATTATATAGTCGATAAGAAGCAACAATCCATTTCTAGTCATGATGAGTGCAATGATCCTAGCCATAAAACTGAATTTCTACATAGATCTACAAGGAAAGAGGATTGAATTGATCATACTGAATAATTCAAGATTTGAGGAGTTGGAAAAGCAATAGTATAAGAAACTAGAGAGCCATCTTGATGAAGATTCTGTCTATGACTTAAGAAAGATGGAAGAAAGGAGGCTAAGATAACAGAAATTAAGGAAGAGAAAATGTAGAAGGCGTGAAGAGAGGCACATGAGGAGGGAAGTTGAAAACCAAATTTGAGCATACTGTGACCCCTCTTTTAGATTTTAAGAAAAATTTGGAATGATCCCGTTGATTTGAATGGTGATGTTGCCACGGGGAGGGACAAACATCCAATTGATTCAGATGAAACAGAGTCAAAGTAGAAAAAGCTTGAGATCGGGCTGTAGAAGGATGCTCTTGAATCACTCCTAACAAAGAAGGCTATTAGTCATTACGTTTGTTATTATGGCATGCTAAAATTTTAGCTTGGTACACTCTGTTTTTTTTGTAAAACAATATTTCTTATTCAACTCTAGCAACCCAACATGAAACGACTTGAAAAGATTCTTGAGGAGATCTACAAAATAAGGATAAACTATCATAATTTGACTTAAAAAGCTTGAATAAGCAGGTAGAGGGAATCAAAGTTACAAATGAAAAAAACAAATGTTGAATGGAGAAGCTTGAAGAAGAGACAGTAGCTACAATAACTTGGACTCTAAACCCTAGCAATGAAGATGTGTAATGGGGTTATGATTGATTGATCTAGGAATGCACAATTTCTAATTTGGTCTTTTATAGGGATGTAGAAGTTCTTTATTAGTTTCTAAAATTACTTGATTAGTTTGTGGGATTGGAGAAAGTCTGAATTTGGGTTTCCTTTGAAGTTGTTTACTCCATGTGCTAAAGCCCTAAATTGCTGCAGCTCTTATACAAGATTATATGTTGAAACACTCGTTTGATCAATCTGTTGTGACCAATTGTGGAGAAATCTAATACATCAATTTCAACAATAACATTTATAGGCTAAACAATCCTTGATCCACACGCAATCCTGTAAGGTATTTGTTGTTTACAGAACTCAACTAATATGGTGGAGTGTCTACACTAACGGAGAAAGGTCATGTCGTCACCCTCCGTCTAAAACATAGTCGGAATTTATATGACATGCCAAATTAAGGATACTTATCTTAACATATTGTTTACACATTAAATCGCAATAAATACTAATTTTTTTATAATTTTTCTTTTTCCCACTCCCTTGTCTTTAACCTCCAAACCGCCACATCTGTCTCTTCTTTTGTCTTTTTGAGTCAATTTGCGTTTGTTCTTTGTTCCTCCTGATCATCTCTCGGTAAATAGATTGATATCCCGCTCTGTCTACTTGCCTTCTATCTTTTCTTGTTTTTACTCCAGTAACTACGAGTCTTTCCCTCTCTCTCCCGGCCTGCTACTACAGCAAAGGATCTATGGATACTTGACAATCTTAGAAGTATAAAAGAAGGGATGAGGTGCCCAAAAAGAAGAGAAAAGGGGACGATGTACAGAATAAACCTGGAACTGGAACGACATCAGCCATTTCACTCACGCCATCTTCTCAACTTCTTCTAGTCAGTTGTTTGATTTTGTCATTGTAGTAATGGAGTTAGAAGGAGACTGGAGTTTGGTTGGTCATGTTCCCACAGATGAACAACGTTGGAGATCTGCTAATTCCCAGGATCTTAAAGTTCAGTTTCCAGAACCAGCAAAGCACTGGACTGATGCTGTTCCAATAGGCAATGGTCGTTTAGGTGCTATGGTTTGGGGTGGGATTGCCACCGAGAAACTTCAACTCAATGGTCAGTGATAATCCTCTGCTTTCAAATAATAATTAGAATGATGTAAAATTAGACCCGTTTCTTAGTATTGTTTAGTTTACATCAATGAGTGTCTTTTTCGAGGATACTTTCGTAATGCCAGTCTGCATTATTGACACTCTTGGCCTTCTTCCCTTTTTCTTTTAACAATAAATTGAATGATATATAATCAGACCCATTTCTCATCACTGTGTTGTTATAGTCTTCTTTTGTATCCATGATTCGCGTGTTTAATGGAATATGAGTGAACATCGTAAACTCTCTCAGTTTTTCCTATTTTCTTTTAACAATATATAGAATGTTGTATAATCAGACCCATTTCTCAACACTGTCTTATTTACTTTGCCTCTATGTCTGTGGTTTGTGTACGATGAAAGAGGAGCTTACAAATTTCAATTGTAGGCACTCTCAGTTTTTTCCCGTTTTGCTTTTAACAATAGGTACAGTGACGCAAAGTCAGACCCATTTCTCATACTGCCTCAGCTACTCAAATGAGTACATTTTCAGTGGCTGCCAGCTGCCTCCACATTCTTAGTTTCGATGAATGATGAAATGAAAGTCTATATCCTAAATTCCCTCTCCGTCATTCTGCTATTAACTATAAGTAGAATAATGCAAACCAAACTCATTCTCATAATTGTCTTTCCTACTCAAATGAGTATCTATTCTGAGATTACTTCAGTGGTTCTCATTTTTGGGGTAGTTGGATGTATGATGAAATGCGAGCTTACATTGTAGGCACTCTCTGCTTTCGTCCCTTTTGCTTTCAACAATAAGAAAGAATGCTGTACAATCCCGCCTATTTCACTTCTGCATTATTGCTTGGGGATATGATGAAGTGCAGGTCTACGTTGTAAGGACTCTCTGTTTCTCCTTTTTGATTTAGTAACAATAGAACAATGTAAAATCAAAGCTATTTTTCTTATTGTCTCAACTACTAAAAACAACCATTTTTTTGAATCAACTTCTGTATCATTGCTTGGTTATTTGCTTGTGTGATGAAATGCCACTCTATACTCTCTATATTGTTGATTATTGCAAATTCTTTTTCATTCTTTTTTTCTTGCTTTCTGCTGGTGAAGGACTGAACTCCTTTGCTTTGTCCCATGCTTTCAAAACTTTAGACCATTTGTGGTATGCCCCTTCCCCCCCATATATGCGGGAACTTCATGCACCGGGCTGCCTTTTGTGATGTCAGTTTCCACTGTTCTTGAGAAATTGGTTTAGAGTGCTTGAACTGTTGTGCCAACACTTACTAGCAGATAAAGTCATCCTCGAGCTTGGTTTAGAGTGCTTCTGCATCAGATTTTTGTTGTTCAAAAGAAGTCATCCTCGAGATGGGTTTAGAGTGCTTGAACTGTTGTGCCTACACTTACTCCATCTAGTTCAGTTAGCCACAATTCTTGATATTTTTTTATTGCTTTTGGACTTTTATCAGCCATGGCAATGTTGAGCATTAAATCTTCATAAACATCTTGATGTATCTTCATGGGTTATGGGGGAATATTGGCAAGAGGCCATTGTCACCCATACTTTCTTCCAGGGACTTTGAAATCTGTTCTTCAGCAGTGGTCTTTCTCAGAGTCTCCTGGACATGATCTTGAGAATCTTCATATGTTTGCACCACTTTTTTCTACGGTTGACAGCATAGCTCTCAAACATTTATTCAACTGATTTTTTTATCGTCTTGTAAAAGCTTTACAGAAATCTGATTTGGTGTCCCAAATATGAAATGATGTTTTGCTCTGATACCCAAATTGTTATCTCAGGTATTAAAAACTCGAACTTGAATGAGAGAAATCAGAAGCTAAACTATGTTATGCAGTGGAGGACAACATGAGTCCCTCTAGTTTTTCAATTCCAGCTTTCACTAAATACCAAAGATTGAGCACTAGCAAGAAAACCAAACACTAAAAGAGAGAGAATTTGCCTTTCAGTATAATAATCAGCTGCAAAAACTGAGGTAAAAATGCAACCTTAGATGTGTATGTATAGGCATATTCAAGACCCCTAAACTACTCCCACTTTCTATTCTAAAGTACCTTCAATCTCTAGTAACCAGAACAAACTTACTAAACTTCCTATCTCTTTATCTTCTAACATTTTATTCTAACTAGCAAATAAACAACTTAATCTCAAACAGTTCACATGTTTTCTTGCTAAAAATACCATTCTTTTCTCTCTTTCTAACCGTAGTTGACACTTGAGGACCATCCATTTTTCTTTTCCATTTCATTTTCTACTTCTGGCTTCTTTCTCACAGATGCTCCTGCTTTATTTTGCTAATGAAGCCTTCTTTACTCCATGGAGTCCAATCACCACAAGTGATGAGTGTATCAATGGTGATGATTGTTAACTTTTGCTTCACGGTTCCTTCTAATTACAAATCTCCTGACTCACTAGAAGCTTATGAATTTTGGGATAACTTAAGTCCGGCAGCAAGAGTGGTTACCATGTTATATATCCTTCCAAAACATGTTCATTGAAGTTGGTAATAAAGGAGAGCATTACCTAAGCCACTAGCTCTTGATATCAAAGATTTTGTACACACTTCAGAAAGATGGAGATTGGAATTCTTCTTTGAGGTTTGCAACATCTGATTGATGGGAAGCAAATGACCTCCAGATGTGGACCATTTTCTGAGTGTTGAGGCCAACAACTAATGGGATGACTTCTGTAGACACAGAAGTTGGAAACTGGAATTCTTTTTTGACGTTTGCAAAATCCAATTTGTGGGAAACAAAGGAGATCCTGACGTGGTCCATTTTTCTTGAGTGTTGGGGCTTACAACTAATGGGATGACTTTTGTAGACACATAGCAATCAACCAACTCACATAAGTGGACCCATTCAATGCATACATCATATGCTGGAAAAAATTTAGTGTGGTGCTCTCTTGGCACAATCTTGTGCCATAAATAAAGAAGATGGAATTCCAATTGTTGACTGCAGCTTAAACTTAAAACATTGACAAGAAAGGAACTAGGTAGAAATTTGTCTGATGGAGAAATAATGATGGACTCCAGCTGATGAGGTAAAGAAGGGGCCAGCCAATGGGAATTGGTGGGTGGAATAGGTGTTGGATTTGGGGAGGCAGCAATGTTGAACCTGGTGCAGTGGAAGAGGTGTTTGATGCAGCCACAAAGAAGAAAAACTTGCATCTGATAACAAAATTAAATCTGAAGAAATAATTGTGGATCCCTTGACCCTGCATTGGTTATAGGGTTTCTATTTGTATGTACATAAAAAGTTTTATAGAGAAAGAGACTGACGTAATGGAGATAGGAGCTGTGACAAATGCAGCACATATACTTCTGATAAAGTTATAAATCATGTCTGAAAAACTGAAATGAGGGCTCAATGTTGCCTTTGCCAAAAAGAGTCAACGAGGCATAATGCAGGGAGAATGCACCTTGATGCGGATAATACGCCAAAGTTGTTTAAATATTAACTTTTAAAGAAAAGTAAGTTGCTTAAACATTAACTTAATTCTACTTTATCACAAAATAAATATGATGGTTAAAATGGTGCATAAGCCTACAGTTGGAAGTTCAAGACAGAATGCTGGAAGTTCAAAACTGCCTTAGGCCAGTTCCAAGATGACTAGGGAGTTCTGATACCATATAACAAGCACAGCCAGTGAGAAATTTGGATAGGAATGATCTTCCCAATGTGGGAATATATGCCTGAAAACATAAGATACATAAAGCAGCTGCCATATATGTCATTCAGTACTATTTCTTTTCATTGTCTTTTCGTTTTATGGGTCATCTGTGTTTGTATAATTGGGATAACTTTGTGAAGGTAAGTGATTCTACTTGAATGAGTAAGTGACCAGAAAAAACAACCTTTCATTACCTTGATTGAGTCAAAGGAGTTGTTGAATGACTTTGTGGGAACACTTAGCTAGAACTTAGCTAGGGTAAAACTTAACCAACTCATGCAAGTTGATAACCGAGTGAGGGAGTTTTAAGAGAGCTAGAATAATGTTGAAAATGCATGAGAATGTTGAATTGCAATTAAAATTGGATTATAGCTTGTTTTAATGCGCTTACTATAAGATATCAACAAAGTTTTTTGATCTGTGGATGATTACCCTTTGAGAATTAAAATATGCTGGCTAGCTTATTCTTTTGTTTTAGTTGCTCCTTATATATTGGATTTATTTCTTAGATGAGTTATTTATAGTTTGATTAACTTTGAAATTTTTAATTTTCCTGTGATCTTTAGTTTCTGTCAATTTAGCCAGTTTCTCTTTAACTCTGTCTTCAGAATGACTTAGAATTTATTGAGATATCTATAGCTATATTCCTACCTTTCACTCGTGAAAAACATATGATTGTCCACTGTTGTTGTTCTGTTGAAGTAGATGACACGCTCTGGACTGGGTTCCCTGGTAACTACACAGATCCCCATGCACCTGGTGTTCTATCTAAGGTGAGAGAACTTGTTGATAATGGTCAATATGCGGAAGCCACAACTGTAGCTGTCGACTTGCAAGGTCATCCAACAGAAGTAAGCTTCCTTTTCTTTCTTTTTGTTAAGCAAGTTAATTGCTCATGTTGGCACATTGTAGATGCAAAACCTTGCTGTATACTGTGTATATCTTTGCATTTTGTGTCATCTAAATGTTTTTGTTCCTAAGCATTTTATATTCTTGATAATGCCAATTGCAGTATAAGGTAGTCACTATTTTTTTTTAAAGTGATACTTATTATTATGATTGCTAAGAGATTCCTTTGTAGGGTTTGTTAAATTTTTTGGGGAAATGCCATTCCTATCTTATTTATTCATTCAGATCATGCAATATAATTTGTGATTTTGTACCTGTAGTAAGATGAGAAACTTGAAGCATACAGATGGTTGTGGTGGGTTAAACTTAAAAGTCATTGTGGAAAAAAGTGTCATGGCAGGACAGGCAGAATATCACTGCTTGAGTCACTTAGCTTCTATTATTTGGTTTCAAGTTTGTTAGTTAGTCAAAGAAGAAAGAATGAAGGAGAAGAAGAAAGAGAGAGAACATTGGGAGAGAAAGAAAGAGAGAAACACATAGCAGTTAGAAGAAAAATCACAACCATCGGATGATTTGAGCTACTTGTTTTGCCACACTGAAAAAACTATGGTTGAAAATTTCAACTTGAAGAAACATAGGCTAGAAAAGGGCAGCCCGGTGCACAAAGCTCCCACGTGTGCGGGGTTCGGAGAAGGAGTGGACCACCAAGGGCCTATAGTACGCATCCTTACCTTGCATTTTGCGAGAGGCTGTTTCCATACCTTGAACCCAAGACCTCTAGGTCACACGGCGACAACTGAACCGTCATACCAAGGCTCCCCTTCTAGGCTAAGATCACTAAATGGGCATTAATTTTGGTATATACTTATAGCCTATCTACCTATTCTAAAAATGATGGATGGCTTAGATCTTCAAAAGACCATGTCTACACATGACTTTGGAGAGTGCATGTTCCAAAGTGCACATTCTCTCCCAGTTCCCATATATGTAAATGAAGTATCATAAAAATTACTTAACTGCCCTAAGTAAATTAAAGTAAAGGCAAATACATAAATTTTCAACTTATTATTCATCTTCATAGGAGTTACACAAGTTTTGACACCAAGCATGCTGGTTTCCTTGAGAAGATCTGGAAAATACTTTCTCTAAGATAAGTTAATCCCAAGGTTAGATTTAGCAACCTTAATACCCAATAAATTTTGTACTAGACTAAGATCTTTGGTATGAAAGTGAGAACATAAATATCCCTTAGGTTGTCATATACCACAACATCATTACCAGTAGAACGGTGTTATCAACATAAACTACCAGAAAAACTATTTCTCAGAGGATCTGTGACTGGAAACAAAATAATCCAAAGTTTCTCTTCATGCCCCATGTTCTAATTGCATTCCTAAACTTTTGGAATCAAGCATTTGGAGATTGGTGCAACCCAAATATGGCTTTCTTCAGTCTGCATACCTGAGGCTTCCCTTGAACAACAAATACTGTCATGTGTGTGTCTTCACTTCTTTTTGCAAATATCCATGTAGAAAATCATTCTTAACATCCTACTAGAATAGTGGCCACTGACAATTGGCAGCAAGAGAGATAATAATCCAGACAGAATTTAACTTTGCAACTTGCAAAATTGTTTCCTGAAATCAATCCATATACCTGGAATATTCATTTCACAACCTATTTAGCTTTAAGATGATTAAATTAGCCATCTGTAACTACTTGATATTATACAGCCATCGCCATACAATAACTTTTCCGAACAGGCAAATCATTTAACACCCAAGTCAATTTGAGCTGTAATGCATTCAGTTTCTCTTCCATAACCTTTAAACAACTAGGACCACGAAGGGCCTCAACAAGAGAAGAAGGAATGAAACATATGAGAGAGCTAATACAAAGGCATGAAAATTGGGCTGAGAATACAGTGACAAATGACTTGAAATAGGATGAGAAGTACTAGAATGACTACCTTGTCGAAGAGCAATAGGAAGTTTCAACAGCGGATCAACTTGAGGAATAGGATTTGTTAATGGGGTTGTTGAATCTGAAGCATTCTGCTGATGTCATTTATGCACTTGCAGGGTTGAACAGTCCATCTGAACAGTCTCTGTCAAAGTATTAAAAGGCCCAATAAGGACAAGATCTAAAAAGTTAGTGGAAAGACCAGGTTCATCAGATGAACTAGAAAAAATATGGGGAATCTCAAAGAAAATGACATTTAGGCAAATAAATTGTTATCCCAAGGACAAATCATAACGTGGATGGCCACATTGATACAATAATAACCCCAAAAACATACATTTATAGGACAAGTATATAAGTTATTAGCGTTGGGTCCTGAACAAACAATAAAGCAAGTAGAACCAAATACACAAGGGACTAAAAAAAAAGGAAAAAAACAAAATGTTCACTTGGAAAAGCGCAGAATGTGGAGATTGATTTTGTAGGTTAGAGGAAGGCATTTGATTAATTAGATAAGCTACAGTTAGAACTGGGCAGCCTGGTGCATGAAGCTCCTGCATGTGCTGGTCCAGGGAAGGGGTGGACCAAGAAGGGTCTATAGTATGCAGCCTTACCTTGCACTGCAAGAGACTGTTTCCACGCCTCAAACCTGTGAGCTTAAGGTGACATGACAACAACTCTATTGTTGTGCCAAGGTTCCCCTTCTGAGTTATCGTTAGAACTACGTCACCCAAATATGTTTAGGAACCTGCACATGAAGCAATAGAGAGTGAGCAACTTCAAGAAGATGTTGCTTTTTATGTTCAGCAATGCCTGTTGTGGAGTATCTACACATGAAGTTTGATGCAACAATCCATTCTATTCACAGTAAGATGAAACATACTCGAGGCATATTGATTAACATTATCAGAATGTAAACCAGAAAGATCCATACCAACAAACTGAATTTTCATGTCTATAGCAACTTGAATAGAATAATGACTCTCTAGATGGGAAGGAAATGACACTCGAGATGCTTACAAACTTTCACACTGCAATTCTGAAATAAATGAGACAGACAGACAATAATCTTCAAACTTTGCAGCGACGGGTATCGCAATCGATGGTGCTACTAATCCAGAGACATAACTATGCGAATGGCCATGAAAGTGATAGAAGCCTCCAGATTCATGACTGATTATCTCCTTGGTCTTCACATCCAGGAAACACGGTATGAAGAATAGAATGCGAATGTTGTAATAATTTGGGTAAGTTACTAATGGACACTAGGGCAAATAACATAGAAGACTAAGAAATACAAAGATTCGATTTAGCAGTGCCACATCCAATACTCTTAGATGTAGACTTATCTGCTAAAGTAACAACTCTAGAGGATCTAGAAATAGCAAGTTAGATAAAATAGATCTACCCCTTGTAATATGGCCAATGCTCCAGAATTGATAATCCAAGGACTAGGAGAGAAGGAAGTTTGTAAAGCCATACTGATTTGGCAAATGGCTGATGTAGAAGTGGAAGAAACACGTTGGTTCTGATTTTTCAGTAGTTTAGTATACCTTCACCTGAAAGCGTCACCAGAGGAAGGCTGTAGAAGAGATGGAGTACCAGATATATTGTTCTCTTCATATACTACCAGATTAACATGTGGGGGTTTGGGCTGCTGTTATACCATCATTGCTTGATGGTGTACTTTATAAACCAACTCCCTTAAGTCATGGCCACTTGCACCAATCTGACCACCATGGTTATCTCAACCTCCTCTACCACCTTGTCCACTAGAGGAAATGTGGATGGATCTATCTCTAACAAATAAGAATTACTAAAAAACACATTCTTTCAACTTGCTCTCACTTTTCATGGTAGGAAAGGTCTTCCTATTGTCTCCAGATTTGGGTAATTTGGACCTGCTATATGATATGCGCCCTCCCATGCTCACAGATAGAGCAACAATGAACTCATTCAAGAACTTCAATTAGGAACCATGGTTAGGTTCCAATTCTTTGTCAGTAAAACCGAATTAAATTTGGTTTGGTTCCATAGACTGGAATACCCTTGTTAATCTATATTTAACTTTAGACTAATTAAGAGTAATTTACTCTTTTTAATTCAATTTCTATAACACAAATTATGCCTTCAGCATAAATTTGTTTCCTCTTTGTTTTGAGTAGTAAAATAGACGTTTGAGGTGGAATTAGTGCATGAAAAAACAAAAACACTATTCCACAACCGACACCCCCCCTCCCCTGACCAAAGACTCAAATTGAACCGTCAAACCTTTTGCCTTAATTTGCTCCTGTCTTTTTGTCTCAATTCAAGGCTTAGATATTCTTTTTCTTTCTTAACCCACACACTAGTTTGATTGCTGGAATTAGTTGCTTTCATAGATTTTCTCTACCATGCTTATTGGATAATAGGCACTACCTTAGTTTGTTTGTACTTCTTCCTCGATGACTAATGATTGCTATGGGGGTTGTAACATCCTGTCTTAGTTCATATTGTCCAAGTACGAATCTCTAGGACCATGTATAGTTAAAGAACTAAACTTTAACTTTTCAATTATTTTTCTTTAGATTGGTTAGTGACTATGCATGAATGATATTTGATCTTTAGCCAAAAAAAGAAAGAAAAGAAAAAAAAGAGAGAGAATATATTGAGTGAGTATGCCCGAGATATTGGTTCTTGATTAACTATCATAGACGAGGATACATTTTCTTTGGCATGTGGAACTTTGAATGAATTCATTGGAGCACTTACATTTTCATGGTACTTATTGTTACCATGACTACTTTCATTTAACTTAAAGAAGCATTATAAAATTAGTTAGGGTGTAGAACCGATGGGGACTGAGAACCAAACTTAAACCGAATAGTTTGGTTCTGGTCCTTCAAGCTAGAACTGAATTCCAAAATGATTTGGTTCCAATTCTGCTAAATTCTTTATGGTACAATTCCACTAAACTAAAGCTGGACTATTGACACCCTAGAGTACTATTAAGGATGTGGAACCCACGTGAATGCTCTACAAAAGTCCTGAGCTCCTGAAGATTCATTGATACAGGATAGAGTGCAAAATGACCTAATCTATATGCTGAAATCAGATCAGAATTAATTTAAATAAGAAAAACATAAATTAAACTACCACTAACATTTTTAGCATGAAAAAAAAAGCCTTAATAAGCATAAATAACCTGTAATGAATTATAGTATTTGCAAATCGTCCTAGATATCTATTGATAAAGGTAAGATTGAAGTTTCAATATGGATTGTCCCTATGATTGATGTACTGTCCCGATTAAGCTTCGGATCTAGGGTTTCAGGAATTTAATGCAAGATAACAATCATAGATTATTATTAACGCAGTCATGTAACTATACATAGCACAAAAATCATTTGATGAAAGATAAAGTATAAAGAAATATTGAATGACAGATTAGGATGAAATGATGTTACCTCGGCCTCGTACCAAATATGGCTTCACGCTCATGGGAAGCTAGAGTGGGGAATCAACCAAGTCTGATGAAATCTTCATTCATTATTCATAAAATAAAACTCCTTACACAAAAGAGAAAAGGATCTTAAGAAGGAGACGTCTAACCCTAATCTAGGAAAAAAGACAAAATTGCCCCTACTTAAGTCACAACACCTAATAAACCTAATACCCTCAATGGTAAATATTCAAAGTAAAGGAGAAAAAACTAAACTGCAACATAACATTAAGAAAACATGGGATGATGGTCCCTATCAATCTCCCCAGCTGAGCAAACTTTGTCCTTGTCAAAGTAGGAACATTGAACCTCCCAAGTGTATGTATGCCCAATGCGGAGTCTTTAAATGCATATACCTACACTTGTCTTATCATTAAAAATCCTCCATATATATAGCTTCACGATGTGGGGTCTTCAAATAGTGCCTACATACATGGTTCTTCAATCATCTCTGGCATGTACATCTTCCTAAGGTGGAGACTTAGCTGTAGTATATATGTACGTGTAACAGGTCTTCCACTCTTAGGGACCCGACAAAGAGGGGCCCTCCTCTATTGCCTCTGATATGTCTTGAACTCATGTCTAGGGTTGTGATCATCATCATAGTTGCCTCATGGTGAAGAGGGGGCTCTTGATGTAGTAAACTGTCTATAACAATCCAGCAGGTTTGAATCTAGGAGCTGAAGCTCATACTCTGTGATCCAAGTACAATCAGGAGCAGGCCTATCCTTCCACTTCACAAGGAATTTTTGATAACCCCTTTGTTTAGTGGACACTATCTGATCATCAAGTATGTCTTCTACCTACTCTTTTGCGAGATGAACTTGTGGTTGTGGAGGTAATGGTTGCGTGGGGCCAAGGGCTCTGGATATTTTGTCTGGGATTAGTGCTCAGGTTAGGGTTAGGCCTGTTAGGGTCAAAACTAGGATCAATGAGTGAATTGTTGGGGTGATGAAAAGGATTTAGATCCTCCACATTAAACGTTGAACTAATCCCTCAATTAAGAGGAAGATCCAAGATATAAGCATTTTCCTCTACCCTCCTTAATACTCGGAAGGGATTGGCACTGTGAGCTTGTAACTTCTGAGCAACTCCCTGTGGAAATTGCTTAGGTCTCATGCAAAACATGTCATGATCACCTGTTTGAAATTCCTAATATCGCCTGCGCAAGTTAGCAAAAAATTTATATTTCTTGTTACTTAAACTAATCCTTCGTCTGATTTCAGAATGCAAATCATGTATATGCTATACAAAGGATTAGGCTGACTCAGATGGGTTATGTGATGCAGACATGGGT
Organism: Warburgia ugandensis; assembly: GCA_035236585.1. Lineage (NCBI taxonomy): Eukaryota > Viridiplantae > Streptophyta > Magnoliopsida > Canellales > Canellaceae > Warburgia > Warburgia ugandensis. Next base: position 6,340,665 of record CP141136.1, read on the forward strand.
GTGAGATCTACAGTAATCCTAGGCTTGTATCCGCAAACAATGTCAAAGGAACTCATTCTAGTTGTCCTATTAATAGAATTATTATATGCGAAGTCAGCAACTGGTAAAACAACGTCCCAACTCCTAATGTGCTCTCTCACTAAGTACCTCAACAAATTCCCTCACTTTCGATTCACAACTTCTGTTTGACCATTTGTTTGTGGGTGGTAAGCAAACGAGAATTGAAGCCCAGTGCCCATCACGTGCCATAGTGTCTTCCAAAAATAGTTGATAAACTTGACATCCTTCTTAGATACTTCGGACTTTAGTAACCTATGTAACTGGATTATTGACTAAAAAAAAAATATTGGCGACCTTAGACGCATTAGCAATTTTAGAGCAAGGAATAAGGGGGCCATTTTAAAACAACAGTCCACAACGACGAATATGAAATTGTACTTCCTGATGGTGTTAGGTAGTCTAAGCATGAATTCCATGCTCAAATCTTGCCATGGGGCATGTGGGATTAGCAAAGTGGTTCTTGTATTCTATTTGTGCAGTTTTGCCAGTTGACAAGTACAGCATTGCCCAATGATGTTGGCAACATCCCCTTGGAAACTAGGCCAATAGAACCTATAAAAAAATAAGGGCAATTGTCTTGTCACTACCAAAATGGCTAGCGGCTCCGCCCGTGTGAAGCTACCAAATGATAAAATCTCTTAAGGAAGTGCGGGGCTGCACAAACGAAGGCCTCTAAACAAAAATCCGGGCATGATGGATAATCTCCTCTCTAACGCTCAAACTCAATGACCTCTACTTGTAAGGTGTGTAGTAATGCCACCTTACTACTCAACCCATATGCAGGTTTGTTCTCGACTACTACCTTGTGCTTAAGCAGAAATGAATATTCCTGAAGAAATTCAACTCCGTTGGCCTGTTGAGGGTTTAATTTCTTTTTGGAGCCGAGGTATCGCAGGTCCTCATGGTCAGAGAACAAAACAAATTTGTTCAGCAAAAAGTAATGCCTCAAATGTCGTAATGCTTGAACAACTGCATAGAACACCTTGTCATTGGTGGATGATTTCTGTCGTGCATCATTTAATTTCTCCACTAAATAATGCCACAAGGTGACTCTTTTGAATTAGAAGTCCTGCTATACCTAAACCAGATGCATCGCACGCTACTTCAAAAACCTGTAAGAAGTCTAATAGGTGCATCACCGAAGCTTCAATCATCTGCTCTTTGATTTCTTTGAATACTTTGGATGCACCTTTCATCCATTTAAACTCTCCCATTTTATACAATCAATAATGAGAGCCATAATGGAATTGAACCCATAGATGAAGTGATGATAGAAGGTCACTAACCCATGGAAACTGTAGATCTCGTGAATATTGTGGCTCGTTTCATTCCACGATGGACCTCACCTTCTCTGGGTCCGCAGAGATGCCTTAAGAAGAAATCACAAATCCTAAGAAGATAACCTATTGAGAAGCAAATGAACATTTCTTAAGATTTGTCTGCCTCAAGTGGATGAGGTACTGTTCTTGGTTTTGACTATATATTAGGATGTTGAAATACACGACCGGGAACTTGCTGATATACGACCTCAACACACGTGTCATGATTCGCATGAATGTACTAGGGGCATTTGAAAGCTCAAAAGGCATAAACCGCACTTTGTCTTAAAGGTAGTCTTAACTCATCCTCTGGATGAATACAAACTTGGTAGTAACCACTCTTAAGGTCAATCTTTGAAAAGATCGTGGACCCACCATCATGTCTAGCATATCATCGAGCCTCTATATGGGAAATTGATACTTGACTGTGATTTTATTAATAGCTCGACTATCCACACACATTCTCCATGAACCATCTTTCTTAGGTGTGAGCGGTGCGGGTATGGCATAAGGGCTCAAGTTTTGCCAAATGAAACCTTTCCTTAATATTTAATCAACCTATTTCTTCAACTCAACATGCTTGGTAGGATTCATTTTGTAGTGGCGAAGGTTCGAAAGACTGGATCTGGGGATCACATCAATGTGATGCTGAATATCCCTCATGGGAGGTAGCTCACTTGGTAAATTGTTAGGAATCATGATACTCATGTAGAATGGGTGCAACCTTGCTAGGGTACTTAGGAGCCAGCAGTGAAAGGCTCATCTATAATGTCCCTCGTAAATGCAGTGACGCTGACAATGTGGAGGCCTTTAGCTTTCTCTTTGCCATCTAGGACTGCTTTATTGCTGCCTTCTTTTTCCTTAGATGGTGCTTTGGGTGGTAGGGGTTTAAGGCAGATCCTCTTATCTTCATGCAAGAAAGAGTACAAATTAGATTGGCCATAAATAGTAACGTTATATCATAAAGCCATGTCCTGCCTAAAATAATGTGACATGCATCCATTGGTACCACATCACACCACAAGGTGTCCTTCTATGTTAGAAATTCAATGGGAACCTGACACCTGTGAGTCATTGGGAGTGATGAAGAAGTATCAACTGACTCAACTCTGTAAGGCCTAGGGTGGGGAAGGGGCAAAAGTCCTAAGCATGAGATAGCATGGGTGGAAATTGTATTCGTGCAACTCCCACTATCGATGATAACTTTATAATTCTTTTTGCTACTCTTGATATGTGTATGAAAAATGTTCATCCTACGCCAATCATCACAACCCTTTGGGTGCGCGAGAGCACATCTAACTACCATCACATATGGGGTATTACCCTCCCCATGGGGCCTATAGGTCTCTAGCATTATGGTAACTCTCTGACTACTCACCTCATGGGCCTTCTCCTCATCGCTGGCCTAGCCATAGGCTTATAAACCTCCTCAGGCCATCCTTCATGGTCATTGTTGACATCCTTGCCCTCTATAAACAGTGATTTAGGGGGGGCCATGGAAAGGCATTGTGCAGCAACGTGTTCAAACCTTTGACATTGATAACACCTAGAGTTGTTGTTTACCCTTGCACTCTCTCTTGACACAACCTTTCCTTTATCGACATTGGACGCATCAGTTACTTGTGTTTTAGGTCACAAAGGGATCCTCCCTTATATTGAACCTCATCATAAACTCGTCGAGTCGAGCAATGTATTTAGTGACAGACAGACCTCCCAGACCAAGGTTTTTCCACTGATCTAGTAACCTAGAATGGTAAGATAAGGGGACAAACTTCTCCGCCAGCCTTTCTTTCATGTTATCCCAAGTGGAGATGGGTGGACGAATGGCTGTAGCTTGTTGATGCTCTAAGTCGGTCCAATAGAGCCTTGCTTGACCGATCAACTTAATCTTAGCAAACTGGACCCATTGCTCTTTAGACATTCTTTGCCAGTCAAAGTAATGATCCATGTCTGAAAGCTAGTCAAGAAATCGCTTTGGATTCAGCTTACCATCATAGGTAGGGGCCTCAAGCTTGATAGATTTTATAGCCCAATTTTCAGTGATATGTGGCTCATAATCACGATGATGGTGATTATCACCTTCTTTGTGGTTACCTCACTCCTGCATTGCCAGTCTAGCATACGCATTACCTATGAGAGGTTCAGGTCATGACGCTAAGGCCTCTATGCAAGAACCCTAATCATCTAATCATACTATCATTTCAGCATGCTGGTTGATTACATGATAATTCAACTCAACCAATTGTGCCTGAATTTCTTGAAGGATTTTTCCGACTTGTGAATTCATTGGCTGGTGGGACTGACCACTGTGGGTGGACATATACTAGGACGTCTAGACACCTTACGACTCTATGGTAAATGCCCTAAACCTAAATGCAATGCTCTAAATCTAAATGGAATGACCGCATGACCTCTGGAATGCAACTAAACAAAATGACCTATATTGTGCTTCACAAAGTTTTCACAGGTAGACAAAATTCATGTTCTGTGTTCTAGCAAAACACGGAAAAATCTAATGCAAATCTGTGTTTGGGGGCCAGGGGTACGAATGCAAACAAATGCAGATCCTAAGAAATCTTATGCTTTGATACCAAATTTGATGTAGGACAGCATGTTAAATGGCCTAATATATATGCTGAGATTAGTTCAGAATTAATTTAAATTAGAAAAACATAAATTTAGCTACCACTAGCATTTTTAACATTAAGAAAAACAGTCTTAATAAGCATGAATAGCCTACAATAAATTATAGGATTTGTTGATTGTCCCTATTCTCTACCGATTAAGGTAAGATCAAAGTTTCAATCTAGATTGTCCTAGTGATTGATGAACGGTTCCCATTTAGTTTTAGATCCAGGGTTTCAGGAATATAAGGTAAGATAGCAATTATAGATTATTACCAATGCAGTCATGTAACCACACATGGCACATAAATAATCTGATAAAAGATAAAGAAGAAAGAAATTTTGAATGACAGATTAGGATGGAATAATGTTACTCAGCCTCCTAAAAAATTCGGCATCACACCCATGGGAGGGAAGCTAGAATGAGGAATCCAACTGTCTAATGAAATCTTCATTCATTATTCATAAAAAGAAAAACTCCTTGCACAAAGGACAAAAGGATCTTAAGTAGGGGACGTTTAAACCTAATCTAGGGGAAAAGATAAAATTGCCCTACTTAAGTCACAGAACCTAATAAATCCAATACCCTTAGTAGTAAATATCCCACAAAAAAAAACGCTAAACTTTGACATAACATAAAAAAATGGGATGATGGTCCTCATCACTCATGCAATGTGGAACCCAATGACTTGGACTATTAAGTAACAACATTTAAGTGGTGGGTGAGCTATAAACTCAATGAGATTCACTTGATCATGATCGATTTAGAAATTTAGAAATGGGATAAGGACACAGTCAGTAACAGACACATACTTTCACATCATTTCTTATTATTTACATCACTCTCTTCATAGAGGCAAACAACATTTGAATATTTACTCGTCGATACTTAATCATGAAACCATAGCATTCGACATAAACAACCATCCATCACATTGCCCTATAAAGGGAGATGGGAAATTCATTCCCATAGTATACATAGATAATCCTTGCTTCACTGAGTCAAATAGCTTTTCACAATAAGCCTTCACGCCAACATCCATTGCCTAGCTGAGTTGCCTAACGAAGTCAAGCCACTATTCCCAGTAGGTCCTTATACAATTAGTAGCAAAGTTGCCTAAGTCAAACTATTGTTCCTAATAGGTCTTCATACAATTAGAAACAAAGTTGCCTAACTGAGTCAAACTGCTGGTCCCACTAGTTCTTTATACAATTAGAAATAGAGTTGCCTAATTGAGTCAAACCACTATTGCCACTAGGTCTTTGTACACTTAGAAACAGAGTTACCTAATTGAGTCAAGCAACTATTCCTAGTAGGTCTTTTTTCAATTATAAAAAGAGTTACCTAACTGAGCCAAACTGCAGTTCCCAATATGTCTTAGATGAAAACTCTCATTTAATCTCCAATTTCCCCTTTTCATCATTTAACAGCTCATAATCTTGACTAGGCTTCCAAAACACACACACACACACACACACACACACACACACACACACACACAAACTCTCATTTAATCTCCAATTTCCCCTTTTCATCATTTAACAGCTCATAATCTTGACTAGGCTTCCAAAAGCCACAACACACACACACACACACACACACACACACACACACTAGATGAAAACTCTCATTTAATCTCCAATTTCCCCTTTCATCATTTAACAGCTCATAATCTTGACTAGGCTTCCAAAAGCCACAACATCTCATAACTCGATACACTACACACACAGATACACTCTTATCTTGGATAGCTTCAGACAACCTAATCCTTCCTTTATCCAAACCCTCCACTTACAATTCTTAAGTATGTTCAAGATTTCATAAAATATAAACATTTATAGTGTTTTTCAATAGACATCACCAACTTAATATTAAGCCCATTGCAAAATAATAACTATTTTCTGTACCCTATAAATCAACGTCATGAAAATAACTAAATGATGAAACATTTGAACAACACTTGATGGAGAACGCTAATGTCACACTTGCCCAACTCTATGGTCGTGAGGTAACATTTTTGGGTTCAAATTAATTTCCATGAAGTAGCTTATAATGTTATAAAAGGAAAGAGACACACTTGACATCTATTTGTTCTTTTGCACATACCAAATTGGCCGTATGCCCAAGTCTCACTTTTATTTTTGACATTTTCCTCCGGAAAGCCCTTATCCGCAGCTTCTAAAGGAAAGAATTGCTCAACTACTAAAGAGTAATGAGATTGTATTTTTACACTGCTCACGAGGGACAATTTATATATGAAAATCAACACCACGTAGCTCTAGTAAATGATGATTTTATTCATATGAGTGCACACTCCTCAACACAAGATACAAGACATTGAGAAGGACCAAGACAATCTAGCATATCACACATCCATTCCTACCAACTGAGATTAATTTGTTTGGTAAATGGAGGTAACATGGCGAAATTTGGAAACTTTAGATTTTTCCATTCAAAAAGATTTAGATCGTACTTGCTGACCCAACATGTGAAGATTCTTTGAATTCTACAGTTAAGTAGTTAGTGAGCTAAACTTACTAGTTTGCATATATTTAGGGTAGATTTTTGAGAAAGTATTCACACTCACTTGACCCAATTGGAAAGCTGGAAGCTAATTTTGGATAGTAGGATCTGCAGATCTTTGGTCTATATTTGGAATACTAAATTGGAAAGCTGGAAGCTAATTTTGGATATTAGGATTCGCAGATTCTTGGTCTTTATTTGGAATATTATGTACTAGATTTAGGTCTTTGAATATAGAAGATCCTCCCAAATACAGTTTGAATCTAGAACCCAGATTTGGGTTAAACATAGATGGTATGCAATAGCTAGGTTTTCAAAAAAAAAGAAGAAAAAAGATGTTGTAAAGTTTGTATAAAAGGGATCTACTTGTACTGAGTATAATACAATTTTTTTTCCCTATCCAAATTCAATTTGGTATCAGAGCTAGATGTCCTATGCCTATCCACCTCAACCCTACCCAAAAACCATAACACAGCACCAATCTACCTGCAGCCCCTTACCAATGGCCGACACAAAGAATACTTCAAAAATTGTCACTTGCATCTCAACCCAAAGCAATGATTCCTCAAACCTCCGTATGGTATTTGAAAAACTATGTCCCAATAACTATGTTAGTTGGGCACAATCTATGAAACTTGCCACTAGAGGAAAAGGAAAGTATGAGTTTTTAGATGGTTCGAAGAAACAGCCTGAAGGAGATGTCACAACCATAGAAAAATGGGAAGAAGAAAATTCTTTGGTGATGTCATGGCTCCTTAACACCATGTAACCAAGCATCGGGAAGAACTACTTGTTCATGGAGCGTGCAAGTGAGATCTGGGCTGTAGGGAGGGAGGCCTACTCCAAAGTGGGCAATGATGGTCAGATGTATGAGATTGAAAATCAGATCCTAGATGCAAAGCAAGGCAGCTCGAATGTTAGTTCCTATTATAGTCACCTTAATGTACTGTGGTTGGAATTGGACTTTTATCAAAGCTTGGAACTTGGTCCAGTTCAAATTCCACCAGCCGTGACTAAGATGGTGGAAAAGGTAAGGACGTACTAGTTCTTGGCAGGCCTACGATCTGAGTTTGACTTTGTTTGCTCAATGACAATTGGAAAGTCTCCTTTTTCTAACCTTAATGAAGCCTTCACCGTGGTCTATTGCAAAGAAAGTAGAAGGAAAGCAATGGTTGGAGGAGAAGCAACCGAGGTGGCTATGTCAGCCAAACGGGACTCGGTGGCAGCTAAGAGAGATTGGAAGAAAGGCAATAAAGGTAGAGGAAAGGACCCTAAGGATGAACTTTTGTGTGACCATGGCAACAAACCACAACATGACATAACCACCTGTTGAGTTCTTCATGGAAGGAATTCAAAGACCAAGGACAGAAAATCAGGAGCAACTCATGTGGTTATCACTGCTAGCAATGAGGCAGCTAAGGTCAATGAAGCTGTGCTCAGTGCTAAGCAAATTGCTGAGCTCAAAAAAATCATGAGGGAAGAACAGGCAGAAGCTCGGGCCACCTCTTCTGGTAGCTGTATTTCAGCAGCAGCCTCTGTTCCTAAAACATAGTTTAGGATTTTAGATTCGGGAGCCTCAGAACATATGACTGGTGATGGTAAACAGTTTACTTATATTCCATGTCCTGGAAACCAGAAAGTGGAAATTGCTGATAGTAGTCTTGCAGTTGTAGCAGGAAAATGAACTATAAGGGTTACTCCAGATTTGCATATGCATTCTGTTTTACATGTTCCAAAACATCTGTCAGTTTGGTCTCAATTCATCAACTTGCTGAGGATACTAATAAACTGCCTTGTTTCTGTGCTGATGATTGTTTTCTTCGGGTTCCAATAACAATGAAGAATGGTGGTCTTGTTAAGGAATCTAAGGGACTCTACATCATCCAACCCAAAGCACTAAGAGATGAGCATATGTTTGGTTACCATAGAACACAAATAAAACAAGCGGAGGAAGTTTGGTTGTGGCATAGATGGCTAGGTCATCCCTCCGTTCAGATTCCATGTCATTTGTTTCTTAGTTTAACCAGAAATGTTAGGAACTCCGAGTTCAGCTGTGAGGCATGTGAGTTGGCTAAACATCAACGTGTATTCTATCCTTCAAACAAATAAACATCTAATCCTTCGTCTATCATACATTCTGATGCTTGGGGTCCATGCAGAGTCACTTTCTGTTTTGGATTTTGAAGGTTTGTCTCCTTTATTGATGAAAGCACAAGACATACTTGGGTGTATCTACTCAAAGATAAATCTGAGGTCCCTCAAACATTCATCACATTTGTCAATATGATTGAGAACCTATTCAACACCAAAATTCAAATCCTCCAAAGTGATCAAGGAGGAGAATACACTGAATTTGAAATGAAAAAATTCATGTTTGACAGAGCAATATTACATTGTATGTCTTGTGCCTACACGCCTTCACAAAATGGGTTGGCTGAAAGGAAAAATAGACAAATTTTGAAGATGATCGCAGTCTATTATTTACAAATATTGTGCCCTCTTAATATTTGGGTGATGTTGTCCTTACTGCAGCGGATTTACTTAACCATCTCCCTTGTCATGTCATAGGTTTTCTATCCCCTCATGTTGTCCTAAGTAAGATCTTTTCTTCTGTCAAGTTTTCAGTTTGCTTACCTTTCAAAATATTCAGTTGGTATGTTTTGTACATAATCATTCTGTCAATAGAGGTAAACTCGAATGTTGGGCCATTAAATGCTTGTTTCTCAGTTACTCCCTAGTTTACAAAGGCCATAAATGTTACTCTCCCTCCAATAAAAGAGCCTATCTCTCCTGGGATGTGTCTTTTCATGAGAAATACTCCATTCTTTGTATCATCTGGTCGTTAGGGGGAGAATAATCCAGTCACAGGTGCTGACCATATGTTGCTGCCACAACCAGACATTCCTACTTGCCAGCTGCTTGTCCTCGAGTTCTAGCCGGAAACTATCATCCCCAAACAGTAGCCGCTACCCTGTCAGACCATCAGTTCTCCAAAACAACCTGCTAACCAGACCTTGTACCAGAACTAGCCTTCATGGGGATATTGTAAGCCTCTAGAAACAGACACTGCACCAGTTCAAGTTGGCAGAACAGAACCGTCCTTACAATACAACTATAGCTGTAGAAAACTGCCTGTCAATACAAAACCCTCACCGGATCCTGTAGAGACTTTATAAAACCATCCTAATTCAGTCTGAAGTTGAGACACAATCTGATTTATATCTTCCTATTGCCTTGAGAAAGGGAGAAAGCCTCAGCTGAGGGCTTTCTCCTCAAGGTTGATGCATGTAGCTATTTCCATTGATATCTCTGAGGCATTAGCACAACAACAATGGAAGCAGGCTGTTCAAGAAGAGCTAAAAGCCTTGGAAAAGAATAAGACTTGGAGGATCACAGAGCTACCAAAAGGAAAGAGAGCAGTAGGCTGCAAATGGGTGTTTTATGTGAAATATAAGGCTTATGGGACAATTGAGAGGTATAAGGCAAGAATAGTGGCAAAAGGGTATACTCAAACTCAAGGTGTTGACTACTTTGAGATGTTTGCACCAATTGCAAAATTAAATACGGTTAGAAATCTACTCTTCTTGGAGGTTAATCTTGATTGGAAGCTATATTAATATGATGTCAAAGAAGCATTCCTGCATATTCCCCATTGATTGCAAGGGAAGAGAATGGACACCAGGTATGTTGGCTGGAAAAGGCACTTTACGAATTAAGGCAGCTCCCTAGAGCTTGGTTTCAGTGATTCACCAAGTTCATGCTAAAAATTGGCTATCACCAAAGTCAAGGGGATCATGCTCTATTCATTAAGCATAGTGAAGATGGGAAAGTTGTCATAGTAATTGTGTATGTTGACGATATCATAGTTACGGGAGATGGTCACTCTAATATGGCTGTTCTGAATGAATGAATGGCATAGGAATTTCATATTAAAGATTTGGGAATATTGAAGTATTTTCTGGAAATTGAAATAGCAAGGTCCAAGCATGGCATCTTCATCTCCCAAAGAAAATATATTTTGGATCTATTAGAAGAGACAAGAGTTTCATGGGGGAGACCAATGAGTACTCCAATTGAAGTCAATAAGAAACTGGGAGTGTGCTAGGAGGATGAAGTAAGAGACAAAGGAAGGTATCAAAAGTTAGTGGGAAAGTTGATATACTTGTTACACACTAGACCTGATATAGCTTTTTCAGTTAGAATGGTGATTCAGTTTATGCAAAATCCAGTGAAGTAGCATTTTGAGGTAGTGTATCATATTTTGAAGTATTTAAAATCCTATCCTAGACAAGGTATTCTCTTCTCAAAACATGATAAGCTATGATTTGAGATGTCCACTGACTCTGATTGGGTAGGATCTATCATGGATAGAAGGTCAATAGGGGAATATTGTGCCTTTCTTCGAGGGAACTTGGGTCTCTTGGAAAAGCAAGAAACAGAAGTAGTGTCCAGATCGAGTGCAAAGACTGAATTCAGATCAATGGAAGTTGGAGTATGTGAACTTCTCTAGATAAAAATTATATAGCAAGATTTGAAGATTAAAGTAGAAGAGCCAATGAAGTTGTTGTGTGACAACAAGGCTGCAATGGCAATAGCCCACAATGCAGTTGAGCATGATCGAACTAAAAACAAAGAGGAGGACCGATATTTTATCAAAGACGAGATTGAGTTGGGAAAAATTTGCACCCCATATATTTCAACGAACAAGCAGCTGGCCCATATCCTTACCAAAGGATTGGATAGTCACACACTTGAAGACATTGTTGGCAAGTTGGGAATGATCAATATCTGCTCAACAAATTGAAGGGGAGAATTGGAAAGCTGGAAGTTAATTTTGGATATTAGAATCTGGAGATCGTTGGTCTATATTTGGAATACTAAATTGGAAAGCTGGAAGCTAATTTTGGGTATTAGGATTTGTAGATCCTTGGTCTATATTTGGAATATTATGTACTAGATTTAGGACCTTCGAATATAGAAGATACTCCTAAATGTAGTCTGAATCTAGAACCCAGATTTGGGTCAAATATATATTGTATGCAATAGCTAGATTAAAAAAAAAAATGGAAAAAAAAAGAATGCTGTAAAGTTAGTATAGAAGGGATGTGCTTGTGCCTAGTAGAATACAGTTTTTTTATCCCTCTCCAAATTCAATTAACCATGGCAAAGTAATTTGGTCAAGTTCCCCAACAAAAATACCACATTACAGGCAGAATTTCAACAAGAAAACCACATTAAATCTGACCATCTAAGCTTGAGAAATTTCATCTGGAATTTACACCCCAGTGGCCCAATATCAAGGGTTCTTCTTAAAATTTTAACTCTAACAGTAGAATAACTAAAAGTTTCCACTCAGAAGTAAATGAAAACCAGCAGCACTGCCCTACCTAGATGAGAACTTCTATCAGATTTGGAATTGATAATCACTGGCCAAAAACATGTATAAATCATGCTCCAATCATCGCATGTACAGAAATCATATTGGCCATCAAAATCATGGTTGATGGGGTGATTTCTTAGATGAACAGTACCCTCGTGTCCACATATTTCTAGCTAAAATTTCAGGAAAAAAGAACAGAGTTGTACTATATTTTCCCCCCATCAGCTACTGAGAGTTGGGATATCTACCCGTGAATCCACAGTCCAAATTCTGACTAATTCTGAATCGCTTGTTCAAGACTTTGTATCTTGTTCAATTTAGAAAACTGTTAGTTCTTGGAACCCTTCTTGTAGGGACTAGGCATGACCTTTGTGTCATATATTTGGATGACTCGTCCTTTTGAAATTGTAAAAATCTAAGTTTTATCGCCAGAATTTGTCTTTTGTCTATTCATAATAAGGAAAAAAGGGAATAGTAAACATTTTTTGTATGCATCTTTTATTGAATATTCCTCTAGCTGGGATAAGGTGTTGATGATGATGATGATCTTTTATCTAGTATTCTTAGATTTCTTCAATAAGATTGAGAAAGTTACAACTTTAGTTTTTGTTTTCCTTGTTACTTGAGCAATAAGGTTGAAACAGAACAACATGTAATGGGATGTGCATGATTGGACTAGTTGAGAAAAAATTTTCATGTTCAAGTGGTTAGAATAATCTAATGTCCTGCTCGGTTAATGTTTCCTTGCAATCATTAAGGTATACCAGCCTCTAGGTGATCTCAATCTTGACTTCAGTAGACCCGACAGCACAAATGTGCCAAAAGCTTATGAAAGAGAGCTTGATTTGGATACTGCAACTGTGAAGGTGAAATATGCTGTTGATGGTGTTGAGTTCACAAGGGAACACTTCTCTTCAAATCCACATCAAGTAATTGTGACAAGGATTTCCTCGAATATATCTGGCTTTATCTCCTTTATGATATCTCTAGACAGTAAATTGCACCATCAATCGCAAGTAAGTGACAAAAATAAAATTATCATGAAAGGAAGTTGTCCTGGCAAAAGAAGACCACCTAAAGGAAATTCAGATGAAAATCCAAAGGGAATCCAGTTCTCTGCAGCTCTTGAGTTGAGGATAAGTGAAGATGCAGGAAAGGTACAGATCCTCGATGGTAAGAAGCTGAAAGTAGAAGGTGCAAACTGGGTTGTTCTGCTTCTGGCCTCTTTTTCTTCATTTGATGGGCCTTTCACTAAGCCTTCAGATTCTAAGAAGGACCCTACATCAGCATGTCTTGACACACTGAATTCAGTAAAAATGATGACATACTCCGATCTTTATGCATATCATTTGTGTGACTATCAAAAGCTTTTTCACCGCGTCTCACTGAATCTTTCTGCAAATGCCAATTATGTTTGTAGCAAAGAAGGACGGTCTTGTTCTAATCACACCCATGTTAAAGGTATGGATGCTTCCAGAAGAATGGTGAATGACCATGGGCTTCAGAGAGCAGAGAAACTTACTTCATCAACAGCTCATTCCTCCTTTGAGGGAACCGATGACATCCTGCAGTCCACTGCTGAAAGAGTGAAATCTTTTAAAATTGATGAGGATCCATCTTTGGTGGCACTTCTGTTCCACTATGGCCGATATTTGCTCATCTCCTGTTCAAGGCCTGGAACTCAGGCTGCAAACTTACAGGGCATATGGAACAAGGATGTTAAACCAGCATGGGAGTACGTTCTATCATTTTATTTTGCAAACTGCTGCTTTGATAGGAATTCTGGATATTTCTTTGATTCCACACTGCAAATAGATTTCCTTTTTGAAAGCAATATTGCTGAAGGATAAGCTTTTGGCATTATGAATCATATTCATAAGTGGCAAAATTGTTAGGATAACTTTTACATGTGCATATTTTCAAATCCAAGATCTTGAATGGAAATATGTTTTTTCATGTTGCATATAAACTATAATAATGCCATGTGTACAACAGAGGGCTTCTGATTCTAGGAAGAAGAGTCTTTACCTTCAAATGGAGCTCTTGTCAGTTTTACCTAGATGAGCTGTTTATACATATATTTCTTTGTTGGATTGCTTGAAAACTTTAGTGCATTTGGTTAATTTTGACATTTGATTTTCAATTGTGTCCAAGAAACAGCTTCATACTAAGTGTTCCTTTAAAATGTCCCTTTTTGGTCTTTTAATGTAGTTCCTAATAATGCAGTAATGGCTTAACTAATTATAGGAAACCATTTACTGCTTGACAAGAACTTTGCGTTGTACTTTAGAGTTATTTTGGTGTATCAAGAGAGCTGATATATGTAATCACAAGATGGTAAGTACTTCAGGATTAGTTGTTATGCATGTATCTATGATTCTCTGCTTGAAATTTATTATGTAGGTTTCTACATCAAAGACCTACTGTTGCTTATTCTTCCTAGATCATGACACTGTACAACAACTAGTTTTTAGTCAATTATATGGGAAAGGTATCAATAGCCTGTGTCAATGTGCCATATCTGTCAGCTACAAGGAAGTAGTTTGCTTGCCGACAGATACCAACTGTTCCATATAGGGATGTTTATTATTGTGTTCTCCAAAGCATGGGTAAATATGGATGAAATGATTCCATACTAATGTCTTAGGACAATGTGCACTTGAATTTAGAAGTTTGTTGGGTGGATGTCGATAGCTAGCTAATGGATATTAAAAGTGTTTGACTACATTAAGTAGTTCAAATATTGCCCATAAGAGGTTTGGCTGACTGGTATTTCCTCCAGCAGAGTATTTTTATCAGTCATCTATGTTGAATTAAAGGTCGTCTTGAGTAAATGGTTCTGTTTTTACTATTGAAAATGTGTTCTTATGGTGGGAAATGAGAAGAACTTCTGTGGTGTTGTTTGCTTACCACTGGACTTAATATCATAGGAGTTTTCAATAAGACAAAACTCTCATTAGCTACAGGTTGTCATTTGATGATTAATTAGTGAATAAGACAACATTAAGATGGGGCCTTCGAAGCTGAACAAGCTGATGTGATGTAGGACAGCATGCAAAATGGCCTAATCTATATGCTAAAATCAGATCAAAATCAATTTAAATAAAAAATATAAATTAAACTATCACTAGGGCTTTTAACATGTAGAGAAACAGCCTTAATAAGCGTAAATGACCTACAATGAATTACATGATCTGCAGATCGTCCTAGATATCTATTGATTAAGGTAAGATCAAAGTTTCAATCAGAATTGTCCCTTTGATTGTTGAATGGTCCCGATTAAGCTTTGGATCTAGGGTTTTTAGGAATTTAACGCAGGATAACAATTAAAGATTATTACCAACTCGGCTATATAACCATACACAGCACAGAAATCATCTGATAAAAGATGAAGTAGAAAAGACAAAAAAAAAAAAAAAAAATTACTAAATGACAGATCAGGATGAAACAATATTACCTTGACCTTGTATGGAATGCGGCTTCATGCCCATGGGAAGGAAACTGGAACCAGGAATCCACCAAGTCTAACATAACCTCTATTCATCATTCATCAAAATCTCCTTACAAAAAGGAGGGAAGGATCTTAAGTAGGGGACATCCAACCCTAATTTAGAGGAAAAGACAAAATTGGCCCCTTAAATCATAACACACTAATAACCTCAATACCCTCAGTGCGAAATATCCAAAATAAAAGAAGAAAAAAAACTATAACATAACATAAAAAAAAAACGATGGGATGATCCCATCATGGTGCCTAGCTGGCACCGTGTACTTGGATCAAATACAATCAAATCATTGAGATGAAGCAACTTAGTGCTTCTAGCAGCGAGCTGATCCATATGGATCATGCCACAGTTTTTTGGTTCTTGCTTTACCTAGTGACCATATTTCTTACCAGAAAGGTACAGTATCTCATACCAGAATCTCTACAAAATGAAAAAAGCTGAAATATAGATTGGAAAAATGTTCTACTCTCAGTGGGAATTCTTCTTGGAAATAATTGTAGATCTGTGGTACACCATTGGTTTTTCGAAAGAGGTAGATATTCCTTGATCACACATTTTCTGTGGCCCCATTCCTTGCCCTGAAGAAAAGAAAAAAGTCAAACTTGAAGGAATTGATAGGCATCCATAGGTACCACATCAACCAATCTCATCCTTGTAACAAATGGAAAATGGATCTAGCTCAGGAACTATTTTCTTTTGTTGAACTATGCCATCTTATATGGACTTGGATGCATCTTCCATCTCTTTTGGAGTTTTTTGAGCATGATCAGGGATACTGTATTTTTACAATTGCCACTATCAATAATCAGATTGCACATTTTTACGTTCTACTGCATTGGGTCAGAAGGTATTCAGATACAACCAATGTATTTCTACTGCAGCTTTAGGAGAAACTATGTACCTGTGGCTAATGCCTTGGCGAGGTCAATCCATTTAATGTCATTTTCATCTACTGCCTCGTGTGACTTGCTACTATAGATGGAAAGTGGTTTCCTTGTGATTTCCATAAAGGTAGGATTATGCTGTCTTTATCTGATCAAGAGCTTTTGAGCAAAACCATCTCCCATAGTCTTTTCTGCCTCCAGTTGTTTCTTTGGTGGACTCTTGCTTAAGAGACTGCAGAGACATGACTAATGTTTCCAGGATGATTAACTGTCCATCCTAGCCATTGGACAGTGGTCAGATCCCCATCTTAATGCACATCAGCCTGCATGTAAAGTAACACCTGAAAAGTAGTCTGTGTTTCAGTCCTAATTTTAGCTTGAATCTTAGTAACCTTGTGCGAAAACAATGTGAGCAATTCCAACATCCTGAACAAAGACATAATATCTTGATGAACAACAAATGACAACAATTTTGCAATATTATTTCAATATGTAGCATCCAAGAGACTACCTAAAACCATATTTCATATTTTTACTATCAAAGTCAAATTAAACTCCATGCACCATAACAATTCTCAAGATCATGGATGATCATAGTGATTTGCACATTTCATCAGTGAAAAGGTTGTTTGACAGGTAATTGGCTGTCTTTGATCAAAGTAACATAATTTCCTCTAGCCCCTTCCCCGGACCCCGCATAGGCGGGAGCTTCGTGCACTAGGGCTGCCACTTTTTCTTTTTTTTTTTTTCTTTTTTCCTGTTTCTTCATTAAATCTGCAACCTGGTTCATTATGTTTGAGTTACCAGAAGCATTGATGTCTATAGACCTAAGTAATTATGCTAACGTGTGGATGCTATTGGTAATTAAGTTTATCTTGCTCATATTTCCTCACTTTGAATTCATATATTGGGTTATGCTGCAATTAATCAGAAACGAGTACCTGATCTCAGTTATCTCCAGCCAATATCTTCTTGTCTATGATGCCTAAACTTAGGAAGGGGAACCTTGGCGCAATGGTAGAGTTGTCATTGTGTGACATTGAGCTTACAGGTTCAAGGCGTGGAAACAGCCTCTTACAAAATGCATGGTAAGGCTGCGTATTATTTACCCTTGTGGTCTGCCCCTTCCCCGGACCCTGCATACACAGGAGCTTAATGCACCGGGCTGCCTTTTTTTTTCTTTTAATGATCCCTGAACTTTGCATCGACCCAATTCATTGTTGTTTTACTTTTTCACTGCTGCTCCTCTCTTGATTTTCTATTTTTAGATGTAGTACTGGCACTTTCTCATTTTTTCGTTAAATCTATCCACCTACTTCATTATGTGTGTTGCCAGAAACAATGATTTGTATGGGGCTAAATGATTATGTTTCTGTGTAGATGGTGTTGGTATTAAGTTAATATCTTGGGTTAGCTGCATTTATTTGGAAACAAGTAGCTGATCTCAGTTATCTTAGTCAAATATCTTCTTGTGTTCATTTTTCTTTTACTTTTACAGTGCTGCTTCTCACTTGAATATCAATCTTGAGATGAACTACTGGCCTTCCCTTTCTTGTCACCTTAGCGAATGCCAGGAGCCCTTGTTTGATTATGTTTCTTCTCTTGCAGTCAATGGAAGTAAAACAGCACGAGTAAGATCCTCTTTAGAACTCGAGTATATGCATGTAATCAAAATTAAAATTACATTTTTCATCGGATAGCATTTCGGACAGTTTGCAACAGGAAATTATGATTAATATTTTACAGGTCAATGACTTACAAATGCATTGCTAAAGCTTGATAACTTTGTTTTACTGTTTTGGTTCCATGAGTTACTCAATGTGCACTACTTAACTATTGCGTCAGAAGTGCTTCCAGTTCGATATAAGGTTGGCCAAGTCCCATATTATAATATGGATTTGTTAGCTATAAGTGGTTAATATTCTAAAGCAGGTATTGTGATCTTCATTGTACAGTTTACAAAGTCATGCGCAGACATATCTTAAAGAAGTTTAATGGCTTTTGAACAAATACTGTACACTATTTGATGGATTACCATGTCTAACTCATGGTCTCAATACAGAACAATTAGTAGAATACCATCATCTTTCTGTCCCTCCAATACTGTTGTATGAACTGTCTTATACAGTGACACATCTTTAAGTATCATCCTGTAACTGTATGGGCCTGTTTATGTCAGATTTGCCAAGTAAACACTTGTTTCTTGGATTGCTTTTGAATGGCACTGTCTCGTCTAGTGAGACAGGCTGCTGGTGGGTGCCTCATTCCTATGACATCGGGTCCTGAGAAATGTCTTTGGCCAGAAGATGGAAAGTGATACCGTGTATGTGTCTTTGCTCATGCAAAATATCCAATGAAAGCCAAGGTGAATAACTAAGGCTTAGGAGGGATCAAACAGTTTCCTTCTTTACTTCTTTTCTTTGCCGTTTTTGGTCACTAGATCACTTTAGTAGGGACGTTTATGTCTTTTTACTTTAGAAAATAATGTTGTGCTATATGAACATTTAGATTAGAACAGAAATGGATGTTTGAGATGTCACTACCACATGTAACCTTACATTTCTCTATAGGGGGAAGCTTATTCAGAGGCTAGTTTTTGAAGTTTACTGAACTTTTGGAGCCCTTCTGCCCATCTTTTCTCTCCAGCTATTTTGTGAGGGTTATTGGGTGGATCTTGCTATTTTTCTTTTGTTATTGAAGATTAATAGATTTTTTATCTTGATTCCTTGAATTTTCCTCTCTTTTCCGAATATATACTTTGTGGGATTGCATTAGTTGGTATTAGAGCACTAGGTTGAAACAAGCTAGCAAGATGCTGCCTAAAATGAGACAATGTTTGATGGCTACCATCAGAGCTACCTAGAACAAGCTGATAATCAACAACTCTGATGGCTACCATAGAGAACTAAGGAGGCAAATCAATATCTTAGCGAAAATGCGTTTTGCAACCAGCACCGTGTACTCAATTGGATGTCAACCATGTGGACAAAGTATTGAATGAGAGTGATGATGACTTCATCCACCTAAGTAAGACAGAGCACCTTGTGCTTAGACAGCCCCTTAATTACTATGTAAGTAGGTGATGGAAATGGTTTCAAGATAGAAACCTTCTGGTTTGTTGGAGATTTAACTTGGAAGGAATTTCGTGGTTGGATGTTTGCTATAGAAAAAGTTTTCGATTTTAAAGAGGCACAGAGCTCCATCAAGCTTAAGGACTTCTGCATGGTGGGATTAGATTGATCTCACACAACAGAGGCAAGGAAAGTTGAAGACTAGTGATTGGGAGAAAATGGTAGAAACTTCACTTACAGCCTCATGCAGATCATGTTTCGGAGGCTACAAAATTGCCTACAGGGAAATATGTGCATTGAAGATTATTACACTAAGGAATTTTATGAATTTGTTTCTTAGGAAGGATTGAGCAAAGATGAGCAGTGGGAAACAAATCATTATATCTCAAAGCTGAAACCTAGCACACTCATTATCATCATCATCAACATCAAAGCCTTATCCCGATTAGGGGTCGGCTACACAAATCTTAGTGCTCCATTTTTGACTATTATGTCATGGCTTCATTTAGTTCCAAAAGATTTTAAATCTTTTCTCAACACCTATATTCATTTCCTTTTGGGCCTTCCCATTGCCCTTTTAGAACCTTCGACTTGGATCAACTCACTGCTTCTAACCAGTCCCATTTCGGTCTTCGTTGGAAATGTCCAAACCATCTAAGCATACCCCCTGTCATCTTGTTACCTATTGGTTCTACTCCTAAGTTTTCTTTAATGTTTTCATTTCTAATTCTATTCTTTCTTGTCTTACCACTCATCCATCTCAACATTCTTATATCAGCTATGCTTATCCTATAAACATAAAAAGGGGGCAGCCCCGGTGCACAAAGCTCCCGCCTATGCGGGGTCCGGGGAAGGGGCGGGCCACAATGGCCTAAAGTAGGCAGCCTTACCTAAACATGTTGTTCTTTAATTGCCCAACACTCTGATCTATAGAGTATGACCAGCCTTATAGACATCCTATAGAATTTTTCATTCAGTTTGAGTGGCATTCTCCGATCACACAGAACTCTTGTGACACCCCCATTTGTTCCAAACCACTTAGATTCTTCGAGTAACATCCTTTTCATTCTTTGCGCTCATGAATAATCCATCACAAGTATCAAAAGTGGTCTTTTTGGAGGACTTCTAGTTATCAATCTTCACTAGTGCTTCACTTACACTCCTCTCCTTGCTAAATTGCATTTCACGTACTCGTAGTTTGGTTAATTTTAATTCCTTTAGACTCTATAGCACTCTCTACTGCTCTAGCTTTGTGTTTACACCCCCCCTTGTCTTATCAACCAAAACTATGTCATTTGCAAATAACATGCACTATGGGATCTCCTTGTGCAGATGTTTTGTTAGCTTATCCATAATTAACGCAAAAAGGTACAAGCTCAATGCTGATTCTTGGTGCAATCCTATAGTGATAGGGAAATTATCGATCCTAACATTAGTTACTACTCCCTCATACATATCCTTAATTATGTTTATATACCCTCGTGAAATCCCTTTCTCAACCAACACCCACCATATTAATCCTCTACGGACCCTATCATAAACTTTTTCTCCTCCTCTCCCTATATTTCTTGATCAATTGTCTAAGTAGGAAGGTAGCTTCCATGGTAGACCACCCAGGCATGAAACCTAGCTAGTTTTTGATACACTTGTCTCATGTTGTAGTCTCTTCTCAATCACTCCTTCCCAAACTTTCATGATATGGCTCCTAAGTTTGATCCCAAGATAATTAGTGCAATTTTGTATGTTTCCTTTCATGATCATCACCATCTAAGCTTTGTCTCAATTAAGAGTCGACCAAACGAATCTTATTCCTCCATTCCCTCTATTAAGTGCCATGGCGTCATTTATCGAAAAGTTTTTCAATCTTTTCTCAGCTCTTCTTCCACGTTCTTTTGGCCCTTTCCATTGCCCTTTAGAGCCATCGACTTGGATCCACTCACTCCTAATCAGTGTCGTTTTCGATCTCTGTTGAACATTTCCAAACCATCTAAGTCTACCCTCCCTCATCTTGTTACCTATTGGTGTTACTCCTAAGTTTTCTCCAATGTTTTCATTTCTAATTTCATCCTTTCTTGTCTTGCCACTCATCCATCTCAACATCCTCATTTCGGCTATGCCCATCATGTGTACATGTTATTAACTACCTACCACTCTGATCCATAGAGCACAGCTGACTTTACAACCATCTTATAAAATTTTCCTTTTAGTTTGAGTAGTACCCACCGATCACACAAAACTCCAAGACACATCTCCATTTGTTCCAACCCACTTGGATTCTCTGGGTAACATCCCTCTCAATCTCTCTGCTCTCATGAGTTATCAATCCCAAGTGTTGAAACTGGTCTTTTGGGGGGACTTCTTGGTTAACAATATTTATTAGTGCTTCACGCTCACTTCCCTCCTTACTAAAATCGCACGCCATATACTCTATCTTAGTTGACCTAATTTTAAATCTTTTAGAATTTATAGCATCTCTCCATAACTCTAGCTTTGTGTTTACGCCCTTGCTTGTCTTATCAATCAAAACTATATCATCCACAAATAACATGCACCATGGAATTTCTTTGTGTAAATGTTTTGTTAACTCATCCATAACCAACGTGAAAAGGTATGGGCTCAAAGTTGATCCTTAGTGTAATCCTGTAGTGACAGGGAAATTATCAGTCTCTCCCCTAGTGGTCTTGGCATTTGTTACTGTTCCCTCATACATATACCTGTGAAACCCCTCTCTCCCAACACCCAGTTCTCTGATTTTTGCAGGTTTGAGCATATCTGTCTCACCTTCTCTTGATCCTAATCTATTATAGGGATCATCATATGTCTCGAGTTTTGTCTCACTACTCTCTTGGAAACTTTTTTAGCATTCTTATATTGCTTTTTTGTTTTTTCTAGTGTTCTGCCATGCTTTAAAACACACCGTTTCTCTTTAACACCTTTTTGTACTTTTTCACTCCACTACCAAGTTTCCGTTATTGGTCTTCTTTTACCTTTAAATACTTCTAGAACATCTTTTACACTTTCTAAATGGACTTCATATTAGTTCACATGGTGTTTACTTCTGTTTTATTGTTCCACTTTCCTTCTACCATTAACTTGTTTGTAAATGATACTAATTTCTCTCCTTTTAAGTTTGACCACTTAGTTTTTAGGCACCTATTAAGTTCATTTCCTTTCTTCTATCTCTTAATGTAGATATTCATAACCATTAACCCATGTTGTGTAGTTAAAGTCTCATTGGGTATCACTTGACAATCCTTACACATGATCTTTCAAGTATCCCTAAGTAGAAAAAGACTTTGGCTTTTATATGATCTAGTTTTAAAGGTAAGTGTTTATACCTCTTCTTAAAGTATGTGTCTACTAGAGCTAGGTTTATATAAAGGGCAGCCCCAGTGCACGAAGCTCCTGCCTATGCGGGGTCTGGGGAAGGGGGGGACCACAAGGGCCTAAAGTACACAGCCTTACCTTGCATTTTGCAAGAGGTTGTTTCCACGCCTTGAACCCGTCACCTCAAGGTCACACGACGACAACTTTTACCTCTGCGCCTAGACTCCCCCTTAGAGCTAGGTTTATATGTGAAAGAAAAATCGAGGATGGCTTCTGCCATCTTATTTTTTTCTCCAACACTGTACCCTTCATGTATCCTATCATATCCTTCCTTTACTTTTCCTAAATGACCATTTAAATATGCTTTTATAAGCATCCCCTGTGTTGGTAATTTCTTACATTACCCTCTTCATATCTTCTCAGAATTGTCTCTTGATTCTATCTTCTATCCATACTTGTGGGGTGCATGTACTTATAACATTCATGATATCATTGGTTCCTTTAATGTCTACAACTTTATTGTTTAATTCTTTATCCGCCACTATCCCTATGCCATTTCTATTGTTGTCCTTTCCTAAGCTCCAGAGTTTATACCCATCAGTATTTATAGTTTTAAACCCTTCCACTGGGTTTGTTGGGCACAAGCTATGTTGACTCTCCTATATTTCATTGTATCTACTAACTCCATACTTTTACTTGTCAATGTGACTATATTCCATGTGGCAAAACGAATATTATCCTCCTGAGCTAGTTGATGTTCTTTAATAATTACTGCGAGTGCACGGTTCTATTGGAGTATAGACTGGCAAATACGGGTTGATCCCATGAGGACTCTTTATGGAATTTTAATTAGTATTGAAGTCATATTACTGTAACCTAGTCAATCATTTAAGGAAAAGAAAGAATTTAAGTATTAAACTAAATAAGAAAATAAGCAAGTAAATAAGGAAAGAAATAAAACGAGGAAATTAACTAAGAAGTAAAGCAAGGAAACAACTAACTAAAGAATTGAAAGACAGTTAATTCATTAATTGAATGATTGTAAGGAATTTTTACATAAGCAATAAAAAGAAAGGAAAGTGAAGCCTCTTCAACTAGGCTTGAATTTCACTATAGGGCTCTCTTGTTGTATCATTCAATAGGAGCTTGTATACCTTTCTTCAACCCATATTACACTAGATTACCACCAATCTTTTCTCATCTTTAACCTAACATGCCACAAACCCAAATTCAAATCCCATTCCAGTAATCCTTAGCAATAAAGTGATAGGTCAACCAAAGAAAAGAGGCGCCTAACACTTTTCCTAAAGGATCACCATCCTTTAATAGAAGAAAAGAAAAAGATGGAGTGGAAGTATAAAAGTAATGTTACTTCTCCTTAGGAGTGACCAAAGAGGAGGAGATTAGAAGTTTGTTCATCTTAAGGAAGGTTAGCCATAGAAGAGGCTTACTACGTTAAGGATGAATTAGAAGAAAAAGAAAAATAGATGGAGACAGAGGACTAACCTGTTCTAGCCTTATGAGATGATGAAGGAATTAGGCACTTGCCTTTGAAAGTCTTCCTACTTTTTAACATAATATCTTTACCTAGGAATGATGGATGGCTTTATGGATGGATATGGCTATCCTCAACCTTACTTTAGGATTGAAAGGAATCCTTGTTGTCGTAGAAGGGCACAAGGGTTTCTTCCTTTTCCTTTTTATTTACAAATCCCAAAGAGAAGAAACATGAAAATAGAAGAGAGCTTATGGATGGAAAAGAGAGGGAAGAAGTGTGAAGAAGTTGTGTGTGAAATTAAGAGGAAAGAAGGGATGCGTGTGATGGTGTGGGTGGATGTATGGAAGAGAAGGGGATATGAAGGGTGTGCGTGGGAATACAAGAGGAGAAAAGGAGACTGCATGCAATTGAAAGGGTAAAAGTAGGATGGGGGATGCTAGGGAGAAGGAGAGGAAGGTTGATGGAGAGGTAAGCATGCAAAAGCAGAAGTAAGGCAAAGCAAGGGTGAGAAGGTGCTATGCATGAAAATCAAGGGTTGTGCGCGAAGAATACATATGCAAGAGATGCTATATGTATGATCCTAAGAATATTAAGCACGAAAGAAGAGAAAGGAAGGGGGGGGGGGGGGAGAGAGGAGGGAATGTGTGTAACGCATAAAATGATGGGAACATGCAAAGAAGTCCAGGCTTATGCGCGTAATATGCAAAGTAAAGACTAGTGTGCACAGGAATGGTGTGAGATGCATGCAGTGGAAGGTAGGTGAGTGCATTAAAGGGTGGAATATAGGATGGTGCGTGGAAGCCCTAAGCATGCAATGGAACTTGTGTGCAACTCCTATGATAAGTGTACTGCATGAAAGGTGCATGCAATACAAAGTAAATATGGTAATAAAACAAAACAAGGTGAATGTGTGCTAGGATGAACAATGAGAAGGTAATGAGAAGAAAACTAAGAAAGAAAATGGGAATTGATTGAGAACCCTTACCTCTTGTCCTGGAATTAGACGTGTAAGTCTATGGGAGCTTGGTGAGGGTGATCTCTCTCCCATTATTTCTCCAAAGATGTAGCTCTAAGGTTTAAGGAAGGTAAGAAATAGAACTCCTTGTCATTCACCTCTAATTTATAAGTTTTTGGAGTGGAAGCCCTAGGGAATGGATGGCTAGGATCATAAGGGTGATAGGAGCAAAGAATGGTGAGGATTTAAGGATGAATGGAAGAAGGAAACAGAGATTAGAAGAGGGGGTGGGGGGGGGGGGGTGAAGGAGAGGAAGAGGAAGGAAGGAGATAAGGTGTGAGGGACGGAAGATAGGCTAGGAGGGAAGGGTGAAAATTAAGGAAAAGATGAAGAAATGGAAAGGCATAAGGGGGAGGCATGGAACTCTTGGGTGTGTGTGTTTGCAGTTCAGAAAAATCTAAAATGAAGTTAAACCATTGGATGAAAATTGATGGTGGAGTTCTTTCTTCCTTAGGGTTTTCCCTTGGATTCTCATGGATTGGGTGTGGCTAGGGTTTGTAGCTTTTCTTTGCTTCATTCCTGATCTTTGAATCATCTTTACCCTAACTTGTGTAAATGAGATTGCTTAGAAGTTTTCTTCCACTTAATATTATTATTTCCTCTTGATAGAACAGGCCATACCCTACAATTACTAGTGAATAAGATACTAACATTGGACTCATGAATCACGTAAAGGAAGTATGCGTAGTGGTCATCTATGTGAAAGGTAGATCCACTATCGGATATGATAAAACAGGATGAACTGAATGGTATTTTCTAGATATGTCAACAATTCTTTCTTTACGTGATTCATGAGTCCAATGTTAGATATGTTGTCATGTGACCTTGAGGTCACGGGTTCAAGGCGTGGAATCAGCCTCTTGCAAAAATGCAAGGTAAGGCTGCCTACTTTAGGCCATTGTGGCCCTCCCCTTCCCTAGACCCCGCATAGGCGGGAGCTTCGTGCACCGAAGCTGCCCTTTTTTTATTCACGAATCCAATGTTGGTATCTTATTCACTAGTAATTGTAGGGTATGGCCTGTTCTGTTAGGAGGAATGTTACCTCACTTTAGTCCAAATGATTGATGAGCAAGACACATGACCAATAGCAATGGGTTTTCTCAACAAATCAAGCATGTGGAAACACTAAAACAATGATGTTTCAAATGTAATGGTATGGGTCATCATTATTCTGATTGTAGGAGAACAAATCAAAGGGATGTCAAGAAAGTGATGATGGACGAACATGGGGATGATGATGAGCAGACCATGTTCAAGGATGGAGCCAGTCCCATTGGTGTTCACAGCAATGTGGGCAAGAACCTTTTTACTGCATTTACAGATTGATTGTGCCACAATATATTCCAGACAACTTACAAAATTGGGCCATGTCTGCAAGTTGATTATTTACACAACAGAAATCATGATAAAGTCATTTCCTAGAAAATGATAACCAAGCTGAATATGAGAGTGAAAAGCATCCCCTTCCATACAAGCTTGTCTGGTTTGAGAAGGCCAATGAAGTACCAGTAGATAGAAGGTTGTTTGATTATTCATATCAAGGGAGGGCATGAATTTTCTCTTCCTATCTACTTTTGTCAAGGAGATGTAGAACAGTGGAATAGTGTACATACTTGTTGGTAAGGAGGCTACAATATGCTCATAACCACTAGAGAGTTACTCCAGTGGGAGACTTTAACACCACATTGATTTGTTGACTGAGCTACCTTGCTGAACTGTCCACTCTATCCAATAACCTTATAGAATGTTGTGAACTTAACCATCAGGTTGGGGAGTTATGGGAAAGCATGAGTCCACTTGTTTTTTCTGCCATGCTATTTCTAGAGAAAGATGGATATGCTGTATGTTTCTGGCATAGTTGCCTCAGCAGGAACTGGAATCAGGAGACCAGAAATTTTTTTGGAAGGGCAGAAGCGGTAGTGAGAAATGTCAAAAGCTTTCAAAGGGTTGAAGAATTATCTGAGAAATATCAAGAAACAAGCCAAAAAGAGTGTTCTACTTATTTGGGTGGCAAGTTTCAATCTTATTAGGTACATTTTGTCATCCAAAAAGAAATAACTATAGAAACAACCTAAAAAGGAAGTGCACTTCCCTGAAATTTTCCCCTCTTCCAAAGTGCTTTGGGTTCCCACTTCCCAAGTGAGCTTCCCCAGGAGCTTCCAGTGACTATGGATTGTGTGAATACCAAGGCCATAAATAAGAACAGAATCAAATAGAAGTCCTCCACTCCTTGTTTAGATGATGCACTTGACCATCTGTCATGTGCAAACATCTTTTCTGAGATAGATCTTAAGAGCTGGTATCACCTAGTCTGTATCCGGCCAGGAGACAAATTGAAAAAAATGATTAAGATGCATGATGGCTTATGAAGGAGAGCCTCGGGGCAATGGTAAAAGTTGTCGTCATGTGACCTTCAGGTTATGGGTTCAAGGCGTGGAATCAGCCTCTTGCAAAATGCAAGGTAAGGCTGCCTACTATAGGCCCTTGTGGTCCGCCCCTTCCCCAGACCCCGCATAGGCAGGAGCTTCGTGCACCGGGGCTGCCCTTTTTATGCATGATGGCTTATATGAGTGGCTGATTATGCTCTATCTGATGTCCCAAGTACATTTACGCAATTGATGAACCATACTGTTAAAACTCTTTAATGGGTTGTTTGTGGTTGTGTACTTTGATAACTTACATGTTTACAATGTTCTATTGCTAAACATATAGACAACTTTTAAGTTCTGTTTTGATTACCCTAAGGAGAAATTATATGTGAATCTAAAGAAATTGCAGTTTCTAACTGACATGGTGTTATTTTTGGGTTATGAGGTTTTTGTCCGGGCATTGAGGTTAAGGAGGAGAATATTAACACCATTGCTGAGTGACCTACTCCCTCCATATATCGTGTGTGTTTCCATGGCATAGCTTCTTTCTATTGTTGGTTTGGGATTTCAGTGCTATTATTGCACCTGTCAAGGAATGCATGAGTATGATCTGTTCAGGTAGATTGCAGAGGTGCGTGACAATGCTGAAATAGTAAATAAAAAATTGTTGAAGCTCCAGTTCTTTGTTCTTCCAAATATTTCCAAGTTACTGGATGTGCATTGCAAGTTGCAACACCTCAAGAACAGGGATCTGAATTGTCCTCAGTCAAAAACATACCCCATTCTATATTTCCACACCTTTCCCTCGACCAAAGCATCACATTGTTGACAAGGGGTGTGCCTCGTCCTCAATGTTCATGGCCTTAAAGAACTGGTCCATCTCCCAGATGTAGTTCTCCAGCATCTTGGCATCCCTTGTGCCTTGGTCCTTAGCTTCTCAACCCAATATATGGAAGCCCTCATAGCCTCCACCTTGTCCCCACATGTCCACATATAGTCTAGTGCAGGACACAACCTACTTACTAATCTTGAAAGAATTGGAAAAGTTTAGCATGAAGCTTTCATTGATGACTCCACCACATTAATCACTTCTGCCTTGAAGACCTCCCTTATGCCTGGGGATCATCTTGAATCTCACTATTAGCCCATCTAACCAGATGGATCTCCCCTCCAAGGGCATCAACTTTGTGCTTGATGTTCGGCTTGGAAAAATTCCAGCTTGCCATGAGCTACTCCCACTCAACGTAGTCTATGTACCAAACCATACCTGTCTCCCTAAGTGACGCTTCTCTTTGCACTTTTGATGGAGGACACTGTTGTTGCCGCCAATATTGCCGGCCTCCATGCCAGAAGCCTTTGACATCATCATGCTTCATTCAAGCCTAGATTGTACCAATTAGAAGGCACCAACCCTCTTTTAATACTACTTGTCTTAGTCCTACTATTCCTTAGCCTCTCAGCAATGCATTACTCACACTACATTCGGTTCTCCCGAATTCATTCTAGCACCAAGCTCCTGCCCTTGCCCCTCCTCAACACTTAGGAAACTCAAAAGAAGAAATCACAGTGTAAAATAATTCAAGAATGCTCCCTCTATTGATCTCAAGAATGCTCAATAACTCTTGAGCAGGTTTACAAATGAGGAGCCCTATCAATTTCTAAGCATCCTCGTCTTCAATGGATGGCTAAGATCATTATATGTGTCATCATTCCAACGGTTAGGATACATCTATAACCTACTCTAGAAAATTCTCTACTTCTCTGCTTCTCATCCTTCTCTTCAAGGCACATTGCGTTAACCACCTTCCTCTTTGGACACTCTTTCGCTTGATATTGATGATCCCCGCCAGATATGAAGCATCCATTGCTTTGCTGCTCTTGGTTCTTGGCCTTCCTGTTGCCATCCAGTTATTTTGTTACCGATTTATATCCAAATCCAATCCTTGTCTTTGTTTCTGAATAAGATTGTGAGGATCGTGGTTACGAAGAGCCAGCTCCTGTATTAAAGTTATTTGACTTCCATTCTCCATTTATAGGATTATCAAAGTATGTTTACATTCCTACCATCAAGATAAATAATTTTGCATTTTCCTCCAAAGAGAAGTGTAGTCAGCATGAATCATTGAGGAAAGTTTCCTAGGTAAATTTGGCAGGAAACATGACAGCAGTATGATCTCTTTTTCAGAAGCTTCGTGACCCTTGCCTCAGTGATCTCATGAGAGATAAAATCCAACTAAACCATCTTCAACCATAACAACTAGCACTACTACCCACATTAAGCACCAAAGGCCTCATGGTTCATGAAGCTTCATGCATTTCTAGTTCTTCAAGATTAAACTCAGGTATCTCACAGAAACACAGAGCTTATCTCCTCCATTTCTAAGCAACATTCTAAATATGGTTGTAGTTGACAAAGAAACCTTGTTGCACTATGAGGGGATTTGTGTAGCATCAAGGGACCTATATTGCTACAAAGAACTGCTATTGTAGAAGTTGGAAAAGAAAGCTTCTTGCACTATGATAGGGCTCCTGTAGCATTGAGGGACCTATATTGCTACAAAGAACTGCTTTAGGGGTAGGATAGACACCATAAGATCCAATGCTATTCTTAATCAGCAACATGTGCAAGACATTTTCTTTACTGGTTTTCTGCTTTCTAGAAAACATACCTGTAAGGGCATTCAAGAAAAAATTGGCATGAAAAATGCATGACGATCCAGTTAATTTGGTGACAAAGGAATGAGAATCTTATTACAGATGAATTCCTGCAAATTCCTTTCCTTTCTAGAAACCACCTCACATTTCTTTTCTTTCTTTTGTCCTATTGCTCAGAAAAGAAAGAATTGTTGACATATCTAGAAAATACCATTCAGTTCATCCTTTTATATCATATCCGACAGTAGATCTACCTTTCGCATAGATGACCACTACGCATACTTCCTTTACATGATTCATGAGTCCAATGTTAGCATCTTATTCACTAGTAATTGTAGAGTATGGCCTGTTCTGTTAGGAGGAAATGATAATATTAAGTGGAAGAACTGTAGGAAAAATAGATATAAACAGGAAGAGAACAACATGGATGAAGTGGCAGGAGTTTTTTGTGGAAAATGGAACATTTTCATCCAAAAGGGGAGCCTTGGCGCAATGGTAAAGATGTTGTTGTGTGACCTTGAGGTTACAAGTTTGAGACATGGAAAATAGACTCTTACAAAAATGCAAGGTAAGACTGCATACTGTAGACTATTTGTGGTCCGCCCCTTCCCTGGACCGCAGATACATGTGAGCTTCATGCACCGGGCTGCCCTTTATGGAACAGTTTCATCTCCTATAAACTGGTGTTTTTACATAAGAACATGGAACATGCTAAAGAGCCAATCATAAGTTACATTATCAGAGCTTCCAAATTGTCATCACTTCAATGTAAAACACCATATCAATAAATTCTACACTATAATATGTCTGCTTCATAAGTATGTTCTTGTCATTTATTATTCTTCTAATTTATTTTTTCCATAGAAATTTTTGTTTCTTTATGTTTCTGCAGTTCATCAAATCGGTCAGGTACCATCGAAGTTATAGCTTTTTGTCCAATGTCTCTCATGGATGGTTTCTGTGGAGTTTTCTGTTTCATGCATATATGTCTCAACTTTGGACCCTTGTGTCGTATCATAATAGTAATGGCTCCATAATTACATGTTACCTTTTTCCACTAAATCAAAATGAATAAATAGATTACATATTTTGTTTTTTGTTCTGCTCGATGATATGATTAAGCATTGGTCTTATGAATTTGAGCCATAGGTGAACTATGAAACAAGTGGCTGGGTTGTTCATCATGTCTCAGACATATGGGCAAAAACATCACCACATCGAGGGGATACTGTGTGGTCTTTGTGGCAAATGGGTGGAGCATGGCTTTGTACACATCTATGGGAGCATTATACCTTCACTCTGGACAAAGTAAGACTAGGAGACTTCTACCAGCGGTGGAAATTGACCTAGCTGAATATTATTGTCTTTTTTCTCCTGTAGATTAACTGTTTAGTTAATTGGTTTTAATGGATTCCTTTTCTAGTTAAGTAGTTCTGGCCATGCACAAAACTTATTATTGTAAAATTTTTCTTAAAATGAAAATAATAACAGAAGTAATGAGGTAAGAGCCTTAGATAGACAGCAAGTCAAAGGTATAGATAGTACAAAACAAACTAAAAAAGGGCAGCCCCGGTGCACGAAGCTCCTGAGTTTGTGGAGCCCTGGGAAGGGGCGGACCACAAGGGTCAATAGTACGCACCCTTACCTTGCATTTTGCAAGAGACTGTTTCCACATCTTGAACCCGTGACCTCAAGGTCACACGATGACAACTCTATTATTGTGCCAAGGCTCCCCTTCACAAAACAAACTAGGTTGTGGCTATCAAAAGAATGATTTTTTATATAGTTTGCTCAGTCCTACTACAAGAGAAACTAGGCTGTGAGAAGTCTAATCACCATTGGTTTTGGATATTGGATTTGTGCTAGTGGATATCTAAATGATAAGACATTTCTCGAACAGCAAGAAATACTCGTGGAAGTCAGAAGCAAGGTAGCAATAATAGGGCATCTTTCTTGTACCCTATGGATGTATAGTCAAAGTTTTTGTCCACCATCACAGGCCTAGAGTCCAATATTGTTTATCTTTCAACCTCTGGCCTCTGATCCAACTTCATTAAAATTCATGATTTCCTTTGATCTAAATTCATAGAACGACTTGTCATATCAATTTCTCACAACAATATAATTCAATGTAGCTATTTATCTTCATAACTGAGGAGTTCTTTCGTTTAACTTCTTGATTAAGTAATATTACTGACAACAACTATATACATCACATTGTCAAGTATGGAAAATTCATGATGCCAAAGAAGATTTTGAAACAAGTACTTAAGCCCTTCCATGATGGCATTCATCACATGTTCTAAGTTATTGTCGTATCTTCATTTTCATATTTTAGAGGTTAAGGTTGCTCTTTTTTTTTACCACAAGAATAAGTTTGTTGCTATGCAATGGGCGTTATGTTTCATTTCCTTGAATTGTAATGTTTGCCCCATTTTACTGTTTGTTTACTGAAACTTGTGATACAACAGCTTGTCTGAAAGAAAAATTGCGACATAAATATTAGTTTAAGAGGACAAAAGTAGGAAAATGGAAATGCATAAGGACACCAAACAAAACCCTAGCTAAATATGTACATATGTTTTGCCATACTCACCAGTTACCAGTTAAAATAATCAAAGTGTTGTGCCCAAAATCCAAATAAGGCAGGTTCTTATTTTTGTGCTCAAAAACCACCTCTTCCTGGCCTCTTGAATGGGATGATCTTTTGAGCAAATATTCTTTTAAAACTCACCTGATTTCCCTAAGGGATGGTAAAAGAGAGAACACTCATAGGTAAAGAAGCTAGTATATTCAGATACTGGTCACATTCTTGCTCCTCTTGGCAGGATTTGACTTCCTAATTGTCCTACAATATGGTAAAATGTAAACCTGAAAATTTGAATGACCCATTCAAAGTACATTCCACTTTGACCTTAATCAACTAAAAACGAAGCACATCATCCCGCATCTAATCAATAAGTAAACCATCCTACTTAATGCATAGGCCATCTTAATTGTTCACCCAAAATTGCATTTTGTGTGATCCTAAATATGCCTATCTTTGTAAAACCATCATAATGCAAATAATTTTGGGCGCCATATTGTTCCATAATAGTGTTGTGACCTCCGTATTCACCTAAACCTACCCTTCCTAATTTTGTTGTCATGCTTTGGTTGTTCCATAACCAAACACCACTTTCACTTTCCAGTGAGATGAACTGACTTGGCTCAAGAAATTACTTTTGACAAAACTGATTTGGTTCAATTGGAAAGCAATTATATATCTAGATAGCCAAACTATAGGCTTCCTTTCCATAATTATGAAACAGGGATGAAATTCTTTAAAAAATTAAGATCTCACTTTCAACAAGTGGTAAAATCATGCAGAACTATAAATTTAAATACTTTGAAAGTATTTAAATTTCTAACTTTGGGTTTCAACTCAAAACTCTTGTAGGTGCTTTCCTACCATAGGCTGAAAGCCCTAAGTTAGAAATTGATCCCCCAAGAAAATGAATTTCAAGAAAGCAACTTTACCTCCAAATTATGATCAGGAAACAAAACTAGGGGTGCAAATGGTATATCCAGAACCACAAAAATGGCAGGAACTGAACTAAAAAATCAGGATATGGTTACTCAATTAGAACTACAGTACAATATTAGTTTTCATTTTAAATGTGGGTACAGTATTAGTTTTTGTTCTCAAGTGCCAAATCAAAACCGAGAATTGGAAAATATTAATTAGTATGCAAAAATTCACTTATAATGCTATTTAAACTTTAGCGTATTAGATGGTAATATGGAAATTTAAAAATCTAATAAATTTTATACTAATTAGTTAATTTTTATCTTATTTTGTATTGAAATTATTTTAAGTTTTGGCTAGCACTTAATATAGATATTTTGAGCGATGACCCACTATGTTTCATTTGTAAATATGAACTTTTAAAGAGGCATAGTGACTATTGTAAAAGGAGCGAATCAAAGTCTAAGACTATACTATTCCACTAAAGGAAAAACCACCCAAAGTTTGAAACCCTTTCTTCATTAAAAAGTCAGAAACAAAATAGAAAACCCTTTCCTTCTTCTATCTTCCCCTCACTATTTCTTTTTAAAACTCTCTCTCTCTCTCTCTCTCTCTCTCTCTCTCTCTCTCTCTCTCTCTCTCTCTCTCTCTCTCTCTCTCAGTTAGGTAGCTTTAATTCTTTACTTTTAAAGAAAATAGTTGACCTTCTTTAGTATGAAGTTGAAATATTTAGCAAACATGTTAGTCTTCTAAATTATTTTTATGCTGACTCTCTTTGTGTCTTCTCAAGCATAGTTGCTTGACTATTTTGGATTCGTGTCATAGTTAACTTTATATACTACAGGTACCAGCATGATATGTGTTTTTAACTTCCAAGTCATTTCTTATGTTGTATTCTTACTCGCCTATACAGCAGTTAAACAATAAATACATGATTACCTGGTATGTAAATAATTAAATATAAAAAATAATGCATAACCTAACTTTGGGCATTTAATTGTTTGTATTTTGCATTTTTCTCCTTTATGTATCAAAACTGCTGAATACCTAAGAATCGGACTGGAACTAGAGGTGTGGGAATGGTTTATAGAATAGGAATCAAACTCCAAAACAGTATGGTACCAAGAAATATAAAATCTTAATGGTACAGTTCTGGTTTTCCATCGAACCGAACCAGAATTGGACCATTTACACCCATAAACAAAGCCAACTATCTACATAAAGTGGATGCATGATCCGCCAAACAATGACAAACTGCCACTTAAATGAGTTTTGATGCACATGGAAAGACAAATAGCTAGCAACAAGGCATTCAGTCTTGGACACAAAGACAATGCCTCATTAATCCTCCATGGAAATGCATTAAACAAACACAAGCCACCACCACATCTTCTCACTGGAATCACACAGACATACATGCATTCTGATGATCTTTATATCATCAACATCCATGGCCTAAGAATGGTGGTTTTAACCACCAAAATAATAATACTAAAATGAGGGCACTTGGATAGCCAAAACCACAAGAATTTTAGGTTCCACATAGATTGGAAGAAAAAGCCTGAGTCTTAGAAAAAAAAAAAGAAAAAAAAGAAAAGGGATTCTCTTCACTGCAAAAACTAGTTCTCATGATAATCTTAATTCCATGGTAACATCTAGCCTGTCCCATTTATTAGAGACCAATAATAGAAGATGAGCAAGAGGAGAAAGAAAAAAGGTGAAAGAGAAGAAAGAGAAATTACATTATTTACTTGAATAATTGTGTTCCCTTATTTATACATTAAATGTCCAAAAGGCGCAAAACAACAAGAATTCCCTACTTACAGCTACTCAATTTAACACACACAATCTATGCCTTTATGAAGACTTCTCGGAACTGTTAAGAAAATTAATAAGAATCTACTAGCTATGCAATATCATAGGGAAACTTTAAAAATATACAAGATTAGCCAGTTTAAGTGTTTCCATTTAGAATTGGTCATTAAATCTTATTCATTTCTAAGGAATAATCGTGTTTGGTAAAATTAGCAACAGGATCTCTGTCTGATTCACTGTATGGTTTTGAGTAAGACCCCTTCACATTTTCAGGGTTTTCTAGAATATAAGGCATATCCCCTCTTGGAAGGATGTGCATCTTTTCTCTTGGACTGGTTGGTTGAAGGTAGAGGAGGATTCTTGGAAACCAATCCATCAACATCTCCAGAACACAAATTTGTTGCACCTGATGGTGAAACTGCAAGCGTGAGCTATTCATCAACTATGGACATGGCAATCATAAGAGAGATTTTCTCTGCTGTTATTTCTGCTGCTGAGGTAATTGCTAATCATAGAATATCCTATTTCCTTCCAGTTGACCTTTCTTTTTCTTCCTTGATGAACCTTGAACCTTGTACCATATTTGAGATTCATCTTTGACATGCATAACACCTTCAGCTCTTTGTAAACCTAGGTTTTGGGAAGAAGTGAGGATGATCTGCTTGAAAAAGTCAAAACTGCACAATTAAAACTACCCCCAACAAAGATTGCTAGAGATGGTACCATCATGGAATGGGTAAGCAAAGTCTTGAATTTGGATTTGCAATCTCACCTTCAGGAAGAGCTGAATGTGCCATTTCGGAAATACTGCACGTGTCCTGGCCCTTCTACATTACTCTATGAAACCCTGCATGTTTGTGTGGATGACAGGCCCAAGATTTTAAGGATCCAGATATCCATCATCGGCATTTATCGCATCTATTTGGCCTTTTTCCTGGGCACACAATAACCCTTGAGAAAACTCCGGACTTGTGTAAAGCTGCCGCTAATAGCCTTTACAAAAGAGGTTTGTTTAAGAAAATCAAACTTGATGACGATTGAATCATTATAACTTTTTAGTCATTTTAAACTTTGAGCTTTTCTGTGCATCTTTTTCTTTATTTGGTTGTGGAATTTCAGAACTTTAGCTGATAGACATCTACTAAGTAGCATAATTGGTTTGATATTGTAGTTACAATGAAATCCAAGTCACCTGCTACAGATCTGTCTTTGATACTATGATAAAGTGACATTGGTCTATCATGTTGATTGACTTCTTTACAGTGAAGTCAGGAAACAACAAATACTAATCTTCCAAGTCATGAATATGACTAGAAGTAGAATGACAATTTCAATTAATTTACAATAGATTTATCATTTTCTATAAACAGTAAATATATTATGAGTACAACTAATCTTGGGGCACAGATTGCCCCACATAAAGCTCCTGAGCTAGATCTCCCATTTTAGCAAGAACATTGGCTCCATCATTAGCAGATCCTGAAATATGATAACATGAAAACTATAACAACTTGCTCCTCAACGTGAGCTCTCCTTTTACAAAAGAGAAGGTAGTTACAAAAGAAGCAGAACCGTATACAGGTCTGTTGGCAGAAGATTTTCCAGGCAGATGTAGTCAGAAGATCAGGTGGTTACAATCCAGCTGGGGAAGAGGTGTAGTCAGTTGATTAGGATATACCAAATATACAGTTAGTATCCAATCTGTTATAGAAAGGATTACAGATTATTAGGTAGTTACCAATCAAGGATACACGGTTGAGGAGGTTGGATGAGAAGGGAAGACAAAAGAGAAGAGAGGGAGGGGATGAGGGGGAGGAAGAGACAAGAAAGGAGTGGGAAGTGCAGAGTAGGAACTATGGTTCCTAACTTCCTACTTGTTTACATACATCAGATCTTTAGCCTTGGTTTGACATGAAATCCTTTGTAATTCACACCAACCATCAATAAACTGAATTCCATTTCCTTTTGAATGTTGTTCCCCACAGAAATTGACACCTTAGGTCTATCAATGGTATTAGAGCCTCGTTCGATTGTTGGAGCATGGTAAGAACCAGATCGGAAAAGGTAGAAAGCATGGAGAAAGAGTTGGAAAATGTGAAAGTGGAAGTGGAAGTGGGGAGCATGAAAGATGACCTTGGAAGATTGCAAACCAACGTCACAGCTATAGGGGAGTACCTACTGGAGATCCGAACTTGGATGAGGCAGAGGCAGAGGCAGAGGCAGGACGGTGCGGAAACATTCCTGAATCAGACCAGAGATAGAGGAAGAGCTCGAGCATCGGAGGTAGGGGAGTCATTGGGTGGGGACAACCAGGATCCACCGGCGATTACCAAAAACCTTAGAATTGAACCCAAGCGACTAGAGCTCCCAATCTTCAACGGTAAGGATCCTCATGGTTGGTTGTGCAGAGCTGAGAGGTACTTCCAGTTGAACCAACTCCCCAACAGGGAGAAGGTGATGGCGGCATTAGTTTGCTTGGAGGGAGAAGCCCTCCACTGGTTTCTCTGGTTCGACGCGAGAACGCCGATCTGCTCTTGGATTTTTTCCTAGACTACCCTCCCCCAGTGGTTCCAGCCATCGCAGTCCGACAACGACTACGAGGCCCTGTTGTCGCTGCGGTAGGTCTCCTCTGTCGCAGACTACTGCCAGGACTTCGAACTAATGTCGGGCCCCCTAGTGGATCTACCCGAAGACCTATTGAAGGGGGCCTTTCTAAATAGGCTACAGGAGGAGTTGAAGGCCGAAGTTAGAATGTTTCGGCCTACTTCTTTAACTGGGCTCATGGACTTGGCCCAGAAGATCGAAGCCCTCGAGCAGGTGAGAGGCCACGAGAATAGAGTTGGGTCTAAGCCTAAGTCGTCGTGGGGTCATGGACCTTCACTAAAGAGCCCTGTCTTCGAGTCTGGCCCACAGGGGCAATTCCATAATTCGCAACCACAAACCCTCACTAGACTATCGAAGACGATGAAGGAGCTAGGGTTTCGGGGAGAATGGTCCTCCTACACGGGGGACTCTTCCCCGGCCCAGCGTTACTCTTTTCGAGGATTATCGGAGGAGTTGCAACAACAACGAGTGATGGGACTCTGCTTCCAGTGCAACGAGAAATACTCGCCTGGACATCGATGTAAGAATCGTCAACTCCAGGTACTGATTCTAGGGGAAGAGGAAGAAGACGGAGAGGATCTGGGCAGCTCGAGCATGGAAGAGGCTACTACATCTGAGGAGGAGACGACCTGACTGGAACTGTCAATGCAGGCCCTTTTTGGGATGTCTATCGCCGATGTGATGAAACTACGGGGGGCTCTGGGACATCGAGAGGTGGTCGTCCTTGTCGACATGGGGGCGTCCCATAACTTCATAGCTCAGGGCTTGGTCGCCAAGTTGCAGATTTCGGTGACCAACACCAAGCCATTTGGAGTACAGGTGGGAGACGAGTTCTGCGTCCGGGGAGCACCACTTCCATCCCTCCGATTTGAGCGAAACTGACCTGGTCCTCTCGATGGCATGGTTGCGAATGCTCAGGGAAGTTTCTGCAAATTATCATGAGCTCACCATGCAGTTTGTCGTGCAAGGCCAGAGGTTAACCCTAAAGGGCGACCCATCCTTGTCACGATCAATCTTGTCCTTCAAAGCCTTGCAGCAAGCCATACCCAGCTCAGGTGCTAGCTATGTGGTTGAGTACCAAGGCCTGCAAGTAGAGCGAGAGCCACACCCTCCCCCCTGGACCATCCCCAGCTAAGAGTTCTCTTGGACTAGTATGCCCATATCTTCAGCCAGCCGCTACAATTACCGGTTAGCCAGCCACAAGACCACGCTATCAGGGTCCAAGACCATACTCCACCCCCTAATATCAGACCATATCGCTATCCGCATTGTCAAAAGAACGAAATTGAGTGGATCATCAAGGAATTGTGGGCGGCTGGCATTATCAGGGCAAGCACAAGTCCTTATTCCAGCCTAGTATTGTTAGTCAAGAAGAAAGCTGGAGGTTGGCGCTTCTGCATCAATTACCGCGCCCTCAACAAAATCACCATTCCAGATAAGTTTCCCATCCCAACAATTGATGAGCTATTGGGTGAAGCTACTATCTTCTCTAAGTTGGATCTTCAATCCAGGTACTACCAAATTCGCATCAAGGAAGAGGATGTTGCCAAGACGGCATTTAGGATGCGAGGATCACTACAAGTTCTTGGTCATGCCCTTCGGCTTGACAAATGCTCCCTCGACCTTTCAAGCTCTTATGAATGACATCTTCCGCCAATATCTTCATAAGTTCGTGCTGGTTTTTTTTTAAGACATACTTGTTTATAGTGCTGATATTACTCTACATTTAGAGCATTTGGAAACTGTATTGCAACTGTTGGGCTCTCATAAATTAGTAGTTAACAAAAAGAAGTGTTGTTTTGCCCAAACTCAATTGGAGTATTTAGGCCATGTAATCTCAGCAGGTGGGGTAGCAGCGGAGAGTTCAAAGATAGAATGTATGCTCAATTGGCATACTCCACATGATGTTAAAACATTGAGGGGATTCTTGGGTCTCACAGGATACTATCGCAAATTCGTTAAGAACTATGGAATTATTGCTGCTCCCCTTACCAATCTACTCAAGAAGGATAGCTTCCATTGGTCCTCGGAGGCACAAAAAGCCTTCGATGAGCTGAAGAGAGCCATGACTTCGGTTCCGGTATTGGCTATTCCCAACTTTAGTAAGCCTTTCATTCTGGAAACTGACGCTTTGGGAAAGGGTATTGGAGCGGTTCTCATGCAGGAGGGAAGGCCAATTGCCTTCTTCAGTCAAGCTCTCGCCCCCCACGCCCAGTCCAAGTCTGTATACGAAAGGCAACTCATGGCAGTAGTCCTAGCTGTCCAGAAATGGCACCATTATTTGCTAGGCAGGAGGTTCACTATCCTTACAGATCAAAGGAGCCTTCAATTCCTCATGAACCACCGAGTACTCAGTAGTGAGCAGCAGAAATGGCTCATCAAATTACTTGGTTTCAACTTCGACATTCAATACAAACCAGGAAGGCAGAATCGGGTAGCAGATGCCCTCTCTAGAAAGGCTGACATTGGCAACATTGATGGCTGCACCAACTCTAAACCTGAGAGTTCAGCAGGACTGGAGTACACCTCCCACTTACTAGCCCTCTCTACAGTCCAGCACTCAGGATTTCAAGGTCTAGCAGATGAGATCCGCCAAGATGAAACTCTACGCCCCATCCTACAAGACCTACTGGTCAGCACAAACAGTCACAAGGGGTTCTCTTTAAGACATGGCTACTTGCTCTTCTATGACAGATTGGTCATTCCTAAGGCTTCTCCTAGAATCCCCACCTTACTCAAGGAATTTCACTCAACTCCGGCTGGTGGGCATTCAGGTTCCTTCAGAACATTCAAAAGGCCTTCTAATGTGGTATTCTAGAAGGGAATGAGAAAAGACGTCCAGGATTTTGTGGCTTCTTGTGATGTATGCCAAAGAAATAAGTACCAAGCACTCAAACCAAGGGGCCTTCTCTAGCCTTTACTCGTCCCAGAACAAGTTTGGGATGACCTATCCATGGATTTTATTGGAGGCTTACCAAGATCTCAAGGGATGGATACCATTCTGGTAGTAATAGACCGTCTCTCGAAATACAGCCATTTCCTTCCACTCGGCCACCCGTTTTCTGCTCAAGAGGCTGCCACTCTTTTTGTTAAGGAAGTAGTGCGGTTACACGAATACCCTCGTTCCATTGTATCAGACAAGGATCGACTCTTTATCAGTCAATTTTGGACAGAACTGTTCAAGTTGGCTGGGACGGAGCTGAAGATGAGTACTGCTTACCATCCCCAAACGGATGGGCAGACGGAAGTAGTCAACCGATGCCTAGAAACATACTTACGCTGCTTCACTTCACACCATCCTAAACTATGGCCCAGGTGGATCCCTTGGGCACAATACCACATTTCAAGGAGCTGCTGGAATGTCCCCATTTAAGGCACTGTATGGACGTGATCCTCCTACTTTTTTAAGGCTTTCGGATGAAGGGTCAGTAGTGGAGGCAGTAAACCAGCAAATTTGAGATAGGAATGTCATATTACAAGAGCTGAAAGGTAACTTGTTAATGGCCCAAGCCAGAATGAAATCCCAAGCAGACAAGGGCCATAGGGACATCTAGTTCC
Organism: Warburgia ugandensis; assembly: GCA_035236585.1. Taxonomy (NCBI): domain Eukaryota; kingdom Viridiplantae; phylum Streptophyta; class Magnoliopsida; order Canellales; family Canellaceae; genus Warburgia; species Warburgia ugandensis. Next base: position 6,382,382 of record CP141136.1, read on the forward strand.
AGATGGGGGACCTAGTCTTTCTGAAGCTACAGCCCTTTTAAGTTCAAGAAGCTGGCTAAACGACCCAATGAGAAGCTCAGCCCCAGGTTTTATGGTCCTTATCCTGTCTTGGAACAAGTAGGGGAAGTCGCCTACTGCCTGGATTTACCACCCACTACACGCATCCATCCCGTTTTCCATGTTTCCGAACTAAAGCCAGCCCTGTCCAGTTCTGCCCAACCTCAACCCCTGCCTACTGGTCTGACTGACGAGTTGGAACTCATGGTGCACCCTGAATCCATCAAGCAATTCAGGACATTGCCAAATGGCCAGAAGGAAGTTTTGGTGAAGTGGAAGCATCTACCTGAGTGTGATAATACTTGGGAGCTCTATAATGTGTTGAACACTCAATTTCCCTCCTTTCACCTTGAGGACAAGGTGAAACTACTAGGTGAGGGTAATGTTACATCTCCAATATATCATACTTACTCTAGAAAGAGAAGGTAGTTACAAAAGAAGCAGAACCGTATACAGGTCTGTTGGTAGAAGATTTTCCAGGTATGCAGATCTGTTGGCAGAAGATTTTCCAGGCAGATGTAGTCAGAAGATCAAGTGGTTACAATCCAGCTGGGGAGGAGATGTAGTCAGTTGGTTAGGATATACCAAATATACAGTTAGTATCCAATCTGTTATAGAAAGGATTACAGATTATTAGATAGTTACCAATCAAGGATACACTGTTGAGGAGGTTGGAAGAGAAGGGAAGATAAAAGAGAAGATAGGGAGGGGATGAGGGGGAGGAAGAGAGAAGAGAGAAGAGAGAAGAAAGGAGTGGGGAGTGCAGAGTAGGAACTACAGTTCCTAACTTCCTACTTGTTTACATACATCAGATCTTTCGCCTTGGTTTGACATGAAATCCTTTGTAATTCACACCAACCATCAATAAACTGAGTTTCATTTCCTTTTGAATGTTGTTTCCCACAGAAATTGACACTCTAGGGTCTATCAGCTCCCTTTAAAAGACAGAATCTGCTACGTGCTTGGCAGATTTCAAGACACCTAAATGGAAAAAATGCTTAGCTAAATAAGAGATCTCATCATTGATCAAGCCAAAATGCAAAGGTCTAGAGGAAGAGTTAGTTGCCCAAGTTCTGACCTTCGATGAATTGCCTTTCACAACTAAGCTAGCAACTAATTCAGCCACCACAACTTTGTAACTGGTAATCAAAGCCCAAAATTCTGGTTCATTCCTATCAGGAACTTTTGTCTGGTGTACATTTCTTGCTATATCTTGTATCAAGCATATTATTGTTGACCGACTGATGTACTGCATCTATAAATACAAATAGCCTCTGACATCTTCTATATGAGAGTTGACTCAAATCCTAAAATAGGGTTTAGGGTTGAATGTTCAAGGTTATCTCAGCATATGATCTGATCTCCTGGGATTTTTCATTGCCTGTTATCTTTTTCATCCTCTGTTGTTATTTATCACCTTTTACCTTGAAATTACCATGTAAAGAAAACTCTGACAACTTCTCATCATTCATCTGCTGCCCTTTCTCAGTCCATTCCTAACTTCACCTATACAACTACAAATACTACCAGCTATCCTCAAACTAAACTTAATTGATCTAATTACATTGTTTCACATTCTCAATTCCTCCCTATCCTTACATCTAAATGATTCTTAGATATGTTGATGGATCCACTGGTGCTCCTACCATTCTAGTCGATCAAGTTGAAACCATAAATGCAGATGAAAATCAGTTGGAATGCACCCATAAACTTGAACAAAATGGTCTGTTGAGATGAAAATCATTTATCTGGTTGACACAAGTCTTTTTTTCCTGGTCCACGCACAATGTACCTAAACGCACTGACATTTAGATGTTTGAAGCAGCCACATATTTGATTAATCAGATGTCCAATCCTGTCCTAAATTCGAAATGCCCCTTCAGAAGTCTTATTTAACAAAGAGTTGGCTATGCTTTCTTCCAGCTCTTGGTTGTCTGGGCCCCTATTCATCCGACCATACAATGAAAATTTTGAATTTCATTCTATAGCTTGCCTAGGCTATAGTCCCTCTTCATCAAGGTTATCAGTGTCTCCATAGATCATTTTTTACTGCTAGACATTCGATTTGATGAATGTATCTTTCCTTTTTCATAACTTTACATTGTAGGGGCCCCAACCACCTATTTCCTATGTAATACTAAGGCTTGCGGTTTCCGGGGGAAAATTGCCCATGGACTGGATATCTGCTATCAAGTACGAGTTTCCACCCCATCCCCAGTTCAATTCCTTTTTTTTTTCTCCTTATTCTAACCAAACTGAGAATGAAAATTCAAATTCTAAAATTACTTTTCAAAGTCTGGCTGCAAGACCTATCTCTTAATCTTCCCAGTCCTTATCTTCTTCATCGAATCTTGCTCCATTACCAACCACTACATCTTCTCTATCAAATCCTTCCAATCAAAGTCCTCTAATCAGTGTCTTTCCCCAAATTCCCTATAAACAGCTTACACATCAAAACAATGTCAAATATCCCAATCACCTTCAGAACTATTTCATTGCATAGTTAATCCTCCTCTCCCATAGACTCTCCTACAATTCCTCCTGAAGTCAACACCAATCCCAGCACTAATATGGAAACTTCTCAGTCTGTATCCCAAGCATCTTTATTGACATCTGGTTCAAATTTAAATTCCAGCTTATCTTCCAATTCGGATGTTCCAGCTCCACAAATTGTGATAGATAATAATCATCACCCACCTTAGACCCTCTCAATGCAGTTAAAAAATATGAATCAAAAGGGGGATGGCTGAGCACCTTTGCATCCAAACATCCTCTCTCTTAAAGATCTACAAACCGCAGTCCTTGAAAGAGAACCAAAAAGCTTCACCAAAGCCATGAAGAATCCTGTTTAGAGTGCAGCCATGATAGAGGAACCCAATGCTGTCCATCAAAATCAAACGTGGCATCTTGTTCCATGAAAGGTAGTATTCCTTGTCAAACGTCATGCTGATGGAACAATTGGGAGGTACAATGTGCGACTCTTCATGAAAGGTACAACCAGAAACATGGCATCGGTTATATGGAGACATTCCCTGCTGTAGTAAAGTCAATTACAATCAGAACAGTCCTCTGCCTCACCTATCTGAATAGTTGGGCTATTTGCAAATTCAACTGAAGCAATGCCTCCTTCGAGAAGATATCCAAGGTGGGTGCTCTCTATGTCAAAACCTTGCAATCTTCAAGTGTTTTAGATGCTGACTCCGTGAGATGTCCTAATTATTGCAAATTCAACTGAAGCAATGCCTCCTTCCTTCGAGAAGATATCCGAGGTGGGTGCTCTCTATGTCAAAACCTTGCAATCTTCAAGTGTTTTAGATGCTGACTCCGTGAGATGTCCTAATTATTGCAAATCCACCAGCAGTCTTGCAATTTTTTCCTGGTAACAACCTGATTTCTTAGCATCAAAGCCTTGTAGTGCAGTGCTGTAAGGAGTCTTCTCTCACCTAGGTGGCCAGGTTCGAGGCTGTGCATGGGATGAGGAGTCTAACTTTCAGGAAAAAAAAAAAGAACCACGATTTCTTGGTCAGCACAGAAGCAAGCTACTGTAGTTCATTCTTCAGCTGAGCCCAAATTCTGAACCATTCCAGATGCAACAGCTGAATTGATTTGTGTTGAGTCTCTATTGTGTGAGTTAGGCATCCATTCTTCTAATCTGCCTACACTTTGGGGCGATAAATTACAGGCAACTTACCTCACCCTCAATCTGATATTCCACTCATGCCCCAAGCATATTGAACTGGACTTCCACTTTGTAAGAGGGAGCTGCAAAGCAACTTCTACAAGTTTGGTTCTTATCTACTGGTGATCAGCTTGCGGATTTATTCACCAAACCACTGTCCTCTGGCCATTTTCAGTTTTTGCTTTCCAACTTGCATGTTCTCTCAAGGGATCATACAACTTGAGGAGGCATATTAGGAACAATCTTGTGTCAAGGGTATTATTGTAAACTCTCTGATATATTACATTTGTAAATACAAATTTCCTGTCATATCTTCTGGGTGAGAGTTGACTCAAATCCTAATACATTTGAATCATTGAATACCTATTGGTCTGGACAGCAAAGGGACTACTTGCTCCACAATCCCATTAGACTAGTTACAAGCATATGTTCTCCCGATATTCAACTTGAAGAATCCAGATGGAGGAGGGGATGAACTTGGCTCTGATTTGGGTTTCCCTACTCTATCTAATTGATTCCCATCCATGATGAATATCGAAAGTAGGGTAAGAAGCAAACTCCTTTCTGGATGCTGTCCATCAAAGAAAGATCATACTTCTGCAGGAAGGGACTTCAATCTGTCTAGAAGTACTGCTACAGTCCCCCATACAGTCCAAATGAAGGTAAAAGGAAGCAAAGACCAACAAATCTTTCCTTTCATCCAATGCAAGTTCACCTCTACTCGAGAAGAAAACTTACTAAATTGGGAAACCCCACATAATGTTGTTGATCAAGAACTCTCTGCCTAATGGAATGAGCCAGATCACAATGAATACCTGAATGATTGCGAGAATGTTCATTCTTACACATAATCCACCAATTAGGAAGAACATATTTTTTTTAAGCTTAAGAACATCAAACATATTAATCCTTTCATGGGTGGTGACAAACCACAACTTCGAATCCATGAATGTAAAATAGATTAAAGCATGTTCTCAGTACCGAACCATTGGTTGCCAGAGTTGAATCTCATGGTAGTCATGGACCATGTTCTTCAGTAGTAAGACTTTGATTATTAGAGATGAATCACATGGATGAAAATGTTGTTTGGGGGGGGCAGGGGCCGGGGAGGTTGGAATTAGTAATGCTAAAGAGAAGAAAAGATGATGATTGTAGACTACAGAGTTAACACTTTAACTGCTTCTAAGAAGCAGCTGGCTGGAAAATATCAGAGCCTAGAAGTCCCATAGAGGTATAGTTTAATGCTGGATGAGCAGTAACATTATGAACAAGACGAATACGGTGTTCTGTGGTTGGCTGTAATATTAGGGACATTAAGATGGGAAACCAAATCTGAAGAGGAGATCAGTGGATCATAACATAGTATAAGACACTACACTTTGGTATTCCCAATGGTTTCATATTGCAGTTGCAGGAATTTTGCAGCAATTGTCTCATGATCTAGGTTTTACAGGACCTTTACTGATCCTTAGATGAAGCACTCAGGATTGCTGGTGGAGTAAGTGGGCATCTATGATGTACTTGGAGCCACTTAGGTGGATTACTTTGCCTTGGGAACAACCAAGGGGTGATGTGAGAGATTATTGAGTTGATAGCTTGAAGTAAAAGGCTCCCCCTGACTGGAGAATGTGATGATTATCACTTTCAATGCATACAGATCAATAGTAAAGAGTACTGACAGAGCAGATGACTGGCAGTACAAATGGAAGCAGAACAGCAGGGATAACGTTGTTTTTTCTTGGGATTTGTGATTGTGTCTTGATCACGAACAGAAATTAACTCACTCAAACAGCCATCTATCCCACATCTCCTGGTGCAATGGAGTTGGAGCTTGGACTTTCAATCTATTGTACAACAGGGAAGACTCCTTTTACTGCCACAACTGGGCTAGAATGTGTTTCACAATGATAACCCCTTTGGAGTACCAGAATAAACCACAAATTTGCATTATGGCAGTATGTTATGACAGTTTTTCACTGTTGAACCAAGGACATGAACAAATGATTCATGGCCAAAAACATGAGAGAACATTATGTAAGATTATACAGTAATTCAAAATAAGGTGATTCACTTTCCAAAGTAGGTAACTACTGACAAGATAAGAAGCAAGAGGGATAATATTGTAGACTCGTAATGGTATCATTACCCAGATGGTCAATGTACTATTACCATTAAGTCAAACTTCAAGTATGGTTTTCATCAGAAGACAAACATTTTCATTTAGTAGAGACTTCTCAGTTTGGAAATGTTTACTTGTATCTTTGTCTGGCAACAGATTACTAATATCGTGGTATATATTTTCTTTGCTTGGACAGGTGAGGAAGGCCCAGGATGGTCAACTACATGGAAGGCAGCCTGTTGGGCACGTCTTCACAACAGTGAGCATGCGTATAGGATGGTCAAGCATTTGATCAACTTAGTAGACCCTGATCATGCAACCCCTTTTCAAGGGGGGCTTTACAGTAACTTGTTCACCGCACATCCGCCATTCCAGATAGATGCCAATTTTGGGTAAGCAACACTAACTTTTAAAAAGGAAAAAATATGAGCAAGTAAATAAAGACAAGCCATGATGAGTTAATGTTCCTCTAGTAAGACCTAACGTTATTTATCATTAGCAATTTGCTCACCCTGTATTAACTATTGCTGCCAGATTTACAGCTGCAATAGCAGAAATGCTTGTCCAGAGCACTGAAAAAGACCTGTATTTACTACCTGCACTTCCACGAGATAAATGGCCAAATGGATGTGTTAAAGGATTGAAAGGTCGTGGTGATGTAACAGTAGACATATGCTGGAATGAAGGCGACCTTCATGAAGTTGGTCTTTTTGGAACAGATCAGAATTCTCTGAGAAGATTGCATTATAATGGGACTGTTGTTACCACGAAATTATTGCCTGGCACTGTTTACATATTCAACCGACAACTGAAGTGCTTGAAGACGAGGTCTCTCTCAGAAGCAGCATTTCTATAAGACTGGGTTTCTGTTATAATATACCAGGCTCAAGAGTAAATGGAACTTGGTAGAGTATTTTTTCATATTTACTACCCATTTTCCATTTACTTCAATGTAGACATGCTGTAGATGAGAAAAGTACCTTACCACCAGCTACCCATCAATTTCTGCGAAACAAAGAATTATTGGGGTTATCTTACGCCAATCTTTTGCAGAAATTGTTATTACTTAGCTGTGAAAATTCTCCTTGTTATTGTTATTATTTATCTACGAAATATACTTTCTGTTCTATTTAGTAACGAAAATGGAGCAAATGTTCGCATTGTTCCTCTTTATACTTGAGGCGTTTATAGTTTTCACTTGTTACAAGTGCCTAAGGTCAAGTGAATTCTATATTTTCTTGGTAAAAAGAAGTATTGTTGAGCGAAGGCTTTCCTGCTTAGTGATGCAAAAAAGGCCTCCCCTGTGTGTTGAACATTCAAGAAAAGAAAACAGGAGAATACGGTTATTTTCTCGTAGCAAACCACCAAAAAACACCTGTAAGGAAATGCCCAACAAACATGATGATTCAGATGACAGTCGCTTCTCCTACCACTACAGTGGGCTCTAGCTATTGTTGACCCAAACCATGCATCAAAATAGCACATGTAGTAGATCCTTAATCAACAAGTTCATATCTGTTGCATACACTAACTGCAAAACAATTGTTTTTTGGTTTTTAAGACGTTAGGAGCCTCGGGAAATATTTCGATAGATATTGTTGGTTTCTGAACATTGACGGTTAAAACCTGCATAAGCGATTTATTTGGTGACTATAACTTTTAGTTAATACCTGTCAGTGCATGGATCATTGTTCTGGGGCTGCATCCATGAAGCATTCCTGTTAACAGAGCTAAGTTTGGAAGTTCTATTACTAATTCATTTCTTCTTTTAAGCATATATGAGGAAACATGGTTGGGATGGCTAAATTACTAGTGGGGTAAAGGTGATCGAAGAATTGACCTTCCAAATTCTGTCTTAGAAACGTCATTACGACCGAAGGTTACCCATTGAAAGACGGTTTTACCATCAGTTTGAACCTCACATGCGCTAGGTTATGGTGTATCGAAGGCAGGGCCTAGAAACGAATGCTTATACCATTTGCTGTCTAGACCACAAATGGTCAGACATGGCCCACATACCATAATGTAATCTCTGTGTGCTATGTATGTCCATGCCTACTTTGATTTCACATTTCTATAAAATATATACACGAATCGTTTCTGGATTATAACTGAAACCTACCTTCTCAGGATCCATCTCATGTCAATAACTTGCCCCTTTCTGCCTATAGGGAGAGAGAGATGCAGGTGAACATTCAGTCGTTCCATAGTAGCTTAGCTTCACTCTTTCTTGACAGATAGGAAGAAGTAACGACTTGTCTACGGGTATCTCTGCGCATATGGGACCATGGACGCAAACTTCAGTGTTGTTTCTTAAAATGGACAGACGTAAACATTCACAAACTTTATGCTTCTTGATGGAGGGATCAAGCAAGTCCTACGGGTCAATCCAGCAGCAATTATGGAAGCAGTAGAAATCAGTGGATTCATGGTAAGCTCCTCACACCAAAACAGAGCCAATATGAAGAAGTTCTCGGAATTAGGAAGGAAGCTTCAGGCTCATATTGGTCATGAGTTTAGAATGGGAGTTGAACTCTAGGAGATCTAATCTCTCGTTGTTCTTCAATAATTCAGTGGGATTCCAACTTAGCACCTTTTGAGATTTTGAGAAGATTTGCTGTTTGGAGAATACAATACAATGAAAGTTGTAAGCTGTGTTTAGAGGGGAGTTATTGTCTACCGTTGCCTCTATGGTAGAATCAATTATTGCTCAGGGCTTGGTGGAAGAACGTCATTAGTTTTCAAATTTTGAAGATACAAAATAAGAAATTGAATTTCAATTATTTGTGGACACATATCAATTGGCAGAACCCTTGATAAAAATGTAATATGTACCATATTGAATCTGGAACCTTGGTTCTTCCCATAATTTGTGTATCGGTCTATACTCGATTGGACATCCACATTTAATGGACAAACAACCTGGATGTAGATGAAAATCTCGACACAATCATTGGCACACATCACTAGCATCACTTGGTATATAGATATTGGATTGACGATGTATACACCCCCTTTTTCTTACCTAGGCAACCCTTTTTGTGGAGAGAGAGAGAGGGGGGGAAGTGCCCCGAGTAGGAAAAGGGGAGTATATAAATTAGACTATGTTGATTGCATGTGTGTATTATTGCATTAACAGCATTAGTAAGGATGGAGCCTACTATGCTAGTTGGTTACTTGACTTGGGGACCACATTAGTTGGAGTGTACTTTTGGACCTCGCGTAGGAGATGCCTAATGACATGGATGGCTTGATTAGTTAAGAATATTGAAATCTAGAAGAGTGAGGAACTTAATTCTTCACAAAGGAAAATGCTCAATGAAAAGGTATGGTTGTTAATGTTTTTGGCCATTAAGAGAGAAGGCAAAACTTTGTGTGTGTGTGTGTGTGTGTGTGTGTGTGTGTGTACCCTCTCAGATAGTGGTTGGGGTTGCATGGGTCCCAACTGATCTCCCACTGAACCCTCCTCACCAACCATTGGTTTAGTAAGTGTCCTGGGCATCACTCCATCCCAGATATGGATCCCATGGCTCATAAGGATAACACTCAACATGAAAATCTACAAACTCAAGAATGTCAAATGTTAGTCATTTTCGTAAAGAGACAAAGAAAACAAAAGAATGAAAAGTCAAACAAACCCAAGTGCTGAGCTCTTATGCATGGCTCCAATGAGCAACATCCAGCCAAGCCATCGTCTCCATATCCTCTCTCAGAAACCACAAAGAGAAAAACATAGGATTAGAATTTACTTGATATAGAAAACTGAAAAGAAAAGAGTTATAATAACTCACTAAATGCTAACCATCAAGTAGGATAACATGACAATCTTTAAGATGAGGCTTAGGGAGCGGGACCTCCTGATAACCCTCAAGAGGGAACTTAAACACACTAAAGTTGGGAGGCTAGATCAATCCTTGCAAAAAAAGAGAAGACTTGTTAATACTACACATGGCCCAATCCTTAATACAAAACAAGATGTTAGAAAATCCAAGTCAAAATTATTAGAAAATCATCAAAGTGTTAGAAACAATACCTCTCTAGTGAGCAGGCCGATGATCTCTTCCTGATAAAACTCCCTCATATCCCATTCCTCATAAAGCATCAACTACTCCCATCTCCCACAATCCCTAGATGTAGGCCAAAAAAGAAGGGTCCAACAATGTTAAGCTTGTCGTGGAATGAGGAGACACTTCTATAATAGAGTCCTCAATGATAAAGAGGACATCTGCCTATAGATCCTCTCTGGTAAGTAAGCAATGACCTTGGAGTTGAAGACCACCGAGAATAACACTAGATCCTCATTGACCCCCTTCCCATTCAAGCACTTGGGGGCAATCTACTAGGCCACTAGCACAAAAATAAGAAACTAGTGAGAACCCAAGCAAATAAGAAAACAAACACAAGTCTAGGGCAAGGTCCTATACCTCATCCTCATCTAAGACCATCCTGCAACTTGAATATCTCTTGGAAGCCTCCAACAAGCAAAATAGGTAGGGAGGTTTGAAGTAAATGGAAGATCTGTCTCCACTTCAACTAGAACTTAGGGAATTGAAGGCAAAACCAGATCTATAAAGAATCAGTGACTCAAGCAATCTAAATGTTGCAAATTTGAGAAAGAAAGGAAAAGAAGTTTTCATAGTCTCACATCTAGTAGATACCATTATCAGTCATCTAAAGACTGGCAGTAGATGTCTGAGAGAATCCTAGCAAGAAGCATTGGTAAGCGTAGTCATCCCAATTCATCCCAAGAAAGGTCTCAAGATCCTCAAATAGGCTCATATGCCATATCGAACATCTTATTTAATATGTTGAATTTTTGTAATCTTTTATGCCCCTAATGAATACGAAATTTCCTTTCCTAATACTAGAATGTAAGTTTAATAAATGAAAGATAAACACATAGGAGTATAGTAAGCATCACGTATAGAATAGAAGTCCCTAGTTCAACACACGTAAAATAGAACATTGGAGAGCTTAAGGCCCAAACCAATATGGAATCTCTCTTAATTCAAAATCTTAGTAGATAATTGTGGCCTATGATGCTAAGTGGGTTGGGGATGTCTTCAAGCAAGGGCCCATTTGTTTTAGCAAGTACTTGGTGCCTAAGCAACGAGGTTGCTAAAATTAAAAAGTGGTGACGAGAGAAGTGGGACAGTTTTGGCTAGAGAATGTTTGTAAACAAATTGGAATATATCCTATATTAAGAGGCTGGGTTGTCTAGGATTCCAAGAAGGAATAAGTAGAAGTTTTAGTAGGAGCAGAATGATGGACAGTACGGAAACCAAATTAGCCAAGCCTTGGCTACTAATAGCAGAACATCCAAAAGAAAAAGAGAGAGAAAGGAAAAGACAGAGAGGAGAAGAAAGGACAAAAAATTGGCATCTATAACGGGCCATACCAGAGGACAAAAAATGCATGAGTAAGGGGAAAAACTATTAGTTTTCATGCATGTTTCATTAGCTAGGTAGGTAACTCTTAAAGTACAAAGTTTCACTGATTTTTCCAAAAAAATTTGGAGGTTTTGGATGATGTTTTCATCAAAGATTAAGCAGATAAAATTAGCAAGTGTTATGGTTGAGTGTTTATCATGAAAATTCATACTTAAAAATGTCTTGTACCAATTCAGAAATTACTTGTTTATATGACTGTTTTGGACTATAATCATGCTATGTTAAGGATGATTAACATACACTATTGATGCTTAAGTTTCAGCAATTTTATGAGTACTAAGCACTGTTAAAATACCATGCTTTATTATTCAAGCATTAGTGTTTTTGAGAATAAATTTCAACATCTTTTATGCTCACTGCTAGTGACATTTTCAGCATGAGGATATGACTTATTTAGTTTTTCATGAATGCTATGAGGCATGATTATATGATTGATTTTAGTGGTTATCTAGCATGTAAACACTGGTTGATAAAATGTTAGGTTTGCATGAGTTTTACTAGTAAAATTTCAGCCTAATTGTTAGCGTGTTTATGCTTCGTTTTTTAGCAAGTTTTTAAAAGGGCATATAGGTTTTTCCAAAGTGAGTTCACTATCATATTAATGATCATTGTTTTGAGCATATGTTTCATAAAAAATTTTGGACAAAGGAGGCTTGAAAGAGATGTTTTTACGAGTAAGAAAGTGGCGTAAAAAAATCGGGTCTTAAACAATTGTAATATGTTCATTGTTTTGCATGTTTTGCTTATGATTTAAATTGGGTTTTCATCTTACTATTTTGACATGTGAAATATGCTTTTGATTTTATTTCTTGACCTAAAAAATGTAAAAAATTAAAGTTTTCACAAAGGTTTTATGTCCATGAAAAATAGCAATTTAAACATGATTTTTTGGAAAGAATGAAAATGTTTTATTTTGGACAGTTTTAAATGGAAATCCTATCATATTGCTCACTGTTTTGGATTAAAAACAATAGCTGAGAATCATATTTAGAGACTCAAAAGTTGAGTCATGAAGATTCTATATCCAACAAATTTCCTAAACTATTAAAAACATAGTTTTTAAGAGTTTATAATGAGCTGATTTTGAGCATGCTTTTAGACCTAAAAAGTGGTGATGTTTAAAATATGATTCAAGATTACTTGTACTGTACCAAATTTTTTGTAACTATTCTTGCATTTTAATGAAAATCAAGGTTTATCCAACGCTTAGAAAAATCATGATCCTATAACTACGAATCTAATTCCTAAGCATCTATCAATGTATCAAGTTCAAAAACATAAATCCAATGACTATAAAGTCTCAAAAATCCAACGGTTGAGATGAAAGTTAAGCCATAAAATGTAAATTTTATTGATAATGGCACTCCCCTTGCTAATATAGTTCAAATGATGTATGATGATGGGCCCAATGAATTTTAAATCAATTATAAATAAACACAAGGTTTTCCAACATTCTAGTTTTTCTAATTAATTTAGGAAAATAGCTATGTTAAAATATATAAACACAATCTATTGGAGTGAGGAAGAGTTGGAGAAATTTAGGAATTAGAAAGAATCCTAAATAGGGGACTAGAGAGAAATTGTAGGAGACTCGCAGCACTTTATATAGGAGCTATCTTGAATCCCTAAAGGAAAACAAACTAGTTCCACTTGTGTGTGTGTGTGTGTGTGTGTGTGTGTGTGTGTGTGTGTGTGTGTGTGAGAGAGAGAGAGAGAGAGAGAGAGAGAGAGAGAGAGAGAGAGAGAGAGAGTAAATTTAGTGGAGGTTCAAACCTTTACAAATTCATTCCACACATCCTGGTCAATGATGTCGAAATAAATGGCAGGCACTATGTATAGCCTCGACAGATCATCAACATTTTGAACTATGTGACTGCAAATAAGGTAGTTTCTCCAATTTTACCATTGCTCACTAGCTCCTTGCAAAGCACATGCCTTCTTCTCCTCAAGTACCTCAAAGGTAGCTTATAAAGTACAAAGCAAGTTACTATATTTGAAAATACAAAGATAAATATGTTATATATTATATAATACATAATATTTTTACATACCTTAACCATCTCCTATATTGAATCTTTGATTATTGGCGACACATGTCTCCAATCATTAATAGTGATAGGCATCATGCTTCTAACTGTAGAACAAAGGAAACTACTATAGGATGATGCCATGTTGTCTATCTCTTGGCCTTTACTATTGTATTGGACAATTTCTTTGATTTTCTTTGACTTTCTCGTAATAACATTTTCCATTATTGTTTGCCCTTTGCCCTTTCTCTTTTGAGTGCTACTGAGGTTGGCCTCTATTTCATGTTCTTCATGTTGTTCACATTTCATTTTTACTGCAAGCACAAACGTAATGAAATCAAAATAATAAAATCAAATATTTCATATAATGCATTTAAAGAACACAAAGTGGAACAAAACATAAGAAACATGCTTTCTTGAGTACAAAGGTGGCATTAGCCTATAAATTTATAATGATATTTAAATAGAAACTATGGGATAGACATTAACTTTTCATTTTGAATTTGAAATCTAATAGTCTAAAGCCAAAAATAAAGTTAAGTGGATGCAGCAAGCCATGATATTGGATGACCTCTTTCATTTAAAAACTAAATCTGTCCAAAGTACCTACTATAGTTGTTTCAATTTTAGACGAGATCAAGTTTTTAGCAAACGATGTCACAATTCTAGTCATAAGAATCGAAGCTAAAGGAGAAATAATGAAGACATGCAATAGGGAATTCAAAAGGGACAAGTGTGGAAACATCACTATCTTAATGTTTAATGCACAAAATCAACTGAAAAACAAATGTTCAAGGCCAAACTCTCTATGGATATGAATGATTTGTTCCTTTTCTTGTTAAATAGAACTAAAAATAGGTCCGTACCTCTCAAAGCTTGTAGGATTGAAAACTTGCTCTATATTTTGTTCAACATTAGTGATGATTTCAAGGCAACCTCTATTGTATTTTAATACCCAATAGGAATTCCAGCACTTATTTAGAGTTGCATGACATGAATTCTATATCTATGCAAGGAGACTGAGTCTTTTAATATTTATTTTTGTAGAAAATCTAATATCATGACATACTTCAGATTAATCAAATATTCTAGGGGGAAAAGCCAAGGTAAGCCAAGTCAAGGCTATGATCACTAGAGCTTGAACCATTACAAAGAAGAAAATCTGATTGAGGAGATTAGGAGTGGATGGTACATCCTTTTAGGGAATGCAATATAGAAGTCAAATAGAAAGTTATGGTTTGTTAAGTTAATAGAAATAGGCCAATGCTAAAAGCCATGGATAGCATGGACCTCCAAACCTCTAGCTAATGCCACCAGCATGAATTGTCTATGGGTGCTGAAGATAAAGAGGAAGAAGCCTGTGATATAACAGTAACTGAAGAAAAAGATACTAGCAAATTCATCAAGATTCTCTATCACATACTAAAAATGAGCATACAACCAAAAAGGCCCATGTAACAAATCCAAGAACAAGCCTTGTCAATTGACCAATTCAACAAATACAGTACACCAAAATAATATAACTAATAGTCCTCAAGTCAATACTTCATTCTAGTTTAATCAAAGAGAGGGGAGAAGGGGTCTCGCATAGCTGGTTTTTTCAGTCATGATTGACCTACAGGGACCAAGAGAGGAGGAGAGGGATCGCATGCATGGCCATCCAATGACGAACGAGGACAGAGAGGGAGAAGGGAGTCGTGCGAGAGAGAGAGAGAGAGAGAGAGAGAGAGAGAGAGAGAGAGAGAGAGAGAGAGAGAGAGAGAGAGAGAGAGAGAGAGAGAGAGAGAGAGAGAGAGAGAGATGAGCAGAGGTGGTTGCACACATGCTAGATTAGCGACAAAAAGGGACAAAGGAGGGGAGAAGCGAGCTGCACGTATGACTGATTTGGTGACCAATAGAGACAGTAGGGGGAGGAGGAAGGGATTCGCACGCATGGGCAATCAATGACTGATGGGGTCAGAGAGAGAGAGAGAGAGAGAGAGAGAGAGAGAGAGAGAGTGTGGGGGGGGGGTTCGCACGCATGACTGGTTTTTTTGGACATGTGCAACCAGCAAGTACAGAGAGAGTGGGGGTGGGGATCATGCAAATGGCTAGTTTTTTCTACTATGGGCGACCAACAGAGAGAGAGAGATTTACCTCCTTGCCAGCTAACATGTAAGAGTTTTTTTACTATGTGTGGTAGCGATTCACAAAGAGAACTTCTGTAATAGACAAGACAAAAGGAGAAATGTTAAGATGTAAATCCATCCTTCGTAGTAGGAATTTTAAAGTAAAAAAAAAAAACTTAAAAAATGATTTTTGAAACCATTTTTTCTATTTTTAAAATTCTCATTTTTAAAGTCATTTTTCAACTTTGAAAAAACTTTTTAACTTTGATTTTTATTTTTGAATTTTTAAACTAAAAATTTGACTATAAAAACTATTTTTAAAGTTAGTTTTTTATTTCGAACTTTGAAAATAGTTTTTAAAGTCCTTTTTTTTTTTTTTACTTCAAAAACTATTTCTAAACTTAATTGTATTTAGTTTAAAAGCCCTTACTAAGAACAACACTGATTTTCACACAATTCAGCATTGAATCATGCATTATACACACACACACACACACACACACACACACACACACACACACACATATATGTACGTATATATACATACATACAAACAAACACAGGAATAAGCAAATCAAGTATATTTTGGATATCTCTTTTACATTTATCAAATGTTACATAGTATTGCATTTCACTAATACAAGCCAGCACATAATCAAATAGCTAATCTGAAAATACTTCATAAAAATCTGGTCTCTTAATATCATCATCAAACCCTAATTTTGGATGGGAGTCACAAACCATGTAGTACGTCCTTTATCTTATGAGGATTAGATTAAGTAGTTGTTCTTTCCATTGAAATAATACAAATTTTGTTTGAATCATAACAATGAAACCAAGATCTAGCCTCCCAATATTTAGCTCACACTACATTCTCATAGAAAGAGAAATGGTAAAGTTTCAATGTCTACATCCTCTACCAAGATGAGGTTAATTTTAAGAGCCACTTCCTCATGATTGAGTTTCTATAGCCTTTTGTGCTCAACTGATCAATGCTTTCATCAAAATATATTTCTCATCATTGAACCCTAATTTTGGACGAGAATCTCAAACCATGAGAGACTCCCTTTTTCTTATGAGAATTAGATCAAGAAGTAGTTGTTTTTTCATTAAAATCATGTGATTTTTGTCAGAATCACTATGATCTAATTAAGATCTTAACCCCAACATCTGCATGACAAACCCACTTCATTCATAATATGCTATACGAAACTAGTAATAAGAAACATGCATGATGACAGCAAGAGGGTTTACTATTCTTATCATATTTTTCATGTCACAAGCTTTCAAAATATCCAAAATAAATGACAAGAGAGCAACAAGTAAGGTAGAGACAAAATAACACAAAGAGGTCATCATTCTTCCCTTAAATGAAGAGCATCAATGGGGAAGACAAGAAAACATGAGATGACATCATGGTTTTATACAGAAACAATAATACTTTTAAAGTCAATTTTCTAGGTTTCTATATTCTAGGTTTTCAGATAATGCAAATCTTAGGTTTCTAGGTTCTTATCCAAAATGGTGTAAATATCTATCAGCTACTCCCCCTCGGCATATCATACTAGTTTCTTTGTTATTTCTATCATATGGAACATTTATTTAAACCTTGGAATAAGGGGAAAAACCATAGGACCTTTGCAAGAACATCCATCACCATCTTAGTTGAATTCTTCTTCAACTTCCATCTTGACTATCTATAAGTTGGGCATGTAGTTTTATCTTTGTGTTCCTTCCTATACAAGATGCAATCATTGGGACAAATATGTATCTTCTCATACTTCAACCCTAACATAGCTAAGGTTTTTTTTGCCTCCTATGTAGACATTACTAGTTTGTTCTCCTTCAATAGCATTTTACCCACCACTTTCAAGACTTAACCTTGATCTGAAAAATAAATCTTGACTTTACATTGTAAAGTTCTATCACTGCAAACAACTTGGTAATAATCTTTCCACCCAAGGTACAATGGCTCATTGCTTCTTCTAATATAGTATGGAATAGTTGAGGGTTGTCTTGAAAATCATTGTATACATCTCGAAACATCGGTGCAGCTATATAATCTATGACACTTCTTACATTGTGCCCATTTTTTCAACAAATTAAAACTTATATGTATGTGAAACTTAAATATAAAAAGATTAGTGAGCTCAGTTAGGCATTTTATCAAACATTAGGTATATATTAATTATAAATGTTTAGAAAAACTAAATTACATGCATGTACAAGTGAAAATTTTTCAATTAACTATAACTATTGATGCAAAACACGAAAGATCAATCCAGAGGAAAAATTAACTTTAAAAAGAAAATTTTGTAACCATAATCGTGCAAAATATATAAAACATGCATGAGACAAATAAGAAATATACTAACCAACACTCAAAACAATATCAGCCAAGAATAAATATCTATAATTCCAATTCAATAGTATTGGTTAGTTGAAGCTAGCCACAGGGAAAATACATCTAAATGAGTTTCAAGTTATGTATAGATGGTCAAAAATAGAAACCAAAGATAATCGTATAAAACTTCATATATATGTAAGGGAGTTTTTAAAGTTGGTTTTTCAAAACTAACTTTAAAAGTCCTCATTTTTAAAGTTGTTTTTCAAAAGCAACTTCTAAAGCTATTCCAACCAAAAAAAAAAAGTGTGTTCCACAACACTAAAGAAGATAGTTCATAACAAACCCTCTTCTTAAATATGATTTTTAAAGTTATTTATCTAAAATTGACTTGTATTATTTTTATAAAGACGGTTGATTAAAAATTCATCTTCTTTTTGCCAACTTTAAAACCTCAATTTAGTAGTGGAGCAAGATTTGAAGATTGAAAAGATCCTACATTGTCTTAATCTTGGACTAACAAGGTCTGAAGATTGACATGACTCTCTGGTGGCAAGACTAATGCTATCCGTTGAGTGACGTCTTGTGAGAGAAAGGAAAAAAGAAAAGAGAGAGAGTGTGTGGGAAAAAAAAGGTTGTTTGGTGGAGTTTTTGCTTTGAGAGTAATAGTTTTCCTCGAGGGAGATCATGTCCGAGCCTGGTGGACCATCCAACGCACCTCAGAAGGTAGAGATGGCAGGGAGTCTAAGAGGCGAGACTCAGGCATGAGAGAGAGAGAGCTGCTCACTTGTCCTCCCCATTTATGAACAGAGTGCATTTCTCTCTCTTTACTAACTGAATGAATAAGCATGCTTATGTTGTCGATTTTCATTTTTAACAAGATCAAGTCACACGTTCAACCGTCGGAAGGCCATGTGTGGTACATTGGGTTGCCTCCACCCGAGATGCCCATGTCAAACCATAGGAGAACTTTTCATTAGGGAACATTTGCCAGGCTTGACATGGTACACCGTACACGTAATGTTGACTGCGCAAGATAGGAAAGAAGTTGGATAATATTACACCGCTCATGGGATTGAAATCGTTAACACTTTTGCAAAAGCCTAAGAGCTGTACTACGGTAGATGCACATTTGACAAATATCAGAGGGCGAAAGTGCTACTAGCCCACTATCTTCAATGATTCAAACCAATCTATATGGGATGAGTCGTCGAAAAGATGGTGGCATTTGATTTGTACTCAAGCTAACGGTTAGGAAAGAAAAAAGAAATAGTTGACATTATGGATAAAACCATTCTAGGTCAAAGGCTTATAATCATCTAAATGTGTCTAAGTTCTAGATGCCACTCGTCAGAACGGTATATAAGTATTATATGTCGTTCATCACATGAATGATTTAGCTCTGTATATGTTGATAAACAGGGGGCCCCAGTGCTGTCCCCTAGCATTTTCCAAGTGGAAACCCAATGCATGCAGAAGACCTGAAACACAGAAAGTGTGTCAGCAGATTCCCCTTACCATTCCTCCTGAGTTGTGCTCCATGCAATAAACAAGACTCTAGACTTCTGATACGTGTCCAGATCTTCCATCTGGCAGCACCCCCTTCCCCATTATAAAGTGAACCCTTCCTTCTGAGTTTCTACCATTAATTTCACTCCAAACTCTCAAACTGATCAACAATAGCGGAACGCAGAGATCAACCTCACCGGCAGCAACGCCCCGAAGCCACCATGAAGAGTCTTGTACCTGACAAAGGCCCTTCAGCATCCCAAGTTATAGCCGTTATAACACGACACTTTCCGGTCTGACGCTCACCGGAACAGTCATTGGAATGGCCCTTGCTACGCCTCTTTTTGTGCTTTTCAGTCCCATTTTAGTCCCAGCGGCGATCGTGCTTTTCTTGGCGGTGGCCGGATTTCTGGCATCTGGTGCGTTTGGACTGACTGGGTTATCGTCGCTGTCGGGGATTGGGAATTATGCCAAGAACATTCGAAGTAGGACGCCGGAGCAGATGGAGCAAGCAAAGACAAGGATGCAAGAGACTGCCGAGCAGGTCGGGCAACGGACTAAGGACTTCGGACAGACCATTCAGGAAAAAGCTCGATAAGGTGCTAGGACATAAAGATGATGCTTTGAGGGTTGTTAGCGGCATTTAGGTGTTTGCTTGTTATGTGAATGCAGTGTTAATTGGTAGATTGAATATGGCTTCAGCTTTGTCGGTGTTTACTTTGGTGTACTTAGCTCTCTGTTTCCAATAAAATGTAGCATTTTAAAGACGTCCTTAGCCTTAGGTTAAGAAGGTAATGTTGTGTGTTTCTCATGGAGGTAAGTTACAGCTATTAGTACAAACAAAAGGGTGAATGTATTAACCGATGGGAGTGTTGAAAATTAAGATCATCCAACAAGGAGACTTGTAATTGGGCTGCATCGCGTCTATCAACTTCTTAGACCAGAAAGCGAGCAGTGAACGATTCTGATCAACAGCAGCATTTGTCTGTTTATATACCCGTGGTACTTTGCGCATGGCATAGGGTGGATGTGCATGTATATTGTGTAAGCCGAAACTTTGTCTGTTCGTGCCTGCATGTGACACAATTTTTAAAGGACTTCAAAATGCCTATATGATCTACGCAAGAAAACCTTTCTCGATCTAAGAAAATGTTTACGCACCGACTATAAATGACAAAAGAGATCCTCGTGAGCTAATCCCTTGATTTATACGACTACAGTCTAGCGTCTACTGTTTGGATGGTAATGATAAAGTATATAACATTTCTTTTCATATTCATGGATGACAGTATCATGGATGGGTGAGCTCCTGTTTCTCTCGCACGGATACCCGGCAGAACTTCGGGCATCAACAGGTTAAACTTGGATTTGCACACTACTGACAAACGCCAAGGTTTGGGGGCTGTCGGATCTGCCGAAATGTACTATGATGTGATACACAAGTCCATTCCAAGTAGAGGATTGCTAGACCGAAGACCCAAGAGGACATTATCTGCCGAAAGCCATTTAGAGCAGTGGTCGCAGAGACCATGGCACCGGGCAGAGATCTGCCTTTAACTAGTAGTTGTAGTACAGATTTCTATCATGTTTGCGTAAATACAGAAAATCAATCAGCCGAAGCGTAACGAAAACATACTTACAGCCATAGCAGATTATCCGAAATTAGTGTTTAAGAGGCATTCTAATCCTTTGTAATTCATGTGGATAATAAAAAATAACAGAAACTGAATTGCTAGAATTAGGGACCCTTAAATAACTTCTAATTGCAGTTATCCTTTCATCAAGGATAGCAACTGTCTCAAAAACAGTTATTCACGTATTATTTTAAAATGAAACAGTTATTATCACACCATTTAAACTAGTGATTAAGCATTGGTTACATAGCATGATGCCGTGATTGATTTTGAATTTTAAATGTTAAGGACTCTAGAAAATAAAAAATTCTAACATTCTCCCACTTTATCCAAATATTTATAACTTTGCAAATCACAAATCTTAATATTCTATTCTAAAATCCTTTATGTTCAAACAAAGAAATAAATTACATGAATCATGACGGTATTTTTACAAACAAGTATTACTTCCATGTATTGCAATGTAATTTTCTTCTTTGAAAAGCTTTTATATGGTATTTTTATCTATATGAATAAGAATCAAATGCTTATTCTGGATCCAAACATAAATATTTGTCATTCCAATCATAAATGTATACAAACAAAAATTGGAGACAAGTTCAAAAATTCAGAGTTTCATTACTAATATGTGCCATAAATATAGTATCATAGTTCAAACAGAAAGTGATAGATTAGAATAAAGTCTTATTTGTGTTACATAATCTTTAAACAATTTTTGTAGCATGTCTTTCATTAAAGGATCCACAATCATCAGCTCAGTGTGAGTAGAAGATGTCAACAATGCATGATATGCTTTGAATAGATGAACCATGAGAGCTATTTTGAAAAGAACTCCGTGTAAAGTTTGAAATGACAAGAAATCCCATGTTTCATACCTTCATGCATTTAGTTGCAAATGTTTCATTTTAAACAATGGTAAGAATAACCTTGGAAAGTTTGATGCCAAATCAGATGAAGGTATCTTTCTTGGTTATTCTTTGTACAAAAAAGCATCGATTATTTAGCTTGACGAACCTTATAGTAGAAAAGTCCATTCATTTTGTTTTTTATGAATCTTTCCCTCCTTCAAGAAAGCCATCTAACTTGGGTGATTAAGATAACCTTGTGCAAGATGTGGAGAAGCTCAATACCGACTAAGATAAAGAAATTCTAAAGGATATGAAGACTTCTCGATTACAATAAGAAGATCCACCTCAAGCATTACTTAGAGAATGAAGATATGCTTGTGCCCATCCAAAGGACCAAATTATAAATGATCCATTAGTAGGGGTAAGAAAATGCTAATTTAAGGAATGTATGCTAGTTTGCTACTTTCTTATATCAAGCTCAACCCAAGACTGCTCATGATGATTTGTTAGATGTATTTTCATCATGGAAATGTTAGAAAGCTGAACCAATTTGAAAGGATTTTAGGCCCTTACACCTGGATCTCATGACCATCCTATCATCAGAACCAAGTAGGTTATTAGAAACAAACTTGATGAAGTTAGTCTAATGATTAGGAACAAAGTTAGACTTGTAGCCCAAGGATGTTCACAAGAAGAATGTTTTGATTTTGATGAGACTTTTACACTAATTGCTAGGTTAGAAAATACTATAGAGCTTCTTCCTTTTGCATGTCTCAAAGGTTTCAAACTTTATAAACATATGTGAAGACTACTTTTGTAAATGGCTTTATAAATTAAGAGGTTTATGTTAAACATCCCATAGTTTTTAAATTAGTTTTTTCAAGAAGAAAATGTTCTAAGCTCTTTAAGCTCCAAGAGCTTAGTATGAAAGACTAGGAAATTTTTTTTATGGAAAATGGTTTTTTTTAGAAGAAAAGTTGATACAACCTTTTCAACAAAACCAAAGGTAAAGATATTATTGTAGTTTAAATTTATGTTAATGATGTTGTGTTCGGTGCTACTAATAAAAGAATATGCAATATGTTTTCTAAGTGTATGCAAACAAAGCTTAAAATGAGTGTGATGGGTGAGCTCAACTTCTTTCTTGGACTCCTAATGAAGTAAACACAAGATGAAATCTTCATCAACAAATTCAAATAGTCAAAGAACTAAAGAGATTTGAAATGGAGAAGGCTAAGTCAATTGATACATCAATGATCCCATCCTTGAAACTTGACAAGGATCAAAGTGTTGACATAAAAAAATATAGAAGCATGATAGGTTCTTTGTTGTACTTGACTGCTAGTAAACATGATACTCAATTTATAGTGTGTGCAAGATCTAGATTTCAAATGAACCTAAGGAATTCTATATCAATAATATTAAAATGATCTTTATATACATACATACATACATATATATATATATATATATCTTGTTCACACACTAAATCTTAGACTGTGAAATGATAGAAATAGTTCTTTATTTCTAAATGCATATAATGATGTTGATTATGATAGTTGTATAATTGACAAAAAGAGCACTTGTAGTCCTTACCAATTTCTAAGAAGCATGCTGATTTCATAGATTTTAAAAAAGGCAAAACTTTGTGGTACTCTCAAGTATAGAGGTTGAACACATCTTAGCTTGTAGTTGTTGTGCTCAAGTATTTTGGATAAAACAACAATTAGAAGATTGTGGAATTTATTTTGATCATATACCTATATTCGTAACAACTCTAGTGAAATCCATCTCTCAAAGATCCTCATCCAACATCCAAAGACCAAATGTTGAGATTAGACATCATTTTCTTAGAGATCATGTATAAGAAAGGTGATATCTTGCTTGAATTTATTTGTTCAAAGTAAGAAAAGATTAGCTAGAATTTTCACCAAATCATTAGATGAAGATAGATTTTCTATTATTTGAAGCGAACTTGGCATGAGTGATTGTCCGTGAGTGATAATTTTCATGCACATTGATGATTTTTTGGAGTGTGGATACTTTAATTTGTCAAAATCTTCAAAAAGGCACATTTCTACACTTCTGGAAAAAAAAAAAAAAGCTAAATTTTTAACCAAGGACACTTAATTGATTTTCCAAATCAACTAATCTATGGCATAACATTTGACTAGCTTTTCAAGAATAGTTGTTTCATGAAAAATAGCTAACTATGTTCTTAATACAACCAGCTGAAGTTTAATAGAAACTTTTGTGCATTTTACATATCAAATCTAGATAACTTCTACAAAATGATTAGACATATTTTATTGTTTGTCCAAAATAATCAGTGGAATAGGTGGTTTTAAATAAAAAAATTAGTTGGCAACCCAAAGATAAGCAAACAATTGAAAATTTAAAAGATGTTTTTTGAATTTGGAAATTTCTCACATGCACTCAACTACATAGAAAAGATTTAGTTGACTATCTAGTCTCTTTTTGTGTTTAAAATATGATTTTTCATGTCATTTCTTCACTTTTAGTCCACTCAAGCCCAAACTACTCTAGATTGCTCATTCATACACAAATCAAACACCATTAATAACTCATATTTTTCCACCATACCCTTGCATACCCCAGTCCTAGAATTTTCCTCTAGATTTAACCAAACTTAACTCATATCCTAAAAATCTCATTGAATAATGATGAAAACAAGGTAAAGCATAAAACTATTAATGGATTCATCCTTAATTGCTAAGGGAAAGGAAACTATTGAACGCATTGAAGTGATAAGCATGGAAGGGTGTTGTATTTGAAAACCTTGTTCAATTATTCTACTTTGATATGGAAAGGTTTTTTATGGGTTTCTCATGACCTATGTTCAAGGAACAACCACTGTGCCAAATGAACTGGAGATGGAAAAATTTATGAAAATTCCTTATGAAGGGTAGAGAGGAGCATTTCAAGGCTAAGGCTACCAAAGAAAAAGGTTTATCATACTGCACTTGGTTGAGCAATTATAGAGAAAAAGCTCAAGTCAAAGTTAATTTCAAGGCCAAGGCTTCCAAGATTAAGGTTTATCATACTTCACTTGTTTGAGCAAATTTGGATGAAAAGCTCAAATAAGAATTAGTTCCTTGTACTTGGATATAAGAATGGTTCACATAGGTATCTAAAAAACTCTTCTTTTAACTGGTAATCAAGCTTATGCTAGCAACTTGGAACTTTAGTTGATTCACATGCTTCAAAAGAGGAAAAGAATCAAATTTTGTCAACTAATACATAATCACATGGGATTACAAGATTAGAGAAAAAACCACCTCACCTTATGGTATACTCGTCTATGAGTTAGCACCAGATTTCACTTAGAATTCAGAGAAAAAGAGACAAATACCTTGTACTTAGTTTATCAATACCTCCACCCTCAAACACATAGGATGAGAATTGGAGAATGGTGTTTGGGTGAAGAAGAGAGCTAAGTTCGGATAATTGAAGATTTTAAAGTAATTATGGTAGCAGACAAATGAAATCACCCTATGAGGATCCTAGGCTTGCAAGGTGTGGTTCATTAGGAGAAGGAGAATGAATTTCTCTTTCTAGTACTGTTTTGTTTGTTTTACCTTGTTTTACTTTGTGTTTTGCATTTGTCTAATTGACACAATTATTTAAATTTTTTGTGTGATTATCTGTTTATATTATCAATGAAATTCGTATCATTGTGCCAATATGTTCATTCTTGTCTATAATTTTATTCATTTCTTCTATCTTTCATGTTCTATGTATATATTTAGAGATACTTCCCTTCTAATGTTTTTCACTTTGTGTAGGTAAAAAGGAGATACTCAATCTAAGGGGGTTACCACATGTAATATCTCTTAAGCCTATCCTCATACAGTGTTCACATCACTTACAAATTTCTCACTTTCTTTTTAAAGTTTTTGTCATCATAAAAAAAGAGGAAGAATGATATATGAAACTGCATTGATTTTGATGATGACAATGCTTTCCTGTTTTATTTCTAACTTGGTTTCTGCATGTGCAAGTACATCTCAGAAGGTTTGAAGCAACTAATCAAGGACCAAATCAAGAATCACAATTTAAAGAACAAATTCTCTAAGATCACAAAATATAGTTAACTGTAAAATAAAGATCAATCAATTGTTTTGGCAAAAAGACAAAGAAATACTCATTCTAGATTACTAACCTTGGACTAGTAAGATTGAAAATGTTGAAAACTTCTTGACAAGATTTAGCTGATCAAGTCATTTAATTGTTCCAAACGAACACAACTGTTTTGTTTGAACTTAGCAAAAACAGCCACCTATTTTCAAATTCCAGTCAACTAATGAGGACCAGTGAGTTTGAAGTGAATGCAAAAAAATTAGGAAGGATTTCACATGAAAGAAAAAGCCAACCTTTTCAAGAGATTTTGACTGTGTTGGGGATCTAGTTGATTGTTCTCTCCTAAGGGAATACAGTGAAACTATCTTAAAACAGTTCCCAAAACTCTGCTGAGAAGTTACTAGACTGCAAAAGCTGATGAATCAAGCCAATTGCCTTTTGGAAAAACTCCATGCATCCTTAGGTGAAACAATGAATACTCAATTGGGTCTAGGTCCAATGAACGTTCAGCGCATTCCCAGTGGATGCATGTACCCGTGAATTGTAAAGCACATGGTGTCGAGGGCCAAATCTCTGGTGATTTAAACGGCTATCCTTTCACCCCAGCTTAGGTCCGCCAGATAAATCTTTTAATAGGTTGATAGAAATTATTGTCATCCTATAATGGAAATGGGGCCTCAAAATGTTTAACAGCTAGGCTAGTTAAATCCAACTAATTGGAGGGTTAAGGTCACATCAGGGGAGATCATTTAATGGGAAACCCAAATATAGTCTGTGTCCTTTATAGTCCGTTATTTCTTGAGAAATGCTATTCCCACTAAATTTCCATACTAACAAACCCCGCACGACTGATCCCACCTTTGAATAATCTGACCCATCTTATTTGGCCTCCTTTAAATTTGCTATATAAAACAAACTGCATGACCCATGAATAATTTTAGCTATGTCCTTTTGAGTATTTAAAGGTGATTATAGATATTTTCAACTGAAAAAATTAATAGCTAAAAGTATCTAGCTTAAACGGGGATACTGTCATAGCTCCTCGCTGTTCAAAAAAGGGGAAGAAAAAAAGGAGACGCTGAACATGATGATTCCTCCAGATCATTCAAAGATGGAGTTTACTAGCCGGGGGTTTCGGAATCAGTTCCGAACAAAGACAGTTAGCATTTCTTGTCATTTCTTTGGTCCAACCCTGGTTGCAGGCACTAATAAAGGTCTTGATTGCGAAATGCTAGTCTCCAGTGCAAGGATTGTCAATTTTCTATTTGGTTTTATGGAAAATCAGTTTCTTGTTTGTTACCATATGAGATGCGTTGGACATCGCCAGGTGGAATATTGCTGTGGTTGAGCTTCTTTTTTGTTTCTCCAAAAGGGTACAACTCTAGGCTGGATATCGTTGTTATTTTGTTTTAAATGAGATGGCTTTATCCGGTTCCCTTGATGTCTACGAATTGTATATTAAGACAAGGACAAGGACTAATTAAGCTAAGGGAAGCCCTGCACAGATCCCTCACAAACGGCCAAACACTAAAGCAAGTTTTAGGGGCGGATACAACAAGATTACGATAATGCAAAAGCTCTGTGTGAACATCGGTGCACGTGAACGACCAAAAATACAGTTTCCTGAATAGTTTAATTATCAAATCCTCAAGACTTTTAGGCTAAAGGATATCTAGAATTTAGGAAAATCAAATGGACGAGTCGGAAGGAAGCTTGGCGTAACAGTAAAAGTTGTTGTTATGTAACCTTGAGGTCACAGATTCAAGGTGTGAGGTAAGGCTGCCTACCATAATCCCTTATGATCTGCCTCTTTTCCAGACCCCACATAGGCGGGAACTTTGTGAACCGGAGCTCCCCTTTTTTCATTAATCAATCAGCATAGAAGGAGTTTCTAAAGAGTCAAGGGAAAACTACAAAAATACGAGGCTGTAATGCTTATGCTTCGAGTTAGTGAACAATTTAGCTATTAGGGTGGCGAATAGCAGGAGATGAGATCGTCCTCAAGCCTAACAGCCACCTTTGAGTTTCGAGTTTAGATTAGATTTGTGGTTTGGACTAACGTTGCAAATTACAAGGAAGCATCTTCGTCTAGTCAGAATGTCTTCGATCAATCCCACTGGCTGGGTGACATGCTTGACATCAGCTTTTGAAGATCAGGGCGTAAAATAATGGCCTGGATGTCCCGTTAACCATTTGAAAATTAACCTTTGAAGTCTTGGTTATCTTAGAATAAGATTTTTAAGGTTTGTTGTCTACCACGGCCGGTCGTGATGTTGGCCGGCACTTTTTGCTAAAGGATCTTTCCGGTGTAGCTCCTAGGAAGTGATCCTTCTGCACCCTTCTTTTAATGTTTTTATTTGTTCTTCATCAGTAGAAATAGCTGAAAGTCAATTAAGAAAAACAAAATAAAATGAGTACCGTGTAGGGTTCCAATAAGTATGTCACCTACAGATCTTGAGAAATTTTCAAAACAACATGAGAGAGAGAGAGAGAGAGAGAGAGAGAGAGAGAGAGAGAGAGAGAGAGAGAGAGAGGTGGGTACTGCTCATAAGAAGATAAACAAAGAAGAAGGAAAGATCAGAGAGAAAACAAGAAAGTGGCCACGGTCGTTCCCTCCCCCAGCCATGGGCCCTGACAAAACCCAACCTGTTGCCATCCGTATGATTGCATGTACAACAATGACCGGACGATCCTACCTTTCGCCATGACGTACCTTGATTATAAGACAAGATTACTACCTGTAAATATGCTTCGAAGTAAGGTGTGAGTCTCCCATTTATCCTTAACACTTTAAGATTTTATTATCCTTTGCTCAATCGTACCTACCGTTCCCCTCTCTAGTTTTCTAATATGTATTCAGGGGAAACAATGTTTGCACTATCTCGTAGGTAAACAACTTGCATAATTGGCTGTTATAAAAACTAGTTTAGAGGCTGGCCTAGTAAATAAGAGAGCATATTTCTAACCTTCCTTATAAATGATGGCCTGAAGTGACTAAAATATGTAAAACATTAGACAAAGTTGAATATGCTTCATAGAAAACAAAGAAACTAACAAACAAACATGTAAGGTTATAACAAAAGATGACAACAAGCGTTGCCTCTCCTTTCTACTTCCCTTCTCAATAAAATTCGTCAGTTATTCCTCCACAGAAAACATCCATGGAGGAAACCAGAGTTTCCCAACTCTTCTTACTCCTCTTTGCAACTCTAATCACTAGAATTAGTTCCGATGTCTCCATAAAAACCAGTCTCATGTACCCATTAATCTGCCAAGGAAGCACCTCCAAAACCTGCGATTCACAACTATACCACGTAGCTAGAGGCCTCAAAATCGCCGAGATAGCAACCTTTTACTCTGTAGGTACATCCCAGATAGAAACATATAGACGTGGATCAAATCAAGATTATCTCATATCAGTCGCTTGCACTTGCCAAGAGTTCAACGGGACGGCTGGGTACTACTATGACACCTCCTACACCATTCGATCAGGAGACACGGCAGCAAAGATAAGGGATCAGATTTACGGTGGGCAAGCCTATGGTGTTGCGATAAATCTGACTGCAGGAGATGTGATTCCAGTTCATCTATTATGTGGGTGTTTGACGGGGAATTCGCAAGTGGTGGTCACATACACAGTCCAAGATGGTGATACTTTGAGTAGTATTGCTCGCTTATTATCTTCTAGTGTAGGTGGAATTCGGGGCCTCAATCCAAGGTTGACGGAAAATCCAGATTATATAGATGTTGCGTGGGTGTTGTTTGTGCCTATGCAGAAGACGGTTACAGTGCCAGAATCAGGTGAGTGGGGTCTTATCTCAAATAACTTTGGATCTCTGCTGTTTATGAGAACAAAAAGCTCTGGATGGTATAGGGTGTATGCAATCTACAGCTTTTGATGTGCAGCTAAAAGTTTGTCGAAGCCCGAGCCGTTTGATAATCTAAACAGTTCATCTAATTGGTTGCATCTTAGATAGGCCATGCCAAAAGATCTTTTCCGTTGGATGATCCTCAGTAGTCTTCTACTCTGGGTTGTAAAATGAATGAATCAGACAAAGTTGGTAGATGGCAGTGATGAGATCTTGTGGCTCGTGTTAGTATCCGTTAGTGGTTAAGATTTTTGGGGCATGGCTTATTCAAGATGATTTCCAAGATCACTACACCGGGTCTGGGCAAGAGTACACGCTCAAGAGCAGAGAAACGAATGCACACTTCCTTTTTCATGCATGGTAAAACTGTTTTTGTAAATATAAGCCGTTCATGTATTAGGAAGGCTTAGATAGATTAGACCTCAAATTTTATGCCCCGTGAATGTTTTTAACCTGTACTTCTTTGGGTCAGATATCACATCCATCCATGTTTATTTATTTTTGAAATTTTTGCAGATTTGCCATCACTTTATGGCATTTTTGTAGGAAAACCTAATATTTTCACCTTTTTGCAAATTTGCCATTAAGTATTTAAAAACTTTGCAAATTTACCATTTGTTAGTTTTTCATTCATTTTTTCTGTTAATTTTTATTAAATACCAATATTACCCTTATCCCTTCCGGGAGCAGCTGTTTCCGTAGCTACCAAGACTGCTTTCCCAACCAATGCTACTCAGACCACCTCCATCCCTCTCCCCACACCTGGCTGACGCTACCCAGATCGCACCAGCACTACGACATCGGCTCCCGCCAGCACCTGAACCTCCACCCTCTCCCCACCGCCTCCCCCCTCCCAACTTGGTGGTACCAGCCACCCTCCCCCGCCTCCCTTGTACCAGCCTCCAACCTCCCCCTCACCCACCTGGCCAGCCCCCTCCCCCACCTCCCGTACCCCTCCACGTCCTCCCACCGCCCGTACCCCCACCCAGCCAGGCCCCTCCATCTCCCCCACCGCCCGTACCACCCACCCGGCCAGCCCCCACGCCCCCCTGCCCGTAACCATGAACCCGGAACCCCCAAACTATCCCGCCCGTACCACCCGCGCGACCAGCGCTCACCTCCCCACACTGCAAAAATGCCATAAAATAATGGCAAATCTACAAAATTCCCTTTATTTTTCTTGTAAAGACCCGTTCTAGTTTGAATTTTGTCCTTTCAATGTTTTAAAGAGCACAGTTATGCTCCCGACCCTTTCAAATGATTGCCTATAACATCAACAGCGATGAGCAACGTAGATGCAGCCATGTGTATAAAAGAAAATGGTACCATCCTAGTTTTCTAAGGTCCTTGGTGACTCTTACGAAGCTTCTTTATTTGATGGCTTTACCTTGTCGTCCTCGGATGTAAATGGATGGCTCAGAAAGTCATTGGGTTTATTTGATGGCTGAGATTCGTAATCAGTGGCTATCTAGGACGGAATGGTTTGGATCACCAAAAAGGGTGGGCCTCGCATGCAGTTTTAGCAGATGGCATAGACAATATTATTGGACATCCATAATAACTGCACCTTTATTTCATGGAAGTCTATCTTGGATCTTCCACCAAAAAATGAGCCAAAATCCAGCCCATCTCAAACCTAAATATCAAAAGATTAACCAGAACTCCCCATCTTTGGCCAGGAATAAAATGAAGAACCTAAAGACTATGGCCAAATTCACCTTGAACGTACTATCAGTATACAAATGAATTCAAGATCAATCACAAAGAAACGGCGAGATCCCATCTAGTACAAATCTTGATTGTACCATTTTAGCCACATGATTAATTGTTTGCATATAAGCCCAGGCCCAGAAGCCCAACAGCTGTTCAGGCACCAAGCATGAAAAACAGTTTGCCTTGTGCATGCCACGCATGAACAGAAGAAAATACTACTGCAATCGGATCTCTAACGTAATTGGTTTGTTGTTGTCTCTAGGTTCGAGAGATGCTAACAAGAAACCGATAATCATCGGGATAACAGTGCCCGTAGCATTTCTTCTAGCAGCACTGGTGATTCTTTTCCTTTATAGGAGGCAACAATCTGATCAAATGGCTGCCAAAATGGCCCCCAAAAAGCCCAAGAATGTTAGCAAAAATCTCAGTGCCAGAAACATGGGTTCCCTCAAGAACCAATATCTACAGGGAGAAAACATGGACGGTAAGTTCAACTTTGAGCAAAGTTTTGCAGTCATCAGCAGTTCTGTATGCAGTTTCATACAACAACAACAGTACTCTAATAGCATATACAAAATCCGCCTACCAAAAGAAAAAGTATATAAAATCCAAAAAATCAATGAATTTCCCGCTGATAGATTGTTATAGCATTAAAAATACCTGATCTACGATATTTGATTGGCAGTATCTCTTGGGTTAAAATTTTGTTTCTGCATGATACAGACGTGAACGCTTTTGAAACAGAGGGACCGGTAATATTTAGTTTGGAGGAGATTGAAGAAGCCACCGGGAACTTTGACCAATCAAGAAGAATTGGAGAGGGAGGATATGGGAGTGTATATTTCGGCATGTTAGGAACACGGGTATTATAGACATCGTTGAAGATGCATTAACATTCCTGACTATTAACTCTTTCCACTATTACAATTTTAAGTTACATAAAGCACGCATAATTTTTACCATTCATTACCATGTTTTACTTCATGACTTCTTGTCGCAGGATGTCGCGATTAAGAAGATGAAGTCAAATAAGACCAAGGAGTTCTTTGCGGAGCTGAAAGTGTTATGCAAAGTTCATCACATAAATGTGGTAAGAAATCAGTCCTTTGTTTCCTGTGGTCACCGTCAAGAATGCACTTGTTGAGTAAGTTTTAGAGTTCACAATTTTAAAGAGCTCTTCCTATCTTAGATTAAATTCGAGTTTCTCAAGCACCCAATCAAGTTCTTAAAGTATTTGATCGAGCTCTTTTGAGTTTTTAGCAAACTGAATTGGCACTTCAAAATTACCGCTTTCATCTCAACCTCTTGATCAAGTTTTCAGATGCTGTTATTGGGTGTGACATAAATATTTTTGAGTATTTGAAATATTATTGAAACCTCTACTCTGATGTTTTTGACTGCTGAAGCCAATTTCAAATGGTGGGTTTCTTCAGTTACATGAGCACTCAATGTCGATAATCATATGCATTTTATTTATCTCTTGGTTAACAGACAACATACTTTGATTACTGGAATTAGGTTGAGCTGATCGGTTATGCCTGTGGAGATGACCACCTCTATTTGGTTTATGAATATGTGAGAAACGGCTCACTCAGTGAACATCTTCATGATCCATTACTCAAAGGTACTACTGCTAATACTACAGCTTCTTGCTAGAGGATTAAGAAATATTCCAAGCGATTAAAGTTATATGGCTGATGAACAAATAGAAATCAATAGAAAGAGATACCAAGATAACAACCTCTAGAGAACAGGTTTGCAGATTCATCTTATTTCTATGATGACGTTTATGATATTAGCTTCCCTAAAAACATAGAAGCAAATGGAAACCAAGTCAATATGAGTTTTAGAAATAAGTTATGGATCTCTCCTTATGTTTGAGGAGTTCAAGTATTCAGATTTCAAACTAAGCTGATCAATGAGCATAAGTACAACTTCAATCCACCAGGAGCCTACCCTTCAAATTCAAATCAACCTCCAATCAGTGTAAGAACCAATAAAAATTTACTTTTACGGTCAAATTTCAATCCTGCGTCCTACATTAATTTTGATGCATTTCACAACTACACACACACATAAATACATACATAAGTCCAGTTCTAGAAACAATTGAAATACTGTGACAAGTATCTTTCTTCATGGGGATTGAATCAGGTCATTAGCCTCTGTATGGTCAAAGTTCAATTCTGTGTCCTACAGTAATTTTGATGCATTTCACAACTTATTGATTGTATGTAATAGTCCAGTCCTGGAAATACAAAACAATTGAAACACAGAGAAGTTTGTAACTTGTAGGGATTAGCTTCTATATGCTCAAAGTTCAATTTTGTGTCCTATAGTGATTTTGATGCATTTAACAACTTGATACATGGATGTATGTAATAGTCCAGCACCAGACATACAAAAGAACGGAAATGCTGTGAAGTTTCTTACTTTGAAGGGATTGAATCAGGTCATCAGCCTCTCTCTTGGAACGCAAGAGCGCAGATTGCACTTGACGCTGCAAGGGGCATTGAGTACATTCATGACCACACAAAGGCACGATATGTGCACCGGGATATAAAGACCAGTAACATTCTACTTGATGAGGGACTAAGAGCAAAGGTAGAGTATAGCCTTGAGAAGAATTTTGTTTCTTTATCACCTTAAAATCATTTCATCCGTTTTTGTCTGTTTTTCATTTCTCCTGTTCCATGCTTCTCTGTGTTCTTTCCCCTTGGGTATTCACACACACAGGTAGGTAGGGGGAGAGAGAAAGTGGATAAGAAAATATTAGCTGAGTTTAAGTCCCTTCGACATAGAGGGCGGTATTGCTCAGATATGCTTGAGTTTGTTGCATATGAGAACTGCGCCCATATTTCTGCTAAAGACCTTTTTAGTTTCCAGAGAACAAGAATAATTATTTTGAGAATCCCCTAATCTAGTGAATATATGTAATGATAAACTTAAGCAACTTTCCGAGATCCTCTGAAAGAAGAAAAGCATCATACTCTGTGTTTATCTCTGTGGGCATTGATGGGTACGCACAAGTATTTGTCTGTTCCTGTACAAATTCATGTGTGTATTTACGCAGACGACGATTGACATGCTACCATTTGGAGCCTTTTGAAGGAGCACTTTGCACATTAAGTTGCCCCTACTGAAGAGTTACTGTTCATATTTAAGTTGATTATTTCAATTACAATCTCTTCAATTGTCAGTTTACAGCCCTTAAGTGTTCCATTTGACAATACTATTACTGCATTTCTTCTAACTTACAAGAAGACTTCACCAGAGCCTCTCAACCTCTGAATGGGTAAACTTGAATTATGTATGGTTTTGAGTCTAACATCAACTATTTCTGCAGGTTGCAGATTTTGGGCTTGCTAAGCTTGTGGAAAGAAGTAGTGAAGAAGAAAATTGCATTCAGACACGCTTGGTCGGAACCCCCGGCTACCTTCCACCGGAGTAATGCCTATATTTATACAGAACTAATTGAAGTCACTAAATGATAAACACCACTGCTTTCTCACTGATTCCATCATCTCGATTCGATCATCAATGTTGTTCTCTTGTACATGCTTTTGTCGCACATTTCTTATTTTTATACAACTGTGGCTCCTGAACCCTTAGGAGACATTAAAAATATCATGGCTTATCTAGACGTTAGTGCAAGTAATAGAGAACGATTCTATCACTGTTAGTTATATTTAATGAAATCCTTCAGCTTCTCAAATTTGAAAAATTTTACAGATCTGTTCGCGAGCTTCAGATGACTTCTAAGTCTGATGTATTTGCATTTGGAGTTGTTCTAGCAGAGCTGATAACTGGTCAGCGTGCTCTTGCTCGAGATAATCGAGAACCCACCAAGTTGAAATCACTTATTGCAACTGCAAGTCTCCCTGCCCCACAATCTAACTCTAGTTTGCCAGTTTATATTCCTTAATTAAGCGATGATACTTATATTCTAGTCGTACTATTAAATGATATGAACAGGTTCACGAAATATTCCAACAAGAAGATCCAGAGAATGCTCTAGTGGCAGCTATAGACGGAAATCTCAAGGACAACTGTCCTGTGGAGGAAGTCTATAAGGTTGGTTTGATTTTGTATGTAACACAAAGTACCAATATTTTGATTCTTTAGATATGGGAATTCTGTCTTAACTTCTTCCACCTATATGTTACAATTCACAAGAAGTTGAAATTGGCAATAAAAACTGAAGTTTAAAGAGTGTCAAATATCAAAAAATGTGGCACTAGTATGATAATGGATGGACATGATTGATTGATTTTCACTTATTAAATCTCTCCTGATGAATCTTTAAAATGCAGATGGCAGAAATTGCTGAGCTGTGTCTGAGGGAGGATGCGGTGGATCGACCGGAGATGCAGGAGATAGTTGTGAAACTGGCTCAAATAGTGATGTCCTCCATAGAGTGGGAGGCCTCACTTGGAGGCAACAGTCAGGTATTCAGTGGTGTCCTTAACGGAAGATGAAAGACCCAGCTCTGTGGGATCAATTTAAGATCGACTTGGACATTGTTATCTTTGTTCGACACCTTGGAGATCAAATTTTTTCTGTTTGTACTAATATTTAAATCAATTAGCCCCGTGGCTTGTTTATGTATCCGCTACTTAGAGAGACCTGGCAGGCATTTTGGACCTAATTACCAAAAGTTTATCTTGTAAAACTGCATTTCTTGGAAAAGCCCATATCACTCTCATTTGTAACCTAGAACTCCTGACACTTGTAAACATGTTATTTTCACGCAAAATGAGAAAGCTATTTTCCAAATAATATTTTTCCTAACAAATCCACAAGCAATGTCTCACACTTTCTGAGAAGTTCACTACTATCTCCAGGTGCAGGTTAACCCTAAACTGAAATCCCTTATCAAGCATAACAAGTTTTGGACTACCTTGACATTCTAACTTGCTTACACATGAATAGTTATACAACGTTGAGCAAGGAAACCTGCATGATATGGGATGGCTTAGGATGTTCTAGTCTCCTACAATTATGCCTTTGACAGCGGAGGCTTTGCTAATGAATTTAAGGGTTGAAACTTCAATGAGGTTGAGTTTTGGCTTATTCATCAATGAAACTTCCCACCGGCCAAAGTTTGCTTCCAGCCTCCTTCTCTCCCGCTCACTCTCCCTCTTCTTTCCATCTCTCTGTGTCGTCTCAGCATATCTCTCCACTGCTCTGTCTCCTCACCGGCATAGGCTTGTCTGCACCATCACCGTCGTCGACCTCAAGTCCCTCTGTTCACCGGCGACAACCACTCTCACCCTTCTTCCTCGTCTCCTGCCAGTCACCGGTCGTCTGCTTCACTGCCCACCGCTAGCACCGGCCTTGTGACTGAAACCCGAAACGGGTTTCGATCAGCCCAGTCATCTCCCTTTCGCCACTCTGCCAGTCCGTCGCCCTCTGCTCCACTGCCAGCTCCGGCGTCTTCTTCGTTTCCAACCTGTCCAGCACCATTTTCTTCTCTCCGACAATCTGCTTCTCTGCCACCATCCCGTCATGCACAGCAACCCGATCCGGGTTTCCTCTCTTCTCCTCCCCCCTCTCCTCCTCCTCTTCCCTTCTTCTTCTCCTCCGGCTTCCTCTTCTTCCTCGTCGGGTTCCCTCTTTCCTTTTTTCTTTAGGTTTTAATCAGATTTTCTGTTAAATTTCGGGTCTACCCTTTACTCTTTTCATTTAATTCTATCTTAGTCCCCTTTTTAATTCACTCCGTATCCTTATTCTCATTCCAATTTTGCTTATCTAATTATCTAGATTCAGGAATTGAATAGTCCAAGCCAGATTAATTAAGGCTTAATCCAATTAACAGGTCAGCCTTAACAACTAAGATTTCTCAATTTCTTTTCATATTTTTAATTAACTTTTAAATTTCATTCTTAAGACTTCTCTTAGCTTAATTAACGTATCTGATCTTTAATTTGATCTCCAGAAATCAATCTAAGCGTCCAAAATTCAAAATGAACATATAGTTCAGATCTTTGATAATTTTTGGGAATCTGACTAATTCAACCATTGAATCTTTAATCAGGACATGCTAAAAACATTGATAAAGGCTGATCGGCTCCAAGAAGACTAGATTTGAAGGATTTGAAAGTGATTAAGTTAGAAAAGTAAAATTTTCTTGTTATTTGGTTTAATTTTCTTTCTTTTTTTACCTAAAAATTTTGTAATTTTTAGCAGTTGAATAGATCTGAACTTTGATTCTATTTTCAATAATTTTTATTATTTTTATTATTTTTAATTAAATTTTATTTAAAATCCCACTTTTTAAGTTGAGTCCTTATGGGATCGACTCGTACTTACATAAGCTACACTACAACAGCCCCTGCACTTGCCATAAAACAAATCACACACTAACTTTCAAACAAACAAAAATATAAGAAAATTAAGAAAATCTGATAGAAGTACCCAAGGTACATCCTTTAAACTTCTAAAGATTTTCATTAAAAAAATTCCCCGCTATCCTATTTACACATCAACTACAAAGACAATACCACTAAAACAATAGATAACAATTGTTCTTGACATTATTAAAGAGCAACAAGGTAATTTAGATGCAAATTTAAGCTAGGGCAACAGTAGTTAGAACACTCAAGATCCTAGGACTCAAAAAAAGAAGCATTAGCCACAGCGTAAACACAACACATATAGCCTAGAATCATGCTATAACTTGGACGTGAAAAAGTTTGCCAAGCAAAATATGACACAAGCTATTAAAATTTGTAAATATCCCTAAGCCATTCACATATAGGATGATGACAGCACACAAGTATTTCGAGTCCTCAGACACAACCATGTACGTGACAAGCTTGTCAAACATGAAACTTTTGACAAAGAATCTTCGTTAAATAATTAAAAGTATCATTAATGTAAACAATATATATATATATCTAAGTATACCCTAATTCATCCTTGTATTCTTTTAATATATGCATATTTGATATAAAAGTTATGAAAATGTGAAGTAGTAGCCATTTCATACTTGTAGATATGCACTTGTATTTGTTTCTAAGCATCATATTGCATCAATGTTTCAAGCTAGACAAATATGATATGCCTTAAAAGGCAGGAAAACCAATAATGGAAATGCACAGGTCACAATTTATGACGACCAAGATTTTTCAAGCACTTTGTCACAAATCCTTTAGAAAGGTGAGGCCCCAATTTTTGAAAAACAATTTTAAAAACTAAACAATGAAAAATATTTTTAATGAATTTAATTTTAAAATCCCAATGTCAACCATTAACTCACTACTATGTTATTTATTATTTAGTTTGATATTTAATTTTGAAAACTCAAATAAATTTTTTATTTTTCAAGTAAACCTTTTAAAAACAAGTTTACTTCCTCAGCACCCATACAATCAACAACATCAATCCCTGCATCATTATAAGTCAAGTGCAAATACTATAGATGTACTTATATAGTCTAAGGAGAATTAAAACATACCTTAAGATGACGATATCTCTATCAGCTACTTGTCTGATTCCTCATTAGTCTAGTCTGTTCAATATCTGAGGCAATGAAAAAATAATAATACAATGCCTCAACAGGCCATGCTTGGTAGGGGAATAAGATGCTTATGAAAATTGAAATTAAACATTTGCTTTCACAATGTAATAATCATTTCAATGCACCAAAACATTTTACATCAATAATAAATAATCTACATGATTAAATTTAAGATAATCTAAAACTTTAGAATATTAAATTTCAAAGCATTTCATGTAAATATCATAAATAAATCTCACAACAAAATATCATATTCAAATCATAATCAGGATCTCAAGTAAACTTTATGAATATATGTAAACATCATAAATAAATCTAACAACTCAAAGTCATGTACAAATCACTATCTGAATCATGAACAAAGATACTAAATAGTCAAACGATGTTAAACTTGTGAAATTGGTGAATATAGTCATTAGTAGTCACACCCTTAGCTATACAAGGTCGACAATCATCTAGTCAATACTAGTTATACATAATGGTCATTAGCTCATACTAGGCACATCATCATACTACATAGTCATGGCATTGTCACTCTATGTGATCGCAACACCTAGTTCTCCAAAGAAAACTGAACACACATGTTGTTACTCAATCGTGCTCATAGCACTGTGCAAAATATACAAAGGACTGCTATGTTGTAGCAATAACCAAGTCTCAAGTCTATCAACTGCCTCTCCCCATCAACACTAGAATGGGAGACTAAGTATTCTTCTTGCATTAGTGAGGATCAATATCGTAACATAGACTACTTATGATACCACTCCCTATGGTGTTCGCCCATCTATGGGGCAAGTGTCTATCATCTCACAAAGTCAAAAGGACGGGTGGCAAACCCTACATCCATCCTAACATAGCATCCCCAAGCACGTATGTCAAAAACAAAACCCTCAGGACTCCATGCCTGGATATCATAAAATCTTCAGGCCATTTGCCTGTCTCATATCAAATCACAAAAATAACTATGTTGAGGGTTTATGACTAATCTAACCCTTGATTTGACACACAGACATAGAACAATGGTCAATTGAGATTACATTCATATTTAATCGTAGATCTAGTATTGGATCATATGATCCAATGCTAATCTGATCATACACTATGATCCGACTATTCATTAGGTACCATACCTAAAGTTTATGCAATTGCATGCTCTATTTCCTCAATCAACGACGGAAGCACTTGATCTAAGCCATCTATTCTCGAATTTTTTGTCAAAGGTAATCAAATCTAATCAAGCCATATCAGACACTATGTCATACATGGATTTATGCTATCAAAGGTAAGATAACTACCAAATCTTATTTAAATTAATTATATTTTGATAATGTATAATAAATTATATAAATTTTGAAAATAGACAAGATTTAGAATGGATTAAACCTAAGAAAGAACAATTAAGCTATTTAAATTATTAACTAGACTAATTCAATAGTTAGATTATTCTAATGACCTTAGATTAGAAAAAAATTAGATGTTAGGATGACCTGAAACTATTGATCTAACCTATCAAAATTTAATCTGACGATTGGATCAATAGATCAAACATTGACATATGAAATAGAAAACATGTGAGCCCAAGCTGAATAGATACTGAGAATAATTGAATGATTAAAATTGTTGATCTTAATCAACGACTATGATTTGAGGATATTGCAAAAATAAAGAGATATACATATTATTAGAGATCCGTAAGGGCGAGATTATCATATTAAATGATGATCAAAGACTAAATGATTAATAAATGAGAAATTGTGATTAAGAGAAGAACATGAAATGTACCTATATTTTGACATATAGGCTGACTGATACAATTTAAACTTATTGAGCATTTTGAGGATTGGAACAGCCCATATATGAGGTAGGCGGAATCTGGGATGCAGATTTTAAAAAATTGCATGATCTTTGTCAAAGCATGATGTGATTTAATACTAGCATGAGATTTAAATAGTATATTTGTTTTTAAATTGAAATTCTTACGACTTATTATACATGTTGTAATTATGATATGATACATGATGGTATTGTTATCGTATGATGATGATTTTGTTAATTGAAATACATGTACATTATTTGAAAAGCATGATTTGATGGATTGCATGTTTTCATCCATGATATTTGAATTGAAAACTAGAAGAGCTATATCCTTGGTACATAAGTACCAAGTACTTATATGACATAATATTTCAGTGGATTTTATGACACAAGCAGATTGCCCACTAGTATTATTATGTTACTAACAGCCATGAAGGCATAGTGGATTTTGTTTTTGATAGGCATAGGCCTAGAGATGCTATGATAGGAGGGTTATGAGGGTTTGGCCACCCACTCTCTAAAAACTTATGGTATGGACACCATGCCCATAGCAAGGCAAAACGTTAGGTGATGGAAATTATGGGAAGGTTACTGCTGTGACAATTTGTCTCCCCATGTAACATGACTCTATATTTTTCCATCGTGATGTCATTGGAGCATCACAGTGGGTCTAGGGGTAGGGGATGTGCACTGCAACATAATAATTCTTTGTATATTTTGTACTATGTGTGCAAATCTTGATGATGTGTGACATCATATATATATATATATATATATATATATATAGACCAGTGATGATTGAATATATAGAGAGTGGCTAAATGTATGTGGGCCTCGTATAGTTGGTGAATGACCACTGATGATGATATATTACTATTTTAGGAGTTTTATGTTATTTAACTTATGTTATTGTTTAGAAGCTTTATTCGATATTGTGATTGTTATTTGCAAATGGCATAGCATTAATGGATCTATTTGTGATGTTTACACTATTTAGAAAGTTTATTCGAGATTCTAATTATGATTTCAATATGATATTGCACTATTAAATTTATTCATGATATTTAATTAAAGTGCTTTGAAATTTGATATTCTAAAGTTTGGGACTATCTTAAAATTAACCAAGCAAATTGTTAATGCATAATATTTTGATGCTTTTAAATGATTATTAAATTATGAAAAAGAAATATTTCTTTATATTTCTGTATGCATCTTATTCCCTTACATAGCATAGCTTGCTAAGATATTGTAAATATTTGAATGTTTACAATATCTCATATTCTAACAAACAAGAGTGAAGAAGAATCGAGCAAGTAATTGATTCAAACATTTTCATATTGAATGTATGTTATAATTATACTTAGACTGTACATGTATATTTATTGTATTTGGCCCTTTATTTGCCGTAATGCAAGGACTATGGCTATTGCCTGGATGGATCCTGAAGAAGTAACCTTATTTTGTAAATGATTTACTTGAAAAAGAAATTTTTATTTAAGTTTACAAATTTAAATTAAATTAGACCAAAAATTATAAATAAATGATGAATTCAAAGTTGACACTCGAGGTTTTTAAAATATATTTCAAAGGAAACATTTTTCGTTGTTTGTTTTTGAAACTATTTTCAAACTTGGGGCCCCACTTTTCGGAAAGAATAATGAAAAAGTATTACAAAACCCTAGATTGTAACATAATAAGACCCCACAAATCCTCTCTGTGTTCCTCATTATTGATATCATACATACATGACAAACACAAATGGTTTATACTAGTCCAAATTTTTTGGTGTTATGTAGACATGGATGGCCCATTGTGAGTTCCTAATCTCCTCAACTTTATACTGGTCTTCCCATAGAACTAACAATATTTCTATCAAGAAATAAACCTTTAACTTTATTCTTGAGTAGCCTATCATTTTGGTTGGATATTTTAGTTTTAGTAAGAAAAAATCATGTCTAATTAATAATCCACCAAAATTAGATCAAAAGCATACCAAAGGGTTGGCCGTCTTGCTCTTTACTATTCCAAGATAGAATCTTCATGATAAATAGAGGAAGATTTGAAAGTTTGGGCAAGCAAGGTAGTTGAGATTTGGTTGATTCTTACCTTTCACTAAAGGATGAGCACCACCAACTTGGGTACGCCAATAATTTGTCTAGCCCAAAACATGAGACTTTTCAACTGTTGATTTAATTTGGGTTGCAACTTGAGGAGACTTGACACTTGTTTTAGATTGAATGTCTTAGGACTCTTTATCATAGGTAATGTTATTCTTAACATCAATTTGAACATTTTTATTAGTTTAGCTTAATCATGAGTTACACTTGTTGGTTTCCTTAATTCTTTGATCCTATTTTTGGTTATGGGTCTTCTTTATGTTATCCTAGCTTGTTTCTCTTAACCAATTTTATCCTTTATCACTGCTTCATTTTTGTCATTTTCAACTACAATATCAACTTTGGTATTGCTTCTAACATTACCTTAATTACCTTGATTCGGTCTTCCTTGCTGAGTTGACCCCCATTACAATTATTTTTCCTTGCATTGCCTTTCTATCTCTCTTTAGGTTTATATTTTCTTATGTTTCTTTAGGATTGATCCTTCTTGTGCCTTTCAACTTTCTTGAAAATAGAAGGATCAAAGTCATCATCTTGTAGACTATTTTTATTCTCCTGGTATGGGTCCTCCCTATTTTTCTATTTTCATTACCTCCTTTTATTTTTTACCCTAGTTTATTCATCTTCAATTATTTTTTCATCAACCTCACCATTTGTTCACAGATTCTCTCGAGGGTTTTAGTTTCCTACAAAATGAAAATGGTTGTCCATCATGCAACATGTACTACATACATTTAGTATGTTCTCATAGATAAATCAACCCATTTGCATAATGCATAAGGTCTTAGAGGAGTTCCCTTTGCAATTAGTTTCCTTAGGTGGATTTCAACATATACCCTAACAAATTGCCCCATAGTCACTTCTTTATTCAAGTTCACTTCTATATCCATTGTCATCACATACGTTTGAATGTGTCTACTAGCCATAGATGCCCTCTTCCAATCATCCAAGGTCCACCTATTCTAATTCTCCAAAATTGATCATAGTTATCAGAATTAAAGATAAAGCAATTTTTGCAATTTCCATCACTTTGAGTTCTTTTTTAATCCCAAATTTGAAATACCAAGTCTTTTAGAAAATTAATGTTCATT
Source organism: Warburgia ugandensis (assembly GCA_035236585.1). Classification (NCBI taxonomy): domain Eukaryota; kingdom Viridiplantae; phylum Streptophyta; class Magnoliopsida; order Canellales; family Canellaceae; genus Warburgia; species Warburgia ugandensis. The sequence continues at coordinate 6,426,385 of CP141136.1, forward strand.
CTTCTATCTGATAGCTTTCTAATTAAAGATTGCTTCACTTGTTGATACTTTTAGTAAGATCATACATGTTAAACTTGGGTTGGTTCATTTCTTTTGCTGGAAATTATAAACAAGTCTTCTTCATCCTCCAACCAATACCATCCTATTCATAATATGAAGTTAAGAGGGCTTCAAAGAATGATGACCTACTACTCCCTTTCATCCCTCCATCAATCATTGTTTCATCAAATTGTAATTATTATGGAGTTCTTCCATCATAACTGCAACAAAGGACTTAGGATTCTCTTTTTCTCCTATTATCAATTTTAACTTTTATCATTATTTTTCACTATCACTTATTGCACATTAAGTTAGTTTTCAACAATATTTATGTGGTTTTTTTTTCTAGATGAGAATTCTCTTTTTCCAAGGTTAGGTCCACATGATCATCCTTCTCCATCAATGAAGTAAAAAAGAAACGTTTACCTCTTTGATATAAACATAAATTTACAAATAATATCCTTAGAAATATATATATATATATATATATATATACACACACACACACAAATTTTTTAAGTGCTCAATCTATTACTAATTAAGGTTTATTTTGTATTTTATAGAATTAGGATAGAATTGAGAAAATTACATAATTTTGGTCTTTTAGACCTTAAAAAGAAGCTAGTTTGTAAACCAAGAGAAACTAAGGGCCCATATCTCAACAACCATGACAAAGAGATCAAGATCATTGTGGGTGCCTATGCCATATGTAGAACAATTAGAAACCTGATGCACACAATCACATTTATCCATGCAAGATGGGCTATCATTATAAAAATCAAAGGTGATAAAACTCTCATGCATGCATGCACCAACTTACAAGGCTTCAACATGAAGCCATAAAATCTCAAAATACTCCATGCAAGCTCACACAAAAGCCACATGTTCTCACCCATGTCTAAGTCAAAAATCAACATAGGCCCACATGCATGGCAATTTTTTGCTCTTTTTCCATCTCAAATGAAGTATATATTACACATTTTCCCCCTAAAATTTAGGAGGACAAAATATGTTTTTCCTAGTGAAGAAATATGTGTCATACATTGTGAAAAATTAGGAGTTGAAAAAAGAAAAATTATACTTTAGAAAGTGCAAAATGAAAATTTTACAACTAAGAATAATCTAGTTTTGAAATGATTCAATGGCTAAGATTTGAAGCATATTATGGCTATCCTAAGTTATTGTATCCGAATATTCTATACATAGAAGATGATTGGTTAAGAATATTATTATTTTTAAATATTGAGATAGAGATGAAAGAGAAAAAAGGGTCATGAACTTGTACATATTGAAGAGATTCTATGGAGAGAAATAAGGGAAAGTTTCTAAGCTGAACCAATAGTAGTAGGATAGAAGAGGAGAAAGCTATCAAAAGTTAAACAAGAGAGAGAATTCTATATAAGAAGGGGATTAGACATTTTTTAAAAGGAGGAGAGGACGCCCCACTCTCCCTCACTATCATTCCTTGGCTTCTTAACATTTTTATATTTTTTGGAAGAGAAGGAGACATCTTGCACTTGGGTGGTGTCTTATTTGGGTTGATTCTCTCTCTTTGATGTATGATACATCGAGAGAGAGAGAGAGAGAGAGAGAGAGAGAGAGAGAGAGAGAGAGAGAGAGAGAGAGAGAGAGGTATGATTGTGATTAAAGGGGGTTTGTATTTTCTTGCTTGGCTCGGAGTGAATCTTAGGAGGCTTTTTGATGCATGACACATCGAGAAGGAGATCTTGGGTGTCTACTTCCAATCCAGGGAAGTTTTTGTTATTTTTTTCTTTCTTTTTAATCTCATCAAGTTCTTATAATATTCTTAAACTTGATCTAGTAAAAGTTCTTTATATTTTTGTTTAGTTTTTTTTTTTTAATTTTAGACGCTGTGTTCTTTGGTGTTTTATTCTTGCTTTGATAAGTAGATTTATTTTCATGCTTTGGTAGTAGTTTAATTACTTTGTATTAATTTCTCTTAATCTAATTCACGTTAGGATCAAATTCCATGTTGTTGCTATAGTTTATGTGCTTGTTTAAGCCTATACTTCTAGTGAATTTCATGCTAAGATTAGCCTAGGATTTGGTGATTTTTTTAGCCATCCTAAGATTGTTTTTCAACCTTCATAATTATGGCTCGAAACTTGGCTGACCTATGTTAAGATTAGAAATTTGTTTCCTACTTCTTTTGTGCTAGTTTTAGTGTAGAATTTTAAGGATTTTAAAAAAATATTTCTACTGATTTTAGGATGAATTTGTCCTTATTTTTATGCTCATTTTATATTTTATATTAGTGTTCTTGTTAGGTTTTATTTAGATTAATTTTTATGCATTTTTATCTTGTTGTTTAGAATATATTTTTAAGTTAGATTTGATTACGTTTATTTAGTTGACCATGAGTAACTAATTCTTTATCTAGGGTAAGGATTAAACCACGTAAAAACTATAAATTTCTTTCATATGGAAGTAACCATTAGATTAGAAAAAATGAATTATTAATTCTTATGATAACTATCATGTTAGTATATATAATTAGTTATGATATGTTAATTAGCTTGAATGTGTATGAATCTTAAATAGTTTGTTATTATAGAAAATACAAGCTACACTTCAAGGACATATAGGTTTACCTAGAAAAATCATGAGAATTAAGAACATATAAGATTTAGGACTTTTAATGTGCATGTCTTTGATATTTTCATTCCATTGATGTTGTACAAACAAGTGAAATGGGAATCTGTGGTACTTATGTATGCATGGTTATGATATCAATATGGTGGATTTCAAAGCCCTAGATTTTTAATTTGGTAAATTTATCCACTTTTGCATAGTAGTAGCCAATTTTATTTTCTCATTGATTTATATTGCCTGACTAAGGTAATTTAAACTAGTTTCTAATTAAAATTCTAAAATTTTAAAATTGAGTCTTCATGGTATGGACTGGTACTTGCGCATCTATGTTACAATAAACCCTTGCACTTGTGGTATTTTTAAGTAAACATCACTCTTGTATATCATCTTGTACCCATACTCCTTTGACTTGTAATCTAGTTTCCTTCTCCCTTATATCATTTTGGTAACTTTGTATAGCCAATTTTAATTTCTCAAATAAAAACTTTAAAAAGGAATAAAAATAAAATAAAAGTGTATATAACTTGGCTGCTCCTATAAGATCACTGATTTACTAAACCTTTAGTAGTTAAGACTTAAGATAAGCTATTGAATATGAGGAACCATAAAATGTGATGGTTCCATCTTCTTCCTTGCTATGAGAAGAAAGAAGAAGATCAACATGAGAAAAGTTTTTGATGGCCAGTTGGTTGCCAAATAAGCTTAGGCTAAAAGTAGTGAAACCATAGTGAGTTGTGGCTAGTCGACTAGAAAAAAAAACTGTAAACAAATTCAACTTGCATATTCCTAATAAACCTCTAAAAAAATTTCACATTTCCATTGTTTGACCATCAACAACATGGATCCATAGCCATTGGAACTACCACTGTTGGTTGATGCTCTTGCTTCAACCAATTGAAGGATAATAGTCAAACTAAAAAAAATAAAATCCAATAGATAGTTCATTATAAAGGTATTTATAGTGAATAAAATCAATTACTTGGAGTTTTGAATGGGTTTCCTATATTTCATTCCAAATTTTAGTTTTTATGGCTTTTTCATATCAAGAACAATGGAGTCCTAAGTGAGACCTAAGATTTTACTATTGTAAAAATTTTGAGACTAATTTATATTACAAATACTTTATTCTTATTTGGGAATGGCCAATAGGAGAGAATAAGATGGCTATTCCTGAAAATTCTTATTACATAATCCAAGTGGAATTTATATTGGGGAGATAATGGAATATCCTATGTCTTTTATCCATGAATTTTGTTGGGTAACCCCTTGCTAATAAAATAACTATATAGTGTGGGGCCATAACTATGCTAATTTGACCATTGATATAACCCCTCAGTGAGTCCCATTTGGTAGATGTAAGGCCATGACTCTATTAAATAAGGGCTATGATTAAACAAGCTTAATAGAAGCTTATAAGTGGGCCACAGTTAGAAAAGGCCATTTTCTCAAAAATATCCCCAAATGGCAATTCATTTTTAAGTGCAGTAAGATGAAAAATACTTACAATAACACCAAAAAGGTTGCTTTTATATACGCCAAATTTTGAACCACTATAATGATTTTTCAAGGGCCTACACTTTGTTTTCCTAGAATAAACTTCACTTAGTTTTTCAAAGGAATGTTTCAAGAAAGATTTAAAATTGACCAAAAACCATGAAAGAATTTACCAAAATACCTAAAAGTCAAGTTCTCCAAAGAGCTACCTTCAAACTTCACAGTTGTAAAGTGGGACTTGACAATCATAAAGTCACCATATGGATCAATTTGAGCTCTTCATTTCACATTAAATTTGGTACAAGAATTGCTTTCTTTCGGATGTTTCTTGAAATAAGATACTAAAACTTTGTGAGTGTAAGCTCAAGATATAGAAAATTATAATCATGAAGTGGAAAGCCGTTGTGTAGCAGCTACACAAGGCCACTTCATGATATTAAAGTTTACGGCCTCTAAACTTTATGATCATGAACACAAAGAAGCAAAATAAAAAGAAATAAAAATCAAGTTACTGACTTTCACGTTAGTTATGCTTGGAATTACTACTTGTTCCATCCTTAATTTCTATAAATAAGAGGTTTCTTACCTCGTTTAGAGAAAAATAAAAGGAATATAATAGAAAATCTCATTCTAGATATCTTCCTTTCATTTTTAGCATTCTTTGCATCATTCTCTCTCTCTCTCTTAGTTCTTTTTTGGCTTCATTCTTACAAGTATATTAAGGATTAGAATCTTAATTTCGGAAAAACTTTACTGAAATTTCTAGAGATTTTTTAAAGCATGAATCATAATCCCTAAACTTTATTGAACACAATAATTGAATCTTATAGTAGATAATAGAATCTCCATCCTTAGAAATTCAATTCTCACTCTTAGAAGAGAAAACCCCTTTTTACTCTATTTCTACTCTCTTTCTTGCATTAAGAGGATGAAATAACATTTCTAATTAGAATTCCCGCTAGTGGAATTATTGAAAGATTTTTCTAATGGAATTCCTTCTTCTTTTTTTCTAAATTAGGCATAAATTTGCTTTCATTCCTTCAAAGATTAAAAGATTAGTGAAACCTTGAACCCCCTTTGATAATAAAGAAGCATTCTAAATGTGAAAACCCCAAATTTTCTGGAATTATTTAAAATTAATTTGAATTTTTACAAAAATTGAGGTGAAATATTATATTCAATATTATATTATTTTTTAGAAAAAGAATCAAGTCTTGAAACATAGATATTTGGAATCATACTAAAAAAAATGGTTAGAATACTGTAAGCACGCTAAAATCTGAGCTCGGGTTAAAAATCCCTATTTTTCTTAATTTTTGTGAATTTATATTTACCTATAGGGGTAAAATTGTCATTTCACTTTTGTGTGGGGTCTACAAAAGTTAGTTATGCTGGGGGATAGCTAGCACAAGGAATATCAACGATAAAGAATAAACATGATGAGGAATCTCTTTTGATTTTAATAAGAAATAAAAAAATAATTCAAATAATTCAAAAACAACCTTATAAATACCCCTCCCACTATTCAAATGAAATTCTAGATCCCTAGACTCCCTCCTACTCTCTCCCTCCCTCTCTCTTTCCTCCTCTCCTTCTCTTTCTTTTCTTTTTCTTTTTTCCTTTCCTTTCCTTTTCTTTTCTCTTTCCTTCTCCCTTTACACCGCAGAGCGTGTCCGACGCATCTGCAGACACGTCATCCCTAGAAGACTAGGGTTTTCGCTTGAAAACCCTAATCCAATTAGCCATTTCATTTCAGCCTTGGATTTCAATCTCCGCTGTTGGATGGAACCAAGATGATTGATCTATTAAATCCCCAAGATTTCAGATTGATCGGGGTGTATTCACTAGTGAAATCACCAGAAAACAATAACTCTGGCAACCCATAATAGTTATCCTCCATTTTCCAGCTTCCTTTGGCAACGGCACTAGTCGAGGTTTCCAGAATTTGATTCCCCGCACTCTCCTCTTCAATTCCCCTCTAGCTATTTCTTCTCCGACTCTGGCAAACACCCGATAGCAAGAATTACAAGAACCCTAGCCGTTCGGCTAGGGCTTCAACATCCAATGAAATTCTATCTCTCCGGCTCGATTCTCTGCACCAAACGGGATCCAAGTAGGTTCCCTTTTTTTTCCCCTCCATTACAAGTCTTCCAAGTGAGATCTCCGACCTCCCAAGGATCTCTCCGGTCGTCAATCCATCGGAGACTATGGATCCAGCATGTATAGCTGAGATCCCATCTTACATGGCTCAGACGAAAACTCTGGGCCACTGGATGAGATTATGAGGCCCAAAAACCATGGGGGATGAAATCTGGGCCCCGAGCGTGGTCAAATAAGGAAGGATAGGGGAATGGGTGATTTGATGGTCCAGATCTAGACTGTCTCGCCTATCCCAGGTCACTCCTCGTACACCGGCAATCATCGATAACGTCAATCTATATAACCCAAATTGAATTTGGGTCCTTGTTTTGATTGTAAATTTCAAGCTCTAATTGAGAGCTCATTTTAACTCCAAATCAAGATTGGAAAGAAGCTATGAATTTCTGGTGAAGAATAAAATCTAATGGAAACATAAAATTTAAATTTTATTCACTGTAAATTTCTGTAAATCATAAAAAGTGGTACTAATTCCTAAGATCAGTCAAATCTGACATGATCAGACCTTAGAATTTTGATCCATTAATGATATGATGATATAATAACTTGCATAAATGGTTTGGATGTAATTGATTTGACAAATCTTAAGATCTTGACAATTAAAAGTAACAAAATCCTTGAAAATACATAATAATCTCCTTGATGAAATTGATCAAGGATGATCAGAAACTATGAATTAGTATAGATGATGTTCTAATGATAAGATCATAAGAAATGAATGGCCTGATGTGGCTAATTTCGGATAGATTGATATCTATGCCTTTAATTTTGATAAAATGACTTAAGATCTTCTTAATCGGTTGGATCAAGAAAAATCAGATCACATGATGAGATGCATCAATGATCTAGTGATGATATCACATTAAGAGAATATGATAGATCTAAATAAAAATAAAAAATCAATATTTAAACCCTTAATGGGTTGAAAAATGAATAGAAATAAAAATATGATCATGGGATCAAAATGGACAAATAAGATATATTCAAATGAGCATGTGAGTTATGATATTTTATTATAAATGTTCTTTTATTTTCTTAGTAGATTTAATTGTTAGATTTACTTATTTATGCTTTAATGTTCATGTTATGTAAATTACAAGAAAAATATAATTAAATAAAAATAAATATTGATGAACATTTACAATGAATATAGACATAGACTTAATGATAATAAGGGCTATTGTTAGTAGGATAATATAAGAAATATCATTTCCTTGGCCCAATTTAGGAGAATAATAAACATCCATGAATGACATTATTTATGTTCATGGACATAAGTTAAAATCAAGTAGAAATGGAACTTAGGGTATATGAGCTCATAGGAACCTTATAAAAAGGTGTAACTAAGGTCACTTCAGTAAATGCTAAACACGGTGGTTAAGGTGATTTTCTAATAGAGTCTCGCTCTTCCCCCACCTTCTAACGACATTTGTGAGGTCTAAACGCCTCTTTACATGAGGATTGAATTAACCACTCCGTGAGCAGCTTTTAACTGGTAAGCCTTCATCAATTCTGAAATAAGGAGGAGCTGTTTAGTATTAGGAAAGAAATAAACTATCTTCAACCAGTAAGACATTTACTGCTTGAATAATAATAAGAACATGAAAGATAGCAAATTATCTAATCCTAATAAAAATTCTAAGTAAGATAAGAACAATCAAACAAGATTCATAATGAGATCTTGAATGATCAAGAACAATGAATAGAATTATAATTTAGATTAAATGTTTGATTTTGTATAAATGTTAGATTTAAATGTAGATCAATAGATTAGATCACTGATCAATACGATCCAAGGAAAAAGATCCAAGTCATCCTATGTAAGGATGATAAAATGAACAACTAGAAAGTATAAATGAGTTGATGAATGACTATATACGTATGATTTGACATATATATGAAGAATATGATGATCAAGATCAATGAGAAGATGGATTATTAACTATAGATTGATTATAATTTCCTTAGAATTGTTTATGAATCAACAAATAATATTGAAATAAATACAAAGTGATTGATTAAACAATTATGAAATTACTTAAGGCAACAAGTGATGTTAAAATGAATACAAAGTGATTGATTAAGTAATTATGAAATTACTTAATGCGTAGAATGAGAAGATTTGAACTACATCAGTTGGACCCCCAAATCTTAAGGAAATAAGTTATATGCATATCCTATTATAACTAGACACACAGTCTGTAAGTATGAATTATTATTTTTCATACAAGCATAGAGGCTTGTGATTTTGTTTTAAAACAGGCTTATGCCTAGGGAGGCCAATGTGAGGAGCGTTATGAGGGTTTGGGCACCCGCTCTCTGAAACTGATTATGATGATGATACCGTGCCCAAAGAGAGGTAAAATGTCGGGTGGGGCAATTATGGGAAGGGCACCACTATGATAGCCATGGTTCCCCCATACAAATATGGATATGTATTTTTCACTATGGTATTAGTGGAGCATTGAGCAGTTATCCGGGCATGTTGTAAGATTGAGACTACAAGTATGGTAGTCCTTGAGATTATTTTGCATTATGATGTAATTGATTATGGCATGATGAGATGCCTTATGTTATGACATGATGAGATACCTTATTCTATGTCATGATGAGATGCTCTATAAAAGTTATTACCCATGTTGTATTGGATGATGATTCCCAATACGGTATAATTATATATTAACACTTAGTATTAATATTAAAATCAGTTTGAAAATAAGATATTATTGATGATATTGACTATATTCACGATTTTCAGTGGTTTTATCTATATGTAATATATACATATAATTCATATGATGAGTGAAGGATGAAATGGTTATCCAATTGTATAAATTGATTTATATCATGGATATAAAGAACTGTTGATTTTGAGATATATTGATTATATTTCTTAAATCTCCTACCATGCATAGCTTGTTGAGATATTTACAATATCTCACATACAGTTAAGGAAGATTGAAAGCTCAAGACTTGATGATAATCATCACTGAACTACTACTCAGGGTATTTACTTTGAGGAAGATTGTATTGATTGTTTGTTAATTTGGATTGTAATATTTGGACAAGGTATGTAATGACTACCGGGGTTATATATGTGAACCACTAGATTGATCCTAATTTTAATAAAAGTATTTCTATTGATATTCAATGGAAATTCTATTTTATACAAAAATCTATATATGATAAGTAATTTGAGGTGACACTCAGGTTTTTGACAAATAAATTTTAAAGAAAATATGTTTTCACTGTTTGTATTTTTAAAAAAATTTAAATCAAGGCCCTACCTTTGCAAATATTTATAAAATTTGGTTTAAAAACTCAGGTTGTCATACTAAAACTTAGAAGAACTTAAGAATAGTTTTTGTAAACTAGTTTTCTTTAATTAGCATCCCCTTTTATTTTTATTTCTTAACGCTCTATTTCTTTTAATCTTTGGACTAAACCTTAAGTATCTTAATGGAGAAATTTGGATTTCTAGGGTTCTAGCTTAGTGGGCTTGTTTTTATAAAAGTTAAATTTCAAGGATGAAAAATCTTGAATTCTCAGTAAGATCCCTTAGAACTTCCCACAACTTCATTTGATTTACTTGAATTTCACATATTCTAAGAGTGATACATCAAATAAGTCTCCCTTCCCATGACCTTTCCTTTGAAAGAGACACTCTAAGATTAAAGAATATTTAAGGAGAAAGTATAGCATGATGTATGTGATGATTTTTTCCAAACTAAAAGACCATTTATTTTTACAAGTTTTCTTTTTTATTTCTCTTTTGAATATAGTTCAAGGATGAAAGAATTTGTTTCCATCACATTTGATGGAGAACATCTTCTTTTGGGAATAAATAAAGAAGAAAAAGAATCCCTCCCTCCCTCTCCCTTTTTAAGCATCTTATATTAGTACTTGGAGTAGTTAAAATGCATATTTCAATTCTCGTATTAGTTGTAATTACGCTTCCAATTGTATCATTAATTTTATTTAATTTCTTAGGTAGTTTAGTGCTTTTAATGTCCCTTTTTGTGGAGATCTTTTCTTACTATAAATCTCCATTGTACACTAGACTTACATCCAATGTCCATGTACCAGATTTTTAGGGCTATCATCTTTCTAACTAATAACATGAAAGTTGAAGCTGTAAAAAATCATAAAAACTAAATTTTGAAACCACTAACATGGAGTGTTGATAGAATTTTGTAATACCAAAAACCACTAAGATATTTTTTAACCAAATTCTATAAAAACCTAAAAAATCATGAAAATCACCAACCACTATACTATTATTTCTTTTTTGGTGTAAATAGTTAATGGCTCGACAAACATGCAAACAGACCCTTAAAAGCACTTTGGTTTAGCAGAAGGCAAATGAGTATAATATTTTGCTAATAAATTAGAAAAAACTAAAAAGGGTAAATGCACTATGCAGCATGTGTATTTAAGAAGAATAAAAATTAGGGTTTTTTGCAAATTTGCCATTACATTTTGGCATTTTTGCTCAAAAGTCCAACATTTTGGCAATTTTGCAAATTTGCCAATAAGTTTTCATGAATCTTGCAAATTTGCCACTTTGTTAGGTTTTCATCCTCTTTCCCTGTTAAATTTTATAAAATTTCAATATTACTCTTATCTCTTCTGGCAGCATATTTTTCAGTGCGCTAGTGTCTACCTATCACTACCTTGTTGGCACTATCCAGATTGCCATCCCCACCCCCCACCATCAATGGTGCCGAACCCCAGGCGACAACTGGCACGGTACCCCCGTCCCTTGCACAGCCCCCTGCCTCCCCCCCTCCTCGATACCCAATTCAACCCCCTTCCTCGCTGATACCTAGTTCGGCCTCCCCTCACACTAGCTCTACCCAGTTCCCCCTTGGCTGGTGCTACCCAAATCTCTCCTCCTCTCTCAGAGCTACCCAATCGCCTCCCCCACCCCCCTTCCCACGCTAGGGCAGTCTTACCCTTGAGGTTGACTATGCCCCTGCTCGATGTCTGCTGGCTCCCTAGGTTGCAGTCCTTGCTTTCAATGACTTTTTCAATGACCAAATGTTTAGATAAGGGTAATATTGGAATTTTATAAAAGTTAACAGGAAAAGATAATAGAAACCTGATAGAATGACAAATTTGAAAACATTTTCAAAACTTAATGGCAAATCAGCAAAGGCCTAAAAACCTTCGATTTTTTAAAAAAAAGACCAAAAACTAATGGCGTATCTGCAAAACTCCCTTAAAATTATAAAAGAGCATATCAGACAACAAAACAGATCGAAGAAGCCTCTCTCCTCCAACACTAAAACAAACCCCTCCCAATTTATAATGACGCCCTTTTACTTCCCGAGCTCGCGTTCTCTTTTTCTTGCTCAGAACTTTCCGAAATGTTGGAAGAAGCCGGAGACAAACTCTTAGAATTATCGTTTTCTTCCGTCCAAGCCAGATCGATTTCTACGATCTGATTCGATCTCTTCCCAAGACCTCGATCCATGGCAGGCGCCGCCTCGGCGCTTTTCCTTCTCGATATAAAAGGCCGGGTGCTCGTCTGGCGAGATTATCGTGGAGATGTTTCTGCTGTGCAGGCTGAGCGGTTCTTCACAAAGCTCATCGAGAAGGAGGTGAGAAATTTGGGACATGAATGGTTGTAATTTGGTGGTTTTGACCAATTTTGGTTTGGTTTCGCCCAAATTTCTTATATTCGCTGATAAATACGACAAATTGTTTCATCTGTTTGATTTCGATTGATGAGTTCCTAGATAGAAAAATCTGTCTGTTTTTGTTTATTTGCTTTCTGTACAAATTGCTAAGGGTTTTACTTCTGGATCTGGTGATGTACTTCTGGAGAAAATAATCGTTTTGAATCAGTACATTTTTATCGGACAGTTGTTTCTATCTGCTCTTCTGATGAGTTGCTGTTTCTGATTAGTTGATTTTATTGTTTTAGTTCATTTAATTCCTAAAGAAAGAACAATTCGATCTTTTCCTTTTTGATCTGTGTCAGGGTGACCCGGAGAGTCAAGATCCAGTTGTGTACGATAATGGCGTTACATACATGTTTATACAACACAATAATGTTTACTTGATGACTGCGTCAAGGCAGAACTGTAATGCCGCCAGTCTTCTTCTTTTCCTGCATCGTGTTGTTGATGTAAGATCTCTTTATTTACTGTAATGTTATGGTTCTGCAGTAGTGAAGTTATATTTTTTCTGGTGAATTGCGGTGAAATTAAAGGAGGCATCTGTAATGGCAGGTTTTTAAGCATTATTTTGAAGAGTTAGAAGAAGAATCTCTAAGAGATAACTTTGTTGTTGTGGTACGAACAACTTCTGACGTTCCTTTGTCTTGACCTTCTCATATGTCTTTTTTTTTTTATGATAATATTACGAGTATACATTTTTGAGACAGAAAATAACAATAGGAAAGTGATATATTAGTTTTTTTCGTTCCTAAACATGACAAATGACACTTGCTATTATTTTTACAAAAGGAAAAACATAGAAAAAGGAAAATTGGTGCTTGTACCTGAAACCACATAAATAATAGTATATGAATGCATTATTGTATGTTGTTATTTAATGCTGTGTGGTTTTGGCAGTATGAGTTACTTGATGAAATGATGGACTTCGGATATCCTCAGTATACCGAAGCAAAGATTCTTAGCGAGTTCATTAAGACAGATGCTTACAGGATGGAAGTCACTCAACGGCCACCTATGGCTGTGACAAATGCTGTGTCATGGCGTAGTGAAGGGATAAGATACAAGAAAAACGAAGTAGGTCTCTCTCTATATGTTGCTTAGGATTGGTCTTGACAACTACATTATATGTTTAGGAAAAGCTTCTTTCTTGTTTTCTCAGGTATTCTTGGATGTGGTGGAAAGTGTCAATATACTTGTCAACAGCAATGGGCAAATTATTCGATCAGATGTTGTTGGAGCATTAAAGATGAGGACATATTTGAGGTGCATTAGTTCTTTCCATAAGTTCTTTTTTTTATGCCATTCAGGTTCCTGCAGGGGTAGACTGCTAAAAAAAAATGCAAATTAACTGTGTGGTTATCTTTCTAATATCATAGTCATTTGCATATGAAGTACAATTGTACTTTAATCAAATCTCTAAATGGATGGTTTTTCTGTGTCAATGCTCTCAGCCAACAATAGGTTTTATCGTTGGGCAAATAACTTTCGCAAGAAGAAGGAAACCATATGCATCTACATGGAAGGAAAGCAGAAAGTTATTTGCACATGTGCAAAAAGTTCTCCTCTGTCCTCCACCTATACTTATCACAGGGGAAGCATTTAATTCAATTCAAGTGAAGAGTATTTCCAACTTTTAGTAAGAACATTTTATTCATCAAGAATATGGAAAAACTTCCTTCTGAAAAAGCTAAGTATTTGGTCTCCCATCATTGTGAAATATCTTAGTGGTCAATTCTGTCCTATTTCCTCAATGTTTCATTTAGGTAAAAGAAATGGAAACAAAGTAGGTTCCAGCCAGGGTTGTGGATAACTCCTGCCAAAAACCCCAGATGGTTTAGTAATTGAACAGACATTCCAGGTGAAACACCTAGCTAGTGATGAAATTTACTAAGAACACCTGTTGTTGCATAACTTTCAGTGCTGCAGCTCCTGCTAGTTATGTATTTGTAAATTTTAGCCCCAATTCTGGACATATTGGCATTGATAGCATAAGTCATGATTTCAAAATATTGGAGAAAGTGGTGATATCTAAGATTTTCACATAAAGTGACTTACACAGAACCCATGTTATGATAGTCGCATGATACTGTTCAGACTTAGCAGTGTCAATGGCGCTAAATTGTTGAAGTTCACGATCATTTTCAGCCTCTTCAAAACATGTTAGTAAAATTCTTCTTTGGATTACTACTATTATCCTATAAGTTATTGAGGTTACTTTCTAAGATGTGGTATTTCAGTTGTCTAGTGTACAAGTCGGAACTGACAATTAGAGGGGTCCTTGCTCCTACTCTTTCAATTATCTATATGTGATACTTGGACATTGATGCTTCCATCTGTTGTTGCAAGACGGACTATTCCAGAACTCTTTTTGCTGCTTACTCTACTATCTTATCCTTTTGTGACCTACATCTCAATCCCCTAGGTGCACTCATACGTGTTGTATTTTGGTTTGTAACTGATGTTTACCTATCCTTTTTCCTTTATTTATTGAATTATACACCCAACTATCCGACTTTTTAGTTATAGAACCACTCTAGACCTAGTTTGACGATTACAATAGTACCATATATCAGTTAGATGTGTAGAACAGAAGGAGACTCAATTCTACAAATGGGCACTACCAGGTAGTTGTACAGCCTCCAATGTTTATATGGGGACTTTGCTTCCAGTATGCTTAACAAAACCCTTGTTGCTTAACCTTGCTTCGAAAGGAGAACTCCACCTATTATTGATCTATTAAATTTGGCAATCCCAAGATCAATATCTATTGAAATAGGCCATCGCTATGGAATTGACGTGAGTAAAAGAGGTTAGGTAACTAACTTAACCCAGACAGACTATCTGAAGGGAATTGTCCATTCTCTTTGTGGATGGGGGAATGAGAAGTGATCTTAGAGGTTGCAGAGGTTTTCTTGGGTTGAAGACTGAAGGAGATAAGAACAAAGTTCAATAACATCAAAAACTGCTCCTTACATCGTAAACACTCAACCTAAAATAGACTAAAAACCCTAACAAAACCTTAAAAACACATTACCAAATGTAAAACGACTAAAAGTTGAAACTACTAAGATTTCCCCATCAATCCTCTCGAGGCAGGGAAAAAAAAAAAACCTCGACTCTCAAGTGAACTCTATGTATATGGTCCTCAAGTGTCCACAAAGTAGTGTTCTTAGGATCAATGATTCATAAGAGTGGAGAGATTGAGAGGGAGGTTACCTAGAGAATCCAAGCGGGTTGGAACAAATGGAGATGTGTATTTGGAGTTTTCTGTGATTGGCGGGTGCCACTCAAACTCAAAGGAAAATTTTATAGGATGGCCACAAGGCCGGCCATGCTCTATGGATTAGAATGTTGGGCAGTTAAGGAACAGCATGCTCATAGCATGAGCGTCATAGGATTGAGGATGTTGAGATGGATGAGTGGTAAGGTAAGAAAGGATAGAATTAGGAATGAAAATATTTGAGGAAATTTAGGGGTAGCATCAATAAGTAACAAGATGAGGGAGATTAAACTTAGATGGTTTGGACATGTCCAAAGGAGACAAAAAACGGCATTGGTTAGAAGGAGTGAGGCAATGCAAGTAAAAGGTTCTAAAAGGGCAAGGGGAAGTCTCAAAAGAACATGGATAGAAGTGGTGAGGAAAGATTTAAAAACTTTGGGACTAAATGAAGCCATGTTATTTAATAGAGAGGAATGTAGGAATAAGATTCATGTGACTGACCCCTAATTGGGATAAGGTTTTGATGATGATGATGAAGTGTCTAGCCACAAAGTAGTGGCTGAGGTTGAGGATCAAAGTCATCGTCGTGTGATGGGTGTCCTGTGGCTTGTGTCAGCACATTGCGGATTGGAAAAATGAGAATATTGTAGAGATGTTTGTAGCTGTAGTAATATTCCCATAGATCAGGATTCGGCTATTGCAAAATATCTCTAGAAATTCAATTGCAATCAGACTCTGGTCAACCTACCCAATAGACTAGGATTTGCTAATCTTCGCATTCTCTAATAAAAACAACCTGCTCATCTAAAATACCATCAATATATTATTTTTGTGTTGGTGTTATAGGCAAGGGAACAAGGTTCAAAGATATGGCGGATGAGAGGTTAGGTGAGTTGTATGATTAGAGTGGAATCAATAGTCTCGAGAGAATGTGTTAGTAAGATTGGCAAAGCATCCTTTAAATGTTATCAAGTCCTCAACATTAAAAGAAGAATTAATGTCATAATTATGTGGAATATCAATAACATAAGTGTTAGGCCCAATCCTTTGCAATACTTTGAAAGGTCCTGTGCTACGAGCTTGTAACTTGCGAATGGTGCTCGAAGGAAACCTTTCAGGCCAATGCGATAGGAGTTGCTGATCTTCACCTTCCTTGGTTAAAAAAAAACCTCATCATCATCATCATCATCAAGTACTTATCCCGATTAGGGATCGGTCTGGTAAAAACAACCTGCTCATCTAAAATGGCATCAATATATTCTTTCTGTGTCGATGTCATAGGCAAAGGAACAGGGTTCAAAGACATAGTGGTGAGGTTGGGTGATAGGCTGGAATCAATAGTCTCGAGAGAATGGGTCAGCAGGAGTGGTGAAGCAATCTTTAAATGCAATCAAGTCTTTGATATTAAAACTAGAAATCATGCCATAATCATGTGGAATATCAATTACATAAGCATTAGGCCCAATCCTTTTCAATATTTGAAGGTCTTGTTGTACGGGCTTGCAGCTTGTGAACTGTGCCCGAAGGGAACTGCTCAAGCTTAATTCGAATCATGATAGTGTTACCCACGCTAAACTTGATATGAAATTTATATGCATTAGCTCTAAGTTTGTATTAGGCATTGCTGGCTTGAATTCGCTTGGCAATCTCAACATGCAAATCTTGGACCTTGCATGCAAAAGATTCAGCAATATTTCTCAAAAACCTCTACTTCATCTAGGATAATGAGTGGAATGCCAAGCAATGAATATCTCCTCAAGCATGCCTATTTCATGAAAAAATTAAGTGGTTGTCTTGGAAACTTTTGCCCTTTGTTCTATCTATCTTCATTGTGCATTACCGCTTTCTCAAACATGCCAGTGTCCCCATATGAATGGACTTCACATGGAGATGCCTTTTCAGATTCTACTTTTTATCTAGTTTAAATTCTGGACTACGGGACTTGATATCATACATACAGCAAATGTGCCATGCTTAAATAGTTAGCCTTTTCTGTCTCCAGTGCAAATTGATAGTGAGGAAGATTCTGCTAGGGATGACCTTTTTTGTTTTATTGGTTATGCAAACATTTGCTCACATTATATATCATACTTCCCTCACATCACTGGATGCTAATAAGCAATGACACATCATCTCATGCAGTGGTATGCCTGAGTGTAAGCTTGGCCTCAACGACAGAGTACTTCTGGAGGCCCAAGGTCGATCAACAAAAGGAAAAGCAATTGATCTGGATGATATCAAGTTTCATCAGTATGTGGCTGACACTTCTTTCTTCTTTTTTTTCTTGTTCTATTCTTCTGGTCAGAAGTACCTTTAGGTCATGGGTTTGTGGCGTGGGAACAGCCTCTTGCAAATGCAAGGTAAGGCTGCGTACTTTAGACCCTTGTGGTCCGCCCCTTCCCCTGACCCCGCATTTGTGCATGCACCGGGCTGCCCATTTTAGTTCTATTCTTCTGGTTTTCATGGAGTTGTTTGTATTGAGGTAACAATTACTACTCTTTCTGGTTTTATTCTTCTCAGTGCTAGTTGACATTCTGACACCTTCCTATTGGTCTAGGTGTGTGCGTTTAGCCCGTTTTGAAAATGACAGGACAATATCCTTTATACCACCTGATGGATCTTTTGATCTGATGACATACAGACTCAGCACTCAGGTTCGACCTCTTGATTTATGCATTTTTCTATTCAGTTGTGGTGTTGCTTCTGGCTCATCTTATGTGTTTTCAGGTGAAACCTTTGATCTGGGTTGAAGCTCAAGTTGAAAGACATTCAAGAAGTCGTATAGAGCTAATGGTAAAGGCACGTAGTCAGTTCAAGGAGCGAAGGTGATTTACAGTTTCGATCTTCTTTTTTTTTTTTTTAATGTGTAACTTATGACACCTTAATATTTTCTCCCATAGCAAATAATGGCCTCTATTGGTAGTTGATTTCCCAAAATCTCCTGATTTTTATTCATTAGTTGCTCTCTCTGTACAGCACAGCTACAAATGTTGAGATTGAGGTGCCTGTACCATCAGATGCTACTAACCCGAATATACGAACTTCAATGGGATCTGCCTCATATGCACCTGAAAATGATGCATTGCTCTGGAAGATAAAATCTTTTCCTGGTGGCAAGGTGCAATTCAATTCTAAAACTCTTTTATTCTCCTGCTTCCACCTGCTAGTGTTTTGTAGCAAGTAGCCACAAAATGTGGCAGGTTTGATGGTGCTATCTCTTGACACATTAGTAAACATGATGAATTTAGGAGTACATGTTGAGGGCTGAATTTAGTCTTCCAAGTATAACTGCTGAAGAAGGAGCCCCTGAGAAAAAGGCTCCCATTCGAGTGAAGTTTGAGATTCCATATTTTACTGTGTCCGGAATACAGGTAAGTGGTTCCTAATTTAAATCTCTGCTGTCTGAGATAAATTCTTAGAAGTAATTTCTATCTGATATGCATCATTGCGCATTCAAGTTGAAGAATGATTATTCTTTTATACAGATTAATGTCCTTTGTATAAGCCATGTTAATTAAGACTGTTTTCAAAGCTAGTTTTTTCTTTTTTAGGTCAAGTAGTTTCCATTATGTTTCTTTCTGTCTTCCCCAAGTTTGTGTAGTACTTACAACATAATTTCACTTTCTTTCACTATCAAAAATATTACTTATATACTTTTAGTGAAAAAGTAGTAAAACTATGTATCCTAGAAGAAAACGAGTGAAGAGAAATGGGGTGAACTGTAACAAGTCCCAAAACAAAGCAAACAACAGCCAGGAGTCCCCTCTACGCTTTCTTTCTCTTCCATATGAAAAGCTTAGGTTTTAGGGCCTTTCTGGAGACCATTTTGGGCAGGCAAATGGAGAAAACAAGTACAAGGGAATCCTTGCCGCAATGGTAGAGTTGTCGTCATGTGACCTAGAGGTCACAGGTTCGAGGTGTGGAAATAGGCTTTTGCAAAGATGCAAGGTAAGGCTGCATACTATAGATCCTTGGTGGTCCACCCCTTCCCCTGACCCCGCGTATGCAGGAGCTTCGTGCACCAGGCTGCCATTTTCTCAAAATGGAGGAGACAAGCAAAAAGTATTTTTAATGGAAAATGACAAATCTGTCCTTATTTCAGTAGTTAAACAAGGCAGTCTACTTCTAGCTACCACAACAATGGTAAACTCGATGTCCTCTGCCACAAATTGAACTGTAAGCAGTTGATTTGGTGATGATCATCCACTCCAAACTTCAACTTATGTGATCCAACACGTCCCATCAACAGCAACATAAAGTTAGACCATATTTTGGGACTGCACATGCAATCTGAATTCATGGTGATTCTACTGAAAATCTGTTCACTTCTGCACCAGCATTGCCAACCAAGCATTCTTAAGAAGGGCATAGATGTCTTCTTCACCTATAGTGCCTCTACTATGGAAGAGGTTGTTAAAGGTGTTGTCAAAATTCAAGTACTTGGTGGGGTTCGATATCATAGCATTGGCATTGGTTAGCTTCAGCACATTGCATGTTAATGCAACAGTGGCTCAGCTTTGAATAGGTTCCTATAAATTTTTTTATCCTAATATAACCGCATCACCTTCATAACTTCTTGTCGATGATGATGGACAGCCATCTTGGCCTTTTATATTGCACTAGTGTCTTTAATCCTTTTTGAACTTCCCCATGCAATTGTTTCTTTGCTATTAGAAAATAAGTTGTAATAATCACATCTGTCCCCAGTGCAGAATCCCAAATGAACTCTTTCTTTTAATGTGGATTCTCGATCTGCTATTTATGTATTCAGCTTGTGGTAGATAAATCTTAGCAATTGACTATTTGGCCCGTTGAAGGTGGTGATTAGTAAAATCGTTCCATTCGTCTTGAAGAAGGTGCTTAATCTGTTCACCACTTCTCATAGACTGATGAATGGTAAGAGAGGGAGATTATGTGTTTGCTTTGTTTGAAGCTTCTTCTGTTATGTCTTATTTGCTGCAAATCTAGTGGCTGGATGGATGTTAGAATCAAAAGTTACTGAAGGCAGATTGATGTGCAAGTTGGTCCTAAAGGCATCTTCGTGGGAGACTGGAAGGAGAGATGACATAATTTCTCAGGGCAGGAACTAAGGTGTCCATCAAATTCATTAAAGTTGTAACTTTTCAGCTATGAAGCGGTGGGTGCCAAGTTATCTTTTTTCTCTGGTTGTCTACACAGAAAGTGAAAACATGCTGGGTAGAATGGAGAGAGAGTTCAATCATGGAGCCCAGTACATGAAACCTCAGTAGGTCCTGTGCTGTCTGGATTAGCGTGAAAGATGCTGTGTCATTGTTAGGATGTTGGAGTTAGGTTGCTATCTGTGGGAATGAGTGGGTTTTCAAAGCTCTGGCTTAAGCTCAGTGCAGACGGTTGATTAATTGGACCAGTCTGGGACCAGGCCCAAACCCAGTGTCACCTAATGAGGGCAGAGTGATGGCAGGTCTCCAAGTCTGGGCTCGACAATAGCAACTGTTACTTGTGGATTGTGATTTCTTCATATTTATCGATTGGACAAAGGATATTGATTAGGTGACATTGGATATTCCTTCATGTTCCCTTAGGATATAGGGAACTGCTGCAGGTAGTAAAATTGGAGTCTTATAATTTTTGTAGATTGGCATTAACAGGCCTGATTGGTGTAATGAGTTCTTCTACGTTCCTTCAGTGAATTAAACTAGGTGTGGAGTGGTTTGGTTGAGTGTTTTTAGGTTGCTTTTTTGAGTAACCAAGTTGTTCCTATTGGGCTTGCTCCTATTTGTGCTCTTTCATGAATAGTTTCTTCCACATTACTCGAGGGAATTAATGAAGCACAAATTTAGAGAGAATGGTTTTGTTCAAGGTTTGAATTATTACATGTCGTGAATTACAGAGGAGTGGATGTGGCAAAGGTGGGCTTGATCTCCTGCCTTGTGACTTTGATATTTGGTTCCAACTTCACATTATAGCGTCTCCTCCCTGGTATTGGAATTGATTGGAAAGGACATGTAATAGTGGTTAAGTGTAGTCCAGATCGATTGCTATCAAAAGCATCCGTTCAAGCTGAACCCAGGTTCTCATTGTTGGGTTTTCTAACTTTAATACTGACATGTAGAAGAGGAGCTTTTGATGGAAACTGTGATTCTAGACATTGTTCATGAAATGTGATTTGATCATGTTGTAGACCCTAATTTTAAAAGATTGATGTTTCTTGTTATAACGTTGTTGGAGTAGCCCAAGGCAACCTCCTTCCTGTATAGCTAGAGAGTGCTTCTGATGCATGATCTAACTGTCAATGAAGCCATGTCAATTTGTTATTTCTGTTTTTGGCAGTCTGGATGGACTTAGACAAGCTGTTTTCCATTGTTATGTTTTCCTTGTCTTTTCTTGGTGGGGGGGGGTTGTATAAGTTCTGATATTTATGACCATAAGATTCCTTCATACCTGGAAACTTTTTCTCAAGAAGCAGCGGAAGCAGCTTGCTAGTAAGGGGCCCTATAATCATTTAATTTCATCTGTTTTTCACAATATTTGCTAATTAAAAACATTAATATTCAATTACATCATAAAGCTTATGACCAATTACTAAAACTAAAAGCCTTTTATGACCAATTACAACATAAAGTCTCTGAAATATCTCAAAGATTCACATGCTGTTTAATATACTATAATGCAAAAATGAAGGAATTAATAGGTTTAACTTACCTGTAAAAAAGGTTGATTTCTCTTGCTGTTATGCATGAACTCCAGCAAACCACTTTTGAGAAGATGACAACCAGATCTCCGGCCAACTATCTCAAAATATTAAGAGCTTATGAGTTATGAGAGTTGTTGTTAATTTATTTCATTCTGTGTTCATGTAGACACCAATATAGTGCCTTGGATTCCCTGATTTTCACATTAGTTTTAGACTTAAAGCTGTTGAATCTGCTATGACATGAACTTTCTTTGAATTTTTATTCTAGATATGATTCAAAGGAACTTAAAGCTGCCTGTAAAGAAAAACGTTGTAGTATTATTTCTTTGGGTGGCCATATAAAAAACAAGTCCCATAATATACTACATGACAGTCCAAATCGAGTCCACAAAAAATACTAATTTTGAAATTTTTTTTGGAAATATTGCTCGATATTTTAGCCCTTTGACTAATTGAGTGATTAAGAAGAGCCTATGACATTAGACAAATGTATCAAAAGGCTAGTTTGGTTTTATGCCTGGGAGGTCTACCATAGAAGCTAATTTCTTAATTCCTACTTAGACAATTAATAGAGAAATATAGGGAGAGGAGGAAGGATCATCACATGGTCTTTATAAAGTAGGACAAAGCTTAGGATAGAGTCCTCAGAGAGTTAATATGATGAGTGTTAGGGGAGAAAGGGGTTTCGCGGAGGTATATAGACATAATTAATTATTTGTATGAGGGAGCAGTAACAAATATTAGGACTACTAGTGGAGAGACTGGTGATTTCCCTATCATTAGAGAATTGCACCAGGGATTAGCATTGAGCTCATACCTTTCCACATTAGTTATGAATGAGTTAACAAAATATCTGTACAAGGAGATTCTATGGTGCATGTTATTTGCAAATGACATAGTCTATGTAGTTAGAGGCGCACCTAGGCTATGCTAGGTGCACGTACTTGCTTGAATTTTGTAAAGTTGCAAGGGTTTCAAGCTCCAATGCCTGGGGTGCGCCTAGAGCCTATGTTCAGGCACCCCTTCAACACCTAGGCGCAGGTGACGAGTTGTTAAAACCCCAAACTTCAAATTTTTTCATCTTCCAATCCTATTTTCTCTTCTCTTAAGAGTTTCTATTGTGGAAATGACTATTCCTCTTCAAGCTTTTACATATCTAAGTGAAGAAAAGGTATGGATTCATGAATCTTCCACCTAAAGCCCTATTTTTCTGTAAAATAAATAAATAAATAAAAATTTAGAAATGAGTTCCATTTTTTTTTTCATTTTTGGCTAACCTTTTTTTTAATTTTTTATAAATAAATCTTGATGGTTTCTCATTCTATAGGTAGAAACAAACATTCCATTTGATTTTCTTGTTTGTTTGCTATAGATTTAACTTATTTTTAGGTCATTTTTTCAAAAAAATTTTGAAAAAACAATTACTGAATTTTGAAATAACTTTTGTTTTTTACATTTATTCCTTGAAATAGAATTTCATTCACACATATAGCTTCCATTCATAGAAATTAGCATGTTTGAGTAATATTTCATCATAGAATTGTGTCTCTATGTTTTTCTTACGTTTTTTGGAATTTAGGAATTTTTGGAATTTTTATAATTCTTAATATTTATTTTTGTGCCTCGTGATTTAGGCGTGTGCTTGGACCTGCTTAGGTCCTCTAGGCTTCAGGTGCACCCCTTGCGCTTTTAACTACATAGGATAGTTTTGATTGATAAGATAAGGGAGGGCATAAACATAAAGCTAGAGTTGTAGAGAGATGCTATGGTAAAATTAGCTGAACTAATATAGAGTATATGGAATGCTATTTTAGCAGGGAGAGGAGTAGGAGTAGGAGTGGAGCACCAATAAAGATTGATAACCAAGAAGTCCCCTTAAAAGTACACTTCTGTTACTTGGGATCAATAATTCATGAGAGTGGAGAGATTGAAAGGGAAGTTACCTAGAGAATCCAAGTGGGTTAGAACAAATGAAGATGAGCCTTTGGAGTTTTATGTGATCAGAGAGTGCCACTCAAACTGAAAGGAAAATTCTAAAGGATGGTGGTAAGGCTGGCCATAGTCTATGGATCAAAGCGTTGGGCAGTTAAGAAACAACATATATAGTATGAGTGTAGCCGAAATAAGGATGTTGAGATGGATGAGTGGCAAGTTAAAAAAGGATAATATTAGAAATGAAAACATTAGAGTAAACTTAGTAGTACCTAGATAACAAGATGAGGAAGGGTAGAATTAGATTGTTCAGACATGTCTAATGGAGACCAAGAATGGTACCATTTAGGAGTGAGTCAATCTAAGTCAAAGGCTCTAAAAAGGTAAGGGGAAGGCCTAAAAGGACGTGGATATAAGTGGTGAGAAAAGATTTAAAAACTTTTAGACTAATTGAGGTTATGACCCTTGATAGAGGGGAATGGAGGAACGAGATTCATTTATCCGACCCCTAATCGGCATAAGGCTTTGTTGTTGATGATGAAAATATTAATATTCAAGTGATAGAAAAGTAAGCATTTTGCCACTTGATATGCATTTTGTTTTTTACCGGAAAATGTATTTTCCTAGACTGATGAGTTACATATTATGATGAGCTTCTATAAATGAGTTACAACTTAAAAGATTGATGAATAATTTCTCACTAATCATTTTATCTATCCATCTCTTTCTTGTAGGTCCGGTACCTGAAAATCATTGAAAAAAGTGGCTATCAGGCTCTTCCATGGGTTAGATACATCACAATGGCCGGCGAATATGAACTTAGGCTCATCTAGTTCACGTTTCCCGTTACTTCTCATCACAATGCTCCTGGTCTAGAGGTTCCAAGAAAGTTAGAGGTGGTGGGAAGTGCCTCGACTACACTGTTCCCGTGCTTGGCACAGATCTTGTTTCCTTTGTGTGATACTGTTCTATGTAAGGATGGTTCTTAAGGGCGCCGTGCTCTAAGACTCTGTACACATTTTTGCGGGAATTAAGTCATTTGTTGGAAATAGAAGAGCTGTTCGTGATCTTCGATTCAAAATCTTGCGGAGCAGGATGCAGGTGGAATGGAAAAAAACAGAAGGGAAAATAAGAAAAAAAAACCTGAAGGCCATCCGTATAGCGGGGATATCTGTTATCACAGTATTATGGACCTTGCATCTCTTCTTCAAATTCTTGAATGAGTAGAAAGCTTGCCCTTTGGCATCGATCTTCGACGTTCAGTAATTTGCATTAATTAATTAAAGCAAAATGGTAACACGAAAGACCATCACTTTGGATGCACTCCCTAATATAATATGCTTCAGTTGCTCTAACAAGCAGCTGAGTGACACCGTTATTTCGGCTACCAATACAATTAGAACCTAAATTTGATATAGACAAGATGGATAATAACGGTTGCAGAAAGAAAATGAGTGATGTATCTGCATTTTTTTTTTTTCGGGTTGAATGGCAAGAATTTTTTGAAGCCAATATAAATTGAGAAAGAACAAGACTCAGGTATTCGTTCTTTATTTTGGTTGAATGGTGGGACTTTATTCGATTCTAAACAGGTTGAGATGATCAATAGACACAACCACAAAGCGCCTAAAGACACCTTAGGTAGAGAATTCCTTATTTATACTTTTTGAGTGGTAGGACTTACGCATCCTCAGATAATTTTCCTTAT
Source organism: Warburgia ugandensis (assembly GCA_035236585.1). Classification (NCBI taxonomy): domain Eukaryota; kingdom Viridiplantae; phylum Streptophyta; class Magnoliopsida; order Canellales; family Canellaceae; genus Warburgia; species Warburgia ugandensis. The sequence continues at coordinate 6,451,905 of CP141136.1, forward strand.
TCCTGGTAGTAATACTTATCTTCTACACTATAGATATATAAAGTAAACACCCTGCATATGAAAGTGCGACGGATTTACCAAGGGGTGTTTGCTTTATATATAGTACTTTACTAGCAAGAGGACGTGCTACTTGTTTGTAGCATGAAATCTCCTTTCCTGTGCCTACTTTTTTAGACGATCCAAGTTGTTCATTGGATTCACCCTTTTTCAAGATCGAGGGCTATTGAAGATATCATCCAACAGTACCTCTAAGATAGACCCCTGCTCCAATTCGCTGCACAAACATATCACATATAATTTTTAGAGACACATAGAGTTGTAACCCAACCACCTAACATATACTTTATCTCTTAAACAATAAGAGAGAAAGAGTGTTCTTTTTTTTTTTTTTTTTGGTAAATGAAAAAATCCATTAATCAAAAAGAACAAAGCAAAAAATGTATTCCAGATAAAACAAAGACACTTTCCTAAATGTGCCTAGACATTGATTATCATATCTAAGCGCATCTAGTACATATATATAGGAGGAACATAGAACCATATCTCACTAGTTTTAGACTTAGAGACCTTTGTGACTAATTTACCCACTACAATATTGGCCTCACTTTACATGTTTAGAAGAAATTCTAGAAACCTACTCAATGTTTGAAAACATGCCTCCTTGATCCTTGCATTCTTCCACATCCAATTTGATCTCTTTTCCTTTGCTATTGCTTGCACTACCACCTCGGAGTCCAAGATGATTAGTAAGTTTTGAATATTGAGGCTGGATGACAAAGAAAGTCCAAGGAATAATGTCCATCATCCCACGCCATTGTTAGATTGACTTCCATGTTAGATGCTATGAGCTATAATAAATTTCCCATTATCATCCTGAATAACTCTACCCACTCTAGTTGTTCCTGGATTCTTCCATGCCAATCTGTCAAAAGCAAGCTAAAGAAAACCTAAAAGAGGAGGTTCCAATGAAACATTCGTATATTTGGGAGTGGCTTGCATAATATTTATTTTTTTCCACCAATCTAGGAACTTTTGAGATGTAGAATACCTCAACCAGTCTGAAAATGAATTTGCATATGTGATCCTCATTTCAAGTATCTTATTGGTGAATTTTATGGTTCTGAGTGTTACAATTTTTTCATGCTAAAAAATGCACGTGCTTTTAGGATTAGAATTGAAGTACGATATTATATTTACCTGAGTTGATCCAAGCACTAATAGCCTCCTTAGTAGTTGTGACATCTTTACAACTGATGCAGCCTAGGTCTACAAGGATATTCCATAATGATCTCACCTCGTCCAAATTAGGTGAAAATCCAATTCATTTGCTTGGCCTCAAAGAGGACATGATGTGTTTGCCATGTGGAAGATCTTATAAAGATGCAAGTGTGTCGGTATAAGATGGTAGGCTAGAAGCGAAAAGAATATCTTAACTTAGGGATGAAATGAAGTTTCCAAATATGCTTCCATTTATCATGTTGTTAAGGCATAAATGAATTCAAAGTCAACATGTAATAATAAGATTTGACAAAAAAAAATTCCATTAATAGGTGGTTTCCAAATGAGGTCCTCATGCTGTATTGATAAAAGACTGTGCCCTAACTTCACTTTGTATATCAACGGAGAAGATCCTGAAAGGAGGTTTTCCATTGCCCAAATTACTGGTCCATCATTTGAATGAGAGTATTAGTTATATTTGTTTTTGCATTGTTAATAAGATTGTGTCAATCAAAGAAGTATTTATCTGATCAAGTCATTTGTCTCTCCATATTCAGATGCGGCTACCATCATCTCGAGACAATAAGAGACCCTATGCTAGTGTATTGTGAGCTCTCAGTATAGCTTTCCAAGTTGTTGAACTAGATGATTTGATGTCAACATCTTAAAAGGATTGCTTCCCCAAGTTCTTGACTTTGATAAATTTGAACTAGAGAGATGATGAGTTTAGTCAAAACTATCCAGCCCAGCTTAGCTTTGAAACACTGATCCATAACATTTAGATCACAAAGTCCAAAACTACCAGCATATTTATGCATACAAATATGATCCCAACTAATCAAGTGAAGGCCATTTTTATCTTTAGGGTGGTTCCAAATAAAATCTTTTTGTCTTCTCTCACATTATCGGAGGATACATTGTAGCATCGGTAAAGCTGCAAGGCAATAGTAGGACATACCTGATGTAAGAGCCTTGTTAAAGAAGTATGACCTACTTGGAAAGAAAATGTTATTTCCATCTAGTTAGTTTCTTTTGAACTCAATAAACTAGATATTGACAAACTTTGGCTTTGGGTTTTTTAGAGAAAAGAGGAACCTCCATATAAGAATCGACTATTATATTTCTATAGATATGAAAGGCTTGCTTTGATGGCTTTTTGATATATTTCAAAACTAAATTTTAATGTTGATTTGTCCAATGTGTTGGAGAGACCTGATTCAGTAGCAAGAGTATTCAACAATCTACAAGTAGTCCTGTAATTTTCAAAGGAAGTTTTAGCAAAAAGCATGAGGTCATCAACATAAAAGTGAAAGATAGGTGGTTGATTCTTGCCTAAGAACATCTAGAAAAAGGTTCCTTTCTCTACTACCTACTCCAAAGATGATGATATAGCTTCAACATCATTATCATCAAGTCCTTATCTAGATTAGGGGTTGGCCATATGAATGTCGTTCCTCGATTCCCCTTTACTAAGCATCATGTCTTCATTTAGTCCAATACTTTTTAAATATTTTCTCACTGCTTCTATCCACGTTCTTTTGGGCCTTCCCCTTGCCCTTTTGTGACCTTCAACTTGGATTGCCTCACTCCTAATTGGTGCCTTTTTAGTCTCTGTTGGGCATGTCCAAACTATTTAAGTCTAATCTTCCTCATCTTATTACCTATTGGTGCTATTCTTAAGTTTCTTCTAATATTTTCATTTCTAATTCTATCCTTTCTTGTCTTGCCACTCATCCATCTCAACATTTTCATTTTAGCTACGCTCATCCTATGTACATGTTCTTCATTAACTATCAAACTCCTCAAACTCATAGATCATGGCCGGCCTTACAGCCATCCTATAGAAATTTTCTTTTAGTTTGCATGGCACCAGCTTATCACAAAAAACTCTAGAGATGTATTTACATTTGTTCCAATTCACTTCAATTATTTGTGTAAACTCCTTATCAATCTCTTCTCTCTTATAAATTATCGATCTCAAGTATCAAAAGTGGTCTTTTATGGGGACTTCTTGGTTTATCAATCATTATTAGTGCTCAGCTCTCTCTTCTCTCCTTGCTAGAATTGCATTTCATATACTCTATCTTAGTTTGGTTAATTCGAAATCATTTATATTCTAATGCATCTCTCCATAACTTTACCTTTGTGTTTATGCCCTATCTTATCTTATCAATCAAAACTATATCATCAATAAATAACATGCACCATAGAATCTCATCATGTAAGTGTTTCATTAACTCATCCATAACCAACATGAAAAGGTATGGGCTCAATACCAACCATTGGTGCAATCCTATAGAGATAGAAAAATCACCAATATCTCAGCTAGTGGTCCTAACATTTGTTACCGCTTCCTCATACATATCCTCAATATGTCTATATACCCACATGAAACCCGTTTCTCACTTAACACCCACCAAATGAACTCTCCGAGGATACTATCATAAGCTTTTTTGAAGTCAATAAAGACTATGTGGAGGACCTTCCTCCTCTCTCTATATTTTTATATCAATTGTCTAACTAGGAAAATAGCTTGCATGGTAGTCCTCCTAGGCGTGAAGACAAAGTGGTTCTTTGATACACTCATCTCATATCATAACCTCTTCTCAATCCCTCTTTCAAAAAGTTTCATGGTATGGCTCATAGGTTTGATGCCACAATAATTAGTGCAACTTTTGTATGTCTCTATGATAAAGCTTCAATACAAAGCACAAATAAATATGAGATAAGAGATCTCCTTAAAGAAAACTAGGAGTGGAGATACATAACATGATAAGATCAATAATTTTTTGGTGGGAATTTAATTTGGTCTAAGACCTATATGAGGAAACACCATTCAACTAAGTCACATGCTTTGTCAAGGTCAACTTAAAAATACTTTGATGGCAAGATTTGGGTGCCTTGCTTGCGTTTTTCTAAATACCGTAAGAATCTCACACACAAGAAGAATGTTCTCTTGAATGCGTCTACCTAGAACAAAAGTCACCCAACTTGGATTGATAAAATTTACAAGATGAGGTTTGACCCTAGTGGTTAGCACCTTAGTGATAATTTTGTAACTGACATTGCAAGAATATTTGGCATGAATTTACTTGCCACTAAACCTGCTTATATTTGGGAATAAGAGTGATGAAGTCTTATTCCTTTGCTTAGGAAATACTCTAGAAGAAAAAGCAACTAAAACCATAAAGAATTTGGAGTGCCCAAGTTGAGTCTAGCTATGTAGAAAAACTTGTAGGAAAACCTTTTAGCACTGGAATGTTTGCTAGACCAAAATGAAATATTGCTCTTCTACACTCCTCCACAGTAATTGATATCTTTATATCAACCTTGGCCTCTAGCAACTTAATATTCTCAATAAGAGTTGCATCCTACGTAAGGTTTCTACTCATAAAAAGAATGATCAAATTAATTTTGTTTCGAATAGTTGATTGATCATATGTGAATTCCCCAATCTTCAGTATTAAATAAGAGATGTAGTTCCTTTTACTTCTCGACCGAATGAAATATTGATAGTATTTAGTGTTAAGATCCCACATTTGACTCCAAATCCAATCTAGATTTCTGATTCCAATGAATTTTCCAAGTACACAAAAGGTTATGCCATTGATGTAAAGTTACTCTTTCATGTCCACGGTCAATGGGAGTTCAAGATTGAATCTTAAGTAACTTATGTTGAAGCAAATCAATACATGCATTGATATTTTCAAAACATGATCAATTCTAGTAACTGTGATCATATTAAAAAATTTTAAGTTTCTCATTGACAATGAACTAGTGGAGCCTTGAATATTCTCACTCAATTCTTTATTCACAATATCACCAAAAGAGTCATGATGTTGCCATATAAGTTAAAATTGAAGTGGTCTACGACCTAAATCAGCCTATAAATAGTATCATGGAGAAGTGGGTAGTGGTAAAAAACTATTCTAGGGAGGTGACTAAGGTGGGAATTAGGTAAAGCAATGCCTAGTCTCCAATAACAAGAGCACAATCTAGTCTCTTAAGAATGAGCAATGGCTCACGATGACAGTTTGACCATGTAAATAGTGGTCCCAAAAAACAGCAAGACTACCAAAGATAGCCCATCACAAAGTAAATTAATATCAAGATTAGAGGGTAATCCCCACCCCATTGTTTAGCAAAGTGACAAATATCATTAAAATCTCTGATAAAACACTTGTAATATAAAGTTCAAAATTTTAGATAGATCTTCACAAAAGGTTACAATTCACGGATTAATGCTGGAATAAATACAAATAGGAGCTATATTTTTTGGTCATTATCATGCCAGTTTGCTTCAAAGGCAATAAATTGTAGCATCGTATAGATATTGCTGACAACCACTGACAGGTCATCCTAGAGAAAAAAGGAGACTTCAAAAAAGACCTAAAGGCACAATAATTCATGTAAACTAGGTGTTAGCTTGCACCTTATCAAGGAAGGTATCCCCCTCCATTCTCAATTTTAGTTTCCGAAAAGAAAAGAAAAGAAAAGAAGACTATACGAGGTTTAAACTCTCTTAGAAGATTCTTTTTCGCATGCCAAAAGGTTGCACGATGGGATCCTCTAGAATTTCCATACAATAATTTGATAAGAGAAAAGATAAGCTTTGAACCATAGCTTTAGTTTGAAGGTAAATTAGTGACACTTTCTTTCGCATCTTGATCACCTTTTCACCGTCATTGTTACAAGAAATGGCCCATTTCTTGTAAAGATTAAGTAAGAATCTCATGTTCTATGTATTATTAGGATGTCTCACAGCTTCGACATCCAAAAGACAAAGTTTTACAGTATCCATCTCTTGGAAAGTCCTAGGTCGGTGATATTGCCCTTGAACCCATTGGATGAGAGGCAGGAAGAAGAAAGGAGAAGCCGCCATGGATGCTATATGTTTAGTTCTCAATGGTGGGTGTGAAGCATTCATGCGTGCAGAGGCACAACATTCATATATCATACCTACAAGGCCTCTAAGTACAAGGCACCTTAAATTGGGAATTTTCACAATCGTCTCCCTAGTTTGACATGCCACAGCATTTGAGATGGTGAAATCAAGGCATTAGAACTTGTTTATAGGGATCTAAAAATCCATGAGGTACATTTTACTCCTTCAGAGGTTTGAAACTTTTGACCAGGCTTTCATACCATAAGAGATTACAACTTGTTACTAAATAGTCTGGGAGAGTCCTTATTATAATATTGAGTCATCCAATGAGGCCTTTTTATACTTTTCTAAAGAGAAAGGTGAAGAGATAACATGGGGTCCTTTGAGAAATTTATGTTTATCTATCAAGATGGAAGCATGGTATCCATCTGATTGGGAATCAAATTCAATGTACGCACCATTAGCCCCTGGTTATTCATTATAAGCTAACATTGAGTTAAAACAATTCTAATCTGCCAGCCCATCTTCATTAATTGATTAAGCTCTTGTTAACTGTTTTTAAGGACCGAGAATTTGTTATTAGAAGACCAAGACGCGTGTTGATTCGCTGAGACTGACGTAGACATCTTGTTGGTCAGCATACAAAATTCCTCCTTATCAATCGTTGAGTAATTCAAGCGTCATCGTCCATATGGTCAAATGCCATGCTTTTGGCTTGGTTAAAGGGCCCTTGCTCTCCTTTTTATCAGACACTCGGTAGCGTATCCGACAACACTCCACAAAAACAACACCGTGACGGTAAACTATCATAAACGATATCTTGGGAGAAGCTTTGCCCACGATAAGAGATGAGAATATTTTCTAGGAGCTCTTTAGAAAGGTAAAGGGCAGCCTCGGTGCACGAAGCTTTGACTTATGCAGGGTCTGGGAAAGAAGCAGACCACAAGAGCTTAAAGTACACAGCCTTACCTTGCATTTTGCAAGAAGCTGTTTCCACACCTTGAACATGTAACTTCAAGATCACATGATGACAACCTTTAGAAAGGTCACTCAAATTTTTGTATAGTGGGCATTAGTTGAAAGAACAAACTTTTTATGTACAATTTGCCCCGTCCAAAATTCCAAAAAGATGGGAATTCCTAAATGGGCAATGCATAGTAATGGTTCATCCAACAGTATTTAAGAGAAAGAAAAGGAAGCTTAATCCAAGCAGGAACAAATAATAATGAATTAGGAGAAGACACAATTCCTTTTCCATGGGCAGGATTTAATAAGAAAAGAAATCACAGGACAAAAACCTTTGGAGATAACCCCTTGGTAAAGGTGTGGCTTGTCAAAATAAGGCAGCCTCGGTGCACGAAGCTCCCGCCTATGCGGGGTCCGGGTAAGGGGCGGACCATAATGGCCTATTATAGGCAGCCTTATCTTGCATTTTGCAAGAGGCTGATTCCACGCCTTGAACCCGTAACGTCAAGGTCACATGACGACAACTTTTACCGTTGCGCCAAGGCTCCCCTTCTGGCTTGTCAAAATAAATGGAATAGAAATTAAAACCGAGAACAAGGATTTTATAAGGAGCGCCTGTCTAAATCTTATATTGACCCCAACATACCTTAGAATGTGATGGATTCCCAAACATGACATTACCAATCAATCCCTTGTTATACACTTATCAGTTTTCTTCAACCATTAAAGACTCCATACAGATCATTCAGTTCATTTCCTTGTTTCTGAAGAGCAGATGTAAGCATAGTTCTTCTGACAACCAGCTTTATACTACTAAGAATTGCAAATCCAGCGTGATTCACTTGTTTGCGTTTGTATAGCATCAGCCTGAGAAGGTTTGTGAGGGAGGGATTCCTCCATCTCAATGATGATTTAGCATGATATTACAATTAGTCATCACAAGCTACACAAAAGGAAGAAGGGAAGCCTTGGTGCAACAATAAAAGTTGTCGTCGTGTGACCTTGAGGTCACGGGTTCAAGGTGTGAAAACAGTCTCTTGCAAAAATACAAGGTAAGGCTGCGTATTATAGATCCTTGTGGTCTGCTCCTTCCTCGGACTCCGCATAGGTGGGAGCTTGGTGCACCGGAGCGGCCCTTTAAGCTATAAAAAGGAAGAAGAGATTTGAGGGACTAAGAGACTGCGAATGAGAGAGAGAGATGGGTCTAGTATATAGGAATAATTATCTTCGCTCATGCTTCCCTTAAAAAGTGGAGTCTATTTCTTGTACTATTTTACTTTTCTAAATCTACAATATTGATCACCAAAATTTTCTAGCATGTTAGAGAATAATATCTTAGTTTGTTTAATACCTTGTATTTTTGCCTTTGCTACTCTTCCTTTAGTGGGTTTGTAATCTCTTTATATTTACATGCATAGATGAAAGTGTATTTTGAAAAAAGAGGTGAGAGAGCATTAGGATAGTCGGGTGGAAGGGTATTTGGGAAAGGAATTCTATGGAAATGGTTTTTTACTGGCAAAAAATTACCACCACTAAGATGAAAATACTGTTACAATGGGTTCTTGCAGCCAGAAGATGGCTACTACTAAAAATAAAAATTACTGATGAATATATTCTTATCTCACACATGCATGTATATTTGTTTGCGATTAGTATTGTATATAAAAGAAGATGAATGATAAGATAGTGCATCCACTACAACAGTTGCTTGTGCTCTACTTTTGCATGTTGGGTCTCACAAATGGTTGATTGAACTTGTTCATCTGATTTTTCTGCTTGACTACTGCTTTGAAAAGAGGAGTGAAAGTTAAAGCCTAGAAACAAAATAGGTGTTCTCCTGATCACAACATATGGATGATGGCAAATCTTGTTTAAAGAATAGCCCATATTCAATAAGTAATAAGCACATTTTTGGATGTTATATTCAGCCAGTTTCCTCATTGTTTAGTATTTAAGTGATCCTCAGTTAATGAAATTAGATGGATGGGGCAAATTTGACTCATTCCTCTCGTTGCTCTAACTTTGAATTTATGAGTTTTTTTTGCAGATTTGTCATTATTTTATTGTATTTTTGCAGAAAAACCTAACATTTTTAACTTTTTGCAAATTTACTATTAAATTTTCAAAATCTTTGCAAATTTGCCATTCCGTTAGATTACACCGTTAGTTTTTTATATATATCAAATTCCGATATTACCCTTATTCAACAGACGTGGGGTCGTCGGAGACACAGAGGGGGTAGCCAGGGAGGGGGAGGTGGTAGCGCCGGCCGCAGTAGGGTGGTCTGGATAGCGCTAGTCGGGAGGTTGGGGTATGGGTAGCGAGGGGGGGAGGGGGGTGTACCAGGGGCCGAGCTGGGGGTGTACCCCGGGGGTGGGTGGGAAGGGGGCCGGGTTACCGGGGAGGGGGGGACTGGGTATCCGGCGAGGTGTGGGGGTGGGGGGTGGGGCTGGGAGCAGGTACAGGGGGCGGGGGTGCCGGGGAGGGGGAATAGGAGGCCGGGAAGGGTGGGCGGTGGGCCGGCGTAGCGGGAAGGGGGAACAGGGGGCCGGGCGTCTGGTACAAAGGCAGGGAAGGGGGGCGGGGGCTGGGCGTCTGGTACGGAGGCCAGGAAATGGGGGCGGGGAGGGGAAGAGGGGCGTGGACTGGGCGTCTGGTACAGAGGTCGGGAACGGGGGGCAGGGGAGGGTTGGTGGCCGGCTGGAAAGAGGGGGCGGGGAGGTGGAACAGAAGGCCGGGAAAGGGGTGGGCGGCTTGTACGGGGGAAGAGGGGGCGGGGGGATGGTGGGAGGTTGGGACCGGGGGAGGGAGCGTGGCGGGGAAGGGTAACAGCAGGCCGGGAAGGGGGTTGGGCGGCTGGTACAGGGGTACCGGAGAGCGGGAAGAGGGACAGGAGACGGGGAGGGGGTGGGGGTCGGGTGGGCGGCTGGTACAGGGCGGGGCCGGCGTAGAGAGGAGTGGGGGCTGGGGTAACGGAGTAGGCAGTCTGGGTATCACCGGAAAATGGGCCGGAAAGAGCGACTGCGAAAGGATAATATTGATATTTAATAAAAATTAACAGCTAAAATAGATGAAAAATTACCATAATCGCAAATTTGTAAAGTTTTAAAAAATATAGTGGCAAATTTGAAAAAAGTAAAAATATTAGGTTTTTCTGCAAAAATCTGCAAAAATTCCTAAATTTATTGTAAGTTAAAAAATATGGTTTAGATGATTCTAAATGCTTCATGTATTGTTTGTGAAGCTTATAAACTGTTCATTTCTTAATCATCCAAACCACTTTTCTTTTTAATTTATAAAACGTCTAAGGCAAATAAGACGAACGAGTTGAATCATTTGGAAGTACGTAGACCGCACGGCCTTTGATTAATGTGGTCCCATTGTAACCATGTCACTCCATTCTAGGTGTCACCCAAAATCTATTTTAAAGCCACTGCTCATGGAACGTCCGACAAAATGAACTTCCAGGACCGCTCTGGGTTGCCCCGGTCGAAGACCGAAAGCTCTGTTTGAGTGGCCCTAGCAGTTGACGCAGACACCGACTTCTGTCCGACTTCAACTTCCCCCACTTTATAAGTGTTGCATCAGCAAAATTTCCCCACTTCTTCTTCCTCTTCCCGCTTAGCGCAAAGGAAAAGAAAAACAAATGATGGACTCATATTCTCCCCTACTGGAGAGAATCCGAGTCCCTCAACCCTCAATGCAACGATTCGCTGTAGTCTCCATTTTCGATAAACTCCGTTCTGCGCCTTGCTACCTCAACGCTGATTCAGATCCCGGAAGAACCGCTATTTCCCAATGCCTCCAATCCAATTCCCCCGCTGTCGTTGATCAATCGGTTCGTGAACTCTGTCGCCTTGTAAAGGAAGGGAAATTGGAAGTTCCTCGTGGACTTCTGGAGCTCCAAGCTGTTCTTGAGGCTTGCGATTCGCGATTTATTGATGTGTTTGTTAAAGGGATCGGTTTTCTTTGTCGCTATGCTTTTCGGAAAGATCCCAATTGGAGTTTCGATTCCCCGGAAGTTCATCCTTTTGTTAAGGTAAAGTTTCGCGAGTCTCCTTTCTGGCAGAATGGTGTTTCGTTAACTTTCGTTGGTGAAGTTGGTGGGATTGCCACTTCCAAATGCATGCTTGAATCGTTGAGAACAGTAAGGAATTTAATCAGAAGTCCTTGGATAAACCCTTTTCCTGTAGTGTTGCAGTATTTTGAAGCTGATTGATGGATTTCGAAGCGTATTCCGAGTATCCGTTTCATTTAATACTTTAAAAGAGTGTGGATACATTGGCCCAATGTAAATGTTCCATCCCAAAGAAGCAAACCTCCCTGGAGTGATTTGTAATGTCGTGTTATTTTATAAATATTCCTGACCTTTGTAACTTTTCTCTATGTCCTGGAGTTGACAAGTTTTTGAAAAATTTCGATACCTCCACTGATGGTGTCGCCAAAGTGCCCTAATTTTCAGGCCGTAGCTTGGTTGCTACAGCTTTGACTGTCTCTTTTGGCTTATTGTCGGTCTTTTGTGAAAGTTTGAAGTAATTGTTGTACTGTGATCATTATGGTAACTTTTGCACAATTTCTTCCTTGTCAATATGGAGTCTAGTTGGATGACATCAGAGGTTTTTTTTCTTTCTGTAATTTCCCTTCATTGCTAGATTCTTGCATGTATCCATCTTCCTCCGCATGCAGCTGCACGTGTAGCCATTTCTGTCTCCAAATCTCTTATGTGGTGTTGTTTCAGCATATTATCATAATGGTTGCATAAATCAAAGGCCAAACCCGTGAAGGCTAAGGCAGCCTCTCTTGGTCCAGTCATTGTTTCGTCCACCCTAGGAATTTTGGAAATTTGTTGCGTAGTGTACGATTGAGAAAAATGCTCTTTGCATCTACCTTGAGCTTGTGTTTGGGCTTAATGGTAATTTTCTCCATAGAATACCTTAGCAGAATTGTAGAAGATGCTAAAGCAGCAGCTGGTTACTCTTTTTTTATGTTACAAGTCAAAATGATTTGCCTGATGTTTGTCTGCTGTTTGGCAAGTAGTTATTGATTGTCAAGAAACATAACTTTTGAGCTTTGTTGGAAATTCTGTTTGGTCAGAAAATGCTGCCCTGGCATAGAAAACTGAAACAGAAGCTATACTTCAGCACTTTGGCCTCCCTTTCAGCGAATTCAGCATATTCCATGGTCTGTTATTCTTCTGAAGTTTTATATTTATTTAGAATTTTCCTATAATGCCTGCTCCCCTCAGGGGCCTCTTCAGCTAAAACATTGTCTCCAAGCAAATGCAGGCCTTTAATATCAAGCATAGCCTATCTTTACGTAGTAGACTATTACATCTGTACTTATGTGTTGTTTTCTGATGCTAACATGATAGCAATAAATGTGCAGCCTAAAATATGCTGCTTCATTATGGATCTGCCTGCATTTGAGCCTGTGCCCAAATCTACAAAGTGGTTTTAATTGGATTCGGTTTAGGAGTTTCTTGCTGAAATGATGTGGAGCTACTTATGTGTTAAATGCTGTAAAGTCTTCCGTTTAGTGATAGAGCAATAGAAAGATATCTAGCACATTGAGTAATGATGAGAACCTGCTATTGATAATGGAAATCAACAGGAATTGAAGAATAAACTGCTGCAGAAATTCGGATATGATATTCCAATTTTGATTTCTGGTTTATAGTCAAGTAGCAGTAACAGTAGGATAGCAAATGAAGGTAACAAGAATGGGAAATTTCATGCATAACCCAAGCTTTTGAGGAGCTTGTTTCTCCCAGTCATTTCGTCATCCTTTTCTCTCTCTTACCCTTCCTTTTATTCCAAGTGCCAGTAGCGTAACAAACTTCTAATCGTTTCTCTTCTATCATTGCACCATTTGTCTTTGCAAAAGGCTGCTTACGATTTTCCTAACAGCTTTAAAACAGAATCCAAATGCATTACATGAGCATATAAATCTGAACTGTACATTAATATATTATCAAAGAAAACCAAGACGAACCAGCACAAATAGGATTGGGAGATATCATTCATGAGTGAGTCGAAGGTAGAAAGTGCATTCATAAGCCCAAAGGCCATAACTAGAAATTCATAATGCCCTTCACGTGTTTTAAATGCAGTCTTAGCCGTGTCTTCTTCCCTACATAGGATTTGGTGATATTCATATTTGTGATTTAACTTAGAAAATATAGTTGCTCCCTCTAATTCATCAAGGAGTTTGTCAATCGTGGGGATTGGGAACTTGTAAGGAATTATGATTTTATTTAAAGCTCTATAATTTATGCAAAATCTGCACCCATCAACTTTATTTTTCACTAATAAGACTGGACTAGAGAAAGGATTGGTGCTTGGTTTAATCACGTTCAGCAGTTAGCATTTCTCCAACAATTTTCTCAATTTCATCTTTTTGACAGTGGTGATACCTATAGGGTTTGCTGTTGGGGGGTTGAGCTTTCTCGTAGTCAGATAGCATGGTCATGTGGTCAAGAGACCAGAAGGTTTGTTAGCTGATCGAATACATTGTGATATTTGTCTAGTAGCCTTTGAATTGGAGGTGGTGTAGTCTGCTCTGTAGCCTGTAACATCTCCATGTACATTCCAGTAAACTTTATGGCATATCCCTGATCATTACTCTGGATTGATCTTAACATGGCTTTGAGATAAATAATGGATTTGACCAGTGCTGGATCCCCTTAGAGTGTGATTTTTAGGCTGTCTAGTCGAATTGTCATGGTAAGATTTCTGCAGTTAGCTGAGAATTCTCCTGGAGTCTGTAACCATGTAACTTTCAGTACCACATCAGACTGCCTAATTTGAATGGGTAGAATTCTTGGTTGACAGTCAGTCCTGGCAATTTCAGTTGGACAGCTTTGCATATACCCTCACCCCTCACCTGTAATGCAATAACCATTGCACACTTGAACTCCAAACTGGCAATTTCCATCTACTGGTAGATGCAATTGTTGTACCAGTCCTTTGGAAATGAAACAGTGGGAGGCTCCATTGTCAATCAGCACAACCACTGGGTAATTTTGGATGGTTCCTTTTAGTTTCATACTGTTCCTAGCAATGAATTCAACGATGGACTGCATGGACCGTTCAAGAGAGTTTTCTTTAGTTGCTGGTTTATGGTCGGTCTCAGCTTGGGTGAATGAGTGTCGTCTTCTTCCTCTACCATAAGCATCACTTGCAGTATTCACTTTTTTGCATTGGTGACTAGGAGCAAACTTTTCATTGTACCGGAAACAAAGTCTCTTCTCGCAATGAATCTGTACGTCCTTTTCCAACTAGCGGAAGGGTTCTTGTCATTGGTCGGGTGGGATCTCCGGTGCCGGGGTGGAGCTATCATTGCATTGCTTTGCAATTCCATCATAGTAGGGTTTCAAGGAGATGTGTCGTATAGTTGGATTGATCGACCCGTGTTGGTGATCCATCACCCATGGGACCTTTATCTCCTGAGCCCGATCCAACATCAAGAATTTCTCTTCAATATCTTGGGCCAGGTCCATGAGCCCAAGTAATGTATTGGGCCTCCAAGTACGAATTTCAGCCTGGATTTCTTCCCTTAACTCGTTTGAGAAAAACTCCATAAGCAACTCCTCCAACACCTTCGGGAGTTTGCCGGAAAACAGTTCAAATTGGGCAATGTAGTCCCGGCTAGATACCTCCTACTTCAAGCACATCAAGGCCCCATAGCCCATTTTGGTGGTCGTTGGTTGGAATTGGAGAAGAAGGCCGTTTCAAGGCTGTTACACTCTCGGATGGGTTAGCGAGTTTCCATCCACTGAAACTAGTTGATTGCTGGCCCTTCAAAACACACAGAAGCTGCTTGGACCTAGGTTTCTTCCTCAATCTAATTCATCTAGAAATAGTGCTCGGCTCTAAAGATCCATTCATGGAGGTCATCCCCATTGAACACTGGTAGTTCAACAAATTTGGGTCTCGGTTTTTGACGGCCATTCAACGCAAAATTAGGGTCTTCTTCTTCTATGTGAGGGGTTCTGTCGTTCCTTGTTGGACCATGTGAGCATTCCCCATATTTCATTCTCTTTCCCTAATCCAAGCTTTAGATCGATTTTCTAACCTCTTATGACGGCCTGAGTTTTTAAAACACTTTTTCGTGTTTATTTTCAAAAGATAGCATGCTTAATTTGTAAAAATTTTAAAAATTTAAACAGTGGAAAACGTTTTCTTTGAAATTCATTTCTAAAAACCCAAATGTTACTTTCACTTTCTTACATATATACATATTTTGTTTATAATATATATTTCTACTGAAATAATCAATAGAAATTCATTTATTGAAAATAGGACTCATTTAGTGGTTCACATATACAACCCTTTATATTTCTTACATCAAATGTCCAAAGTACACAAATCCAAATACAATACAAGAATTTCCATGAGAGTATATACCCTTGATCAATAGTATGGTTGCTGTATTCCCTTACCGTATCCATCCACTCTTGTCTATCTGTATATGAGATATTGTAAACATTCAAACATTTACAATATCTCAACAAGCTATACTTAGTAGGGGATTTAAGAAGCATATAGAATTTAAAACATAATCTATAATTAAATAATTTTTTCATAATTCCAATATTTACATCCATCATATTCCATATGAATCAAGCAATTCTATTTTCATGAACCATACTCTAGACAGTAACTCTATCATGTAATTTCTCATGTGAAATCTTCTATGAATATATATTCTTCAAAAATTCCAGATCATATCATATATATGTAAACGGTTAAAACCGTGAAAAAAACTTAATATCTTCAATAACAATACCACAATATTCATATTTAGACTATACTAGGTTCAATATCCATGCCCCTTAATTGAGGGGTCCATTGTCATGTTTAATAATCATACCCCTTTCATACGAGGTCTATAATTATGTTTAATAACCATACCCCTTATAGAGGGGGTCCATAATGATTCATACCCTTTGCAGGGGTAAATAATCATCCAACCTTTGTTGAAAAATATACCTTCATGGGAAATACTGGTAATGAGCTCATATTGGACATTTTATCATGCCATATCATAAGGCATCTCATCATGCCATGCGTCTTAGTGCAAAATACATAAAGGACTACTATGCTACAGTTCAATTCATAATAGTGCACTTGGATAACTGCCGAAGTATTCCACTAATACCATGGTGGAAAAATATTATGTCACTGCCCATATGGAGAGATAGGACTTTCACAGTGGTGGCCTTCCCATAATTGACCCACCCTACTTTTAGCCTCTCTTAGGACATGGTATCCGTATCAACATCAATTTTGGAGAGTGGGTGGCCAGACCTTGCAACTCTGCTAGCATAGTATCCTCCGGCATATGCCTGTCGAAAACAAAATCTATAGGCCTTTATGCCTGTATGGAAATTAATAGTAATACTAGCAGGCTATCTGCCTGTTCATAAAAATCTGTAATAACATTATCATCCTCATATTCTGGTACACATATACCAAGGGTAAACTTTCACATCCAAGTTTAGTGATAAACATTTAATGTAAATGGTACCCATGTCCATTAATTTGGTATTCATATACTAAGGATGTAATTTCACATCTAAGTTTAGGGGTAAACATTTAATGTAAATGATACCCATGTCCATTACCTTGGTATTCATAAACTAAGGATGTAATTTCACATCTAAGTTAAGGGGTAAATATTTAATGTAAATGATACCCATGTACCAAGTATGTAATTTCTTAACTTAATTAGATAATGTAACTCCAACACATGCTTTTTAAATAATGATCACATAATTTTAAGCATAAGATCATTATATCATTCTAATTAAATCACTAGACATTTAATAATTAAATCCTACCAATTTATGATCATTCTACTTGATAAATAATTTCAATTTCTATAATCTAATAACTTTAAATAAGATCATGTTTATAACATAGATTTTGCAATTTAAGGAAATGCATTTTTAAGGTTCCACCTACCTCAAAGCAATAATTCCCAATACCTAGAGGAATCAACAATCTTGATACAATTTTCATTTACTTAGAATAATCAATGATCTTGATCGACGTAGAAATCTGTGTATCTGTACATTCATATATACACATAATGTCATTCTTTATCTCTTGATCATCATAATTTTAGATGATTTTGTATTTGTCTTTCTTTGATCATATCCATCATCTTTCAAGATTTGTTTGATCATTTCATTTCGTCCCTTGATAACATTTAAGGGTCTAGATTTCTTTGTATTCTTTCATCTTAACTAATCTATCTCTTTCAGATAGTTTTTCTTATAATAACTATGGATCTATAAATCTGATGGTTAGATTGACTTCTGATCTGTTAGATTTAAGTTTTTGAACTATTTTCTAATCCTAAATCTTCATATACATCTCATTGATCTTTGATCATTTTTAAGTTGATGATCTTGATCTTTATAGATTTTTGATTTTTTTGATACATTAATAGTTCATGGCTATTGATTAAAATCAATGGTTTAGGTCTTCCAACATCTAGTTTCCAAGGATCTCAATTTGATCTATGATCTACTTCATTTTTCAAAGTTTGATTTATTAATCTTAGATCTCCCTTTGATCATATTCATCTTACTTAAAGGCTTGTTCTGATCCTTGAATTCTAGCCTTTGATTGTCAATCTATGTTCTAGATCACTTAATATATCTTGATCTTGACTACTTTGTATAGTCCAAATAGTATTCTTAAGTTAAATGATGCACAACCAGCTTTAGTATGTTGCTGATTGAGCAATGTTATTGATTTATCTCACATAAATCTAGACAGCTCTTTCTTATTTCAGATTTGACTAATGCTTACTAGTTAGGTTCTGCTCTAAAAGTGGTCAATACAATCTTCATGTAAGGCGGCATTTAGACCTCAATAAACATCAACGGAAGGCATGGGAAAATCACTTGGATTTTGGACACCTACTATAACCACGATATTTAGAATCCATTGAAGTGGCAATAGATCTTATCTTTCTACAAGGGTTCTATGAGCTCTTTACCCTAAGTCTCTTTTCTACTTGATTTTAAACTTATATCCAAGAACTTGATCATGACGTTCAAGGATGTGGTAATGACATCTAGTCTTTATCTTATAATAGTTACCGCAGGCCCTTATTATCATTAAATTCACTTTGTTATAAAGCTGTAAATATACAGAAATGTAAATCTAAGTTTAGATTAATCAGATTATGAATTTCTGCTAATTTCCTAAGTTAATTTTCCATTATTACACACTATGCTAAATCTTGGCTGTTGCTTAAGTTTAACATATCAATCTATAAAGAAATTTGATACTATTCTACTAAAATTTAACAATTTCCATAATCATAATGCATATCCAAAGTTTCTGTGTTGATCCAATGGTTGGATCTAATTTTGATTCATTAGATCTAAGGTTTTTATCACATCAAGGGCTCAGATATTAATTTCTCTCCTTTATGTAAGATCTGACCCATTACTTCATGCTATGTCATTAATATATCATGTATTAATCCATATCAGATGGTTTGATCATCTTTGATCTAGCCAATCAAAGCCATTAGCAAGGTTTTTGGCTAGGGATGAACATAAACAGTATTCAAATCTTAAATTTTATGAGTTCAGTAGATTTTACTCTTCAATACGAATCCAAATGATCTTATCGATCTCAATTTGGAGTTGTATTGATTTTTGAATTGCATTTTGAAGTTTTCAGACATTTTCATCAGTCCAGATTTGACTTGGAGATCAAGGACATGAAAAGACAGAGTAGGGTGCGTCTCTATCTTGGGGATGCAGCGCGGGTCCCGGTCATTGATGCCACGCACGTGCGGGGATGCACTCTTGAAGTGTGTCTCCATTTCGCATCTGCGGATGCGTCTTGGAGACCCGATCATCAATCGTAATGACATGGTCTGATCTAGACCAAGACATCATTCCTGTCTAGATCTACGTCAAAGATCTTATGAAATTTTACTGTTTTCACTTATTTAGGGTTTTTGGGCCCTAGAAATCCTTTAGATAGCTCAGATTTTCATCTCAGTTTGACGATTGCCCGTAGAAGGGAGTTTGAGACTTTTGAGTAAGGGGAGAAGAGAAAGGACTTTATACAATGAAATCCTTGCTTTAAATATAATTTTTACGGGAAATAGAAAAGGTGTAATTGCTGGACCTTTTACTCTTCCTCAATGTACTTCACACTTTACAAAAACCATGTCATCTCTCTCTCTCTCTCTCTCTCTCTCTCTCTCTCTCTATGTAGTTAGAGGCATGCTTAGGCGCAAGTTACAAGTTGATCGCTTGAGGGGGAAAGATTTGCTGGGAAGTCTAGGGGCCAGCGCCTAGGTGCCGCCTGGGTGTGCTTGGAGCCTTGGTTCAGCCATGCCTCCAACTCCCGGGCACAGTTGATGACTACTGAAAATATTAATTTGTTTTTATTTATTTCATCTTCCAACCCTATTTTCTTAGCTCTTGAGAGCTCATGAGGTGAAAACAACCATTCCTTTTCAATCTTTCACATATCTAAGCAAAAAAGGGTATGAATTCATGAATCTTCACTTCAAGCACTGTTTTCTATTGAAAAACGTAAAAAAACAGTACCATTTTTTCAATTTTTTTGTTTTTTCTTTACTTTTTTAGATAAATCTTGATGGGTTCTTATTCTATACGTATAAACAAACATTCAATTGGATTTTTATGTTCCTTTGCCATATATTTAAGTTCTTTTTAGGGTTTTTTTTTCGTTTTTTTTCTCTTTTTCTAAAATAGCAGTTATGGAAGTTGAAAAGAAATTTCGTTTTTTATATTTATTTGTTGAAACATATTTCCCTCCACATATATAGCTTCCCCTTGCTTGTGAGTGCATGTGTGATATTTTTTTCATGCATTTTTTTAATAAATATTTTAGGATTATTTAAAATTTTTTTTTGTGAAAATAACAGGTACAGAAATTGAAAAAAAAATTTACATTTTTTTTGTCTTTATTCATTGAAACATATTTCCATCCATATATATAGCTTCCCCTTACTTGTGAGTATATGTGTGATGCCTTTTTTCATGGTTTTTTGCATTGTAATGTTTTTTTTTTCAATTTTTCTGAAAATAACAGTTACAGAAATTGAAAAAAAAAAAATATTTTTATTTGTTAAAACATATTTCCATCCACATATATAGCTTCCCCTTGCTTATGAGGACACTTTTTTCATGCTTTTTAGTATTTTGATGTTAATTTTATCAAAATTTCCAAAAATAACAGTTACAGAAATTGAAAAAATATTTTTTTTGTCTTTATTTGTTAAATAATTATTTTTCTGCCTGGTGATTCGGGCAGCGCCTAGGCCCTTCAATCTCTAGGCACACCCCCTTGCACCTAGGTGCGCCTTTAACTACATAGCTCTCTCTCTCTCTCTCTCTCTCTCTCTCTCTCTCTCTCTCTCTCTCTATATATATATATATATATATATATATATATATATAAAACATAAAATTTAAAAACATGGAACAGACCATAAGTCTGGATAACATAGAAAAGATAATAAATCTGTTTTCTGAATCAGACCTGAAACCTTATATAGTTTCGGGAAAATATAAATTTTTGCATGTAGGGTTAATCCAAATAGGACTTAAACCTTTAACCCTTAACTGTCTTAATGCTTCAATTTTAGCTGTTTTAAGAGACGCTTGGTGTTTGGACTAGGCTCGTTCCCTCATGGAAGTTATTCAGACTACTCTGTGTCATGGACCAGTTTATATTAATGTCTTTCCGGACTTTACCCTTTCCCTGTCAGATCCAAATATATTTGATAGCTTAAGTCTTTATATTAAGACTCACGGATATAATTTCAAACCTGGATCAGAGACAATAGCTCTCACTTTTCGACTCCAGTTCAAAGTCCTTCCTATCTTAGACACAAAGTCTAAGCATAAATCACCAAAGGATAAGACTGTTCTAATAGAAACAAATATGCTATCATCTGATATAGCTGTAAACAGAACCTTAAGATGGGAGGAAATTGATTTCCCACAATCCTGGCAGTTAATCGAGGCTGTCCCTCCAAGGAGACTCATTGATCAAAGACTTGATCAGATAATACAAACAGAGGATGGAGATGTAGAAATACGTTTTGATAATAGAAGATCTTTTAGACTCCCCAGAATAACTTCTTGTTCTTCAAGCTCTTCTAGGTTTTCAATTGAGTTAAAACTGAATCAAAGCCAGAGTCTTCCAATACCGTTGAAGAACCTAAAATCTCAGACAATAATGTTGTTCATCCTATATACAGACAGGATAATACTCCTACACCCTCATAAATGGGTTTTCAATATTAGCTTTATGGATTTAAGTCTTGGAAGTTTAATTAGAAAAACAATAAGTGAAGAATTCCAAAGGCTAAGACACAAAGCCTTTAGAAAATAGTATTTCAAAACATTTAATAAAACCGAAATACAAGAATTCAAGACAGAATTTTATAACCATCTTAATGAGATATAAAACATTGAAAGTTTTGTTCCCTGCTTTTAAGAACATTTGTCCAAAGAGAACTTAATGTTATTAAGAAATGGACAACAGCTAAAGGAGATATTGTGTCCTCAGAGTATCTGCCAGCAAATCCCCTGTCTATAACGTTTGGCGAAGGAGGACAAAAAATTAATACAGTTGCATACTTTGACTCAAGAGTAGGGTTATCTGATTTCATTGACCTTATTCGTCAAAATAATTATACCAACCTGTTTCTCCAAACAGTAGGAGAAAAACTTGACACCATTGAAACAGGGATAAAACAGATTGTCGCCTATATTAATGGAATTAAGGCAAAGAAACAAGAAAAGGTTGAATCTATGAAAATAGAACCTTCGATAAAACCCCCATATGAAATAAAAGGATTTAATATGAAAAGTCAGAGTGAAGAAGTACTTGAGCTACTTAAACAGAATATTGATAACCTTAAATTAAGCACACTTTCAGCTCAGCAATCAGAGGTCGAATTTGACCCAGATAATATCTCAAAACCAGAAAGTTTAGAAGAATTCAGCGAAACTGAAATCTTTAATTTGAAAAACCAATTTTCTTAGATTAATAAAATTGAGAGAAAACCAAGAAGGTTAGGGAAATACTATTATAAAAGACCTACTCCTGCAGATGTTTTATTTGAAGAAAATGATGTTTATCTGTAGAATGAATATAGAACCAATACCATCTATGAATGGAACATTGATGGGTTAATCGAAAATCAAATCTATCAGGTTGTTCATAGGTTTCTAATGTACTCCACAGTCTGTAAAGCCAAAGGAAATTCCGACAGATAGATTGCTCAGATGATCACTGCAGGCTTCACAGGAAATCTGAAAGGATGGTGGGACAATGTCCTAACGGATATTCAGAAAGCCGAAATCCTCGATGCTGTTAAGGTTGAACCTTATACTAGTCAACCTAGAGAAGATGCAATTTATACCTTGGTTTGCACTATAATAAATCATTTTACTGGTAGTATTGATACTCAATTTGAAAACTCTAGGGCATTACTTCAGAACCTCAGATGTCCTTCATTAATACACTTTAGATGGTATAAAGATGTGTTTTTAGCTAGGGTTTTACACCTTCATGATGCTAGGAGAGAATACTGGAAGCAGAAGTTTGTTGAGGGACTTCCTTATCTATTTGCTAATAGAGTAAAAAATGCTCTAAAAACTCAATACCATGGGGAAATCCCCTATGAAACCTTATCATATGGACAGATAACACATTGCTGTGTTAACGAAGGAATAAATCTCTGTAATGAAGTCAAACTGGGAAGACAGTTAAAGAAGGAAAAAATTACAGAGAAAAAACAATTAGGAGAATTTTGCCAGCAATTTGGAATTGATATGCCTAAGAAAGAAGGGCATACCAAAGAAAAGAAATTCTTTAAAAAGAAAAGGTTCTCTAAAAAGCATAAGGAAAAATTCCAAGAAAAATTTGATAAGAAAACAAATAAAAAATTCTTTAAGAAAGATAAATCCAAAGTTAGATGCTACAAATGTAGAAAGAAAGGACATACAACAAATAGATGCTGGACACAGAGAAAAATTTCAGAACTTCAAATTGATGAAGAAACTAAACAAAAATTATTCAAAATCATTCTGGATTCCTTCGAATCAGAGTCTTTAGAAGACTTTGAAATTGCCTCATCATCTTCTGATTCGGAAAATGAACCCTGTTGTAATCAGTGCAACACACTAACTAAAGATGCAGATTATTGGAAATCCATTGTTGAAATAAATAATCTTTCTATTAATGTTTTGTCTCAAGAAAAAACTGATCTCCTTGATACAATAGTAAAAATTGAAGATCAGGAACTCCGAAAATTGCTCCTCGAAAAACTACTTGCTTCATATGAGCCAGAAAAGAAGAAGGATAATACTCCTATTGACACAAACAGTGTCTATCGAATGTTTGAAGTCCAAAAACGATTGGGAAAAAATCATTTGACTTCACCAACTATCTCTGTATCTGATTTAAGACATGAGATAAATAATCTCAAAACAGAAATTGTCCTGTTAAAAAATGAAAATAGGTTGCTTGCTAAAAGATTCACTAACCTTGAAAAAATCAGAACAAAATATTGGCGAAGCATCTAATGTTGATGCTTTTGATCCAGAAACTCATTACCTTAATCTAATCAGACAAGTTACTTCTCAAAAATGGTATATTAATATCACGATTTCTGTTTGAGGAGAATGGTATCGTTCCGATCTTATTGCTCTTGTTGATAGTGGAGCATATATTAGCTGTATCCAAGAAGGATTAATTCCAACAAAATATTTTGAGAAAACATCTCAGAGTCTCACTTCAGCCAGTAATACAAAGCTTAAGATAAATTTTAAGCTTAATAACGCTATGGTTTGTCATAATGATATCTGTATTCCTACTCCGTTTTTATTAGTCAAGGACTTGCATCATCATGTCATTCTTGGAACTCCTTTCCTACATAATATTATGCCAATTGATAAAATAGATCTGACAGGTATCTATTTTACAAAAGAAGATAGACAATTTTGTTTTAAATTCATCACAGATCCTAAGACTCATCTGCTAAATGAAGCTAGGAGAATTATTTTGAAAGAAAACCAAATTAATTTTATTAAAGAAGAAATTGCATTTCAAGATGTCCAAAATACTATTCAGGATAAAACCTTTACGCAGAAGGTGCAAAGTTTATTTAAAACCTTCTTGAGTAATCTCTGTAATGATCTTCCAACAGCTTTTTGGAATGGGAAGATTCACTGTGTCACTCTTCCATACATAGAAGGATTTTCTGAGGAAAATATCCCGACTTAAGCTAGGCCAGCTCAAATGAACTCAGAATACATTGAGCTCTGTAAAAATGAAATTTCGGATTTACTACAGAAGCAAGTTATTAGTAAATCTTCTTCTCCTTGGAGCTGCACAGCTTTTTATGTTAACAACGCAGCTAAGAAGGAACGAGGAAAGCCTTGTTTGGTCATCAACTATAAGCCTCTTAATAGAGTTTTGAAATGGATTAGATATCCAATCCCAAATAAGAGAGACTTGTTAAATAGATTACAGGGATCAATAATCTTTTCTAAGTTTGACCTGAAATCATGTTATTGGCAGATTCAAATTTAGGAATCAGATAGATACAAAACGGCCTTTGTTGTTCCTTTTGGACAATATGAATGGAATGTCATGCCATTTGGACTAAAGAATGCTCATTCTGAATTTCAGAAAATTATGAATGATATTTTTTGTCCATATAATCAATTTATCATTTCATATATTGATGATGTTCTCATATTCTCTAGATCTATAGATCAACATTTTAAGCATCTCAAAATTTTTAGATGGCTTATTCAGAAAAATGGTCTTGTTCTGTCTGCTCCAAAAATGAAGCTTTTCCAGACAGAAGTTAGATTCCTTGGACATAATATATTTCAAGGACGAATTGTTCCAATCCAAAGAAGCATTGAATTAGCTTCTAAATTTCCTGATGAAATTCTTGACATTAAACAATTACAAAGGTTTCTTGGATCTTTAAACTATATTTCAGAATATTATCATAATCTTGCAGCTGATACTGCAATTCTATTTAATAGACTTCGAAAAAATGCTAAACCATGGACAAAAGAACATACCAATATGGTAAAGAAAATCAAAGTTAGAGTCAAGACTTTGCCTTGCTTAAGTCTTGCTAATTTTGAATGGTTTAAGATAGTTGAAACAGACGCCTCTGATATTCGCTATGATGGAATCCTTAAACAGGTCAATCCTTCTTCTAATAAAGAAGAATTGGTCAGATTTACATATGGAAAATGGAATGATATTCAGAAAAAATATTCTACGATAAAAAAGGAGATGCTTTCAATTGTTAAATGTATCTCTAAATTTCAAGATGATTTATTAAATAAAAAATTCGCTTGCTTTACCTCTTCCTTTGAGCTTAGCTTGCTGTCTTCCTCCTCTGTAATCCTTTCAGTTTGATAATAAAATCCTTTCGGGGTCCTTTCTGTATCTCTGGGAGTTCTTCTTTGCTTTTAACTGTGCATGGTGACAACTCTGTGAGTATTTCTCATTTTGTTTTTAAATTTTATGTACCTGGGTGCAATTATATATATATATATATATATGCTCTTTTAAAATGTGTATATGCACCCCATATTTTAGTGATCCAAATGCTGAAACATATCATTAAATTCATGATCCTATCGTTTATTTTCAAGGTATAGTTAGTACAACTTAGAAACATATACTACATCAACATTTAATTACACAATTGGAGCAATGGGAAAATTCAGCGATGAGATTTTTTGAGACATTGTATATGTGAGGTTTCGTACAGAAGATGAACCATTTTAATCACTAGAATATGGGCCTTGGAGGCGCATTGGGAGAGAGATATATGATGTAAGTGTTGTAAAGGTCAATGTGGAAGAGTGAAAGTGTCAGCTATTAAACCCTTTTTTATTTGAATATTTACAGAAGAGGAGCCTTAATGCAACGGTAGAGTTGTTGTCGTGTGACCTTGAGGTCACGGGTTCAAGGCTTAGAAACAGCCTCATGCAGAAATGCAAGGTAAGGCTGCGTAATATAGGCCATTTGTGGTCTACCTCTTCCCCAGACCCCACATACGTGGGAGCTTTGTACACCGGTCTGCCCTTTTATTTACATAATATATACAAAGGGAAAGAGAAAAGGCATAACTGCTGGACTTTCTACTCTTCCTCAATGTACTTCGCACTTGACAGCACTAATGTCATCTCTCTCTCTCTAGTATGGTCTCTTAAAATGTGTATATGGAGGCCATATTTTAGTGAGCCAAATGTTCATCTTCTGGGCCCTGTGAAAGATAGACCATCCCTGAAACCTATCATCAAATTTATGATCCTATCGTGCCTTTTCATGGTATAATTTGTACAACTCAGAAACAAATACTACATCCATATTTAATTACACAATTAGAGGATTGAGATAATTTGGGAATGAGATTTTTTTTTTTGAGTCATTGTATATGTAAGGTATTTTTTTGCAAAAGATGAATTGTTTTAATCACTAGAATATGGGCCTCAGATGCACATTGAGAAAGAGATATGACATAGGTGTTGTAAAGGTCAATGAGGGAAAGTAAAAGAGTTAAAAGTTAAACCTATTTTCTATTTAAATATTTATGTGTAGTTACAGACGGCATGGAGAAGGTGTTTTACTTGATTTTCTTGCCATTGTCACAAAGATTTGCAGGACATATATTATGTGGAGTATCATCATCATCAAAGCCTTATCCCAACTAGGTTGGCCATATGAATCTTGTTCCTCCATTCACCTTTATCAAGTGATTCTTTTCTCACCACTTTTAACCATGTTCTTTTGGGCCTTCGCCTTGTCCTTTTTGATGCTTCAACTTGGATCGGCTCACTCTTTCTAACCGGTGCCTTTTTCAGTCTTCATTGGACAAGTCCAAACCATTGAAGTCTACCCTCGCTCATCTTGTTACCTATTGGTGCTACTCTAAGTTTCCTCTAGTGTTTTTATTTCTAATTCTATCCTTTCTTGTTTCGCTACTTATCCATCTCAACATCCTCAGTTTAGCAGTCCTATAGAATTTTCCGTTCAGTTTGAGTGGTACTCGTTGATCACACACTAGAGACACATTTCCATTTGTTCTAACCCGTTTGGATTCTTTGGGTAACATCCCTCTCAATCCCTCCGCTCTCACGAATTATCGATCTCATATATTGAAATTGGCTTTTTTGAGGAACTTCTTAGTTATCAATCTTTATTGGTGCTTCCTCTTGCTCCCCTCCTTGCTAAAATTGCATTCTATATATTCTATCTTACTGCAGCTAATTTTGAATCCTTTAGATTCTATAGCATCTCTCCATAATAGATTTGTGTTTATGCCCTCATTGTCTTGTCAATGAAAATCATGTCATATGTAAATAACATGCACTATGGAATCTCTTTGTGCAGATGTTTCATTAGCTCATCCATAACCAATGTGGAGAGGTATGGGCTCAATGCCAATATTTGTTGCAATCTTATGGTGATGGCAAAATCATTGGTCTCTTTACAAGTGGTCCTAACATTTATTACTGCTTCCTTATACATATCCTTCATAATATCTATGTATCTCGGTGAGACCTCTTTCTCACCCAGTACCCACCATATTAACTCTATAGGGACTCTGTCATAAGCCATTTCTAAGTCAATAAAGACCATGTGGAGGTCCCTCCTCCCCTCATATTTCTCCACCAATTGTCTAAGGAGGAAATTAGCTTCCATGGTAGACCTCCTAGGCATGAAACCAAATTGGGTTTTTGATACACTCGTCTCATGTTGTAGCCTCTACTCAATCACTCTCTCCCAAAGTTTCATTGTGTGGCTCATTAATTTGATCCCAAGATAATTAGTGTAACTTTGTATGACTATTTATTCTTATAGATTGGCACGATAGAGCATTTACTCCATTCATCTAGCATTTTCTTCAATTTTAAAATCTTGTTAAACAACTTTGTCAATTAAACTACTCTAGTATGTAAGATATTTTCAAACCTCTATTTATATACCATCATGCCCCAAGGCCTTTTATGATTTCTTCTTTTTCAAGGCTTCTTGCACATTAAGTATTCTAATCTTATGATCATATTTATATAGTCCAACGTTATTTGAGTTCACGGTTCTTTTAATCTCTATCTTTTTAGGGCCATTGTCATTTAGTAATTTTTGAAAGTAACTTTCCCACCTTTGATTGATCTCGTCCTCTTTGCTAGTACCCTATGGTCATCACATTTAATGCATTTAACATGGTTTAGGTCCTTACTCTCCTTTTCTCTTAGTTTTTCAAGTTTGAAATGTCTTTCTCACTTTTTCTTGACCCTAGTCTTTTGTAGAGATCATCATATGTCTTGAGTTTAGCCTCACTATTCTCTTAGTAACCTTTTTAGCATTCTTATATTGCTTCAAATTATCATTGTTATTAGTCCTTTGCTATGCTTTAAAGTACACTCATTTCTCTTTAGTAACTTTTTTCACTTTTTCTCTCCACCACCAAGTTTCCTTTGCTAGTTGCCTTTTACCTTTACATACTCCTAGAACATATTTTGCCTCCTTTTTAATGAACTCGGCCATGTTAGTCCACATTATGTTTACTTTCATTTCATTGTTCCACTTCCCTTCTACCATCAACTTGTTTATGAATGATGTTATCTTCTCTCCTTCTAAGTTTTAACACTTAGTTTTTGGATGCCTATTAAGTTCACTTCCATATCTTAATGTACAGATCTATAACCATTAACCAATGTTATGTGGTTATACTCTCTCTGGTTATCACCTTACAATCCTTACACATTGATCTTTCGGTATTCCTAACTAAAAAATAGTCTATTTAGCTTTTATATAGTCTACTTGTAAAGGTTGTTAAGTGTTCATCTCATTTCTTAAATCATGTGTTTACTAGCGCTAGGTTATATGCCAAAGCAAAATGTAGGGTAGCTTCTCCCATCTCATTTCTTTCTCCAATCCCACATCCTCCATGTACTCTATCATATTCTTACTTTCCTTTTCCCACACGACCATTTGAGTATGCTCTTATAAATATCCCATCTCCTGTAAATATCCCATCTATGTTGAGAATTTTTTGCATTACTCCCTCCATATCTTCTCAAAACTGCTTCTTAATCCTATCTTCCCATATTATATGATGATGTACTCTTTAGTTAGTTTAGAAATAGATAAAGAATCATGCTCGTTGGGTCCCACCAAATTTGGAAGAGCGGTGTCAGATATCAATTTTACTACTTGGATAGATGTGTAGTAGTTAAAACTAGGGGGCTAGTGAGAGTCCTAGACACTGATGATATATATGAGATTTGAGAATGGTTTAGATCATTCATTTTTACTTTATTCTGAAAGAAAAGTAAAAAGGTATTTATTGAAGAAGAAGCAGCAGCAGCAGCAGAGTTGAGAAAGTTTAAAGATAGATAATACTTATTGTAGAGATTTAAGGATGACTAGACATGTTTCTATGGGAGATGTAACTTTCCTAACTCATGATTGTTAACTGAAAAATGTAAATGGTGAGGAGCACAATTTTAGTGCATTAATATAGCCATAAAACTGCATATATAATGGATGGAATGGATTTGGAGGGCGTTTTGATTGCTGTGGTTGGTTACCATTTTTTCACAAACCATTCATTGTTGATTGTCCCCGTTGGTCATTTACCATTTACTAGTTGTGTCCTGCCAGAAATATTGTTTTGCTGCTGTCACCAAACTTCCCGTAGCCAAAATCAGTTCAATTGTCTTCAAATGATGCAAGACAATGCTATTTTTTCATTATATATATTAATCCACACAATTTTCTCTTATCCAAGGCAACTCCTACACACATATCATTGTCTTTTTCCATCATGCAATGTGCAATTGTTTGTCAGCCTTTGTGTCAATACTGGGCCAGTGATGATCTTTACAACTGATAAGCAATTCTTGTGACAAGGATTATCTTTGTTCCTGTCCTGTACTAGTGCATTCTGAGTGTATCTGTTAACTATAGTCCCATATCGTTAAGTAACTATTCCTTTTTTTGAGATGTAAATCTGAGTCAAATTTTATATCTATTGTATGATCAGAGGGGATTTGGATGCTCTTAGAAAGGACATTATTTGTTGCTTGGATGTAACCTGGCATTTAACTTTTTGAATGACATTGGTGTTTGGACTGCAGGTGCTTTCTTGTCGACCTGAAGCTCAAGTTGAGCTTGTGCATCAAGTGCTATTGTTTATTGTGCAGAATAAGTCAATGGGGTTTGATGGAATTTTGAAGTTCTTAAGACCTTTTTTGATGTTCTCTATATTGGCAACTTCATCAAATTCATCATCTTCAGTTGCAAGGCATTTGATATTGTCAATGGCATCACTGTCTTGTTCTTTTCCATTAGAAGCTATGTCAGTCATCAAGTTCTTAGTGGGCTGCTTGAAAATTTTCCCACGGAAGAATGTGGAGGTAAATGAACATGGTATGCAGGTTTTGTCTGTTCGTTATAGTGTTCTAATGTATTTCTGCAAAGAAACAATGGACACAGTATTGCTTAACACAATTGTTCAACAACTTGGTGGTAGATCTATAACTTGGCCGGGATGCCTTTGTGTTGTTGGGATTTGAAATTGAGTCTGAATACCAGCTTCTATGAAATTGACTCCTTGTTGACTATGTAGTTGACCTTGAAAGCTGTACTTACTTCCAGATGGACTATGAAGTTTGAGCATCGGGTTTGAGTCCAGTCATGCTTCCAAAGAACATTCAGTGGTCACAAGACACAAGAATGAAAGAACAATCATTCTTCAGCGAAGCTTTCTGTAGAACTTGTAGAAATCGATATCATGGGAGGTTCTTGATAATTTAAGTCATCAACTACTGTTTTAATTAGTGTCTACATTCTAGTCTTTCATCTGGGGAGCCTTGGCGCAACGGTAAAAGTTGTCGTCATGTGACCTTGAGGTCACGGGTTCAAGGCGTGGAATCAGCCTCTTGCAAAATGCAAGGTAAGGCTGCCTACTATAGGCCCTTGTGGTCCGCCCCTTCCATGGACCCTGAAAAGATGTGATGGTTCCTAGAGTTGGCAGCATAGAATTGGTTTAAAACAAGTAAGTTCTTTGTTGCTATCTTGTAGGTTTCAATTTATTGTAGATCATGAATGCTTTGGAGGACTATTTATGAATTGTGATTAGTACTTTGAGCATTGATGACCAGTGGATCTTAAATAATATAACTCCTTCATTTGGCATTTTTACCTTATGTACCTGTTGCCAGCTTTTGCGCCTATATTGTAATAAATGTGATTTTGCTAATTTTTGTCAGGAGTTCAAATATCTCATTTATACTGCTGAATATATTGTGGATTCATTTGTGGTGATATTGAAGCAAGTTGTTGGAAGTGGAAGGGTATATTCTCTACACCCTTGCTCCTATGTTTTATAGGCACTAATTTTTCCTTTTTTTTTTGGGTAGATGCTTACACCATGTTTACAAGGCTAAATTGTATCTATAAGTTTCAAAACGTCTTACTCAAAAAAAAAAAAAAACCACCATCTTGTAATGAATTTTCATTTTATTCCCCGACTTAGGGGGCTGTTATTTTTGCCCCAATCTTGCAGCAATTTTTAAAATCAAACCTAAGTATTTAGATCAGCTAACGCCGTTACATGATGTCCTACATGGCATGCCCTGGTGGCAGCTTTATCATGTGGCTTTTGACCGTGGTATGTACTTGTTCTTAGCATTAAATTAATTAAAAAACTGCCACTTATAGGTGTTTGCAGTAGGACTTCTTGTTTGTAAAGTATGTAAACCTAGTTCTTTAGTTTATCATTGTGGGACCATCATGGATGTTTGAAGTTGTTTCACATGTTCAACAATGTTAATGGCCACATAGGAGTTTTTAAAGTTAGGGATGCTTTCCATTCATTGGGCGAAAGCTAAGTGTTCTAAACTGGGCCCACTTTCATTATGTGAGTTGGATATATTGGATTTGTAATATGACTATAGGTAAGAAGCAAGTGCTTTGTGGGGCCTACAGAATATGAAGGGATCAAATCATCCAATCATTATAACATTTGGTGGCTAGCCAAACTTATGTAGGCTGAATATGGTGAACGGATCAGATCATCTAAGCGAGGACACAGGTGAGGACATCATCTCTCTCTCTCTCTCTCTCTCTCTCTCTCTCTCTCTCTCTCTCTCTCAGCAGTGAAGCTACAACTGGTATGACTCAGCTATAAAGCATAAATAAGGATCATGTTAAGGGTGATCCAGAATAATCATCTATCGTTTCCTTAAAAAGGAACAAAATCTCATGCATTAGATGATCCAATCTTTAAGGCATCAGTCTGGATCACCTAAAGTGATTCCTAGACAGTATGAAAATGAATGGTCTAGATCACCTGACAAAGCATGGATCTTTGCAATTCATACTTAAGTATCTGTAATAGCCGGGAGGCCCACCTAGTAATAATATTGTCTCCTTTCCACTGACGGCGCCCATATCCCGCCAACAATCACAGCTTTGTTCTTACCCAGTTGCCCAGGTAAAACGCGTCACTATTGGTAGAATCACCTCGGACTCTTATCAACCACCCACAACTCTTCCCCCTAGCGATGTGGGACTAACTCTTAGTACCTCCCGCCTTTGTCCCTCAACTTATCTTGAGGTCTCCCCCTCAAGGCATCTTGGCAACGGCAACGGTTTACCTCTCCCCCTTAGGGGATATACGTCCCCACGTGTTCACGCAAGCGCCCACGTGTGGTTAGCCATCCACCATCAGGTTGGAGTGGCCCCAAGATTGGTTGAGGGACGAAAGCGAGAGGTACTGAGAGTTAGTCCCACATCGTTAGGAGGAACAGTTGTGGGCGGTTGATAAGAGTCGGGGTGACTCTACCAGTAACGACACGTTTTACCTAGGCAACTGGGTAAGAACAAAGCCGTGACTGTTGGCAGTGTATGGGCACTGTCAGTGGAAAGCGGACAATATTATTACTGGGTGGGCCTCTTGGTTGTTACAATGGTATTAGAGCCTAACCCCGACCCGATGGTAGATGGCTAGTAACACGTGGGTGCTGGCTGAAACACGGGGGACATGTGCCCCTAAGGGGGAGAGGTGAACCATTGTTGTTGCCAAGATGCCTTGAGGGGGGAGGCCCCAAGATAAGTTGAGGGACGAAGGTGGGAGGTATTGAGAGTTAGTCCCACATTGCTAGGAGGAAGAGTTGTGGGCGGTTGATAAGAGTCTGAGGTGACTCTACTAGTAAAGACGTGTTTTACCTGGGCAACTGGGTAAGAACAAAGCCGTGACTACTGGCGGTGTATGAGCACCGTCAATGGAAAGCAGATAATATTGTTACTGGGTGGGCCTCTCGGCTATTATAATGGTATCAGAGCCTAATCCCAACCCGATGGTGGATGGCTAGCCGGACGTGCGCGCTCTCATGAATACGCAGGGACACGTGTCCCTTAAGGGGGAGAGGTGAACTGTTGCCGTTGCTAGGATGCCTTGAGGGAGAGGCCCCAAAATAGGTTGAGGGACGAAGGCGGGAGGTACTGAGAGTTAGTCCCACATCGCTAGGGGGAAGAGTTGTGGGTGGTTAATAAGAGTCTGGAGTGACTCTACTAGTAAAGACTCGTTTTACCTGGGCAACTGGGTAAGAACAAAGCCATGACTGCTGGCAGTGTATGGGCGCCGTAAGTGGAAAGCTGACAATATTGTTACTGGGTGGGCCTTCCGGCTGTTGCAATGGTATTAGGGCCTAACCCCGACCTGATGGTGGATGGCTAGTTACACGTGGGTGCTTGCATGAACATGCAGGGACGCGTGTCCGCTAAGGGGGAGAGGTGAACCGTTGCCGTTGCTAAGATGCCTGAAGGGGGAGGCCTCAAGATAGGTTGAGGGACGAAGGTGGGAGGTACTGAGAGTTAGTCCCACATCGCTAGGGGGAAGAATTGTCGGCGGTTGATAAGAGTTTGGGGTGACTCTACTTGTAACGACGTGTTTTACCTGGGCATCTGGGTAAGAACAAAGCCGTGACTGCTGGCGGTGTATGGGCGCAGTAAGTGAAAAGCGGACAATATTATTACTGGGTGGGCCTCCCGGCTGTTACAGTATTACATTACAAGTAGTGCTTGAATGGGAAGACTTTTTTGAGTTCTTTTCTTTCAAGGAGTGCTTGAAACTTAGCTAACCCTTCTTAAGGCGCGCCTAGGCACAAAGCGTAAGGTAAGCGCCTGGAAGGGAGCAAGTCATAGTAAAATCTAGGTGAGCGCTTGGAGCCTCCTTTCAAGCACACCCCCAACTCCAGGCGCAGTCGACTTTGTCTGTAAGTTATAAACTTCAATTTTTTTTTTTTTTTTCCTCTTCCAACCCTATTTTCGCTATTCCAAAGGGCTGAGAAGGTGAAAACGATCATTCCACTTCAATCTTTCATAGATCTAAGCGCAAAAAGGTATGGATTCACGAATCTTACCATTTTGTTACAGTTTTTGTTAAAAAACGTAAAAACAAGTATCGGATTTTCAATTTTCAATTTTTTTGTTTTTTGTTTACTTTTTTCCATAAATCTTGATGGGTTCTTATTCTATATGTATAAACAAACATTCCATTTGAGTTTTATGCTTCTTTTCTCTAGATTTGAGTTTGTTTTAGGTTTTTTTATGTTTTTTCCAAAAATACCAGTTACGGAAATATAAAAATGTTTTCATTTTTTTTTGTATTTCTTCATAGAAATGTATTTCTATCCACATATATAGCTTTCTCATGTTTGTGTCTTCATGTGTGATAAATTTTCATCTTCTTTTTTTTTTTTTTTTGGGTTTTTTTTTCCTTCAAAATTTCCGAAAATGACAGTTACAGAAATTGGGAATTTTTTATTATTTATATTTATTAGTTAAAATGTATTCCTATCCACATATATAGTTTTCCCATGCTTGTGCCTTCATGTGTGATGTATTTTTCATGCTTTTTTTGTATTTTAGTGTTATTTTTAAAATTTTTTTGAAAATAACAGTTACAAAAATTAGAAAAAAATTGGTTTTTATATTTATTAGTTAAAATGTATTTTTTTTTCCACATATATAGCTTTCCCATGCTTGTATCTTCACGTGTGATGTTTTTTCATGCTTATTTTTGTATTTTAGGGTTATTTTAGCTATTTTTTTAATTATTAAATGCATAAATTTGCGCCTCATGATTCAGGCGGACCCTAGGTGTGCTTAGGCGCTCCAGGTGCACCCCTTTGCGCGTTGGCACCTCATGCCTCTAACTACATAGACTTCTTCCTTTAAGTTGAAGAGAGTGAAACGACATGTGGGGGGCATTGAGGCGAGCCAAGTGGAGTGGGGATGGATGCTTCCCAGATGGTGTTTATGGAAAGAGAAACAAAGAGGGAAGGATACTAGGATTAGATGGCTAAAACTATAGGCAATGGTCCACTCTCAAGTGATCCAAACTGTTCATATTCAATTCGTGTGGCTAGAAAAAAATATACCTAGCTGCATTAAGAGGTTTTAGCTTTCTATTTTTCACATTGAAAATGAACTATAGAATTTGATAGTAAATATAGGATTATCAAATGGATGAGATATTTAAAGGGATTGCCTATCTAACACAAGATTAGATGATCAACAGTTTGGATCAACCCAAACATTTTCTCTGCTAGTGTTTTTTAACTGTTTGTGGCGACTTCGGTAAAGGCCTTGCCGCTGCTTAGAGAGAGAGAGAGAGAGAGAGAGAGAGAGAGTATAACATGTCTACTGGGGAGAGAAAAGCTATGAGATAATGGGTCCCACTTTTCATTTTAAATATTGAATGTTAGAGTCTAATGCTAAAAAACTGTGGTCTTCAGTTGAACACAAAAAGTGTGGTCAAAAGCCGCATTGGATATTATCTGCCACCTGGGCGTGCCATTTAAGGCACCACTTAATGTTGTTAGTTGATCTCATGGCTTAGGATTAATTTTAAAAACTATTGGAAGATTGGGTTGAAAATAAAACTCAATGAGTCTGGAATTGAAATTAAATTTTGCTACAAATTTTGGTTTTATTTTAATGAAAAGCCTCTTAGAATCTCTAATTTTGTTGTGAATAATGTTTTAGCGGCTGCATGCTTGACAGTTTTAAGATTGTTATAAATTTTCTTACCAGAAACCTTTTACTATAAGTCTTGCTATTTGTGGAAGTTTTTTAGCAGAAAAAAACTGATATCATGTTTGTCACCTGATATTATATTTTGTGGTTTTGCTACTGGGTTGGACCTCTGTGTTATGATTGTTTGATTTAGTGTGAGTGATGCTGAGAATATGGTGACATTTTGTGCCTGTCCAGGATGTCCTAGTCTTTGGTTGATGTGGGACATGCAGAGTGGTGGAATATCTAGACATTACTAGTGCTAAGCAAGTTTCTTTCTACCCAGTTCAAGTGGCCATGGCTGGTGCTCTTACCTTGTAAATAGATCTTAGTAAAGCTGTTGTTATTCTAGCCCTCAAGAAAACAATAGAATATTAGCAATTGCAACCTTCAAAATCTGTAGAGATGGATGGACAGGATGAAGAGGAAGAAAGAGAAAAATAAGATGAGAAAAAATTGAGAGGGAAAAGAAACCAATCTACCAACTGGTTTAGCTAGATGCTCTACTTCAATGTTAAGTGAGTAAGGCTGCATCTGGGGCCTACTGCTTATAACCACTCACTTTAGCACTCCCCTCAAGCTGGAGCATATATGTTAATTGGGATCTGCTTATTACAAATAAAATCCATTCTTGGCCTCTAAAAACTTAGAAAATAAATCTTCCAACTGACTTTTGCTATTCCACCTGCTGTTTGCATCAGTTTTATGAAGTTATTTATCATATAACTTTAGCACTCCCCTCAAGCTGGAGCATATATGTTAATTGGGATCTGCTTATTACAAATAAAATCCATTCTTGGCCTCTAAAAACTTAGTAAATAAATCTTCCAACTGACTTTTGCTATTCCACCTGCTGTTTGCATCAGTTTTATGAAGTTATTTATCATATAATTCTTACCTCTTTTATATGCAGGGAGGTTTTGCTTTACTGATTTATTTATATTCTCATTGACAGCTTATAAATGAGGCTCAAGTGTGTGGTGTGAAGCTGTTGGAGACTATTCTGTCACTGTGTACTGATCCATGCAGTCCCTCTGGTGGGATTGAGGCTGCTATTACTCTTTCAGAGCGCATATTGCTTGTCCAAAAAGAGCTTAGTTTGCAATATATACCTGAGTTGGGCACCATTATTTCTTCATTGGCATACATTCTCCCCCAAGCAGAGTTTGAACATGAACAGCTCGCTGTACTGAAAATATCAGTTTTCTTGTTGATGTGGAAATATGAAAATGGTAGCGTTTGTTATTCTTTTCTAGATAAGCTTGTATATGTGTTCTGTTAATCTTTGCTAGATAAGCTTGTATATCTCCTTTTGTTGAATTTAGTGTTTGTTTTCTATAGTGATTGAGCTACAACCATATTCTGTTAATGTAAATCTTAGTTAAAGCATTGAAGATTTCAGTGAGTTCCCATAATATTTATCTCGAGGAATTGAGTAGTTTACCACATTGCCTTGTTTGGGTCAACTCAATAATTTTCATGAATCGATGAGGTCTTGTTTTCCTCATTAATGATTGGATCAACTGACTCACCCTCGGCACATTACTAAAGGCAATGGCTAAAAATGTCATTCTATGCAAGTAGATGTTTTTATTTTGCCCCAGTTTCATGGTTTAGATCTTATGTAAGATAGCTGATACTTGTCTGGCTTGATTGATTGATAAAAAGAAGAATCTATGAAGAAACTTTTGGGACATAACAACATGTTGCAGTATTCTGTGTGTATGCTTCCAATCAATGGTTCTG
This sequence comes from Warburgia ugandensis, assembly GCA_035236585.1. Lineage (NCBI taxonomy): Eukaryota > Viridiplantae > Streptophyta > Magnoliopsida > Canellales > Canellaceae > Warburgia > Warburgia ugandensis. Next base: position 6,489,870 of record CP141136.1, read on the forward strand.
GTATAGCTAACAGAGGGTACATACTTCAGCCTTTAATCTAGGTGGGAGTTAGCTATCTTTTACTTGTTTTAATTGCTGATATGTGCATAGTAATTTTGTAACATGTAGGTGGCTATATATATGTATGTATGCATGGCATAAACCATGATATCATCATAATGTAACACATTGATACAGACATATAATTGTGTACATATATGTATACACACAGCTGCAGACTCACAGACACACATATACACAATAAATACCCACAATATGAAATGAAAAGAGGATGGGGAGTTTAGTCATCTAAGGAAAAGACATAAAAATTAGGTTGAAATGCTCGAAATGAACAATGGGCATGGTTTTCTATGCTTAAATAGATAGATTTTTGATGTGTTCCTACTTGTGATCCAAGGAAAATACAAAAAAGAGAGTAGTTGGAAGGCTACAAATGACTATGGAAATGGTTTTGTATGCTTATGTAGAGATTTATAGATGTGGTCTTATATGCACCAGTTTTAATTGTGTCTGCAATTGTATTTGTGTTTTGTGTGCATAATGTATAGGAAATATGATATTTTACTTGTGTTTTAGAAGGTGACTTGTATATATAGTACATGCTATTTGAGCATAATACGCACACATACACATATACTAGTAAAGTCGTGTGACATGCATGTTTGAGTTCAAGAGAGAGAGAGAGAGAGAGAGAGAGAGAGAGAGAGAGTGATCTGATGCAATTTTTTTCTAGAAAAGTACATTTTACTCCCCATAACTGCCTGCTGCCAATGTTTTATCCCTAAACTACCAGTTTGACACTTTAGTCCCTGAATTATTCAACATTTTCACTGTTTATCCTCCATCGTCAAAGTTTGTTTTTGCTGGGGAGAGAGAGAGAGCTTGGATTCTATTAACAGCGAAATCTGAGATTTGAGAAAGAGTGACCAAGAGAACAAGAAGGGAAGGGTTTTGGCCCTTTTTTTATTAATTTTTTAAAAATTAAAATCAGTAAATTAGTTGAAATAACAAAAATATATGAATAGTGGCCCAAAACAAATTTCTACCACAAACTATGACCCACAGGCAGTTAAGGGGAGCAAATTGTCCATCTCTCTCTCTCTCTCTCTCTCTCTCTCTCTTTTAACACTGTTCATGGGTATTGTTCATATGAACAATGACACGCTGCTTTCACATGAACAGTGAACATAGGGATTTTCTTACTGTTTTAGAGTCCAAGTTGTTTCAATTTCTGGGTTTTCTACCTTAGGTTGGGTCTTTTAAGAGCCGATTACTACTTAAAAGTTTTCAATGTTAGATTGGATTTTTTCAAAAATTGTTCTAAGTTTCTTATTGCAAATAGAAATCTGTTGCTAAATCTTATGTTTTGAGAAGTCTATATAGAATGTAATTGAATTCTAGCGAAAAGCAGTGAATAATATTGGATAATTAAGTTGCTCCTTCTTCATTCATTGTGTGATTTGTTTTCTTGATTTCTCTGTAAACCACTGTTGGATTCATTCGGTTGGAATCTTTGGGTGATTTTCTGTTAACAGACATCTTTTAACTCTATTTCTTCCCCTGGATTTTAGAATTTACCCTTGCATCAGAAAGGGAGGAGGAATTCTATGATGCGACCAGTTTCGTTGGGGTTGCATCATAGGCGTCCCAATAAGTGGATGACAGGTTCACTTTCTTCAAATTTTCATTGATCCTAGCCATTCATCTAATTCACACCATCTCAAATAAGTGTAAGTACAAAAATCTCATCTATTGGATATCTATATGTCCTTCACTTTTGGACTTGTTGAAGCCAAAAAATAAATGGTGCATCCAATACAATATATATTTGGATTCAAAAGGCCAAAAATGAATGACATAGAGATATCCAATGGATGCGACTTTTGGTATCTAGTCCATTTGAGATGGGTTGAATTGTAAAATGGTTTGGATTATTGAAAAAATTGAAACAAATTGGGACCACTATCGACTTTTTAGGACATTTATCATGCAACCCCAATGAGATTGGTTGCATCAGAGAGAGAGAGAGAGAGAGAAAGAGTTGGTAGATGAAAAAATGGAAAGAACATCAAAGAAATAGATTCCTCTCTCTTTTGTATAGCACATTTCCCTACTTTCTCTCTTTTCCTTTTGCCCAATGTACCCCTCACACTTTCTATATTTCTTAGGGAAAAAATGTTTTGCCATTGTTTTAGGACTACCTTTCAACTAATATAATTTGTCTTCTTCTTTCATTGTCTACCTGGGGAATTTTCTTTATAGTATACATATGTGTATGTATACATGTAAATATTGTATTATATTACATGTCATCTTATGTGGGATATATGTTTAGTGGTGCTTGGTTGCTTGTTGGTTTTGTGTCCCTCATAGAGATTGGAGTAGTTGCAAACTTTGAAGGTGTCCTTAACCAGGAATCCAACTGGAATCTAGTATTTTGGGCTCTAAAAGGTGAGAGCGATACTGCTCAAACAGTAAGACTTGAGTAAATGTGCATAAGCTTGAATTAGGATAAGGGTTGTTAAGAATAAAATATTTAGTTTATGAAATATAGAGAATCTTATTGTTAAAAGGAAGCCAAAAAGAGTAAATTAGAAGGGATAGGATTTATCATTCAGTCCCTACTGCAAAGAGTTTTCACTTTTTACTCATATAGTCACTTCAAGCTTGAAGTTGAAGATTATAGGTCTATCCACAATAGCAATAATTACATGAAGGAATAATTGTAAGTTCTGACACCAAAATGTAACAAAGAGCCATTCACCATTCGTTGACCATTCATCGTAATCCTCTATGGTCATTTCCAATGATTGAAGGTTGTTGCAGATTGAGTAGTTGCTTGGCTTATGGGGTATATTGGGCTCCTGAAATCACTTGGGTGTTATATTCTTTTGTATTAATCTTTACCTATTTGTTCTATTTTAGTAAGTTATTCTTATGTCTGGACGTGCCTGCTCTATGCTTTCTCTTTGCCAATATTCTCTTTTGTGTGAAATCGAGAAACAGAGTGGAGTTTGGATATGTGACCTTAGAAAAGATAATTGTTCACATGCATTTGAGTGAATTTGATGCATACACTTCAACAGGAAGGCATAAGACTGAAAAGACAAAGCATACTTTAAGTTATGTAATAAATAATCTATTACGCTAATGTGTTAATCTATTATCTTCATTTCTGACCACTTCATTTCGAATGTCACATGGGACAAAGTTAATGACTCATGACATACAAGCAATATTTTTTTTATGGATTTATAATTACTCTCATACTAGGGTCCCAAGTTTCTTTCTCAGACGTGCTGGTGAATGCTTTGGACTAGATTTAGCTGCAAGAGAAATTTCTTTTGTTGTTCACCAATGATAAATTCATCCTGGCTTTCATTTTGTAGCTTATATTGGTAAGTGGGGTTGTTCTCTTCCATTATTTGCTAAAATATCCAGGTATGTTGTACACCTTCTCCCTAATTTTCTTATATCCATTGCACTTCATTCACTTGTTAGCTATCAATTCTCTCCAAGCATGTTCCTAAGAAAGTTGATCTTATGTATCAGCTTGTACCTTGAGCTAATTTTTTTATGATTGGTAAATTTTTTGCTAATTAAATTGTGCTTCTATGTGATGTCAATTCTACGATAGTCCTTTTTACCCAGCTTTGAGGATCCAATGGTGATCTGACCTCTATTTAGGTTCTCTGGAGAATCTGCTATTCATTTTGTAAAGTAAATTGGAAATTCATGACATGGTTACGTAGTTTAAAGGTTAGATTTTAGTAGTTAGGTCTACTAGTTAATGTCTGTTTTACCAATCCGTAGTTTAAATCCCTCCAGATCTGTCTGCTGTTGCTTTTTAAGAGAGAAATCCATGATGATTATGGTACAACTGTCTCTAAGCTTTTCTCCGAGGACATCTTCTCTTGATGACTTCTCATTGACGGATAATGTACTCAGCAGAGATTTGGTTTTGGCTTTTGCAGAATATGTTAAGCGAGAAGCTGCTTCTTGTCTTGTGGAGGAGCTTCTATTCACTTTTCCTGTTGTAAACCTCCTATCTACCCCATCTACATCTGTTAAAGCTGCAGCAACGGATCTACTATTGATACTGAAAAGGCTGTTGGTAGGTGTTTTGGTTGTACCACAGGCAGTAACAACTACCTCAGCGGGGCTTCCATCTATCAGCAGACCTGAATCTATTATTTGTAGGCTTCTCCACCATCTGTGGTTCCAGGTCTACTTTTAGTCCATTCATTTTACCAAAAACATCTTCATCAACCTGTTGATTAACTGCATTCATATTGAAAAATTAGTTGTTCCATAATAAAAAAAATTTGACTTTGGATCTCTACTCTGAGATAATCTGGTGCTTTGACTGGTTTCAGCTCAACTACCACGACATATTAGATAATATTTTTCATTTCTTGCTGTCTCTAGTAATAAATCTCTCCAGTCGCAATTTGGCAAATGAATAATTATGCTTGTGTTTGTGCTTATGATCTGTGGATGATAACAATGATGAGCCAAGTCCTCTAATGGTCTGCTTTCAGGTTCGCTGCTTGCTCTCCAACCTAAAATGGACAAAGCAAAAAGATTGAAGTTCATAGCTGGCTTGTAATGTTTGCTGTGCTGGATGTGGCTTCAGTACCTGATGACTCTTTTCTTATGTTGTAATTTTCAGGATCAACCTTCTTTGTCCAATTCTTACTTTGTAGACCTAGCTTCCGGTGTTACATCTGAGAGTAAAGGGTTATATGGAAAGCCAAAATCATGGATATATCAGCTAAGAGATTATTCTCTCATGACTGCTGAAAAGAAAAAATCTGAACCAATCTCTCAATCTCAAGAAAATATGCTAACAGGTTTATCAATCTTCTCTGCTTACTTTTTTTTGCAAATCTCCTTATTTGTTTGTGTTAGAGTACAAAATAGGTTGTCTAAACCTAGCACTGTTATAAATTATCATCATAAATACCCATTTGGGCTTTTGCTTGATGTAGGAATGCCGTTGTTGCTTAGTGCTGCAGTTTTCATTCTAGTTATGCATTATGATTGGGGAGCAGCAGCTGTAGACTTTTTGGCTGCTGTTGGTGCTACACATCCTGCATTGGGAGTGGCATTGTGGCTTGCAGTTCTTTTTGGTAGTAAAGTTTTCTGCACTAGTGGAAGTAATTCACATGACACATTGGTAACCTCTACTTTTTCATTAATTATTTTTGGGAGAATTTCTAATATCCACCTAGCTTGTTCAAAAATTTCAAAGACCCACCTGTCTTTTCTAAGATTTCAAGGATCCACCCACCTTTTTCTGCTTTCTTTAATGATTCACTTGCCGTTATGTTTTGTGAGGGAAAATACACCAGCAATCTGATTTGGTGATAGAAAGACATTAATACCCTTCATCTAAGTTATTGATTAAGATTACAATTCAGAGTGCAATTTTATCCCTTTCTCTTCGCACTTCCTATCTATTGATCTTCAAGATTGCCCCTTCCCCTCTCTCTTGTGATTTTGGAATCTCTAATTTCCTTGTAAGTTTGATACTTCTTGAGGTTGGTGTCAATAGTATTCTCACCATCAATTTTCTTCTCCTTCACCTACTAACCTCACTGGTCACCATTATTACTCTCTCTCTCTCTCTCTCTCTCTCTCTCTCTCTCTCTCTCTCTCTCTCTGTGAGAATATTATAGTGACAACCCAACTATTTACATAAAGGAGCCCACTTGTGGTTGATCTGTCCTGGTTATCTGATTTTGCACATGATTGGATGATTCTAGCCAGGAATAATGTGTTTGGTCACTGAATGTGGGTTGTTGCTTTTAGAAAGTTTGTGGGTGGCATTGGTGTAACGAAGCCTATTTCTTTCACTGAATAAAGAGAAAATTAAGAACAAAACCAATCCTTTGTAGGAGAGGAACTACTACGAACGTGACCTTGGGGTTTTGAAGAACTACTGCCAAGTTAAGAACAAAACCCATCCTTTAAAAGAGAAGAAGATAATTTCTGAGGGTAGAAGAAGCTTCATTAGTGCCTATTATGCAAACTGTAGTCTGCTTGGTTCAAGCTCTAGATTTTGGAGTTGAGGCCTATTTGAATCTTTGGTCCGCAACTGAAACATTTGCAGATCCTCCTATCCCTAAAATATACTTGCAGCTGAAGTTATATATTGATTCTCTATAGGTATGCATTAACTTTTAATCTCTTCTTGTCCTCCAAACCAGATCCAGCAACTCCTGGCTAGTGCATTTACTCTACAAATCCAGCTATCTTTATGGACAAACTCTCTCTCTCTCTCTCAAAATGAATAGCAAGTTAGGCTCTTTTCTCTTTGTCGAATGCTCTTTTCTCTTTATTGCATGGCTTCAGATTCTCAAGCTTTGTAAAGGCTCAATACCATAAAGGAGATGGTGTGGTTGTCGTACTTGGTAGTGGGAATATCATTACTGAGTTATAATAGCACCATCTACAACTACTAAAAGAATATTGTCCTTTTGTCCAAAACCCCTACTGCTAGTCTAGATTCCATCTAAAGCATAATGGCAAAGTGGTCTTTGAATGAAAGGGGAAAAGCTAAGAGTCCTTGAAAGAAAGGGAAAAAGCTAAGTGGTTCTTTGAAATATTAATAAGGATAGTGAGGTCTTTGAAATTGTTTGAAAAGATAGGTAAATATTTGAAGTTTTTACTATATTTTTTTGTTGTTGTCTTCCTGGCATTAAATTTGCTGCCAGATCTATAAGAAAAAGTTAGTTTTAGCTTCCTGTATGCTTTGTATGTTGTCTTATTTTCATTAACATCTTTTTGCAGTTCAAACTCTTGGGGATGCTACCATCGCTGGCCTCACATGCCATGATGGTGCCACTTGTTGTTCAGACTATTTTGCCGATGCTTCATAAGAATGCAAAGCCGTATGTTATTTGTCTGACCTATGTTCATGGTTGAGTCACTTGTCATGTAGCGAATGTTGTCACTGTTATTTTGTTCTAGAACTGGGCATATGGTTGATTCTCATTGGTCTTCTCTTGAAGCACTGCCCATTTTTTGTTTTCAGTCTTGTTTGGATGTGCTATATAAATGATGATTTACTCATGGATGTTGTAAATTCTTGTCTTGAGATATATCATTCTGTGTGATTACATCATTTAGAGTTTTCATTTTTAACAAATTTCATAAACTTGAAGCTTCTTTCTTTCCATTTCTTTATGTTTGATTCAGAAGTTCCTTTTTATTTATTTATTTTCACAAAAAAGTATCTCATGAAGGTGAGCAAATGAAATGAAAGTTGAGAAAATGGAATGGGAGTTGAATGCAATGGTTGGACTTAAGGATGAGGCAAGCTGGCCCCATTCTACCCAGTTAATCATTTATCAATTGAACCTATGAAGAGAAAACCCAGAGAAGGTAAACTATATAATTTATCTATGCATGTAGGTTTAATAATTGAGATTGGGCTATTGACCAAGGAGAAGTGGATTGTTGATTAAAAAAGGGCAACCCCCGTTGCACGAAGCTCTTGCCTATGCGGCGTTTAGGGAAGGGGTGGACCACAAGGGTCTAAAGTACACATCCTTACCTTGCATTTTTGCAAGAGGCTGTTTACATGCCTTGAACACGTGACCTCAAGGTCACATGATGACAACTTTACCATTGCGCCAAGGCTTCCCTTTAGATTGTTGATTCTATCTTCCAAATAAATGGAGTTTGTCTTCATTTGTAAAATGCACCTAATTTTTGTGTAAAAGGTTGTATGATGCCATTGATATACCTATAGTTTTATCCATTCTCCTATAGGTCTTGTTAATTTAATGTGAGGAGTCCCATGAGGTGTAGCCTGTAAGGGTATGAGATTGGTGGGAGAGAGATGAAAGGAGTATTTACTTTACATTGAATGTAATTTAATTTATTTTAAAGCTTGTCACTGATTTATGAGAAACAATTGTTCCAAAGTCTTGCATTGTTACTTCTAGACCCAAAGACTTTATAGCATCAACATGGAGGCTCAGTTTAACCTACTTTTATTCATGGAATATGGGTGCACTTCAGTTGCTATAGTTGACCTGCTAAGAAGCATCTAAATGCAAGCTCAAACTTTCAAAGCAAATTACATTAGTTGAATTTTTAAATTAGACATATAGAGATGGTCTCCAAGGAGTAAAGAGTTGCCAGTTACCTTAAAAGCATGCGTTTTTGAAAGAAATGATGAGAACCATGTAGAGGTCATGGAAAAATCATCCTCAAATGTCTTAAGTAGTGCTCTAAGACTGAAGGGTTTGACATGGTGAAAAACATAAAGACACAAAGCATCATAAAGTTCTATTCTTGGCAACCTTAAAAGCAATACATTTAACAATAGGAAAGACTGCTTCTGTGGACAAGCTTGCTTGGTGCAACCAACAAAAGAGAAGGTATATCAGCTACTACCTAGGAAAGCAAAGCACACACTAAAAGATGTAAATCACAAGGTCCAAACTTCCAAACTCCAGGCTTGTATCTTCTGTTGTGAGACATATAGAGATGGTCTCCAAGGAGTAAAGAGTTGCCAGTTACCTTAAAAGCATGCGTTTTTGAAAGAAATGATGAGAACCATGTAGAGGTCATGGAAAAATCATCCTCAAATGTCTTAAGTAGTGCTCTAAGACTGAAGGGTTTGACATGGTGAAAAACATAAAGACACAAAGCATCATAAAGTTCTATTCTTGGCAACCTTAAAAGCAATACATTTAACAATAGGAAAGACTGCTTCTGTGGACAAGCTTGCTTGGTGCAACCAACAAAAGAGAAGGTATATCAGCTACTACCTAGGAAAGCAAAGCACACACTAAAAGATGTAAATCACAAGGTCCAAACTTCCAAACTCCAGGCTTGTATCTTCTGTTGTGAGACATATAGAGATGGTCTCCAAGGAGTAAAGAGTTGCCAGTTACCTTAAAAGCATGCGTTTTTGAAAGAAATGATGAGAACCATGTAGAGGTCATGGAAAAATCATCCTCAAATGTCTTAAGTAGTGCTCTAAGACTGAAGGGTTTGACATGGTGAAAAACATAAAGACACAAAGCATCATAAAGTTCTATTCTTGGCAACCTTAAAAGCAATACATTTAACAATAGGAAAGACTGCTTCTGTGGACAAGCTTGCTTGGTGCAACCAACAAAAGAGAAGGTATATCAGCTACTACCTAGGAAAGCAAAGCACACACTAAAAGATGTAAATCACAAGGTCCAAACTTCCAAACTCCAGGCTTGTATCTTCTGTTGTGAGCTTTGCTTTCCTAGGTATTATGTATTGTATTTGCCCTTTTGTTGGTTGCCCCTAGCAACCTTGTTCATGGTTGCAGCTTTTGGATTGTTAATGATGTATGGCTTTTAAGCTTCTTATGCCTAGTGCCTTTATGCTTTGGACTGTGACATACCCTTCACAATTCTTGCTTTGAATTCTACTTGAGATCTTTGAGGATGATTTTCCATGACTTGCATGTGGTTCTCGTTTCTTTGAAATGTACTTGCTGTTAGGGTATTGGTACCTCTTGAGCCTCTGGGAACCATTTGTACATGTCTTTTAAAAAATAGTTGGATTTGTCGTATGCACATAAAGGGAGTGCCAAGGCTAGATATTGGTATCTTTCACCGTGGGATCGTTCCTTAGTAAGTATGCTCACGTGGCTTGTGGAATGATGTGGTGTGCACTAGAGAATCCTCATGTTGTAGCTTTGAATTGGTTTACCATTCTTGCCAAGAACCTCATGATGGATCGCCTTGTTAATTATTAAAGTATTTCAAACAAGTATTCTATAGGATGGCTATAAGACCGGTCATGCTCTATGGATCAGAGTGTTGGGCAGTTAAAGAACATCATTTTCATAGGCTCAGTGTAGCAGAAATGAGGATGTTGAGATGGATGGGTGACAAGACAAGAAAGGATAGAATTGGGAATGAAAAAATTAAAGGAAACTTAGGGGTAGTACCAATAGGTAACAAGATGAGGGAGATTGTTAGATGGTTTGGACATGTCCAACGAAGACCGAAAATGGCACTAGTTAGGAGTGAGACAATGCAAGTAGAAGGTTCTAAAAGGGCAAGGGCAAGGCCCAAAAGAGCGTGGAAAGAAGTGGCGAGAAAAGATTTAAAAACTTTGGGACTAAATGAAGCCATGCACTTAATAGAGGGGAATGGAGGAACAAGATTCATGTGGCCGAACCCTAATTGGGTAAGGTCTTGATGATGATGATAATGAAACATGTATTCTATATGTTTGTGAGGATGCTGTGATGGTGGCCTATATTCATTACATAGTAGATGATATTATTCTCTTTTATCTTCTTGGAGTCTAGTTGCTCTAGTTTACTTGCAATATGTCTAAGTCACTGTACATGTCTTTTCAGAAAGGGCTGAATTTTCCATTGGCCCATATAAAGGTGGTTATGTTGGTGTCTTTCACCTTGGGATTGTTCTTTAATAAGTATGCTCAGGTGGCTTACAGAAGAATGTGGTGTACATTGGAGAATCCTCATGTTGTGGCTTTGATTTGATTTCCCTTTCTTGCCAAGATTATAATGATAGACCACCTTGTTCGTTTTTAAAGTATCTCAAACTGGTGTTCTATCTGTTTGTGTGGATGCTGTGGCGGCGGCCCATATTCATTACAGAGTAGCGATGATATTGTTCTCTTCTATCTTCTTGAAGTCTAGTCACTCTAGTTTACTTGGAGTATGCCTAAGTCACTGTAATATGTTGGTCTTGACGGGCAGATTCCTGCAGAACTTAGTTTATGGCTCTCTGATTTATCTAGAAGGAGACGAGCAGCTCTGTTTTCTCGGACATGACTAACTTGCCTAAGTTGCTCTGGGAGAATTTCTGTAGCATTATTCTTTGTGCCTTCTCCTCTCCTCTCTTCAAGGATTTCTGCCATTTACTTGAGAGGAGATCATGGGACATATGTTGGGAAAGTGAGATGACTCCAAGGAGACCTTGTTAGAAATCTCCATCTCATTATTCCTCTGTGCTTAGTTCCGATAGTACTGGCATGAGAAATCTGGTTCAGCTTGTGGCCTTTATTCATATTTTCTAATGGTTAATTATGCAGTTGATGCTGTTGATCTCAAGATGAACTCAGCTTGACTAGTGGATTCATGAATGTTGATTGTGTACATCTTTGTGTTTGTGTGGTTTCTTCTATCTCTATGGTTGTAATTTTATGTTCTAGACCATCTTGGTAGTGAGTAATTAATTTGTGTCAAGTTTCTCTCATTCTTATAAAATATTGCTTTTTCTCAAAAGCCTTTTGCATAACAATTTGACAAAAAGGTTTTGCGTGCTTAGATGTAGTGGGAACTACTTAATTTGCTCTAGCGGAACTCACTGCTGTCACTAGAGCCAGTCAAATATATGGACTTTTGGCAACGTCTTGGTTGTGGTGGCCCAATTTACATAATTTCTAATGTTGTAGACGTTCTTTGCATTTCTCATTTGAAGTTCTTTTGGAACTTTTGGTATGTGACTGGCTGGGTAATGTGTTGTGTATATGCATATGCATATAAAGGTGAAAATTTTGTGATTTGGGTAGTCTTGTTTTCTTGCATGTTTCAGGATTTTGTATGCTACAGCTGTTCGGCTGCTTTGCAAGACCTGGGAGGTCACAGATCGTGTCTTTGGGACTTTGCAAGTAAGATGTCCTTGTTATTCCTTTTTATATGCTGTTTACTGCTTAAGGATGCTTCTATGTTATATGCAGTGCTAGTTACTTACAGCTAGTTTGAGAGCTTTTGCATATGATCACAAGGTGCTTGAATCTGCTCTATACATGTTGCACACATCTTATCTCCATCAGCTGAGTTGCATGTGTAATTATTTTATTACTGAAGGATATCCTGGCTGCTCGTTGAGTTTGACTTCTACTCCCTCGAGAGAGAGTTGAAATTGTGTCGCTTCTCACCAAGGATATTGAAAAGATTTTTCCTTTCCACAGTATGATACTTGATTCTGGATTGCTGAAGGGAAAGAGGTTACCATGAGCAAGGACCCAGGTTGATGGGAGTGGTTTTACTGTTAGTTTTGAGGTGGAATATTTTATCTCTTGATTTGATAATGTCAATGGATATTTATTTAGGGAAGTTTGTTGAGTATATACCCCCACACTCATACATACATACATACGGTAAAATTTGTCCTCATGTGACCTTGAGGTCACGGGTTCAAGGCTAAGGCTGCCTATTATAGTGCACCGGGGCTCCTCCCCACCCCCCCGCCTTTATATATATATATATATATATATATATATATATATATATATATATATATATATATAGAGTTGTTGTTGTGTGAACTAGAGGTCATGGGTTCGAGGCATGGAAGCAGCCTCTTGCAAAATGCAAAGTAAGGCTGCGTACTATAGACACTTTGTGGTCCGTCCCTTTCCCGGACCCTGCATAGGCGGGAGCTTCCTGCACGAGCTGCCCTTTCATATATATATATATATATATATGGTTAGGCAGATATTCATATTAGTGCAATATTGGGATCTCTATGGTCCAACCTGGATATCCTGGTAGTCAATTTGTAAGGTAAACACTCTGTAACTACTTAATTTCCTGGTTTACCATTTTGTGGTAGTTTTTCAATCTTTTGTTTCTGGACTTGCATCTAGCATGTTCAAAATCAGAAAATTTCAACTTTTGACTGTTGAGGGACTATTTTACTAAGTTCTTACTTGTAAGCCAGAATAAAATTCTTTCTTACTGGGATGTTTCACTACTTAAGCTGAGTTGAGTTTTGCAAAGTCGATTTTCCTCTCGTTTCTGTCCATAACATTTCGATGTATTTAACTTCTTGCACACACACACACATCAGATATCATCAAATAATACTATGCATGGATTGGTTCTCCATATGTCTATTTCTTTTCCTTCTTTCTTGGGTTTTGTTTCTTTTTTGTTTTGGAAAGTATTGGCTCTTCCAATGGCTTAACTCTCTGCAAGATTTCATTCATTTCCCAGCAGAGACGGGTTAAGTTAAACCCTGTGGTATCCAGACATATGTGTGAGATTGTATGGCCAACATATTATGTCAGGTTTCTAGTTTACTTCATCCGTTCGCTTTTTAATTATGACATCTGCAATTGTCTCTTTTGAGTATGCATGTGTTATTTAAGTGCTGCTTTAAATTTATCAGCCATACATCTCTAATTGAAATCAGTAAAATTCTATGGCATTTCTTTATGCATGTCTTGCATCTTCTCGTTCTAGTTTTTGGAAATATGTAGTTGTAACTCCATTCCTATATGCTTGTCCTTGTCCACATCTATATCTGGGTATCATAAATTATACTACATCTTATGGTCTTGCCGGTTTGTCAACAGAGATTATATGTGACACCAGATCTAGTTTAACAAGCTGATGTTAGTTGAGAAGGGGAAGTTTGTTTGAAACAATTCTCATGCATTTGTTTTATTTAATTTTATTGTATACATGAATTGAGGCTACACATTCTAAGTGTCTGGTTCTTTGTCTACAAAATATTTGTGATACATACACACTTATGGAAACACCAGTGGAAACAGCTAGGTGCTTCTACTTTACGTTGGTTAAGTGGTATTTCTTATTTTATTTTCCAAAGAATTAGTAGTATAATATTGGGTATCTATGTAAAGTAGAAGCAGAGTCATCCTTCGTAGAAGACAAGTTCAGATGCAGAAACTCTCCGAGAAGGGTTTTTTGTTCAAAAATGCATAATTAATTAAGGAGTAAATGTCTGTACTTGAAAGTCAGTGCAAAAAGGGGAAAAAAAAACATTAAGAAACTATCTATATTTTTCATTGTTATGATTTTGTGACTAAGCTTAAGAATGTGGCTGACAAGAGCACCTAGTTGCCAATACAACATTAGGGTCTTTCGAGATATTTGCTTCTCTTTGCATGTTTCTTGCATTTAAGCAAACATACTAAGACTTGTTTTCTATCTGACTCTCAAATGGAAAGATATCTGCCAAAGGCTGAAGCATACAACACTATGCCCTTTTCAAATGAAAAATGGGATGAAAAGGTGTATAGAAGGCTGCAAGAATGTTTTGGTTCTATCTATTTGTAACATTCCTTTTACAAATTTTTTTCCAAATTTTTCATAAGTAAAAACATGCATCACCTAAGGTAATCACTTGAGATACTGGTTAATAAGCACTTTCTTTCTTTCCTTTTTTCCGTTCATTTTGTGTACAAGTGAAAATTACAAAGCAAATCACTTACTATCCTAAGCGAACCCAAGCCTACAACCATCGACCAAGAGGGAGGGAGGGCAAGGGGGAGAGAGACATGCCGTAATTGTATCTCTTTCATTTCCCACCAACACCTTAGTTGCTTGGTTTTGATTAGATGTTAGTAGTCCTGACAATAGTTAATAAATGTAAGCTTAATTTGCTTTGTTAACTCCCCCATACCAAAGACAAAAAAAAAGGAGTAAGTTCCATGTCAAGTTTAGAATGAACAATATCGGTGGGTCAAAGGTCTGCAATCCTAATTTGGATGATCGTCTAAGGAGACAATCATATCGTAATATACATCTTCGACGTGGGTCACTTGATAAATGGTTTGAGTGGTGCTAAACATCTCATGAGGACGCCTGAAAGTTACAATTAGATCCTCACATAATAGTTGCTAGGATCATCACATGGATGAGAATTTTGGGGCATGGCCAATCACAAGAGATGGGCTACAACATGAATGGTGTGGATCATCAATACACATTCACTTCTAAATGATAGGTCATCACAATGAGCTGCTATTTTAGAATTTTTGATTTTACAAGCTGAAGAACATATAAGAAGCGTTTTATGAGCAGCAGTATTATGAGTCAACAACTAATTTGGTTTTAATCATATGATAGTATCAAGTGGGCGTAGATTCCTGAATATCCAAAAAATTCAAAATGTTGACCTAGATGGGGCTTGCTTCTAAAAGTCTCAAGCATAGGTTGACATAATGGCAAGTGGGTGTAGATTCTCGGAAATCCAACATGCAGAAGATGTCGGACACGACTTGATCCATTTCTCTAAAAATCTCAATATCAGATGATCCTATCATATGCAACTTTTAGTTTGAAAATGGATGGTGAAAGTTGGAGAAATTGAAGCCCCAATGAGATTCATTGAGGAGTTACGATGGGTAAGGGTACAAGCAGGCATTTACTTAATTGTTTCTTTTGTAATTCTGGTATTTTATAGAAATTGGCACTCATAGATTTTTGGTTGTTGAATGGGTACAGGGTAAAGCTGCCATTTTGTTGGAAGACAAAGGGCAGTGGTTGTTTGGGTTTTGCATGAGTATAGCAGCATGGAGTGCAAAGACACTCTTGGGAAGGACACGCAACTTCAAAATTTTAAAACATTGGGGTTGAGTAGTAAAATCAAGAGCGAAAGTCTTTCAGAAAAGCAAGGGGCAAAATAGTCTTTGAAGGAAGTTGTCTATATCAAGCATGTTGTCTGCTTGTACACTATACATAATAGTATAGATATGCTTTTCTGCATTTGTGTCTGTATGGTGGTTGAAATTTTGGATTTGACATCTGCACGACCCATATGACATCATCACTGCAGTGTTTTGGACGAACGATGTTAACAAGATCTTGCTATCCTTCTTTGCACATATAATGGAAGTTATGTGCTGCCAAACAGGAGAAATACAGAGATGAATGAAGTACTGCTTCCAGAATATAAAGGAAAGCGTAAAAAAAGAAGAATTTGTTTCTTAATGTGAATTTATATATGGTTCTATGAGGATTTTATCTTGGTGTGGATAGGGTCTGCAAAGGGGCTCCAACCAGGGTCTTAATAGCAGAGTAGTGGCTGATCCTTATACAAGAAGAGGCATGGTGCCTTATACCTGCTTTGAAGTGTCGTAGATGTTGTATGGCTGTTAGTTATGGAAGGAATTGTTGTATGCTTATTGATGTTTGTCTCTAGCTTTCATACTGTTGTCTAATAAGGAAAGAAGGAGAAAAATGTAGATTTTACACACAAAAATAAAGTAAAATGTATTACAGTAGTATGTCATGTTCTACAGGGATACGAAATCTTTTTTACTCTTTCTTGCACAATCAAATAGTTAATATATGGCTACTAAAGTAAAATCTATCTCACTGCAACTTAGCTTACTCAACATTGCTCTAAAATATCCAAATGAAAAAATAAATATTTCCTTTGTGAAGCATGAACCTTTTAGATCTAAATGAAAGGGATCATCGTTCTATTGCAGCCTACCTTCTGTCAAGGCAATTCTTTCATGGCTTTGATAGATTTATTCATCTATTGGTTCTGTTTGTTACTTTGTGTGCCTAGGGAATTTTGCAACCTGAGGCATTTCATGAGTTTGTCAATGAGAGAGATATCTGCATAAGCATGGCTGCTTCTTTGCGGGATGTTTGCAAAGTAAATCCTGATTGTGGTGTGGACCTTATATTATCTGTTTCGGTATGGATAACAAAAAAGTTGAGAGTTACTGAGTCTTTTACTTCAACTTAATGCTTAGGTTTAAGTTATTTCCTTCTGTTAATTCCTTAATTTATGGTTGAACAGGCGTGCATTGAGAGCCCTGATCCCACTATACAATCTCTTGGTTTTGCAAGCCTTGGGCATCTTTGTGAAGCTGATGTGGTTGGTAAGCTAACTCTTGTCAACTTTATGATGTGCTATTTCATTTTCTTTGACTTTTTAGATTTAAAACATTTGTTGTCTTTTATTAGATTTTGGAATTAAAGTTTAGCCCCTTCTTTGGATATGTTTTGCTAATCAGATGTTCTTGATCTATCTACTTTAGTTCATTCTTGAACTTCTAGTGTGGTCCGAGGCTTGAGGGATCCTTTTGAACTTATCTACAGAATTCAGAGAACCTTCTGTTAATATACATTGCTACAAACTTATCTGTTTACATTGAATTTGCAAGTACTACAATAAGAAATCAAGTCTTTTGACAAGCTACATAGTTATATTTATTTTCCACTAGCTTAGAAATTGTCCAATAGGCTACTAATTTGTCTAATTATTATAATTAATAACAATTTTCTTGACTTCTACTTGAGAACTTTCATTGCAAGGATGGAGAAGTTATGACTTGGGCCAGCGTCCTGATATAAATGCAGAAACTTGAAACAGAAACTCTGGAACAAGATCTCTTTTAAGCTTTTCAGCAGCAAGCACTATAATCGTTGGGTAGGAAACATAGTGAAAGATTGGGTTTCTTAACAGAAATTCACCTAGGAAATTTCTCGGAAAAAAAAATAAAATCAGAGAACAATGCCATGTTTCTGTGTTAACACATAATTTAGATCACCTGTGACGGTTTGGGTGATAAATTAAACTAATATGAGATAGACCTGCATTTGAAATTTGCAACTTAAAAGTGTGAATGTTAGGTAAAAGAATATCCACAAGATAGCACATGTTTAGCTTCTAAATTATCATTAATCAGAGAATCATCATGTATTGTGAGAATCATCATGTATTGTGGCTTAAAGGGATTAGCTGTTACTTGGAGATCTTTTCTTGATGTTAGATGTGATTTGACTTTTGCGTCATCACCACTATGATCCTTCTGTTTTGTCTTTTGTTTCTAAATTAGCATGACTCAAAGCTCATCATGATAACAATGTTGTGGCTTGAAGGATGAGCTATTTTGTGGATATATTTATTGATGTTCGATAGGATTTGATCTTTTGCTTCATCACCAGTATGATCTTTCTGTTAGCACAATCTATATCATTAGAATCTAAAACGGGCGGCCCCGGAACATAAAGCTCGCGTGTATGAGGGGCCTGGGGAAGGGTCGGACCACAAGAGTCTATGATACGCAGCCTTACCTTGTAATTTTGCATGAGGCTGTTTCCATGCCTTGAACCCATGACCTCAAGGTCACACGACAACAACTTTACCGCTGCGCCAAGGCTCCCCGTCATCATTAGAATCTGATAGGTGAAAGGATGGACTTATTTTCCCAGAAAAATGTTTGAGTGGCTTGTAAAAGAATGCAGCTACACTTGTGTAATGATTGAAGCCACTGATTTTTGTAGGCCTCATTATGGATAGTCATCAAGTTCGCACTTGTCTGATGACCTGAAGCCTTTGATTTTATGGTGGCTTTGTTGCTGATTGTAAAGTGCTTTTTTGTATTTGTGATCTGTCCATGTGGAAAGTGCAAATAAGTGGCTTGGAATCATTAAATAAGGTCAAATTGTAGTCCTTGTGCGGAAGCTGTAAATAAGAGACTTGGAACCGTTGACTATGGTCAAATTGTGGTTCTTATACGTGATATGAGCTATTTAATAAATGGTTTAAATGTTAAATATGTAAGTTCCACTTGTAACTGCTGCTTGCCATATTCTTCCAATGGAAACTATGGGCGCCTGTTGTATAGGAACTGATTGATGGGAGGATAGGTTGTTGATATCATCACCTTCAAAGCACTTCAATATGGAGCAGTTAACAAAAGTATGGTGATCTTCTAGAAGATTTTGCGTCAAACAATGGTCTGACTTCTTTCTTTGCGCATAACTTGGAATAACTACCTTCCTCCCATTGAACTTTTGCAATAATTATCATTAAGCCTATTCAATGTGCTAATAGACTTTCTATGAAAGAAAATTTGTTTAGAACTTGTATACTTGGGTCTCAGAAGATCCCTTCCCCTAGTATCTAATATTTGTGGACATGGAAAAATTCTCCTAACGCGGGTGTTAGTACATCTTGCACCCATGT
Organism: Warburgia ugandensis; assembly: GCA_035236585.1. Taxonomy (NCBI): domain Eukaryota; kingdom Viridiplantae; phylum Streptophyta; class Magnoliopsida; order Canellales; family Canellaceae; genus Warburgia; species Warburgia ugandensis. The sequence goes on from CP141136.1 coordinate 6,508,589, forward strand.
TGACATGAGTAGACATGTCCATGGACAAGGCTACTGTACACTTTCCTCTCTTTACTGTACTTGTTTGAAAATTTGACCCCATTTAAGGGCATATTGGTCATTTAAAATTCTCTTTTAAAGAGTTTTGAGTTTGTGGTGCACTTTTCAATAGTTGATGTGAAACAAGTTTTCATTTATTCAAAGTTAAACCTCCTATAATATTAAAGAATATGTAAAAAGTCTACCTGATAAGCAATAATGTGTAGAAGTAAATAATAGTGGACTGCATTAAAGTAATGCATCACACCTTTATTTCTCTTGGTTTGGAATTATAATACAAAACATATATAGTAGGCCCTAGCCCACTCTGCCACTTGATTTTATGATCTCATGCCCACATAAAGGAGGAGGTTGCATTAGGTGCCAATTGGCGTAAAATCCTTTGGCAAACCCTAAGATATGAATCTTGTAGACACTCTCTTAAGCTAGGACGTTCACCATAAGCGAGGTGCTACATCGGATCCTGGATGCAGTAAGGAATGGGCAAGGGCTGCTAGGGTGTTCCCATGTAAGTGACGCTCTACATTGGGTCTTGGGTATAGTGAGAATTGGGTAATGGCTGATAGAGCATTCCCTTAGAAGTGACCCTTTACATTAGAACCTAGGTCTAGCGAAAAGTAGGAAGGAGTTTCCACACTGTTCTAGATGTGCTCAATTGAAGAGATTAGCTCAAGAGAATAATATTCGTATCACCACATGGAACATAGGCATTGTGATAGTTAAAAGTATGGAGTTAGTATATATCATGAAGCATAGGAGAGTCAACTTAGCTTGTATCCAAGAAACCTAGTGAAAAGTGACTAAAACTAGACAAATCGATTTAACAGAAATGATGTAGGGATAGTGGTGGATAAAGAATTAAAAGATAAAGTTGTTGACGTAAGAAGACCTAGTGATAAAATTATACTAATTAAGCTTATTCTAGGAGAGAAGATTATAAATGTTATAAGTGCATACACCCCATAGGTAGGGTTAGATGATAGAATTAAGAGAGGTCTGGGAAGATATGGAGGTAATAATGCATGTAATTTACAACACAGAGGGGATATTTTTAGGAGTAGACTTAAATTGTCATGTAGGAAAAGAAAAGCAAGAATATGATAGGGTACATGGAGGGTATAATGTTAGAAAAAGAAATGAGATTGGGGAAGCTATCCTAGATGTTGCTTTGGTATATAACCTTGTTCTTGCAAAAACATACTCTAAGAAGGGGGATGAACACCTACTAACCTTTAAAAGTGTATTATATAAAAGCCAAATAGATTTTTTTCTAATTAGGAATACCAAATGATCAATGTGTAAGGATTGTAAGGTGATGCCCAATGAGAGTGTAACCACACAAAATAGGTTAATGTTTTTGAATATTTATATTAATATTGAAGAAAGGAAATGAACTTAGTAGGCTTCCAAAAACTAAAGTGGTGGAACTTAAAAATGAGAGAAGATTACATCATTCATAAACAAGTTGATGGTAGAAGGAAAGTGGAATAATGACACGTGTAAACACAATGTGGGCTAATATGGTTGAGTCCATTAAGAAAACGACAAAAGATGTTCTAGGATTTATCTAAAGGTAAAAGGCAAACGGTAAAGGAAACTTGTTGGTGGAGCAAAAAGGTGCAAAAAGTTATTAAATGAGTGTGTTTCAATGCATGGCAAAGGATTAGGAATGTTGAAAACTTTAAGCAATATAAAAATGCTAAATGAGTTGCTAAGAGAGCAGTAAGTGAGGCTAAACTCAAGACATATGATGATCTCTAAAATAAATTAGTGTTAAGAGAAGGTGAAAAAGATATATTCAAACTTGCAAAAATAAGAGAACAGAAGAGTAAGCACTTAAATCACGTTAAATGCATTAAAAGTGATGACTAGAGGGTACTAGTCAAAGAGGATGAAATCAATCAAAGGTGTGAAAGTTACTTTTGAAAATTACTAAATGACAATGGCCTTGAGAATATAGAGATTGAAAGAACCTTAAACCCATATAATGTTGTACTGTATAGATACGACTGTAAGATTAGTATGCTTGAAGTGAAAGAGGCCTTGAAAAAGATGAAATAAAGAAAGGTCTTGGGGCACGATGGTATACCAATAGAGGTTTGGAAATGTATTGTAGATACTAGAGTAGCTTGGTTGACAAAATTGTTCAATAAGATTTTAAGATCGAAGAAAATGCTAAATGAATGGAAGAAAAGCTTTGTCGTACCAATTTATAAGAATAAAAGAGATATACTAAGTTGCACTAGTTATTGTGGGCTCAAACTTATGAGCCATAACATGAAACTTTTGGAAAGAGTAATTGAGAAGAGATCATAACATGGGGCGAGTGTATCAGAAAACAAGCTTGGTTTCATGCCTAGGAGGTCTACTATGGAAGCTATTTTCTTCCATAGACAATTGTTAGAGGAATATAGAGAGAGGAGGAAGGAGCTTCACATGGCCTTTATTGACTTAGAAAAAGTTTATGATGGATTCCTTAGAGAGTCAATATGGTGGGTATTGGGCGAGAAACAGGTTTCATGGTGATATGTAAACATAATTAAGGATATGTATGTGGGAGATGCAATAAATGTTAGGATCATAGCAAAGAGACTGATGATTTCCCTATCCCATAGGATTGCACCATGGATTAGCATTGAGCACATACCTTTTCGCGTTAGTTATGGATGAGTTAACAAAACATTTGAATGAGGAGATTCCATGGCATATGTTATTGGTAGATGACATAGTTTTGATTGGTAAGATAGGGGAGGGCATAAACACAAAGGTAGAGTTGTGGAGAGATGGTATAAAGTATAAAGGATTCAAAATTAGTTGACCTAAGACATAGTATATGGAATATAATTTTAGCAAGGACAGGAGTGGGAGGGATGCACCAGTAAATATTGATAATCAAGTTGTACCCCAAAAAGACCACTTTTGATACTTGGAATTGATACTTCATGAGAGCGGAGAGATTGGGAGGGATGTTATCCATAGGATCCAGATGGGTTAGTACAAATGGAAATGTGCTTCTGGAGTTTAATGTGATCGGCGGGTGCTACTCATATTGAAAGGAAAATTCTATATGACGGTTGTAAGGTCAGTCATGCTCCATAGGTCAAAGTGTTGGACAATAGGGAACAACATATGCATAGGATGAGTGTGGTCGAAATGAGAATGTTTAGATGGATGAGTAGTAAGACAAGAAATGATAGAATTAGAAATGGAAACATTGAAGGAAACTTACAAGTAGCATCAATAGGTAACAAGATGAGAGAGGATAGACTTGAATGATTTGGACATGTCTAATGGAGACCGAAAATGGCACCAGTTAGAAGGACTAAGCCGATTTAAGTTGAAGGTTCTAAAAGGGCTAGGGGAAGGCCCAAAAGGGCGTGGATAGAAGTGCTGAGAACAGATTTAAAAACTCTTGAACTTAATGAAACAATGATACTTGATAGAAGTGAATGAGGGAACACGATTGGTTTAGCCAACCCTTAATTGGGATAAGGCTTTGATGATGATGGTTCACATGTTCAAAAGTTAGAGTCATTCAGCTGTAGAGATATTTTATGTATAGACTATTGCTAGCATGCCCTCCGGAGTGAATGGTTTTTTTCTATGATTAATATGTTGGCTCCTACTTGTGCCATTTTTCTTGCTTTTGGTTGGAATATTTATCTTTCTTTGTTCCTAATGGGTGGGTGGTAAATTGAGATGGTGCCTACTTTATTCTTTTCTTTTCTTCTCACTTATTGTATTATATTAATAGTAATTATACCTATGTAAATAGATTTAGTAAAAGAAAAATTCTTAGATTAATAGTACATTAATAATATGAATTATTAAATAATACATAAATTACATAAGTTACCTAAATAAGTTATCTAATTGATGCTAATATTAAAAGATTAAAATGATCAAATTAATTAAAAAAATTGTTACTAATAATCTATATTCTACCTTAGGTTTTTCTTTCAAATTTAGTTTCTTTTAACAAAAGTTTATTTGTTTGTGGTGTCCTTTGTGTTGGATTTTGACAACTTGCCATGTCGGTCGTCCATACCCCTTGTCTGCGTTCCACAGATCATGGACTGTTATATTCTTCACTCATCAAATTAGCTGGATATACATAAACAATGTGGATTTTTAACTCTCTCTCTCTCTCTCTCTCTCTCTCTCTCTCTCTCTCTCTCTTATGTCCTTTCCTCAATGGCTAATCATACACCTAGTAATCGGTAAACCCTACAACATATGGTCAAAATGTTATGCAAGTGGCACCAAAGCCTTGTAGCACAGTTGCGCAGCAAGGACTCTTGTTTGGGTGACTAGAGTTCGATGCTGTGCCTGGTTATCCGTCAAACTTTAAAAAAGAATGTTATGTAAGTGATAGAGTTGAGTTGACTGTGTTTGTTCATCAAATGTACGATAGCTCTATGGTTATATTTATAATATTCTCAAGGTTACATTTTGCAATGCATTCCCTTACATTTAGAGAGATTTACATGCTATGTATATGTATAATCATACACTAATGTGCCCCCTCAAGTTGATAGAACATTCAAGCTGTCCCGAAGAATAACAAAGCTAGTAGAAGAGAGTGGTTTTGTGAAAACTTCAGCCAACTGATCTTTTCTAGAAATAAATTTGACATGAAGTAACTCTTTTGACACAAGATTACATCATCATCATCATCGCAATGGCTAGAGCATGATGTTCAGATTCAGTTGAGGAGCATGCAATAGCAGGCTGCTTTCTTGCAGACCATGAAATTAAATTGCGTCCAAGGTAGATAGTGTATCCACTAGTAGAGCGACGATCATTTGGGTGACCAGCTGAATGTGCATTGGAGAAGACTTGTAATCTGGTGGATGGCGTGCTGTAGATCTGTAAGCCATGAGGAATTGAATCTTCGAGGTAGCAAAGAATGAGCTTTACTGCTTGGCAATGATTGTTTGTTAGAGATTACATAAATTGGTTCACTTCATTAACTGCACAGCCAAGATCTGGCCTACTGATGGTTTTGTACTGTAAGGCATAGAAAGTGCTGCCATATAGGTGAGAATCTTCCATCAAAAAGCCACTGACTTTAAAGTCTTTCAAGGTGCTCCACATAGGAGTTGTAACTGGCTTTGCATGTAACATTTTGATGTTGGAAAGAAGGTCCAAAACATACTTGTGCTGCGAGAGAAGAACACCATCATTTTTCAGAGTAACCTCAATACCAGAAAATAGGAGAGTTGGTCGAGATCTTTAATCGCAAATGAATATTGAAGCTTAGACATTAGTGCTTCAAGTGCCACTGGATTATTTCCTCTTACGACTATGTCATCATCATAGACCAAAAGATAAACTATAACACCATTTTGGAATTGATAAATAGTGAGCTATTACTGCATGATCCAGTGAATCCTAGCCATTGAAGATGAGTGCTTAATTTGGAGAACCAAGTTGTGAAGCTTGCTTTAGCCCATAGAGAGACTTTTTAAGCAAACAAATATGGTTAGACTTTGGTTCATTAATCATTTGTGAAACCAGAAGGTTGTACCATGTATGTGACTTCATCTAAATCTCCATGAAGAAAGGCATTGGAGACATTCAATTACCAAATCTTCCACTTTTTTGAGATGCAATTGAAAGAACAGTACGGATCATCATTGGTTTAATCACTGGGCAAAAGGTTTCTGTGTAGTCAATCCTGGCTTTTGGTTGTAGCCCTTGGCTATAAGAAGGTCTTTAAAATTTTCAATCGACTCATCTGGCCTGTGCTTAATCTTGAAAATCCACTTACAACCAATAATATTTAGGCTACCACCATGTGGGACTACAACCCAATTGCCATTTTGAAGTAGAGCATTGATTTCTTCAATCATTGCGACCTGCTGCTGTGGATCCTTGGTGGCTTGACTATAAGACGTGGGCTCCACTTTTAGCATTTGATTGAGTCCTTGTGTGGTAGGTGGATGCTTAGTCACTAGATTGTCCTTGGGTGCAATTACGAATCATATGGCATAGGACGAGAGGATGTGTCCGTAGAAGTGGCTGATTTGGAATGGTTGGATCAGATGGTCAACTTGAACGGTACACTCAGATCTTTGCATATCAGTAAGAGATGAAGTAGAAATTGGTTCTGTGGCTGAGGATATGGAAGGATGGTTAGGGGAATTAGTGGATAAAGAGGTTTTGAAGATTTAGAAAGAAGTGGAGGGTGGTGGACGGTTTCAGTAGGTGGATTAGCTATTGAAGTAAAAGGTTGATTTGTAGGAGAAAGGTTATCAACACGCAAAGAAGGTTTTGACTGTGGGCTGTGATGGACGACAGTTATGGGATTTGTGAGAACTTGTGGAAGTAAATCTTGGATGGTTAGTTTGGGATAAGATTGAATATTAGGAATGGATGGTGAGTTGACAGGTGGGGAATCTGAAATAGGAGGATTATGAGGAAATTCAAGGGAGAAGAAGGAAACTTCCAAGTTGATGACTTCACTGCTGCAGGTTGATGCATGTCAGTAATTACAAGTCCAGGAACATTCTTTGATTGACTAGATGGGATCCCCAGATTAGAAGCACTTTTGAAAGGAAAGAGATTTTCATCGAGCCGAACATGGCGACCGATATAGTCTGCCAGATTCTTTGTGTAAACACCTATAACCTGAATGAGAGGGACCGTATCCTAGAGATATGCATGGGAGTGTGTGAAAATCAAACTTATGGTAATTGTATGGTCTAATAAAGGGGTAAGCAGCATAAGCTCAGCTAGTCAACGAATCCAAGATAGTTTCACTCATTAGAAGTTTTGATCTATTTTCTTGTTCAAGAGTAATCCAAGCGTGTTCTGCCATGTTATAGGAAAATTCTTTCGATTTATCAATTAGGTGGCCATTTCTAGTGAGAAATGCCAATATTGATGTGGAATATTAGCATGAGCCATACAAGAAAGTACCGTCTCAACCAAGTGCTGAATTTTTCTCTCTGCTGCCCAGTTTTGTTTGTGTGGCAACAAGCTAAGTGTGTTCAATGCCATAGATCCAAAGACACAAGATCTAATGGATGGGAACTAACTGGTGAAGAAACATGCAAAGGAAGGCAAGAAGATTTCCTGCATTAACATGCAAAGCAGCTGGACATATAGAAATGACTCGATTTTACTGATTCACACGGTAATTTATTTTCTTTGACAATTTTCAACAGGGTTCTGGAGTGAATGTGTCACAAACATGCATGCCAATGAGCAAGAGATAAACCTTCACTGAGAAGAGCCAATGGACAGGATTCATTGGAGTGAGTTCGATTTGCTTGGAACTTGTATAGACCATCATTAGTCGATCCGTGCAGCCGTGGAATCCCTGTTTCGTGATCCTTCACAATGGATTTTTTTTTTTTTTTAACTCAAAAAATATGTTATTATCTTTGGCAAACTTTTGCACAGATAATAATTGTTTAGAAATAGATGATACATGAAGAATATTTGAGAGTCTAAAGGATGAACCACTGGAATTAATACGTGAAGAACCAATATTTTGGATTTTCAAACCTAAACCATTACTGGTACACAGTTTGATCCCGTCCTTTGTACTTGGTGGGAAGATGTAGATTGTTCAGAGCATTCATCACATGGTGCATTACACCTGTGCCTGGAAACCATTCCTCATAGTCATTTATCGGGGCATGAGAGGATGCAGCATAATGGGCTGATGCATGAGTTGCCGCTTCCTTGAGTTTGAGAATTTCATGGCCCCTACCGGCTGTATCAATCGTGGTCAAACCATTGACAATCATAGCGATTCTTTCTTTGGTGGGGCGCAATTTTGTTGGAGGGGATACCACTGTAGTTGTAATAGCTCATGATATTTTTGAAACTTTGATTTTTGTAACCTCCTTTATCATTAAATAAACCAATGTTGTGGTGTGCAAGATTAGCTGATGGTGGGATTTGAGAGGCAACAGTAGTATGTTTGTTGGCTCAAATTTCATGGGTCGAAAGTGCACAATGATGACCTGCAAAAGGAAAAGGTGATGGATAGGGCAGAAACTATTCCATCATATACTTGTCCAAGATTGTGAAAAACAATGGTATTTAACTCACCATTTGAGAAAAGGCAACCCATTGCTGCTGATTCATCAATGATTATCTTGAATTTGTTTGAGATAGGCATTGATTGAAAGATCGCATTTCTTGTGGTTGTGCAGTTGCATAGTCAACTTCAGCAATCGAGCCTCATTGCAGGATGAAAGGCATTATGAAGTCGATCCCATATCTTTGGACATAGTTGCTCCAACAGCATGAACAAGCACCACTTTGGAAAGAGATCCAATGATCCAACTAATGATCATTTGACCCTCTTGCTTCGAGGATAAAAACTCAGGGTTTGGTGTACTAATGGAATTGGGCGTGGTTATGGATTTTGGTGGAGCAGTGATCAATCCATCATTATAGCCGATCTTTCATTTGGAACGTAAAAAAGAAGTTTGGTACACCATTAAGATGTAGTTAGTGGCAGTGAGTTTGGTGGTGGAAAATTGTGTGGTGTTTGATTTGTGAAATGGAAGATGGATCTATGGAGATGGAGACAGAAGAAGAGGATAATGAGGATGTAGAGGTTGACGTGATGGAGAGATCTTGAGGAGTAGGAAATATGAATATGAGAGGGCAACAGAAGGAGGAAGAGCAGAAGCGTTTTGGATCAGAAAGTTGCTCTGATAGCATAATAGAGTTGAGTTGACTGTGTTATCTCATCAAAACCTATGTGAGCTCTATCGTTGTATTTATAGTATTCTCAACGTTACATATTATGAAACAGTCCATTGCATTTAGAGAGATTTACATGTTATATATATAGTCATTCAGTAATAGTAAGTGGCACCCTGTATAAATTCTACTATTTTCCTTTAGAAACTTTCCAGCATCTTTATGACTTGCCTAGTCTTCAATTACATCTTCGTACTCTGCTATTGAGCAACTTCATTTACATAACAAATCTTTTGCATCTTTGACAAGGTTTGATGCATCATCAGCAAAAATGGGGTATGAAGAATGTAGGCCACACACAATGAAATTGATAATAGTCTAGTGTGAAATTTGTCTTCCATGATAATGCTATTTGCTAAGGGTGCCATTTACCTAGATGATTTTACTCGAAATGACCAATATCTACCTCCCATTCTGGAACATCATACAAGACGTGAACTTGTTGGTTGAATGGGTGATAGCTTCAATTAAGGAATGCAAGTGATGGCTCCTCTTTGCAAGGATACTCTTCGCTACTAATTCTCTTTAGCATCCTCTTGTTGTCCCTCTTGTGGTGACCTATGTAGTTAGAGGCGTGAGGCGCACCTAGGCACAAGGGTTTGTGCTTGGAGCCTGGGGCGCCTGGGCGTGCCAGAAGCACAAGGCATAAAATTACATATTTAATAATTTAAAAAATATCCAAAAATGCTAAAAATCCTGAAAAAAGCATAAAAACATAGAAACATAATTCTATGATGAAATATTATTTAAACATGCAATTTTTGTAAACAAAATAATATATAAGCATAATTAATCAAGTAAAATAACTTTTAAGAGTTTAGGACTACTCACTTCAGTCATCTCTGAAGGGATCTTTACCCTCAGGGTTTAAATTATCATTAGAGCTATCATAATCCTCCTCAACATATCCAATAGGACCACCATCCTGACCTTGCAACTCTTTGTTGTCCTTCTCAGAACTAATTTCCTCCTGTGGTTCTGCAAGTACCTAAGACATATTTCTCTACCTCCCTTGGCTTTGGTACTGCCTAGTAGGAGGAGCAACACATGAACTAGATCCAATAGCACACCCAACTTCACCCCATGTGAGGTTATCATCTAGATGGACGAGGTCATCCTTAGCATCTATTTCAATGATCCACTCGTCACTTTCATCAACCTCTCTCAATATAATAGGATTTGTATATGTTTGAGATCTTAAATGATCTTCATGTTGATGGTCGAGATATTAATTATATTGAATGTATACCAAATCGTTCAATGTTTTTGCATGCAACCTATTTCTTTTCTTTGTGTGAAGCTGCAATAAATGTCAAATTTTATAAGGTTGATTGTAAATCATATTGTTAAATGATCTATAAATTAGTAAAGTAAGTAATACTTACATTCTCAAAAGCACTCTAGTTCCACTCGCAAGGAGATGCACTACAGGTCCGGGAGAGGACTTTGATATCAAGTTTTTGAAGAATTGGGCATTTAGCCCTAAAGTAACCCACCACTCGCCTACAAAATTTCAATAATAATGAATTGGAAAACATAAATTAAAGAAATTTAAGACTCAAATAAGATTTCAAATTGTAAGACTTACAAGGAGCTATTGTCTTTCTTTTCAATTTAGCCAAGTCATTCGCGGATAGGCTTGTTGCACTTTTATATGGAACTAACTCGTCAATCACCTTGCTTGCATCATCTTGATTTGCAGATATGGTATTAATGGTATCAAATAGGTCTTGCTTGATAAATCGATCAGCCTCAATAGCTTCTTGCCTATTGTAATAGAATGTAGGGTTAAGATAATAACCAGCTGCATGCAAGGGTTGACAAAGCTGATTCGTCAATCTACTGTCAACAATGCCACAAATAGGAGTGGCCTGTCGCTCATTATCTTTGAGATTTTCCATAATCTTTTCCTTGGCTCTTGTGATGGCCTTGTAAATATAGCCCATTGTAGGCTTCTCTCCAGTATGCACTAGCCTCAACACCTCTACAATTGATGCCATTATCTTCAAACAAAATAGAATATTATTTAAGGAGTTGCGACTAACAATATTCTGCACTCTTTGACCGAGCAGCGTATTGCTCTATTTGTTGTTACTCCATGCCTGACAGTGGAATATCTCCCTCAATTCTGCCCTGACATTGTAGATATTCTCTAAACTCAAGAAGTTTGTGGCAAAACGAGTGATTGCAGGCCTGACCAGTTCTCTTTGCTTGGCCATTGTTCTAATCAAATAAAAGACACTTGTGTGATTGTATATGAAAACAGTCATTGTCTTTGCTTGTTTCATAACATGCTTCATTTTTAGTAATTTGCCAATATCCTCCAACATCAAACCAATATAGTGTGCTACACAGGGTGACCAAAATAGATGCTTCCTTCTTATTTGTAAGCACCTTCTTGCAGCTACATAATTTGACACATTGTATGTGATGATCTGTAATAGGCAATGGAATTCATGAGTAAATATTAAAACTTTTAAATATTAAATTTCTTAACGAAAACTTAACTAAAATTAAGAGGGATTACCTGGATAATATTTTTCTCACCAACGTCATTTATGACGTCATCTAACATTTTAACAATAAAATCTGACCTCTTTATATGCTCAGATCCATCAACTGATTTTAGGAAAATTGTCCTAGTTGGAAAGTTTACCAAGAAATTGAGTAAGGTGTGACCCTTGCCATTGGTCCACCAATTTGACATTATGGAGCACCCGTATCGTATCCAATCTTTTCTGCACTCTTGTACAAATTCATTCATCCTTGTAATTTGGTTTTTGAGAAGAGGCACCCTCAACTCATCTTAAGAGGGTTCCTTGAAACCTTAAGATAGAAAAAAAAACACAAGTTAGATACTCTTTAACTTAAAAACATGCATAAAAAGTACTAGTATATAAAAGAAAACAAGAGAAAACCATTTATCTGGATCATGTTGTATAGCTGCCTCAAACATAGTTTGAAATGACTGACACCGAGTGGCATTGAAGGCAATGACATTCTCATAAAACCAGCTTGCAATGTAATCACATGCTCTGGTTTTGAGCTCCTTATATGCATTATTTAGTGTTATTTGATGCAAAGGAGCCTTATGGGGATTAGGGGCAAAGTAAATATCAAGAGTTCCCTTTATTCCACTTCATCTACTCCTAGACCTCATGCTGCTCCCTATAACAAATCTACTAGGGCCTGGGCCACTACCAGCACCAACCTTTCTCCCACTATCAATGTCAACATCTCCCTTAACAGCTTTAGGTCCTTATAAATCCCAAACAAATTTTCCAATCGTGTTTGCTCCTGAATAATTCTCTCTCTTTCATCATTCTTCTTTTCTGAGTCATTCATATAATCATTTATTCTCTTTGATATATCAGGGTTGACCTTGCTGCATTTTTTAGCATTCCTATGTCCTCAAGCTAAATATTGTTTTAGCCTATAAATCCCACCACTTGTTCCCGCACAATTTGTACCAAACTGTGTTCTTATCACCTGGAATTCTTAACTCTTCATAATCCCATCCTAGGTCTGCAGATCTAGAAATAGTAGTGTCTGAATTTGAACCCATTGATGATGACATCTTTAAATTTTAGGCCTAAAATGTAGAAAACAAAAAAGAGTGAGAACTGTTATTTTTGAAGAAATAAACATGGGAAAGCTATATATGTGGATAGAAATACGTTTTAATTAATAAATATAAATTTTTTTTTTTTTTTTTCAATTTCTGTAACTGTTATTTTTGGAAAAATTGAAAAAATAACCCTAAAATAGAAAAACAGCATGAAAAACATCATACATAAAGGCACAAGCATAGGCAAGCTATATATGTGGATGGACATGTTTTAACTAATAAATATAAAAAAACAATTTTTTTCCAATTTCTGTAACTGTTATTTTCAAAAAATTTGAAAAAATAACCCTAAAATACAAAAACAAGCATGAAAAGACATTATACATGAAGACATAAGCATGGGAAAGCTATATATGTGGACAGAAATACAATTTAACTAATAAATATAAAAAACAAATTTTTTTCCAATTTCTGTAACAGTTATTTTCAGAAAATTTGAAAAAAATAACCCTAAAATGCAAAAGCAGAAATAAAAATGCATCACACATGAAGACACAAGCATGGGAAAGCTATATAGGTGGATAGAAATACGTTTTAACTAATAAATATAAAAAAAAAGCAATTTTGTTTCAATTTCTATAACTGTTATTTTTGGAAAAATTGAAAAAAAAACCCTAAAATACAAAAAAAGCATGAAAAAAACATCACACATGAAGACACTAGCATGGGAAAGCTATATATGTGGATAGAAATACGTTTCAATGAAGAAATACAAAAAAATGAAAACTTTTTTAAATTTTAGTAACTAATATTTTTGAAAAAACATGAAAAAACCTTAAATTGAACTCAAATCTAGAACAAAGAAGCATAAAACTCAAATGAAATGTTTGTTTATACATATAAAATAAGAACCCATCAAGATTTATCAAAAAAAGTTAACACAAAATTTGAAAATTCGGTACTATTTTTTTTACCCTTTTTTTAACAAAAAATGTAAAAAAAAGAGAGTAAGATTCATGAATTCATACCTTTTTTTTGCTTAGATTTGTGAAAGATTGACGAGGAATGATCATTTTCACCTTCTTGGATCTTAGGAATAGTGAAAATAGGGTTAGAAGATGAGAAAAAAAAAAACCTAGGTTTATAACTTAATGGGTTGTCAACTGTGCCTAGAGTTGGAGGTGCACCTGAAAGGAGGCTCCAGGCACGCGCCTAGGCGCTCACTCCTCCAATCCTCTGCAACTTGCACCCTCCTAGGCACGTCTCTCCTGCCTTGCGCCTAAGCGCGCCTTTAACTACATAGGTGGTGACTAGTGCTACAGGGTGAGAACTTAAAACATGAATCTGAAAAACCATTGACTTCTTGATCTTCCAGGCCTTGTAAAGTCTACAAGAGAAGCTGTTATTTCACCTAAATTGGAAGGACACTAAATAAAAAAAGTGTTGTTTGTACTGCTGGAAGGAAATCTTTTAATGAGATTGGAAAAGGTCCCATGAGATGGTCGATAACATTCAGCTCACTTGCAAATTAGACATGTGAGGATAGCTTTGTACAATTTCTATAAACATCATCATCATCATCATCAAGACCTTATCCCAATTAGGGGTCGGCTACATGAATCTTATTCCTCCATTCCACTCTATTAAATACCATGGTTTCATTTAGTTCCAAAGTTTTTAAATCTTTTCTCACCACTTCTATCCACGTTCTTTTGGGCCTTCCCCATGCCCTTTTGGGCATTCCACATGAAGGTACAAGTTTATACTTGTTGTTTATAGAAATTCTTTGTCGAATTTCTATAAACAACAAGTATAAACTTGTACCTTCGAGACCACCATGGGCACCAACGTCCATCTTACACATGCACTTCTTGATTTCTAAAGTTTATCTTTCTAATGTAATTACTCATATTACAAGCAATAAATTGGTAATTTCCACACATTAGTTTGTATATCTCATTTCAGCTCATGTATTTTCTCAGATTTTTACACTGCTTGGGAAGTCATTGCGAAACATGTTCTAGACTATTTAGAACATCCTATAGTTGCGCGTGGGTAAGAAAATCTTGAAACTTTTCTTTATATCCTTTTAGTGGAAATTTGGTTTAAGGTCTTTGTGCTTTTGAGATGAACTTGTTCTCTGACATTCTTACAGAAACACAGGTAGACACATGAAAAGGTTCAACTTGCCCACTTAAAGAATAGATGGTTGTATCATGGCCATATGGCCATTGATTTACATATTTGTTAAGCATCAAGAGTTTTCAATTTTATATTGACATTTGAAAAAATGCATAGATATAGATGATTGTGAGATTCAATATTGTAATTGCATTTTCTTGAATTTTAATTTGTGTTCATTATGATCATCACATGCAAAGAACTAGCACAATAGTGTAATTTGTGATCCATTTTGTCATCAATCTTGCAAATCTTTATAATTTTGTCTTCACGTTTCATTTTTCTTCTATCAGACTCAATTTTTTGTTGTATTTAGTCCATGCCCATAAAACCTACTTGCATTTTGCAAGTTATGGCCTTTCTGTTGCACTTCATATTTCTAGTAAATCCATGTAAAGCCTCCCTATTGTTCACTTGTAGTATGGTCCTATCTTATAGAATTGACCATCTATGTAGTTAGAGGCGCAAGGGGGTGCGCTTGGAGCTTGGAGGGCCTAGGTGCGTGCCTGAATCACCAGGTGTAAAAATAATTATTTACCAAATAAAGACAAAAGATAATCATTTTCAATTTCAGTAACTGTTATCTTCAGAAAAATTGAAAAAATTAACATACGAATACAAAAAAGCATGAAAAAGGGCATCACACCTATCCTCACAAGGGGAAGCTGTATATGTGGATGGAAATATGTTTTAAGGAATAAAGAAAAATAAAAAAAATTCTTTTTTCAATTTCTATAACTATCATTATAAATTTTTTTTGAAAAAATAACATTAAAATACAAAAAACCATGAAAAAAGACATCACACATGTACTCACAAGCAAGGAGAAATGTTATATATGGATGGAACTATGTTTCAATGAATAAAGACAAAGAAAAATGAATTTTTTTTTCCAATTTTGGTAATTGTTATTTTAAAAAAAAATGAAAAAATTACCCTAAAATACAAAAAAAATCACACATGCACTCACAAGCAAGAGGAAGCTATATATGTGGATAGAAATATGTTCCAAAGCAAAAAAATAAAAATAAAAAAGAATATTTTTTCAATTTCCATAACTATTATTTTCAAAAAAGAGAAAAAATTCGAAAAAACCCTAAAAGGAACTTAAATCTATTGCAAAGAAACATAAAAATAAATGGAATGTTTGTTTATATATATATATATATATATATATATATATATATATATATATATATATATAGAATAAGAACCCATCAAGATTTATCTAAAAAAGTAAACAAGAAACAAAGAAATTGAAAAAAAATGGTACTTTTTTTTTTTTTTTTTTTACATTTTTTAATAGAAATCAGTGCTTGAAGTGAAGATTCATGAATCCATACCTTTTTTTTCTTAGATTTGTGAAAGATTGAAGAGGAATGGTTGTTTTCACCGTCTCAAGAGTAAATAAAATAGGGTTGGAAGATGAAAAGAAAAAAAAAGGAAAAAATGAAGTTAATATTTTGACCAGTCGACAATTGCTCTTGAGAGTCAGAGATGCACCTGAATTAAGGCTCCAGGCGCGTGCCTAGGCGCTGGTGCCTCGACTCTCCTACTATTCTTTCCTACTTAGGTGATGAACTTGCGACTTATAACTAGGTGTGCCTCTAACTATATAGTTGACCATTGTCATTTATTCTATCCATTGGATAACTTGGCACAAATCATCCCTAATGTGATTTAGCCAATGGTTTCTTAATAATGGAAGTTCTCGTAATATTGTACTTGATGATGAAAATTTGTCTTGAAGATTAGCAAGACTTATGTCACACACACTTAGGTACTTATTTGTTTATATACAAGAAAAGCATTTGGTGTGTCTAAAACCAAAGTTAATGCGCACACAATGTACTTGTAGGCCAGCACCATGCCATGGAGTGAATTAGAGCTCTTAGCCCCTTTATGTGGTGGATAAAGGGGTTTGGGCTGAGGAGTTGGCCTATGGGGATAAGGTCTTGATGATGATGATGATGATGATGAATTGGCTTATGGGGAGTGTGGACTAGATTCCTTAGTAGTTAGGCCCATTTTGGAAAATCTATGAGGTTGACCCAAGGGGTTAGGCCCCTATGGAGAGGCCTGTGGTGCATAGCCTAATGCTAGAAAGCTTATATTCTAGAATATGTGTAGAATGATTCTTGTAAATATCTTAAGTCTAGAATAGTCTAGAATGTAGTGGAAGTGAAGGTATTTGTAAGGAGCGGATGTGTAGAATGATTCGTGTAAATATCTTAAGTCTGGAGTAGTCTAGAATGTAGTGGAAGTGAAGGTATTTGTAAGGAGCGGTATATAGTAATCTACGGCAGCATCAAGAATAGTCCTAATCATTGGATTGTGAACATGTGACAGGATGCTAGCTATTCAATGAGGGTGGAGACCTATAAATATGGAGCACTCATTTGTACATCATCCAAGAATTCTTAAACTTTCTTGAGATCAATGGAGAGATTTTCCTTTGAGAGTACATGTGTGCTTCCTTTCACTTGTGGAGTGTCCAAGTGTCCCATGGGCTAGAGTGTGTAGGCTGGGAGCTTGGAGTTAGGCTGACTCGCAGACTAAAGGCGAGGTTTAGCATGAATGCCACACAATCGCAAAGCTAAGGAGTAGGAGGACCATGACAATTGGTATTGGTGAACAGTTGGAGCCTTGGTTGCACTTGGTGGTAGCTAGGTGTGAAATGAATACTCTGGCAAGTAAGGGTGTGGAGGCCAGCAACATTAGTGGTAACTTGGGGTGCTGCCACAAAATAGCAAGAAGCATGGCTCACCCAAGGATCCAAGTTGGGATCAATCCATGGTATATGCCATATTTTAGGAGCACCTAGACAAGTTGGAGCTTGCCATTTGTGAACTTTAGTGTTTCAAGGTGAAAATTATGAAAACAGTGGAGGGCTTGGTGGAAGCTTTCATGTGGAAGTTCACTAAGGGGAATAACATTCGACACCATGGAGTAGTTGAGGGCGAGCTTCAGTGATGCATAAATCCATAAGACCATCCATGGGTGAGTTTGAGGAGCTAAGGAGCAAGGTGATGCTTCTCCAAAAGGCAGTGGTCAATAAAGGTGTGGCCACATACAAGGGCTTGAAGAAGACGATACCTCAACCTAAAGTGTTCAAGGGCACGAGGGAGTCCTAGGTGCTAGAAAATTTCATGTGGGCGACGAAGCAATACTTCAAGGCCACAAGGATCTAGGGGGAGGAAGATAGGTGTTGACCTTGATGATGTTCCTTGCCAATGATGCATTGCTATGGTGGAGGCAGACATATGGTGACATAGAGCAGGGCCTGTGCATCATCAACATGTGGGAGGAATTCGAGAAAGAACTAAGGGGACAGTTCCTTTTCGAAAATGTGGAGTACTTGGCTAGGAAGAATTTGGCCAAGTTGATGGACGTTTGAACCATTAGGAAGTATGTGACGGAGTTCATACTTCAGAGCCCTGATGCTGGACTTCCCAGATATGGGCATGAGAAGGACAATGTGTTCTTCTTTATGAATAGGCTGCATACATGGCTGGGGTAGAGATGTTGATTGAAAGGGAGAGACAAGGAAGATAAACTCTCCTAGTTGAGTTGCATTGAGCTCGTCCTACAAGGGGAGTGGTTGGGGTGATTGCAAAGGCAAAGAGGACTCATGCAAGCTGGAGGCCAGCTCAAGAGGCAGGGACTATAAACGACAAAGGGTTAGCAGCTTCATATGCAACGAAGACCACAAGGAGCATGAATTCCCAAAAAAATGGGCAGTTAATGCATTGTGGCAAGTGGAGAAGGGTAAGGAGATGCATGTGGGTACCTTGTAGCTCCTTAGCTCGGGATGAGACATTGATGAGGATGTAGACATTATGGGCTGGGGGTAATGTGTCATGGAGTGACAAATTCGAGGCTTTTTCAGCCATGCTTATGTGGTGGATCAAGGGGTTTGGGCCAAGGAGTTTGCCCATGAGAAGTGTGGACTTGGCCTAAGGAGTTAGGTCTGTTTTGGAAAATCCGTGGAGGTTGGCCGAGTTAGACCTGCACAGAGTGGCCTGTGGTGCATGGCCTGATTCTAGAAGGCATATATTCTTGAATGTGTAGAATGATCCTTGTAACTAAATATCCTAAGTCTAAGAGTGGTTAGAGAGAAATCTAGAAAGTAGTTGTAGCAAAGATATTTGTAAGGAGTTTTCTGGAATGATCAAGAGTAAAATCTGGAATAGTCTTAACTGTTGGATTGTAAACATGCAGCACAATCCTAGCCATTTATTGAGGAGGTGGAGACATATAAGTAGGGAGGTTTCTCATTTGTACATCATCCAAGAATATTATAGAGCTTTCTTGAGATCAATAGTGAGAGTTTTCTTTGAGAATACTGGTATGCTTCCTTCTTCTTGTGGCGTGTCTAACCATCCTAGGTGCTAGAGAGTGACAGTTAGGAGTTTGGAGTTAGGTTGACTCAGGGCTGAATGTGGGGTTTAGCAAGAGTGCTGCACGGTAGCAAGGCTAAGGTGTAGCAGGGCTTTGACAACCGGCTCCCATCTTAACAGGACATGCTTCTAAATATCCATTGTCAAAGTTTCCTAAACCTTCAGTGAGTAAATACTTCTATTACTGTTTTTTCCAAACTTCCAAAGCTCTCCATTTTACACCCCATAAAAGTAGTGTTTAGGACCACTCAGAAGTAAAAAAATAAAAAATAAAAATAGAAGAAAAAAAGAGAAAAGGAAGGGGAAGTGTTCCACTATCATCAAATGGAGATCATTTAGGGGGCAAGGAATCTGAGATGGGGATAGTAGAAGAGCACTTGGATCACCAAACTGATGGCCCCCACGTGCTTTTGGCTTTGGGTCTATATCCTTGATTTTTACAGGTGCATATGCAGATACGTATAGGCGTGTGTCTGTATGAGTATATTTATGAATCTGATATGCATGCTTGAGTGATAGTGCTAGCAAGTGCCTGTCCATGCTCGTGTATATGTGGAACTGCTTGTGACTGCACGTGTAATTATATTTAAGCATAGGATATTTGTGTTTAAGGGGATAATACATATAAATAGTGTAACGTTCATATCTAGGTAGTTATTCTTTTGTAGTTAGTTTTGATTCTTTGTGGGAAGTGGAGAATGCCAGACCTTTGTTGATATTTAATATGATGGTTACATTACCATATTGGGCATGAAACAAATTTGCAGCTTCTTATGCTCATGACAGACCTGGGGAAGAGGAAACGCTCCAGTGAGCTGAAAGGGAGGCTAGTCCCGTAAAATGCCAACAGCTGCCAACCAAATTGCTTTGAGTTGCCATACTCAAAGTCCTGATAATGTGCACTGACTTATTTACATATATTCTTATTTTTGTTGATTATTCATGCTAGCTTTACCTAGCACAAGTTTCTCCATTTTTTAGCTTTGTAATTTTAGCAAGGGCAAGTCTGCATGGTTTTTTACTAAATGTTTCTTTGAAATAATGGTTATCTAGTGACCAGATATATCTGTTACTGTGCAGTTTATGTGTCCTCTTAAGATGGGGAGCACTGGATGCTGAAGCATATTTGGAGCCTTCAAATAATGTAATAAATATTTTGTGGAATATTGGAACCTGTAGAACTGGTTGTGGATCTTTGTGGATACAAGCACGAATCCTAGCCTTCGAGTCATTGGCTCATTATGATGTAACTTGCACTATCTGGAGTCATCCTTTTCCTTTTAGTTTAGGACTTAGTCACTCATTTAAATTCTAATCATACTTTATTATTTTCTCAGATTGAGCATATTCGGGAAAGCATTCCTGATTTTACTAGAAGGAATGTGGAATCACTTACTTCCGAGGACAATTTAGAAGTACTGAGGGCAATGGAGAGATTGGAAATCAAGATTATAACTTTTGAGCACATGTTAAGAAAATATTCTCATTAATATTGTTCTCTCAAAGAAATTATTGAATGCTGATACTGTAACTTTTTTTCAATTGGCACCCAGCACTCGACGTAGAATGTTAAAGGAGAAAAGAGTTATGGTGAACAGGGTTGAAAAGTTGTTGGATGTCTTTCCTCAAGTCATGTTTTCTTCAGGTATTAAAAATTGTTATTCTTTCCATGTTCTTCAGTAGCATAACTTTGTGAATGATAAATCAAATGGGACAAACTGAGGGTTTAGGCAAGAATGTCCATGGGGCACATGTTCTTATTTTCTCAAGGTAGGAATACAGTTGTGGCTTTGTTTTGTGGTTAGCTTTCTTCATAGAAAATGGATCTGGCTCAATTGGTTATCAAGCATGTCTTGGTTCCAGCTCTATAATGTTAGATCCAATCATCAATAAACAGAAGTGCTTATGTTCCCTGGGAGATCCGTATGGCCGACCAATTTGATTGATTAACTTCTAGTCATGGACATTAGTGGATTTTGCATTTAAGCCTCTACATGGAGGCAATCAATTGCTAGTTGGGGTTGTCTGATATTACACGACTGCTTTTGGCTGATATTTATAGTATCATTTGAATGCAATAATTTAATGGTAGTGGTTGCTGATTTTTTCTTGAGTTTTGATGGTAATAGGAATTTGTGTAGATAACTCATATCTGGTTGTACTTTAATAGGTCCATAAATTATCATCAGAAAAAGTTAAAAACTGCATAATCTCTTTTATATTAAAAGTAATAATTAAGCTGTTTCAGGAACTTCTCAGGGCCCCATACCTGAGTACTAAAAAGAGTACCCCAACTAATATGAAGTCAAAACAGCGGGGTCCAGGTTTTATGCAAAAAGTTAGTCTAATCTAACATGGTATATAGGATATATCCAGGCTGGATCTCCCTTTATTGTCGTTTAGTATTGTTTTTCATTTTCAGTGATTTTTACTTGCTCTTTAAGTCATTTAAAATGAATAAATTAAGTTTATATTCAAAACACAGATTGAACTGAAGTTTCAAGTACTCCTATAACTGAACTACTATGTCTACTGTATCAATTGCAAAAATCGTCAAAATCTTGAAACCTGCCACAGGTTTAACTGCAACATTAGCTATGGTGATTGAAGACATTCCTTTACTTAATTTGTTAAGCCAGTCACTGTTATGTCTTCCATATCCAGGCAAAGCTAGTGATGCTAGCAAGCTCCCTGGTGCTGCGCTGTTATCCCTTACCTTTAATCTTAGAGAGACAGGGGCCCAAGGGACATCAAAGGTAAAGTGCTGAACTTGCTACTGAGATCTGAATATGGTATGATTCTGATTGTTTCATTTATTTATTAAGGCAATGAGATCTGCAATTAACTTTCGGGTATATTTTTTGTCTTTAGGAACTGCAAAAATTACATGTCCTATATGAAAATGCTCTAATGGAAATGGCGGAATCTCTGCAACTGTCAAGAAATATCTTGGTTGCACTTCTGTCATTGCAGTCATGGAAATCCTTCATGTATCGGTGGATGAGATCAATTTCAACATCCCTTGATACTAAAGTCCAAGCTGATGTGTTGGATAGAAGTTCAAAAGCTGCTGCTGATATTCTCCAGGTTCTTTCCCCCTTGGTTGTGTGTGATGCTTGAAACTTGTAATGTATTCCCGGGATGCCAATTTTTCATGGAGCCTTGGAATTGATAATTTATCTATTGAAGTTTTGATGGTACCTTATAGGAGCAAAGGTTAGATTCGTGAATTTTAACAGCTTTGATTCTGCTGCAGTGTTGAGCTTGTCGTGTAACTCCTGCTTGGTTTGCCCATACTTTATCATTGTCTCATCCGTCATCACAAAACAACATTGTAATGACATTATTTGACAGATTTCTACTGCAAAGCTAACAGATTAATAATGCCATTCTGTTCTTCTTCTGGTACCAAGGTTTTTCATGTATTTGTTTATTTGCTGATTACTGGAGTGGCTACTGGCATTTGGTGCTTTCTTCCCATACCTTAGTGTTGGCTCTGAGAATGCATCTGTTAATCAGTATAGCCTGATTATTCTTTTCTTCTGTGCAGAATATGTGCAAAATTGCAGAGGAATCAATTCCCCGATCCGCTGAGAACATAGCACTAGCCATTGGAGCTCTGTGTATGGTAAGATTTGTTGTTTTGGTATACGTTTCTAAGAAGATGAATGAATTTTGTTCTTTCAATTTTTATTGGATACATCCTCACTCTGCTTACTTTATATGCCCATGTTTCTGATAATTCTAGTGATGGTATCTAAACTGCCTCATGAATTTTGAACCTACTTCAGATTGATGTCTAGTGGCAGATTACGCACCAAATAAGCTGAGATGATACTTGTAACTTCGATATTCTATAATGTGTTGGGATCTGAATCGTGATGGTTCGGATGTGTTGACTGCAAATCATAAAGCATACATGTGCCTCATAAAGCAAGCAAAATTTGAGCTGTATTATCAGAAAGATGTAATTCTTTTATTTATCTGACAGTAAATATTTCTTACAAGCCCTAATATCTTGCCTGTCAATTTTTTTCAAATGTGTATCAAGTTTAACAATTCTCTTTGACATTTTAACATGACGTGCGTAAATCAAGTTTCCTCTTTGAGGAGTTGAAATTGCCCTAACATAGTAGTGACTACTAGGTGTAAAGGTCTGTTGTTAGATGATATTTTTTGCACCAATTTCATCCAATCTATGTACAGGAGAGGTGCTTATCCTAGGTGTATCAGGAAGAGACTTGATTATAAAACTGGAAGCTGATTGTTGATCTCCTTGAAGAAGAGGGAAGATGCTTTCTTTAGCCACCAAATTGGCCTAAAATAAATGACTTCAATCCAAAATTTTGGTTGACCAGGTTCTAAGATTCTACCACTAACTTGTGGGAACTATTAAGTTGGAAGAACACTCGGGTAATAAGAATCAACTTACTTATTAGTTATGATATAAAAGTATAGATATGGGTGAACACTCGGGTGATTAGATGTGCATGAACATCAAAATTTTCACACTTTTGATGGAGAAGAAAAAATAAAAATATATATATATATATATATATATATATACATTTTTTAACTGCACTCTTCTTGTTTACAAATTGTACAACAAAGTGCTCAAACTTGTCTAAAAACTACAAACATGCGACTTGTTGACAAAACTATATTTTAGACGATCAAAACTTGAAAATTTTCTTCCTAGACTTTTGAAATATATCATTAATATTAGCATTTTAAAATTTTAGAGAATTTAAAATGAGAGAAATACCACAACATTATAGTTTTAGAAATTTAACCCAACCTCTAGAACTTTGATTTTGTACTTGGAGTCAGGATTTGACTCTTTTTTTCTTTTGAAATTAGGTCTTGGGACTATTTTGTTAAGCTCAGATGATGGGTGTTTTCTTATTTACATTATATTGTCTTAAGTAAAAAAAACTAAAATAATAAATAATAATAATAATAAGCCATTTGCTTAAGGCATTTGTTAAAGGGAGGCTAAAAAGTGACCTTTTATGTTTTCTTAAGGAGCATGGCTCACCTCTCTCTCTCCCTTTGAAAATTATAGAAGAAAGTCTTCAGAAGGGGATTGGCTTGCCTTCTTTCATGTTTTCTAGAACGAATGCCTACTCCTCATGAAAACGTAAAGGAGGAAGGAGCTTTAGCTATTTAGGTCAAAAATAGTTGAAAATACTTTGCATGTTAATTTTTTTAAGTTGGAAGGAGCTTAACTACTCTCTGAAATCATCCTAATGGAGAGTCCTATGTGAGCTCTTTCAACACTCTTTTCTCCAAAGGAAAAGTAAAAGGGGTCTAAGCCCCTTCTATTTTAAAAGTCATTTCTCAAGCTCTTTCTTCTTTCATTTTCTCCAAAGAAAATGTGTAAGAAAGAGAGTCTAAGCCCCTGAAAACTCTAGTCATTTTCCTAGAAAAGGGACCCACTTAGCCCCTTACTCTCTCATTCTCTCTAAGGAAAACATGTAAGGGCCCTTACAAGCTTTAAAATCATCTTTTTTGATAAAGAGGGCTCACTTGAAGCCACTTCCTCTCTTTTCTCTTAGAAAAAGAAGTGCAAAAGAGGGGAGCAAAGTCTCTTCCAAGCTTGCTAGTTGTTTTTCTTACACCAGTAGAGAGAGGCTCACCCATTATTATTCACCACTGCCATGCATTCTCGCACTGTTTATGTAGTCCCCCAAAAAGGGTTAATATGTGACACTTGGCATAAGAAAAAGGGGGTAGTTATCTGACCAACTCCCCCCCCCCCCCCCCCCCCCCCCAACTATAAAGACTTCTGACTCTGGAGAAGGAAGGGTTAGTCCAAAGAGAGCATTAAGAAGAAAAAAAAAAAAAGAGGGAGAAGAGATACGGTGAGAGTGTGGAGTTTACTAATTTTCCAAAAAAACTGTGTACAAGGAAAATCAATCATAACCAAACCAATGGAAGCTGGTATAGATCTCTAAGTTCTCTCATTCTTCTTTCCTCAACTAAATTTTTTTCTTAACTCCTTTGCTCTTAGCCATCCTCATTCTCTAGCTTTGAATGGGAGTGTGCAGCTAGAGTTAGTTCTTAGCCATTTCCCTCATTCACTAGCTTTGAATGGAGAGTGCCAAGTTAAGCTCTATGAGTCCTTTGCTGTTAACCATGGCACTCATTAACTAGCTTTTAATAAGGAGTGCCTAGCTTTCTAAGGGGTTTTTGCTGCTAGCTGCGGCCCTCATTCACTAGCTTTTAATGGGGAATACCTAGCTAGAGTTCCTACAGGTTTTTTACTCTTAGCCATGACCCTCATTCACTGCCTAGCCAGAGTTCCTATGGGTTCTTTACTCTTAGCCACAGCCCTCATTTACTAGCTTTGAACAAGGAGTGCCAAGCTACAGTTCCCATGGGTCCTTCACTCTTAGACATGGCCCTCATTCACTAGCTTTGAATGGAGAGTGCCTTTTGGAGTTCCTATGGATCCTTTGCCCTCATTTACTAGCTTTCAATGTGGAGTGCCTAGCTAGAGTTTCTAGAGGTCCTTTGCTCTGGCCCCTATTTGCTAGTTTTGAATGGGAGTGCCTAGCCAGAGTTCCTGTGGGTTGTGGCTCTTAGCCATGGCCCTTACTAGCTTTGAATGGGGAATGACTAGGTAGAGTTCCCATCGGTTCTTTGCTCTTAGCCATGGCCCTTACTAGCTTTGAATGGGGAATGACTAGCTAGAGTTCCCATCGGTTCTTTGCTCTTAGCCATGGTCCTCATTCACTAGTTTTGGATGGGGAGTGCCTAGTAAGAGTTCCCATGGGTCCTTTGCTCTTAGCCATGGCTCTTATTCACTAGCTTTGAATGGGGAGTGCTTAGTTAGAGTTTCTATTGTCCTTTGCTCTTAGCCATGACCCTCATTCACTAGAAGTCCACTGAGTTTATTCACTCTTGGTCATGGCTCCTATTCACTAGCTATGGGTGTGAAATGACTAGTCAGAGATGCATGGACTTATTTTCTTTTCATATCATGACTCTCATTCATTGACTATGGTGCTTGGCTAGGATCTAATGAGATTACTCCCTAGGGTGGCCCACTTGGATAAAATAATGATTACAAAATTCCTATGTCTAACCTTTTAATAATGATGCAATTCAAGTGAATGTCACTCACTTGTACAATTAATATATATACTCTCTTTTTAAATTGCCATATTACATGCAAAGGGAGGGAATAAGGAATCTAACAAGAAATATTTTCATTTAAGCGAACTTGACCCAAAGAATGTAAAATGATCTTTAGATGAGATGATAAAAGACAAAATGTCCTAATATGGTGATTATCTTAACTAGGGGACCCTTTCACATGAAAATGGAAAGAGTCCTAAGGTTATGTTTATCCTAGTCTAGGTGGACTCATCCATATAAAATACAAAGGGTGCCTTAGGACTATGATTTTCTCTAGCCCATCATGGACCAATTTTCATATAATGTGAGGGGGTACCTTAGAGTGATGATTGTTCTAGCTTATTGCAAACCTCATTCAGAAAAGATAGTGGGGCACCCTATGTCTATGATTATCTGTTGCCTATTGTGGGCCCATTCATATAATGGTAACTTACAGTGATTATTATTCTAGTCTCTTGTGGATGCTACTCACAAAGGATATAAGGACCCATTCTCTGTTAAGGAACGTGATTTTATCCCATAAACAAGGACTAGTCAACATGGTAAGTTCTATGAGCTAAGGCATATTTAAAACAATTCTCTTATGATTGGCGATGTCTATGAAAGACATACAAGAATGCCAAAAATGAACTATAAGCTTTATGTCATGCTAAAAGAGCTCAGTGAATGGCATAGCACTTAAAGGAATTCTAAAATACTGCCTAACACACACACACACACACGGTGTTTTAAGCTAGCAACCAAATCATCTTGTGAAGCTGATTGTACGTTATATGGACTCTAACAAGTCCTTATGACTATATTCAGCACGTTTTGGCTCAAACTCAGGACTTCAATACACAAAGAACAAGGAGAACAAAGAATTATGTTTTGGCTATAGAGCAATAACTTCTAATCTGGGGTGTTTTTCTTTACTTTGTTTATTGTATTCAGAGGAAATGCAATTAATGACCATTAGAGTTGGAGGAATGTACTGGCAGCACTTGATATAGTGAAATATAATTTAAAGCCCTTTATCCCATGGGAAATTCAACCCTTTATATTTCCTCATGTGTACTACTTTTTTTTGTACCATACACATTGTAAAATTTGATGCTTACCAATATTATGCAAATATATAAGGATACAAGGAGCATACTTCCATTAACAATTGCCCAAAATCCAGGACACGAATGACATAGTAGTATATGTCGTTTAGAGACACATCTTAAGGCATGCGAGTGAGCAGTTGGAGAACTCAACTGGATTGAATTTAGGGATAAGTGACCATTGAGTCCAACATAGAATACACTACATTAATGATGCAGTGTAACTTGTCTTAGAGTCACTATTGTATATGTTGAAATGTGTCCATGTTCATTCTTAGTCAATTTCTATCTTAGGAGGTTTTTGACTGTATATTCCATGATTGTAACTGAATTTTTCTCCTCGGATTGTGCCTGATTTAGCTCTAGGAAAGTTTCAATTTTCTTGTCTCTTGACTCATTATAAATTGTTGAAAATCTAATGTATCATATATTCAATAAAACAAAGAAACAATAGGGTTTTCTTCTCCCTGATGTATGTTTTTATCATAAAGGTGGGTGATGCATATAATAGTTAGTTCTTCACTCCAGCCTGTAATTTATCTTCCACTTATGTGCTTTTTTTAGCTCATCATTTTCCATTCTCTCTTGATTTTGCCAGATTTTGCCACCATCTGCACATGCAGTAGCATCAGCTGGATCAAATTTTCTGTTAAAATGGCTATATCAGTATGAGCATGAGCATAGACAATGGTCCTCAGCTATATCGTTAGGACTAGTGTCAAGTTATTTACATGCAACTGATTCAAGAAAGAAATTTCAGATAATTGAGGGACTTCTTGAGGTATATATGTACTACTTTGTGCAATATGTTTGCATTATCATCTTGCCAATGGTTTGTATGACAGCTGCATTGTTTGCATATATTCATATTATATATGCCATTTTATTATATGCAATGTGCTTGTGTAAACCTACATTCATTTTGCTTCTATGAAGTGATTTGTTAGCATATTCTTTAATATTATTAAGTTATGATGAATTATGGCCTTTTCCTGCTGCTCTTAGACTCATATTCTTATCTGTGACTATGGTCACAGAGATGCTCATCTTCAGATGTTATTTCCATCCACACAGTAGTACCCACATGTAGGCTAATTGTACCCTTGCTGGCAGCCAACATCATGGCTCAAAGCTTTTTCTTTTTCTGAAAGCTGTGAATTTATTGAAAGGGAGAAGAAAGGCAGCAATAAGCAAAGATGGAGATGCTCTAGATTGGGGTACAGCATAGAAACGGGCATATGAAACCAAATATCAAAGTGCAACCGTGAACTAGAGATATACTCATTATCTCTCTCCCCAACTAGCTGGGATGACCATTTTTGGACGAGCTACACAAGTGAAGAAAGAATATGCAGTTTCCAGAAATTCTGTCAGCTACTTCTTCCAAGAGACTGGCAAACCTACTTGAGTCAGATCTAAAAAATCCACCCCTGGAATCATGTCATTTTCCACATGTAAAGGTTCACTAAGCGGCCGGAATTGAGCTTTAACCAGTCTTGAAGGTCATCTGCTTCTCATTCAAATCCTTAGTCTGATAGATAGGAAAGCCTGGTTCTACATCTTACTATCTGATTAGACAACCACAAGAAACGGACTGGGATTACCCAAACTTGAGATCAAACTTAGGGTTAAAAGACCTGAGGGAACAGCATATTTTGAGGTTTTAGCTTGTGATAGGAAAGAAATACGCACGTGGCAGACATCCCAGAGACTCCTAAGGTCATTGCGACCAATTTAGCACTTTAAGTCTTTGGCCATGAACAACTTCATAGGACCTGAGGACTGCCTTCCAATTACATACTTGGCCTGTAGGTTGATTGCAAAAGATGATGATGCCATCCATATGGGTGTGAGGTACATGATCCAGAACAATAACACTAACACAATTGAAGGTAACAAAAGCTTCATTCTCAAACCCTCGTATCTATTTTTGAAGAAAATGGTGGAAATAGGATCCCTTTAGCAAATATTTATGACACTTAAGTCCCTTCCACAACTGATTAATCAAGATAGGGAACTAGATGGATAATAAGTAAGAAGAAGAATTCCTTCCAATCCAGCAGGCATCAACATTGTACCAACTATCTAGTCAAGAGAAACTTATACTCAATCCTTAATCATGATTTTTCCATGTCCAACATACACATAAGCCGGCTTTTGCAACTTTTGACTCATAGTAAATGTACTTGATGGCTATCAGGTCACCATATGATCTGATGACCTGCAACTAAAGAAACTGAGGATGGGAAATGTCCTATCAGGCTTTCTAGTTCTCAAAGCTAGAATATAGCTATCATCTTGTAAATGTTGCAGCACCAAACTAGTCAACCTAAATTTTCCTAGGGAGCTTGCCTCACTCTTCCGGAACAAGGCACCAATTATAGCTATCAATATTTGACACTGGAACACAGTAAACAGAGCCATGATATCATCCTTACTGAAGTCCTATACTAGTCAGAAAGGATCAAGTGGAAACCAATAGGGCCAAATGTCCAAAGAAAAATATATTTTCAGCAAAGATGAGCCCCAGCATGGATGGATTTAAATTACAAACCACTTGGAATCCTTTTGTTTGCTCCTCTGAGGAGTAAAATCAAGTGGTAGATATCCACAGAGATTAACAGAGAGCTGTAGGGTCAGTGCTTCTGTTCGCATCCACCACTGGGCCATGGGTTCTGTTATGGACTCTACATATGACAAAGGAGGTTAATGCTAGTTGTCTCAAAATGTATGCACAGCATGTAGGTTGGAGCAACTTCTTTCCATTGCTATTTTGGATTGTTTGTTAGGTAAGGAAAATAACTTGGCTACAGCAGGTGTCAGAGGTTCCAAATTGTGATTGTTTACTAATTTGCATTTGTGAAAGACTGAATGCTGGTTTGTTTAATATCACTCTTTTGTCCTAGTTTCCTTCTTTACATTTTTCAGTTGTTTCACTTAGTCAATCCAGGCATTTTGTTAGTTTTTCCTTGTTTTTTATTTTTATGGTAGTTCCTTCATAATCTTATGTCCCATCATTGAGTTTATTTGTCTTAATGATGGTGATTCTATTTTGTGTGTATTTGTTCTTTTTACTTCCCATTTTGTTTTTCCTTCTCTGTGTACTAGCAAGTGTCATCTGTTCAGATGTGCAGACATGTGTCAAAGAAAGTCTTTGCAACCAATCTAGAAAAGCATGTTATATTAATCCACCACATATAAGCCATATAAGTGCTTGCTTTTTCTTCCTTCTTTCCGCGTCTTTCTTTTTGTTCTTCTCTGTGGTTGAACCTGTAAAGTGAGCTGCTTACTATTGTGAACAGCACTGAAAATTCATTTTACTGATGATCTGTGCTTACAGGTTGCTGCTAACAGCAACAGCATCCTTGTCAAAGGAGCCTGTGGGGTAGGCTTGGGTTTTAGTTGTCAAGATCTTCTTACCAGGGTTGAATCTGGTGATTCTTCTAACTTCGAGCAAGGAACCACAGGGCTCCTGGAAGTCAACTTACTTGGAAAAATTGTTAGGCTCTTGGCATTGATGATATCACAGTTGTGTCCATCCTCATTTGTCTCCTTGCAAAGCATGTGTGAGAAATTTCAACCAGATGCTGATGAAATGCATGTAGCAGAACAAGTTGATTTGATATCTAATAACTCTGACAACTTGGAGGAAGATGCATGGGGTGTTGCAGGACTTGTACTAGGCTTGGGGAGCTCTGTGGTTGCAATATACAGGTCTGGAATTCATGATGCTGTGCTGAGCGTGAAAAATATACTCACATCATGGATCCCACATGTTAATTCATTTTTCAAGAATACTTCTAATGAAAAGCCTGAGATCCCTTTATCTGTTGGTGCCTGTCTTGCACTGCCCATTGTTGTGGATTTTTGCCAGAGAGTGGAACTCATGGATGACGATTTAGATAATTTAGTCAATGGTTATAAGGCTTTAATTGCTGAACTTCTAATCACTAAAAGTTCTGGAATTTTCCATCAGAGTCTGTTAATGGCAGCCTGCATTGGAGCTGGAAACCTCCTGGCATGTATCTTAAATGACGGAGTCCATGCCATGAAAGCCAATGACATAACAGACTTACTCGAATTGATGAGAAATTCTTACACTCACCCATACCCTCCCACTGTCCACTTGGGTGGGATGCTTGGTGTTGTTAATGCACTGGGTGCAGGAGCAGGGATTCTTACTTCTACCCATTCTCAGCCTGCCATTTTACGGATTGATCATGAACAAAAGGTGATCATATCTTCTCTCTTTTTATTATTAACATGCAATTATTATGCATCTAATTGCCATCTGGTCTATTTAACAGGATTCTTCCTGCATCAGAGGACCTATACTTTCAAGTCCTGTCTGCGAACAACTCTCAACATCATTGATCCAAGAAATGTTTCTAGTTGCACAGAATCCAAAGGATCACCAAATACAGAGATATGCAGCATGGGCAGTGTCGTTCCTTAGACATCGATGGTGGTCCAGGGAATTTCAACCTGTGAATGTTCCGAAATTTAATCCTGTTGAACCTAAACCAGGTTCACAAAGCTTTGCAGAGGATAGTACAGTCTGGCAGCTCAGTTTGTGGCTGATAGATCCTAAGAGTTCAGAGGTTTGGCTTCTTTACAGTGATTGAATGGATATTTCTGGATTGCATATTCATGATAACATATATGTTTCAATGTCCAAACATCAAATAAAAAAATCAGTCTTTCTAGGTCATGGGTGTCAAATATCAGAGCACCCCTAAACTTAAGGCAAAAAAGAAAAAGAAGCAAAAATGTGTCTATCCTGCCTTTGTTCAGGAATTCTGCTTGTATGCTGCTTTGATGTCACCGGTGCAGCTATTCTAACATGAGAAATTGAATCTGTCTGAGGTTTGATTTTCTTATGTTTACATTCTGTCAGCAAATCCTTCAACACATGGTCTTGCTGGAAATGTGTGCTGTCCAAGCAGGTCCATGTCATTCATGCAGTCGTATGTTGCTGCCAAACTTGGATGTGGAGTTCTGTCACACAAATAATAAAATCTGTTGCTAAGAATTGTTGAATAAATAGCATTTATGTAGCATGCTGTTCCATTCCACAATAACCCAAGTACTGCTTGGTTGAGCTTGACTGGCTCTGGTATTTAATAATTTTAGCATTTCAGAAGAGAACAAATACTAAAAACATGAAAAGTTATGAAGTATAGGTGATTCAGCTAATCTAGAAATGTTTAGGATTTCAAAACTTAATAGAACTTGCAAAAGATAAAGTCAAGTCTTCCATCCCCTTTATGAACCTAGTCACTAAAAGATGTTAAATCTGTCATTATGAAAAGATCACTCATTTGGAGCAGCAAACACTGATAGACAAAGAAAGGGGGATAGCTTTTGACTTGGTAGTTCAATGAATACTATTATTGTTAATGGTGGTTGATCAAGGTATTAGTAGATGAAATTTTTGATACAGAGTCATTCATGAAAAGTGATAGAATTGAGAAAGCAAAACCAGGTGCAAAAGAAAATTACTGTCTAAAGACTCTAAACTGACGTAGGAAGAATTTCTGGGGAGAAACCTATGTAGTTAAAGGTGTGAGCCGCACCGAGGCGCAAAGGGGTGCGCTTGGAGCCTGAGGTGCAAAATTATATTTTTCATAATTAAAAAATAGCTAAAAATGCTAAAACTCATTAATAAATTCCTAAAAAAGCATGAAAAGTACATCATACATGAAGAAACAAGCATGAGTAAGCTATATATGTGGATAAGAATAGGTATTAACTAATAAATATAAAAAAGAACAATTTTTTCCTAATTTTCGTAACTTTTTTTTCAGAAAAAATAAAAAACAAATGACCCTAAATTACCAAAAAAAAGATGAAAAAATTATCATACATGAAGACACAAGCATGGGAAAGCTATATATGTGGATAGAAATACGTTTCAATGAAGAAATACAAAAAAACGACAACTTTTTTTATTTCCGTAACTGATTTTTTTGGAAAAACAGTAAAAAACCTAAAAACAAACTCAAATCTAGAGCAAAGAAGTATAAAGCTCAAATGGAATGTTTTCTTATACATATAGAACTAAAACCCATCAAGATCTATGGAAAATAATTAACAAAAAACACAAAATTTGAAAAAACGGTACTGGTTTTTATGTTTTTTACAGAAACTATATACACATGCTAAAATTCATAAATCCATCCCTTTTTTTGCTTAGATCTGTGAAAGATCGAAGAGGAATGGTCGTTTTCACCTTCTCATGAGGTTAGAAGATTGAAATTAGTGTTGGAAGGTGAAAAAAAAAAACGAGGTTTATACGTTACCGGGTTAAGTGGTCTGCGCCTGGAGTCGGGGCCGTGCCTGAAAGGGGTGCCCAGGCGCACGCCTTGGCCACCGTGCCTCATTTCCTCTGTGCCTGGACCTCTCCCAGGCGCTTACTTGTGGACTAGCGCCTAGGCACGCCTTTAACTACATAGGGAAAAACTATGAATTGATTAATTAGATACAGCAGCAAGTTCTATGAGAGAAAAGGGTTTTCAAATGGGTTTGTGTAAATAAAGATTATAAAGGAAAAAAGATGGGAAACAAAATAATGTGAAGAAACCTGAGATCTATGTGTGGATCTTCTATTGTTTTTTGACATCTTTGGCACATGCACTTAGGACTGATGATCTCTCATGATTTGCACACTGAAAACAAGGTACCGGAAGACACTTGCCGGCTTATTTTGATTCTTTTCCTTTCACTGATATATGCTATTATCACCATCTTGCTTTTTGTTACTTGAAAACAGAGAAGAAAGAAAAAATTCTTTGATGATCTTTGATTGAATAATAAAGCTCTTACTATATATAGGAAATATAACTTAAATCTAGATCTAGAATCTGGAAAAATCACAAGAAATCAGGAAATAAAACAGCTAAAAATGAAAATAAAAAAACAGGACATAACGTCCATGAAATAATTTCTATAAACCTGGAACACAATCTGGTAATAATTAAATTGATATGCTGTCAACACTCCTCATGCTGGTGAATAGATGTTAGTCATTCCCAACTTGTCTACAAGCACTTCAAAACTCTTTTAAGGCGGCCCTTTTGTCAGCACATCTGCTACTTACTGTTTTGTAGGCATATGGGTTATGCAAATTACTCCATCTTCTATCTTCTCCTTGATAAAGTGCCTATCGACCTCAACATGCTTTGTTTGATCATGATGAATTAGATTATGCCCAATACTTATTGTGGCTTTATTGTCATAATATAACTTCATAGGATACACACTACTTTTAATTCTTCCATTAGCCTCTTTAACTAGATTAGCTCACATGTTCCTTGTACTAGAGCTCTGAATTCTACCTATGCTCTACTATAGGCCACAACTAACTGTTTCTTACTTCTCCAAGTAATCATGTTCCCCCAAACCTTTGTACAATAACTGGATGAGGATCTCCTATTCGCAACTAAACTTGTCCAATCTGCATTTGTAATTTCTAAGCTCATTTTTCTTAAAGAACAAGCCCTTATTGGGTGTAGTTTTTAAATACCTCAAGATTCAATAAACTGCTTTAAGATGTTCTTCAGATAGTGAGCGCATGTAGTGGCTCAATACACTAACTACAAATGCAATGTTAGGTCTCGTGTGAAACAAGTATGTCAATCTTTTCCAACTAGTCATTGGTATCTCCTCCTCTCTATTAGAACTTTATCCTCTAATCTTCCAAACTTCATGTTTAGATATATGGGTGTTTCTACAAGCTTGCAGTGAGCTTTCCTATTTCTTTTGCCAGATTTAATGCTTATGTCCTTTCAGAGATGAGAATACCCCTCTTACTTCATGCCACTTCCATCCCTAGGAAATGTTTGACTTGGCGGAGGTCTTTGATTACATTTTCACTTCTAAGAATTTCCTTCAAGTACTCCATTTCTTCTACATCATCTCCAATTAATATGATGTCATATACATACACGATCAAGGTAAGTCTTTTTTCCATCTTGTGAGTGTTTGAAAAAACAAGTGTGATTAGTTTGTCCCTAATTGTAACCATGACTCTTTACTGTCTTTGCAAAATGATCAAATAAAGTCCTAGGTGATTGCTTTAAGCTTTAAAGTGACTGCTTCAACCTTCATGCTCTCTTATCACCACTTGCTCCTTTGAAACTAGGGGGCATCAAGCTCTTCATTGAGGAAAGCATTCTTGACATTGATTTGATTAAGTACCTAGTCAAGATTGGCCACTAGTGATAGTTCCATCCATATAGTATTTAACTTCGCAACTTGAGCAAACATTTCTATGTAATCATCCCATAAGTTTTGAGCGAATCCTTTTGCAACTAGACGAGCCTTGTGTCTTTCGATTGCACCATTTGACTCATACTTTATGGTAAACCCCCATTTGCATCCTACAGCACTCTTCCCTTTGGGTAATTCCGCTAAATTCCAAAATTTGTTCTTTTGTAAGGCTCCCATTTCTTCAAGTACAGCGGCCTTCTATTCTGGACTTCCAAGAGCTTCTTGAATATTTTTTGGAACATATTTTTCAACCTTTTCTGTCAAAGCTCGAAATGCTGGCGACAATTCGCTATAAGATAAGTGGTCAGACACAGGATACTATATGCATGCCTTATGCCCTTTCTGAGAGCTATTAGAACATTCAGGTTGTTACGCTGAGCATCCACTAGCAGCGGGATCCAAGTATCACTAGTTTCAGTTTCAAAGTGTGTATTTACTTGTGGATTGAACGCTTAGCAACATGGCTGATGCATGAACGCTTGCACTTTTTGAGACTTTTTGTCTCATCATGAATACATATGAAGCTCTGTTTGTTGTTGTTGACTAACCCTATGTAAATCTCTCCCAATTTCCAAGTTAATTTCAGTTGATACATAATTGAAGGATTTGTATTTGTTGGTACTTACGAGAAGGTAGGAACTAGAGGAAGAGGAATGGAAAATTCCCAAGGGCTCTCTTCCCCCAATGTCTCCCCCTGAAGAGTGGGATTTGGGTGGAAACGTTGATCTTCAAAAAAAGTGACATCTAGGGAAACACACATTTTAGTGTCTAAACAGTAGCACTTATACCCCTTATAATTTGGAGAATACCCAACCAAGATGCATTTTATGACCGTAGGATCTAATTTCTAACAATTTGGACTGGTATTGAGAACAAATGTACTGCAACCAAAGTTTTGGGTGAAAAGTGAACAACTGTGTTTGGGGACAGGACCTCAAGTAAGATACTTAATGTTGTTTTAAAAATTGAAGAACTCTAGACAAAGTTATGCTTATCAAGTAAGATCTAGTTAGAACAGCCTTACCCCAAAACTGTTTAGGAACTTGGGCAGTGAACATAATAGCACAAGTGACTTCCAACAAATGGTGATTTTTACGTTCAGCAATACCAATTGGTTGAGGCATTTTAACACAAGAACTTTGGTGGAAAATCTCATTTTCTTTGAGTCAGTTGCCAAGGATTGAATTGAAATATTTCTGACTATTATTCGTTCACAAAATTTGGATTGGTTTATGAAATTGGGTTTATATCATTTTATGGAATTGTTGGGAATTTAGAAGGTAAAGCCAACGTGCTCATAAGTGATCATCAACAGAAGTTATAAACCATCTAGTTCCAGAAATATTATTTACTCTTGAAGGACCCCATATATCATTATGAATCAAGAAAAAAGGTTTAGATGACTTGTATGGCTGACTTGGATAAGGAACGCGTATAAAAGGGCAGCCCCAGTGTACGAAGCTCCCATCTGTGCGGGGTCAGGGGAAGGGGCGGACCACAAGGGTCTACAGTATGTAGCCTTATCTTGCATCTTTACAAGAGGCTGTTTCCACGTCTTGAACCCGTAACGTCAAGGTAACATGACGACAACTTTACTACTGCAGGCTCCCCTTCTATAAGGAATACATGTGCTTGACAAAAATATAAGTTTCACAAAAAAAGGAATTGACATCTTTATTCTTAAACAGAGAGGGAAATAAGTTTTTAGATATGGAAAGATAGATTGACCAAGCCTATTATGCTATAATATAATTTTACTAGAAACAAAAACATATTCACTACTTAAAGCTAGAGTGTGTTTAGTTATTTGTTGATTATCTTCAAGGTAGTACAGGCCTTGACACGCCTTAGCATTGCCAATCGTCCTCCCTAAAAGTAAACCTTGGAACTCACTTTATGGTGAATAAAACTTACCGACACAGTTCAAATCTTCTGCTATTTTGCTAATAGACGCTAAATTGCATGTTAATTCAAAATATAAAGTACAGAGTTTACTGTCATATTAGAAAATTGAATAGATCCTTTTCCAGCGACAGTTGATAGAGATCCATCAATAGCACAGATTATCAAATTTCCAAGGCATGGGGTATATGTTGGAAACCACTTATGTCATCTGGTAATATGATCCAAAGCCCCTGAATCTATGATCCAAGGGCCACTAAACTCAGATTTGCATTAGGGCAGAGAGATAATTACCTTTCTGCGCTATAGAACAGTTTGGCATTGAAGCAGGTACATTCGTCTGAGATGCTTGTGATTGAGTAAGAAGGGCTTGTAGTTGTTCAAGCTGCTCCCTGCTTTGCTCTCTAGTGTGATATCGCCATTGAGAATGATTACACTAGTCTCAATCGTTCTTCTGATTTCCATGCTGATCTCCATAACCAGCAATGTAATTTCTTTTGGAAGCTAGAGCAGGAGCTATAGACAATGACATTTTTTAGATGATTCAGATGATACCTCCAAAGTACCCTTTTGGGTCGCATCAGCCATGGTCGTTTTGGCCATTAAAAATAGTAATCAGAGAGATGGCTTTGATACTGTGAAATTAGAGAAGAAAGAAAAAATTATATGGTGATCTTTTATTGAATAATACAACACCTACTATATACAAGAAATATAACCTAAATCAAATAAAATCACATGAAATCAATCCAGATCTTAGAATCTGTAAAATCACAAGAAATCAGAGAACAAAATCCGGATCTTAGAATCTGGTAAAATCACAAGAATTTAGGAAATAAAATAGCTAAAAAGGGAAAATGAAAAATAACATCCCTAAACTAATTTCTATAAACCCGGAACACAATATGATAATAAATAAATTGATATGTTGTCAATATTACTATTATTATTACTACTGTGTATTATTATTATCATTATTACTTGTATGATGCAAGGTAGCAAATTGTAAAGCTCAAAGTCAAAAAGATGACAAGGACAAAAATAACCCAGCATCAAAATAATTCTAAGAATATTATTCATTGTAGGGCATAAATTGAGTAAACCAAGTCATAAGAACTTTAAGATCATGTCTAGCCATAATGGCCTTGATTTTTGTTTAACAAGTTGACTCGACTAAGATGAGAAGTAAACACTTCTAGAACTTTGTGGTAAATAGTGCATTTTGTTCTTTAGGATGCATTTGGATGTGAAATTACACATAAAACCATCTATGGAATTTCAGAAGCTATGAAACTTATGATTGAAGAAAATTGTATCATTGGATGCTTAAAAAAATTGAAATACATAGAAATAACTTAAGAAACACACTACTTGTGAAATATAATGAATAACTGAACTGATTCAGTCATTGCACACGTGGGATCAAATAGTGATCAGGTTCATTCTGTAGTGGGCATGTCATATTCCTTGCACGCAGCCTTCACGCACAAGGACTTCACACACTCCTGTTATGCCGCAGC
Organism: Warburgia ugandensis; assembly: GCA_035236585.1. Classification (NCBI taxonomy): domain Eukaryota; kingdom Viridiplantae; phylum Streptophyta; class Magnoliopsida; order Canellales; family Canellaceae; genus Warburgia; species Warburgia ugandensis. The sequence continues at coordinate 6,547,431 of CP141136.1, forward strand.
TTCTTCTTTTTTTATGTTTATATTTTCCTTGTATAGCATGTGAAATTGTGGAAAGGTAAATAAATAGTAAGTGAGCTTCTGAAAGATATCTAGTCTTCATTTGTCCTACTCTAATTGTTTGCAGTAAAGAATCAATCAGCTAATCTGGGCATTACACATAGGATGTGGATGATTCTTGAGTCACACTATATGGTGCTTGTTCAATTGTAGGATATCAAAACTATATACTCATAATTGAATGCCTTGCTGTTGTTGATAGTTTTGGTGCTTTAATGTGGAAGTCATTTTAAACTATTTGAAGAATTTGTAACTACAGTATCTGGCATTGTCTGGGGGCAAGGGAGTTGCTTCATGGAAGAGAAAATAGTGTGCGAGAATAATTGGGTTATCTTTTTCATTAATCTCAAGCCCATAAAAAATTGGATTCTTTAACTTTAAAAATGTGATGTGTTTTAATAACTTCTTTGCTGATAAAAGGTAAAATTGCCTGCGTATCCACTGACTTATGATTAATATTTCACGTCCATGCTTTAGGAGTTTCGGACGGGTAGTTTAGCACATGTGAACACAGTTGCAACTGTTTTAAGGTGCCTCTCCAGAGCTCCTAGATTGCCAGCCTTGGACTGGGGATCTATCATCAGGCGCTGCATGAAGTATGAAGAGCTAGTAGCCAGCAAGTTAGTCCCAGATCTCACTCTGCACGAAGGAACATTGCGAGAGGAATGCATACATTTCTCTTTAGCTCATGCAAATCAAGTCAGCTCCCTCCTATTTTTCCTAGATGAGCTTGCTGACCTTCCAAGGTTCAGGTCACTGGAGCCGAAGCTGCAGTATGCTTTGCTATCTCATTTGGCCAACATAATAAAGGTCTTTTCGGGATCTCGGCTGGAGAAACTATATAACGACATGTATGTCCACTTCAGTTCTTCAGTTACATCATACCAGTCTTATAACCAAGAACAGAAAGGCTTGTTGAGAATTTCATTCTGGAATGGTCTGTATCAATGTCTCTGTGGAAGTTCTGCTGTGTCCGTAGAGTATCTATCAAACATGGAGAAGTGCATGGAGCTGTTGTTCAATTTGTTGCCTCCGACTCCCTGCAATGGAAGTCCACGAAAGGAGGCAAATTCTGAACAGGAGTGGTTTGCAGCTGTGAGATGTTTGGGACAGGCTAGACCAGATTGGCTAATGAACCTGCTTCAGGTATCCAAATCTTCCTCTTTTCCTTGAAACAGTTGTTTACATTACTTGTCACGAGTGGATGTCCATGTCTCTTCTTCCAGACCTGAATATGAAGAAAAGAATTATCTGGAATTTCATACTTTATATTTGGTAAACCTAATTACTCCTGATCACTCCTAGGTTGAAGAAATGGGTCCTGACATCGTCGAAGCAGTAAAAAAGATTATTGCAATGGCCAGGCTAGTTATCATCGGTTGTGTTCCAGTTATTGAGTTGGGAAAACTAAAGCAATACTTGCTGAACACAGGGTCAGATGGTCAGTTTCTTAACAGAGTTTGAATCTGAGCTGACATATTACTGCTGCATGTTTCTATGGTGTTTCTATGGTGCATTCTCATATTCAAGTGTATATATGTTAGCATATGTATATGTAAAGCATCTTGCTCTGTTGTTATTGCCTCAGTTGCACATATATCGTCATACAGGATTATATCTAAACTGAATGTTCTTCTTGCAATGTAGTTTCTAACATTCCCCAAATGCAGGTACATGGAGTGCCCTCGTGGAAATTGTTGCAGCTATTCAACAGGCTGAAGGCAGTATCAAAAGGCAATGGCTTCTTGATGCAGTGCAGATCAGCTGCATAACAAAATACCCTTCCACGGTATACACTTTCTCTTTGTGGCAATACTCTCTCTCTCTCTTGTACTGTTGCTTCTTATTGCAGTCTCATCATACTTTAGATGCACAAGACAGAAAATAACACAGATTTATTATGACTTATCTTCCTTGTCCCCGGCATATGTATTTTAAAGTTATCACAAACCTAACTTATTAACAAGTATGATTCAAGATCTCTACTTCAATGTCCCATAGCATATCCTTTTATTAAGAAAAGAATAAAGGACTATTTTAAGTACACGAGGAACATTTTATTTTACTTTTGATGTTGCTGTTCCTCCTAGTTGTTTCTTACATGGCTGGAGTCTGTTAATGATTGAAAACCCAACAAATTGCATGTATGGCTTGCTTTGGGAAGAAGAATGTCAAGTTATTTCACAAAGCACGTATGGCCACGCATTAATCCAATAAATGATTACTCCCTTTATGCTGGTAAACAAAGACATATAACATGCATGTTTGATGATCAGTTATAATGCATCTGGTCATGGGAAACAAGGTTCAATATTGAGCTAGGTGGTGGCAGAAAATTTCTAACACAGTATGTACTGTTTCCTTTTCCTAATAATTTCAACTTCTCGACAGGCTTTGCGATTTCTGGGCCTGCTGTCAAGTAGCTTCAGTGCGTACATGCCATTTCTACTTGTAGATCGAGACACTGTCCTGAGTGACTTGCCTGTCACTCTTCCGTCTCTTCTGTTAGACAGCTGCTGGAGGTTAAGTGCTGAATCTGTAGTTCAGAATTTATGGCTGTCGACAGAACGGGTTTATGCCTGGAAAATGCAGTCATCAAGAGGAGAGGATTATGCTGGCCTGGACCTCATTGACTGGAGTGAGAACAGCATGTCTATTACTCTTCTACGTGTTATGCACAGTACCTGCATTTCCTTGAAAGACTACTTACCATATGAGAAGCAGTTGAAACTTGTTACAATGGTGATTCCATGAATTACAGCTATAGCCCCTAATGTCAGATTTTTTATTTTATGCATTATGTTGCATGATATATGTTTCTTCTACGGTTCGGTAGTCATATAACTAGTGTAACATAGAAAGGAAGTCTTGATGCAGTGGTAGAGTTGTCATCATGTGACCTGAAGGTCACAGGTTTAAGGCGTGGAAACAGCCTCTTGCAAAAATGCAAGGCAAGATTGTGTACTAGACCTTTTGTGGTCTGCCCCTTCCTCAAAACCTTCATAGTGGGAACCTTGTGCATTAGGCTGCCGTTTTTTATTAGTGTTAACTTGAAGAATATGAATGCCTTAGTGTTGACATGGCATAGTGTGTTTATGCAACAACCAAATGTTATCAAGTACCCATGCTTTAAGGGTCTCGTGACTGATGTGATGAAATCATCAATGTTCTAAGGGCAGTTCAGGAAAAATAATCTCCAAGAAAGTCTGGAAATTTTGGAGCAAAACAAGAGAATGAAAGATTGTGGTCCCCCATCTCCAATCAATATTTAGTCTATGTGGTGGTATTTAAATCGTGACCATGGACCAGCTCGTGGTGAGGGGTCTATTGAGTGAAGAGGGTGACGATGTAGTCTGCTCTATCCCTATCAGCTCAAAGGATGATGTGGTGAACTTCTGCTGGCTCACTTGAAATGTTAGCGGTAAGTCCTAGGTTGAGGCAATTTGTAGAATGCTGCTCAAAGCTGGGGTTTGAAAAACAGTGGAAACAATTTTTACACTGAAAGATGCATGTAAAAATTCTTTTCCACATTTGAATTGACTAGTTCAGTGCACGTGCTGCGCACGTGAGAGTTGACTTAGTGGTGCAATGACATCATTTAGGTTTTTGTTTTTTCAAAGTTCTGGTTCCTGATCAAACTAGTAAGCAGTTACCAACAATTGACCTTAGTAGATTAATCACATATAAATAACATTTTCTTTTATTTTCTATTTTCTGAAGCTAAACCATGCACCTAACTCCTCTACACCACTGTGTCAGAAGGTCTTTGGAGCATGGATAAGGATAATTACTGGTGAATTTCATTAAAATTGCTGAAATCATGTAGCATTAGGGAAACAGAAGCTTCTAATCTCGCAAAATTTTCTTATTATTAAGAAATTTCAAAGAATACGATAAATTAATGTCTTAGTTATCAAAATTACAGGATATATTTTGCTCTCTTTTTCATTTTTTCATTTTATCTTTTTTTGGTGTAAAAAGCTACCATTAACAAAGGAACAATACCATCAGTTAGAAGGTTATAAATCTTGTTTTATATTTTATTCAGAGGACTCTGGAAACACAGTAAACAATGCTAAGGGTGTAGCTAGGATTTTCAAACTTATACCTGGTAAATAAGTAATTTCAAAGAAAGCAACTTCTTCTATCTAAATTACATTTGAGGAATGCTAGACCAAAGGCACTTTCCCTTTCCCTGAAAGTGCCCTTTCATTTTTTTTATGAAAGGGCCTACTTTTCAATGATTGGACTCGCAGATGGACCTAACCTTGGATATTTAGTATTTCAAATGCCAAGCAGATAGAATGAATATGACGAATGAAAAAGTGTAGGCTCTTAGCATACTAAGCAGATAGGATAAATCTGGCATATGAAACAGTGTAGCATTTTATCATAAGTAATAAACGGTTATAAACTTTAAATAAATAACTTTTTAAATTTAAGTCCCAATAAGTTCCTAAAACATATCTTTTAGGATGCTAAGATCATTCATACTCTTCTTATTTTTTTATTTAAGAGAAGTAGAGCCATGAATGAGCAGGTCCGATCATTCAAAGGAGCCCTTATGGAAAAATTGAGGGACGCCTGTACGAAAGCGCCCCACTGACCTAGCATTTATAACCTTGGCGCAATGGTAAGAGTTGTCGTCATGTGACCTTGAGGTCACTGGTTTAAGGCGTGGAATCAACCTCTTATAAAATATAAGGTAAGGCTGCCTACTATAGGCCCTTGTGGTCTGCCCCTTTCCTGGATCCCGCATAGGCGGGAACTTCATGCACCATACTGCCCTTTTTTATACATTTAAACTGCTTGTTTTGCCTTCTTATATAAAGGGAATAACAGAATCTATGCTGAATAGGCAACATTGCACTTGTGGAACTTGTAAAGGGTAAAACCAAAATTTGACCAAGTCACATGGGGACGAAAGAAGCTATATTTCTGTGTGTTTGTCACAGTGCTCTGTTTTCTATGGAAGCAGTTGCGTGTAAGATCGAGGGCGGTGTTGGTGGTAGGCATTGGGTGGGGAAACTGTGACCTTAAGAACCAGGCGGGTTGATGGAAGAGCTGCCTGCTTCAGGTGGGTCTAAGAGCTGGCGGCTTTCTGACCAACCAGCTTTTTCCCTTTATAATATTAAATGAATTGATTCCTTACTTTTTTCATGCTTAAGTAGAAAAAAAGTTAGATGCGTTGTCACATTTGCTCCTTTTATAATTGATCTACTTGGGGACGCATGCGTTTTGTGTAGGCCGTATGGGGTTATTTTGTTACAACTATTTCCAGATTATTTATAATAATAATAATAAACCAGGTATAATTACTTGCAAAAATCACCCAACTGAATCAGGGCTGAGATCAGAGTAGACTGTAATGCTAACAAGAGGCACTGCTTAGCATAACTCGAGAATTTATTGGTTAAGTGCAAGTAGTGCCCACTTTCATCATTAGTGCCGCGGCATAGATGGGCTATGTCCTAAAACTCACAATGTTTGGATAATCCTGCTGGCTTTTCTCAGCAGTTTGGGTACTGGTTAGTTGTACTTCCGTATATCTTAAAGTTTAAGATCAGAAAAATAATGGTAAGATCATCCAATGTATCTTTTGTTTATCTATAGAAAGATAATTGATATCAACGGTTCAGATTATTAAAGAAGGCAAATCTAATGCTAGAACCTCAAAGGCCATGGCATAAGGTGTGGCGTTGGTCCTAGAGGGTACACCATAGTCTTAAAGGACATGCACCATGGAGCAAAAGTATGGGACCCGATGTTGGTCCAGGACAACTGGCGGGTAGAGAGTAAAACCTACCACTTGATTATTGTAAGTGTAAGCTGCAGCTAACACCCTATTGGTTGAGAAAAGTATATTTTACTTTTTTTGGGCCAATATATATATATATATATATATATATATATATATATATATATATATATATATATAGAGAGAGAGAGAGAGAGAGAGAGAGAGAGAGAGAGGGCAGAAGGGCATTTTTGTAAAATCATATAATAGTTGGTGGGACACAAGTTATCAAGTTGGGTTTTTCATAACTTGCTCTGCCTTGTAGTGGTTTGTAATCTCAGTGGCCCATGGTGCGGAGGGGCAGGGTAGCGAAAACCCAGCCCACCCCTCCCTATTGCTCATTTCAAGAGTATTTTGCAAGGGTAATATCAAGCGCAATTTTAATTGACTAAAATATTTTCAATTAAACACTTACAACCAGAATATTTACATAATGTTTGGTTTTGGGTTCTACACATATTAATTCTCATTTGTCATATTGCCAAATACATGAAGCCAGAAAGACCAGCTGTTGTGTTTTTAATCCAACAAGCAAATTGTCTCTTTAGCGTCAAAGAAAGCAAACATAATACACACACATAAATAAATAGAGACACACCAAGCAAGGCACTTTCTTGATTAAGGAAGAAGTATATTGTTGGGCCCACATGAAGAAATCTGTGTTGATGTTGAACAGCATGGCCCTCGCCCCATGCCAAATGAATATATCATAGGCATGCTATATCCACCCAAAACCAATTGTCTTCACAAAACCTAAACATGGATTTTTGAAAGATTTAAGAAAGTTCAATGAAGACAAAATTAGTGTTGAGGGGATGGTCTTTTCATTATTTGCTAGATTAAACAATCGAATTAAAGTAATATAGGACATGTAGGAGCTAAAAGTGTATTTGTTCCTTGAGCAAGTAAATGCATTTATAAAAAGCACTTTCGTATAATAAACAATAGAAGGTATTTAAACAGCCACAGAGAAGTCACTATTGGGTTATAATGCATTTCAATTTAAAGTTAAACTAGGGTAAGTACAGACTGTTAGGGGAAATGAGAGAGAAAGAAGTCAAAGTGTAGGACAGAACTAGGAACACAATAAATAAAAACAAAAATTCAAAATAGTGGAAAATTTTCTAGAACAAGAAATCAAAGAGTAGATTGAAAAGCTAAAGAACCAAAAGATAGAAATGAAGGTTAAATCTAGTCCAGGAGAATTGAAAGTACTCAAATCACCATTGTACAAACACACTCATATGGCAAAGAAATAATAAAAAAGGAAGAAAAAACTATAAAGAAATTACACGGATTGGATCTATGACTCATTTCATATTTCAAACTTAGAAGGAGAATTATCTATTGGAGATAAACCAAAACCTAGTCAAGGTTTGACAAGAAGGTCATCTATCAACCTAAGGCAGATATACAATAAAGTAATCCTCATCAGCCATTCAAGTTCACACTAAGCACTGACTCAACCTTTGATCTTAGAGATTTGATTAGTCAAAAAGGGCCCATAAGAAATCCAACTATCTAATGGAAGAAACTTAGCTGGAATCATATGAATCATATTCTCTCCAAAAAACAAAAAAAAAACCAAAAAATCAATCGGAGAGACACTAGTCAAGTAGTATACCAATTTAAATGATCCAAAAAATTTTAAAAAACAAAATCTAAGATGAAACATGATGAGATGAATATGGAGATTGTTGATAGAATCATTATTGGATTAAATCCAAAAATTGATTGGAAGGGATTAGAATTCAAGCTATGGGCAAAGAAAACTTGTAATCTAGAAGGCTAGGTTAGCACCTAGTTGGATAACAACAAGAAGGAAATATTGTTCATTCTACCTTTTAAATTCAATGTTAATAAGGTGCTAAATTGAGGAAAACACCATGGACAAACCAATAAATGACCTAATTTTTTGGTGGAATGGTCCCTTTGTGTCATTGGCTATATCTATGTGTTCATAGTTCGATGCATCCTTCCTCATGGATAATGTTCTAAAGCATCCAAAGAAATCAGAACCCATTTTAGGGATTTCCTAGAAGTTGAAAGCATAAAACTTTTTGGATCAAAAAGAAGAGAAGTTCGGATGCATATCAAAAGCTTTGGTTCTCCTCTAACTAGCTCAAAAATGAGAATTTAAATCAAAGGCTTAATTTTTTGGATTTGGATTGCTATTGAATAGATTTTATCAATTTAGATATTATTACTAGAGTGCTTAACTCATTGAAATTGTAGAGAAACTTGTCAGACCAAATGGAGTTGCCTTGATTTTGAAGTTAGATGGTCAAAATTTCCTAATAGCCAACTCTGCATTAAAGTCGTATAAAATCAAAATTAAAACAAAGTAGACTCTTAATCATCTTCATCGAAGCCTACATATCTACCTATTTGAATGTTCAAAACATAGTTAGGACTACCATATCATGATGAGGAAATGGGTCAAACACACCAATTCACAACATATCAGTTAATACAAAAGAGGAGAGAAAGAAAATGACATCCTCATAAACCAAAAGAAGAATAATGATAGAAGATGGTAATGGAGGCTAGATAGAGGTCAGCTCTACAAAAGGAAACCAATATATAGAAACCAACCTAGCTCAAGACACATTCATCAACAACAATGAAGAATCTTTAGGAGAACTAAACACATTGAAGGAGGATGAATCCCATTTCCTCAAACCTTGCAAGCTCTTGAGATTGCAACTCAAGAGAGTTATATGAAAGAAATATATTGTATTAGAGAATTAAACTCAAAATAAATAGTTTATTAACTTGGATAAAGGCACAAAAAATAGAGCTTCCTTAAAATTTGGAAACTATACCTAAGAGGAAGAAAATAACATTCTTCTTAGTTGGAAGGAGGAGAATGAAATATAAAATTTTAAATGTTATTCTTATCTTAGAATATTAGAGAATTGGGCAATCCTCTTAAAAGAGCTCAAATGAAAAAGAATTGTCAAATAACTGAAACCATGGGTTCTAACATTCAAAGTGATAAAATTGGAGAATTAGACTAATTCAAAATGGATTAGAATTATTATGTCATAGTAGTTTGTTGTTTGCATGGGATAATTATAAAATCTTGGTCACTACAACTTCTTAGGCATTTACTCAGCATCAATCTACTTTAAGTTATTTCAAGTGAGTTTGAAGTTTTGATGCCAACAATATATGGGCCCATTCGTGATCAAGAAAGAAAAGTACTTTGGATTAAGCTCATAAATGCAATCAGAAAACGGGGAATCCCTACAGCTATGGAGGGTATTTAATGTATTGAGCTACCTCCTAAAAGAAACACTACCTTAGTGTATATATAATTTCGTTGATTGCTTTAATCTTGTGGATCTTGAGCTTAAAGGGGCCAAATTTACGTGGTCTAGTCATTAAGATAGACTAATCAAGATTGACAGATTATAAGTCAATTTGGACTGGTTGTCTCACTTTTCTAAATGAACTCTAAGATTGCATTCAACCAATTCTCTGATTATAGTCCAATTATGATGAGTTCCTCTCTACCATTATGGGAAAAGTCTTCTAGATTCAAGATTGAGTAGTTAGAAATGCTAGAGCTCTCAAACCTTATTAAAGCTTCGTAGAAAGAAACTAATTTGACAAGCAATTTTAGAACAATCATTATACTCAAGATGAAAATACTTAAAACACAAATTTAAGAAATGGCCTAAAATTTTGATTATGAGAGAAAAGAAGCAATTTCTCTTTTCTTTAACCTCATTACACATTAAATGTGAAAGAAGAAGACTCCTATTCAAAATTGAGCTAAAGGTTAGATCAACAATAGAAAACAAACTTAATGTTTAGAACTTTAGAGTGAAGTTAGGCAAATCATAGGCCAGAACTCACTAGCTAGAAGCTGGTGATAAAAACTTTCCATTCTCCCAGGCTAGTCTTAGTTCCAATAGAAGATTCAACTTTTCCAGCCTTTTAATCGATGAGAAAACTATGGAAGACCATATGTGAAGCTCTTACATTCTTATAAAACCTATACTAATTGGAGATTGACAACCTTTCACTTTACTACTACCATTAAGTTTAATAAGATTGATAAGACATCTAAGGATAAGCTAGAGACTCCATCTAAGAGGAGGAAGTAAGAAGAATTGCATTCAACCATGGGACTAACCATAGTTATGGCCCATATTTTAAATTTTACCAGTACTTTTGGAATATCATTAAGAAGAAAGTCCATGAACTTGTAAATGGTTTCTTTAGAGGATAAGAGTTAGACAAATGCATTAGATCAACATTTTTGGTTTTCATCCCTATGGTGTAAGGGGCATGTCACCCAAAGAATTTACACCTATAAACATAATTGGGAGTTACTATAAAATTATAGCTAAGCTCTTAGCTAATAAATTTAAAGGTGCCCTTTAGGATTTCATTTCTTGTAATTAGTTAGTATACATCCAAGAGAGAAATACCATAGACACTATCTTGATTGCTAAAGAGACCATTGACATGATGAAGAAATCAAATGAAGGTGGAATCCTATATAAATAGACCTAAAAAGGGCCTCTAATAGGGTGGATTGGAGAATTACTAATAAGATTTTAGAAGAAATGAACTTTAATCCAAAGTGGAGAGCCTGCATTCAACAATGTCTTAGTTTGACATGGATCTCAATTATTATCAATAGTTTATTTCTTGCCTTTAAGATGCCTAATTTAGATCCTATCTTGTCTCATCTAAACTATGTAAATGACACCTTATTAATTGCTGCTATTTCAAATGGCCAACAATAAAGAATCAAAGTATCATTAAAATGCTAAGAGGTAGCAATAGGTTAGAAAGTGAATCTATCTAACTCCCAATTATTTGGAATTAAGAAGGAAGAATCATCTATTGCTGAAATTGCTAAATGTTTGGGATGTAAAGTCTTGTCATTCCTTGCATGCATCTAGGATTACCACTCTCTCTAACAAGGGAAAGTGTAGCCCTTTACAACCCACTAATAGAAATATTTCATACAAAACTAGCCACTTGGAAAAGAGCATGTCTATCTTTTAGGGGAAGATTTACACTACTCAAATCTTCCATGGCTATTCTAACTATTTATTTCATGTCTTTGTTCCAACGTCATATATGCCTCCTACCCAAGATTGAGCAAATTCAAGGTAGATTTTTGTGGAAAGGTACTAAAAATAAGGTTAAATTCCACCTTGTCTTATGGGAGAATGTGTCCATGCCAAAGAAGGAAAGAGGAATTAGAATCAAGAATATTAAAAGGAGATGAATCAAGCCTTTTTATGTAAGCGACTGTGGCTCTTATCAAGATGACCTTCTCTGGCAAAGAGTAATTAGGGAAAGGAATCAACTAGTGGTGGGTAGCTCCTAATGAATGTATAGATGGTTCACTCATTTGGAACACATATCACCAATAATTTGGGTTTCTTCAAACACTATATCAAAGTCAAAGAATATTTGGGGGAAAAAACTCAAATTCTAATACAAAATTTGTGGTTTGGGGAGAATATTATCATCCATGAATTTGAAAGAAGTATAGAGTTGCAGTAAATAACCGTGCACTTATATGTGTATATTATCATATTGTGAATGATCAAATCATGGTACATCTATCTCAAAGGGCAACTTAAAGGTTTAGATGGCACACAATGAACTGCTCTCATAGATGAGCTCAACGAGGTATTCATGGAAAGTAGTAGAAAAGACAACATTATTTGGAAACTTAACATAGATAATAGATTCTTAGTCAAATCTACTTATTTTTCATTTACTCTTAGAGGTGACTTGCAAGAACTAGCCAAGTTAATTTGGAGCTCTTTGATAGCAGGTTTAAGCAAGATTCTCACATTTGACAAATTAAACTTTAAAGGATTTGAACACTCTTCATGGGGCTGCTTGTGCTTTAGTAGCCACAAATCATGTATCCACATCCTACTTCAATGTCTCACTACCCACAAGGTATGGCTTTATATAATTCCAAAATATAACATCAAATGTTGTCTAGCATACTCCTAATAGAAACTATATTCTCACTGTGCTAGAGCTAAGCTTCAAGGAAAATTCCTAGGGAATCTATGTTTTTCTTTGATATTTGGAACCTCTAGATCAAAGAAAGTTGAGGTTCTTTAGAGCCAAAAAAGAAAACCTCCAACACTTGAGCAATGATTTAGTCACAATAAATGTAACATTTTGGGCTTCACATTCTAAAAAAAAATCTCCCTTTACCCATTGGGCTCCATCATAAGAGATTTCATCATCTTTGGCACCATGAAGAAAATAAGTGGAAGCCTTCTCCTACCAATTATTTCAAACTTGATTTGGATGGAATCTATTATGGTAATCTAGATCCTAGTTGAGTAGGTGGTCTTATCACCAATCATGATATGAAAAAAAAGCAGAATTTATTGGTCCTATGAGGTTTTGAATTCATTTGAAGAATAAGTTTACGTTCTTTATATTAGTATATCCAGTTCGGATCAACATAATCTCCATCCATTGATCATCAAATAAGACCCCAGAAATACTATCAAATAAATAAAGGACCCTTAGGATAGTCCACAGAGATTTTGGGAGAATGTGTCCTAAAAAAAAAGTCTAAACTAAAGTTCCTCCACTTGCAACAAAAGTAAAATAGAAAAAGAAAACACTTAAGTTAGTTTAATATGCAAGACCACTTGGCATATAATGTACTATGTGCATGCTTTTCTTTGCCAATGGTACAATACTTCTCTTCTTCTATTCTTTTAGTGGATTTGTCAAAGAATTCTTGCTGATCATGATTGATGATATCTTTAGATTATTCAAAGACTGAACTTCATTGGTGTTTTCTGCTTCTCATACTTTCTCATAAGGAATATGGTTACTTGTGGGTGCTCTAGAATTGTAACAGAAAATTACAGCTTTTGTTGGGATGGTGAAAACAAATTAGAACTACATTATATAGAATAGAAAGTACATTTTTAGAAACAAAACAAACTAGAGAAAGGGAAAAAAGGAAGGAATTTTTGTTGAGTGTGTGGAACTTCTCTGAATTTAAGTACTGAATTTGTTTACTATTCTAATATGGTGGATTAGCAAGAGTTAGTCCTCCAAGGTTGGAATCCCTAAGGAGAGTATCCCTTATAGAAACTCTTTTAAGCTAATCTTGCTGTATTGGTTTTTATTCTTTGAATTCGATTGGTCAAACTGTAATAGTTTTGGCTTTTAATCCTATAGTAGTTTCTTTTGCCAAAGCTACAAAGAGAAATATGGTTAACTCATGTTTGGAATATTCCTTGAATGGTGTTTGGTCAATTTTGCTCTCTCATAAGACTCAATTCAAAGTGGAGTATTTTTGTCTACCATATGCAAGATTGTGAGGGTATTGCTACTACAAACTGTTGTTGTTTTAATGTTTCATCCTAGTATTATGCAATAATCTAAATAATTTTGATTGGTTGAATTTATAAAAAGCATATTAATACCTCTATTGTTAACATGCTACCTTCTCATATGTGGTGATCGCATGATGATTTTGATTTATTTGATATTGTGATCATAACTGTTTTCGAGTCTTTCAAAGGGAATAAGATGCTTTCTTTGTCTGATTGAATGGACATGGGGAGGTTGGTGGGGCTATTCTCTTGCATAGTAGATTCAAGTGCCTTATCAACTCATCCAAGTTTTCCTTTTCAAAGATGTTAATGTCGGTTAAATTACCAAGTCTTTCTATTGAATTTTGAGAGGAAAAACACCTATTTAATATCTTTGGACTTAATAGAACCCCAATATGCTTAGACTTTAGGACCAAGAAGCTATTGTTGATTGAAATTGTTTTATCCCAGGAATAAAGTATGCACGACTTTGTTTGAAGATTTCAACTGAATCTCCAAGGGTTATGCTCTATCATAATGGAGCTAGAATGTGGAAGCCCTTTAAATATAAGTTTAAATATATTTTTTCCTATTAAAGATGTGCTTCATGGAAGCATAAACTCGTGGCATGTCCAAAGAATTTTTTTCAATGAAGAATTCTTATATTGATGAAGAACCACTTAGGAGTATAAAGTATACTAATCAAAATCAAATTCTAGTGTATGAAGAAGTTTCTTTATCTACACCTCTATCTATAGAAAGAAGAAGAAGAAAAAAGAAAATAAGTCCTTTCTCTTATTGTCCAAAGAATTTTTAAGAAGATAACTTACACATGGATCTTTCTATTTCCTATCATGTTGATATTGATGAACAGATGAGAAGAGAAACTAAAGTGGTGGAATGGAAATCTCATATGAACCCCCCACCCCATCTCTCATGCAATCATTATTCAAGTTGTATGAGGGACTCGAGAAAAAGGTAAATTAGCATATTATCTACATTCTTCTTTTGATATTGAGGAGTGAGGTGACCATGCATTTAAATGAGGATGTCATAATGGTCTCACTTCTCATATCACTCATCTTTAGACTTGAGAGTAAAAGATGATGGAAAAGATAAACTATTATTGCTTTAATTGTAAGACTAAAAACCAAGGTCTTAAGGCAAACATTTGTTCCTCATCAATGAACCTAGACCACACATTTGAAGTTGAAAAGGAAGATATGTGATCGTAATGAAATAACATTGAAAATTGGGATTTTATCAAACTAGAAAAGATGAAAGAATCTGACTTTATTGTCAAGAGTTGTTTTTCTTTTAAACATTTCACACTCATAATGGTGTAAAAAGAAACAAGGGGTTAATTTTAAATTTTTTGCTTAGAGAAGAGGAAGAAAGAAAATGCGTTATGACTAGAGAGATTGCTTAGAGAAGAGGAAGAAAGAAAATATGTTATGCCTAGGTACATGCATTACAAGAAACCTCCTTAACTAGATTTCAATTCTCAATATTTCTCGAGGGGTTCTTCAAAGGAGGGAGCATCTTATACAAACCATCCATTGGACAAGGTTGTCAATAAGTTTGAAACTTATCATAACCTTCACCCTTAAAAGTATAGTTCAAAGACTAAACACACCAACCCAATGGAGAACTTGATCAAGATCATCTTCGATGAATGTCACATCTGAAAAAGGGAAGCAAATGAAAAGAGATTCATTGAAGGAAAAATGAGGACCTCTCATATGATGTTTCTTTTGAGGTAGATTCAATTGATTTGAAAGAATTTATTAAACATCAACAAGCCAAAATAAAAAACATGAAATGTAAGCATGGTGTGCTAAAAGGAATTTGGAGAAAAGAAAGATAAGAAAGGCAATATACAAAAAGAGTTGCTTTACAAGAGAGGAAGATCATGATTTGGGGTTGGGATGAAAGCAGCACTCATACAATAAAGAAGGAAAGCAGTGCTCATATGATAAAGGCCCCAACATAAGTGAATACAATAAAGCTTTCTATATTAACTTTGAAGAGGGTCTTAGATATGGAATTGATAGCCTCCAAAAAGGATTTAAGGGCATGTCAGATAAAGAATAATCATCTTCTGTTGAAGCTACGGGTTTCTATTGCAACCCATATTTGTAAAGCACGATTTAATAGATTTTCTAAAAAATTTAAAAGGTGAGATGGATCCTTATAAAAACCTCTTTTGAAAATACAAATTTTAGATTTAATTTTACTAAAAATAAAAATTCAAGAGCTTCCTTGTCAAAAACATATATTTGAGTGAAAAGTTGGCTTACATATAAGCCCATTACCAACCCACATAAATCATAAATAAAATATTCACCCAAGATGAATCACTAACAATCATACTATTAGAGTACCACCAAATTAAACAAATGTTCAACAATATATGCCTTAAATAAATGAATAACCATAATAAAAGGTTTCTATCTAAGTGAGACAGCTCATCACTTAGTTTGCAAGGGTATAAAATCAAATCCTTTACTTCTCACTCTTAACCTTTGCATGAAAATTTCCATTAATATTATAGGTTGAGTATACAATATACCTAGCAGAAAAACCTAAACCACAAAAATTGAAAACTACGACACTCAACACAAATGCTTTGAAAATAATTTATCAATGTAGACTCTCTTACTTGAGTTGATTCATGCAGTACACATATCATGCAATATAGTCTATCACAATATCATTCAAATATATGAACAAATAATCATACTTCCAAAAAGTAAATAAGAACAACAAGAATTATAAAAAATTAATAAATAAAATATCACCATTTGTACATCCAATTGATAAAATCTTGTGCAGGTCGGCCCAATGATTCATGCCTTATCTCCGATAATAAAAATTATTTTGGTCCAGCTTCTCTTCAAAGATTTCAATACAATCTTGCACCCCTATGAGTCATTTAGCTCAATTGATCCTCAAAATCTAGACTCAAACATACTTATGGAGGGTCTTTCTCTCATTAATCTTGGATTCCAAGGCCTCCCATTTACCTAGACTAATTGTCAAAATGGATAGAACAAAATCCTAAAGAGACTTGACAGATAGGTGGTTAACAATTCTTGGTTGATTTGTTTTTCCCCATGCTCCCTTTCTCATCTTCAAAGAGCAGCCTCTAACCATAGTCTAATTAAACTCTCCCTTGCTCCTAAACTTCCTAGTTGGCTAAAAATTTTCAAATATAATGTAGCTTAGCAATACCATTCTCATTTTGATAGAGTTGTTAATAATGCTTGGAACTATCCTTTCTTTGGTTCTTCAAGGTTTATTCTTACTAAGAAGATATATAACTTAAATTTCTCTCTTAAATTGGAGCATATATGACTTTGGGCTTCTTAATTAGCAAATTAGGTCCCTATATGATCATTTGAAGTCCATTCAAGAAACGTGGTCAATTAATAAAAATTAGGAATTGAATACCTTATGTTAATTGCATTCATCTCTTTGTGTGCAAGAGATTGAATGGAAACACAAAGCTAGAAATAATTGGTTGAAAGAAGGTGGTAGCCATATTATTTCACACTCAAGCTTGTGTTGAAGGCAAAAGAAGAATTATTTAATGTATTAAGAAAAATGATGGGACCATCTCTAATAAGCAGGGGAAGATCATAGAAACCTTCCTTAATTACTTTTGAATTCTTTTTACCAAACATTCATTTGCTAGACCTTTCCAATCCTTAAATGCTATTAGAAGAAGACTCTCTAAACAAGATGCCACTACCCTTGAGATCCCTGTCACTTTGGAAGAATGCAAAGTGGCTATTTTACTAAAGCCTTTCAAAACTAGAGGGACTAATGGCATCCCTCATGCATTCTCTTAAAGAACTTAGCATAGGGCAAGTCATGATGTTTTCAAGCTTGTGCGTGTTTCTCAAAGAATTCAATAAATTGTTTATTTATCTCATCTCTAAAGAGCCAAATGCAATGAGTATGGAAAGGTTTAAACCAATTAGCATATGCAATTCTATTTGAAAAATCATCATGAAGGTCATTGTCAACATAATTAAGGGAGTATTGGGGTACTTAATTACTGAAGAACATAATGCTTTTGTGCGAGGTAGAGTCATTCATGATAACATCCTGATTTGTCATGAATTCTTGTCATCTTTCTCCAAAATGATGAGTTAGTGAAAAAAAGTTGTGGTCAAATTGGATATTTTCAAAGCTTATTATTCTATTTCTTGGGATTTTCTTTATCTAGTTCCAGTACATGTGGGCATCCCTTTAAAAATAGTCTAACTCATCATGTTTATTGTTACCTCTCCAAGTTTTTCTATCATTATTAATGGTGAAAGGTTCTTGATGGTTTAACCTAAGTGTGGTATAAGATAAGGATACCCTCTCTTGTTTTATGTACGGAAGCTCTATATGCTCTTCCTTGTAACGCTTTTGAAAGAAGGTTATTTGTTCCTATCACAATTTGTAAAAGTTAGCCTTTCATTTCTTTTCTTATCTATGCCGTTGGTGTTAATATTTTCTCTAAAGGTGGGCTCCACTCATGTGCTGAATTGAGAAATATCCCAAATTTAGTTGGTTCTGAGTCTAGGCTCTATGTTATTTCAGACAAATCTTCTGTGTTGTTCTCTAAGAATATCCATCCTGCATGTAAGAAAGCTTTGAAGAGAGGTCTAGGTGTCTTTCATGACCTTGATGGAAATTACCTAGGGTTGCCTCTTATCTCAGAGGTAGAATTGCTAAGTCATTTGCTCTTAATCAAAAACTGGATAATAGAATTTCTGCTTGGAGGAATGGCTCATTGTTTAAGGCTGACAAATTTGTGCTCATTAACAGTCACATCATCCATAGGAAACTACTCTATGGTAGCCAACCTACTTTAAGAAAAGAACCTAAATTTTAAAGAAAACAAAGAAATTTCTTTTGCATCTCTTCAGACTCATATATTAGTTCCCGTAAATGGGTTAACTAGGATCAAATTTACCTAAAGTTTCAAGTTGGTTTGGGCTAAGGGATTTGTCTAAGCTTGTAAGAAAAAATTTGCTTGGAACATTGTTTCAAAACCTAACTTTCTTTAGTCCCGTCTCTGCCAAATATCTACAAAGGGATGATTTCTTCTCTATCAAGCATGTACCAGATTCTTCTCCTTTATGGATGAAGATCCTCAAATGCATGAAGAATTTATTATCAGAATCCTAAAGGTTGTTGACAACGGTAAGGGTACTTCACTTTGGTTTGATAATTGCACAGAAAGGGTCCAATTTTTGAATTTAACCTCTCTGAAGATTCTTGCTCTCATAATCACAAAGTATCAGAAATTATTGCTGATACATGAAACAAAAATCTGAATAGCCTTAATTTCCTTCCTGAGGAAATTAGCAATGTATTCAACAGAATAACGTTTTTCCTTTTATTGATGATAAAATGATCTGGCTTCTATCAAATCATAGGTTTTTCTCAATTAAATCAGCTTATAACTCTCTTTGTTCTTCTGATCATGTGAATTCTCTGTTTTGGAAAAAAAAATTTGGAATGCTTACTCGCCACCAAGGGTTAAGATTCTACTGTGGTTGGCTCTTAATAGACTGCCTGTTAGAAGCAAGCTCTCATGGTTGCAAAATTATAAAAAATCATGTACATTATGCATGCGAGAAGTGGAAACCCTCATGCATATTTTTATGAAGTGTAGAAAGCCGTCTCACTTTTAGAATACTGTGGTCCAGGATTTTATTCCATCAAAGATGTGCTGCTTAATGTATTGATCAGGGAATTGAAATTTTGGAGTTAATTGCCATAAAGGCTTGTGTTCTCTCATCTTTGATACTATTTCGCGGGAAAGAATTTTTTTTTGCTTGGCAGTTCTGCTGAATGGAGAGGAGCCTTCGTATGTTGGAAGGCTAGGATCATTGACCACTCCAACTCAATTGTAACTTTTGATAACCAACTTGATACCCCGAAGAGATGAGCCAAACTAATATGTTCCAAGCTACAAGGGGCTTCTATAAAGTTTGGTTCCCACCAAACCAGGATGGACTCAGTTATGTTTTAATGGATCTTCATTGAGTAATCCAAGAAAGGCAGGCGCTGGTGGCATCCTGAGAAATGCCAATCGGAAGTGCTTATCTGCTTACTGCATTTTTATGGGCAGAAAGACAAACAATGAAGCTAAGTGGTTAGCATTGTGGAAAGGCATTTGTTTAGCTGCTGACATGGGTGTTGATAAATTGCAAATATGCAGAGATTTGGAAGTTATTATCAGTACAATGAAAAGAGACACAAGAAGCAACTGGAGAGTGATAGACGTTCAGAAGAAATAAATGTTGTATTTTAAAAAAAAATGAAAAAAAGAAAGAAAAGGAACGGAATGCGTGTTTAACACTGACATATTTACAAAGAAGCAAACAACGCAGCTAACTTTTTGGCTACAAAGGCCTCCACAATGTAGTCTTCTGGCTTTTGGGCTGATCAAGTCCTTTCTGTGCATTGCTTTCCTCTTTTGAATGTAAAAAAAATGTAAAAGGTAATAAAGTACTCTGTTTTTATTTGCTTTTAATGAATCTTATATATACATGAATTCTCATGCTTTTCATATAATAGACCTTAGTGGTATTTCTTGCAATCATATTTTTCACAGGAAAGTAGGCTTGATCACTTAACCGAGTTGGTTAAAAGGTTGTGTTCAAACCCACTTTTCAAAACAAAAAGGCATCCATCATATTTCTGGATCAACTTAAGGGCGACTAGAACCGTTTGAACCGAGTCCAGATATATGGGGCCTCAAGGTCCTGAACGCTTCAAAACCCAGCGGGTTTAGGATTTTAAGTGATACAAATCATTCATCTTACAAGTTCCATCTTTCTTTGGCTTATGCTCCAAAATCTCATTCAATGCATGTTCGTAACCCCGCTTTCCCCAATTATTTCACTGAGCTATGAGATCCAAGATAAATCAGTAATAAACCATCCAAACTTATCTGTCTAGCAGACAATACCTCCTGAACATTGAAAATGTGCTCCATGGACATGGAGAAATAAATTTGAGAATGATATCATTGCTTATAACTGCCAGATTTCGCCAACAAATTTCAAGAGCAGTAGCTTAAACATTTTCCAGAGTGACTGCCCTAAAGATTCTTAATACGATCACCTTTGTGCTGCAGGTTCAATCTTAGCATCAAAATGAACATCGATGATGCAACTTGCAAGTCTATTTGGATGAGGATGCTTACGCTTATGGCTGAGAAAGATACAGCCACACATCAACATGCCGTTCATGTTAAACATAAAAGGCAAAATTGAAAATATAAATTCTCTTACAAAAATCATCCAATGATCCAACTTTAGCTTTGTCTGCAATCAAACCTTCCAACTGCAACTTCAAGTTTGATAGGCATGGAGTATAACCTTGTGCACAGCCTGAAAAGTTGTTTAAACAGGGAATAAGATGATAATAATGTGAAGACAGCATTCTGCCAGTTAAAATCTTCAAACTCACGTTATTACATGAAAAAGGGAAACTGACCATTATTTCTGAACTGTTTGCAATGGGTAAATACTAACTGTTCTTTGTTCTAGGTTTCTATCACTTAATTCACCCATTACTTTCAGACAAAATACAGTACATGTAGGCTATTCATCATTTCAGATATAATATACCAACTACGCAAATGTAGTGTCAGTTAAAAATAATGTATCAATACATCCTGTATGATTAGGTGTGGATTTGGAAGACATCTTGGGGCAGCTTATGATGGCCAAACACAACGGTTTAAATGATTTAACTGTCTGCTCTTTGGTTGAAGAATCAATCTACCATATTTATGATTGAAAATTATTGGGTCAATGGTCCCTCATAGATTTACGAATATTCCAATTAAATGGTATCTTTGCATCTTCCCTATTACATACTAAGTACCTATGCAGCCTCAACTTGTCCCAACACAGTCATAGTGTTGCTCCTGACATTTGAGAGATACAGACTACAACAAATTCTGAATTTCAAAGGTGATTACTCTTCAAAAAGGAAAAACTTGGACAAGAAGCTCAGGTGCTGAGTTGTATACTGTAAATTTTCCAAAATACAGTTTTTTTCTTTTCTTTTGTTTTGGCTCCCTTTTGTTTTAATTGAAAGACTTGGAGGAAAACAAAGATGATGCAGAGCAGGCTCCAAGACTTAGCTTGTCTAGAGCAAAAAGAGCAAAATGAAAGAAATAGACAAACAACCTATAGCTTACATAGGATCATCAGATTGGATGGGATTGGAAACAGCTATGCGCTCTCTTTGGGCACCTTCTATGATAAACAAAATAGGCCACTGCTGTGGCCAAATGTCAAATTTAATAAACTGAGATACAGTCCCCCATAAACGTGATACCTCATCAAGGGCATCTGTAGATCATCATGAAGATGGTCATCAACTAAATCCAGTGAGTGACATTGTGGGAATGACTTCTGCAGTCAGCAACACAACTTATAACAGTCTTAAGCACTGTGGCTTCAACCTATAAGAACTGCTAATCATAATTGGTCTGAAAAAGTGAAGCTTAGAGAGAAATCATGGTTGCTAGTAATACTGCAACTGCACATAGGAACAGGCTTCCAATTTCTAAACCATCATTAGATGATCAAACTGAAGCTCAATGACTACGCAGTCTTCTGTAAGTCTTCATCATCAACTTGGAGTGCAATACTCAAACCCAGATGAGGGTTTCGGAAGTGTTCATCAACAAAACTCAGATTGGAGCATGACTTTACCAGACGAAAACATAGAAAGACTGTCACTGGGATAAAAAGAACAACAAAAGCTAAGATAAACTGGAGGCCAAAGGACTTGACAAAAATAATACCAAAGTGATCTATCTTATTTAGAATAGCATAGGGAAATATATCAGTCCCATTCTTCCGCAAACTCTTCAAAGTATCAATGAGGTTCAACTTCAAAGTGAATCTCATTCTAGATGAACCTATGGATATTAAGTTGCGTTGGAAATTGGCTATACTAACAACAAGAAGCATATCTTTGTTCCACATTTTTAACTGTAGGATTTGAAAGAGTTTTAGATGGCTCTTCACTATTGTGAGGCCCACTCTGCAACCTAAACCCCATGACAAGTAATTTCCTTAGCCTAAATCTGTTTTGCATTTGAAAAGGTAAATATGCCCACCAAAGTAGAAAATATGGATCACTAATCTGGCAACCAAAATTGGCCAATTGCACCTCTTAGTGAGATTTTATGTCTCCATTATACTTTCATCATAGTGCAGCTTATAAGCAGATGATGGACTAGGCTGCGTTCTGTGTCACTACCTTGGTTTTAGTTTCTTCTCCTTTGTTTGCACCGGGAATATCCCATTTACAGTTCTTTTTTTCATTTTTTTTTAACTGTATTGCTACAGTTCTGATTCTCTGAAGGTAGAAAGGAGGTATTACCATCTTAGAAGATTGGTCCCTCATGCCGGCCATAGCAATAAACTTCTATAAACAACTGAACAAAATACAAGATTATGAAAATAACCATAAAGGCTGCTTGTAAATCATCTCTATCTAATGTAGCATGATTTCCAAGTAAAGAGGTCAGTAAATTCTTTCTTGAATGTCTCCATGGACATTTCCAAGACATACAAAGGAAAAATTTTGGGCTTTCCCCTTTTCTATTTTTCCCTCACACAGCACCTCAGTCCTACTTGAAATTCTATCCAATCTTCTTCGAAATTAAACAGAATGGTTAGATATATTGCATATTAAGCAAACATTAGAGATAAAACAACACCCCAATGGGACAGGTTTGGAATTCTCTAGCAGGAAGCTGTACTTAAGTGACTTCAAAATGATGACCAACATTAAACCTCACTAAGAAATTTATTTATTAAACGGGAGAAATCATACAAGGGAAGACCCAAAGAACTAACCTGAAAAGAAACTTGGGGGTTACTATGCAGAATTGCTTGCAGAGTGATGGTTTACTACAATGGGGGCACGTAAAGCTCGGTGTGCTGCTTCTCCTGCCTTGCGGGCCTTGTACATCTCCTCTGTCTCAATGACAACTAACCTCTTTACCTACGGAATGAGAGACAAGAAAAAAGATGAATCATACAAATCATATGAAGAGTTTATAGGATTTGCTGATTGCTAATTTTCAGAACCTGCTGAAGCATCCCCCTAACAGTGGGTGTGTTCCAACGCATGACAGTTCGGTTGCATTTACGGAGGCGCATGGCTTCTAAGGTGCGCCTGTGAAGCCTTCTGGTCCCAGGAATGCCCCTCACTAGTGTTATATATAGGTGAGGACTCCATTCTATTGGAACACGTGCTTTAAAAGCCTTGAACGCATTCATTTTTCAGTAGTTACCTCCCTTTTCTCACCTGTAAGAGCAATGCAATAAGAGTAGTAAAACAATTTGGAATTATTTGATTTTACAGCAGACAAATAAAATGTGAATGGTTAGGTAATAATCCCACTTTTAATACCAAATGGTTACCTAAGTGAAACAATTCAATGAAATTAAGTTCCGCTTCATAGTACGATGCAACACTGGACCATGGGCAGGTGTTTATATGTCTTTTTGTCTGTCCTTGCAGGCACTTAGTAGTTAGCAAGACAGGATCTTTTTCTTTTCCTTTGGGTATTGTTGTTGGTCACAGACAACCTAATCTAGTGTCCAGTGTGATTTAAAGTAAAAGAAGTGTGACAAACGTAATGCATTGCACTGGAACAACCATTAATTTAGACATATTATATTATCACAAATGAATAGTTCAGCACATGTTTGACATAAGATTGGAAAGACATCAATTAAAACACTTTAAAGATCAAATGCGAATCAAATTAGGTGTGATGAAATCATTCTGCATAGACAGTGATGGAGCATGTAAAATGAATAGTTCAGCACATGTTTGACATAAGATTGGAAAGACATCAAAGTTATTTAAAATGCTTTAAAGAGCAAATGCAAATCAAATTAGGTGTGATGAAATCACTCTGCATAGACAGTGATGAAACATGTAAAATGAAATAGCAACAATAAGAAAAAGACACAACAAATAGTATGCCTGCCTCTCCAATAAAATACTCTGCAACATAGAACATGACAGAGAAAAGTTAATAAATTAGAATGTACAATTGCACACAAATGCACATGAATGAAAGCAATAATCCCATTCCAAGTAAGACTATTTACAGGGCCTCAGAAAATGGAAATATAACTTCGGGTTCTTGGTTCTTTGTTTTCCTTTTCTGGGAAGCAAATGCAAAGTTCCAAACTAGCCAGATTTATTTGTTTATTTATCCCATATTCTAATGCATAATCTAGTCATTTTTTTTAAGCACATGCTAGCCTGATTCAATAAATCTATATAAAGCATTTTCTCAAAAAAGGAAGACTTAATCATCCAAAGGAACCGAAAACAGGAATTAAGCTTGACAAATCGTTAAAAATTATACAAATTTGAAGAGATTTTGTGGAAAAAATACTGCATTCTGAACACCATTTCCAAGAAGTAAACGATCGTCAAAATAAAAAGTCCAAAGGGATAAGAAATGCCAAACCAACACAAAAGATGAACAGATTCTATCAAACAGAAAACATGTCTACTTGTCTTGGAGGCAGCAAAAGAGGATAAAGAACATTTACTTGTTCAAGAATAAGCTACAGAGAAAAGGGAGGAATCAAAATCCTTGTCAAGACAACGATGCAATCGAGCTAACAGGAAATTCGAAGAATTCTAAATAGAATGACATTTACAGTTGTATGGAGATGGATTTACGGCGAAGCAGAAAAGATGGACAGAAGCAAAAATCGTCAGAGGAAGAAACCCTAGAAGAGTAAATACCTGGAAATTGGAGGACCAACAAGCAGAAGCCGCAGGGTTTTAGAACCAGGCAACGCGGGGGCAAATGCCTCTCTAAATTGCGAGGGTAGTACTAGTGGCTCAACCAAACTTTCTGGGGCCGCATGTGATCACAGCCGTTGAATTTATATACCATTGACCAGAGATCGGTATGGTTCTGATCAAGGGTCTAAAGTATGAATACATCAGCTACCTGGCTCAAAGGAGCCTTTATTTCTCTTTCATAAAATGCTATGGAGGGGAGCCTTAGTACAATGGTTGAGTTGTCACAATGTGACCTGAAAGTTATAGGTTTGAGGCTTAAAAACCACCTGTTGCAAAATGCAAAGTAAGATTGTTTGAGACGTGGATGATCTTACTTATTCATCTTCTTTTTCCTTTGTATTTAGTCCGGTTGAAATGTATTTTAATTAAGATCGCTAGATTTTCAACGTAAAGCTAGAAACATTTAATGGGCATGATTTTTTTATAAGTAAGCCTAATTTTTTGGTTACAATAAGATTCTCTAAGAGCATTTTTTTTATCTACTATTATTTAAAAATAATTAAATTATTAATGATTAAAACAATTAAATAATAATTTTATATGTAAAATGACAAAAGATTTTTTTTAAGGTCAAATAATTATATCGAATTGAATATGATTATATGTGTGGTAACATCTACTATACAAAGAATCTCAATTAACTCAGATTATTACAATTGCTCAGTCTTTTAGCTTCTAAGGCCTATTAAAAGAATTAGGAGATCTGTTTTCAAAGATAAAAAAAAAAAAAGAAGAGCCTTAATACAATAGTAAAATTGTCACGAATTTAAGACATTTAAGACATGAAAATAATCTCTTGTTGAATGAAAAATAAGGCAGCAAATAAATCCATGAGACCATCAAAAGATTAAGTATCGACGGACGTGTAAGCTCAGCCCGGATGACACTTCTCTTCGCTTTCAGTAATTGCGTAATTTTTGGATTAAAACATGGGCAACTAAAATGGCCTCCCGAACAAAAATTGTCACCCGCCCTCCTGGTACAGGCAAAGCCAGTTTGTATTCGTAACTTTCACTGAAAGAACAGGTATCTCTCTCTCTCTCTCTCGAAAATGTTTGGAATTTCTGTTACTTCAATTCATCCATTCCTGTTAAAATTCACCTACTCATCTGCATCTCTTGTATTCCCCCAAAGAAAATCCTTTCCAGAACCCATCTTTTTTCTCCAGTTTAGTTTATTTTCATCACTTCAACCCTGTTCAAGATCACCTTCTATTCTCTCCTTGTTTTCCCGTAACCAAAGCCCAGATATTGTCTCTCTAATCTGTTCAAAACTCAAAGAAAAAACCCCCCATTCTCTTGTTGAAAAAGAACGGCTTCGTCGCCATTTGGGTCCTCGAGAAATCTCTAAAGTCTTGCTGAGATGTCAATCTGAGCCCCATACAGCAGTCATATTCTTTAATTGGGTAAAAAATGAACTGGGTCTCAAACCAGACACTCGAAACTACTCTATTTTGATCCACATCTTAGCTTGGTCTAGAAATTTTACTAAAGCAATGAGTTCTCTATCTGAATTGATAGATATATCTAGGAATGTTAACATTTTTTATAATTTGGTTTCGGCTACAAATGGTTGCAACTCGAATGCAGTCGTTTTCGATATGCTTACCAAGGCATATGTTAAGAAAGGAATGGTTAATGAAGGTTTAGAAACCTTTAGAAAGATGGTGGAGATTGGATTTGTTCCTGATGTCAATGCTTGCAACTGTCTTTTGAATGGTCTTTTGAAGTCGAAAAGCTTTGAATTGTGCTGGGTTGTCTATGATCAACTGGGGAGAATTGGGGTGTCACCGAATTCATATACTTTCAATATATTGACACATGTATTATGCCAGGATGGAGATGTTGTTAAGGTTAGGGAATTCTTGGAGAAGATGGAAGATGAGGGGTTTGAAGCAGATCTTGTTACATATAATACACTGCTCGATAGCTATTGCAGGAAGGGAAAATTGAATGACGCTTTTAACTTGTACAAGGTCATGTATAGGAGAGGGTTTGCGCCAAATTTGGTTTCATATACAGTTCTGGTCAATGGTCTTTGTAAGGAAGGTAAGGTGAAAGAGGCACATCAGCTTTTCCATAGAATGATCCATAGAGGGTTGAACCCTGACAAATTTATGTACAATGCTCTTATTTCTGGTTACTGCAAGGAGGGGAATTTGCAACATTCTAGATCATTGTTGCATGAGATGGTTGGTATTGGCTTGGTGCCTGATAGTTTTACTTGCATTGTCCTCATTGAGGGATATAAAAAACATGGACAATTGCTTTCACCTTTGAATCTGATTGTGCAACTAAGGAGGTCAGGTGTTCCAATCTCTACTGAGATATATAGTTATCTGATTAGTTCTCTGTGTGAGGAGAACAAACCGTATGCAGCAAAGAATCTCTTGAATAGAATGTTTCAAGATGGGCATGAGACCAATTTGAATACCTACAATGCATTGATTGAAGCTTTTTGCAAATGTGATGATATGGAAGAGGCATTTGTGTTGAAGGATGAGATGACTTGCAAAGGTATTATGCCAGATTTGACTACATACCGGGCTCTTATAAGCTCCCTGTGTAGATTGAGTAAGACTGTGGATGGAGAGTGCTTGACAAAAGAAATGGTTGGATCTGGTATAAAGCCTGATTCTATTATTTGTGCAGAGTTGGTAAATGGGTATTGTAGAGAGAAGGATCTTAACAAAGCAGAATTGCTCCTGAGCTACTTTGCTGGGAAATTTCAGATTTTTGATACTGCAAGTTATAACACGCTTATCAAAGTATACTGTGAGGAAGGCAATGTCACAAAGTCACTCGAGCTGCAAGACAGAATGTTGAAATTGGGTTTTCTACCAAATAGCCTGACATGCAAGTCTTTGATCAATGGATTATCAAGAACTAGAGCTCATGCATAGTTTGTGCTGCTTCTACAAGCTAAACCTTCTTTGCGAGTTCCCTTCTGAAAAACATTCGACCCTCTGGGAAGTCTCTTGATTTCATGCAATGAGGTATGTTATGCTGAAGCTTATTTGAGATTTCTGGTTAACATTTTTCTTAACTTGGTTAAGCATGAATGTTTTATGAGTCAATTGAATCGGTCAAGCCTGTGGCTGATTATGATAACCAGACTTTTGATTGATCGCAGAAATTAGATAACTTGAAAAGTCCAGTTGAGTATTTAAAAATGCTTATCCCATATTTCAAAAGAAGATAAAACAAACAACTTAAGCATTTTAAGCTTAAAAGACTTGATCAGTACTCAACAGAAGTACTGAGTAAGATTAACCACGTGTTATTCTATTTCCCCATTTAGTAAGGATGTCATTAGGGAAAAACCAGGGTTTGCATATGTCATTTTCCATTTACTATTGCTGCTCGTTTTACACACATTATTCTATGTTCTCATTTACAAACTTAAACATGTCGGTATTGGCATTTTAGGAGAGAATGCCATAAAAAGTATGTATACCACGCCTTCGAGCATGCTTTCTTTTTCCTTTGGAGACAGCTGAGTTGTCATACTATTACTAACATCCCTTTATCATCCATTTTACCACTCTGTACATCCATGAATAAAGCTAAACACATGATACTCATGCTAGAAGAGAAAAGCATAAAAGGTATGCACCATATTTCCAGGCACACCGGTATTTTCCTTGAAGACTTTTGACTGGTGATACTTATTAATCTTTTGGGACATATTACTGTATTTGTGCCTGTTGACAAAACTAAACATCTGCCATACTAGAAGAGAACATAATGGGTATATGTATCTTGTCTCCAAGCATGCCTCCATTTTCTTTGAAGACTGTTGAGTTGTCATATTTATTATTGCGCTGTTTTATCATGTCTCACTCTATGTAAACCCAGTTATAGATCTAAGCACTGCCTTGCTAGTAGAGGATGCCCTAAAAGGCGTGTGCGTCATTTTAGCAACCGCTCTTTCATTTTCTAAAGAAACTACTGAGTTGACATATTTATTACAGCCACTCTTTTAGCATGTTGTACTATTTGTGCTATTTATGACTTTTATATCTTGAATTATCTTTCTATAAAACAAAAATCTTTATGCTATCCAGATCCAATCTTGCCAATTCATTCTCTTGTAGTTTTCTTGACAAGGACATAGAACCTAAGTCTTTCTTGGTATCCATGGCCAATTAACATTATGATAAATCCCACTTCTTAGGATGTTCTACTAATGATTCAACACAAGAGATCCTCACTATTGAATATTGCGGGATGAGTGAGATAGGAAAATCTAAACTTGCAATACTGAGGTCTAGCCTAAGACATATCTCTCTTGACTATGTGATCAGACCATTCACCCCTCTATATCAACATCTAGGCATCATCAAGCCATATCAGCATAGGTGCTATCACTCAGTCATGCTCGGAGCACTGTGTTTCCTCAAAACACATGGACCACTATGCATCCGCAACTTAAACCCCATCCATCTACATGCTCAGCGACCGATACTATAAAGGGAAGATTTTGGTTCGCCTCCATGGCATAGCTCGGACCCTTAGGGGGTGTCATTCCCATGTTGTCCACACCAGGATAAAGCCTATCATAGCAACATCAAGTATCTAATCTCGGAGAGCAGCTGGCCAACCTTACTACCCTCCTAGCACAATGTCTATCGAGCTAAAGCGCCTATCTAAAACAAATTTGCAAAACTCAAGGCGATAAATCTAGCACTTCCATATCCAATGCAACATCAGTCATGTACTAACCATTCGAGAAAATCAAATTGTAGATAATAAATCAATACTGTGTAAAGGCATCATTTTAAATCGTGCAACATTAGTAGATTTCATAATTATGCAATACTGAGGATCAAACCAAAACCATGTACAAATCACAAATAAGTATTTCAATGCAATTTAGATGTTTTCAATAAACAATGAGTCACTCACATGTTACCGCACTAAAACCAAATATTGCAAATCTCATGCTCAATTCAAGATTTGCATGGAAATAAACCAAAACCCTTTCCAAATCCAAATATGCAAGGAACTTAGTGATGAGCCAATTCCAATTTTGATTTGCCAATAACCTATTTCATTGCTTTAATTTGAGTAACAAATCCTACTTTGGAGACAGAAATACCCAGATTAATAGTGGGACAGATTACAACATTGAATAAATTGATGGATAAGAATATTTGTCCATCTGTAATGGAAATCACATTAGTAAGAATATAAGCTGAAACGCCCCTAGATTGAGTCTCAACTATTGGTAAAGTGGTCATATATCCTTCACCTAAACGAGAACATGATTTAGTGGGTGTTTCCAAAAGGCATGAATGCAAATAAAAAAACATCTCTCTTAGCTTATATGCTCTCCCTCTAGTTTCTTTTTTCATGTGAGTCTCAGTTTTTCTCTTTTCTATTTTCTTCTAATCTCTCTTCTTTCTCGTCTTTTTCCTCTCAGATTTTTTTGGAGTTATGTTTTTCTCTTCTCAGTAAGTTTCTATTTCTTAAGTTTTTTTCTAGGATTTTTTTTTGGTTTAATATTTAGAGACTGGGGGTAAAGAAAAACTAAGAAAAACATCTAATAACTTTATGAGGTCAAAAAGAACATCTCATAATTTAGTGATTGATTAATAACAAACCTTTAGCTTCATCCTTAAACTGAAAGTCTAAATCAAACTAGTTATTTAGTCAAGGTGGTCCTGGACAATATATACCCACTCGCACATCACGTGTAGATTTTGATACTTATAAGGTCAAGCATGTAGATGGCATTCCGAGTGTGGTAAGGCTAGCTCAAGGAGGACGGACGTATGCTAAATGAAATCATAGTGACCAAAACAGTTAACAAAGTCACTCAAACCCATGGTATCAAAAAGTGTTGCATTGAAGCAAAATACAGCCACATCAAGTAATTTGGGTTGAGTTAGCATTTTAACTTGCTACATTTTTCCAAGTTTTGATTTGGGGCCCTGATATAACATGATCCAAACCATCAATCTATCATACACCCCTTAGATAGCCTATAGCCTAAAATTGGCATCCATGAGTCCACTGAAAAAACATAGATTTTGATCTTTTAGGCTAAAGTTAATTAAACAGTGAATTTTACATCTCAAATTGTTACATTTAGGGACAAAAAATGGATGATTGTTTTACATCATTCCTCTCTGTAATGTCTTACAAAATAATGTACTATTTGGATCACCAAAATTAAGAGGCCCACATGGATGTTTGATAGCAAACATGTGGCTTCTATTTTTATGTTTGTCCCACATTACGTATGTATGAACATACTAGTACTTAGGAATGTTGTTTGATATTCAATTTTGCAAGTAACTCCAAAGCTTTTTGTCGATTAGGGATAGGCTACACCAATTTTGTTCCATTCCCCTCTATCAAGTTTCATGGCTTCATTTAGTCCAAAGTTTTTTAATCTTTTCTCACTACTTCCATTCACGTCCTTTTGGGCATTTTGCTTGCCCTTTTAGAGCATTCAATTTGGATCGACTCACTTCTTCTAACCAGTGTCATTTTCGGTCTCCGGTGGACATGTTCAAACCAATTAAGTCTACCCTTACTCATTTTCATTTGTTCCAACCCACTTAGATTTTCCGAGTAACATACCTCTCAATCTTTTCACTCTCTTAAAATATCAATCCCAAGTATTGCCAGTGGTCTTTTGGGAGGACTTCTTGGTTATGAATCTTTACCGGTGCTTCACTTACACTCCTTTCCTTGCTAAAATTGCATTCCATATACTCTTAGTTCAACTAAATTTAAATCCTTTAGACTTTATAATATTTCTCCACGACTCTATCTTTGTGTGTATACCCTCCCTTGTCTTCTCAAATCAAAACTATATTCTCGCCAAATAACATGCACCATGGAATCTCCTCGTACAGATGTTTTGTTAACTCATTCATAGCCAATGTGAAAAAGTTCGAGCTCAATGTCGATCATTGATGCAATCCCGTAGTAATATGAAAATCACTAGTCTCTCTGCTATTGGTCCTAACATTTGTTACTGCTCTCCCATACATATAATTAATTATGTCTATATAACCCTATATAACCCCTTTCTTGCCCAACACCCACCAAATTAACTCTTTAAGGATCCTATCCTAAGCCTTTTCTAAGTCAATAAAGATCATGTGGAAGTCCTTCCTCCTCTCTCTATATTTCTTTATCAATTGTCTAAACAGGAAAATAGCTCTCATGGTAGACCTCCCAAGCATAAAACAAAATCATTTCTTTGATACATTCATCTCATGTCATAGCCTCTTCTCATTCACTCTTTAAAAAAGTTCCATGTTATGACTCATAAGTTTGATCCCACGACAATTAGTGCAATTCTGTAAGTCTCCTTTATTCTTATAAATTATTATAATCAAGCTCTCCCTCCATTCATCCGACATTTTCTTTGATTTTACATTTTATTAAACAACTTTGTCAACCAAACTATTCCTATATCTCCCATCTACTTCCAAACCTCTATTAGACACCATGATGCCTCAGGGCCTTTCCTAATTTCATATCTTTCATGGCCTCTTTCACTTTAGGTATCCTTATCGTACGTTCGTATCTATATAGTTCAGCGTTATTTGCGTTTACGGTTCTTTCAATCTCTACATTCTTAGGATAATTGTCATATAGTAATTTTTTGAAGTAACTTTCCCACCTTCGATTGATTTTGTCATCTTTGACTAGTACCATTTCAACATCACTTTTAATGTATTTAACGTGGTCTAAGTCCTTACTTTTCTGTTCTCTTATTTTTGCAAGTTTGAACACATCTTTCTCACATTCTTGACTCTAATTTATTATTGAGATCATCATATGTCTTAAGTTTAGCCTCACTTACTATTCTCTTAGCAACCCTTTTAGTATGCTTATATTGCTCAAAGTTTTCGTTATGTCTAGTCCTCTGCCATTATCCACATCAAGCCACTTTCTTGCCTGCATTCAGCATGTCAACTCCTAACAAATTTCGCGTTGTATCCTCATTTTGAGTTTTGACACCTTGCTTAAACACGCATCACCCATGAAAGGAAGGAGCCTTACAAGTACTTACACCTAAATGTATTCCTTCATTTTACCATGAACCACAAGAAGCACATTCTATCTCTCTCGGCCAGCTATTCCAATCCACTTAAACCTTTCTGTTGTTTTGGAAATCGCCTTCCAGCCTCGAGGACTTTGGCACTAAAGAAGCACAAATTTTGAAAGCCCTATGAAGATGTCATTCAGACTATATGGTAGAAATAATATTATTGCTATTGAAGCCTTTTCATTTGACAGGCTATGAGAAGAAATGTTATGACCCAGTTCAAGCTATTCTTAGGCAAAAGAATTGGCACTTCTCATGTCACACTTGTCCGTAAATGACTTTGAATCAAATGATGCGGCACACAGGTTCCTCGCTTTAGTGTACACATTAGCTCATCTCTTCTACATATGAGAGCTTCTTATAATATGTCAGCATACTAGATGTACTCTTTGTTTCATGGAGATAACCTATCTTAGTGAACCCAAAGCTCACAGAAATTATATGTTGAAGGTTAAAAGCATGAGTTTTGCTATTTGACATGAGAGTATGACATGGATGTTGGCCTAATTGGCTTTTGGATATCTCAGTGTTTTAGCGTGCATGTCATGGCCATTTTCTTTCTGCAGAATTACGACCCATGTATGCCATGGCTGATTTCTTTCCACATAATTACAAACCGTGATACTATCTTGATCGTACTATTAAGTTTTGGATGTGAACAATCATCCATGCTTATGAGGCGATTGGCTGCAGTGATCTCTGTGGGTGGTGGTTATCTTGTTCAATACTTGCACAAGTAAAGTTTGATGCTTGGATACAATTTTATATGAATAATGAACTTTACTACTTGCAGTCATGAACAGTCGTTGTTTGCTGTATATATGGAGAATTTTGTAAAATGCCTTACCGAGCCAAAAGTGTAGATTATAAGTGATTCTAAAAAGTAGTTTGCAGCAATGATTTCTGTCTAGTAACTCAAACCGTTTGCTATACGAGCCTTGAGTACATGCTCATGAGGGTAGGAAGGAGTACAAGCTCCTTTTTCCATGCATTGTAATACCTTTTTTACAGATCTCTAGACCCTTGTGGTCTGCCCCTTCTGTATACATGGGAGCTTTGTGCACTAGGCTGCCTTTTTTAAGCTGTTCCTCGTGTTCAGAATACTAAAAACAGGCAACCCAGTAGAAATCAATCCATTTAGATGATCCTAATCATTTGTTTTGGGTCTTAGAAAAAATTAATAGAAATGGATGTTTGAGGTTTTTTACCTTAAGAAACAGAGGCCAAAAACATGCAGTGGGCATGAAATTTATGTCTAGTCTAAGTCATTCCTAACATAATGAATGAGTTAGATCTAGGAAAAAAGAAAATTTTGTCACGAGTGGAGATGGGCATGTACTCCTCTTGAATGTCTACTTTTACCGGGACTCTTGTTATACTATTACACATTTATGAATTTAGTTTATGTTGGTGATCACCTGTATGGGTATGGTTCCTGTTCTTTTCCTGTTCTACCTTCTGGAGCATAGTTAGAAAATTCTCTGGAAAGGGCCTGAATTATTTGAAGACTCTAGAATTTAGTGAAATTAACTAATTGGACATGAATTTACCAACTGAAATGTGATTTTCACCAATGAATATAACATCTGTACAAATCATATTCTCATGTAGTATTTATTTTCACACCTTGGGGGCTCTCGTCAGCTCCGTGTTCCTAAGATCATACCCATTAATCCTCTTACAACAGTGGACATGTTACTATTGCATGTGAAGAAAATGGATGGGAAATCTCAGCGGGTGACCGATGCCCATAGGAATCTCCACTGGCTTTATGAGATGCTTGTTCTTACAGTATCCCTGATAAGTAGTTGCGAGGTGATCAAAGTGGTTAGAGAAGGATGATTTTCTCTCCTGTCAAAACAGAGAGAATGATTTTTCTGAAACCACGGTTCTAAGAGGTATTTTCACTATTCCCAGTCTGTTTTTCGTGATGTAGTTACCGATGTGTCCTTTTTAGAAGTTAATTCAAGTCAGTTCTTTTTTTGCCCGCTTCCTTAGTTGGATTATCTGAGAGTTGTTAGTTTTGCAGGTAATTAAGAAACGAAGAATCTAAGTCTTCATATAAAAGGATGGAAACAAGGTCTAGAAACTTGGTAACTATAAGCATCACCGCCACGTATCTTACTATTAATCACTTGTTCCATACATGCATCAAGCTCATTGAAGTCATTTGCACTATCGTACGAGAACGTGCATGTAAACGCTTGCTTCAAGATGGGTTCATCTCTCAAAAGACCAGCTAGCCAATATATCAAAAGAATGTTTTCATCTGCCCGTTTCCTTCTTCTGAGAACCTGCAAGTCGAGGGGGCATGATAATACATATACTAGATTCTCTCTTGTAATTATATACAATTTTATGTTCTAATAGGATGATAGTTTTATCTGCAGCCAGTTTGGTGTGCTAATGGGGCTTGAATTTTCTTATATCTTTCGGGGGCGTCGTACTTCTCAGTGAGTTCTTTGGTCATCCTTTAATGCTATCCAGAAGAGAAGTGTCGATGGTTTCCTAAAGTTAGAAGCAGTGGAAACAAAACTCTATTGTTTGGGGTGCAATCGTCAAAAGCGGGATGATTTTCTCACTAGTTACCGTAAATCTTTTTCGGTAACTCACTCTAGAAAAGGTAGAAACAAATCCCTTGATGTCTCCCAAGTTCTGAGAAACATATATTAAAATTCTACCTAAAAATGGGTTGTAGTACTGAAAACAGGTTTCTAGCAACTGCGAGAATTCAATGCTTCTGAAAGCCCCTCAACTCCATGTGTGATTCATCAGCCATGGGCTTTTCTCTCCACAAACTGCTCGCTTTTTTAAGTTGCATCTTCGGCACCCAATTCTAATTGTCCGAATTCTACATCCCATCAATAAGATATTGGCTCATTTGACCGATTTCCTATAACAACTAAAACACCGGCAAGGTGGACCAAGTAAATGGACCCGTACTGATTATATCATCAAAGAAATCATCAACAGTCAAATGACTAAAATATAAGAGGACAGCCGTGTGCATAAAGCTCCAGCCAATGCAGGGTCCAGGGAAGGGTGGGCCACAATTGTCATAGTACGTAGTTTTACTTTGCATTTTTGTAAGAGGTTATTTCCACGCTTTAAACCTGTGATATCAGAGTTATACAACGACAACTTTACTGTTGCATCAAGGCTCCCTTCGTAAATGACTAAGATATATGGACTAATTATACGATCGACCATTGATAACTTTTAATGCGTTCTATCAACATCTAAAAGCATGTATGAAAAGAAACAAAAGCATAAAAGATTGAGAGCGTAAGTAGATCTCTCTCCAATGTCATAAAGCCCATGTTGAAATAAAGGGCTTAAACGAACCTTAGCTGCTGCCACGTCTAACTAGATGGTCGACAGCCGTTGGACAAAGAGGTTGAATGTTTCATCCCTGTCAAGCATGCTAACCCTCACGTACTTAGGGTCTGCACCGAAAGCCCTTCCGCTACGAGTCAGTATCTTGTGGCTCTTGAGGAGCTGTTCGCAGTCCTCCATGTCTCCCTCACATTTCAGCCAAGCAAAAGCTGCAGACATGAACACAAACAGGTAGTGGTTAAGCGCTTAACTACCCTAGTTGGCTGATCGGGTACAGAAGGCCCCACATTTATGTGACTAATCACGTCATCGGCACGTTCAGCATGACCCATAAGCCATGCGTTCAGCCATAGCAATCAGATCAACTAGGATAAAGTTCCCAATCTGAACGCAATCTAAGGCGATCATTTTATGTGGCCATCTAGTTGCAGCCCGAGGAGTCATCCATGTGAGCAATGTTCACCTGGGATATAATCTGCCCCTTTACCCAGTCCATGAGATGAATGGTTGGAATATTATGAAGTGGGCCGGACTAGGTGCATAAAAGTCCCAAGAAGGAAAAGTTTTTACCGTTACTAGCTTGCACCTTTAGGTGGCTGAATTTCCAACGCCTTACGTGATTCGACCCATCCTTGGTTTACAATCTAAATGGGTGGGGGTTGAGGGATATGACAGGGTACAGCAAAGGACTTGCACAAATGCAACCAACTTACAAAAGCAGGAAAACAAAGCGAGGGACGCTGAAGTGCATTGTTTACCAGGGTGGGAAGTACGAGTGTGGCCGAGGAAATTGCAGTAATTGGATGGAAACTCGGGCAAGCTGAAACGAGTGCTCTTTTTCACAGCCTCCCTCAGCATGTCCCATCTCTCGACCGTGCGTCTGTAACCATAATGGAAGAATCTCTCTACACCACCAGTCTCCCCACCTTCATATCCATCACGAACCACATGCAGAATCTTGGCAGTTCGAATCTGAGAATCCTTCGAAACTCCTATGCTGTTCAGCTCAACGTATTTTGTCATCTTCTTTGCAACCAACGCATCTTTAACCAGAGCCCACCTGCAACAACCATGTGGTTTTCGTCTTCACTTAAATGTTTGATCACACTTTCATGCCAAACAATGGATAAAAGGCTCCTTCTGACCTCTGAAGCATCTCAAGTGCCCAAGCTTATGCACTGGGGAAGATCTCGTGTCACGTTAAAGTGTCTGTCTTTATTAAAATTAGAGCAATCCTAAATGGACACTCATTGTGAGAGAGTTCATACACCACTTTTTCTAGAGCCCAACTATGTGTGTAATTTGACTCATTCATGTTATTGCTCACACTTTGGATGTCCAATCCATGGATTATATTATCCATATCAGTTTCTAGCATCAAAGATACGAGTGCTATTCGGTCTTCGGAGATTAACAGCTATGACAATCCATGGATGAAGTTATCCATGCATTGTGATCCTATCCTTTGCCACGGGTTAGCCCTAATCCTAGACAAGTTCTCTAAGATCAAAATGCCCTTGGGCTTTGGGTTTAATCTATGTTCTTACGGCTGCCTTATTGAAGAGGATAAACTCACCATCCATGGATAATTTTCACATGCCCAAGGAATCTCGCATAGACGTGCGCAGGAGTGTTTGGTGCAAGTAATGGAACCAAGTGCTATATGTCATGCATGTCAGCTATGTTAAATATTAGCAAGAGGAGGCAAAAAGCAAGGCAGTCACATGCCATGTAATTGACCACAAAAGGTGAGTCAATGAAGGTTTTGCCAACCACATGGTTTCGTACAATTCGACTTGGCATCAGTCCCTAATTAAGATCCAACAGCAGAACATTATAAAGCATAATCCTGTCGTCAAATAAAGACTCCAGCAACAAGGCATGTGCGAGCCAGTTCTACGTGATTCTTCCGGATTAATCATATAAATCCATATGGAATAATCTAGCATAATTGCAGAAGACAGAATATATAACCCTTGCCAGTAGGGCCCTAAATTATCCAAAATTTCAAAAGAGAGGTAAACACAAGTAGGCTTGAGATACGTTGATAGGAACATTACCCGATCCTAGTGCCTGCATGTCCGGTGCATTTAGATAGAGTAAAGAGCATGATATCATGATCCGCTGCAGAAGTAATAGGAGTATAGTGAGGCCAATAATACGCAAGATCGTAGACTGTCATCCCTCCATTCCTGTTGACCACTGGCTCCCTGATCAAGCCATCTGGATTATTTGGCGAGGTGACGAGTTCGACGTAAGGACCATCTTTGTTGAAGGTACAAGCATCCCCAGCCCATCTAAAAAGTTGCGATCTCAAATAGTCCGTCTCAGCTGGATATGACTGCAATTCAAGGACATCATAACCTACGTTAGTTCAAATGGTACAGAAAACTTGTTAAGTTCTGAAAGTCCAGTGTTTAAGCCCTTGGGAACCAATGTGATAAAGTCTTAAAGAAAGTTGAAACTTGGTTGCTTAACAGATCCGGCCATTTGCAACCTTTCTGGATGCTCCAATTTGCAAATACGTCAATACAAATAACTGAATGTGGTACCAATTTTGTTTCTCGATTCATAAAGTTATTTGGAAACTAATGTATAAATTAAACCACGGGGTTGGAGGCTCAACAAGGCACTTAACGCAATTGGATAAATGATCAAGCCAGGAACTTACAAATTCTTATGGACGGGAACTTAGCAGAAGTAATTAAGCTGCATTTTCTATTAATGAAACAGGCCATTTTTCAGCATAATAAGAAAGACAAAGATGAAAAGCAGAAAGAGGTAATGTTCAACATAACATGTGTCCGATCCATGCTGTCGAATATGCCATTGAAATTGAAAATAATCATGTCATGTGACTACCATAAGTCGAGATCATGTAACCAGTTTACTTCAAATTAGTTAAGACCGTAGAGCAGAGTCAAGGTCTTCATGTTCTATGTAGAAAGTGCTAGAGCAGAAGCCGTCTGACTAAGAAAATAGATGAGCAGCATCTGTTTGACCCTCTATAGACAAGACGAATAATCAACAGAAGGAACATGTAGAAGCTAGGACTGGAAAAGGAGAGCGGCAGAACACATTTACAGAGAGAGAGAGAGAAGATCTGGGAGACACGGTAGAACAGAATATTAATGGTGCCCCGATGTTTATGTCGTGCTTCGTAGTTAAAATAGCAAGGATTACCTGACGAAGACATTTTTATATGTTCGTTTGTCAGAGGTGCTAACTAACATAAGTACCATTTTTAGCGGTTTCAATCACACACATGAATGTATAAATGTACGAACTGCAGTTGAAGATTGCATGTAAATATGCCTAACCCAGCCCAAATTTAATCAAGCACTTCAAATCATGAGAACATGTACCTCTGCTAATTTTAGAGATTGAATACTGAAACAAGGATAATTACGCTAATCTCCTATAAAATTCATTCAAATATTTGTCCTGCATGTATTGAGAGAGGAACTTACCGAGTAGTATGGCACAGAAGATACAACATTCATGGGTTCAGGAGCCTCTGGAGAAGAAAGTGCATACAGGACAGCATGATAAAGCTGTGAAGAACCAGTTCCAACAACAATATGCATGTCTTCTGTCTTGGCATTTCCCACTAGTTGGTGCAGTTGCTTAATCTCTTCAGCCAACTCAGGCTCCAAAAACCAACAGACGTTCCGAACATCAGAAAAATAGCTCATCAGCTCCCAGCCAGAAATGACAACAGTGGTCCTCTCACCCAGTTGCCGCCAAAATGATTCGAACATGGTCGGATCACCACTGCACAAAATTCATATTTACCATCAAATCATCCGTTTGCAGTCAAGTTATGTAATCGTGATTTACAGGACCTGTGCCTGATCAATGACACGCCGATGTCAAATAGCATATGCACCAACATGTGGATACATACCAAAAACAAAAGGGCCTACTCTATTAAATGAGAGTATTACCATCAGCATACAAAGAAAAGAATTAATCTTTTTTCTCGCTTGAGTGCTCAAATTTCAACCTACTACACCAACCGCATGCACGTGGTTCCGCTCAAGATGGGGCCAATCAGGAAAGTAAACAACCAAAAATCATGTTTCTTCTAATGGTTCTATAATCCAATCAGTGAACTCGTTGAATGTGTATAATGCTCTGCTTAGTTCTCTAACTGACCATTTCGGTCCCCCGAAAGTCCTACAATTCACATGGTCAGAACCGCCTGAACGAGGACAGTTTTTCAGTCAATATTCCACTTGTAGTGACATCCACTAGTGGTCTCGTACAGATGTGAGTGCAGAGTGCCGACAAGGCAAAAAAAAAGGTGATAAACACTAACCCCTCCCTATACAATTAGTTTAGAAATGATCATTATTGCAATTAACAAACACACTAACCACAGGCAACAACAAAGCAAAGGCTTCCACCAAAAGGTAAAGAGAAAAGGTTGCACGTGAGATTACAGCAACTGATAAGAGTTTGTATTCTCACGCATCTTCGGTTTCCTCAACCATATCTTGAGAAACTCCCCGGGTGATGATCAATGCATGCATCCTCTTTCTAACCATGACCACCCTTGCAGTGTTTCTAAGAATATTATATGCAGCTAAAAGAAAAACCACTAGAAGGCAGTGATGATGGTAAATAAAGAGGGCCAATTATCCTTTCCTAATTGTTTATGCTGGTCAGTGCCGACTGCAACAGTGACGTCATGGATGAGCAGAATAAAATGGTGATTTAGGGGGTTT
Organism: Warburgia ugandensis; assembly: GCA_035236585.1. Classification (NCBI taxonomy): domain Eukaryota; kingdom Viridiplantae; phylum Streptophyta; class Magnoliopsida; order Canellales; family Canellaceae; genus Warburgia; species Warburgia ugandensis. The sequence continues at coordinate 6,588,641 of CP141136.1, forward strand.
TCTACAGGACAACAAGTGAACAGGTGGGGATTTTACAGCCACCAGGAGGGACCTAGGTATGATTATTCAATACTAAATAACAGGGGTGGGTGGCCAAAACATTTCTTGTCTGATCATCGAAGAGAGAATTAAATGGGTTCCCATTGGAGATACACCGTGGGTATCACTCACATCAAAGTTACTCCAGAGTGAATGCCAGTGGAACATTTGGGAGTCAAAACTATGAAAAGGAGAGCGAGAAGAATGCTTTCCAGACTGAGGAAGTCCAATTTAAAGCAGGACCGAGATTTACTTGACTAAATAGGGAAAAAAAAATTCGACTTCGGGAAAATGTTTCCTCGATGGAAGAGCTGCCCCAGTTGCCGGAATGACATTTTTGGGAAGGTATTGCTGGGGGAATAATTTTCACAAGAGCAAAAAACCCAATAAGGTGGAGGAACAATTTGGCAGGACTTGCTACAGTACAGTGGCCCCGCTCCATTAATCCAAACCGTTCACTTTTCCCTTGATTGGAATCTAATATCTAGGGGGTGTAGACAGGCTGATTCCGATCAGGTACACTTATGTCCCAATCACGATCCGCTCAGATCCCAATGTGACAAAATTGTGACCCGAAAAATCCTAGGATCTTGTCTTTGAGCGCTGGATCCAAATTCATTTGAACTTGGATCAATCCTTTGAAGAGTCCATAATTCAAAAAAAACTTGTGTCCTCTGCGCTGAAAACCGGCCATTTAGAAGAATAGACCCAAGAAAATTCTAAGGAAAAAGAGACCCATCAAAGATCACATCATAAAGGATATTGACCGGTGGACCATTGATTTTCAGGACTGAACGGGAGGTGACGGGGCCTTTCTAAATTACAAGAAAACCGTTCATACAGTGCTAAGAGAATACATAAAATAGAAGGGTACTTCGTAATTCAGCGGATCCTCACGGGATGCGGATCATCTGATTTGAACTCTTTGGTCATGTCCATTCAATAGTTGGTCAAGTTTTTACAAAGCAATCTAGCAGACATCTCCATTGTAGTAAGTTGCTATATTCAAGCCATGTTACAAACGTGCTGGATCTTTAGAACCAACTGCCGCTCATTGAATCCTAACATCCACTAGATGTGAGGATTGGCTGATCTTGAGCCAACCTTCGAGTTCAACGATTCGGATCAATCAAGGGTGAGATCCACACACACTCAGAAGCAACTGAGTCAACATTCAAAGGTAGAACAGAGAGAGACGGGGTGCGTGTGTGGGATAAAAACACGGGGCCAATCGACGATGATCAACTGAAAAACTAACCACAAAGCTGAGAAAAAGCCAGGACTGTACTAACGTGCGCTGCCGGAAGGGAATGAAATCCCCCGTTCCATTCACCACCCTTCTGGTTCATGTCCCGTCTTTGACCAGCAAGCATCCGGAAAACGGAAAAAACTACCCGATATTCCAAGTTGCGGTTGGCTTCCCAGTCCCGAAACAGGACATAAAAGCTAATGTGCCGGTTAATAATCCGATAACCACGGCGCCCTTTACGAGCTTCCCAACGAGATGGCACACGCAGAGAGAAGCAGCGCTTTACATCCCAGCTCGTAACGTGGGTCCGACAAAGCAACCGGAACTCAAAACATCAAAAATTTCCAACCTACAACGGTTTCCAGTTCCGCTTGCTCTTTCCCAGTTACTAGGCCCACCGATTTAGTAACGACACCCCATATTCAAAACGCTACGACAACATTCAGGGATCGAACGGAAACAAAAGAGAATGGAATAGGGAAAGAATACTCACTGATCAAGGTTTATGACCGAATCCGGCGACAGCTTCTTGTCCGTGTCATTGCATCGGCCGCTGCTGATTGTCGATTCTGGTCCAGCCACTCCCATTTTCTCCTTGTGCTGCTTTTCCTGGAAAGAAAAAACCCTTCAAGTTGGGGATGAATCTTGCTACCGTAGAGGATTTTCTTCTCGTTTCAGTGTGAAAGACGCACGTAGTAAGTCGTTCATGCGTCCGTCCTTTATAATCGGCCAACTCAAAGGAATCCGAATTCCCCGATTTTTCGGTTATCGGTGCCAAAATAGAAAGGAGTGTGGAATAGATTATTTTTGCTTCTGATTTATGCGACGAATAACACGCTAGAGAGGGAAGTATATGTAAAAAAAAAAAAAAAAACCCAAATTTATATTTTAATCTCTATGTCTTTGAGGTTTGCTATTTGTGACGTTTCTTAAAATAGATCTCTCGTTAAGTGGTCCCAAAGAAAGAAGTAATATTTTTGCGGTTAGTAATTGTAGTGAAGACACAGCAGCAGCGGCAGAAGAAACAAGATTTGATGGAATCGATTTTGCTATTAAAGATCAGTGAAATGGTGCTAAATTACCTAGAATGGATCATTCCTCTCTGTTATTCTTCATAACTTAGAAAAGATGATGAAACAGGGGACTGAAAGCAGAGAGAAAGGATACAGAATGCCGATTGCTGATTCACTGCAAAAGGAAACCTCGGACTGCCAGATGGAAAAAGATCCGATATTCCTTTGGCTACTCACAATTTTAGACTCAAATTAACTTCTCTTCTATCTGAAACAGTGGATTCAAGCTAAAATGCTTTGCATGCACCAAAAAGAGACTCCAAATCACTGATGTTTCTACGGAAATGGACAATTTTAGACTTAAATTACCTAAAATAGTCGGTGAATCGCTAAACCAGTCGATTCAATCTAAAATGCTTGGCTCAATCTACCTTTCCTTGGGCTTAAACAGCGACAAAAAGACTAGAACAAGCGAATTGAAGATGCTGCAACTCAATGACTCCGTGTTCTTTACTGATTCTGCTGAAACTACCACCTCTCCAAAGGAAAATACTCAACTCCAGCTTGTTCCAGGTCGTCAAGAAACCTCCAGTCGAAGCAAAAAAAAAAATTGCCCAGAATCTGATCACAAACGCACAGAATCCCCGGATTTCGAGGTCTGATATATACAAAGGCAGGAAAAACTAAGAAGATTCTTCTCTCTCTCTAGCACCCACGCTCACTTCCTCGGCAGCAGCAGCATTTCTCGATGTCCGAAATCCTCGTCTTCCATCCATCATCGCTTGCGTCGTCCTTGGCCTCTCATGGGAAAAGGTGCGCTTCTTCCCTCCGATCTTTCCCTCGCTCACTTGTAATTCGCAAGCAAATATTGAGTTTTGGGTTGAAGGTTTCGAAGCTGCGGTTTATTGTCTTTCCCTCCCTCCCTTCTTATATGCTTTTCGATTGCCTTTTCATTTCCTCTCTGTCGTCCTTCTCTCAGTTGATTGAATTTTTTTACCAGGACACTTGCAGATTAGATAATAGTGATCTGTACCGTCTATCCCCGTCAACATCTTCTACATGGCCTACCAACCCTCTACAAGTTTTCTCAGCCGTTCATATTCCATATAACAAAATGAGGATGAGATCGCACCCTGGAATTTTGGATCTGTAAGTCAGCAAAGGTCCCCGTTGGGATTTGATTGTTAGGGTTCAAAATAGACTAATAAATCCGTGGTTGGTGAGAGAGAATGAAACGACCAAATTTAACAAAAGATGGAAAACATGGTACTCGACCCACACGTGTGAAAGAATTGAGTCCGAACCAGAAACGACTGCATCTCACGAAAGATTGAACTTCTTGTTATTCGGCTGACACGTGCGACAGAATTGAATGAAGAACCGGAGACGAAATGGTTGTGTTAGAACCGGAAACGATCATATCTCACAAAAGATTGAACAGCTTTTTATTCAATTTAATTCCATTGAAGAAGCTTCTAATAATTTGGATTTTTTGTTTTGCGCGTATTTCTTTACTCATCCCCGTTGGAGTAGCTGATCTTCTTTTGATTTTGGTGAAAATCTGCAAACTTCTAGCATCAAATGTTGAAGTGTTCTGCAGGCATTAATTAGATAAAGGCTAGAATTATTCTGATCTCTAATCTTCACAGGAATTGCCTCTTTTTGCTTCCCATCCACTTGAATGCATATCTTTATGGTACAGTCAGATCTTAAATTAGCAAAACATTATTATATCAATATCAAATAGAGCCCCTCCTCCATAAATCATCTTCTAGGTTATTTTTAATTGTTTGGCTCACATTAATAAGGGACAAAGTGGTGTCAATGCTGTGATCAATAAGCACATGTGAGAGTTTATTGCCCCAACAAGTCTTTGTCTTCCAAGGAAATCTAACTTGCAAGTAGAATGGCAAGGGCTTCTTATTGCTCTTAATTTGACCATTAACTTGGGTGTCTCTAATTACAGGTGCAAGGAGAATCTTAAGTGGTAATTAATGTGTAGAATCATAAGGTAGACCTATACTCCTTCCCAAGGAATGCAAAAGACTAGTTGAAAATTTTGATCTAACTTCTTTTGGACATTTTTTTGAGAGATTAACAAGGCTGTTAATTAGTTGGTCATGTGGTATCCACTTCTAGATCTAGTGAGTCTTGGAGAGAATTCCCATCCTTTTTTGTACTTTGGTTTACTTAGAGATGGAGACCTAAATATACATGTTTATAGTAAATCAGAATCAAGCATAAGCAAATTGAATGAATAAATAGTAACTTACCTCCAGCCATTAGTAGTAGAAAATAGGAAGATCTTCTGATTCTGTGCAATGTCTGATGATGGAGAATGGAGTTCGCATACTGCAAGAATCGAGGACCCCTATAAATAACTCCTTGCATTGTCAATTATCCTTCCATCAAAGATAACTACCATCAACAGTTATAACACATGTTGAAATCATTGACAAATATGTCAAATTTATTAGAATCTCAAATGTTTAGGGACCACATAATCCAAACATTTGTAACTTTATAAATTCAAAAAATCTTAACGTACTATTTTAAAGCACTTTTATGCTCCAACAAAGAAAAAAATTACATGAATCAAGGCGGTAATTTCTTTATGAACAAATATTACCTTTCATGTATTATAATATAATTATTTTCTCTAAAAAGCCTTTTATGTGGCAAAATTATCTTTATGAGCAAGCCTCAAATGCTTATTCTGCGTTCAAACATAAATATTTGTCATCCAATCATAAATGTATACAAAGAAAAAATTGAGACAAATTTAAAAATTTAGAGTTTCCTTACCAATATATGCTACAAGTATGGCATTATAGTTCAAACAGAAAGTGACAAACGAGAACAAAGTCTCATTCGTGTTACATGATCTTTAAACAACTTTGGTGGCATACCTTTCGTCAAAGGATCTGTAATCATCGGCTCAATACGAATGTGTTCAACAAGCACTTCATTCCTTTTAACATGCTCTCTGACTGTTAAGAACTTAATTTTAATATGCTTACTTTGACTTCTACTCTTATTATTCTTAGTAAAGAACACATCAGTTAAATTGTCACAATAAATCTTCAATGGCTTAGAGATGGAATCAACAACTCAAAGCCCAAAGATGAAACTCTTCAACCAAATACCTTGTTTTCTCGCCTCAAAGCAAGAAACAAACTCAACTTCCATTGTAGAAGTAGCAATCAACTTCCATTGTAGAAGTAGCAAATAAGAAGATATATCTAGATGTTTATTTACAGGAATCAACACAACCAGCAAAGTTTGAATCAAAATATCCAACAACTTCCAAGTCATCGGTCCATCTATATGTAAACATGAAATCCTTAGTTCCTTGAAGGTATCTCATGACCTTTTTTACAACTCTCTAGTGATCCAAACCTGGGTTACTTTTATATCTTCCCAACATTCCAACTACAAATCAATGTCTGGTCTAGTATAGACATGACCATACATTAAGCTGCCAACTGCTGCAACATAAGGAATGCTTTCAATATGTTCCCTTTCAAGGTCATTTTTACGACATTGATTCAAACTGAACCTGTCACCCTTAACAATAGGTTTTATACTTGGTGAATAATCTTTCATCCGGAATCTCTCAAGAACCTTGTTGATATAGCCTTCCTGAGACAAGCTCAAGATACCCTAAGGCCTATCTCTATCAATTTTAATGCTAATGACATAAGATGCCTCACTCATATCCTTCATATCAAAGTTTTGAAAGAGAAATTGTTTCACCTCATATAACAATCTCATATCATTAGTTGCAAGCAAAATGTCATCCATGTACAAGACTAGAAAAATGATCTTGCTCTCACTAACCATATGATATATACATTCATTCATAATGTTCTCTATGAAACCAAATGAAGAAATAACATTATGAAATTTTAAATACCACTGACGGGAAGCTTGTTTTAGTGCATATATAGACTTTTTAAACTTATAAACTAAATGATGATCATCACTTGAGACAAACCCCTCAAGTTGTTTCATATAAACCCCTTCCTCTAAATCACTATTAAGGAATGTTGTTTTCACATCCATTTGATGTAAATCTAAGTCAAAATGAGCAACCAATGCCATGATGATATAGAAAGAATCCTTTTTAGAAACATGAAAAACCATTTCTTGATAATTGATTCCTTCCTTTTTGTGTGAATCCTTTTGTAACAAGTCTAACCTGATGTCACTCAATGTTGCCTAATGAGTCTTTCTTAGTTTTAAAAACCCAGTTGTTAGCCTTGTGTTCTTCTACAAATGTTGAAAACATGTTCATTTGTTGTGATATATAGACAATTTTAATTGATGGCTCATATGTTTGCTTACATCTTAATCAATCTATATTCATTCTCCAGATACATGATTTTAGTAATCTATTAAACAAAAATGACAAAATTTCTAGGAAGAGGAATTTCTGCTCTAATACCAAATGTAAACTTAACTATACATGTTTATAGTAAATCAGAATCAAGTGAAAGAAAATTGAATGAATAAACAGCAACTTACCTCTAGCCATTAGCAATAGAAAATAGGAAGATCTTCTAATTTCGTGCAATGTCTAATGATGAGAACAAAGTTCGCATGATGCAAGAATCAGGGACCCCTATAAATAACTCCTATCAATGCTTGTTATCCTTCCATCAAGGATAACTGCCATCAATAGTTATAACACATGTTGAAATCATTGACAAATATATCAGATTATTTGAATCTCAAATGTTTAGGGACCACATAATTCTAACAAGAGATGCTTTAGATTGTATTCAGTCTAAGCAAGACATTAAGGCAAGTGATGGCTAGGCTATACATCATCTTGTCATTTTTATGGTGCCTTTTTAAGTGTGATTTTGTATGCTTAGATCAATTGTAGTTGAGGTTGTCTATTTTTATAGAGAAATGTTACATGAATTGAGCAGCAGGACCGAGCACCTCCAAATAGCATGCTGCCAAGTGTGTCCATCTTGGAAACTTTATCGGTGACATGGCAGATAATAGAACAAAGAAACAGCAGAGTTGGTTATCTCTTTAAGGGGGGGAAATAAGAAAAATAAGGAAAATTAATTCTTTCCCTATCTTTCTTCTCTCTATACCTTCTCTAATTAGGTGATAAAAGCTCACACTTTTCAGAACAAGTTAGTAAGAATCAACCAAAAAAGTGTTTGGCAATGGATTTCTTATGTGGCAGTCACCCAACAAAAAGAAGTGCAAGCTCAATTAAGTGGCTAAAAGTATGATTGGTTTCAAATGATGAAAATCATTGGCCATGCTCCCAAAAATCATCTCAAGTGGAGGATCCTAACCTCTGTTTATGTAATGTCCTTAATTTTAAAGATAAAAATAGAAAATTATTAAATAAATTAAAATAAAAAATTTATGGATGAAATTATTTCCTGAAAACATAATAATTAGAAAGTGCTCGTCGATACGAATCCAACGCCACCAAGAACGCGAAAAACGGAGCTCAAACGAGGGAGTTATGAGCCGTCAAAGTTGTAAGGGCAAAATGGTCTTTTGACAGAAACGTGTTACACAGGGGTCCAAATTGATAACGGCACCCCTGTCTACACACGTCTCTACCAGTCCGGCGAAATCGCCGGAGAGACATGGGAAGAGCCGTGTGGGGAAGAGTTTCTCTTCCCCAAGACTCTAAAACCCTATATTTATGCTCCTCTAGGAGCCAACACGCTCCACTTTGAGCGTTTTCCATGAATGATACGCAAAACCCTAGACCTGCAAAAATCTGAAGTTTCCGGCGAGTGGAGCCCCGGCAACACGAGCAACTCCGGCCAGGTGCAAGGTAAGCCTCAAATCCATGTTTTTCTGTATTTATTAATTAGAAAAGTAATTAGAAAACCATTTAAAAATTAGGAAAAAAAATCGAATTTTTGGGGGCTTTGTGCACGCTACTGTTGGAGCGTGATTTCATAGACCAAACGTTGTCCGTTTGGAAATCGCACCGTCCAACTAGTGCAAAAGACACCCAAGAGCAAACCCTTTAAATTTGGGAGTGATCCAACGGTGGAATTGCCCAGAAAACTCAAAAACCAGTACCTAGGGAGGTTTTTAGGAACTTGGGAAAAATCGTTTAAAAACCATGGTTTTTGAGAAAATTAGTGCAAAAGGAGGGCATAAATGGATTCTAGAGAGAATTCTGAAGAAAATGGCGCAAAAATCACGCAAAACAGAGCTCTGTAGCTCCGCCGGAGGCGACCGGAATCCGGTCGTCTTCTCCGGCGTCGGCGCCCTGCGCTGACGCCAGGACACACTCCATGACGCCCGAGGGACGACGTCATGTGACGTCGTCGTCGCATGCGTGCGCGGCGCTGTGCGCGTGCGGGACGGCCTCGGTGGGCTGTCGCGGTGGGACCAGGACGCGGCGCGTCCTGGCGACCGTGACGCACGCGGGCGTCCCGTGCGGCGTCTGCGACGGCGTGCGTCTTCATGCGCCAGAGTACGCCGGTGTAAACCGGCAGAAAAGAGGCGCCGCCGGTTTAAACCACCTTATGGTGGTCCGGCAGGCCCCATTTGAGGGTAGTTTTCACTAAAACTTGATTTTTGGGAGCTAGAGAGGTCCAAATCACGATCCGAAAGAGGCGTTGTGACCGTATTGACGACGCGGACCTAGTTTTAACTTAAAAACTTAGAAATGACCACTTTTTATTTAGAAAAATTTTAAAATAGTGATGTGACATATACAGGTGCACTTGAATATACCAATTAAAGGGAGTTATTGGCAAGCTAGTGATCTCACACTGAGGTAGGTGACGACAACTAATGTTTTGCCTTGATTTTTAAACCATGTTTAAACATAGCATCATGTGTGATTGTGTTTTAAAATGCAATTATTATTTACCGTGGATTTCATGCTACATTGCGTACAAGATGGTTATTCCAAATTGAAATCTTTTACTGAATAAACTTATTTCAAATGCTTTTACAAGTATGACGTTAATTTGTTATGCTTACTTAGAGACTTATTTCTTATTATATATATAGAAAATGCATGGATTTACATGGAAATGAGAATAGAGGCTTATTAGGCGGTCCTTTGATAGGCTAACCCAGGATGAGGGGCATGTCTTGGGGATTGCAAGCTATAAGTGCTCTTGAGTTTTAGCATATACATATGATTTCCGTGTTTTATATTTGATGACGGGTGCTCTCGCCCGGTGGGCGTCATGCTAGGAGGGATAGGGCCGTCCACCCACCTTCCGAGATTATGATGTGATGAGTTTGTGATATGATAGACACCTGCCCATAGATGGCATTCGGTAGGGGTTTGGTAACATGGATAGTCCACACTACCGGTCCGAGCCTGTCCATGGTGACTGACGCTAAGTCTCCCGTTATGGTGTCGACGGGGAGCGGCGGTGGTTGATACCCATGGAGGGTTGCCACTGCAGCATGATGGCCCATATTTTTGTTATGTGTGCATGTATGATGAGCATGGTGATAGATGGTATGCCTGGGTGTGACGACACTCAGAGGTTGACTATGTGTACTCCTGATCAGGGATGTTCGTGCGATGTGGTGGGACCCATTACCTTAGGGTGCCCTTATTCTTGTTGTATGCTCCATTTATTGATTCATGTCATGTTTTAACTCCGTGAATTTCATGTTTTAGCATATGGAATAAATTGGCATTTATTTGAACATGGCATTATGATATCACTATTTCCATAAATGTTAGACTTTTCATCAATCTTTGTTCATTATTTACGCATTTATTACATTAATTGTCTATGTACCTACACAAGCGATAGCTTCTTTGAGGCATTGCTTTGTTTTGCAATGCCTTAGATCTCAGCGCGACACCAGGAAAGGAAAAGCGGTTGATAAACCTTGAGAGCTGCTGAAGACTAGTTTCCCTATAGTTTTAGAAAGTAATGTGAGTCATTAGAGTGGATTATTATTTGAATTTTATTATGGACTGCATACTTTATATTTGGATGTGATTTAGATCTTTGGACATATATTGGACATTTATATGGGATGTTATGATGGATAGACCCTGGGCCATATTATTATTGTCTTTTGAACGTTTATTTGATTTAAAATAAAGGCGCCTATTTATTTGACGTTGATTTATACGCGGATTAATTTTTTTATGTTTAAATTACGTGTACGTCATTTTGAGAAAGGAAAAATTTACACCCGGAGTTTTAAGATAGGTTTAGTAAAATGTTAAATAAATCTTTTCTCATGGGATCCCAAATGCTCTTATTTAAATTGTCAAAAAAAAAAAATTGTCTTAAAAATCCGGGGTGTTACAGTTTAAAAGTATATTATAAATAATTTTGATGACAGAGCAATTAGATGGTTAGGATCATTTAATGCATAAGAATTTCAAGGCCCATGAAAATCCCTTGAGGACTACCATAAGATAATATATAATCCCAGCTATCTTTTTATGTATGTTCATGATCTCTTGTTGACAGTATCCTACTTGACCTTGATGAGATTTATATATTTTCTCTCATCAATAAAACCAAATGTTTTAAAATCTTTTCAGGGCCAAACAAATAAATGGTTTACATTGTTGAAAAGCTAGGGCCAAACTTGTACTTTTAACAATAAAGTTAAACAAATATATTGTTCTTTACAAAGGCTGAAGATTGTGGGAGAGAAGAATAACTGAGAAAACAAATGGTTAATTGTGCATTTGTAATTTTTTTCCTCCTTTTGCCTTTTATGTTGTCTTTGTTTCCTATTTTTTCCTAAAATGGTTAACGAGATCAACAACTTCTCAGTTCCATTGTATGTCATGTCATTAACAAAATTTTTGGGTTGGAACCACTTTGCAACATGATATTCAAGAGTGATGGCCTTAATCTTGTTGCTCACTCAAGATAGCATTTTTCATTTTTTGTAATGTATTTTTGTATCTAATGTAACAATGAGTTTTCCTAAATGTTGGTTATCAATACCATCCATCTTCTAATAACATGTTAGATATGCGCACCAATCCTCTGATGTGAAACAATTGGTTTATCTCCTGAACCTAATTCAGGTCAATATTCCACAACAAAATAATAGGACTAGAATCATGCCATTAAGATATTGGGTACTTAGTCATAAAAGGCTTCTTATGAGATTATGTCCATTGGGTCCATATAGACTAAACCCTCATTGGATAGACAATGAAGCTACAATATCTAGCAAAAGATAAAAGAACTTTTTACTTAGTTCACACATGTGACAAATTGAGTTAGAACTTGAGCAATCAATCATTAGTTATAAAACAACTAAATTCTAGAAGTTGAACACATAAAAAAAAAAAAAAAAAAAATCAAAGTAATTTTTGTATCAATTAATGGAATATGCAGTTTATTTATTCATCAAATGCCCAAAAGTGGGCTCTATTTAGGACAAATATTAGAAATCCTTTAAAATGTAAACTCTTCAATTTAATTCCATTGAGGAGGTTTTTAATTATAGGTGTAAGAAAATAATGCCTTCTTTGGTATTTATTTACTTATCTCCATAGCATGAGCTTATCTTCTTCGATTGTTATCTAAGTGAAAATATAAAGTTAGTGAAATATCCAATCTTCAAACAAAATTGTCTCTTTTTAGTCTCTATTCAATTGAATACCTATCTTTTAATATATATATATATATATATATATATATATAGTAGTGATTAAATCATGTTCAACAAAAAAAGTATTATCTTGATATGATAGAGTCATCCTTCAAAACACATCTTCCAACACATTTTCTGGTTTAGTTAATTATGAGTTTCTTTAAATGTTGGTTATCAATATTGTCTATCTTCTAATAATATCTTAGATATGCATACCAACCCTCTAATGTGCTACAATCTTTTATCTCCTAGACCTTCTTAGCCACCCATATTCCACAAAAAAATAATGGGGCTAGAATTGTGCCATGAAGAGATTAGGTCTAGTTCTCATGAAAGGCCACTATTATGATTTGGTTAATTGGGTCTAACCTAACTAAATTCGTAGTTAGTGGGATAATGAAATGACTATATTTAGCAACTGATCAACAACGTATTATTTAGCTCACTCATGTGATAAAGTTGAGTTGGAACATTACAAATCAATCTTAGTCATAAAACAACAAAAATCTAGATCTTTTTCTTATGAGGCCCAAAATTTGGATGTTAAACTCTACATTATCCATCAAAGTAATTTTCATATTCAACAAGTGGAAAATAATGTTTCTCTATTTCTCAAATGCCCTACAAGTGGAGACAAATACAATAAATCCTTTCCAATCAACTTCCTCAATTTAATTTCATATAGTTGGTATTTATATTTTATTTCTTATATATCAAGGAATTATGAAGCACTACATAGTAACCTATTATCCTAATTCCCAATTCTACTTGAAACCTCCGACCAAGCATAACAAGGAGAAGGTGAAGCCTTTTTTTGTATTTCTTTACTTATCCCGATTAACTTGGGTATCTCTAATTATAGTTGCACTCTAATTATAGTTGCAAGGAGAATATCAAACGATAATTATTGTGATGAATTGCAAGGTAGACCTAGCGGAGAACAATATACTCCTTCACAAGGAATAATAGATTTTGACTATGATTTGATTTCTTTTGGACATACTTTTAGAGATTAACAAGGTCACCAATTATTTGGCTATGTGCTTCTACTTCTAAATCTAGCAAGTCGTGGAGAAAATAGACCTTTTTTTTTTTGTACTTTGGTTTACTTGGAAATGATTTAGATTTTATTCATTCTATGGAAGTCATTAAGTCAAGTCATAGCTAGGATATATGCTCATCTTGTTATGTGATTATGTACCTTTTAATTAATGTTATCTATGATTAAATCGTTATAGTTGAGTTGTCTGTATTTGTGATCCATTATTTTATTTAGTGTAATTATATGTTTCCCTATACATTGGTAACTAGTCCATCCACTTTGTCTTAGATGTGCATATTAGCCCTTTGATGTGAAACAATTTTTATCTATTGAACTTTCTTAGGCTCCATATTCCACAACAAAATAATGGGGCTAGATTCTAACCATAAAGATATTGAGTCTGTTAGTCGTGAAAGGCCTCTTATGACATTCGATCTATTAGGTCCAAACATATACTAAATCCCTTGTTGGTGGGACAATGAAACAATCATATCCAACAAAATATGAAACAACTTGTTACTTGGCACAAGCATGTGACAATTTTGAGTTAGAACTTTACCAATTGATCATTAATTGTAAAACAACTAAGTTCTAGATGTTAAACCCAGTGAAGCCCGTTAGAGTAATTTATTAATCAATAGATGGAATATATAGTTTATTTATTCATCAAATGTGCAACACTCTTTGGGATGAATATTAGAAATCCTTTAAAATGCTAACTCTTCAATTTAATTCCATTCAGGAGGCTTTTAATTATTGATGTAAGAAGCTAACACCTTGTTTTGGTATTTCTTTACTTTATCCCCATAGCAGGAGCTTATCTTCTCTAGATATTATACAAATGGAAGGCTAAAGTTATTAAGATCTCCAATCTTCATATAAATAGTCTCTTTTTATTCTCGATTCAATTGAATGCCTATCTTTCATATACAAAAGCAATCAATTCTTATCTAGCCAAAATTTATTATCTTATATGATAGAGTCATCTTTCAAAACACATCTTCCAACTTGCTTTTGACAGTTCAATTCTCTGCAATCCCTAATATGCTAGTGCTAGTGCTATCATTAGGAATCATAACGAAGAGTTTATTGTTACAACTAGCAAATATCTTGGAAGGAATAACGTGGAAATTGAGTGGTAGGTGCTTTTTCTTACTCGTAATTTGCTTGTTAACTTGGATGCCTCAAAATAATTAGTTCAAAGAGACCCTCATTAGGTAATTAATGAGATGAATCGTGAGGTAGACCTAGGTTTGAATACTAAACTTCTTTCTCAGGAATGCATGAGCCTAATGGAGAGTTTTTATTTGATTTTTTTTAGCATATTTTAGGTAATAATAATAAGACCGCTAATTAGTTGGCTATGAAGTATCTTTGACCACTATTCTTATTCATATGGAATGGAAGAGACTGGCTAAGAATTCTAATTTATTTTATTTTATTTTTACATATTTTTGGATAGAAGTAGCCTATGCAGTGCCTTTGAACACCATACTTCTTCACAAGGAATGCAAGAGACTGGCTGGGAATTTTGATTGGATTTCTTTTGTACATAGTTTTAGATGGACATAGGATTGCTGATGGTTGGCTATGTGTTGTATACTTCTCTATCTAGTAAGTCTTAGAGATACTAGACCCTCCTTTTTGTACTTTGCTTTACTTAGTGATACTTCATATTTTTTTATTCAATCTAAGCAAGAGCTAAGTCAAGTCAAGGATAGGACATATGTTCATTATCTCATTATCTCATGCTTTATGTTGCCTGTTAAGCATGTTTGTCTATGGTTAGGTTATTGTAGTTGAGATTGTCTATGTTATTTATTCTTTCCTAATTTAATGTAATTAAATATTTCCCTAGATGATAGTGATTTATGCCATCCAATCTTATAGAACATCTTTTATATGCATACCAATCATTTGATTTACTACAATCTTTTATCTTGTGACCTTTGCAGTTGCCCACATTCGATAACAAAATAATGGAGCTAGATCATGCCTTGAAAATAATGGGTCTATTAGTCATGAAAAGCCTCTACTGTGGTTTGGTTGATTGGGCCCAAACTAGCTAAATCCTTTGTTGGTAGGATAATGAAAGAACTACTTTAGCAAAAGATTAACAACTTACCACATAAAATGAGTGTGTGACAAATTTGAATTAGAGTAATGCAAAACAATTATTGGCCATAAAACAACCAAAATCTAGATTCCATTTTTTTAGAGGCCCAAAATATGAATGTTAAACTAACAAAACCCTGTTAAAGTAATTTTCTATAATGAACAAATGGAAGATAAGGTTTGTTTATTCATCAAATGCCCACAAGTAATTTTTTATTTTTATTTTTTTTTATGTATCGAGAAATTATAAAGCACTACCTCCTAACCCGTTATCCTAATTCCTAATTATACTTGAAATCTCCTTAATAAAGGGGATAGTACCACTTAGAACCTCTAGCCAAGCATAACAAGAAGAGGAGGCTTGTTGCCTACCACCAACTGCACAAGATGGATTTTAACAAATGGCTTTTAATTAATAGCTTAAGAAGCAAATGCCCTTTTTCTATATTCCTTTACTTATCCCTATAACAGGAGGTTATCTTCTATAGGAGATCTAGTTTTGGAGAAACTTTACAATCTTCAGGTATCAAAGACTTAATGTTCTTAGGTGCCATCCACATAGAAAGCTAAAGTTATTGAGATCGTTAATCTTCATACAAAATGATCTCTTTTTATCCAAATTCAGTATAAGGAATATCTTCCATATATGGTACTAATGAAGTCTTAAATTGGCCAAATTTGCTAGCTTAATAATAAATCCTTCCTTCAAAACACATTTTATAGCTTACTTTTAATGGTTTGGTTTTAAGGAATTCCAAATACACCGAAGCCGGTGTTGTGATTAGAATGATGAGGGAGAGTTTCTTCTTGCAGTGAATATCTAAGAAGGAAACAACATCGAAGCCAAACTATTGGACCTTTTTCTCACTCAAGTGGTAATTAATGAGATGATGATGGGGTAGACCTAGATTGAAAAACTATAATTCTTCATAAGCAATCAAAAGACTAGCTAGAAATTTTGATATGATTTCTTCTAGATTTGTTTTTAGACAGATTAATAAGTCGCAAATCAGTTAACTATGAGAGCAGCTACTTTTAAATCTAGAGCTTGAAGAGGAATACATCCTCCTTTTTGTAATTTTGTTTACTTAGATGCTTTAGATTGCATTTGTCTTGGATAGTCATTAAGTTGGGTCATGGCTATAGGAGTCCTTTTTATGTATAGTTGTCTAGTTAGGCCATATTACTTGAGGTCATCTTACTTGTAGTTCTTTTTCTTACTTAAAGGAAATATGCATCATTAACCATCATCATTTACCAAAGAATTCAAATTCCACAAAATTCATCAAAATATATTTTCAGCCCTTGTTAAAATGCAAGAAAACATAGGAGAGATCATAAACTCCTAACTATCATCCTTAATTAATTCTAAACTCTTAAAAACCTCTCCTTCCTAATTGGTAGATTTAAAGGATTCTAATTAGAAGTAAACTCTTTCTCTCTCAAATTTCTTTTCCATTAGAGGAGCTCACTACACAATATTATCTTTTCTCTGTATCTCTGTTCACATCGCTAATGTTTTGTGTGTGTGTAGACGCACACACACACACTTTTTTATTTTTTATGAATGATTGGAACAAATTTTTGAAAAGTTTTAATCACAATTAAGAGACTTGGTAAGGTTTTCACTCAAGAGTAATTGAAGAAATGCTTGCCCAATCTTTCATCTCATAATTTTGGAAACTTAAACATCAAAAGTTTAATTTGAGTTTACCATTGACTATTCTCATTCACATCTATCGGGAGGAGGAGTTACAACCATTGATTAAAAATTGTTTTTTTATTTTGATGGGCCGTACATATTTTACATCATAGGCACAAATCACAAAATAGATATTTAATACTTATTAAAATACAAAGCCTAAGTATACTTTGTTACACAAATATTACATTACGTATAGAATGGATATATTGAAGAATCCAAATATTCAAAAGTCCTTAAGAGTATTGGAAATCAATACATTAGATTGATTATAACCCATTTCTTTTGATTCTTTGAAAAAATTAACAAAAGTTGATGATTGTAATTTTAACTCATAGAACCACACACATAAGCCAATATATCTAGTAGTTAGGCTGGGGTCCCTCTCCCATAAGTAGGTCACATGGTTCAAAGTATTGTATATCTCTTTAGGAAATGTAGGTTCTTGCACATTAAGGAAGGGTATCTCAAGGATATGTCTGGCAAGGGTGTATGTTGAGGGCAGTTGTGTCCCAAGGATATGTATGAAAAAGGTATATATATAAGGCCTACTAGGAGTATGAGTTACTAGTTAATAATAATAATAATAATAATAGATGAAAAAAAAATTCCAAATCATATATTCATATCACTTTTTCATAGATTAGTTTCAAAGCATTTAAATACAATACTATAATTCCTTTTAATAATATATGAAAATTAATTTTTAAAAATTCAAATATGCTTTCATATGTGAATTTATTTTTCAGTCCATGTATCATATATGCAACTTGCTAATACCAAGATTATAAATTAATATTATGAATATTGTTAAAGTCAGAACTAAAAATATTAATAAATTTAGTAAGCATGTGGTTTGATTCATATTTTATTTTAGCAGGCTGAAAAGAGCCTACATACATTTATTTTCGGCTTGTGGTGCACTTAATGTATGTTAAATTTGCTACAAAATTGGGATGTGGTATTTTTTATTTTATTTTAATAGTTTTGGATGACTAGAATGGTGTAGGCCTCACAGTAGGTGAAACTTGAAGATACTTGTTTGCATTTGATAGTGGAGCCCACTCTCATGGACAAGTTCTACATGTTACACTAATATAGCTTGTTGTATGTGTATCAGGTCCCATGTGTATGTCATTTTTTGGGCCCACATGTACTTTACAATTAGTTTGAATGATAGTGAGCCCAAAAATAAGATTGTGGCTCACAATCATTGTAATTCTACTTGGTATGACTAAATGTTTAATATATGTCTATGGGACCCACATGTCATTTTGTTGGGCCTGTTAGAGGTTTTTATATTTCTATTGATATAATTTCAATGTAAGAACCAAATATATGGGGACATATATCTACATGGTATTACTATTGCTTGAGAGAAGTGAGCTGGCTTGAGATGATAGGAGATGAGATATAACTTGAGCTTATTTGAGTTAAGTTGAGATGACCCTAGATTCATCTAAAGTACCACTAATAATGAGATATGGAGATATCACTTCATCTTAACCTAGCTCAAATAACAGGAATATGGCTCATCTTAGCTCATCTCATCTCAAGTCATCTCACCCCATCTCATGCACCAATAATACATTGTAGAAGAAGAGATGCAAACTAGTGTATTTCAATCTAGCAAATACAAGAGAACTCATCTTGAACTCATTAGATACCTTTTATGTCTCTATCTATAGCCTACCAATTTGCAACTAAACGCAACATCTTTAACCAATGCTTTTCTCTTTTTTTTAAATGGTTAGGAAACATGAAGAAGGGGAGCCTTGGCACAATGGTAAAGTTGTTGTCATGCGACCTTGTGGTCACGGGTTCAAGGCTTAGAAATAGCCTCTTGCAAAAAAGTAACGTAATGTTGCGTACTATAGACCTTTGTGATCCACAAACATAAGCGAGAGCTTCATGCACCAAGGATGCCCTTTGGTTAGGAAACATGAAACCTGTTGACATATTAGTAAATGTATTAATACATTTTTAGAAATAATCCTACATTGTATCATTTGTAAAAAAAAAATTCTCATGATCTAATCCTCCTTTAAGGCCACTGTTAAAAATTATGTTGTCATTTAGTCTAGTCTTTTTATCAGGCAATGAAAAATATTCCATCAATTCTTAATAAGTGTCTCCAAAACACTTGTTGAAATCTTGAGAAAGTTCTCTACATCATGGCTCACTTGAAAGATTCAAATTACCTTAGTCTCTTTCACATAGCCGGGAAGCCAACAAAAAGTAATTTCAAGTTTTGATATTTGAAAAAAAAAAGAAGGAAAAATGAAATGTGAAACCCTAGACATAGTGGAGGTCTAGCAATTAGAGATTTGGCAACAGTGAATACAACTTCCATAGTAAAATTTGGATGGAGAATTTTGAAGGACTCAAATTCCATTTAGCCAAATTCATGAAAGCATAATACCTTGGTAAAGAATTTTTTTTCTGGATGCCACCCCAAATATAACTGATTTAGCAATGTGGCAAACTATTTTGAAAGCTAGAGAGCATCTTAGAAAATGCATAAAATGGAAAGTGGATCGTGAAGCAGCATTAAGTTGTGGACCAACAATGGGACCGAAAGAGCATATAATAACGTTTAGTGGAAGCATTATCTATCCCACAAGGCATATACATGATCAATTGGAATAAAGTGTGCAACCCTAGAGGTAGTCATGGTTTAGGAATGAGTGACTTCATAGCTCCCATGATAAAACTTAGTTTGGGAGTCATGAAGGACTCAAACTCCATTTTGCCAAATTCTTGAAAGCATATACAATAGTATAGACAATTTTTTTATGTCATCCTAAAAATAATTGATTCAACAATGTTTAAAGCTATTTTGAAAGCTAGAGAGCATCTTAGAATAGGCATAAAATAGAAAGTGGGGTTGTGAAGTTGTGTTAAATTTGTCGTCTGACAATTGGACTGATTCTGAAGCGTTTATATAAGAATTTCGTGGGTATCTTTAAAGAGAAGACAACTAAATAGAGACCATGAGCAGGCTTTTCGTCCAAAATAGGAGAGAATGAGAGAAAGAAAAGATTTTTAGTGTCATACTTAACAAAGTGGAAGATGATGAAATCATATGGGCACATAGTAAGAATAGACAATTTAACATCAACTCAACTTACCATCTTATCATGGAGGTGGTCAATTAACTCGAAGCATTTGGGGGAACAAAAGTGATCTAAAAGTTAACGAATGCTTTTATATTATAGCACATAATAGATTATCAACCCTCTCAAACCTTCTCTAGACTTTACCACAAAACTAAATGTGTCCTAGATGCACATAAAAGTTAAAACCCCTTTACATGCAATTGCAAAATATGATAAGATTACCACACTTTGGACACTATTGAAATTGACATTAGAGTCAATATAAATAAATAATAGCTCTCTCCAACAAGCAAAAACATAATGGATTGATCCTAAACATTTTAGAGGAAGAATGAAAAGTCTAACAACATAAGCTTGCAACTATCTTGCATAGAATATATGGAAGAATATGAATGGAATGGTGCATAATGTTACACAATTCACATATTAAAATCTCAAAGCTACATGGATGGCTGAAATGGCCAACTGTAACAACTGCACAGAAAAACGAAAAAAAAAAAAAAAATCACTTAAACTAAAGGGGGGCCAGAATTGATACTGGCACCCCCCCACCACATGACAGACCCATTGGGTCTGTGTTTTCCCAAAACCCAACAGGAAAAAAGAAAGAAAGAAAGAAACCCGATGAGAGGAAAGAAAAGAAAGGGAAGAAGGAAAGGAGAGAGAGGGAAGAGAGGGAGGAGAGAAAGGAGAGGAAGGAGAGAGCCGCTGGAGAAGCCTGCCACTCCGACGAGCAGAGAAAACGGGGGTTAGGGCTTTTGGGTTTTCTGGCGAATTAGAGCCATCTAGCCCATTCTAGAGAGGAAAAAATACTGCTGAACATGGGGAAGGTAAGATCTACAACACCCAACTGTTGATTTGTGGTATTTTGCTAAATTCTTGCGTTTTCACCCTAGATCTAGAATTTCGGATAATCCAACCGTCCAATCTCCAATCCAAGTGTAGGGATAGGTAATTTAATTCATGATGAAGCTTTGATCATCCAAAAATTTTAGATTTAGGCTGAATTTTGATCAAACGATCTCAGCCGTCCGATCGGGTACTGTTCACACAGTAACCTTTTGATGTCTGATCGACAATCAGACACCACAAACGAGTTCTAGAGCACTGGAATTGCTAGGATATGGCACAAATTGAAAGTTTTAGACTGAAATTGATCTAAAAATCTAAATTGTTTGATTGGACAGTAAGAAAATAAGGACCTTGCACGTTTGATTGGTGGTTAGACACTACCATGGTGTACCTTAGCCTTTAATAAGTTACGATACTGAATTTTGATCAAACGATCTCAGCCGTCCGATCGGGTACTGTTCACACAGTAACCTTTTGATGTCTGATCGACAATCAGACACCACAAACGAGTTCTAGAGCACTGGAATTGCTAGGATATGGCACAAATTGAAAGTTTTAGACTGAAATTGATCTAAAAATCTAAATTGTTTGATTGGACAGTAAGAAAATAAGGACCTTGCACGTTTGATTGGTGGTTAGACACTACCATGGTGTACCTTAGCCTTTAATAAGTTACGATACTTAGAAAATTCAGGATGAGACCTCTTAACGATGAAACACCCGTACTATGGAATTAAGCACTGTCACTTCGCCTTATAACGACTAGTGTCGGTGACTAACTTAGAGGAAACTTTGATATTAGAAAAGCTAAGAGAGGCCCCAAGGTCGTATAACTTAATATGTTTTCGTGTACTTTACAGAGGCGTGATTGATTTGGGAGTTCGTACGCGAATTGAGGAAAGTATTCGCGTTAGTGAACTAGAAGAGCACCAATTGAGGTAGGTGGAATTGAGATTGCTAAGATTTTTGCTATATATGTATTTGTATATGTAATTTGAGCATTGAAACAAGTCTTTTCAATTTATATGAAAAGCAAGATGAATGTGCATGATAAAATCTAACCATGATTAAACTATTCATGCAAAAGCTATATATTATCATGAAATATGTGAGAAAACATAAGACTGATATCAGAAAATTGTGAGTTGGCTCGTAAGAGCGAAAGGGGTCGTTATGATGTGGGCGGGCCATGGAGTCGTTATGATGTAGGTAGGCCCCCGGGCTGGACGAGCTACCAGTTCCTGACTTGACGAGTTACCAGTCCCTGGGGTTGTAACCCCATTGTTTGGGGAGTTTGACGCATCCTGAGGAGTCGTTATGATGTGGGTGGACCACGAAGTCGTTACGATGTGGGCGGGCCTTCGGGCTGGACGAGCTACCGGTACTTGGCTAGACGAGCTACCGGTTTCTCAGGAGTAAAGCCTTGAGGTGTGTCTTTGAGTTAGTGTGTCTTTGGGTTTAACCCATTGCGTTAACTCACTGAGCCAAAGAAGATAATATCGTCTGTTGTGTACCTGAGACACACGACAACGCATTGGTGGTTGTTGATGTGAAATGGCTCGTATGAGCAAAGACTAGTATCAGGAAATGAAAATGAGTAGTGAGTTGACATGTGACTGCATGCTTGCATTTCAAGAATATATTTTAGTACTAATGCATTGATGTTTTTCATCTTGGCATGAATTTATGATGTTTAAATTATAATTGAATACTAGCTGCATGTTCTAGTATGGACAAGTTAAATTATGTAGAATATCATGATTTTGTATATATATAATTGCTTCTTATTCCACCTACACAAACGCAAGTTTGCTGAGATATTGTATTTGTTTACAATATCTCAGAGTAGAGGATTCCCAAGAAGTAGGAGCTTGTTGGCCGGAGCACACCGACGAAAAGCTCTTGACTTGGGCAGGTAATGATTGGTTTCTGTCTGAAGTCTTTTATTTGAGATGAGAGAGAGAGAGAGAGAGAGAGAGAGAGAGAGAGAGAGAGAGAGAGAGAGAGAGACTGCCATTATGTGTGTGTGTGTGTGTGTGTGTGTGTGTGTGTGTGTGTGTGTGTGTGTGTGTGTGTGTGTGTGTAATTTTGGAGAGATGTGTACCTTATGTGATTTGGTTGTGGTGTGGAGTTCCTGGTTATGATTTGGTTTGTTTTGATTTGTCTTTATTTGGGCAAATGTATGAAAAGGAGACAGAGTCTCCATTTATATTTTAAAATTGTCAAAAATGTTTATCAGGTACTTCGCAATGACATGCGTTAAATGTCATATGTCCGAAAAATAGAGGAAACTCTGCCTGATTGTCGGTAGAAATGAGCGCTCATTTCACCGAGAATCCTTGTTTTTTATAAAAGTAAAAATGACACTCGGGGTTTTTCAAAGCGAATTTAAAAGAAAAGATTCTTCAGCATTTGTTTACGCTTTAAAAATGATTTTATTAGAACTGAGCTCTCTAAGTTAATGTCTCTTGGATTTTAAAGTGTTATGAAAACCCCAGGGCATCACACCAACATGGATGAAACAAATGTGGGATACAAAGAGGATGAACAAATCTTAAGCAGATCAAAATAAACAAGTATCAATGAAAAGTATGACAAAATAGTTTGGTGAAATGGGAACCATCATAGCAAGAAGATTATTATTGAGTTTCCATGGGACTTCAAAAGGAAACCCAAGGAGGGAGGCACTAGAGAGATAACTACAATACATAAGGACAAACGCACATCATGTTTCTTCTAATACATCTTTAACCAAATGATAATGTTGTTGAATGACTTCCACTGTATGAGGGCCTAAAAATTGAATTTGAACTCAATCTTCAAAATGTTGATGTGCCAAGGGACTTAGTGATGAAGGCACTAAACCACTAGAAATCACTGACTTGGCATACATTGATGAGGAAAGAGTACTTAAATCTAATATTAAGATGGAGCAACCAAATGAGAGCTACATAATGAGCAAGGGAACATAGTAGCTGATGTTTTAGGTAATTATGTAGTTTTAGAAACCCTCTTGACTATATTTTGAATTTATTGAAGGATGATCATAGTGGCACATGGGTGCAGAGATTTATTTACATTTTATCTAATATATTAGTCTTTCTTTCACCAAAGAAAAGATAAAGAAATAAACCTCCCCAAATTTAATTAAAGCAAGGGACTTACACTACTTTATCTTGATTGTCTTAACCAAGGCACCTGTAACTATATTACACTCTTGTGTGCCAATAGTTCAGGGAGGTAATGACCCAAGAGATTTCTATACTTGGGAACCTTGTGCTCCATAGCATTTGATTCGTCTATCATTCAATCTCCTAATCACTTTATCTGAATCTCCATTTACTTGCAATGACAAATTTTTTAAATCTTTAGCCAAATTTAACTCATCAGTCTACTATTGTCACATTGATAGTTTGCTCATGGACAGAAATACTACATAGTATAATAAAACTTCCAATAGAATCTCTAACAATCATCTAATCCCTAGAATTCCAAGATTTCATGAGAAGCACCATTAAAGTTTATATTGCATTTTAATGGTTCTTAAAATTCACTTATAATGCATTATTCTATTCTACTTTTCAATAAGAACCAACTAAGCTGCATGAGTAGTAATCTAGAGAGTGCTAGTTTATCATTCCAAACTACAAAATGAATCTTCAATAATTTCTTTAGAATTATTTCCTAAAATAACAAGATTAGGTAATGTCCCTTTCCACCTTTTCTCTTAAAGTTGGATTTTGTGGTATGAAAGTAAAACATGCAAAGCAATCAATATGCAATGGAAAATTCTTGAAAGAGATATCATATTCAAGTAACCAAGCAAATTAGAAAGATGGCTGCTAAGTGTGGCATAGCAGCGCAAGAGTGAGTCTCAATCATGATTGAGTTTCAAATTTCTCTAATGTGTGTTGAGTGTGTGTTCACCATTCAAAAAAATGTGAGTTAGAAAGATTAGGTAGTCTATCAAAAAGTAATTGTCATAAGAAATATCTGACCTTGTGTTGAATTTCAAACCCAAAATTTTCTACGAATTTCTATTTGTGACTAACAATTTCTAAGTGCATGTCCTGCTTATGATGTGCGATATGGATCATGAATTTCTGGTGCTTGCATGTACTTCAGATGTGCGACAATTAATTAGTGCAATCTATGCAACTACTGTATAAAAATAAGTGCTTGTATCTGCACATGTCACAGTTTAAAACCTCGAAATTTTGAATTGAAAGTGGAGGAGTCAAATTAACTTGAACCGGCTCATTGGTGACTCAAACAAACTCCAAAGCAATTTAAAATAAAATTTGTTAAATTTTAATGTATATTAAACAAACTAATATTTAACACATCACAAACTATAGGGGGTTTAACGATGACTTTGAGATCTGGAGATAAAAAAATAGCGTCAACTTATGCAACTGACATACAGCCAGTTCTAGTAGTGAATGGTTTGATGTCAAGTTTAATTAACTCAGACGAGTTTTCCAGTTGACTCCAAGTTTTTAAGCTATCGTGTACATAAAAAATTGTCAATTCACCTATCTAGAGTACCAAAGCCTTGTAGCACAATGGCATACAACGGTGCATCTAGTGCCTAAGTAGTTGGTGATCTAGACCTACATCCTATCAACACATCCTAGATCGTCTATGCTAGACTGGCTAATGTTAGCTTCTATTATCCTATAGTTAGAAGAGGAAGATGGCTTAGATAGATCTAAAAACAAGGGATAAAGTTTGAAAAATCCAACCAAGAAGATTTTGGTATAAAGATCTAATCTGTGGCCCAGAACATGGACAATTTGAGCTACAACTATTTGAGCCCTACTCTAGACTTTTAGAGGGTGTGTCATTGAGAGAAAGGTGTCAAAACTCAAAATGCAAACATAATGCTAACTTTGTTTAAATGACTTACTCGGACAAAATGTGGAGAGTACTCGAATAATGAGGAAAATGTAACATTACGATAATATATTACATTTTTAGTTGATAAAAACCCTTTTTTCTCCTGGCCTTTTGGCGCAACAGTAAAAGTTGTCGTCATGTGGCCTTAAGGTCATGGGTTCAAGGCGTGGAAACAGCCTTTTGCAAAATGCAAGGTAAGGCTGTGTACTTTAGGCCCTTGTGGTCTGCCCCTTTCCCGAACTCCGCATAAGCGGGAGCTTCATGCACCGGAGCTAATCTTTTGTCAAAATTCTATGTGGGCAAGATGCCAAATGGGTAAAGTCCCAAATTTAAGTCGACTCGCTGCTTTTTTATACCATGATAATTAAGACTAGTAAGTTGCAGAATAACTATTGACAAAGATAAGTGACTAGAATACAACACTATAGCAGGCACACGTAGTCGCCACTTCTAAGTGAATATGGCTTTGGATATCTCATAAAGGATGTACCGTCAAATACAGAAACGGTTTATATACAAATACAAGCTTTCCAACTGATTGTTTCTCGTAATCAGCAGTTCAACTAAGAAGATACCAGAGTAACTGAGTCCACACATGTTTTGGAATACTAGACATCAAAGCTGAATTAATCTGGTGAAACGGTTGATCATTCAGAGGTGGGCAGCTTAATGCAAAAGTTGTGAGACTTGTCGTATTATTGTGCTGGACTACCATTCCTTGTTAAGAACTCTTATTTTTCCATTTTGTCAGTGCTACCACCTCATTTTTATTTTATTTTATTTTTTGGATCCAACATATTTGCTAATTCGGCCTCTTCAAATGTACTTGGTTTCAAAACTCACTATTGGAAATCTCTTATGAGCTCACCGTCTAGTTTACAACCGTAAGAAAATGAAAGCTATGTATGAAGGGGATCTAATGGACACCGAATCAAATAAACTTCCTGGATGCACGCATAAATACAAGAAAGAGGGCCTGCATTTGGTTTCAAATGGATGGCATTCGAGCAGAGAGCCTTTTTTCTGTCTTACACCGCCCATTGTACAACCAAATAGGGATCTGATAAACAAGATTTTAGAGGGACCCCTTGGAGGTGAATTTGGTACCTTCTAACATCTGGTTTAGGCTGAACTAGATGAGTGTCTTGGATTGTTGAAAAAAAAGAAGAAAAAAAAATGTGGGCAAAGAGAGAGAGGAATGTATATGGTATTCTCAGAAGTATTAAGGAGCTTATGTTATGCATTTTTTCCTACTTTTTCAAATATTCAAACCGTTCATTTTTTTGGGCCTTATCTTAAAGGCTAGCCCCACGGCACGAAGCTTCCACTTATGCGGGGTCCAAGAAAGGGGAGGACCACAAGGGCCTAAAGTACACAGCCTTACGTTGCATTTTGCAAGAGGCTATTTCCATGCTTTGAACCTGTGACCTTAAGGTCACGCGACGATAACTTTTTTGGCCTTATCCTGATGTCCCATGTACCAAAACCAAGATTTAAAGGATAATCCTGAAATCCACTTTCTAAGGACTATTTTTTGCTGTAAAGAGGACGATGTAAAAATAAAAAATAAATATATGAAACTCTCTATGTAGAACACCATCTATTTTACCAAAAAAAGGAAAAAAGAAAAGCCACTAAGAGTGGGTCTCATAGGAATTTTTGAATCTGGGTTTTGGTCTCTAGGTTATCAAGATGAGGCTGAATTGATCGCATGGGCTCTCCTTGAATTATGTAGCTATGTACTTCAAAGGCTTAAAGAGTTATTCTGTCAGACGCTGCTTTAGATTCTATGGGCCCACACTGGCTCCCTTCCGCTTCAATCCATTGGAAAGAGGAAAGTGGATCCTTGAGTTCACCATGGGTCGCGTTTTGCATGTTCTACAGGCCCTTCTTACATCCAGTGGACTGATGTTTGAGAGGCGGCTTTCCTTTGACTGATTGCATCAAGATGATTAAGAACACAATACAAAGGGCGAGCAAGGCTGAATTCTCACTGGTTTAAAGTGGTAATCCTGTGATGATTAAGCGTCATCTAACTACGATGATATGGCACTATTGAGTGAGTCTGCTGCACCTACCTTAACCCGTCAAGTGATCAAACCAAAGTGAAGCTGACAAACATTCATTTGATATGGTTGTGAAACGGGTCTTTGGGTTACAAATGGAAGGCACATTCATGTGGCAATCATTTCTCTTTGGCACTTAGCCAATATCTCTCTGACCTAGTGGATCCACGAGATTCTTGATACCATCATAAGATAGTCAATGGAAAAGAGACTGAAATAAAGGGGTGGTTCATATAATGGATGGGCGTCATTTTCCAAAAAATATGTGAGGGCTCACAAGTAAGATTCCACCTGTTCAATGATTCAGACCACTGCATATCTGCTTGCCTTTTGATTAATCGTGAAGTATGTTAACATCGTAACAATGAAGTTTCTGATTCATCTCCTAAGCCTTACTACTGATAGAGCATGCTCAAAGCTTCCACTAAGGGGGCAACGTGAAACCCCTCATCGTTGCACTTAAATTTATGCTTGTCACTTTGAATTCTAACAGGGGACAGTAATTAAGAATTCGTCAGAGCTGAAGGAATATGGAAGTTTGATGGAGGAGAATCTTGATATTATGGTCCATGCTAGCAAGCCTAACGAATATAGGGTTTTTTATTAAGCTGGTCGCTTTTTGTTACACTTCTTTCCATGCTAGAGAAAGAAGAAAAGAGCCTCTACGATATAGAAGCATGCCCCTATCTCAGTGACAGCCAAGAATTGGAGAGAGAGAGAGAGAGAGAAGCAGGAACTTTTTGCAGTCTACAAGTTACTTTTCAAAGGAAAACTCTCTCATTTATCTTGGGGCCTTGAAAATTTTCTTCTTCCGTATCTACAGGTTTTACAGCCACTTCTAATCTTTTTGCCAAATTTTTATATTTTCCAAGGTTGACGATGAACTTCTTAATATTTTTACATCGTCGTCACCATGATCTTTCTAAAGTTTTGCGCCAATCCGTTGTAGGAATATATCTTTTTCAATCTCTAGGGGCAAAAATATCGGCCAACAGAAGTCACTTTTCAACTTCAAATTACATCATTTTCCAAGGCACTCTTGTTATTTAAGGTTGTGCTGCCAAAATCTTCATGTCTCTAAGATGCTTTTGAATCTTTGTACTTCCATATCTTGCAACAGCTGTTCATTCATTTCAAGAGTACCCTGCCAACTTTCTAAATTCTCGAAGATTGATGAACTCCCCAATATTTTCACCTTTTCTTGATTTATTTATATTATTTTTTTAAAGAAAATTTATTTAAATTTTTAGTTGTTAGTGTGACCTTCCTAAGTTTTTAGGAGAGTTGTATACACGCATATACATATATAAAGTATAGCGAATACACTTAAAATTGGATTGAAGAGGGCAAATAGTAGATGAACACAGATGATGATCTTTTCGTGTTATTGCAACTCTAGCCATGGTCAACATTATGCAAAGATCCAGAAATAGCTTATACTCCACATATTGTTTTTCTGTAAACAATCTGATTATATTTTAATTCTGCTACTAGTACTAGAGAAAATCACTATTCATAGGAAATCCACGTTTGTGAAAAGTGTCTTTGGACATATAAGGATGGCAATGGGGTGGGTTAAATTGTTTCCCCCGTCCACACCTACTTGGGCTAGGGTAGGGCAGGAAATTGGTGATTTGCATCTGTGGTGGGCTAAAAGAATGTGATCTGAGGTCGGTGCAAAGTAGTGAACAAAACTTGGCGATCTGTCTTGCATTGTTCAACTTCTATAAGTGGTAGAATTTTCCATTTTCCCATATATATCTCATTGAATATTGTCAAGAGATTAGATATTGACCTATCCACCTCTGCCCCACCTTATCCCATAATAGTTGACGGGGCAAGGGCAAGTCAATGTAGGTTTTTTACAGTATGCACCGCCCCATAATGGGTTGCAAATCTTAGTGACTTAGGATGGGGCGGGACAAGTGAAAACCCATTGCATTCTAATGGACATCCCTGATTGTAGATTATATTATTCCTAAATGATGGTGCATCTTGCCTTCATTAAGTTCCTTTCATTTGGGGGAAGACAATGAGAATTTTTACTGTTTGATATATGCAGATAGCAAGCAAGTGGGTCTTTCTCTCCTAACAAATCATATAGTAATGGAGGGTTAGGATTCCATGGCTGCCTATTTTTTTCATCTAGGAAAATATTAGTTGTCTAAAGATTAAAAATTCCTTCAAAAAGAAAAGGAGTTATATTTTATATGCTTTGGAGCACCTGCCCCTACTTTTTCTCGAATGAATCATAAGTTTCTACATTTTCAAATTCAAAGCATTTTTTAACAAACTAATGTGAATTTATATGCTAAAAAGTGTAAATTTCACAAATAATTTGTTAGATTCTCACGTAGTATTTATAAACTTAGTTCAAAATTCAAATGAAAAGCTTAAACTCATACACAAAAATGATTTGCCAAATTTTATGAATATTTGGCTAGCCAATTTGTTTTTGAGTCCAAACTTTGTGGCTATGGTCAAAAGAACTCAAAACGCGAGAAATGGGTTTAGCTACTAATACAAGCTTCTCTATGCATCAGGGGAGATGGTGTTACAACCAAAAGTATCTACTTGGGAAAAAATATTGATTAGGGTATCTCCTAATTTATAAGAATGGTAACCCATTTAGGACCATCTAGAGAGCCTACTGAGGCAGAAAACAAGACCACTATCAGATGCAAACAAAATAAGACAGGGATCATCGTCTAAAACCCTCAAATGTCCACATCCCACAGATCTATGCTCTAGCACTAGCTGTACATGATCTGGTTCAAGGAAGAAAAAGAAACCTAAACCAGATTATTAGTTTGACAACTCAGTCATAGTAATCCACTCCTAAAGGCAAATACTATATTTCAAAGTATCAAGCTCCTACTTTAAAACTAAGTAAGGCTACATTTTCGATTGTTGAGTGGTCTTACACAATGAAAGCCTGCATATCCTAAAGCATTTCATACGAGGGAATGGTCCTTCTCAAATCACCAAAAGCCCAAACCTTCTACAAATTGACTACTTATCAATTGATAGTAGCTTTTTCATAGTAACAACATGTGGCATGCTCTTAGAGATCCAGTGTGCTAGATATTTGATTACTATATTTTCATGTTTTGCAAGTACTAAGAGAAGGACAAGTCTTACATTCCAAATATGTAACCATTGAGCCCTCAATACTTGGAAATTTCTTATTCATTTTCTTTTATAAGAGTTGGATCATGAAGTTTGGTTCCACACAACTTCAATCATGTTTCTTTCCTTCTTAAGTCTTAGTGGGTTTGCATGCTTTTGAGCTGGAGAAGAAGTCCTTAGCATTCTTTTTTCATGCATAATGAATTTTTTTTATGTCTAAACTATTCTTCATGTTCTTCAAAAATAGTTTAGATCTAAGAAAAATTCATCATTAAAACATACATTAACAGCATCTAGTAAATATGGATTTTGATTCCTAGCCTATCTAAGCCATTCAAATATGATGAATAGCTTAGATCTACAAAACAAAGCTTTACCACCTTTGGAAAAATGGATATGGATTTCTTTCTTCCAATAGTGTGTACGAAGTCCATAGCATTCTTTTTTCATGCATAATGAATTTCTTTTAAACCTAAACTATTCATCATGATCTTCAAAAATAGTTTAGATCTAAGAAAAATTCATCATTAAAACATACGCTAACAGCATCTAGTAAATATGGATTTTGCTTC
This sequence comes from Warburgia ugandensis, assembly GCA_035236585.1. Taxonomy (NCBI): domain Eukaryota; kingdom Viridiplantae; phylum Streptophyta; class Magnoliopsida; order Canellales; family Canellaceae; genus Warburgia; species Warburgia ugandensis. The sequence continues at coordinate 6,620,044 of CP141136.1, forward strand.
CTAGCCTATCTAAGCCATTCAAATATGATGAATAGCTTAGATCTAGAAAACAAAGCTTCACCACCTTTGAAAGAATGGACATGGACTTTTCTCTTTCAATAGTGTGTACTCCTATCAGGAGTCTAGGACTCTTCCTAGAAATGTATATTATATATCGAGGAATGCTAGGACAAAGGCCCTAAGTGGACCTTGGCTAGAAGTGCCCAACATGTCACATTAAAGGAGCTCACCTTTGAATAATCTGACCCGTTCATCTCATTGTTATAGATTTAGATAACTAGTAGTTCAAACAAATAATAATTGGATAATCCTTGCACATAAAAAGACTACACTTTTCATCACAAAGATTAATAGTTAAAAAATTTATATAACAACAATGTAAATTCAACTATGAAAAATATGGTTTCTACGATGCTAGAGTCATCCAATCATCACGAGTTTCTATTGATAGTTACTCAAAGCCGAAGCAACAAGATGAATGAGACAAATGTTGTGTGCTTCTGGATAAGGTCCACTTAGGCTTTCATCCTCTTAATCCTCACTACATCATGTTCTATTTCTCTCTCTAGGTTCATTAGCATGCTTGGCAACTAAATAGCAGCAGGGAAGCAATACCAATGTTCCATTAACTACAAATAGCATAAAATGTCCATTAAAAGTGAAAGCAAGTAGTTATGAAAAAACTTTAATCTAACCCCATTCGAGAGGATGTTTTCCACATCATTCTCTCTTCCATAAGTGTTGAAGACTTCACTTTAGATGGAATGAGGACCATCTCTTTGGTTTTTGGTCAGCTCCATTATTGTCTTCTAGAGTGACGATCATTTCAAAGCCTCCAAGAATAAAAGCATGCCTTAAAGAATTATTCCTTTCCTATTTTGATGAAGCTCTTACAATTAGATCTCTCATATGTTATATGCATGGTGAATAGGTTTTGCATTATATATGAGGATATAAAATTAGTGCTTCTCTCATATTTGATAAGCAAATAATTCTAAGAGATGGTAAAATCAAAGAGGACTTATGCTTTCTCCATGCATTGCATCTTGCTTTGACAATGATAATTATCATTTTAATCCAAGGAAATAAGAAAAAAAAAATGCATCATTTTCTCAAAAGAGTAAAACAATTGAAAATTTGCTAAAATGATGTTTTTTGTTGTTTTTGACTCTCCCAATTGACTGGAGGATCAATTGCCCTAAAATCACTTATTTTATTTAAAATTTTATGATTTATAAAGGGTATTTTAGTAAAATATGAAAGTCTCTCCTTTTTGTTTTCAATTTTTCAATCTTTTTATAGCTTTCTCATATTTTAGCCAAATTTATTATTCATACTTGAATAAGCAAACACAACTTAGACAACTATAACATATTGGTCCCAAGAGGGAGAGGAGAAGGGGGGGTTGAATGGGCCCTAATTCTGACTATGAAAGTTTTTCAAAAACTTGAAATTCAAATGCACTTTGACTAATAAGGATAAAGAAGAATGCACTACAAGATGTTAGCTACAAGAATTTATAGAGGTTCCTCTAACCAACCAATGCACCTACTTGTCTCTTAATCCTACTTTGGGTTTTGACTAATGTTTGCAGGATTTTACAACCCAAGTAATTTAGTGATGGTCACTAAACAAGGACAAGTACACTTGCAAAAGCACTTCCTCTTATAAGACTTGGAAACAAAGTTCCAATTAGAGAATCCCCTCTCAAATACAAAGAAGTGGAATTGAGATAGTGGTGAGAATTCAAAAATTACAATAAGGAAACTTGGATTCATATTAGATGTAGGAGCTTGACTAACTTTTGAGATAGTCGGTGGTTGAAAAATAGTAGACTTAGAAGTGATTTTAGAGAACCTTAAGAGTCACTACTTTAAATAAGGGTATGGTCAAAGCCTTCTATCAAATGAAAGATAATACATCGGTGTGGGACTTTGTAACAATTTGAAGACGTTGAAACTATAGAATATTTGAGCACTCTTCCACATAAGGTGATAATACTTAACAAATCTAGTGTTGGATAGAGCTGGGAGTCAAATTGGAGGGGCCCTAGATTGAATTTGACCAGGATAGTTGTTACTTTTGACAGTTTGTAAAGAGCGTAGAGGATGGGAGGGACCATCTAGATACTTTATGTGTAGCTGACAATGGGTTAGTAGCTCATTTAGTAATCCACCTTATATAGACCACTAAACTGTGGAACTATGTTCTTGATGCATCCAATATGCCCTAAGTGCTACCTGCATCTATGATCCAATTCATGGCTCAATGGCATGTACATAAATCCACTAGAAGAAACAATAATCTATGGAACTTGGTTGTAGCTACTACTACATAGATCATGTGAAAGGAAAGAAATGCTATATGTTTACAAGGAGAAGGAGCCCTTAGTACATTATTCAAGAGCAAATTATGTCAACAATCTGCTTCTAAGCTTCAACTATCAAAGAATTTAGTGGCTAAAAAGCCAATGAAGTTAGAAGAGCTTGGGAGGTTATTAGACTGTTAAAGATAAACCTAGTCCTAATAGACTTCATCTCATCTAACATCATTAAACTAAACTCTAATGGGGCATGTTTTGGGAACTATGGGGAATCAAGTGTTGGAATTTGGTGAGAAAGGAACATGGAGTCAGGAGTCAGGAGTCATACTATTAGACATGTGTGGCCTTCTTGGCTTGGTCACTAAAGGAGATTCCAAGAATGTTTTGGGTGGCTCACTCAAAAAAGAAATCCATTTAGGAAGGATTGATTTCCTTTATTCTCTACGAAGTTGTATATTAATGTAGACCATGTATGAATTGCCAATCCTAAAAAAAGCATTAACAAGAGGAGTGCATCTTCAACAACTTAAGGAGATAGTCTTTTGACATGGGCAAGGTATGGAGAACCGGATTCTAATATTGAAAAAGCAAATTTGTTTTTCTCTAGTGCTCCTATTGGAGACCTACGCAATTCACGTTTTGTTTGTTTCAAAACAATTTGATCAGTTTATCACTATGATATATAATGAAGTTTGGATGTTTATAAGAGCTTCTGCTTTCTTTTTCTAGTGTTGGATCATCAGGATCTAACTTGAATAAAGGCCTTATTACCATCCTAAAAAAAATTAAAAGCACACGCCCCCCTTCTTTTCCATGCATAGTTATGGCCTTTTGTAAATGCAAGCCATTCACCATGATCGGAATAGCTTAAATTTATGCATATTGGATGCTTCTATCCTTCTTTGAATAAAAATCATGACCATCACTTGTAGAAAATCAAGATTCAAAAATCCAAAGTGGTCAGAATCATCTAAATGCATTGATCTCACAGGTGCCAAACAAGATGAACAATTACATCTTCAAAAAAATGCTCTATAGTGGCATGTACCTTTCCACAAGCCATTAAATTGTGCACTTTGAGGAACCTTTTTTTAGCAAATGTGCCAACTTTGGAAACTTTAGTGCCTAGAACTGGTTTTCATGTAGCAATTTTCTTGCTATGCGTTTCTATAGAAAATTCAGTAAAAAAATTAATTTTGTTGCAATAATACAATTGCATATTTTCTTATGCTAAAGTTGCATTAAAAGTGACCAAAGTCATCAATAAGTCAAAGTACTATAGAGTCTTTTCTATCTTTTTTTTTATATAGTGCAATTACATATATTCTTAGAATCCCATAATAGGTGTACATGCTCTTTTCTTGAGAAAAAGTAAGTATATTTTAAGTTGAGGAGAACATCCCTTTAGATAACCTTACATCAGGATTGAGTTGATCATAGATAAAAAACAAAAAAGAAACAAACAAAGATAATCCTAAACTAGATGCCTTTCACCATCAATGAAAGAAGAATTAAGCCTTCTCTAGCAAGAAAGTCAGCATGCTCATTAGCTCATCTAGGAGAACGAATAAAATAGGCGTTCAAAGCAATAGTAAGTTTAATCTTGTTAGTAAAATGTCAAAATTGATAGGTGTACATGCTCTTGGTGTGAGAGATGTGCATGCCTGTCTTTTTCATGCATGACAATTTTGTTTTGTAAATCTAAGCCATTCATTATGTTTTCCATACCAAATGTAGATAACCCAATAAAAATCTATGCATTTGAGTGCCTCTAATCACTTATTTTCACGGTTCGAAAAGATTAACAAAAATGAATGGTTATTGTTTCCTGTTAATGAGACATAGGTTAAAAATCTCTAATGAACATGAAATTTGATATCTAACCTATCCAGCCATTTTAAACATGAAGAACGGCTCAGATCTACAAAACTAGGCGTAATATTCTTATACTAAGGCTTCATTAAAAATGAATGTCATTATAAGTCAAAGTATTGTACAATTTTTTTGTTAGAACCCATATTTGTCCCTAAATACCTTTCTTGCTTCTCAATTTTTGTAAGTGTGCTTCATTACTAAAGAATTAAAAGTAGTAAATATACAAACCCAAAGAAAAAGCTAAGCCCATGCACACATCAAGTTTAGCTATACTTTTCTTTTCAACAACTAAAAAAAGAAATAATTAATTAAGAGAAACAATGTTCTCAGCCCTAATTTTAACATACTCTAGCCACTTCAATGGGTTTTTGGGAATTCATGTTTTATTTCAACTTTTGATTTGAAGGAGACTATACGTTTATAACATGTAAATTCCCCAATACCCACTAAAGGGGCAGTTATATCATTTCCTATTAAAAATTGCTTTTGCAATTTTCTGCCAAGATAGGAATTATTTTTCTTATTTATTCTTCATTATTGTAATAACTCCCCCAATGTCAGTTCCAAGCCTGCATGAAAAAGGAGGAGGGTCTTGCATCAGGTGCTAGCCTACAAGGAAGAAGTTGAAGATGATTTTGATTTTGTTACTTTTTTCCTACTTCCAAAGGAATATGCATTTGTATATTAGTTTGTAAGTAAGAAGAGAAGATAATCAAAATCATATATAGCTTCTTTAAAGTATGACAACCCTAACATGACATGAATAAAAAGCTGGCATTCCCTCAAGCTAAGGCGTCCTCCATAAGCGACACACTGCATTGGATCCTAGGTGCAGTGAACAATGGGAAAGGGTTGCTAGGGCATTCTCCTAGAACATGCTACATTTGATCTCAGGTGTAGTGGAAAAAGCGTCCCATTAGAAGCGACACACTGCATTAAAATCCAGGTGCAGGGAAAAGTGGGCATGAATTTGCGCCATAGAGGTCAAGAAGCGCAAGGGCAAATAGGTTATCTCAAGAAATTCCCACCACTAAGGGCATAGTTATAGGAGCAGACTTAAATGGCCATGTAGGAAAATAAAATGAAGGATATAATAGAATACATTGAGGGTATGATATAAAAGAACGAAATGAGATGGGGGAAACTATCCTCGATTTTGCTATGGCGTATAACCTAGCCATTGCAAATATATTCTTTAAAAAGAGGGATGAACACTTCATAACCTTTAAAAGTGGACTTCATAAAACCCAAATAGACTCTTTTCAATTTACGAATACTAAAAGATCAATGTGTAAGGATTGTAAGGTGATACCCGTTAAGAGTTTAACCTCACAACATAGGTTAATGGTTACGGATATCTATATTAAAGGATGGAAGAAAGAAAATGAACTTAACAGATATCCAAAAACTAAGTGGAGAAACTTAAAAAGAGAGAAAATAATCTCATTCACACATAAGTTGGTGGTAGAAGGAAATTGATACTATGAAACAGAAATAAACACAATGTGGACTAATATGGCTTAGTCCATTAAGAAAGTGGCAAAAGATGTCTTAGGAGTATCAAAAGGTAAAAGACAATTAGTAAAGGAAATATGATAGTGGAGTGAAACGGTGCAAAGAGTTATAAAAGAGAAGCGGGTGCGTTCTAAAGCATGGCAGAAGACTAGAAATGATGAAAACTATGAATAGCATCAAAATGCTAAAGTTTGCTAAGAGAATAGTGAAGCTAAACTTAAGGCATATGATGACCTCTATAGTAAACTAAGATCAAGAGAATGTGAGAAAGATATGTTTAAGCTTGCAAAAATAAAATAATATAAGGATTGGCACCAAGGATTTGGTAGGGGTATACATGCATAATTAAAAATCTATATGAGAAAGCTGTAATAAATGTTAAGACCAATAGTGGCAAGATCAGTGATTTTTCTATTATTGTAAGATTGCACCAAGGATTGGCATTGAACCCATACCTTTTCATATTAGTTATGGATGAGTTAACAAAACATCTGCACGAGGAGATTTCATAGTGTATGATATTTGCAGATGATATAGTCTTAATTGATGATATAAGGGATAGCATAAACACAAAGCTAGAGTTATGGAGAGAAGCATTAGAATCTAAAGAATTTAAAATCAATCGTTCTAAGACAAAATATATGGAATACAATTTTAGCAAGGAGAGGAGTACGAGTGGAACACCAGTTAAGATTGATAGCCAAGAAGTCCCCATAAAAAACCACTTTCGGTACATAGGATCAATGATTCATGAGAATGGAGAGATTGAGAAGGAGGTTACTCAGAGAACCTAAGCATATTGGAACAAATGGAGATATGCATCTGAAATTTTGTATGATCACAGGTGTCACTCAAACTAAAAAGAAAATTCTATAGGATGGCCATAAGGCCAACCATGCTCTATGGATCAAAGTGTTGTGCATTTAAGGAATGTTATGTTCATAAGATGAGCATCGTGAAAATGAGGATGTTGAGATGGATGAGTGGCAAGATAAGAAAGGATAAAATTAGAAATGAAAACATTAGAGGAAACTTAGGGATAGCACAAATAGGTAACAAGATGAGGGGGATTAAACTTTGATGGTTTAGACATTTTGAAAGGAGACTGAAAATGGCACCAGTTAGAATGAGTGAAGCAATGCAATTAGAAGATTCTAAAAGGGCAAGGGGAAGGCCCAAAAGAACGTGGATAAAAGTAGTGAGAAAAGATTTAAAAACTTTGTAACTAAATGAAGCCATGGTACTTAATAGAGAGAAATTGACGAACAAGATTCACTTGGCCCACCCTTATTTGAGGTAAGACCTTGATGATGATGATTCTTTATTATTGTAATTAGGATTATGACCACCAAACTTTAGGTAACTACTCTATGATGAAAGCCTTAGCATAAAAGGAACACAGAGCCAAACAGCAACTCATGAAATCATGGTTGGGCAGAAGTACAAATGAGCGCCACTTGTATAGACCGATGCCATGGATGTGGCAGTGCGCCAATATTTGACTCTTATGTGTAAGCCTCTAAATTATTTCCTCTAGGACGAATAGTTGTAAAATACAAGAGTTGAGGGTCTGAGTCTATAAATTGAACAGTAAATTAAACCCTTTATGCAGAAATTAGGTTGTCCTAGGGCAAGCGGGGAAAGTGAGCAGAAAATCAGTACCAATTTCTATAACCAAATTTAGGCTGCCCATAAGTGAAAGGACCCAAATTAGGTATCTGCCCACTAGGTTTGCTCCGTACCAAGCCAACCTGCAAGCTTTCCAGGGCCACTATTTTGGTTTTGCAAATGAATCTGCCCATCAGAGCGTCTGTACTTCGCATCATTTCCTCTACTTCAAAAAGGAAACAACCTTCCATTCGATGGGCAAATAATTATTACGGAAGATGCTATGAGGAAGCCTGATTCGTCTGACTGCTATGGCAGTTCCTCTCTCAGTTGGATCCATGCAATTGAATAGCAAGCCTATTCAACAGGGGCCTGATATTTACAACCCTGGGAGGTGTCCTTAGGCGGCATCAGGTCTCTACAAGCTAAATATTAAAAGATCATCCTCCTTTAAAAAACCTATCTCTTTCTCAATTTACTACCCTGACGATGTAACCCTCAAGATATCATGCAACGCACCACCAGCGCTTCAGATTCCTTGTACCCCTGACTTGCACTGATATGGACGTATACACAGGCACAACTTAGATCTCAGAAAGATTACAGTTCTATAAACTAGAACATCCAGCACCGAAAGTAAGATCACAGGATCCATCACAACACCAGAGCCACATTCACGTCGACATCATTACTGCCTTTTGCCGTTTTTCTTTTTCCCATGTTTATTCAGGAAAATAACATTTGTAGTGATAGGATTCTTTCTTCCAGTCTTCAATTAGGTGGAAAAGCTGCCATAAGTCCTAAAAGGTCGTCAGGAACCAACCCACAAAAGTAATCGACAAAGGTGACAACTCCACCATATGGCTTTGCTTGTTGCAAGAGGATGGACTGTGCAGCATGGCAGTTTCAGTGCCAGAATTACCAACCCTTGTGCATCCTGCCGATAGTTTCTTTAATGGGCACGACCCACATGATCAGTGGTTCCGACATTGTGGACCAACAGTTGGTTTGACATGACCCGGATTTTAATTTACCAGTAAGACAGTCCTAACATGGGTTGATATGTGATTGCCTCGTAAGAACAACATTTGTCCTTCAATACCTAACAAAACAACCTGTAAATGGATTGATGCTGCCATTTTCCAACTAGTTTTCCTTATACCATCATTCAAGGTGGATCTTACCAAGTAGACAGTCGAGTTCAACCACATGCTGGCGCTGAGGGATTAATCCTTGGACTGTGCATTGAAATAACGGTCCTACTCTTATCCAGTAATCTTTCTTCTTCTTTAACACTTCGGACGCATTCTTCTCACTGTGAACCAACCAACAATTGTATGAGCTAATGCAGAGACCTTTTTAAGCGAAAATAATTGTCTTCAAAGATTAACTTTTCCACATAAATAACAACATTATATAATGAAAATGACGTCAAGACACCTACTTGGGTTCATCCCATCAATGAACGATGTTGTGGATGCTCCCATTGGGGCCGTCAATTGGTTGGATTCAATCAGATTTTATCATATTCATACCTTAGCCATTTGAATTCCCAAGGTTTTGGGCTCGGGTCGGATTTTAATTTGGGTCTTATTTTCAATGTCCAAAATCTATGCATCCAGCTTCGATTCGAATTTTGAATATTTTTAATTCAATTAACAAAAATTAAAATATATATATGTAATTATAAGATGTCTAAAATAATAAATTGTTTAACTATTAACTAATAAGAATCTTGAAACGCACATTGATATTATCATATCACATGTACCAAAGAAAAGAAATCAAGAAAAATAAATAAAGGGAGAGAGATGTGAAAAAAGATTAGATTTTCTAAAGGAAAAAAGTGAATAAAAGAAGAAATTTGAAGAAAGGTGACAAATTAAAAATAAAAGAAATATCCTTTTCCTTTACCTAACTTTAAGAAAATTCAACATGCAATGAAGGGGCATTTCAATTTGCCTATAAAATACATATAAAATTTTTAGATCCGATGCTGAAAACCATATCTTAACCAATTGTTTTCAGATATTTAAAACGGCACCCGAAAAGCATCTATCAGATGTGATTTGATATCCATATGCTTATAATTTTAGGTTCGGTGGGATAGGATTTTTGGACAATCTGTATTCGTCGACAGCCTAGCTCTCATGAAAGGTAAAATAATATTCCTTCAAAAAGGTATAAAATTCCTTCAAAAAGAAGGAAAAAGGCATGATTCATGTCGTGAAATGGGGCGACTATTGATTGAGTTGACATGGCATATACTGTCACTTGGTAAAATGACAACTTAAAGTGCATATTTTAAAATGACAACTTGGAAGTGCATATCTTACAGAGGAAGCAAGTCTCAATATCCACATCTCAAACTGGTTTAAGACTGAGTTTAGCATATTGATTGCAACTAACACAGCTTCTTCTTAATTTATGGCAGTGCAGACCAAACTTGATTAGTTAGTAAATGATTACGTGCCTCATGAACTGTTTTGTTTTACTATCTTCGTTGTTTCCTGAATTACTTACCAACTCATTAATGTAGCATCATAATCTGAAATTCTACAATATTTTTGGTTGAAATTAACATCAACTTCGAGGTTTTCAAAACTTTTGGATATGCAAAAGGAGGTATAAATTACTAACGATAATAGAAATCCAAGGATCATAATCCGAATTGAGTATCAATGGTTTTCCTTTTTGGTTATGGAAACTCAAGGCTGGAGAAGGTTCAAACTTTTCTGATTAAGAAACCCAGTATGCGGAAGGCAATGCATCATACCCTGTGATTAGCCTTTCCTGAGATACCTATGACCAGGGAACTTTGAAGGGAATGTGCATGAGAGAGACCCATCACTAGCAAGCTTCAAAGAAATACAAACTTGTCAATCTAATGAATTAACGTAGATGGATCCTGATGAGAGTTGAGCTTCTCATGGTTAGTGTTGAGGGTACAGAAACTGAAGTGAGCCAGGAGTTCTGGTCTGAAGGATGAGGTTTTCTCAGCAAAAGAAACTGATGACCACAGCAAATACCAATACCATGTACTGGGAATGCTCTTCCCATCATGAGTAGCAATATCCTGCTGGCCAACTTCCTAAATTTGGAGAAATACTTGCCTCAGATTAGGCAACGGATGAACACCTCCCACCTCTCCATCAAACACTACAACAGGAAAAGCTACTGCATGCTGGCTGGGACTGCTCCAGCACACCAACCACAGTGCATCTATGAGCAGATGATTTTGGCATTTAATTTCATCCTTTTAAGGAACAATGTATTGACACACAATTGAAAACCCAACTGCACGATGGTAAGTCCCTGAACCACGCACAGACTAAAGAAACACAATAATTAGTCCAGATAGAAACATCTTTCCAGCATTTGTGGTACACTAACCTCCTTTTTCTTTAATGAAGATAGTTGGAAGTCGAATTCGTGACATCAATCATATGGTGGTTCACAGCCAGCTGCCCCAACCAAAAGTGAACCTGCAATTCAACTGAAAAGAGAAAATACTCAAAAGTTCACTCAGTTTTTAGTATACCAACTATGAAAATAGAACCAGTGCTTTAACCAAAGAGAGGAGAAGTCTATCTTCATCATGTCTCAGTGCTGTAGTTGTGAATGAAAATAAAATGACAAGAACAACAAGTACATGGAAGGTAAAAGCCAGCAAATATCCCATTCAAATTTTCAATGGGAATTACATTAGTAACTGAAAAATACACAGGACAAACTGAGGCACTTTTAAACAGTTTCATAACCAAGATGGCTACATTCAAGAGAAAAAATGTAGTCCTACAACATGAGACATAAGGATTAGTGTTTCTTTTCAACAATTTCTTCTGAATAAAGGAATGTGTCTATCCAAACTCTTGGCAAGGCCCTCGAAAAGCTAGATACAAAATCTGTGTCAGATATTTCACAGATAACTGCAGATGACATCGTGAGTTTCTTTCCCCCAAGGAAATGAAATTGCAATGAATGTTTAGATATTGAACCTCTCGCAGAAGGATATGTAGGCCTCTCAATGCTGAAAAATCAATACTATGAGCATCTGATTCCCATATATTACTTAACCTGCATTTTCCAAGACAAAAGGCAATAGTTATTAGCAGGAAAGAAGTAAAACAGATTTGAAGGTACAAAAAACCAGTATTCCAATGCTAGAGTATCCACAAATTATTACAGTTCAAAGTACAGATATTTATATACTTCAGCAATGCAGTAATCAGTATTTTATGGTATTGAGTTCAGAAGAGTTGATTAATCGCATGACGTAAGCAGTCAGGCTGAGTGACCGAATACTGCCATCAACCAGTCGAAAGTGCTTATTCCCTACATTATCTTAAGAGAAGCTTATGGGGCGTTAAAGTGACTAATAACAGATGCACAAGAAGCTGGTTGTGACAAGGCTCCAAATAGGGCACGATGAAACTAAATTTGAGATAGTTGGAGCAATAACAGACTGGATAAGATGGCATCTAAATGGATAAAAGAAGGAAGATCAGAATATATTCCCAAAGAGTATAAGTTGAGCAATATTGGAGAATAAAGGCTTCAAGAGTTCAATACTTCAATTAACCAGATAGAAGCTAATGTTAAGACAAAAAATAGAATAAAGGGCTACAGTAATTGGAGTCTCGTAAAATGTTTTGTTTGGAAAAAGACTGCTAGACGTAACAGACCAGACAGTCCTATTATCTTTACAGGATAAAAAGGTTCGAACAGCTGCAACAATATTTGAGGATTGGGTAATGTCTAATGATACGAGACCATGGATGCAGGAAAATAATGGAAACAAGGTTTCTGCAGCATACAAATGATAATAAAAAAAGATTGCATAAAGATGGTATTAGGGATCAAACTTCTATAGAAAATGCTAGACAAAATAGAATACAAGTGCTTTTTTATCTATTATCTTAGTTGGAGCTCTATAGGGTGGAAGATCCAACGCAATCAATATTTGATGAATATCATCCTTTCACTTCCCATAAGAAATAGCAACTGTTAGAGAACAGTTCCAGGAAAAGCAGATGAAGGATTGTTGTGATGATTGTAGTAGATCTGCATCGTCTCAAAAATTATACATGAGTATTAGGCAGCTGGAAACTCAATGGAGGTCAATTAAGATATTCAATGGAATGGTGTTTCCCCATAGAGGTCACACCTCCATTAATCTTCAAAACGTGTACTGGAATTAAGGATTTTTAAGTACATTGATTTGATTGCGAGACTCTCTAGATCATTATTTTCAAGGTGCTTGAGTGTCTATGTGTATGCCCATGTCTGGATTCCCACATCCAAGGGCATTCCTTAAGCAGAACAACATTAGATGCATTTTGATCACGTACAGCAAAGTTTAAAGAGGAAATGAAGCACCTCATGCAAAGTGCAGGATAAAAGGATATTTAGTGGGTTATCTTCATCATACACTTCAGTCTATGGGGCTTGAGGACCTTAAGGAGATGGTAAGCAAAGAACTGCATCTTCTAGATGCATTTCTTAATCTACCAATGGGACTCGTTTGGTTTATCTGCTCATGCTAAAGGTTGAAGCAAAGGATAATTTTTCCTCTCCTCATGATGGTTGGATGGTAACTGTAGTATTAGAACCTGCTTAAGAAATTATTTTAGCAATTGCTACCTCAATCAAATTGGTTAGCTTTTGCACCTGCTGAGTCAAACAGAACTTCCATTTAAATTGCCCGCATCACCAAAAAAAACCCTGTTTCCATCATTGACTCCCCTGAATTGACCTGGTTTTAACTTGCAGGAGAAATTCTGGGTAATATTTCCTAAGCACTAACTATAACTGCAGTAGAAGCCTCTAAGCTCCATGAAATTTAAGATGCACAGTAAAGAATTTCAAATTTCTCCTCAAATTTGCATGCAACACAACTCTCTTATTTGGTGCATCCAAGTCGTGTAATGTAAGTGCTCAATCTAGGGCCTGAATTCATTCAAGGAATAGCTTCATTTCTTGGTCTTTAAGTGGAATGCCCTCTGATAAAAAAATGTAGAAAATATGCAATATAACAGAGGAAAGCCGCATTTCATGTCTTCGTCTGGAAGTTTTATTCTCTGTTGAGACCTCTTTGGAGACTTCCAACAAAGAGAGAGAGAGAAAGGTCAGTTGACTTAGTTCTATAAAACTATCAGTACCCTCAGATACATGCAGGACTTTACTCTCTTGACCCTTTTCAATTGACGTCAATGGCATGAAGATAAAATGCATAAGTTTACAACAACTTGTGAAAAGAGAGCAGGGTGACTTCCACTTATTAAGTGGAACATTGTTTCTAAGGTTCAAGAAGAGTGGAAGAATCTAAGATAGAAACTTAGTCCACCAGGCAAGTGGTTGAGAAGAATGCAGGAACAGATATCAGACATAAAAGTAGGCAATTGGAAGGTGAAACTAATTTGCAGGGGATATCTTCTTTCTTTTCTTTTTTCCTGAGTCAATACATTTTGGAGATTCTAGGAAAGAAACTAGCCCATTATGCAAGCGTTCAGGAGATTGGAGTGATGTCACAATAAGCAGTAGGAAGTAATTTCGAGGAATTCTTTTCTTTTTCAGGTAATAGGCCTATTCTGGAAGTAGTGGTGCAATAGGCCCAATTCGCCTTTTTTTTTTTTTTTTTTTTCAGGTAATAGGCCTATTCTTGGGTAGCAATACGACTGATTGTGAGATGATCCTATTTATGATGAGAATTAGGGGTTTATAGATGCCTCCAAAGTGTTTGACATTTGATATTTGGCCTTCATCACAAGAAAATTCCATAGGCAATCTGGATGACAACATTGGCCCCATATGTGACAAGTACACTTGGGAGGTTGATCCTTTGATTTTGACATTGTCAGAGAATAGGCATTGTCCTAGAGACACACATGTCATGAACTAACATTTTGGGCTCACCCAACCAGTCTCTTGGCATGGATATTGGAACTAGGCCCAACGGACCTAGGCGCATCTTGGTGAAGGCTATGGAGGTTGGCCCAAGGAGTGAGGTCTGCATAGGAAGTCCCATTGTGCATGTCATGATTCTGGAAAGCCTGGGTTCTAGAAAGAGTGTAGAATAATCTACATATCCGTAACAATCCAGGACGGCCATGGAAACTTGTGGTAGGGTTGTAGCTTAGTCCTAGGAAGAAGCTAGGCTAGGTATGAAAGTACTGAGTATTCCAGAAGATAATCTGAACCGTTCTTTTTATGACATATGTAATAATTTAGACCATCAACTATGTGGTCGAAGAAGCGACTAGTCACTAGGTGCAAAAAGGTGCAGGCCTGCGAATCAACTTTTGGTAGGCACAAGAGGCATAAGTCACAATGCGACTAGGCGCGAGTTGTGCCTTACGCCTACTGCAGCCCTGACTCTAGGCACACCATGAGTGAAATAAAACCCTAATTTTTTTTTCTTTTTCTTTTTTTCTTTCTTCTTCTTTTTCACATCTTCCCTTTCTTCTTCTTGCGATAGTACTCATCTTACATTGTTGATTGAAACCTAGTTGAAATGATTGAAGTAAGAATCTAAAGTTTTTTATGGGTTTTTTTTATCAATTTTCTGCAAAAAAGGGTAAAAACAACACCATTTTTTCAATTTTCATTTGTAATGCTTCATTTTTCTCTAAAATCTCAACATATCTACACTCTAAAACTAAAAACAAAAACTCCATTTCATTCTTTCCATCTATTTTCATAGATTTGGTATATTATGCACTGTTTTTGTATTTATTTTACTGAAAATGTAAAATACATTGGTAATTTTTTTTTTTATATAGCAAATCTCCATATTGTCATCATTATAAAGCTAAAACAACTGACCCATGGACTCCATCGATGTTTTTTGTGTCTTTTTTTCGTCATTTTTCACTAAAGACATTAAAAACCAATATGGTAATATTATTATTATTATTATTATTATTATTATTATTATTAGCAAAGGTGTAAATGTCACTATTATAATGTTAAAAACAACTGATTCATGGACTCCTTTGATTTTATTATCCCTGTTTTCATTTTTATTTTTTTTTCACTAGAAATAGTTAAAAGCAATAAGGTTTTTTATTTAGTAATTTGTTTTTGTAACAAATGTGTAAATATGACTATTATAATGCTAAAAACAACTGATTCATGGACTCCTTTGATTTTTTCCCCTTTTTTAAGTTATTTTTCACTAAAAACCCGTTAAAAACAATAAGGTTTTTTATTTATATTATTTTTTGTAACAAATGTGTAAGTGTCACCATTATAATGCTAAAAACCACAATTCCATGGACACCTTTGAAGTTTTTTCTCCCCGTCTTTTTTTTTTCATTATGTCTCACTAAGAATTGTGAAAAACAATACATTCTTTTTTTTCTTTTTTTTGTAACAAATGTGTAAATGTCATCATTATAATGCTAAAAACCACAATTTCATAACTTTGTTTTCATATTTTGCGTGTTTCTTTTCATTTTTATTTTTATTTTTATTTTCTTAATTCCTTCTAGAATACATGCAATACGGTTTTATTTCTTACTTTTCAGTATTTCTTATTTTCATTTATTTTATTTTTTTTGGTTAATTTATTTCTTCTGTTTGTTTGCAGGGTTCATTTTCTTATTGTTTCCATTCTACTACTATTAGGTTCATCCTATAGGCTGTCGAGCTACCTGCAACATCACATCCTATATTCCTATACAAACTACAATACGTCATCATCAGGAGGCTCTCCAATGCTTCTTCCAAATTAACAAATCCAAGGGAGGAATATGGAGAGGCAAGGGATTCAAATGACAAAAATTTGGTATGTTGCAAGCTTTGTAGAAATAGGTATAACAATGGCATATTCAGATTCAAACAGCATTTGATGAGTTGACATAGGAATTTCTCTTATCACTCCTGAGATATCTAAAAAGTTCTTAGATTATATGAATGAATCAAAGAAGAACAAAGAGAATATATCAAAGGAGATGGAGAGGCCAGAAAATATGTTTGGCTTGCACAATGAAGATAACGATGATGAAGCCAAGGTGGAGGTGGAGATTGGGAGTACTAAGGCTGCTGGTATTTCCATTGAGTAAGAGGCTTAAGACGCCCATGCAACAAACAACAAAGGGGCCTCTAACACTCTCTTTGCTCTCAACCCTAAGGCCGAAGATAAGGGAAAGGCACTCATGCAGCAGACAACAATGAACAAAGCTTATAAGGAGTTTAGGACGAGCATGCAATGACATTGGCTCTTGGTTCTAAAAAAATAGCATTGCATTCAATGCTACTCATTGTCATTCCTTATAGACTATATTAGAGGCAGTTACGCCGCACGGTCCAAGTATATGGCTTATACTTTTAATAATTAACAGTTTAATACTTGCTTTAGCCTTTTACCTATTCTTATAATCTTACAATCTTATGTGACTAAGGTTTCAAGGCACCCTCGTATCATGAGTTGAGAATGAGTCTTCTTCATAAGCAAGTGGAGAAGACAAAATAATACATAGAACAGCATAAAGCGAATTAGGTTAGGTATGTGTTTAGTGTTCTTTTTCGCACCCTTATATATTCCTCTCCAAGTGACATTGGGCTACTTACAAGCAATTTCATTTATACTTTTTAAGGTATGGGTACTCCATTATGTAGGATTGGTAGACCGATGGCAAGAGTCGCACCCTTGTCAACTTTCTAGTGAACTGTCCAACTGGGACAATTTTTTTTAAATCTATTGACGGGTCTGCGCAAGTTAAGAGAGCAAACTGAATATTTGACATGCTGGAAAAGGTAATTGGTGAAGTTGGAGAGAACAATATGGTTCAAGTAATTGTTTACTTTATATCTATAATCTGTTAAGTATTTAACTTGTTTATGATGCAAGTTAACCTTATATAATTTACCTTTGTCTATCTTAAGTCATATATAATTTACCTTTGTCTATTTTAGGTCATAACCAATAATGCCCTGAACTATGCGACTGTGAGAAGGGAGTTATTGGTGAAGCTGCATTTATATTGAACCCCTTGTGCGGTAAACTACATTGACCTTACATTAGATGACATAGGCAAATGACCAAGTGTAAAGAAAACTGTAACAGAAGCTAGGGCCATGACGGTGTTTACTTATAACCACACCCATGTCCTTCATCTTACGAAAAGACTCACAAAGAAAAAAGATTTGCTCAGACCTACAGTGACGTGTTTGCCACAAAACTTCTTCAGTGTAGAAAGCATTCATAACTTGAATACAGAGTTGATGGCAATGTTCCATTGTTTGAAGTAGATGAACAGTAGATGGCTGAAAAGGCCTGAAGGTAAAAGAGTTGAAAGAATTGTTTCCTATACTAGGTTCTCTTTTGCTCAAAGATCATAACCACACTTGCATAGGTTTTGAGAGTGGTGGACAGTGAGGAGAAGCCGGCAATGAGATATATATTAGAAGTCATAACCAAGGCTAAAGAAATTATTCAAGCAAATCTGGCAGGAGATGAGCATTAGACGACCCATATTAGAGGAATCATAAACTATAAATGGAGTTCTCAGCTTCACCAGCCTTTGCATGTAGCTAGATATTATCTCAACCTATTCTTCTACTACGACCATGATATTAAAATTGAACTCAATAGTGACATCAAGAATGGTTTATTAAATGCCATCAGTAGGCTATAAGACGAAGAAGCGGCCAACATGGTAGTAGATGAGATATCCATTTATAAACATGGTAGAGGCTTTGTTTGGAAGGGGAGCCTTGGCGCAACGGTAAAAGTTGTCGTCATGTGACCTTGAGGTCATGGGTTCAAGGCGTGGAATCAGCCTCTTGCAAAAATGCAAGGTAAGGCTGCCTACTTTAGGCCATTGTGGCCCACCCCTTCCCCAGACCCCGCATAGGCGGGAGCTTCGTGCACTGGGGCTGCCCTTTAGAGGCTTTGTTTGGCAATGACCTAGCCAAGCACAAGAGAAAAACCATAACCCCTTGTAAGTGTTAACAAGCCTTCTTTTCACACTATTACAGAAAATAATGAAAATTTTGGATTCAATTGTCAATTGCTCCTATCGGAAATATGATTGACTACGAATTTGAGCCATAGCACATGGTTTCATAAAATCCGTACGATTGATTCTCCCGATCTAAATCGAGCAGGTTTTATAGGAATAAGATTTTGTTCAGCATGTCCCATTGGCAACAACCACAGTATTAGTTGCGAAACTACTGGGCCAGGAGAGGACAAGCTGTTGTTCCTGCTCCTCTTTCTTTGCATCGGGGATGGAGGTCCTACGGTAGGTAACAGCAAGCACAAGCACTTGACCGAAGGGAACCAGAGCTTCTACTCCTCCACCAAAGAGCTGTTGGCTACGAGAAGCAAGGGATGTAATGAATGGAGGTCAATGAGAATTGAACTATTCATAAAGTGATCCTATGATCGATATAGGTTATAAACTCTTTCTTTATTATTGATATAATCTAAATAAGATTTTTCTTTCAAAATATTTCCTTTGTTATGTATTCTAACTTCTAAATTTTATACTATTCTAATTTTGTTTATTTTTCTAACTATAATTTTCTTCAACTTTTATGGCCGAGCGATGGACTAACTTCAGGGCTAAAGCCCCACATCTTCAAACATTTGTCAATAAGGTCCTCTTCTACAGCTTATTGCTTGCTGCTTACTGGTTTTTCTATCATCTTATCCACAACAAGTCAAATGAAACCTGTGGATCTCCTTGCGAGCATAACTAAAGTGTCTTTAAGAATATAAGCTACTAAGATTTGGTACTTACTAGTTATTTAGTTATTATTTTTTACTTTCACTATATACTAAATTTACAAGCATTTTTTTCAGATCCATATTAAGAAGAGGAATAGGCTGCATGCTAAGACAATGAACGATATAGTATACATTCAATGCAATCAATGCCTTCATCATTGACATGAGAATCATTTGAAAATGCAGATAAGTACAAATCCTATTCTATTACGAGAGGTCAACAAAAGTAATGAGTAGATTGTTCAACAAGATGCTGAAGATGATCTCGTACATTCAGGCGATGACCTCACCAGGTTAGATGTTGAGCTTGCTAAGGGATCAAGTGAACGTAATGCTCCATCTACTAGGCAGTAACAGAGGTGAAGGGGGCAAAGGGGCAGCTGCATTTCTCAATCTCAATAACAATCAGAGTAGGAAGTTGGAGAAGTGCAGGATGATGAGGAGAATAAGGAGGAGGATGTTTATATCTCTCAAGGAGATGATTCCGATGACAATCTTGATCTTCCTAATGAGGAAGGGGTGTAAGAAGATGACTCTTAATTCTTTAAATCTTAATAATTAACTCTAACATTTATTTTACTTCATTTATATAACTGTTGTTTGATTGTATATTGTTCTTGGATTTTACATGAAGATGGTGGCGATGATGATAAGGCCATGAGGGATTGAGTAGCAACTAGTGAAGAGACTAGTATTTGTATACTATCACAATCATTGTATTTGTATATTTCTAAACTTCCTTTTTTGTGTCTGAATTGGCAGCATTTAGTTGATGTCAATTGTTTGGTTTGATCTTAAGTTGTTGACAGGTTGTTTATTACTTGAGGATTCTATTTCACTCATTTTACTAGTACTTTTTCATATCATTATATTTATGTGTTTCTTATTTTGTTGGTAATTTTTTGTATTTATTTCGAATTTTTTTAATTAATTAATTTTGTGCCTTGTGAACTAGTTGCGGGATTACAGACCATTCATGGACGAGATGGTGATCTATAGATAAGGGTGAGCTCCTCAATTGTAATTAGACTTCAGAGGTCTCAAGCAATAAGATAATAGAGTTACTTGAGCTCTCTCCTTGTGTGAGTGGGTGACCCCAAGTGTCCAAAGCACTTGGGACCAAGGACAAGGGCTTAGCATGGGCATCTCATAGCCAAGGGCATGGAGAATCACTAAGGCCATGACAGAAGACATTGGAGCGGATTGAGACCAAGGAAGTGCAAGAACTAACCTATGGGGGCTGAGACATGGAAGGGGTGACCCAAGGAGAGCTACTTGGCTCAGCATGGAGCTATACCACATGCAAGTGGATAAGCTACCTGTTCCAATGTCAGTTTACCCAGAGTAGGCCAACATGGGCATCAGTCATAAGCTATGTAGTTAGAGACGCACCTCAGCGCAAGTCGCAGGTCCTCCGAATTGATGAATGATCCTAATTAATCTTCGGATCTAGGGTTCAGGAATTTTATGCAGGATAAAGGGCCGCCTCGGTGCACGAAGCTCCCACCTATGCGGGGTTCAGGGAAGGGGCGGACCACAAGGGCCTAAAGTACACAGCCTTACCTTGCATTTTGCAAGAGGTTGTTTTCACGCCTTGAACTCATGACCTCAAGGTCACATGACAACAACTTTTACCATTACACCAAGGTTCCCCTTCAATTTTATGCAGGATAAGAATTATAAATTATTACCTAAGAAAATCCGTAACCACATGCAGCTCAGAAATCGTCCTTTAAAAAACAAGGTAGAAAAGTACTAACAAAACAAAATGAAACAAAAGGTGATTCGGCCTTGCACTTAACGCAGCTTCACACCCACGGGAAGGAAGCTAGAACAAGGAACCCACCAAGTCTGACGAAATTTTCATTCATTATTCATCAAATACTACTTTCACAAAAGAGAAAAAGATCTTAAGTAGGGGACATCCAACCCTAACATAGAAAAAGACAAAATTGCCCTACTTAAGTCACAACACACTAAGAAACCTAAGACTTTTAGTGGTAAATGTCCCAATTAAACTAAACTATAACATAACATTAAAAAAAAAAAAAAAAGTGGGATGATGGTCTCCATCAATCTCCCCAGCTGAAAAGGCTTCGACCTTATCAAAGTAGGAATATTGAACTTGTGAAGTGTATGTGTGCCCAATGCAAGGTCTTCAAATGCATATACATACACTTGGCTCATCAGTAAAAATCCTCCATGTATTTAGCTTCCTAATCTAGGGTCCTCAAATAGTGCCTACATACGTGGGTCTTCAATCATCTATTATCCGTACATCTTCCAAGCGTGGGGACTTCACTGTAATACATATGTACGTGTAAGAAGTCTTCCACTCTTAAAGACCTGACAAAATAGGGGTCCTCCTTCGTCGCCTCTGATATGTCCTGAAGTCACGTTTAGGGTGGTGATCATTATCATGATTGCCTCGTGGTGAAGGCGGAGCTCCTAGTGTAATAAACTATCAATAGTAATCCAAAAGGTTCAGATCTAGGCGCTAAAGATCATACTTTGTGATTCAGGTACAATCAGAAACAAACCTATCCTTCCACTTGACAAGGAATTTTCGATAACCCCCTTGTCTAGTGGACACTATGATAATCAAGTATGTCATCTACTTGCCCTTTTGCAAGACGAACTTGTGGTTGTGGAGGTAATGGCTGCATAGGTGTGGCATGGGGCTAAGGGCTCTGGATAGACTGGCTGGGATCAGTGCTTGTGTCAAAAGGAACTAGATCCTCCACATTAAACGTTAAACTAATTCACCAATCAGGAGAATATCCAAGATATAAGCATTCTTCTCTACCCTCCTCAGTGCTAGAAAGGGACCGACACTACGAGCCTATAATTTCTAAGCGACTCCCTATGGAAATCGTTCAGGTCTCGTACGGACTATGACATGATCACCTGCCTGAAATTCCTTACATCGTCCTTGCAAGTCAGCAGCAAATTTATATTTCTTGTCACTTAAACTAATCCTTCGTTAGATCTCAGAATGTAAATCATGTATATGATGTGCAAAGGACTGGGCTTGACTCAAATGGCCTATGTGATGCAAACATGGGTATGAGATCTACATGCATCCTAAACTTGTATCCGTGAACAACCTTAAAAGGACTCATACCAGATGTCCTACTAACAGAATTATTATATGTGAACTCAACAACTGGTAAAACGATGTCCCAACACCTAATGTACTCTCCCACTAAGCACCTCAACAAATTTCCTAGGCTGCGATTCACAACTTTTGTCTGATCATCCCGTCTGTGGGTGATAAGTAGAAGAGAATTGCAGCCTAATACCCATCATATGCCGTAGTGTCTTCCAAAAATAGCTAACAAACTTAACATCTATATCAAACACTGGACTTTGGTAACCCACGTAACTGAAACACTGACTCAAAAAAAAAAATACTCGCAATCCTCAAAGCATCAGCAGTCTTAGAGCAAGGAATGAAGTGGACCATTTTAAAAAAACAATCCACAACGACAAATATGAAATCGTGCTTTCTAATAGTTTTGGGTAGTCCTAGCACGAAGTCCATGCTCAAATCTTGTCATGGGGCATGGCACTAGCAAAGGGGTGTACAATCGACAAGTACAGCATTGCCCAATGATATTGGCAACATCCCGTTGGAGACTAGGCCAATAGAACCTACTAGAGACAAGCAATCGCATTGTCATGAACGAAATAGCCAGCGACCCAGCCAACGTGAAGCTCCCAAATGGGAAAATCTCTCAAGAAAATGCAGGGAATACACAAATAAAGGCCTTTAAACAAGTATCCATCCTACAGGAGGTAGTCCCTAGCACTCCATATCTGACCCTCAGTCAATGATGCGTAAACCTCTCCAACATCTGGCACAATGAATAATCCTCTTCAAATGCTCAAACCCGGTGACCACAACTTGTAAAGTGTGTAGTAACATAACCTTACGACTTAATCCATCTGCAGGTTTGTTTTCAACCTCTACCTTGTGCTTAAGCACAAATGAATATTCATGAAGAAATTCAACCCATTTGACACGCCACAAATTTACTTTCTTTTGGGAGTTGAGGTAGTACAAGGCCTTATGGCCAGAGAACAAGACAAATTCATTCAACAAGAAGTAATGCCTCCAATATCGTAATGCATGAACGACTGCATAGAACTCCTTGTCATAGGTGGAGTAGTTTTTCCATGCGTCATTTAATTTCTCACTAAAAAATGCCACGGGGTCACTCTCTTGACTTAGAACTCCTATACCTAAACCAGATGCATCACGCGCCACTTCAAAAACCTTTGAGAAGTCCGATAGGTGCATCACAGGAGCTTCAGTAATCCGCTCTCTAATTTCTTTGAACACTTTAGACCAGCGTTTATCCATTTAAACTACCCCTTCTTCATGCAATCAATAATGGGAGCCAGAATGGAGGTGAACCCACAGATGAAGCCATGATAGAAGGTCGCTAACCCATGGAAACTGCAGACCTCGTGAAAATTTTGTGGCTTGCACCATTCCACGATGCACCTCACCTTCTTTGGGTCCGCAGAGATGCCCTGTGAAAAAACCACAACTCCTAAGAAAGTAACCTATTGAAAATCAAATAAACATTTCTTAAGATTTGCATATAACTTCTCTGTCCTTAACGTCTCACAAATCTGTTCAAGTGGATGAGGTATTGTTCCTGGGTTTGGCTATCGATCAATATGTCATCAAGTACACAACTAGGAACTTGCCGATAAACAGCCTCAGCACATGTGTCATGATCCTCATGAATGTACTAGGGGCATTTGAAAGCCCAAAAGCACCATCCACTCATATAAACCATACTTCGTCTTGAAGCAGGTCATCTATTCATCTCTTGGCCGAATACGGACCTAGTGATAGCTGCTCTTAACGTCAATCTTTAAAAAAATCGTGGCACCCACCATCATGTCCAGCATATTGTCAGGCCTTGGTTGGGAAATCAATACTTGACGTTATTTTATTAATAGCTCAATTGTCCACACACATGCTCCATGACCTATCTTTCTTAGGTGAGAGCAATGGGGGTACGACACAAGAACTCAAAGCTCTCTCAAATGAAACCTTTCCTTAATAATTCATCCACCTGTTTCTTCAACTTTGCATGCTCGATGGGATTCATTCTGTAGTGGAGAAGGTTTAGAAGACTTGATCCGGGGATCAAATGGATATGATGCTGAATATCCCTCATGAGAGGTAACTCATCTAGTAAATCATCAGGAAAAGCATCCTGATACTAATGTAAAAAGGTGCTACCTTGCTAGGGTACTCAAGAGCTGGCAGCGATGGCGTCTCTTTTGCCACTAGGGCATAGAAGAAAGGTTTGTCTCTAATAACACTTGCAAATGCGGCAGCACTGAAAATGTGCAGGCCTTTAGCTTTTACCTTGCCCTCCATGATTGCTTTGCTGTTGCCTTCTTTTCACACAGGTAGCACTTTGGATGGTAGAGGATTGAGTCAGATCCCCTTACCTTCATACAAGAAAGAGCACGAATTAGATTGGCCATAAATAGTAACATCCATATCATAAAGCCAAGGACTGCCTAAAATAATGTGACATACATCCATAGGTACAACATCATACCACAAGGTATCTTTATATGTCAAAAATTCAATGGGAACTTGACACCTCTGAGTAACTAAGAGTGATGAAGAATCATCAACCCACTCAACTCTGTAAGGTCTAGAGTGGGGAAGGGGAAAAAGTTCCAAGTGAGAGATAGCATGGGTGGAAATTATATTCTTGCAGCTCCAACTATCAATGATAACTTTACAATTCTTTTAGCCACTCTTTACATATGTATGAAAAATGTTCATCCTAAGCCAATCATCATCACCCTTTGGGAGCACATACAGGGTATTACCCCTCCATGGGGTCCATAGGTCACTCACACCATGGCAACTCTCTAACTGTTGGCCTCATAGGCCTCCTCATCGCTGGCCTCACCAACGGGTTCATAAACCTCCTCAAGCTATCCTTCATACCCATTGTGCACATCCTCGCCTTTGATAAACAGGGATTTAGAAGGGGTCCTAGAAGGGCATTATACAACAACATGTCCAAATCCTTGACATCGATAACACCTAGTATTGCTATTTACTCCTGAACTCTCCTGATACAACCTTTCCTTTATTGACATTAGATGCCACAGTCGCTTTGAGTTCTAGGTTGTTGATTTTCGAATGTAGATTTAGCCCCAGATTCATATTGCTTCATGGATTGTGGTTTAAGATACCACTCTAATTCTTGCATTATCCAATAGGTGTGATCATCATCATCATCATCAAGACCTTATCCCAATTAGGGGTCGGCCACATCCAATAAGCGTGATATAAGGAATTTATATCATGGGAAATGAGTTCTTTCTTAAGCTCAAGGAGGACTATCCTAAACCTAGACAAGGTCACAGAAGGATCCTCCCTTATATTGCACCTCATCATAAACTCATCGAACCTAGCAATGTATTCAGTAATAAATTGACCCCCCTGGCATAAGTTCTGCCACTAATTTTGTAACCTAAAATGGTAGGACAAGAGAACAAATTTCTCTGTCAGCCTATCCTTCATGTTCTCCCAAGTGGAAATGGGTGGACGCATGGTTGCAGCTCACTAACACTCCAAATTGGTCCAATAAGCTTTGCTTGACAAATCAGTTTTAATATTAGCAAACTAGACCCGCTGCTCTTCAGACATTTTATACCAATCAAAGTAAGGATCCATGTCTCAAAGCCAGTCAAGAAATCACTTTGCATTCAGTTCGCCATCACAGGTATGGGCCTCAAGCTTGACAGATTTCAGGGCTCAATTTTCAGCAATATTTGGCTCATAATCACGATGATGGTGATTACCACCTTTGCTATGGTTACCTCACTCCTGTATGGCTAGTCTAGCACACACATTACCAATAAGAAGTTCAGGTCATGACTCTAAGGCTTCAATGCGGAAACCTTGATCATCTAATCATGCTATCAGTTCAACATATTAACTGATTACACAATCATTCAACTCAGTCAACTGGGCCTGAATTTCCTAAAGGATTTTGCTGAGTTGTGAATCCATTGGCTAGTAGGATTGACCACTACAGGTGGACATAGACTAGGATGCCTTGAAACTTGACAACTAAACACCCTACAACTCTATAGTAAGCATCCTAAACCTATATGCAATGCTCTATATCTAAACAGAATGAGCACACAAGACCTCTAGAATACAACTAAACACTAAAAAATCTAATGCAAATCTGTGTCCGTGGGGTCGGGGGGGGCCGTGTTTACAAATACAAACTAATGCAAATCCTAAGCAACCTTATGCTTTGATACCAAATTTGATGTAGGACAGCATGCAAAATAACCTACTCTATATGCTGTGATTATATTAAAATTAACTTAAATAAGACAACATAAATTAAACTACGACAAACACTTCAACATGTAGAAAATCAGTCTTAATTAGCATGAATAGCCTACAATGAGTTACAGGATCCGCAGACTGCCCCAGATCTCTATCATTAAGGTAAGATAAAAGTTTCAATCCGGATCATCTCCCTAATTGATGAACGATCCTAATTAAAC
The DNA here is from genome assembly GCA_035236585.1 of Warburgia ugandensis. Classification (NCBI taxonomy): domain Eukaryota; kingdom Viridiplantae; phylum Streptophyta; class Magnoliopsida; order Canellales; family Canellaceae; genus Warburgia; species Warburgia ugandensis. The sequence continues at coordinate 6,646,680 of CP141136.1, forward strand.
TTCGGATATAAGGTTCAAGAATTTTATGCAAGATAAGAATTCTAGATTATTACCAATACAAATCACATAATCACACAGCTCAGAAATTGTCCTTTAAAAGACAAGGTAGAAAAGTACTGACTTACAGAATAAGGTGAAACAAAAAGTAATTCGGCCTTGTACCGAACGCGGCTTCACGCCCTCGCAAAGGAAGCTAGAACAAGGAATCCACTAAGTCCAATGAAATTTTCATTCATTATTCATCAAAAACTACTTGCACAAAGGAGAAAAAGATCTTAAGTAGGTGACATCCAACCCTAACTAGTAAAAAGACAAAATTGCCCCTACTTAAAGTCACAACACACTAAGAAACCTAATACCCTTAGTGGTAAATACTCCAATTAAACTAAACTATAACATAACATTTAAAAAGAAAAAGTGGGATGATGGTCCCCATCAAAAAGGCTCCAACATTATTGGAGGAACACTAAAACGATGTTGTATCTCCTTGTACATTCTCTCCATGAAGTTCCTCAAGTATTATAAGGATTCTTTAGTAAAACAAGCTAATTAAAATGAAAAAAGATCACCTAAGAAGCATTCAGTCACATGTATGAATATGAAGATTATACCATAATGTCACGTATATTTATATCAGCTAAATGAAAGGAGCTTACCTCACTGTGCACACTGACATTAAGCCCATCATCAATGTTCATAACATCCACTTTTGGTGGCTGTTTCTCAATAGATGACCTGGTGGAAGATTTGGAGGGACAGGTTTCCACTGGTTCTTTTGGCAAGCCCAGGTCACCACACTTCACATTTTCTACATTCTCCACTTCTCTGTTTCCAGTGGCACCACTGCATGTCGATTTTCCACTACTTGATGAAGAAGGCCCTGATGTCACAGTCTCAGCCACAACTGCTGCATCTGGAGGGCCCTTGGGAGTAACAACTGGTGAATGTTCTCTGCTGCCATTGTCACTGGGAGAGTTGTTGGAGTTTGACAGCCATGTGAAGTGTAAATTGTGTCCTTGCCAGCATTTACCATTTACAAATGCCCTCTCAGCTGAGCGCCGTGTTGTGAAGGTTATAAGAGCAGAAAAGTTTTGAGATGCCTTTGGACCCACACTGCCAGCATTGACTTCCGTCTCTTCTAGCTCAACTGTTGATAGATCACCAAATGAAGAAAATTGATCCTCCAAAGCAGCAACCTGGAACAAACATGAAGAGATCAATTCAAGAATTGCATCGAACTGAAACTTAATTCATTGGCTCAAATGCAAAAGAAAAAAAGTGATCACCTCAAAAAGTGAACTTCTGGAATATTTTATGAATGAACTACAGGAAAACTTACTTCACAGGTTTTAGGGGTCAACTACCATCAGAATCTATATGGACGAGGAAAAAGAATAGCAAATTGACTTAGCTCATAGCACATTTATGACATTCAAGAAAGATGTGCAAAAAGTTCTACTTCTATCAGCTTAAGCCAATTAGCTATTGGTGTCACCTGAAAGGAAAATATTTACAGTTTGATATATTTATATTGCACCTGAAACATGATGGAAAACCAGTTCATGCCTGCTAAAAGTTTGGCTCTTATATTTTCCTAGGACTGATAGTATGCATTGCAAAGATATAGATGTAAATAGAGAGAGAGAGAGAGAGAGAGAGAGAGAGAGAGAGAGAGAGAGAGAGAGAGAGAGAGAGAGACTTACATTTGCAAGGTCAGCTGGCAAAGGCGGAAGAATTCTAAATGCTGTAGGACGGTTATCCAGTTTGAATCTGTTGACCAAAAAGGGACTGCCTATAGCGGCTGGCAAGCGATTTGACTGTTTCAAACTCCTTGGTGACTGTTGCAGCATTGTGGAGTTTGTTTTTGAACTGGGTGAAACAATTTTCTCCCCAGAATGGATCTTATCTAGTGTCTTCTCAACTTCTGCTTGTTGCCCAGGGGTAGCAGGGTTAATGGGTTTGGGACTACCGACTTTGGTAACAGCAGTTGTCATATCCACCTTATGTCTTTTAACAGCGTGCTCAGAGACTACTTCACTTTTGACATTAACAGCCTGCATGAAACCAACATTTACATGGTCCCATAAGAATGACGTTTACTATCAACTCCTTTTTATTCAATACTTTAACATTTCCTAGGTTACTGATTAAGTATTGCACTAAACACCTGACAAGAAGAGTCCATATAAACTATGAAAAGACTGTTAGAAAAGCGGAAACAGCAGGTTCACTGCTTGCCATTGTACCAATGATTTGTTACTCTCTAAATTCACTTTTATAACTACAAGCAAACAGCAAGCAGAACTAGCATCCCAAACCAATCAGTACTTCCACATGTTTAAGCATATATCTTTTTCTAATGAACTTTTATTGATAGATGTTAGTAACTTCAAGTATACCTGTGTAACTATATGCACTGACCACATTAAAACTCACTGGTAAATACAATCACCTACCTAAGAAGACTGGTTTCAGTCTAGATGTCAATAACAATTAACAACTCATTTGACTCAGCCAAATCAACAACAAACTAGCATGATAAGTCACAGAGTTACCCATGTCAACCGAGTTAAGGGTGAAACTTTTTCGACGTTTGATGATATCTCAAAATATCTATCTATATCCATGCTGGGGTAGTACCCATAAAAAAATATCTATCTAAATTGATCATCACCTAAGTGAAAAGTTTTTACTCCCCTGAGGAAAACAGAAGAAACAACAAAGCCTTACGTGTTTCTCAAGTTTATCCAACTGGCGGCGGAAATCATTACGTTTCTGGTCCAACATTTCCTGTTTTTTGCGCAGCTCCTCCTTCAGAAGCTCCAAACTATCTAACTTCTTCTGCAGAGGAGGAACAGACTTGGGGCTATCTGCAGCTACAGGTTTTGGGATAACAGCGGTAGGAATAGGAGCATCAAAAGGTGCAATGCTTACTTTGGGGGCTGCAGATGGGAAATTTTCTTTTCCTCTATCTACAGATGACTGTAATGAAACTGAGGCAGCCATTACACCTTGGGAAGTTGCCAACACAAGACTCCCACTACTTACACTTTTATCAGGTATGCTATCTCGATTAGCCCACCGTAGCTTGATAAAGCGGTTGCCCATAACAGCATCAGGTGCCTTAAAAGCAGCCTCTGCCTCTTCTCTTTTAGAGAACTGGACAAAAGCTCTTTCACTTTTCAATGGAATATATATGTCAATGACGTCTCCAAATTTTTGAAAATGTGAAAGGAGGGCCTCCCTCTTGTTGTTCTTCAAGGGAATACCATTGACAAAGAGGGTACATAAAGCTTTCGGAGGCGTCCAACCAACATTACAGGCTGAATCTGTACGCAGCCTCGGGTTGGAGGAAAATTTTGTAACTCGCGGACCAGCATCCTCAGGGACATTCCGCTTACCATGAGAAACTGTACCATGTATACTGGTTAATGTCTCGTCTTGATCTTCCTTCATTTCATTTCCTAGACAACTCGTGGAACTAACAGCACCTTGCCTTTCTAATTTGTTCCTGGAATTCCCAATTCGCCCCCAAACAGACGAAGTGGTACTATGTGAACTAACAGTCCCTCCAATGGTTTTACCTGGACGCTCAACATCATTGCCATCAGCTAACCCGAAATTGTCAGCATCCCATGGGGCTTCAGTATTGTCATTTTTGGGTGAAGGAAGCCTTTGAAGTGCACTTGATGTTTCAGGCCCATCATTATTCCACAATGGCTGATCGGGATCATACAAATCAGCTTCACCAGCGTCCACAGAACCAGACAATGCTCCATTCAAGCCAGAAACACTATCAGGTTTGTCACTTTTACTAAGTACACCTTTGGTATTTGTTGATATGCCTGCAGTAGTAGTGACTGCAGGTAAAGATCCTGTCCCACCTTGCATTCCTGCTAGCCGTCCACTTGGTATTGAAACAGGAAGGTTGAACTGTGAAAGGCTCTGTCATTATACGAAACAAGCATCAGTAATAGAAATTAAAAACAGAAACCAGCAACATGCAGACAACATTCATCTCAATGTTAAAACAAATAATGGATGGCTCATAATGGGAAGGAATCTCATAACCGGTTCAAGCAAGCAGCTGGAAACTTTGTCCACCTACGTTTCCCATTAGGATCTACTCAGCATTCATCTCGATGTATTATTACATGAGACAGATAGCCTTTTCTATTCACATTTTCCACAGATATACAACAGCACCATGCAAACACAATAATGATTCAAAGCACAATAACAAGAACACACAGTAGGAAACAACCACCTCAGCAGTTAATACTGTATGCTACATTGGATGTTAATGATATGTTCCATAGCATTTGAAGCACAAAAATCTCGTTCTGTAAACTTGATAAAGAAGCCATACACATGCATCCACCTGGTAATGAACAAATGTTGGCCTTGGCTGTCATTAACTCATGCTTCCAGAAGCCAATGCAGAACAAAAAGCAATCTTGGGCAAAAGGAGTTGAACTGGCCAAAAATTTATTGACTTGGGCAATTTACACAAGTCATAACTCGGACACAGATAAGAAATCAGTACAGGTAAAACCATATAGACTTGAGCCAGTCAAGCAATTTATTTAGCCTTCTAGATAGTGTCACTGACAACATCACTGGCAGTTTTAAATCATGGCAGTCTTTTCTTAAAAGGTAGACTAAATATTCAAAGGAAATGAGAAAAGAAAATATACCTGAACATCTTCAACAACAATTCGATTTACACCATGCTCCATAGGGCACATATCGCCTCTCAGACAAAACCCACGCTCCTCAAAGTCTCTACAGCGCTGACGGGGCATGGCAATATTTATGGAAGCATTAATTGGCGGCCTGATTGTTCCTTGCAGACTAAGTGGATGAAGCGTGTCTAGACCCCCATTGGGCATCCCATGAACCAACCCAAATGCACCCCAAGAAGCATTTGGTGTACCTGCAGCATTTGCCAACCCCCTTCCAGCAAACAGGCTAGGAGGTGTAGTTCCCTGTGAAACCATTTGTGATGCAAAATCAAATGTATCAACAGATCCAAATCTTACATCATGTTGGTTCCAGGGCCCAGTAATCCTTCCTCTTCCTCTACTTGGAAGACGACCTAGAGTTGTGGACAAATCAAAACGAGGACCATTATCACTGTGAAATGCCTGTGACACTCTACTTCTCTGACCTGCATCCATCACAGGCCAGGGCAAAGCTCCCAAACCAGGACGCCATTTTTCAACCTTTGCACTCTCCAAAGAATGATACCCTTTCCGAATTTCACTAAACTGGGGATTATTTCCCAGGAAAAGCTGCCCGTTTTCACAAGGCTTGTCCTGCTTTCTATTTGCCACGACGAATATTGGCTCCTGTGCATCTTTATCAGAAGACAAAGACTGGGTCTCCCGTCTCCGATGCTTGTGGTTGCGATCATCATCATCATCATCAGTGACTTCTTTCTCCTCAGGATCATTGACATGAACAGGAGAAGGCGAAAGCTTCTCTGACTTAGGAAACAAACTTTTGCGTACTACGGAATCCACAGGGCTGACAGCCTGAGATGATTCTATCTGTTTGGTGGTATCCAAACACTCAGAAGGTGCTACAATAGAACCATCTTCTAGGGCCTGGAACAACTTTGCAATGAAGGGCTTAGTATCTGCAAATAGAAACAAGAATACAAGCAATAAAAAGCCGCAATTGCTACTGCATAGTCATGAGAACATTCTGCAATCACAAACAACTGATGCAAATAAACTTTCTTGACAATCATAGCAGATGCAATCTCTCCTTTAGGTTACCAGCATGTTAAGGTTGCAAGCAAGCGTAACTGCTTCTTATTGAGAACAAAGCATCAAAAAGTTAAGGAACCAGAGAATATTGTGATAATTTGCTACTATCAAGTGCATGATATAGAAATGAAAATCATTCCATGTTTCAGAAAAATGAACTAATTAGGATGGTCTTCAACATGGAAAAAAATATGAAATAGCATTCTACCATATATATATACACACACATAGAACACAGAGAGAAAGTGAGGGAGAAGTCTGACTTATTTGTGACATGGTGTCTAAAGAGTTGCAACTGCATAACATAAAGCCTTCCTGGTATTTCAGGGAAATATATCAGGAATATTTTCTTGCTCAATGATCACATTGTCTTTATGTTTCCATTAGATGATAAGCTAACAGGAAAACGTTCAGGTAACTGTTTTTAGATGCAGTCTGTCCCAAAGGGCTATTAAAGGGTTCCAGAAGTCCAGCAAAATATAATGATAAGTGCTCAAGTAGGTCCCCAAAAGAAAATGGAAAGAACTTGAAGAAGATAAAAAGAAGAATATATAACTAAATTAAGAAACACCTGGGTGCTTAAGAAGTTGAACTATGATGAAGGAGAAGGCACAAAATAAAAAATGAGGCTAAATCACATTCAAAATTTGAAGTATTATCAAAATAAAGAAAAGGGTACAGCCAGTAAATGAACCAGATAGCTCAGAAATCATGCTTTCAGATCATAATGAGCTAAACATTAGCAATAAAACCCACACATCCACAAAATTGAATGTTATGATTTGAAGCAACAAGCGAAGGACATGAATGACACTGGTTCAAGGTGACAAGCCTAGTACGAGGTAAGAATTGAGTGACTCTTGGTTAGCTTTAAAAGACAAATGAGGGGGCTCTGGCATGCCGGTCCTTATGAGTGGCCCCATAAAGGGGTGGCGAGCTACAAAATAACTGTGTGGGGGGACCGGACCCTAAGAGTTAGTCCCACATCGCCTGGGGAGAGGGAGTTGGGCCGGTTATAAGAGTTCGTGGAACTCTAATAATCACTGCATTTTTCCTACGGGAAAGAGCAAAGGCGTGAGGCAGTATGAGTGGCCAAAGCAAACAATCTCATAACTATTGGACCCCGGATGTTACATCTGGTATCAAAGCTAGTTCCCTCATCATGGTGGGCTAACCGCAGGTGGGCGCTCACTAACCCAAGGAAGGTCATGCGAGAACATGTATTCCCTAAGGGGGAAGAGGGGAGCTCTGGCTTGCCAATCCTAGTGGGCAACCTGCTAAAGGAATGGCAAGCTACAGGATGGCTGTGCGGGAGTGACCTTGAAAGTTAGTCCCACATTGCCTGGGAAGAGGAAGTTGGGCCTGTTATAAGAGTTTGTGAAACTCTAATGATCAAGACGCATTTTCCCTATGGTGAAGAGCAAATCCGTGAGGCCGTATGGGCGGACAATATCGTAACTATTGGACCCCGGCTGTTACATTTGTACCTAGTAATCCAAAGAGATATCTTGAAGAAACCACTCCAAGCAATTAAGATAAGTCAAATGACTTGCAACTCACTCAGAAGCAGCATCAATTTATCCCAGGTGTGGACCCACAGCTTTGCTTCTTTGAAGGATAGCAGGAAAAAGCCTCTTGTACAAACAAAGATGCAACTGCCACCTCTGAGTTAGAAGGTGGTAGCTGGAAATTGTACAGTCATTGTTTTCTTGGGCATTGACTAATGCAGGAAAAGCATGGAGATGTTTATTAGTCTGTTTAGGTTGTCAAATTGACAAAATCAATGAACAGAAGTTCCTTCCTCATTCATTATGCTGGTTCTTCTTTAAAGTCTAGCTGGATCGAAAGTAAGAAACTTCAGATTCAGGAATTAATTCATAAGGGAAGTACTCAGAAAATTTGGGAAACGGAAAGGAGAACTTCAAGAAAATCGCATACAAAGCGCTACTACGATGTGAGCTGAAGTTTTCAATCTGATCTTACTAGAAGTGCAAATACTACAATGAGAATTTGACAAACTATTGGCACTTAAGTCAAATATTAGCTTATGAAAATTGAATAGAATTCCAAAAATCTAATAACTTTTGAATTATTCAGAACTGTGGTAGGACCAAAGGTTTGATAAGGTCATAGTAAGAATCCAGATAGGCCTCAAGGAAGTCCTCTAAGTCGTTCCTTTGGAGAATAACAAGTCCTGGATCAAGTTTAGGTCAGCAGGGAGGATCCTTGCAGTTTGGGTGGGTTTGTTATTTCGGCCCTCTAGTTACATAGCGAAGAATTCTGTTGTGGCCACATCAAAATGCTATATAGGTTTCATGCAGTGGAGGTTGAATGATGATGATGCTTCTCTATATCACTGGGCAGATTTTTAGATCAATCTGTCATGCTGACCCATTTTGACTGTAAACAGTTTCAAAGAGGCCAGACTAGGGAGGACTTTCAGGCTAATCTTTGTCCAGCCAATCTTTGATGACTAGGGTTACATGATTTATCCTTACAAGGAGAAGGATACTGTAAAAAGAGGCATTCATCATGTACGTAAATCCAGTGTTGTCAGGCAGAGGACATGAAAGGTTCCTTTAGAGTGCAGTATGCATCAGGAGCATGTGGATAGAATGTTGCTTGTAGAACTATGTGGTAAACAGGAGGTAGAGTCACAAGGCTAATTAGTGCAAGGTGAGACTGTTAGGAGGTGGGATCAAAACAGAGCTCATGGATCCATATGTGCATGGAAACTTGTTCAAAATGTGACTGGATGTGACTTTGTTAATCAGACTTCCATGACGTATCAGTGATATGAAAGCAAAACACTCCCAGTTTATCTCTTAATGATCTCAATGGATTGAGAAGAGGACATTTGAAAAGAAAAAAAAAAAAAGGCCCGTAGTTATAAAAGAAATTTCAGGTCAGATTTCAAGCAAGAACTAATGATATGACATTATGTACAGAGGAGAAAAGATGCATCTGCCATGCAGGACTATAAAATTGTTGCATGAACCTCATATTTCAAACCAAAACTAAATTTAGAAAGAATAGTAATCAAGCCAAGTAGTTCAACCTAAGTAAACTAATGTCATTAGCCTGAAAGAAATGAGACAAAATACTACAAGAATCAACAGTACAAAAGCAAAATGGCATTGCCTCAAAGTTGCATCTTCAAGTAGTTAATCTAATAGTTAGAAAAGCAGCTCAGGAAGGATAAAAGAAAGGTCAATGACGCATATAAAGCCTGCAATCTTTCTCCACAGGGTGAGGCAACTTCTTCAGCTATACAGGCAAAGACATAAGCAAGACTTCATTAGTGTAACCATGCCACACAATTAATCAGAAAAGACCGCATCCATAAGGTCATTATGGTGTCTTAGGGTCACAAGACATTCTAGCAACAGAAAACTAAAAAAATGTGCACGATGAACATACCATGTCCAAGAAAGTCAACCAAATTATCAGTGCACAGTTTTTGTAATTCTTCAGTAGGCTTATCCTTCTTTAACAGTGTTGCCACATATTCAGCAAGAATCAGAGGGTCAGCCTCTGTCCTGCAAAATGCAATTGACTAGCATGAGAAATTATTCTTGGAAACATTATATTCAAGATGATAGACAAAAAACCATTCAATTCCAAAACCCAAGGCAGCTCACAGAGAAACAAACAAAAGAGATTTGAATGTTCAAGTTATGCACCAAAAAATAGCAAACCTAAAGGTTCTAAATTAATCAACTTGATCTGAAATAGCATTTTACAATCATCTAACTAGACCTTCGTCAGCTAAGACCTCAGCCTTTATCACCTAAAAGATAAAAGATTCACCTCCCAAGTACAAGCAAAATGACTCAGTTTTAGATTTGAAATACTTCTATAGCATCCCTACACAAGCTAGCATGCACTTTGAATGTAGCTGCAGAGTTCTAAGCCCCAATAACCCTTTCAAGTTTGACCTCGGGACTCTCTTAACCCACTTGATCTCAATCCAAGAAGTAGGTAACATTCAGTAGTAATTTTACCCTGAGAAAAAGCAGCTATTCTGTTCTCCAAAACAAACCTGGATGCAGTTGACACTATGACAATGATGGAGCTACAGGAAGGTCTAATCCCACAGAGAACGGCTAGGTCCTTGCTGCCCAGGGCTGGATGGGGAACCAAGGTAGCAATGGGCAGAAAGAGCCAAAGCTTGACTCTTCCATCTGCTCCTTCCATTGGTTTAGGTTACAGCAGCTTCATGTCTATCTGAGGTACAATGTGTCTCCAGTTACAGCAGTTTAAGGTCTATCGGAGGTCCTATTTGAGGATGTATATTCACCTTCAGGCCAAAGAGAACATGGCGTCAACAATTAAGACTGAAACCTAAGTATCTCCAATACATGGATTTATGACTTTGTATCCCTTACCCAAGCAATTTGTGCCTTTATTTTTTCTGTCACTCGATCAAAACTAAGTTGGCAACCTTGAGGAGTCTAGTACAATGTCATAAACATCCTGCCAATTTGTTCAACCCCTTCATGCACAAATTTTCATTTGTCGGTAGCATAACCAGCATATCCATATAAACTACAATAACACAATATTGACAACAAGTGTGACGTAAAACTCTTCTACCAACTTAAAGAAACAATCTCTGAGCCCCACTTTGATATTTGCAAGAGAATATTTTCTTCAATTTGAGATTGTGGGATCCTTCAGGAACTTTTGTAATCACTATCGAATATTTTAACTTGAGGATCTACCTCCACAACTTTCTTGTTCTGGACTAGTTGATTAAGACTTCAAATATGACAGGCAAGAGTTATCACAGTTGTCACTAACCGAACATCTGGAGGTAAATACATTAGAGTGCTGAAGGTATTTTTTGACAGATATATTAAGGAAAATACTGCATATAACAGGGATGTCATGTGTGAATCTCGAAATAAGATTCTCACTCCGATCTTCTGGTTTTCATTTTCACAGTAACTCCTCGGAGAATATAATAGTAAAGAACTACCACGCTAGAGTTGCTCACACTAATATACACATGTCATATTGACTTGCTAGAGGGTCAGCATGCTCACACTTACAAATGCAACTCAGTGCCACAGCTTGCAGCAAACAATTAGACATCAAAGGAACATGTTAAATAGGCCCCTCAGCTGACGAAGCTACATACAGGATCCAACACAAGCGATATATCGCCATAGATGAGCCACAAGTTACTTCACATCAACAAACAACAGCAGATCCAACTAGATTCAAGTTTAGCCCAATCTAGAGCTTGAATCAGAAGCTACTCAATATCAATATAAAGTATATACATTATTTAAAGAAACTACTCTTGCATTCTGTTTATGCCTCTTACACAGAACTTCAAGTTCAGTTTCCATATTACAACTGCAACAAGAAACGATACTTTAACATTTCCACTTTCCACAAATTTCAGTTCCTCCATTGGAGCACACAAAACGTTAAAAAGTGAGAAGACATTTCCCCGTTCTAATTCCAACTAATGAACCAGCCAAAGACCTAAGAAGAAAGAAACTAAGCTATATAACATTTTACAATACTAAACCGATTGCCAGATAAAGAGAATTTTGGGGGTTTCAAACCAGAAACAAACTTTCTATAGTTAAACTACTAACATCCAGCCTCCCAACCCAATTTTTTCCATTGAGTGCAAGACATTCACGTTGAACCAGTTTATCCAATTGAAAGTCCGCTAAATACAACTATTTAAATCCAAGAAAATCTTGCAAGAACTAGGTCTCCAATAATCGAAAGAACGTGCAGAAAAGAGGAAAACAACATTAAATCAGAAGAAAAAAATATGGAGAATCAAAAGTAACTTACAAAGGTTCGAGATTCTTAGCGAGATATCCAGTTAGAGAGGATTCTACAAATTTCATATCTCCAAGCATTACTCTTCATCTGGGCCCCAAGAATGGAAGACGAAACCCTAGAAAGCCAGAACAGCAGAAAATACTGAGGAGGAGAGGGCGGCTAAATGGTAATTACCGCCCGATCGAAGGGGATATTCCGAAGACCTTGCCTGCAAATGTTGGTAGGGTTTTTCTTCTTCGTCTTCTTCTTCACAGGGAAGAAAATGCGGAAAAATGAAAACTAAAAAAATAAAAAGATCAGACGTAAAGAAGGGAAGGCCGATTTCCGAAAATGTCCCTGGAATTGTGTATTGTTTCAGAAATAGCCTTGTTCGTGAACAGTGGATTGAGCCGCTTTATCCGACAAGGAGGATGTCTATGTCATTGGACGGGAGAAAATATGAACTCAGAAGCTTCTGATGGACAATAGTGAGGAAAGCTTTCTGCGAGCCCTGATTGGATTAATATGATCTGAGCTGTGCCAATCTGGCCCCCATAATGCGCCATCTCTCACAAATTACTTTCAGTTGAACGAATAATATGATTTTTTTTTCTTTTCTTAGTTTTTTTGAAGGATTTAATAAATATAGGGGTGTGTTAATTTCAGTTATTTAGAGGAGGTGCAAAGAGCAGGTGACATTTGATTAGCTAAAAAAAGCATAAAACACAAAAAGTTAGAGAAAATAGCACATGCCAATCAATTGTCACTTGGACTTTAGACCTCAACTCCTTCCTGAAATTACTGCTAGTACATGTGTTGTTGAAATATCAAATAGATAATAGTACTCATTTGTTTACACTATCTAGTGCTGAAAATCAACGAACTTTCTATATGCAACACTTAAAAGTGCTCCACTATTACCACCCTATGGTCTTGCTCTTAATTGAGGCACTATTAGTTATTTTTTCATCTCTCAAGAATGTTGGAAATGTATATCATATACAATATTTGCACTATAATGAATTCATTAAATCTTAGCTTAGAGGCGGACTTGAAATAGCTCCTTAAAAATAGTTGAACCCTCCTAACACAAGGGTCCGTGGCAACTTTATCTTGAGTATTCAACCAAGCTAGACTGAATCTAATGCTTAACCAGTTTGCACTCTCAAATTTGAGCCATACATCAATCTCTAATAATGAATGCCTCCAATAGTCATAAATCACATCTCTTGTAATAATTAATAAATTCTTAGAAATTAAAAAACAATCTACTTAGCATAAATGATTTCTCAAATTTGTAAAGAAAAACAAAGTCAAGTCCAAACACAAGGATTTGATGACGCGATGAGATTGCACCAAATTGGCCAATTAATTGACAACCTGATCGCTAGCGGATCGCCAAATCCTTTAAGTGTAGTATTCTACCTTAAGCATGCTACAAGACCCATCTTGTAATTTCTAGAAAACAATGACAAATCTAATGTTTCTAGAGACATTAAAATCAACCATTAATTCAAGATGATTTAAACCAATCAACCAAAATCCAACGGTTGGATTGCATTTGATCTGTTATCAGATTAGATAGTAGATAGACCATATAACACATAACACTATATTGAACATGTAGACCTAAGGTGTGATCAATGATTGGACGAAAATGCAATCTCGATCATTGGATCATGCGCTACTTAGAAAATACTAAATCCTTAAAATCTGACCATTAGATTTCGGTCAGAACTTGATGAGAATATAATTAAGAACTAATAAGGCTTTGATGGTTGAGTTCACTCTAAAATATGAGAAGATCAACACTAAAAGTTGCTATTTGAGTTAAATAAAGATGCAACATGAGATCAATATCTTGATCATGATTGCTTGGGAATCAAAAATGTTGATTTGACTGAATATTGAACATTAGGGCATATTTCTATTTTGATACCACTTTGACATGTTTTGAGCTTGAGATCCCTAAAGTACGTATTATTTACGAATTAGACAACGAGTATCGTCTGCTAGATCATATGTAATAGTGTTCATCATTTTAATATTATTCACATTTTTATCTGAGATATCATTGTGATTACAATGAGGTTGAGTGCCCTCAGCATTGAGATAGGACAAGGGCCTATGGCAGCGCAGTGCTAAGGGCTTGTATGGGCTTAGGCCATATGGCCTCTGACCACCTAAGGGTGGCATGATATCCAACGCCCCATACAGGGGGCACATTCTCAAATGGCAATTGGACTACAGTTGCCAACTCGCGGTGCCATTTCAAGACTGGTTGTAGCTCCAAAATGATAAAGTTGAAGTCTTTTCAAGATATTGGAAAATACGCAATGCAGTGATATGGTCATGATCGTGGCATGTCCCAGATTTTGTGATACGAGAGTTAAAATTGTGTATGGACCCAATGTATGTTACAATGATTTTATCATATGAGCTTATGATGTGACTTGGATCCACATGAGTGTATGGATGATGAGTTATTAGCATGACTATTACCATAGTACGTATAGTACATGTTTTATTCAATTAAATATATCAATATGAGGTTCTCACATGTTGTCATTATTGATATCATTATTGTTATAAAAAAAAAAAAAATTACTCACATTTTGTTGGCGTCTTTATCTGGGATCTTGGGCTTTGTAGTCTTGGTATTTTAAAAACCCAGGGTGCAATAGTCGGTATCAAAGCTTAGGTCATAGTCTCTCGCAGTCATGTACCATTGGAAAGCCATGAGAAAGAGTCTGAGGCCCTAGTATAAGTAGCTATAGAAAGTACTTACATATGATTCTTCAATTATGGAAATAGGTGCTCCTATAAGATGAGTTTTCCACGGTGTAGCACCGTATGGCAATATAGGTGGAGATGTACTGCAACTATTGTTGCAGAATTGGGGCAATATTTCCAGATCAGCCCTAGGGGGCACTAGCGGGAGAAGTAGTAGAGGGCTCACTGGCACAAAATGTACCTAAGCCCAAGAATATGCTTAACAGATTCTAGAAAATAGCTCTAGCCTTCTTTGGAGAGGACGTGGCAAACACTGTTGAGGGGTGGATCTTTGAGCTTGAGAAGTCTTCAAGGGCATGGAGGTCTAAGAAGAGAAGAAAGTGATTATGGCCACGTTCGTTATGACTTGGTAGGCAACCGTCTGTGGTAGATGGCGAAGAGAAGTTACTTCAAGGACATGGAGTCAATACCATGGGACGACTTCAAGAACTTATTCTTTGACAAGTATTTTCCTCCACACACGAAGAGGATGAAGGAGAAGGAGTTCCTCGGGTTACAGCAAGGTGACATGAATGTCACTCAGCACGAGAATAAATTCACCTGACTACAAAGATTTACCCTTAGTGTTTACACCAGCTGCAAGAACACTGTAGAGAAGTTTGTTGATAGTTGGACTGAGGAGTAAGGTGTTGGGACTAGCCACTATGGCCGAGCCTGTTGGGATGGTATTGGGCTTTGAGAAAGATTTTAGGAGGGCATCAAATGAGAGGAAAGATAAGGGAAAAGAGGATGGCTCGATCAGCAAACTCAACAAAGATAAGAGGCTCATGCAATCTTTGAGGTCTCATTCATCTCAAAAATGCCCACAACTTCAAAAGAGTAGAGCTGCAAATCCTCAAATGTGGCCACCACGTAAGAAGCATAACCCATGCCGACCTTGCACAGGAACAATATTCAAGTGCTTTAGTTGTGTGGAAACAGGACAACATGACCCACAACTACTGGAAGAATAAGGAGTGTAATATCCTCAATTTTTAACCTTAAATTAGTAATAAAATAAATTAATTAAATTTAAAAAATTCTATGAATAGAATTTGGTTTTGACACCATTAAATTTAGAAAGTACACGTCGATAGAAATTGACCAGTATAAAGAACGTCAAAAACAGAGTTTGGATGAGAGAGATATGAACATTTTAAATTATAAGGGTAATTTGGTAATTTGGTAGAGACACGAATTAGAGGGAATCGTTTTGATAACAGCACCCCCTTTCCATCCCTAACTCGTAGCAAGTGGAGAGAGGCGATGATCTACCTTTCCCTGCAAATTAATTGGATTTACAACTACAAAAGCATGTTCCCTTTCCATTCTCACGCCAAACACCTAGAGAAAAACCCTAATTTTTTCCTTTGCACGCGGCTAACACGAACGAAAGTTTGCACACGTCATAGGGCTCTAATCTCCCATCTTTGGCTCTAATAAGGTAAGCCACACACTCTAACTTATTATTCACCTTGTTTTCCAACTTTCCCCTCACAGATCTGGGTTGGATTTGGGCTGAATGGCCTAGGGTATCAAAACCGTAAATCATAGTTAGACCCACATTAAGGACACCTTAGATGATAGATTTGAGCCATTCAATGTGATCTTTGGACCCAAAAATCCTATGAACGGTGAAAACAGAAAAAAATAAATAAATAAATAAATAAATAAATAAATTGGAGCATCTAGGGCTCCGATCAAGCCAAAAGAAAATGGACGGCTCAGGTTCATCATCCCCAATGGATGATGCACCCAGGACGCTGATCGGGATTCCCAGCTACAAACAACGCACGCGAGAGTTTTGTTGCTCGCACGCGTATGCTAGGACGCTGTCTCGCTATCACGAACAGGCAAAATGCCTTGCGTCTTAAAAACCAGGATGCACACAGGGAGCATCCCCGCGACCAGGACACACGCGGTGTGTTCCGTGACGCATTCTAGAATCGATGCGTCTCGGGGACGTTGGTTTATAAACCTATGTAAATCGTTCCAATGGTGTAAACAGGTGTAAAATAAGATGTTTGATCGGATTTTGATTTGAAATGGTTTTTCTAAGATTCTGGAAGCTACAGAAGCCCGATCTTCGATCTAAAAGGTCCGTTAGAATCATCTCAATGACGCGAACATGAATTTAGCTTCTAAACTTTGATCTTTGCATAGTTAGTTGATCAAACCTAAGAAAACATACTCAATTAATTAGATTAGGACTATCAGAGGATGATCAGGCCTTAAAACCTAAACAATTGAATGATTTAAAGGATGAATTGATGAATCTAAGGAACATATTAGGAATGTTCAGCTTAAAATTGATCTAGACCATTGATTTAAACCAAAATTTGGAAATTATTGATTTGAGAGTGATCTGACCGTCAGATCAAGGTGTAAACTTTATATGCACATTAATAGGGACCTTAAAGAATGATCCAACAGTTGATCGCTATAGATTCTATGGAGATGAAATAAATAACGCGAAATAGCCTTGTGATGCTAACAGGTGCATCAGAGCGCATGATTTGAGAAAAGTACGCGATTGATCTAATTTGGTTGTATTCTCATTGAGGTAGGTAACGGCATTTAATGTTATGTTTTGATTTCTAAGATCTTACATTATCATAGCATCATGGTTGATTGTGATTAATTATCACTTGTTTATTAATTCCGAGATTTTATGAGATTCAAAGTTTTATGCTATGATCGATATGAGATTTCAATAGTATATTGAATGGGTTTTCATGATTGATTGTTTTATAGTATTGATACAACATATCTTATGTATGATTAACAATTATCTTTCTTTATTTCATCACTGAGATTGGTGGGTTTTTATAAAATTGGTGGTAGAGGCTTGGTGACTAGTCCTTTGAGAGGCTAACCCCAGGATGAGGAGTGTGCCTTAGGGATTGTGAGCCATGAGTGCTCCTGGTTTTTTGAGATACACAATTTTCATGTTTTATTATTTATAACGGGTGCTCTCACCTAGTGGATGTCATGCTATGAGGGAGTAGGGTCAGCCACCCACCTTCTGAAATTATGATGCGATTTATGATGGGATTAACACCTACCCACAGATGGCTTTCGATAGGGGTTTGGTAATATGGATAGTCCACACTACTGGTCTTGACCTTTCTATGGGGACGGATGTTAAATCTCCCGTTATGATGTCGACGGAGAGTGGTAGTAGTTGAGACCCTAAAGTGGTTGTCACTACGGCATAATGATTCATACTCTTATTCTGTGTGCTTGTATGATGAGCAATGAGAGGTTATTGTATGCATAGGTGTGACAACACTCAGAGGATGTATATGAATACTCATGATATGTTGTACAAGTGTATGGGATAATCATGGGACTCACATACATTCGGGTGCCCTGCTCGCTATTGTATGCTCATTGAGATTTGATCATGTTCTATTTTATTTTTATTTTCAGTTATGAGATTATCATGCTTTTATACTCATGAGATCCTTGTTTTATTGCGCATGATGTTTTGTTTATGATACTTATATTCTGTGGATTTTATGACCTATGCTTTCCTCAACACCGATATTCAAAGTGCTTTTCATATTTCATTTGTTATTATATTAAATGTTTGTGTACCTACACAAGCAATAGCTTGCTTAAGCATTGCTTTGTTTTGCAATGCCTCAAATACCGAATGCGACAACAAGAAAGACAAGAGCGTGGTGGGACAGTGATAACAGCGGGGACCATTTTGATTAGACTGATAAATAGCTTGATGTGAGTGATCAGATAAACTACAATTTAAACTTATTTTGTGGACTGTATACCTTTATTTGATGGAGGTGATTATGACATTTATATGTTATGGACATGCCTTTATGTACGGTGGATTGTTATTATGGATAGACCCTAGGCCACATTATTATGCTTTTTGGATATTTATTTTTTTAAAATAAAGGCGCCATTGATTTGACGTTGGAATTGATAGTAGTATTGTCTTAAATTTATTGCTGCGTACTTATATTTATCTTTTAATCGTGGTCGTGATGTTTTTGAAAAAAGGAGATAATACTCAAAGGTTTTTAAGTAAATGTTCTAATACAATAATTAATAAAATCTTTTGATTTTGGGATCCCAACTATATTTATTATTATAAAAAACTGTTACAAAAAACCCAGGGAGTTACAAGGAGGGAGAGAAACCAGCAAAGTAGCTTCGTAGGAACTAAGAGCAAGTTTTTTCCATCAGGCTCAGGCATTGAATGCAGTTGTGAAAAGTACAATTCTTATACACGATAACCCTGTTAAGGTTTTATTTGACCTTGATTGTATGCATTCTTTCATATCAAATAACTTTTCTATGTTCATAAATTGTCCAATCTAGAACCTAGGGGCTTATCTAAAGATCTTGACACCAGTGGGAAAGTCCATGTATCCTTATCGTTTATTTCTAATGTATACATCATGATATAGAACAGACATTTAGATGCTGATTTAGTCTTACTCAATCTGACGGATTTCAATGTCATTCTTGGCATGGATTGGTTAGTGCTTAGTTGGGGTATGGTGGATTGCCAAAGAAAGAGAATTTATCTAGCATGCCCAAAGAGTCACTAGTTATATTTAGTGGGAAGTAGGATTCTCATAATCATGCTTAATCTTTGCATCAAGGGCGGCTAAGCACATTGCCTAAGGATATGAGTCCTTCTTGGCTAAGGTAGAGGTTGTTGAGGCGAAGAAGCCTAAGCTAGATCAGATGGTGGTGGTTGAGAAGGTTACTGATGTGGATGGGTTTTTTGTGGATGCAGTAAAGTTAGAGGTAATAAAGAAGTTGTAAGTGCCAAAGACAGTATTTGAGATTTGAAGCTTTCTTGGACTTTAGGGATATACTATTGCAGATTTGTAGAGGGTTTCTTATGGACTACCTTGCCTCTTACCAAGTTGACTGAAAAGAATGTCATATTCATCTGGGATGATGCATGTAATGAGAGCTTCTAGGAATTGAAGTGGAGGTTGACCATTGCTTTAGGACTTACTCTTGCAACTGACTGTGGAGGATTTGTCTTATACAGTGATGCCTTAGGTAGATGGTTGTTGCGTACTTTATGCTGTATGGGGTAGTCACATATGCTTAAAGACAATTAAAGAAGCATGAGGTGAATTATCTAACCCATAATTTGGAGCTAGCAACTATGATATTCATCCTTAAGATCTAGAGGCACTATCTCTATTGCTAGAGGTTTGAGATATTCACAAATCATAAGAGCCTTAATTTTTTTTTTTCACAGCAAGATCTGAACATGTGACAGAGAAGATGGATGGAATACTTGAAAGACTATGATTTCACTATTTAGTACCATTTAGGTGTAACAGGCCGAGGGCCCCACCCAACAATGATATTGTCCGCTTTGGGCTTTCAGCCCGCACTGTTTTGGTCTTCTCTTGTGGGAAAAGGCCTTGTTGCAAGGGAAGTCCTCAGCACTCTTATCAACAGCCCAATTTTCCCTCCCCAAGCAATGTGGGACTAATTGTCAGTACCTCCCGCTTCGTCCCTCAACCTATCTTAGGGCATCCCCCTCAAGGCATCTTGGCCCACCCTCAAGGCATCTTAGCGATTACAACGGTTTACCTTTTCTCCTTTAGGGACACGCATCCCTGCGTGCTTTCACGCAAGCGCCCACATGCGGCTAGCCAGCCCCATCATGAGGGAACTAGCTCTGATACCATTGTAACAAGGCGAGAGCCCCACCCAGCAATGATATTGTCTGCTTTAGGCTTTCAGCTTGCACGGTTTTGGTCTTCCCTTGTGGGAAAAAGGCCTTGTTGAAAGCGAAGTCCTCAGCACTCTTATCAACAGCCCAGTTTTCCCTCCCTAGGCGATGTGGGACTAACTCTCAATACCTCCCGCTTCATCCCTCAACCTATCTTGGGGTGATTTCTTCGGCGATTTTTGTCTGAAAACTACCAAATCCAGCATGGATCTGGTCTGGAAGAGAGGGAAATCAGAGAGGGAGACGGGGATCTTACTTGGGTAGCCTAAGATGGTGCCCCTTTTTGGTGGTGGTGTGATTTCTCCTACGCCTACTGGAAAGCCCTTGTTGTTAGAAAAATTGAGGGAAATTGTAGTGGTTGGAGGAGGGAGAAGGAGAAGGGAAAAAAGAGAAGAAAAGGGAAGAAAAGGGAAGTGGGTCAGCGTCGAAAAGGGGGTTTTCCAATGAGTGCGAGTTTGTTCATGCCGGCTTGAACCCCAGGCTGCCAGATTTGGTGAAGGTAGCCAGAATTCAGAGAGCAGGGTTTGGAGTGGGGGAAACATGTTGATGGGAGAGGGGGAGTGGAGGAAATTTATAGGCGGGAAAGACGGTGCCGTCCCATGGCGGTGCCGCCATCTTTTCCGGCACCGCACTGCAAGGGCAGTGCAGTACGACAGCTGGAAGGGGATGGTGGTGGAGAAGGTGGTGGAGAAGAAGACATGGGTGTCATTATCAAAACGACCCATGCGTTTTCAAGCTCTTTCAATTTTTAAATGCAATTTACAAGAATACCCTCCATCTTCAAAAGCCTATAACTTGGTCATATGAACTCAGTTTTCAGTGTTCTTTGAGAAGTTAGATTCCATTTCGAATGTAGAATCTAATTATGTATGTATTTCTCATTGATTCTTTCATTTCATAGTTTAATTAAAATAGAACATTTAATGTAGTTATTTACATATATTGATTTTCAAAATAAATAATCTATATCAATTTAGTAAATGACAAATATATAGTTAGTAAAGTGATACAAAAGAGCTTAAAATTTTTGAGTCATTACACTTTATCTGCCATGCAACTAGCAAAAGGATTAAAAAGATATGAGACAACCTTCCTTGCTACCTTAAAGGAAGAAGTTGGAGATTCTCCCCTGGAGACACCCAAGGCTATTGAGGGAGTACTAGAGGAGTTCAAGGACGTGATTCCCAAAGAACTCCCAAAGAAATTGCCACTTAGGAGGGAGGTGGATCATGAGATCGAGTTAGAGCCTGGGGCTAAACCGCCAACCAAGGCCCCTTACCGCATGGCACCACTAGAGTTAGAAGAGTTGAAGAAACAGCTCAAGCAGCTATCGAATGTAGGATTCATCCAACCATCGAAGGCACCCTATGGAGATGGCTCACTTCAATTGTGCATCGACTATAGAGCCCTCAACAAAGTAACCGTAAAGAACAAGTATCCCATTCCACTCATAGCGGACTTATTCGATCAGCTTGGAGGAGCTAGAATCTTCACCAAGCTTGACCTTCGATTAGGTTACTATCAAGTTCGAATAGCCAAAGGAGACAAGCCTAAGACTACTTGCGTAACCAAGTACGGCTCATACGAATTTCTGGTTATGCCATTTGGTCTCACTAACGCACCAGCCACGTTCAGCACATTGATGAACAAGATATTTCACCCTTAGATAAGTTTGTGGTGGTCTATCTTGATGACATTGTGGTCTATAGTAAGACATTAGAAGACCATGTGCACCATTTAAGAAAAGTCTTCCAACTATTGAGGGAAAATGAGTTATACGTTAAGAAGGAGAAATATTCATTCGCACAAAAGGAAGCTTCCTTCTTAAGACATAAGATCAAGAATGGAAGGCTCATGATGGACAAGGCCAACGTAACGGCTATTCAATGCTGGTATGCCCCCACAAAAGTGCCAGAACTACAATCATTCTTGGGGCTAGTCAACTACTATCAGCGCTTCATAAGAGGATATTCTTCAATAGCCGCACCACTAACAAACCTATTGAAGAAGAATAAGGCTTGGGAATGGACAACCCACTGTCAAGCTGCTTTCGAGAAGCTGAAGGAAGCAATTTCTAAGGAGCCAGTGATGAGCCAACCCAACCCTAGTAAATCATTTGAGTTACACACTAATGCTTTTGACTTTGCCATTGGAGGTGTCCTAATGCAAGAAGGACATCTTATTGCCTATGAAATTTGAAAACTCAATTACACAGAGAGGAGGCATGCAACTCAAGAAAAGGAGATGACGGCTGTGATCCATTGCTTGCGTGTTTGGAGGCACTACTTACTCGGAACCAGGTTTATTATTAAGATTGATAACGTTGCCACTAGCTACTTCCAAACCCAAAAGAAGCTTAGTCCCAAGCAAGCTAGGTGGCAAGACTTCCTTGCCGAGTTTGATTATGACTTAGAATACAAGCCTGACAAGACGAATTTAGTGGCAAACGCTTTAAGTCGAAAAGCAGAACTTGCTGCCATAACTCAGCCAAGCAGTACCCTCCTCGATCAGATAAGAGGAGTAAAGTGTGACCCAATAGCTAAGAATGTCATTTTAGTCGCCAAGGAAGGACGGACGAGGCGATTTTGGTTGGATGATGGACTCCTCTACACTAGAGGAAAACACATCTATGTGCCTAAGTGGGGAGGCATAAGGAAAGAACTGATAAAGAAGTGTCATGATAGCAAGTAGGCATGACACCCTAGAACCCATCGCACCTTAGTCTTACTGGGAGAGCGCTACTACTAGCCATGCTTGAGGGAAGATGTGGAAACCTACATAAGAACTTGTCTTGTGTGTCAACAAGACAAGATAGAGCAAAGTACTCAAGGAGGACTACTTGAGCTACTCCCTATTCTAGAGAGACCATGGGAAAGCATTTCCTTGGACTTCATCACATGCCTGCCAAAATCTGAAGCATTTGGCACAATACTAGTGGTGGTAGATAGGTTCACCAAGTATGCCACGTTCATTGTGGCACCTGCAGACTGCACAACAGAAGAGGCGGCCCGACTATTCCTAAGGAATGTGGTGAAATATTGGGGAATTCCCAAAACCATCATCAGTGACAGGGACAAGCGCTTCACAGGGAGATTCTGGTCAGAACTCTTCAAACTCCTTGGCTCCGAGTTGAACTTCTCCACTAGCTTCCACCCACAAACTAATGGTCAGACGGAGAGGGTGAATGCTTTGTTGGTGTTATATCTGAGGCACTATGTAAGTGCCAACCAAAGAGATTGGGCTAAGTTGCTAGACATTGCCCAATTCTCTTATAACTTGCAAAGGTTTGAGGCCACTGGACACAGCCCATTCGAATTGGCAACAGGGCAACAACCTCTGACGCCAAACACTCAAGTCGAAGGATATGTAGGGAGCAGTCTAGTAGCTTACAAGTTTGCTAAAAGATGGCATGAACATCAGGACTTAGCTCGTGCTTCACTAGAGAAAGCCTCCAAAAAGATGAAAAAGTGGGCTGATAGGAGGCGACGACCACTAGGGTTCCAAGAAGGATATCTCGTCATGCTCAAACTCCTACCAACACAACACAAGGCTACGAGACCTTTACATAAGGGACTACTAAGGAAGTACGAGGGCCATTCCCCATCCTAAAGAAGGTCGGAAATGCTTCTTATCGATTAGAGCTACCACAAAGACTAAAGATTCATCCAGTCTTCCATGTAAGCAACTTGAAACCTTATCGAGCGGATGAGGACGATCCTAGCAGGAATCAATCTCATTGAGCACCCCCCATCATAACTACTTCCTTTAAAAAGGATATGGAAGAAGTACTTGCAGAATGAAAGGTACGTGGAAGAGGTAGACCTCGACACCACGAGAATTTTGTCAAATGGAAGGGTTTGCCAGAAGTTGAAGCTAGCTGGGAGATGGAAGAATCCTTGTGGCAATTCAAGGATCATATTGAGAAATTTCACAAGCAATGCGTCGAGGACGTCGTTGCATCTGGTGGGGGAGAATGTCATGGACCTTACAAACCAATGCACATGGAATCCATTGGAGGCTTGCTTAGCCTGTGAGTACAACTTAAGGGACTTGGATCTATCAAAGGGATCCATAGTCTAGAAGCCCCATGTACATCATGTAAATATCTTGCCTGTAGAATTTTCCAGGAGCATCCTAAATATGGTGGAACCATGGACTTGTGTAGAGACTTCTAGAGTAGTCTCCAACTGTTAGATGATTAACACATATAAAGATCCCCACCATCCATTGAGAATGTGAAAGGAGATAAGCACTTATAAATAGGGGAGCTTCCTCACTTGTGAGGCATCCATCCAAGAGTATGATACAGGAATGATCCAAGAGAGTTGTAAGCATCTTCAAGCAATAAAGCTATAAGTTCCTTCTAAGTTTCCTTTCAGTTGTTCTTCTTCTTTGAGTCTCAGTCAGGCTTAGTTGGTTCATGGTGAGAAGCTAATCTAAGTGCCACACGGGAGTCTGAAAGTCTAAGCCTGTGGCACAAGGCAACTAAAGCATCCGTGCTGTGCACTACAGAGAAATGGGAGGACGGAATACCCATACAAGTAAAAAACTGCCCTTGTTTAAATCAATAAAGACATCCCAAACATTCAAACTTTCCAAATCAATCTATAATAACCCGCTTACAACCTGAAAAAGTCCCCTCGTGCAATTCTTAACAAGAGCAATTTCCACTCCAAAGCTCAGGTAAAACTCTTGCAGAGGTGACAAGCCAAGTCATGGGTTCGTGTCCATGCTTACATCGTTCAACTTCAGGGAATCTTTGTTTAAAGTTCAACTTCAGGGAATATATTTCTAATGTTATGAGCTTTTAATTTACAAGATCGGTAGGGAATGAACGAGAAGCTGTTTAGGTCTTCAACAACCAGGTTGTTTGTACTGTAGGACGCTGAGTTTCAACGTCCCCGGGGTCATGTCCAGAATTTCCGTAAATCAAGTAGAAACTCAAACAATATACAAACTGTTATAGCGGGTTTATACAATAAGAGATCCCAACAGCATACTTTGAAAGATGAGAGAGGTTCAGAGACAGTCGGTATAAAAGGAATAACAGTTATAGCTTTGTACATAACAAATCATGGACGGAAGCGATGTACCCATCATCGTCCAAACCAACCTTTCTGTGGCTGAATCTCACCATCATTCATCAGCTTGTCCAGTACCACGTTCAGATCAACTGAATGCCCGTTCTCAGTCAGTTTCCTCACCGTCGCTCTTACCTGTTCTCTTGAGAACCCCATTGTTGATACCTTGTCAACCACATCATCTATCGGGACCCGATTACCTGTTCCACCAGAACTTGACCCACTGCTCACACTGCTTGCAGTTGGGATAGACTGTGGTAGTATCTGTGCAGTTGGAAGACGTGAATATCCACTGCCACCACTAGGAGCAGAAGGAGAAGAATGTGGGGGTTGTTTCATTGAAGAGCTGCCATAGTGGGACGGGGATCCGCCATATGGGTAGGAATCACTGAAATTTGGCCCTGGTGGGGGGCCATACCCAGAAGACAATGGTGACTGTCCTGAACTGGGTCTGCTCCCAGAATGTTCATACATATGCGTAGGAGGCACATAGAACTGTTGTGAAGTTGGAGACCCACTTGGTGGCTGAGACAGAGAACTTGGTTGGCGAAGGGTTGGTGGGTAGCTTTGAGGTGGCAGCATATAAGGGTTTTCATCAGGATGATGGCTCATTGGAGGTTGGGGCTGTGGAGGAGCAGCATTTACAGGGACTGGAGGTTGCTGCTGTTGTGGGGGTAGTTGGGGTGGCTGAGAGTACTGTGGAACCTGTGGTGGTGGTGCTTGATAGTGTTGATGTGGAGGCGGTGGCTGGGGCTGTGACTGAGACTGCTGGGAAGGCATTTGATATTGCTGATGGCTGGCATCTGGCAACTGTCCAGGCAGTGGAAAGTACTGTTCTCGTGTTAAGGGTGGTGGGATGGACGGCATCTGGTTCTGGGGTAATTGAGTTGGCTGCTGAAGTGAAGACTGAGTCTGTTGAGGAGGGGGTGGGGGCGCATTTGGAGGGGGGAGAGCAGGTAAAGCTGATGGTTGTGGTACAGAACCTGGAGGAAGAAGTGGCTGAAGTGATTGCTGTGGCTGAGATACAGTTTTTTGCAGAGAATCTGTTTGTGGGGTTGGGTTTTCAGTTGCTTGGTCTTCCTTAGAGGTTTGGAGCTTTGCAAGTTGCAGCTGAGCCTCTGCAATCTCTTGCTTATCACGCAAAACTAGTACACCAGTTTGAACCTGCAAGGGATTAAGTAGTACAAGCCTGTGATATAAAAAAATTGCACTTGTTTGGACATGATACATGTAACAGACAACAGAGAGACAAGAATTGTACTGGAACAAGTGGCAAGGAGTAAGCAGGAAACTGACACATATACATAGCTCACCTCCAGAAGCTCTCTCGCAAATCCATATAGAAAAGAAGCAGAAATACCATATTACTCACACTTTTGCCAAAGCAAAGGACCGCATGGTTGACAAATTACAATAGTATGAAGTAAAGCAGGGAACACTCCGACCACTTTCTTTGGAAAGAATAGGCATATGATGGAGAAAGAACTTAAATGAAATCTTTTTACATCAGATGGCTGGAAGAATCTCAATTTGGAGAAGAATTGTAAACAACCAATAGCAAAATTAATATGTATATGAATTGTACACATTTTTCCTATTACTCTAAACCTTCAAAGGTGAAGAAAACTTTGGGTTTCCTTCATACAATCCAGACCTATGCAAATGAGGTGACCCCACTCTTTCAGACAATATCCACTCTTAGGAGCCAAGAAAACTTATGCCCAATGTCTAACACACTATCTCATCCAGCAGAAACCAATAATTCCTTGTTCTTTTTTTTTCTCTGTGTGTGTGTGTGTGTTGAAATGAGCACAAAACCAATAATTGAACACGTCTCATGTCTAACAGTAAAAAGTAAAATTCTAAACTGAATTATTGCATAGAATCAAGAACAGAAACACTTCCCTCTGAACCCCAAAGCAAGACTAAATTTTGAACACAACCATACTATTCCTACCCTAAAAGGGAATATGCATGATCCAATCACTACATTACACACCCTAATGTCGCATTTAAAGAACGTTAAATAAACAAAGATGTATTAGGTCAAATCTTTTTATTCCGCAAGCAAAACTCCTCTTAAGGGTATTGTCCTCAAGGTGTAGCAAAAGCATGACAATCTGTCGCCTCCTTTCTCAGAAAACTAGAAGTGGATGAGAAGAACCAACCAAAAGAAATAAAAATCTGTTCTTCTTCTATCCAGAAGCTGCAATAGAAGATTATTTATTTGGACAGAGCATTGAACACCACCAATAAGAAGGCCATACTGCAGTCCAATAACCAACTTAATCGAAATATTCAGAGCTTGCTCATGCAATGATCAGTGGAAGTAAACAAATGAATGAGGTAAACATCTCATTGTTTAAAGGGCAGCCCGGTGCACGAAGCTCACACGTATGTGGGGTCTGGGAAGGGGGTGGACTGCAAAGGGTTTATAGTACGCAGCCTTACCTTATACTTTTGCAAAAAGCTGATTCCACCCCTCGAACCCGTGACCTCAAGGTTACACGGTGACAACTCAACTTTTGCGCCAAGGCTCCCCTTCTAAACATCTCATTGTTTATATATTCAAAAATATCTGGACATCAACTACTACTACTACTACTACTCCTCCTCCTCCTACTAATAACAATAATAAAGAAAGACAAATACACAAAGAATCATAAATTATTAAATAATTAATATATAAAATCAAGAGTCAAAAGGCTTATTCAAAGTTGCAAACAAATTGTAATAATTATAATAATAATAAGCGAAAATTATAACAGTTTCATATAGAAAACCAAAAGGCTTATTCAATGTAACTATCTTGTCAAGGTAAGGGCTGTCATTGCTTAGTGCTGTCTGCACTTATGCTCCAAAGCAAAACAAAGACACTTCTAATTTAGCCATAAAGGAGAAAGGGATTTGTTCAAATAAAACCACATCAATTTTGCCAAAAGCAGAATGGGAGCAAGCAATAAGTGCCTTGTCTCACAGGCAAGATGTTATGGGCTTGAATCTAGTCACAATTCATTTAGAAAAAAAGAAAGAAGCAAAACCAAAAACAAAAAAGAAGAAAAAGAAGAAGAAGAAGAAGAAGAGGAAAATGCTGGAACCAAGCCACCTTCACTTTCGTGCTATTATCTATATACGTAATAACAAAAAATCGTTACTTTCCTGTCCACTCCTTGATTCACAGTGACAGGAGGAATTTTTACCTATTTTCTTCATCTTTCTATTTCAGTTCCCTATAAATCTTCTATCTCCCATGCCCATTATAACCAGTGATCTCAGGATAGTCTGAACAGTTACAAGTCTTGTTAGATAAGATTTATTCTCTCTCTCTCCCCCCTCCCCCTAAACACCTAAAAAACGGTTAAAAGGGATGGTCCAAGGGTCTCTCTGTCTCTCTCTCCCCCTTTTCCCTACCCCTAAAAAACAGTTAAAAGGGATGGTTCGAGGGTCTGTCTCTCTCCCCCTTCCTTACCCTAGAATACGGTTAAAAGGGACAGTTCAAGGTCTCTCTCTCCCGCTCCCTGACCCCCTAAAATACAGTCAAAAGGGATGATTCAAGAGTTTACAACTACCATCTCTCTGTTCTAAGACCTCTCTCACTTAACTTTCTCTCCAAAGCTCTCATCTTCCAAAATGTCTGTGTTAATCTAGTGCATCTCTCATCTTGCACCATGCCTTCGTGAACCTAATGCTATATTCCTGATTTCTTTCTTTTATTCTTATTCTACCATGGAAACTTCGAAGAGAAAAGAGTAGAAGATCAAGAATAAGAATAAGAATTTGGAAGAAGAAAGAAAATGACCAAGATTACTATTTTGGAGGATATCTAATTTATTGTGTTTTTTTATTTTCATTTCTAAGTGAGTTTCTTATTTTCTAATGTTTGTCCCTTTATTCCAATATTAGTCCCACTTCTTTTAGCCTATTTTCTAATGCCAGTCTTTATTTTCTGACATTAATCCCTTTTGTCTTCTACATATTAAAATGAATGGGTCAAGCACCCAACTCTACTATTTGGACACATGGCATTTTTCCCTATTTACTTGTTTGCTCTTTTTCTATTTTTTTCTCTTAACATTTTAAAAATGTTTCACTAATAATTTGATGTGTCTCTTCATTTCCTAAAATATGACACAACTCTCAATTATTGAACACGTGGCAAGCTTTACTATTTACATTTTTTCATATTTTTTCTTGACTTTTTAAAAGAGATTCACTAATAAGTACATTCCTTCAATTACTAAAAATATGTCTAACACCCAACTCTCTCTCTCTCTCACTCTATAATTTGACCTAATTTATTGCACATACCAAGTTGTTTTTAAACTCCATCTTAGTATTTAAAGAAGAAGAAGATATAAGATGTACAGTTAATTTCTATATCAAATCTAAAAGGTGAGAAAGATAGTATCTGCACTCCCAGGATAATGCATTGATCTATTGATGTGGACAAATATGCAAAATATACAATGATGATGCAATGCAACTCTATGACACCTAACCTGAACTTTAGAAGTGGAGGGTGTGAAGGAAATGTAATGGGTCCTTTAATGTACATTTCCGAATACTCAGTTTATCTTGTGAACTTTAGCTTATTAATAGATTTGTATACAATTAGTTAACTATTTTATCCTTCTTATTAACCCATGTGAGCTTTAAAGTCAATCTTTCTTTTGAGAGGGTTATATATAATTTCCAAGTTTTCTTCAGTGGATGTAAATTCCTAGTTGGTCTCATTATTCTTCATCTGGGTCAACTATTGAGAAAACATCTGAAAGACTATACCATTCATCTCTAGAGTTTATTATCAATTCAAGCTACATGAAACTTAGGAAATGATAGAGGTCATCCTTGGTTAACCCAGAGCCTTTAGCCTTCCCTAAATTATTTCTACTAGTTAACCCCTCGAGCCATTATATTAAGCCTTTTCTTTGTTAGCCCATTAATTAGTACCCTCATTAACCCCTATAATATATCCATTACCCAATTTGTTTTGGAAATATCTTCCCTTTTTTCTCTAGGTTTTCCTAATCTTGCATCCAAACTAGTATATAATAATATTGAATCCTTAATATATATAAATATACTTCATCATCAAGACCTTATCCTGATTACGGGTTAGTCACATGAATCTTGTTCCTCTATCCCCCTTATTAAGTGTCATGGCTTCATTTAGTATCAAAGTTTTTAAATCTTTTCTCACCACTTCATTTAGTCCCAAAGTTTTTTTTGTCACACACAGACACACACACATATGTCAAAAAAATAAAATTCTGAGATTTTTAATTTTTTATGTTAATTTTTTATTTCCTTCAAATGTGCATCTTTTTCCTATGAATATTTCACAAGGGCCATTCTAAGATTTATTTTCCCAATTAAAATTTTTTTTGCTGGCACATTTTGGGGATTTATGTTTGCCTTTTCTGAAGGAGCATTTTTTTTTCCCCTTTACACCTTTTTTCCTGAGCTTTTTATGTTTGTGCCTTTTAGGATTTTGATATTTGCACCTTTTTTCTAGGAATTTCTATACTTGAGTTTTTATCTTATAATGATTTTGTTAATGTTTCCTAATATTTCAATATGTCAAATGAATAAGGGAGTGAATTTACACTACATACTATCATACGTATATGTCAACCATCCATATCTTGTATATACCATATAGCTATATGGTATCTTAAATGACTTAGAAAGTCAAAAAGACATTAAGGAAGCTCTTTCTCTCTCCATTAATAGTAAATCTCTACCCATAAGAAGAAAATCTCAACTTAGGATTTGGTACATGGACTATCTTAGTAGGACCCATAGAAAGATATGAGGCAATTAGAATTTTGAGGCACAGCCCTCTAAGACAAGACGTAAAGGATGCATGGCTTGGATCACCAAACCAAGGTGTGGAGAAAATCAAGGCTAAGGGGGCATCTTTCATTAGTAGTATATTTTGATTTTTTTTATTAAGTTTAACATCTCTTTGTATAATTCTAAATCAAATCAAATCTCTTATTTATTTTTTTCTCTATATATAAGGCAAAAATATATATCTAGATATTCCAGTTTGTTTGTTCTTGGCCTTTTCTTTCTTTTTCTCCTAGTAAGTTGCTCATTTTCTCTCAATTTATAATATCAATATACATTTTACAAGGTACACATGTGAAGATGGATACTTTATCCTATTTTGTATCCAATGCTACTTACTTTTCAAATATATTATGTTTCTAAAATGGGTTTTGTTTACATTTCTATTTAACGGGCTTTATTTTGAATTGCCCATAATTAAGGATTTCAAGTACTCTAAGATCCAATGATCATTCAAAGGTGTTTTGGATATGGCTATCGTGGTGCATAATAGCAATTTTTCACAGCCCATGCATGCACCGGCAAAGATGCTATTTAGTATTATAATTAGAATCCCTTATCAGTGTAGTACAGACCCACCCTCCATTAAGGCAGGTTCCTTCAAGCATGCATCTCTGCAAAACTGCTGCTTCACAAGTACCAGCCATGATGATTAGAAAAGATCAAACCAATTTGAACTATACACAACACAGAAGTTGTGTAAGACTATCATAACTCATAGTTATATTTCATCAAAATTTCATGACAAATAACAAGATCTTCAACACTCAATGATAATTGTATGTATTTGTTTGGAGTGGCAAAACAGAGAAGATAAAAGCTAAAAAAGATTAGACAATTCAATGGAAAATAGCAGCATTTTCTCTCCCTCTCTTCATTTTCCTCATGAAAGCAACATTGCTGTATGAGTTACTGTAGTAAGAAAAATAAAAGAAGGATCACATTGAGATATTAGAGAAATGATCCCAATAACGCATGTAAAAATATTAGAAAAAGTTTAAACTAGACAAAAGGCTTCAGAAGTAAGAATTGGTGTTCCCAAAATATAGAAAAACTCTAAAAGCAAACTAAACTAATGGTTAGCTCAATGCACATAACTTTCTAATAATTTGGCTTTTACATTTTGCTAAGATAAAGCAGAATCATATGGAAATCTAAATCTGATTTGAAAAGAGATAAAACTAAAATTGGTATAATTTTTAGTTTTGGCACGTGCGCACACACACACACTCACAATATATAAAGTTAAGGATAAAATTAACTGCCAATAAATTTCCCATAACAGAGTTTCTGAAGATTGTTCCAGCACCATGCAACTTCAGATTACCTCTCCTACAAACACAAGCTTTCTAACATACACAGGAACAGAACGACCTCAAATGCCTTCAACATCTGTGTGTTAACTAGCCTAGCTCTGCATCTAGTTCAATTGATCGATAATGGATCCTCTGAAATTAAATAATTTTCACCCAATCCCACGGACAGAGTGATGAGCAAAAGCTAGGTAAACCCAGAAATGAAGATATCAATGACACCCAAACTCTGGCTAGCTCAACAAGCTCTAGTCCCAAATGATGAGATCAATTAACATAAAGGGCAGCCCCGGTGCACGAAGCTCCCGCCTATGCGGGGTCCAGGGAAGGGGAGGACCACAAGGGCCTAAAGTACACAGCCTTACCTTGCATTTTGCAAGAGGCTGTTTCCATGCCTTGAACCCGTGACCTCAAGGTCACACGACGACAACTTTTACCGTTGTGCCAAGGCTCCCCTTCATGAGATCAATTAACATGAAATGGATAAAAGATAACGTGAACCAGAAGCAAAATTTTCAACTAATGCAACACATGCAACTCTGACTTCTGAAAATGTAACTGTACTAACAAAGTCTATAAAGCAAGAAACTAAAAGTAAGTTAGTGGGTTTTAGGATGTTATGTACCAAACAGTCTGTTAACATGAATAAGTCAACTTAAAGATGTACGGCAGATACCTCTCTCAGTATATTCTCCAATTGCCTCAGCCTTCCATCCGTGCTGCCATGATTGTTTCCAATTGACAGTTTCAGATCATCCACTGAGCTTTCAAGGAGGCGAGTTCTAGTTTCCATCTGTGACAAACGTGCACTAACACCTTCCAGTCCATGTAGCAGATTGTCAGCATGTTTCTTCATTGTTCGATCAATCTCAGCAACTGTAGCCATATCATAACTGCTTCTATCTTTCTCCGGAATAACTTTGGCCGATTCATGAGGCTCTAGAGAGTTATAACTCTGTTTGAGTCACCAAAAGCACAGAAATATGTTAAGGAAGTTCACAAACAGCAAACAGAAATTACAAGTGTTAAGCAATTTTGACCTTCGTGAGAAGATATTACTTTCCATAAATACAGCAGGTACTTCTTCTGGAAATAAATAACACAATATCCATAATTCAAACAACAAATAAACCAATTGCATCAGGCACCAACACAATATGCATCCCCTACTTGAAGATTCAGGAATTATCCTAGGCAACTGATGTTGGTCATAATGCTATTGGTAGACTAGTACAAGTCATATGGCTGATAAAGCAATAAGGTTCACATTCTGTCATGCCTGCCAAACCTCAGTTTATCTAGCAAAACATCCAAAAAATGAAAAATTAAAATGCAGCTTGTTATTCAGACCTTAAGATCAATTATCTAAATAAAAAGCACGTTGAAAATCAGATCAAGCAGGTTTTCATTAAAACAGAACCTCCAGAAATAGATCCAAGTTGATTGATCTTCCGGAAAGAATCAGATATCCAGACAGATTCATAGATTGATCTAAACTCGACCTAGTTTTGATCCAAGATACTCAATCTTGTTTCAGTACATATTTAGTTTTAGAGTTGCTCAAATTTCCAAATCTAACTTCCATCACATAAGTGAACCACATTAGTACTAACTTCATCCTCATGACAGTAGAGCAAGTTCCCCTCCCAGCAGCATGCTTCATTATTATGGCTTTACAAGTATTGAGGTCAGTTGTAAGAGTTCTGCAGATGTTAAAATCTAGCAGATGCATGGAAGCAACAGGCGAATCAAACATACAGATGGATGGATTGGTGAGATAAATATGCTTCCTGAGCTAAAAACAGGATGTGAATTTCCAACAGAGACCCAAAAACCAATTCTCCTCAACACGGTTGAAGATATGTCAGCAAACAATTAGAAAATTCAATAAGGTCTACGTAGAAGATTAAAATATATGGATAATGGTTGTAGAATCTATAAGATTCAAGAAGTCAAGTTTAAGGTGCAATAATAACAGACAGCATGACTGTAATTTGACAAGGGTGCCATTAATTCCATGCATGACAGTTCAACAGTAAGATGTACTAGTGTCACTGCCATATCATGGTGGACTTACAAGCTACAGGTATCGCAGCTGGAAATAATGGAGGACAAGACTACCAAGCAAACCAGTTGGTGAAAGTCATCTCGTCATATCGGGTGTTGTGTGCAAATCAACTGGGTGAACCAGCTGTCATCCATGAAGCAAAATGGGAGGCCAGCGCATTTTCCAAGGAGGAGGTGATGGGAATCTGTTGCATGGTCAGCTAACCAAACTGACTGTACAGGTTATGGATGAGATTTGATAGAATTTGACAGGAGAAAATCAAGGTATCCTCACACTTGCACAAGAGAGAGAGAGAGAGAGAGAGAGAGAGAGAGAGAGGGAGGGAGAGATGACACAGAAAATTGGAAACCATACTTCCAGACATTTGATTTCCACTACACTAAAATCATCACAAGGCTTACCATAGGAAAAGACTCACTAAGATATAAGCACAGAACATTTCTTCCAATAAGAGGATTGACCACATCCCCTACAGTAAGGTTTGTAGCAGAGACATTGAAGGGATCCAGTCCAAATTGGTGGCAGATACTTCAAGCTGGATGCCCTTGATCTCTATCTCAAAGCAAGATAATCCCTGCTAACAGTTTCCACCTTACTAGAAGCATCTAGAAATCACAGAAGAAAGAAGCTAGACCACTGCAAGCTACAAAGCCAAGACAAAAAATGCTCAGGAAATTTCAGGAATTAAGTTCGGTTATCTTAACTGTGCGGCAAGGTTTTGACTGCTTACTTCAATTCTTGGCTAAATTAATAATCAAAAGTAGGATCTGATTTTAGCTTCATCAGTTTTAGAAATTTAAACTACAATGAAATGGCATCAACTCGACTAATTCCTACTGTTCTTTAAATAGGCTACAGTGTTCTATGCAAGTTTGCTCCAGGAACTAATCATCTGTTTAGCTTCAGTTGTTTCTTCCCATTAAAGAAAGCTACAATTAGCAGTTATATATATGTTTGCAACAGTTTTTTGTCCTCCTTTGCTAAAATTTGCAGAGTCACTTTACCCTGTGATTCATAAATTTGTCGGCTATTTTCTTGTTTAGCATACTCAATTAATGTTAAGTTGTTAACTGTTTTCTTTCTTCCATTCTGTAACTATCGAACCTAATAAGGTCCTTGTTGTCCAACATCAGTTTTAATATTATAGCATATAAACTTCAGTTCCTAGTCCAAGCTCTTTGTCATCCGACATCAGATAGACAACATATTAACCAAGATCAACAGATATTGGAGACTACTGGTTATTTCTCCACATTCAGTAACCGCCAAAGAAATGCAGCTGTAATTGTCCTTCGGCACAAGTGAAAGTACTCTACAATCTACTCTAAACATAATAACCAAAAACATACTCTCAAACTATTTATCAGAAACTAACAAACCCACCAAAGCCTGCTAGATACATATAAAACCAGAATGCAACAAAATGTGGAAAAAGAAAACAACGAATAAATAACAAGAAACCCACCAATCACCCAAAAACAGAAACTAAAACAAAATCACATCTAAAGACTCATCTATAGGGGTGTCAACAGTCCGGTTCTGGTTTCATTCCACCCAAAATTAGAATTGTACCAAAATTTTGGCAGGATTGGAACCGGACAATTCTAGAGATGGGTTCCAGCTTGAAGGACTAGAATCAAACTGTACGGTTTCAGTTCGGTTCTGCACTGTAATCTAATTCTAGAATGTGTCTTTAAGCCAAATGAAAGTGATCATGGTTACAACTAATACCATGAAAATGTAGGCTGCTTAATTCATTCAAAGTGCCACATGCCAAAGACAATGTATCCTCATCTATGATAATTATTCAAAAACCTATATATGTTCAGGCCTTACTTAATATATTATTTTTTCTTTTCTTTTTACCTATATTTACTTAAGATCAGATATCATTCATGTATAATCACTAACCAATCTATAGACAAAACAATTGAAAAGTTAAAGTTTAGTTCTTTAACTGTACATGGCCCTGAAAACTCGCACTGATAAATATCAACATAGACAAGTTCTTACAATTCCCCACATCAATGATTAGTCAATCAAGGAAGTCTAAACAACTACGGTAATGTCATCATCCAACTAAGCATAGTACACAAAATCTAATGAAAGTGAGCAACCAATTCCAACAAAATCAAACTAGTGTTGTGGGTGAAGATAGAAAAAGAATGTCCAAGCTTTGAATTGAGACATAAAAAGACCGAAGCAGATAGTTTTGACTTGTAAATAACCTTTTGTTCTGTGAATTGTGAAGGCAACAACTTAGTTCCACATAGTTTGTCACCTTAAGGTAGCATTCTTGTAAGGCAATAACCTAAATGCAGTTTATCATTTTAACTAGTTCATATATAGAATAGAAATCAACAATAGGGATAAGCAAAGAGTAAAAAGTAAAATTTGGGTGGGTGACTTGTTTAAATATAGATTATAAGGGTGCATAATCTAATGATTCAATTTTTGGTCCCGATCCAGTTCTTCTAGAATGAAATTGAAACCAGACCAATAGCGTTTGACAAGAGCCTGGCTACAGTTCTTAATTGATGGACCAGAACCTAATTTTTCAGTCCGGTTCTCTTTGGTTTTTCGTTTCATCGGTTCTCATGGACACCGCTATCATGTAGGATCAAAAACATGGACACGTGACAAAGAAAATCTGCTCCAAAATCAATAAACAATAAACAGCTAAACATGCTAATAACCATCCTTCAAAGTCTACCAAAACTCTGATAACTACGCGCACAGTCTTCTCCAAAATTTGCAGACTCCATTAAATAAAACTCAAAACCCATCTAAACCCGTATCAATGATGCACATTACATCCAATAAATAACCAAACAAAGAGAAAAGGAAGAATAATCTTACTCTAATTCCAGAGGCATTCGCCTTGGAGTCAGCCGAATTCCAAGCCCTTGCGCCTCCACCGCTGTTACTCTCAATACTCCCAGATCCAACATGCCTAATCGGTTGAAAATCGTAATTCGGCACCATCTCCTCTTTGTTCCCATTGTTGTGTTCTTCCGGAGGGCTTAGTAGCTCCAAGAAATCGTTGTTTTGAGATCCCGCGAGTCCCATGATCTGCTTGTCCATGAACTGCGACGAGTTCATCGAATCAGATTACTGAAGTTCAAGTGGCGAAATCGTAGCAATCGACAGAAGTTCTTGGGATCTTCGAGATACAGAAAGAGAAAACAAGGGCTTTTCCTTTCGTCCCTAATTCCTTCTTTTTCTGTTGGGAGAATTTTGGGTCTTCGCTTTCTGGATCGTGTCGCGCGAGCCTTTTAAACGGAAGGAGAGGAAGAGACCGTGAACAACTTGCAATCGCTGGCAGATTTTGCGTGTCAAGGGTAACAGGTTGAGACGTGGGGCCCGCTAAGCGTGCTGATCAAGTCATCACAATCCCATCCTGTGGGATTTTATTTGGATCACGATGCACATGATCTCCACCGTCCACTGGGGAAAAGCTGAAGATGGTCACAAACTTATAGAATTTCATGGGCCATGCGTTCATGATAAGCTAATAGGAGATCGGAAGTTGTTACTGCTGCGGCTGATTTTACCTTCATCGGATGATCCTGACTCCTGATCATTGAAACCTTAACAGTGATTTTTCTTTGGCATGGGAGTAACCATAACCATGTGGTTCATTTTAAACAGCTGCTTTTATTTGGCATGGGACTAGCCATTGCCACGTGGGTCCTTCTTTGACGGTCTACAATTTCAACGGTCTCGATTGCTTCGCGTCAGCTCATGTGGGCTCACAATTAGATCTGGAGAGAGGCCACACATGTACGGTCTCTCTCTTAGATGAGGACTTGAAAGAGAAGGTTAGTAGGACAGAAAGTGGCAGCCAAGTTAGTCCAGCGAGCTGACAATTAGGAGGATAATTAGGCATTGGCCGCACCACTTATCATGGGCAGTAGATTAGTATATTTTATCCGGACATAGGCCCACATGTACAACAAAGAAGGGGATCCTTTGTTTTCATGGCTTAAGAAACTGCCAATTTAACTGTACACGAGGAATCTCATTGCAGTTAATTGTGAACATGCATGCCAATTTAGACTATCTGAGGTATGAGAATTGGAAAAGGATCGATCTGAATAAAGATCAGCCTCCTTGGAAATTTCTTTTATTGACTTCGGTAAAGATTAACTCATTTGAGGGTATATCTAGGGTTGCCAATCATAATGGATTATCTGCTACTTGAACTGAACTGATTCGAACACATAGGACATAGAATGAGAATTCCTATATGTGGATGAATATGATTAGGGCTAAATAACCTAAAATGTTTATTAAAATATGATGTTAATGGGGCACAAATCAATCATCTTTTTTAGTTTAGGCACTAAAATAGTAGAGATTGAATATAGTTAACAATTTATTTATTTTATGTCATTTTTTTGCAAAATTAAAAGAATTGTAGCTCTTAAGTTGCACCCAAATAATCTTTGTTTTTCTTTATTTTGGAGACTATCTGCATTTTCATTCATTACATGATGCTTTTTATTATATATAAATAGTTTGTTTTTAATCTATGCTTCTGTTTATTTATTTGCATTTCTATCTTGGTCATAGACAATTGGAACATATTGATGGATCCCCTAGTACTCTTTCCTCAATTATAACCCTTCTTAGTCTTGCCATTTTCATAAATTAGCAGATCTTTTTTCTAATGGTGTGAATTGTTTAGACTCATTTGCCTTTGATGAGTCATTTGATCAGCATGCACTTTGTAGCCTATTTCTTCAATTTCAAGAAAAAATTGCTCCGTTTGCCTGAAAGAATTTATATTAATCAAATTAACATTTGTTGGAAGAATTTTATAGGCAAGTCATTAGTGATGTCATGTAGACAATAAAAAATTGTTGGCCCTCAACAAAGTATTTGCTTAACATGCAGATATTGGCACAATAAAAGCTCAAGGAAATTTGAGATGTTAGCAATTGATTTTTGGTCATGCTACCATACTAGAATTAATTACCGTGATCTGTGGGGATTAGACTTATGAGATCTTGCTGCATTCTTCCAGAAACTTGATTATATATAAGCCTTAATAATGGAACACAATGATTCTTGGGCCTGAGCTTAAAATTTTTGTCAAAGAATCTTTGTTATAAAGTAATGACACAACAAGTATCTAAGTATGTTAGGATACCAACAATGATATGAGCCAAAAGCCCGTATTGTTGTATGATGTATGCATCCTTCCGTATTTTTATCTATTTCTAGATCGCTCACTATTTTGAGTCTCCCTTTCTCCAAAAGACTTGGCAAAACCAAATTGTAGAGATAATCCACTATCCAATCTAAACCAAATGGAATGGATATAGAATGGCATAGGAGTATTTGAACTACTATAAGAATACAAATCAATGAAATTCATTGGAATTGATATGGAATGATAGTGCCCAAGCCTTACTTGATCCATTGATATCCAAGCCCACAAAGTCAATTTCTCAAACTATTTGTAGAATGTCAGTAAAAAAAGGTTATGATGAGGTGCAGGCATCAAGTGGATAGGCCACAAAGTTAATTGCTCGAACCATTATCCACAGATAGAGAGACAAATTGACCATCTAATAATATTGCATCAATTTGTCTTACAACAATATTTTTATTCGTGTGGTGGGGGTTTGGGATAGGGTTGTTAATGGTCCAACTCCACCCAAAATTGGAACCAAACCATCATGATGTTGGCAGGATTGGAACTGGGTTGTCTTGGGGTTTGGTTTCAACTTCAAGGACCAAAACCAAACTATGCTGTTCCGGTTCAGTTTTAGATCCTTATCAATTTTGGAACCTAAATTAACTCTAGAATGTTTCTCCAACTAACGGAAGTGGTCATGATAAACAATTGCTACCATAAAAATATAGGTTGATCTTGCAAACTCATTCAAAGTGTCATGTGCTAAACAAAATGTGTCCTCCCCTATGATACTGAATAAAGTACGTACATACTTCTCAAGCATGCTTACTTGTTATATTCTTATTTTCCCATGGCTATCCAAGATCAGATATTGATTTATGCAAAGACCAATCTCAAAATCCAAGCTCACTTAGTTCCTAATTTATTACACTTGTACTATTGTGCATCTTTGAAAATCTTGAGTTCAAATCTTACTACTCTCTCAAATGATAATCCTCGAATAAGTTTTTTCTAAAACAGAAAGGGAAGGGAAAAAAAAAAAAAAAATCCTTAAAAAATTACACCAGCCTAGAGAAAGAATGAATTGAAAGAACTTGCAACAAAATGGTCCAAAAGACTCACCTATTGGCTGTTCTTTTCTTCAATCAAATGACCTAGAGGGGTCATAGAGAGGGCTTAGCTATCAAGTGCTAGCTGCATGTTCTTCTTCATGATTTGGGGGGAGTTTTGGTGAAATTTTGTGTAATTTATTTTTGTCTACGAAATTGTGGTTCAAAGCTAACTTCTCTTTTACTAACTTATGAACAACAAAATATTGTTAGAACTCCATCTTTACTTCATTGCTTTCATTGAAAGAGTAATGCAAATATGTATTCATAGGCAATACATGTTGACCAGCATCTAAGTCCCACAATGATTATGGCGACAAATATCCATTGTAATCTCATGATTACATCGAAATATATGGGTTGCAATCCCATGTAAAGATAATTTTAGCATTAGCTTGTTGATTAAATACTGTAATTAAAGGATTTCTTCCAAATCATTGTCTAGCGAGTATATAATCTTAGGTCAATCTAAACTTTCTTTATCGCCAAAAGTAGATATGAAATCATCTATGTCTTCTTCAATGAACTGAACTTGATTGTATTTTAATGAATAAAAAAGGTCCCTGGTAATGGGTATCATATTCTTGAGCATTGATTGGAAAATCGAATGATGATTAAAGCGATTCAAGGTGGTCCATCAGAATATTCAAACAAGCAATGGTGGGTGGAGGCCTAATCCACTAGAAGATGTTGAATTGAAGGCCTTTTAAATAACTTTCATGA
Source organism: Warburgia ugandensis (assembly GCA_035236585.1). Classification (NCBI taxonomy): domain Eukaryota; kingdom Viridiplantae; phylum Streptophyta; class Magnoliopsida; order Canellales; family Canellaceae; genus Warburgia; species Warburgia ugandensis. The sequence continues at coordinate 6,688,043 of CP141136.1, forward strand.
GATTGATCTCTTGATAAAGAAATCAAATGACACAACTCCTTTGCTTATGAGCCATAATCCCCCATGTCAGCAATTAATCTGAGAAATTGGGGGACTTGGGCATTATGGCTTTTGGAAGAGCATTGATCGTAGGATGGAACAAAAATGGCTTGTTCATCTATTGAGGACGAAACCAATAGTGGTCGAAGCAAGTCACTTGAGATCGGCAATGGTTAAGGCAGAGCAAAGTGAGAGATTAACAAGATCGAAGATGGGCAATCATGGATGAGATCAATAAGATTAGAGATGTTAATCTTCACGATGGTTCTGAGGGGATTAGTTGCAAGCCCTACAATTTCATGGCAAATAACACTAGGTATTCCATCAAAACCAATATCCCCATTTGAAGATTTCACAGACTTTAATGCTGAGATATGAACCGCTGTAGTAAATAGGTATGCACAAATTCTAGGACATTGCTTGGCATAGTTCCATATGGTAGTGCATATCCCACATTGGAAGGAAAGTAAAATAGTGGAAACCACAAACTTGCCTGCAAAAATCCTCCACATACACGTCATTATATGCAAGAAAAAGGTAGAGCCCACCTTTATGGTTAATAGGAATCGGCTAAGTTATAGCCATCAATTCAAAACATGAGTTAGTGAAAAGGTGTGGCCAGAGGCGCCATGAGTAGATTGAACTATGACAAAGGCAAGGGTGTATATATCAAAGTGAGGCTTGGGAAAGATTATCCTCCCTTTTAATGTCCTGTAGGCCTTTTGGAGGAGAGATTGATAGAGTCAGCCAGCCTTGAACTAGATAGCTTTCCTGAAAGACACCAAATGAGTGAGAAAATAGATGGTTAAGTGAGGGGAAAAAATGACGTTGCCATTAGAAGGGTAGGAGAAACTAAGTAGAAGAAGAAGAAACATTTCACGGGGTGACATATCTGATGCTCTGATACCAAGTTAGAACTACATTTTTACTTCATTGCTTTCATTGAAAGAGTAATATAAATTTGTATTTATAGGCAATACATGTTGACTAGCAATGAAGTCCCACCATGATTAAAGTAACAAATATCTACTATAATTCCGTGATTATAGTAGGAAATATTGATTGCAATCCCTGTAATTGCAACAAATATATTGAAGGTATTTTTAGTCTTATAAATTTTGAGCTAAAAAGACTTATTTTCTCCTAGCCAACTAAAGTTACATATAAAATAATGAGGTTATTATAGTCTAATCATTTGATTCTTGATTATGATCTAATTGTTTTAGCCCAAAATTGGAATTTTGGTTCTATTGATAAATAATTGGAACCAGTCCATCAATAGCAATTGAAGGACTAGAACCTAATCTTTTGGTCCAGTTATCTAGTTATTATTATTCGACTCTCATTGACAACCCTAGTTGTGGACATTAAAGTAGGGCGTTCATGAACCTCTATGAGTTAGTTTACGTACTTGATTAATTGGAGACATTTTGGGCAACCTATAGAAGTAACCTTTAGTAGAGCTTTCGTAATTAGTCATTGAGGAAGCATTTTCCTCCTCTAATAGCTTTGCAAAATTTTATGAGGAAGTGATGTAACACAAGTGTTTTCTTGGTGTGATGACACATTACAATCTTGGGAATGGTTAGAGAAAACTCTTTGGAAGAGCTTTTGAACCTTCCATTCTTTCAACTTTCTATCCATTTTTTTCATTCAAGCTGAAATATAACTTTTCATAGACAACAACCTAGTGATTAACAACTTTCTATAACAATATAAAGTTTTCTGTTATGCCCACATGATGTTGCAATGGAAAAAATAAGGAAAAAGTACAGATTACTATCTTAACTATCGTTTTGTTAAACTTTAGACCCTAAACTTTTAGTTTGCTTGATTAGTCTCTGAATTATTGGAAATTTTTTCATCGTAAGTCCTTCTCTCCAACGTCTTTCCATAGAAGTCAAAAACATCAACAAATGTTTGAAGTAGGCCCCACATTATATATTATAATGCTTTAGAATAAATTTTTATAGAATTTGTCTGGTGTCCAAAATAATAATAAAAAATAGTTCTAGGACTAAATTGTTGTTCACAAATAAGTATGTATCTCACAAGAGAATACAACCGAGATGAACTCCAGTTGACCATTTTTTTACTAGAATTTAAACCCATTTCTTACAAAATGTTTGTCAAGTATAAGGGTTCTATAGATTGGATAAACTAAAACCTAGATCTAATTGTTTTTCAAAAATAAAAAAGCACAAAATAAAAGTTATCGAGGTTGTCAGCCATGAAATCTGACAAAGTTTTTCCAATGAAGTCTCAAATGCATTTCTCACTGAAAATCATCCAAATTTTAAGGGTTTGGCTGGCAAAAAACTCCAAGCATATTTTATGGGGAGATCTCACCAAACTTTAAAAGTTAATAAATTAAGGCCTCAAGATTTTAGATCTAAAAGTTAATTTTTAAGACTCTAAAAAAAGAGGATTATATAGGGTTTTAAATCGCTTTGGCAAAATTGTCTGTCATCTTTTATGGCAAGATACATAACTATTCATGAACAACACAACTAGTCCCTAAGCTATTGCTGTTTTTTAATTTGATCCCATTATAAATCCTAAAAAAATTTATTCTAAAACATTAATATACATTGTGAGGGGTCCACTTTAAACATCCCTTGAAAGGACTTAGAGTTTTGAAATAGTTTAGAGACTAATAAGCAAAAATTAAAAGTTTAAGAACTAAAGTGTAACAAAATGATAGTTATGGGTAGTAAACTATCCTTTTTTCAAATAATGATTTGTGACACTGAATCTAGTCTTTATTTTGTAGTGTAAAACAGATGGGATTCATGTTAGTTGAAGCATGGTAATGCAAATGTTACGGTGGAGCCAAATGCACTAAGGTGTTCTCTATAAATGCCCTACTCAATTTGCCGGGAACTTCAATAATTTCCACTTAGATGCAAAATCCATTCCAACCCCTTTATGTTTGAAGGAAGATGTGAGCACTTTTTGTGATGGGTAAGTTTTGTAATCAACAATTTTTAGCTGAAGGACAAGATACATTGAGTGAAGATCCCTATATGTAAAGAGTATTATCGGTCAGAATCAAGAGTTAAAACAAGTAGGCGATCACTTGATTGAGACGTGGAAATTGAAGTGCACTTTCCCTGCTTTCATCCTCTAATTTAGATTTTGGTTTCCAAAATACCTCTTGCTAAGTGGGTGCATTGTGGAGATCAGATAAAGTTTTCAAGAATTCAATTTAGGTGGTTAAAGTGGTAGGTAACCTGAATGGCCTTTACCGCACTTCCAGTGATATGGGTTGCGTGGAGTGTCACCTACGTTTCTGAGCAACGAATTGGCATTCAATAGGTTTGAGGGTCTCAAGCTGGATAACCAAAGGCATTCCGTTACAAAGAAGGCGCCAACGTCAATATCTCTCTTACGACAGAAGGTGACGTTGTCTTATTACTTTATTGATGAATACTTTCGTCACACCAAGGTCCTCCGCAAGAATCATCAAGAATAAGAGACTAGATGGGGAAGCGTACCTGAATCCATGAGACTGGATGTGATTCTTTAGTCTTGCGGTTCCTAATCTTTCAAATTGATGCGTATGAACTTTTTGGAGAATGGTGTTCCTCCTTTTCTAATGATGGGATGTAAAAAAAAAGTCATATGTATAATTTGGTGACCATAATCATTTATAATTATATTTCATTTCCTTATTTCTCATTTTAGCCAATTATAAAATAAAAATTAGAGAGTAGGTATCTACACATAATAAAACCATACCTTTTAAGAAGACTTTGGCCCATTTAACCTTAAAACTTCTTTGATCACTTTAATTTAGGCCAAACCTATATGATAGCATATAATATACAATTTATACATATATACGTCCAATATCTAACAGGTGACTCAAAGTAACTTATTAGATTGATCCGTAAGCAAAAGAGCTGAGATTACTCATGGATTTGAAAGTGTGCTGTGCCAGGTTTTCTCTCTCCATCTTTCTTTGAATGGTGAACGCACACGCCCCATGTGCACCATAAACCCGTAACCCATGACCAACTTGGTACCAACGGAGAGGCCCTTCTTTTGCCGCTGTACAAGAATGCATTTGCTTGAACAGTGTTGGATCCAGCTGTTGATGCAAATTAAGTTCCAGAATCATGGAAATCAAGGATTTAGTATGACTTCACTTGTTCACTGGTACACATTGAAGGGGAGCCTGGCGCAACGGTAAAGTTGTCTTCATTTGACCTTCAGGTCAAGGGTTCAAGGCATGGAAATAGCCTACTACAAAAAATGCAAAGTAATGCTGCATATTATTACACCCTTGTGGTCCGCCCTTTCCTTGAACCTCTCAAATGCAGCAGAAGCTTCATGCACCGGGGCTGCTTTTTTTACTTGCACATATTCTAAGATCCTCCAGTGAGCTTGATGAGCGGCGCGCTTCTAGCTCCTGGTAGATATTGAAACCTTTTAATTTTCTTTTATCTTCTTAGTGTATACTCCATCCTTACAAATTAAGAAAAAAGGCAATATAGAAAAGCAATTATCAGAGCCTCTATCCAAACAAAACCTTGTCGTTCAACAAGGGAGAATTTCGGTGCTCAGAACATCCAGGAGGACTACCAATCAGATGCCTTTCATCGTTGCTTGTAATCTTTGGAAAATATTTATTATCGCCCTCCATGAATAAAAGGAAAAGGATATATTTTTTATACAATGTCCCTATTTCATTATTTTGCTATTTTATTGAATAAAAAAAAAAACACAAAACATCAAAATAAATATTCAATTGCAGATAACCCTTCAGAACCAGGCCATGGAACATGGCTGCTACCTTCTTCTCGTCCTAACCACACATCACTTCCTTGCCATTAATCCCGTGCCCTTTGATTTCCATAATTCTCAAGCTCACTGGAGAATCTAAGAATATGTACAAGTGAGCAAGTAAATCCATACCATTATCCTTGATTTCCATAATTCTAGAACCTAACCTCCATGAACCATGAAGAATGAGTTGATGATCAAGGGCCATTGGGGAAGATAACAGCCATAGATAGGATATAGCCTACGAGGAGGCGAAGTGGATCATGCGAGACGATCGCACCTATAACTATAAGACTACTAATACCTCCGAACAACCACAAACAAACAAGTCTTGATGAATTAAGGAGCTGATACAGGATCAAGGAAAGCCTAACAAGAGGCCAGATTTAGGGGATCAAATTCACATACCAATCGGATCCATGCGGCACCCATGGGTTCCAGAAAGTAGCCGGCCAAGAAGTCTGCTATGCTTTTACCTTGACAAAAGGCAAATGTTCCATCAATTGGATCGTAAAGATTGATTTTGAGTCATGAGATATGTCCCAATGATGTGACGACCGACGCTGTAGCATTCTCCTTCTTTTCTTCCGCCCCATGAAAACTACCAGTCGACGGTCTACCCGAATACAGCACCGAAATTGACATGAGACTTTGAAATGAGACATAAACTAACAAGAAATCCGAAGATGAGCGATGCCTTCTGTTACCTTTCATGGATATCATGTTGTGTTGGCTCGATGTCTTTGAGCTGTAGTTTTACGACTCAGGCAGAATCGACAAGACAGTCAATCTCTTAAATTAAGACTGAATCTCCAGTATGCATCTCCTCCTATTTTTCTCAATTTTTGGATATTATCTTTAAAGCTAAACAAGCCTCAATGTTTTGATAAAACATATATACATCATTTATATTGATATTCAAAGCATTTGATGCAAGATATGCAAACACTACCACAAAAGTTTGTCCATCCTATTTGCATGTGGTTTGTCTTCTGGTTTTGTAGTAGTATTTCTAATATAGTAAAGCCTCCATATTCTTACTAAAAATATGAATTAGCTTTAGCATAGCATTTTATGTCAGCCAAAGAATTATTTTCTAATTTTTATATTCTTTTATAGTCTAATTTGGTAAAACCAGCAAGCTTGAAAAATTGGATAGTCACAGAGAAAGTAGTGCTCATAATTAGCCAATAATATATGTGTGTGTGTATGTATATCTATAGAGAGAGAGAGAGAGAGAGAGAGAGAGAGAGAGAGAGAGAGAGAGAGAGAGAGAGCAACAACAAATCATTGTAGGTGTAAAGTGCAGCTACCACTTCATTGGATAATGAAAAGTAAAAAAATTATTATGTCCTTCGTCTTTTTGTACTTTTTACTTTTTACCATCCAATGAGTTGTTAGCTGAAGCTTACATCTAACACCCCTTATATATATATATATATATATATATATATATATATATATATATATATATTGAATTAGTGGATAGTAGACTCACACAGCCATGAGCAACCTCAAACCCTTGCACCACATGAATTTCCTGTGTCAATAGTACACTTTCAATTTCATCTTCCTGAAATATTTAAATTTATAGAGATAGGCTACTCTTTAATAATCTTTTTCGCTTATCCAATAGAGGCAATTCGTCACATGAGATGCATATAGTAAGATCATTCTAGTAATATAACTTCAAGGATTAAAACACTAATCTATAGGAAAAAACCAGACGTGTATATTGGGTGAAGTAGTTTGGCAATTTAATGGATCATTTGATGCACACTTTAATTATATTTTTAATTATTCCTATGAAAATGATTGGTACATATGGCTTAAACAATAATTCACGCACATATACTGTTCTTAGAGCAATTCATCTTTTGAGCTACTTGCAAATAATTTGTTTCTAAAAGTTTGCTTAATTGTAAAGCAAGAACATGAGTGCATTAGTATTTGTGCAATATATTTTAAAACCTCAAAGTTCTCATCACTTTTATGGACATAAAACTGCATATTCTATGCCTAATGACTCGATAAAATACCCTTTGAGGGGCGATCTGACCATCCATTGGCTGGGTCATCAAGCAGGGACCTCAGATAAGACCCTCCCAGTCCCACTTTCAATTTTTTTACTCTCTCATTTGAAGATTCGTAGTTCATAGCTTCAACATCATGACTATAATTAATATAGGAAATGAAGTTTTTTTAAAAAGAAAAAATAATTTTATTAAGATTTGTAGTTGAGAAAATACATAGGATGTTCTATACTGGATAGATACGATCCACTTGGAAGGGATAAACGATGACCAAAGCCACCTTTTGGACATATTATACAACTTTTCTTTATTTAAGTTTTTTTATTATTATCAAAATATCCTTTAGACTTGTATAAGCACGCTTACAAGGGGCAAAGAAAGTATCCACTTTTATGATTAGTACATCCATCAAACAAATACAATTCATATGTGACCTAAAGGAGCAGCTTGGGTGCACGAAGCTCCCGCCTATGCGGGGTCCGGGGAAGGGACAGACTACAAGGGCCTATAGACCTCTAATTTGATATTCAAGTAATAGCATTAATATTCAACACTCTTCTTTCAAATTATATGTAGCAAATAATATATCCACTTGATATAATCATATAAGCATATCTAGATGAGGGTAAAAGAGATAAAAAGGCTCATTTTTACTCCTATCACGCCCATTTAAGAAATAATATATACTTTCAACAAAAACTTAAGTATAAGATGGACCCCAGAATTGTATAATCCTAACCATATACATATCTCAAACATATTATTGGTTTTCAAAGGTACCTATGTACCTTCTTCTTTTTTTCCAGTTATAAGTTAAGAATTACAAAGCAAATCATTCATGCACACTCCTAAATGTAATCTCTAGCCAAAAAAGAAAGTGGCAACTTAAACCCAGGTCCAAGTATTTTTCGAGGGAAATGCTTAGTTGTTTGTGATCAATTGCACTAGACCTTTGTTGGTAAACTACCACTATTATCCTATAAGTAAATCATTCTTGATGAAGGGGAGCCTTGGCACAATGATAAAAGTTGTCGTCGTATGACCTTGAGGTCACGGGTTCAAGGCGTGGAAACAACCTCTTGCAAAATGCAAGGTAAGGCTGTGTACTTTAGGCTCTTGTGGTCCACCCCTTTCTTGGACCCCGCATAGGCAGGAGCTTTGTGCACCGGGGCTACCCCCTTTTAAATCAATCTCGATAACACAATTGCATATCATATTGTAACTCACAAATTCATACATATTAATTTGGTGTCATGCATTGTACAGGCTGATTTGCTAGTTCTTGTTAGAATTAGAAGTTGAAGGAGAAACCCTAGTGGCTAAGGAGGTCAAGATGTATAAAGCAAATTCTTTAGATGAAGTACTACCACACCCAAAAGCCTCGTTCATTCCCAAAACCTAACTCATATGGATCATAGTTCCAAGTTTGAAATTGGAAAAAATTTCACAAGGGGATATATTTGAAAATTTTATAACGTATTTCATGAAGAGTATGGAAAGCATGGGAAAAAAGCATAATTAAGATCCCAATTTAATTTATGAGAATTTCTCCAAAAAAGTATGTTTCTGAAAAGTAGGGTAGCAATATATGCAGCTCCTTACAAGGCTCTCACTAAATGGCTATAACTTCGTGTGGGCCTAGATTGTTGAAGATCCAAATATTTCACAATGTTACCTTTGACCTAGATGGGCCATTATTCAAAAGTCTCATCTATCGGATGATCCTAACAATTGCTATTTTTGGTTGTAAAATAAACCATGAAACTCCTTATGGTCCAAATTCTAGATCAATCCAATGGGTGAGGCATTCGGAACATGGCCCATCTAGGTCAAAGGCAGTAGTGTGAAAGATTTAGACCTTTAGAAGTCGGGACTCACTTGAAGTTATAGTCATTTGTACCATTTAATGAGGAGTTCATGAGGAAAGATATGGGGAGAATACTTTGTCCCCACTCATTCTTGGCAGCGTTCGCTTCTAGTCTAGTTCCATAAAAAAACTAGAACTATACTATTAAGATTTTAGATTTCTTGTATTGTACCTTTCTAGAGTTTGGTTTTTACTCTGAATACCATTCTCATGCCATTGATTCTGGTCCAATTCTTGGGTATTTAGAATTACTAATACATAAAGGAGAAAAATGCAAGAGATAAACACTTAAGATGGCAAAAGTTAGTTTATGCCTAGTTTTTGTTTAGTTATTATAGTAGATAATCATGAAGTTGCTTTACTATATAGGCAATTAAAGTTTGAAACACACATTATGTTGGTACCTATAGCATGTAAATGTGAATCATGACATAAAGGGGCAGCCCTGGTGCACGAAGCTCCTGCCTATGCGGGGTCAGGGGAAGGGGCGAGCCACAATGGCATAAAGTAGGCAGCCTTACCTTGTATTTTTAGAGGCTGATTCTACGCCTTAAACCCATGACCTTAAGGTCACATGATGACAACTTTTACTATTGCGCCAAGGCTCCCCTTCTAAATGTGAATCATGACATGAACTCAAAATAGGTTAAGCAAATATGCTTGAAAGATAGAGGGAGTCAACATGAAAATATTTAAAAGCCTAACACGTTTGTTTAAGATTTCAACCTTATTGCTGAAAAACATTAACTATATTCCTCAGAAATAAAGAGTTAGAAAAGCATCCTGTAACTGTGTAATAAAACAAAACATTTGTTCAACGCTAAATTGGATTCACCTGAACAAAAAGTTGGAGCATTGATATCTAGCAAAATGTATTGAGATCATGCACTAAGAATGAATAGTAGGAATTGCTATGATACATCACATTCGCGCACATGAATACACCCAAGAATAAAAAATGTAAATGACTAATTGTATGAAAGAGACAAAGCATATTACACTATTAGAATAATGGTGGCACAGCCATTACAGGGAACATAATACTTCCCAAAAGCCAATCCTAATGAGCAATATTTCCAAAAGGGGACAGCCCCAGTGCACGAAGCTCTTGACTATGTGGGGTCCGGGGAAGGGGCGGGCCACGATGGCCTAAATTAGGTAGCCTTACCTTGTATTTTTGTATTCCACGCTTTGAACCTGTGACCTCAAAGTCACATGACGACAACTTTTACCATTGCACCAAAAACCAATCCTAATGAGCAAAAACTTAAAACCTTACTCAAACTATTCTCAAGAGCTACTAATATTTCAAAATATCACATTAAGATCAGCCCCACCTACTACAACATAAGATCTTATAATTATTAAGCAATTGTATAACATAAAAAAATTAACACAAAACAAGTCCAGTAACATTTAAATACCCCACATAAAGTTACAATTTGTCTTCCTCTTCATTCGTCCGGATAGAGGTTTTACCGTTGCGCTAAGGCTCCCCTTCTGATTCACTAAACCTCATTTGAGGTTAAATTAGCAAATTTTGAACTAATATTTATGTTGGATTGTATCTTGTCGGTGCAGTATCCATTGGCATTCGAATCTTTGTGGCCGGGTTCCCCTTCGACGGTCTCCACGGTCCATGAATTCAAGAGTTGGTTTACGTACTTGATATCTTATTATTACTAGCCTATTAGTCACCCGATTTCTGCACTTCAATTGTTAGTAGGTGCGCACTCATCCCTTTTTAAGATCTGAACATTCACTTTTGCGTCCTAGGTGAGTCATGAACCAAATCTCATTCATCAATAATTCCAACATATGAATCTTTTAGTTGAAAAATGAACGGTGAAACTGTATATATAACAAAGATTATTAATGAATTGGATAAGGTAGAGTTATCGACGTCAAGGGTGCGAGGTATGAAAACAGCCTCTTGCAAAAACACAAAATAAGGCTATGTACTATAGACTATTTGTGGTCTGCCCCATTCCTAAAGCCTGCATATGCAGGAGCTCCGTGCATTGAGTTGCCCTTTTCTCATTTCTTGATCCTCCAATTGTAGTTACACTTTGCCAAAAGTGGGATTTAAGTGCGCCTATTGAAAATTGGAGCGTAGATGCAGGCGCCAATGTTAATCCAATGTCGGACCTTGAGCCGAATTCCCAAATGCACTGAAGTTTTAGTACAGAGTATTTTGGTTATTGTTAAAACATCAATTGACTATTACAATAAATAACGATAAGTGATATATGCACCCCTTTTCATCAGGAGCTTCCCTCTAAATGGTACAAAATGGTCAAACTCCAAGTGGGCTCAGATTTTTTTAAGATCTGAACCTTTTATACTATTTCCCTTAACTTAGATAGGTCGTGGTGAAAATTTTTCATCCAATGGTCCTAGCCACTGTGTTCTTTACTTACACTTGCTAGGACATCCAATGGATGAGAATTTTAAATAATGGCCCATCTAAGTTAAGAACAATATAGTGATGGTTGAGATCTTTAAAAATCTGAATCCGGACCCACCTAAAGTTATTGTACTTTGTACCGTTTAGAGAGGAGACTCGTGAGAAAAAGCAAGGGTGCAAATATCATTATTCTAGATAACCCATCTATTGATGGCACATTGGCTGTTTGAGAATGAGTTCAGATGCCCGACTGGCAATTCTCATCATCTAAAGCTTGGATCAACGGGAAATAGCAGCACCAAATGCGCGCTGTGAAGTTTGCTTTAGCTAAAAGCACCTTCTGAAGAACGTAGACCAAATCCAACCTCGTCCTCCTAATTTCTGCCTAGACCACCAATAATACCAATTTTTTTTTTTTTTTTTTTAATGTAAAGAGATGTTTCTGATCTCAAATACATGTCCAGGTAATTCCATGCGCCTTGCCAGCATCTCTGCACAAACACCACCCCTATTCATGATTCCGGACAAGAATTTTGAATTACCTTAAGGGCAACCAAGTACACGAAGCTCGGACTTATGCAGGGTATGGATAAGAAAAGTCTGTAGTATGCAGTTTTACCTTGCATTTTTGCAATACTGTTTTCATGCCTTGTGATTTCCAAGTCACGTGGGGATAATCTTACCACATTTCTTTTTATGAGTTATAAATCAAGAACACCGATTTTCCAAAACACATGAAGATGGTGGGCAGAATCATTTGGGTGGCTTTTCACGTGTAGACCAAGGCGAACAAGATAACCGGCTCTGATCTTAAGAAAAGAGCCCACACGCGCGCACACACATGTATAATCATAACATGGTAATTTGACATATAATTTAGAAAATTATAAAATGGTAATTTGGCATAAGTAATTGCACCAGCAATCCATCATCGTCACTGCAAAGAACAAATTATGTTAGAAACAAGTAGAGCACGCAGCAAATAGTACGAGGCCTTAAGACTAGCAGAAAAGTGAGCTCTACATCATCCGAAGGCTGTGGTTTCAGTCAGCTTGCCCTCAAATCAGAAAATAATCTAATCATATCAAATTGGACAAGAAACTAACTGGCTGCAGATATAGCAGATGCAAATCCCATCATGTGAAATTTTACCATGAAGACGAGAAACTGATGAACTGCAATATGACTCAAAATAAGATGAAGATAAATAATGTTCAACGACGGAGAGATAAAATCTAAGTTGGAGTTAAAACGATCTTCAGAACTATCAACCATCCTAATCTGACTCAAGAGACTAATGTTATAATCCATAGCATCTTCTACAGGAGGCTTAGAAGCTGAAGTGCCGGAACTTTGCATGATGGAGATTCAAAGCTTTGATTATGCACCGGCAGAATAGTTGGTTTCAGATTTTCTATGAGACAGAAGAACGTCTCCATCTTCCCAAATGCGACTAAAGGCAGTTCTAGAATTTAATTTACTCTCCAGTAAATGAGAAAAATAGTTAAAAGACCACGTTGTAATCTACTTTTAAATGTACAACAGATAATTGCCAGTTTCTCTTGAAAATATGGAAGAACAGACTTTTAAACTTCAATTTCAGTCTTTGCTAGAGTGTCTTCATCAATCGCTTTCTTATCACCAATGAAATAGTCTCCTCCTTCGGTTAGTTCCTTCTGTGACAGTTCTTGTCTCAGCCTGTTCAACTCTGTATCCTTCTCTTCCAGTCTTTGTTGCAAATTAAGCACCTGATGTAGGAGGAAGTTTCAAGAGAGATTTTAAGCTTGATGTAAATTCACATATAGTAACCTTATAATAAAGAAAATGCATCAATCATCTGCTTAGACAAATTTCAATGGTTTTCAGCAGAGGTAGAAAGATAGAAGAATGTCAAGCTTGCCTAACATTGGAAATTCTAAGGATTGCTCTCCAAGAAGAATGGCAGACTTATATTGTCTACAATACCACTAGATGATAGCAATAGACTTCCTTCCACAGGCCCAGACTGATCATTGAGATAATCTCATATGGCCTCCACGGAGATTATTCAACTCCAGTGTCATACCACTTATTTTGGTATCTTCTACCTCCTTATCAAGAATTTTCTTTAGCAGGTTCTACTCAGTGGATTTCATTGGTTGATTCTATTGAAAGAGTTTCTTTATTTATCGTATTCACAATGAATTTATATCTGCAACAGAGAGAAGAGGCAGAAATGCAAAAGAAAGAAATGGTAGGAGACGTCATCCCTTTCCACTGCAACTTTGTCATCTAAGTAAAACCTCCAAAGTCTTCCCAGGTTGCCTCTTTAATTTCTTTTTTGTTTTATCTTTATCTTTTCTTTTAGAGCTTTCTACCAAATTGGAAGAAAAAGACAACTTGTTATCCACTGAATCGAATTCTATCATGAGCAAGGATCACATAACGGACATTCTGAGGAGTGGCTTGATCTTTAACAGATTGATGGAAAGTTTCTGAAACCATGATGCTCATATTGATGAAAAAGAATGAAGAATAAAGTGTCAGGGAATCAAAGAATCAATTTAGAAGATGTGGCTTATATTTTAAGAGAAGTCGAGAACAGATATTGCACAAAGGAGATCTTGAAAAACATAGGGATTAGCGGGACCTTTTCACTACATGTCCTCGCAGGAAGATGAAGGGCCTGGCGGGTTAGCACTTACCAAGGTGGTTAGAGCCTTGCCTCACAGCCCTAACATTGTGGGTCCATATCCACCCACCATTCAAAAAGAAAAAATGAATATGACGAGCCTGAGAAATGAAATATTCAAGGGCAGCAAAACCCAACATTGCGGTGACAGAAAAAGGAAAAACCATATCAATTAAAGACAAAAAAAAACCATCACATGGGAGAAACAGAATTGAATTAGTGTGGTGCACTTGCCATTACAAAGAGTCCTATTAGTAAAGGAGGGCCACAAATTGGAACAAGTTGGATCCTACATTGGAAGCAAATTTTAATCATAAAATCATCTTTCCTGGAACCTCGTTGAAGCCAATGGCTCTTGAACATGGGCAAACTCATGCAGCCCAAAAGTCATTTCCCTATTCATAGGATTGTTCGAAGTTTTCAATTTTTAGATCTTTATCACAATGATGGCAAGGGAATTTTATGATACTGTAATTTTTAGATTAGGGGGAGAGTAATATACAATGCTTTAAGAATATCTAGAAAACCTAAACTTTTCCCTGTAAAACGGATGTCAAAAAAATTTTAGGTACCAGGGAAAAATGGAAATTTTAGCAGCCTTTGTTGTTCCGTTCTCTTTTATAAGTCACCAGCATGCATGTGAGAGAATGCTTTGCTTTACTCATGTAATTTGGTTGGTTTAAAGAAGCCCTTTCTAGTTCTTCTAATTGGATTAGTCTGTGATTGCTTGTGATTTGCACTCGTGATCATCTTACTTGATTTATCACCCTATCTCTGGATAGAAAAAATCAGACTTACACTGATTTCTATTCCAAACATGAAGATAATGTTACTGATACAGAAAACCTTGGTCAAGAGCTAAATATTAAAGGAACATTTGAATGTAAAGAAATGATAAGTGACCTGGTTTATTTCTCACAACTAGTTTGAAAATTATCAGATCTATGCTCCTCAGATTTCCTAGAAATAAGTTATTTTGTAAGAGGATGATTTCAGAATTACATAGGCACCTTGTAGATATGCAAGTATGAAAGTGAAACCTGGCCAGTTTATGTTAAATTGATTCAAAACTTATCAGATCCAAGCGCTTTAGATTTCCAGGAAATAGGTTAGAGGATTCAGCCTAATAAAGGCACTTCTTAGATGTGTGTATAAGCACTTTCTGGGGAAAGGAAAATGTTGAGTTTATAACACACAATTCTTTGGAAGAAAAGTTGCATGATATAACAGGTTCCAATTGAGATTAGGTGTAACAGGAAAGTTTTCCTCTTTCATGGTCAAAATCATCCTGAAATCCTTTCCCTTGTAACTCCTTCCCTGTTCCAGTAAGACTTTACAGTTACCAGTGTCCATACTAAGCAATTAGAAGATCAAACGTCTCAAAAGCAAAGAGCAAATTAAGAAAGTTAATATATATATATATACACAGAGAGAGAGAGAGAGAGAGAGAGAGAGAGAGAGAGAGAGAGAGAGAGAGAGAGTTCAAATTTGTTGAGAGAATTCAAATTTGTTATTGAAGTAATAATTCTTTTATCAATAGAAGAGGAGTCTGTCTGAAAATGCATCTCCCATTCACAATACATTTCATTAGACAACAGTCAGTTTTTCCTCTATTCACATGGTAAGTATTCCTAGAACAGTGTAAAGACTACAGTCGGTTTTTCCTCTTCATATGGTAAGTATTTCTAGAACATGGAGTGTAAATTGCACTGTGTGAACTAATGATGATCATTAATCTTTAGATGAACCATGGAACAAAATAGTTAAAAAGGAAGCCAGAGATAGCATCCTTACCATCTCATTTGACTTCTCCACATCATTAGTCAGTCCTTCCACATATTTACATAATCCTGTAATGTAAACACAAACAACATAAAATAAGAAGAACAAAAGAGGTATAACACTATACATCAAACAACAATGAAGGATGCAAGCACGCATTTAGCCAAGGTGCGACGGTCTATACTTCAGCAGTCAATATTAAAGAAACGTCATGCCTTGAGCAAGATCCTCCAACCTCAGGGCCATTTAAATGTCCATGAGCTCTTGTTAAGTAAGTACAGCAGCGGTTAGCAAGCTTGCAAACTTCATTTAGACTTGCTTTACCCTCAATGAGTGGTGAAAAGGTAGCCTACAGGTTGGGTTTTTGGTCATTCAGAAACTAGAAAGGGCAGCCCCAGTGCACAAAGCTCCTGCGTATGCGGGGTCATTCAGACACTAATAGATAAATTTCAAAAAAGTCATGCCACATGATGATAGAAAGACCCTAACGTAAAGGAGGAAAATTAGCATCTTTCCTCCTGCATCTTCTTCCCCAAAACCGAATGCTGCTGCTCCATGGCAATTGATGACACTTGCAGCCCAAGAACCAAGCAGCGAATACAGTTTTTATACCTTCCATGAAGCTCTCGCTAGTTGATTCTCCCATCATTATCATAGAATGTGATAATATCCACTAAGGGACATGCTAGAAACAACACTGTTCCATGTGCTGATAGACACTTTTTTGGGATAAGGAATGGTCATGCTCTGTTTTTTAATTACAATTCAAGCACTTATGCATGGTTGTGTTTTCTGTTGGAACAATATAGATAGCACTGAAATTGGGTATTTTATCAGGGTAAAATTAGTTCCACTTAGAGCATGAATCTTAGATGTCTGATTGACAGGTTTTCAGGGTTTTCCTTTTACAGCTTTGTGTAGGATTATAGCCAATGGCTGGACAATGGCAGCTTGCTAGAAGGGGGGACCAGCACCACTGGGCTGTGCAGAGCAGTTTAGCGCTGCTCCCAGCATCACCAATTGTTGGATTGCAAAAGCTCGTTCAACAATATAAAAAAGAGAGAGAATGGGAGCCGTTGCCAGGACTTTGTAAATTGAACCCCAAAGTAGGTTAAATGAAAGTGTCGAACATCACGAATGGCTTGGAAAATGTACAGGAAGATGACTTTTAATAAACCAATCAAAACAACAAGCATGCAGCTGGCATAGTACTGACCTTCAAATTGGCTTCTAAGTTCAGCATTTTGAGATTTTGCCAGAGCAAGTTTCATAGATAATTCATGGATCTACAAAATGAACACATTTAGCAGAAGGAATAATTAGAACCTGTCGCATGAAACAGGAGAATCTGGACATTCTGTGAGTAGTATTTCAACTATGCAATGAAGGATGGAAACAACAGTCTCTTTTTCATAGAGCAAAGTAGAAAAGAAGCACAACATAAGAATATCACAGGTGCCACAAATAATCAGATTCCCAGATAAATCTGTTAGTATATGTGTGCTGGTTCCACCTATTAAACAAGTTACATGAGTTCTCTAGCGATAATGATAACTGTGTCAGGCAGGTAGCTACACTAGCAGAAAGATAACATTACAACTTAACCACCTTAGGGTAAAAACTTATGGCTTGCACTCACTTTGACAAGTTTCAAACTTTTCACATGGACTGATGCTGGAAATTATTGACCACGTCAATCATCATAGATAATTCATGGATCCACAAAATGAACACATTTAGCAGAAGCAATCATTAGAACCAATGGCATGAAACAGGAGAACCTTGACATCCTGTGAGCATTATTTCAACAAGGTGATGAAGAGTGGAAACAACAATCCATTTTCGTAACACACACAAAAAAAAAAGAACACAAGCACATCATAAGAATACAACAGGTTCCAGAAATAATCAGATTCCATAAGAGTCAACCATAACTGTACAGACAAATCTGTTGGCCTATCTGTGCTGGTTCCACCTATCAAAGTAAGTTCATTAGTTCTCCGCGATAATGATAACTGTTTCAGGTTGGTAGCTACACCAGCAGAAAGATAACACTACAACTTAACTACCTTAGGGTTTCAAAACTTCTAGAGACCTTTACTATCAACCATCTTACTGAAAATTGCCTAAAACTCTTTTCTTAGAATCCTTTTTTTTTTTTCATTCTTTAATAGGGAGGATTCTCTCAGGGATTTCCAACTTTTCCTTTCACATTCTTTTCCCAGCCATCCAATCTTATACAGAATGACTAGAGGACCTATTTATCCCTTTGTTCTTGTTTTTTCTTCTCCTAGACCAAATCCTCAATGAACAGATATATCTGTTAACAAACTGTGTTGGTTTCATAATATTAGGGATTGGTTATGAGGGTTTAATACTATAATCCAAGAGAAGAAGAATATGAACAAAAAGTGAAGCAGATGTTTTAGACTTTCTGCGTAAGATTGGAGGAATGGAAAACATGTTGCCACTTAGAAATTCCCAAGAAATATTCCTGATTAAAGAATGAAAGAGAAAATAGGAACTAAAAAGATGAGAAGATTAAGCTTATTTTTAATAGTATAATAGATGGTAAAATCTTTTGGCATGTCTTTTAACATGAATCTAAAGACTAAGGCATTTCCTCAGGCTAGAGAGTTTCCCATAAGACGTGTTGCATCGGACCCTGGATGAAGGGAGAAATGGACAAGGGCTGCTAGGGCATCCCCCTAAGCGATGCACTGCATTGGATCCCAGATGCAATGGAAAATGGACAAGGACTGATTGAGCATTCCTGCAGAAAAGACACTGCATCATAACCAAGATACAGTGGAATGTAGGCAGGGGTTCCCCTGCCATTCTAGATGTGTGCGGTTAAAAATACTAGCTCAGGAGAATAAGATTTGTATCGCAATATGGAATATAGGCACATTGACAAGTAATAGTATGGAGTTAACAGATATGATGAATCGTAAGAGAGTCCACATAGCTTGTGTCTGAGAAACCAAGTAGAAAGGGGATAAAAATAGAGAAATAAATAGGTATAAGCTCTAGAACGTAGGAAAGAACAATAATAGAAATGACATAGGCATACTGGTGGATAAAGAATTAAATAATAAAGTTGTAATGTTAAAAGAACTAGTGATAGAATTCTACTAATAAAACTTGTTCTAGGAAAGAACATAAATCCTATAAATGCATATGCCCCACAAGTAGGGTTAAAAGATAGAATCAAGATGAAGGGAGAATGAAAGAAATTCCCAACAAGGACGGGATATTTATAGGAACGAACTTAAATGGTCATCTAAAAAAAGAAAAGGAAAGATATGATAAGGCACATGGAGGGTATGGTAATGGAGAAAGAAATCACAAGGGGGAAGCTATCCTCAATTTTGCTTTGGTATATAACCTAGCTCTAGCAGACACATACTTTAAGAAGAGGGATGAATACTTACTAACCTTTAAAACTGGATCATATGAAAGCTAAATCGAATTTTTTCTACTTGGAAAGATATGGAGAGAGTCATGCAAGAAATTCCCAACACTAAGGGGATATTTATAGGAGCAAACTTAAATGGCCATGTAGGAAAAGAAAAGGAAAGATAAGATAGAATACACGGCTGGTATGGTATAGGTGAACGAAATGAGATGGGAGAAACTATTCTCGATTTTGCTTTGTCATATAACCTAGCCATTGTAAATACCTACTTTAAGAAGAGGAATGAACACTAAATAACCTTTAAAAGTGGACTTCATAAAAGCCAAATAGACTTCTTTCTATTTAGGAATATTAAACGACCAATGTGTAAGGATTGTAAGGTGATACCAGGTGAGAGTTTAACCTCATAACATAGGTTAATAGTTATGGATATCCATATCAAAAGATAGAGGAAAAGAAATGAAATTAATATGTATCCAAAAAATAAGTAGTGGAACTTAAAAGGAAAGAAAATAACCTCATTCAAAAATAAGTTAATGGTAGAAGGAAATTGGAACTATGAAACAGAAGTAAATACCATGTGGACTAATATGGCTAAGTCCATTAAGAAAGTAGCAAAAGATGTCTTAGGAGTATCTAAAGGTAAAAGGCTATTAGCAAAGGAAACATGGTGGTGGAGTGAAACAATGCAAAAAGTTATTAAAGAAAAACAAATGCGTTTTAAAGCTTGGTAGAAGATTAGAAATAATGAAAACTATGAACAATATAAGAATGCTAAAAATGCTGCTAAGAGAATAGTAAGTGAGGCTAAACTTAAAGCATATGATGAGCTCTATAATAAATTAGGAACACGAGAAGGTGAGAAAGATGTGTTTAAACTTGCAAAAGTAAGAGAACAGAAGGGTAAGGACTTAGATCATGTTAGGTGTATTAGAAGCGATGATCAAATGGTATTAGTCAAAGAAGAGGAGATCAAACAAAGGTGGGAAACATACTTTCAAAAATTATTAAATGACAATGGCTCTGAGAATATAAGGATTGAAAATAATATAAATCTAAATAACATTGGATATTATAGATATGAATGTAGGATTAGAATACCTGAAGTAAAAGAGGCCTTGAAAAAGATGAAATCAGGAAAGGCCATGGGGCCTGATGGTGTACCAATAGAGGTTTGGAAGCATATGGGAGATATTGGGATAGTTTGGTTGACCAAGTTGTTTAACAGGGAAGCTATTTTCTTACTAAGACAACCAGTAGAGAAATATAGGGAGATGAGGAAAGACCTTCACATGGTCTTTATCGACTTAGAGAAAGCTTATGATAGAGTCCCTAGAGAGTTAATATGGAGGGTGTTGGGCAAGAAAAGGGGTTCCGCGGGGTATATAGACATAATTAAATATATGTATAAGAGAGCGGTAACAAATGTTAAGACCGCTAGTGGCGAGACCGGTGATTTTCCTGTCACTGTAGGATTGCACCAAGGATTGGCATTGAATCCATACCTTTTCGCGTTGGTTATGGATGAGTTAACAAAACATCTGCACGAGGAGATTCCCTAATGCATGCTAGTTGCAAATGATATAGTCTTAATTGATGAGACAATGGAGGGTGTAAATGTAGAGCTAGAGTTATGGAGAGAAGCATTCGAATCTAAAGGATTTAAAATCAGCAGAATTAAGACAAAATATATGGAATGCAATTTTAGCAACGAGAGTAGGAGTGGAACACCAGTCAAGATTGATAACCAAGAAGTCCCTTTAAAAACCACTTTCGGTACTTAGGATTAATGATTCGTGAGAGTGGAGGGATTGAGAGGGAGGTTACCTAGAGAATCCAAGCAGGTTGGAACAAATGGAGATGTGCATCTGGAGTTTTGTGTCGGCGGGTGCTGCTCAAACTAAAAGAAAAATTCTATAGGGTTGCTATAAAGCCGGCCATACTCTATGGATCAAAATGTTGGGCAGTTAAGGAACATCATGCTCAAAGGATGAGCGTCACAAAAATGAGGATGTTGAGATAGATGAGTGGTAAGACAAGAAAGGATAAAATTAGGAATGAAAATATTAAAGGAAATCTAGGGGTAGTACCAATAGGTAACAAGATGAGGGATATTAGACTTAGATAGTTTGGACATGTCCAAAGGAGACCGAAAACAATACCGATTAGAAGGAGTGAGGCAATTCAAGTAGAAGGTTCTAAAAGGGCAAGGAAAAGGCCCAAAAGAATGTGGACAAAAGTGGCGAGGAAAGATTTAAAAACTTTGGAACTAAGTGAAGCTATAGTACTTAATAGAGAGGAATGGAGGAATAAGATTCATGTGGCCAACCCCTAATTGGGATAAGGTCTTAATGACGATGATGAGATGGAAGAAAGGAAATGAACTTAATAAGTGTCTAAAAACTAAGTAGTGGAACTTAAAAGGAAAAAAGATAAGATCATCCACAAACACGTTCATGGTAGAAGGAAAGTGAAACAATGAAACACAAGTAAACACAATGTGGACTAATATGACCAAGGGCATTAAGAAAGTAGCAAAAAATGTTCTAGGAGTATTAAATGTAAAAAGCAACCTATAAAGGAAACTTGATGATGGAGTGAAAAGGTGATAAAAGTTATTAAAGACAAACATGACAGATAACTAGAAATAACGAAAACCTTAAACAATATAAGAATGCTAAAAAGGTTGCCAAGAGAGTAGTTAGTGAAGCTAAACTCAAGGCATATGATGATCTCTATAATAGATTACGATCAAGAGAAGGTGAGAAAGATGTGTTTAAACTCGCAAAAATAATAGAACAGAAGAATAAGGACTTAAACTGCATTAAATACATTAAACGTGATGACCAAAGGGTATTAGTCAAAGATAATGAAATCAATCAAAGGTAGGAAGGTTACTTTTAGAAATTGCTAGATGACAAATATCTTGAGAATATAGAGATTGAAAGAACCGTAGACCCAAATAATATTGGACTATATAGATACGACTATAGGATACCTAAAGTGAAAGAGGCCTTCAAAAAGATGAAATTAGAAAGACCTTGAGGCATGATGGTATACTAATAGAAGTTTGGAAGTATATGGGAGATAATTGAGTAGTTTAGCTGACAAAGTTATTTAACAAGATTGTAGACTGGAAGAAAATGCCAAATGAACGAAAGAAAGGCTCTATCGTACCAATTTACAAGAATAAAGGAGACATACAAAGTTGCACTAATTATCGTGGGATCAAGCTTATGAGTCATACCATGAAACTTTGGAAAGAGTGAGTGAGAAGAGGCTAAACATAAGATGAGTGTATAGGAAAACTAGTTTGGTTTCATGCCAGGGAGGTCAACCACGATAGCTATTTTCCTACTTAGGCAATTGATAGACAAATATATGGAGAGGAGGAAGGACATCTACACGGTCTATAATAACTTAGAAAAAGCTTATGGTGGGTGTTGGCTGAGAAAGGGGTTTCATGGGGGTGTATAAACATAATTAAGGATATGCATGAGAAAGCAGTAACAAATGTTAGGACCACTAGCAAAGAGACTAATGATTTCCCTATCACTATAGGATTGAACCAAGGGTTAGCATTGAGCCCCTACCTTTTCACATCAGTTATAGATGAGCTAACAAAACATCCATACGAGGAGATTTCATGGTGCATGTTATTTGCAAGCAATATAGTTTTGATTGACAAGACAAGGAAGGGCGCAAACACAAAGCTAAAGTTGTGGAGAGATACTATAGTCTAAGGATTTAAAATTAGCCAAACTAAGACAGAGTATATGGAATGCAATTTTAGCAAGGAGAGGAATGAAAGTAAAACACTAGTAAAGATTGATAACCAAGAAGTCCCCCAAAAAGACCACTTCCAATACTTAGAATCGATAATTCACGACAGCATAGAGAGTAAGAGAGATTTTACCCAGAGAATTCACGGGAGCTGGAACAAATGACGATGTGTTTTTGGTGCTTTGTGTTATCGGCAGGTGCAACTCAAACTGAAAAGAAAATTCTACAGGATGGTTGTAAGGTCGGCCATTGTCTATGGATCAGAGCGTTGGGCAATTAAGAAATAACGTGTACATAGGATGAGCATAGCCAAAATGAGGATAGAGTTGGGAGTTGCACCAATAGGTAACAAGATGAGGGAGGATAGACTTAAATAGTTTGGAAATGTCCAAAGAAGATAGAAAATGACAGTAGTGAGTTGATCCAAGTCGAGGGCTCTAAAAGGGCAAGGGAAAGGCCCAAAAGGACGTGAATAAAAGGGGTAAGAAAATATTTAAAAACTTTTGGATTATGCGAAGCCATGACAATTGATAGAAGGGAACAAGATTCATGTAGCCGACCCCTAATCGGGATAAGGCTCTGAGGATGATGATGATGATAGATGGTAAAGGCCCTAGATGATGAATGATGCAGCTAATACTTTCCAACTTCGATTCCACATCAAACTAAGTGACCTATCTCAGCAAGTCCAAGCTATGAGTTTTTTTTCCTTAGATGATGATTGATGCAACTAGTACTTTCCAGCTTTGATTTCACATCAAACTGAGTGACCCGTCTAAGCAAGTCCAAGCTGCGAGTTTTTCTGAAACCAATTCATACTATGGCACTTGAGTTATAATGTCATCATTTTGTTGCAGCTAACAGCCCCAATCAACAATCATTTTCACTAGAAAACTAAATACCGTAATTTAATAGAATAAACCAGCACAATTTGTTAACAGACATAAGAAAAACAAGAACAAAGAGTTAGTAGGTCCTCTAGTCATTATGTATAAGATTTAATGATTGGGAATAGAATGCGTAAATAAATGTTAGAAATCCCTTAGTGACCTCCAGATTAAAAAAATTGAAAAACAAAAATTCTAAGAAAAGAGTTTTTTAGGCAATTTTCAGTAAGATAGCTCATGGCAAATGTCTCTATGATGATAAACACAGAAATACACACAGTGCCCATATATACATCTCTACGTATGCGTGTGCGACTTTGAAAAGTATGTGTATAGTGACAGCCTTCTAGTCAAATGGCAAGAGAAGGAGCCTCTCTAATGGCTGATTGCAGGGGTTTGTATCTTACTTTCAAAATGTAAACAAAATAGAAGAGGTTTAAACATATATACTTTGTATGTATATTTTACATGCATATACATATTATACTAGTACACATACTATTGGCACATAGAGTGGTTTTACAACTAAAAACAATATGGTTAATAGACATAAAACAACTAGTAGTCATCTCACTCTTGAAATCGTAATCATCTATTATCATGTATATGTGTGTGCCTTCTATGTCTATATACTTGACCAAGTTGAGCTTGATAGCTATAGATAGGGCTGAGTAAATGTCCCCTACTTCTAGAAAACCCAAATCTTTATCCCGAATTTGAGGTTTTAGGCCTGTCCCAAATAAAAGCCACAATGGGAATGGGACAAAGAAGTCCTGTCCCAGCAAATATGGCATGGGACATAGGATAGGCTCTTAGACAATTCAGGTACCAGTTCCTATCCCGGCATGATTTATTTTATTTTTAAAATCAATATTAAATATATGAGGGCAGCCTATGCACAAAGCTCCTGCATATGTGGGGTTCAGGGAAGGGGCGGACCACAAGGGTTAATAGTACACATCATTATGTGTGTGTGTGTGTGTGTGTAGGAAATCTTGTCTTATTAAAATTCCTTCCTTATTTACATTTCTACTTTCCTTGTTCTATTTTTTTCTTTAATCTTTAGTAGTAACTGATACCTGCATATGAAAAGCACAAATGCTGACAAAGCTAGAGAGAGAGAAAGACAATTGTTAGATAAGGCTTCTCTTTTCTTTTTTTTAAATCCACTAATATCTTCATTATGTGAGAGAGAGAGACTAGGTGACATTTTGTCTTTCCAAAATGAATTAATAGCTATCATAAAGAGAGAGAAAATGAATAAATGTTATTGTTGAAACTTGAAATCATTGTATAGTTATAGCTTAAAACATGATATTATTATTTTTTCAGATGGCTAAATCATTGTATAGATTAGTCCCTAATTGGTCAATGGTTAATTCTAGGAGTTTCTTTTAATATAAAGTATAGATAGCTACTTGTACGATTGGTTAATTGTTCCTTTTAATAATTTTGTTCATGATTGTTATATCAGAAATTTTTTTAGTTGAATTTTAGATAGTAGCAATTAAATTTTTACATAAATGGTGCATTCCCTTGAGTTTTAGGTACTGTACATGTTTTTTGAAGTAGTGGAGTTTCACTTTTTTTAAAAGAAAATAGCAAACTATCTGGGATGCTACTTGTGCCAAACCCAGGGTGTTTGGGACAAGATGGGACAAGGACCTTGTTTGGGAGGGGATGGGACAGAATTTTCATGTCCTGGCTTTTTCAGGATAGGACAAGATTTTTCCAATACTCATCCCATGCTCCTTGTTCTCCAAAATACTGTTATTTAATGATAAAAGGCAAGCGACTCGCAAAGGCAGCAAATATCAAGTTTTATTTCTTGCTGTTGATAGGTGAAGGTATCTAGACTAATTGGAGCAAATGATAAATGAATCTCCAGAAGTATGGCATAGCAGATAGAAAAGGAGTATATCAAAAATCATTCAGGAACAATACCTTTCCTTCAGAATGCAATTGTCCAACTTCCTCATTTTCCTCTTGTAAAGTCCTACATTTGGCCATTAGCATTTTACCCATCTTGCTTTGCGGAGTAAAATTGACGGCAGCAACATTGTCCTGCAACTCTTTTACCTTTTTGTCTTTCTCTTCAACCAAATCCTGGAATATGGCACAGCAAGTAAACAGGGAGTGTGGAAACAAACAGCAGCTACAAATGGCAATGATTCAATCGAGATTTCTCCTTAAGTTTTGATCCTTTCTCAAAGTGATTCAGACAATGTAATATGTAACAAAGGAGAAAAAAAGTTCTAACCCAACAGAAAGGTCTAATCTTTTGTGCATGATTGTGGCACAAGAGTGAGTCTCAATCATGGAGGTCACGAGTTCAAGAATCCTCAAAGGTGTATGTGTGTCCACCATTCAAAAAAAAAGGGAAAGAAAGGTCTAATCTTCACAATAATTAGCTTAAATATTCACATTAGATACGGACAAAAAGTCTTGTTCAGAAAAAATAAAGGGAATAAGGCATATCCACAAGTGGTATGACATCTTCCAATACTTAGCCTTTAGTTGGAGGTATCAAGGATGCACCTTTAAACGTGTAAACTCCTCATGAATGGCTGGATCAAGTAATAACCTCCTTGCCTGCCAATGTTGATCAAAGAAACAAATTGAGCAATTATGCAAACAGGTCATAGTGCCAGCAATTGCTAACTACTAGCCTGTAGTAGACATATATACAACTAGGATTCACTATCTCAAGTGAATAAACTCTTCAAACAAGAAAATACTGAAGCCAGGAAATACTGGGCTCATGTAGCTATAGTAATCTTCAGTAAGACAAAATTACAGATGAAACATTGTTTACAGAACTTATCACGAGACTAGAAAACTTAGCACATATTGTAAGTAACAAAATACAAATTTGGGCATGGTTCCTGACAATACAAGTAAATACTGGGCTCATGTAGCTATAGTAATCTTCAGTAAGACAAAATTACAGATGAAACATTGTTTACAGAACTTATCACGAGACGAGAAAACTTAGCACATATTGTAAGTAACAAAATACAAATTTGGGCATGGTTCCTGACAATACAAGTAACGACCAAAATTCTGAAACCTGATTACATGCCTCAGCTCAAGTCAACTTGTTTAATCCTTTTACAGCTTTTAGTGAAACAGAAACACCGATCAAGATGGAGCACCAGTCTAAACAGGTTCAACCATCGATTGAAACAATTTAACCCATGATAGAAGATGATCTCATCATTAATTTTTAATGCAAATCAGAATTCTCTCTTTTCTCCAATATCACATTCACTCAATTCAAAACAGCTAATGTTTTGGACCTTCTGGCTGTTAAAGTAATCATGGTGCTCCCTCATCTTATGTTGTTTTGCACCTTAACCATCAGCTAGTGCAGTTCTCTGTGGTAGAAGAAACTGAGAGAGGCAAGTGAATCCAAGATAGAGCAATCATGGTTAATACTTATGCCATGGCAAGGGCTAGACTGAAGTAGCAGATCACAAACCGAGGATGAATACAGGCATTATGGGAAAATATGCTTGCATTTATGCCAATAGCTGCATGCAAATGATATAAGGATGACAAGAAAGGTTAGTTTTAGGCTTTTAACTGCAAATTACAGTTCCATTCTGTGTGAGAATTGTATGGTTCAAACAGTTACGCAATTGGACCTCTAAACTAGAACTTTTTCATGTATTTGGAGAAAGAGAGACATTCAGTTCAACATACAGCTCAAGAACTAGCATCATAGATAACCACGAAGCCATCGATCAAGAAAGCTACATGATCGTAAGTTTCGAGCTACTGACAGATAATTAAACTTCAAAGAAAAAGAGCCAAACAAAGTTCAATCAGCTCATAGTGTTGCCACCAAATAACATGAAACTAAAATGTACCTGCATTGATGGTGGCTTCAATTGCACCTTCAGATCCCGAACAGCAGACTGAAAGTTTATTGAGTAAAATTTAATATTACGCAATGATCTACACAAAGGTTGAAGTAATCCAGATATGTCTTCAACTACAGAAATGAGACTAAACAAAAAGCACAAATGATTACTTAAACCTATAAGCAAGGTCTGTTCTGTGGGTTCTAATGTTATATGCTACTTAGAAACTCCAAATACGTGAACAGGGAGCAGAGTTCTACAGCTAGGACGATAAAAACTAGCACAGGATAGTAGCACTTGAAATAAAATCAATTTAGCATGTGCAAACATCAACTTGAGAAGATAGCAACTAAAGCAACCACGAACATATCTAAGAACATGAACTTAGGCATGGGAAAGTCAGCTCAGCTAAGTCAATGATTCTGAGTATTGTCTTTCAGCATACAGAGGTCCACAGGGACTTGACTGATTTTTTTGGACTTGAAACAGATAGACTAAGCCTAAAGCTCAAGCAGAGAAATTTCTGGAAAAACACAAGAAAATATGGCAAGAGATGATAGACAGGATGTGCAAGCAAAGAGTATCACCTTTAATTCTGCAATCTCCTGATCTCTTTTTGCAAATGTCACAATGAATGCTGCTTCTTTTTTCTTTGCTTTCTCGAGCTGAAAAGAAAGAATGTAACATCAAAATTGGAATAGGAAAACAGAAGGTATGTTTACTCCCTATGCAGGTTAAACAACTAATGAGCAGCCAACCTGTTCCCTCAGCAATTCCTCAGATGATTTCAGGTTCTGGAGATAATTTACAACTATACCAGGTTCTACACAGAACAAAGCATTCAGTCTAATTATTTTGATAAGATGATATAAGATTTGAAAAAGGCAAAGCATCGCTAAGGACAAGTTCTATGGGTATTCTAACAAAACAAGATATCTCAAAGTTAAATGCATAGAATGTGATTATGCAGCTGAAAAGTAAATAGCTGACCTGGAGTTGAACCAAAAGGTATGGTTGATTCATTTTGAAATGCTGAATGCCACTTCTGGATCTCAGATTTTGCTCCTTCAAGTTCTGTCTGAAATAAATGCCAGATCAGCACTCCCTGATCAGAAGTATGAGACAGAGAAATTGTATGAAAAGTATAACATGTTGATATACAAGCTCATTGGATGCAAAATTTCTGAACCCGAAGGGCCAGGTCTGGGGTTCTTCAACATGCCTCTCTGTCTGTGGAAGAGAACTTGGAGGGAAGTCAGAACGTTTCATGAAGAAACAGTTTTACTGTTTTCATCTTAATCAGATTAGACTTGAATCTGTTGGGTGCACATCTTGGAAGGTACTTTCATTGCACAAGGGGCATGATTTTCTCATGAAACATCTGATTTAAGAAGGTTGGAAAAATCTGGAAACCTAGTAAGTAAAGAATCCCTCTCCCTTCTACAATCTGTCGTTTACCTTTCTCCCAGACTGCAACTTCATCTTCTTCCACCAAAACCATTGTATATCAACCTAAAACAAAATCCTTTCTATAACCTCTGCCTCTTCCTTTTCTTCTCTCCAAACATCTTTTCCATTTGTACTTTTAAATCTGCAAAGATGCGCCTAGTAAGCAAAATATAGAATCCCTCTCCCTTCTGCAACATCTTGTTTTCACTTCTCCAAGATTGCAACCTCATCTTCCTACACCAAAACCACTTCTTCCATTTGTCATTCTATATACAAAATAAATTTCTCCCTCTTATTTCATCATATTAACTTCTGCTAGATGTTCCTTCAATCAAGAGGTGCCTCCCAGAACTCATGTTTCGTCAAAATATTAATAAATGTTTTACTGCATAAGCCCAACAGTACCACAACTTTGCAATGAGAGAATATCATATCTACGCACCTATTTAAAGTGGAATAAATGAGGATGCTATGAAGAACTCAGATTTATTTAGAACTGTTCAACAGAAAAACAAGGGCAGCCCAGTGTATGAAGCTCCCTCATATGTAGTGTCCAGGGAAGGAGCGGACCAAAGTTACCTTGCATTTTGCAAGAGGCTGCTTCTACGCCTCAAAACCGTGACCTCAAGGTCACATGACGACAACTCTACCATTGCGTCAAGTCTCCCCTAACTGTTTAACACAAAAAGGATCCAAAAAAATGGCGAATAAAGAAAGAAATCTGCCCTTGTCCAAATGACATGGTTGAAGGACAATAGGGCACACCCTTAGTCAGATAAATCAAACCAAGATGTGAAAATACAGTGTGTTCAAGTTTTAAATAAGTTTTTGGAAAAGAGAAATCTAAACCCTACCCTGAGAGAGAGAGAGAGAGAGAGAGAGAGAGAGAGAGAGAGAGAGAGAGGTTTTACATGCATTTTCATATTTAATTGGAGAGGCTACCATACCTCAAATGCCCCTCAAGGCATGTGATCTTTCCTAATCTAGCAAATCTTTGGAATCCAACTACAACAGGTTACTGAAAGTATGATCAACTAGATATTTGGACAAATCAACTGTTTTTGCTGAAATTTCTAGAACATTCAATACTATACTTCTGGCTCAAAGAAGTTAAGATTTCCTTTAACCTATCAACTTTTCTGGATTTTTTATAGAACAGAATGCTCAGGAAATTCTATCCAGAAATGCTTAAGATATTTCACCCAGAACAAACAGTAAGGAGAACTATTTTTTCCATAGAAATAAGGGGAAAACAAATAGTTGGGGCCTCCTTTTACGCATCTGTTTATCATTCATCTCTTGAGTTTAGTTGATTAAATTCAATTTGAGACAAGTATCAAGACTGACCAAACTTTCCATTATCCTGCTAGCAAAATGTTAGTCCAGCATAATTATACCCCATTGTCATGAAACTCTTGCTTGCTCAATGTTAGTCACCACAAGTTTACCGATTACTATACTAACTTTTTCCAGCTTAATGTTTGTCCCACACGAGTTACAAGAATTTGTGGAATATTGGCCTAGCTCCTCGTTAGTGCGGAAATTTTCAGCCTAGCTTGATTTTGGTTGAGATTTGCCTGTGGAGACCATTCATAGTGTAAATTGAACGATGAATTTGCCTTAGTGGAAAAACAAGGGCAGGGCCATTTTTCATCTGAGTTTGAGAAAATGGGGTTTGGACATCAAAAATTGATATCCACACCCATTCTCAAGTAAATAAAACTTGATAGGGAAGCGATATATTTGTTCCCCTTTTGATTCATTAACCCGTTACTAATGCTATGGACAGCTATAACTTGAGGTGAGCCCAGATTTGTGAACATTTGAATCGTTCACAATGTTGCTCTTGACTTGGATGTTTTATGATCCAAAATTCTCATCCATTGAATCCTCTACGATTATTTGTTTCAGCTTTTTGTCACAACATTAGTTTAAAAACCATACTAATTGACCTGACAGGATCAAATAGACAGTCACAAGCTGAGTCTAGACTTGAAATCTACGCCTTAAAGTAATCCTTGTATGTTAGTTGTTTCTCACAATAAGAAACATGTGAGGCTCATGATGATTCAACATGACGTTAATATGGCATCCTGATGACATGATCCCAGTTTAGGTCTTTCAACCTTCTCTTCTTCTGGAACCATTGTTTGGAACTGTAGGCTCACTTTGTTTACGTGTACCTCAATCTATGGAACAAGTAGGAAAATTTCTATACATGACAATCAAGGGTGGAAAAAAGGATAGAGTGTTATGCTCATATCTGGAAGAAAGGAGATCTTATCCCAGCTAACCTCATGGGAAGTCTGATAGGCCTACGGTTTCAATTTCTGTGGAAAACAACATTCAAATTGAGATGGAACCCAGTTTATTGATGAAAGGAGTGAATTACAAAGGAATTCATGACCAGTGAAGGCTAAGGATCTGATGTATGTAAACCAGTAGGGAGTTAGGAACCGTAGTTCCCCCTCTGCACTCCCCCACTCCTATTCCCTTTTCTTCCTCCTCTCCCTCCTGCCAATTCTTTCCTTTTTATCTTCCCCCTCTTCTAACCTCCTCAACCATGTATCTCTAATTGGTAACTGCCTAATATTCTGTAATCTTTCCAAATATATTGGATACTAACTGTATATCTTGTATATCCCTAACCAACTGCCTGCATTGCTCACCCAGCTGGATTGTACTACATGATCCCCCTGGGAAATCTTCTTTCAACAGACCTACATACGATTCTAACAAACCTGTATATGATTGCATTATTGGTAACTACCTCCTCCTTCTAGAATAAGTTTGGTAGATTGGCAATGTAAAAAAGTCTAAGGAACTAAAATGAAGCAGGGCACTAATGAACCTTATATCATCTATTAACAACAACAGAAGGACTAGTGAGACTGGTAAAGAAGAAAAATACCAGTACTGCACTGGCAATATAATATCTAGTGTGAAGTGCAACAAGAGAGTGATTGATCAAGCATCAGATCAGGACACTGATGGTAGATATATTATGTGACAATACCCAAATTTTATCTGGGATTTTAAGAATAAATGATATATGGTACAGATACTGTGACTCCTCATTGTGTAATCCTAGGAGCTCATTCGAAGTCATGAAAGATGAAATTGGTGGTTCGAGATCTACCAAGTCAGGAAAGAAGAGATGAAGATGGTGTTTATCATTTATCTGAAGTTTAAAATGTTGCCAAAACACCAAACGGTTCCCCACCAGATGCTAACCTGAATGTGCAGACAGATCTTAGAACCATGTCATCTAGGTGTTATTGAACCCTTTTTCTTTATGGTATTCGTGTATATGAGTGTGTGGGCCATTTATCAAGGGAAAAAATCACTTGATTGATTCAATTTGCAGTTGATGGGAACTGAAAACGTGCTGTTTGGTAAGGTTCCTACGGTTTCTCCATAGTAGCACTTCTCCAATCCAAGAGCACCAGTTGCAATAATGAAAAAACATTGATTAAGATACATGCAAGAGAAGGCTTCCTGATGCAAGAAACAGACATTCCAACCAATAACCAGAAACATGTTGATCAATATCTAGGACTTAAATGCGAAGGACATAGACTGGCATTGCTGGAAGTGGATGCATACATCTATAAGCAGGGGTGAAGCACAGATCACATGTTGCACCTTTTCCCAAAAGGTCACAAGGCCACATGAAAGAGTCTTATTATCCAAGCAAACTCTGAGTAGAATTTGCCCCAAAAGTCCACAAGAACTGTTAGTATTTCATGTAGAAATTGATGGCTTTAATTTTGAGTCAAGGTTTAAGATTTTGTAATACTGCAGAAAATTAGCAATCAACTTTTGAACTACTCTGTCCTCTACTGGAATGAGTAACAACATTTTTGCTATTAGTTCCTGCAGTTCACCACAAAGAATTGAACAGAACTGAGAAAATGTATAAAGGCCAGCGATCAGAATGATACTAATGAGCCAGCTTAAGTCCTAAAGGTAGCTTGTGGATCAAGGATAGTTAACACCTGGCCAGGTATACTCTAGTTAGCTCTTACAAAACCAAGTTCTGATCTCTGACAATAATTTAGATCAGAAATTGGCACCTTAATGACAATCTCCATTTATATTAGAGATAATTGTGTCGGAACAGCAAAACTTTTATTGTGTGGTGAAGAACTTATGAACCAAATGGTTGGGTTTGCTATAGGTTAGTACTTGTACTGAAAGTATGTCGAATCCAAACAAAGGATTGCAAGGGAAAGTTCATAAGGATATGAATAGACTGTAAGCAATGCTTAAACCAATTGAAACAAGAATTCCTAAGACTAGAGTAGAACAGGGTTTATTAATGCCTGGAATGAGCTCCAAATTTCTTGAATCCAATTTTGAGTTCGGCCGGTTAAAACAGTTCTTTTTTACCATAATGAACCAAAGAATCAACTCATTTACAAATATCATCAAGAAATTAAACATCCAAGTGCCAAGAATTTGTCCAAATTGTCAATTTTGGGACGCTGTAGGATAAAAAACACATATATAAGAAAGAATAATATTTTCAACCGTGTGAAAAGGACAAACATGCTCTGGTTCCCCATTAAATCAAATAACCAAAGGAATAACGATAAACCATGCACTTTTCTCAAAGAAACCACATACCTGGCATGTTGCAAGGGTGTCCTTACAGTTCTGAAGGCTGCAACAATAAAATATCCAATCAAATGTTAGAACCTAATCATTTCCAATTAATAGGCCTTCTCTAAAATTATTTACCTAGATAAATTTGATAATTCCCAAATATAACTTATACCTCTCACGAAGTGATAAAATCATTCCTGTGGCAACACCAGGTACACTTTCTTCTACTTTTTGGTTTCCCTTCATCATGATGAAGCAAATTAGTCACCTAAATTTTGTCATACTTCTATTCGACCATCTATTCTTACTAAATACAAAGTCTAGAACTTTCTGCACAAGGAAGACACTTATCAATCAGCTCCACAACAATACACTGCCCCACCTTAATGAAACTTAAGAACATCCATTATGTGACCAGAAAATGCAACAAAAAAAATTAAAATAAAATAACTGTAACGATAAACATTAAAACAAAAAGATTCGATATACCCATTTCCATAAAATCTCCAAGAAGTCTTTGACCTATAATTTGCTATGGTTCACGATAATGTTGTCTATCCAGTGCTCTATCCTAAGCAACAACAAGACACTCCCGAACCTACGCAGAATGACTAGAATGTGCTTAACAAAAATTCATCATACAGATCACAATTCAAAATAAATCAACCTAACGACCTGGTGTTTTCGTCAGTAGCTCCATTACAAGTTGTTAATCATGCAAAGACATAAAAAAAATAAAAAAATAAAAAAGGACTGGATTTTGACAGAAATAAAAGAATAAGAAGCTGAAAATTTTACCTTCTTCGAGCCAAAAAAGTCTTCTTCATCGTCTTCAAGATCTCCAAAGCTTCTTTTATTGCCTGAAAGTCCATAAAATTTATCAGAAACAAAAAGGGGGAAATGCAGGTGCAAACAGAGATTCCGGCTAATATGCCGATTAAAGGAGAAATAAAATCAACGAAAACTGATTACCAGTTCGTCTGCCGCCATGGCTTCCAGGAAAATCTCCTCCGAAATCATCGTCCTAGATTATACAGAATAAAACGAAGAAAAAACAGATTAAGAAAAGGAGAAGAAGAAAATTTTCATTTGAAGACGGAGAGAAGGAGATGGAAGATTACGTCGTCGAGATGGGAATGTGAAGCCATGGAATCTTGAAAGCCTAAGATGTACGTTCTCACTTCTTCGGTTGGAGGGTTACGTTCTCAGGAGCTCAGAAGTTTTTCGAATAGGCAAGGTTTTGCTACCTCCATTTCGTGTATGGGCCATGTGATATTACCATGGCCGCTACAGCTGGACTATTCCGGCCCATGGGCCACGTAGATTGTCACATTCCACTAGTCTAATAACGCATGACAAGCCTCCCTCACTTTTGTCAAATAACTGCCCCTGGACCCTTCATCTATGAGATCTTGTTGAGGAGTTTATGAAAAATGTACCCATTGATTTTTGTTGGACGATATCTTTTGGATGAGATATTAATTTGGCACGGGACCAAAACCTTATGGCTCTTTAATTGATGGTCTGCAACTTTTATTATGGTTTTACGCATAGATTATCTCATGTGAACTCAGAAAATACCTTTCTCACTTGATCAAGCAAGTGCCCCAGGAGTCATTCATTTGTAAAAATGTGCAGCGTAGTTGATCGCAAACAACTTGTCATCTTTTCTAAAATATGCTTGATCGTAGATTTGAGTTACTACTTTTTCCTTTCACTAAGAATTAGATTTAGAAGTGTAACAGGCCCATCTATATCTTTAGTGTGATACTAAAACTTTGGGATTCTATATGAGCAAATCTATGCGATATAGCCAAAACTTATAACCGTCAATAGGTGACTCATATAATTCTGGTCTAGAAGATATCAACAAAATCAATGATACTTAATACCTGCCAAAGAGACAATTATTACTCAACTATTCTTTCTTGAGGAATGATGGTATACAACATAATAACACCATGACAATTTGTGTCTATGTTGTCCATTTGATTCCTTTAGCCTTTGATATATACTAGTGCAAAGCCATGCCAATGGCCACCTCTTGCATATAAGAAATGGTGTTTTATTATTGTTAAACATAGATAGTCAAAAGCTCTACATAAGCAACTATTTACATTCAACGTTCCAAAACATTGTTTCTTCCAAGCTAGAGCTTGACTTTTGCATCACTAGAAAGGTAAGAGAGTCAAATGAGATGTATGGATCATGGTAAGTAGAGCCCACCATACAAAAGTGGAGGAGCATCTCATATCCATGACCTACTAGGCACTACGAGAGAGGCCCTTCTTGCATCTCTATGCTAGAAAACATTTACTTCACTTATTGTTGCTTATTATACTATAATAACCCAATTTCTAAATTTTATTTCATATAAATTTTGACTAAATTTTAATTGGAATGAAATTGCAAATTTGGATCTCTATCTCTTCAGGTTTCAAGAATTAAACTTTTAAAGAACATCAAAACCTTAAAACTTGGAATGTGCTCATAAGAACTTTTCAACAACACTAAGAACTTTGAAATTGGAGTTTGAACAAGAAAATCTAAATATCATAAACAGGTGATCAAATTGATATTTGACACTCCTTTTTCAAATTGTGTTTGAAAATGTAGGACAGGGGACCCACATAGTTGCTAATATTTCGCAATTAAATAAACTAAGAAAGAGTAAAAAATCATAGAAAACATGTAGAAAATGTCTTTTGCTAGATGGAGATATTAAGCAATTAGGAAATTGGGTGGTCAGTTTAAACATGGAATTAAGAAATATATTAGGATCAGGAAACTATAGCTTATTTAAACAATAAATATAAGATACAAGGAAAAGAAAAGAAAAAAAAAATTAACTTATCAAGGAAAGGGCACGAATAACCGATGCTCCCTCCCAACTCTAATCTTTTTCTCTCTCTTCAAAATCTATTTTTTCACAGGAGGAGTGTTTGATTGGTTCTCAATTCAAGAACTAGCTCTCAGCATCAATTGAGAAGAAACAATTTGGGTTTAGTCAAAAAAATTCGACTAATGGTGAGAAAAAGATCATCTAGCACTAGATCTTCCACTAACATAATTCATTTACTTCTTTAACAAAAGAAGCCTTGAAACTCTTTTTAGATTTTGGTTTTTTAGAAAGGCTTGGTCAGAAAAATTTGTGCAAAAGTGAATATAACTAGTCAATGTTGGAAGTCTCCTTCGACCTCTCTTCTCCAACTCATTCAATAGAGTACAACAAGAATGATGGAATATGAGGTTTCTCTTGGATATTGTTGAATGATTTATAGTTGAAATGGCAGACTAGTTTTTTAATTCATGTTTGTCGATTTTGATGGTTGATAAAAAATCAATGGAATAGATCCAAGTTTCTAACCATCTTACAAAGTTTTGATCACCGATCTATCTTTATACACAATTCAGATTAAAATGTGCAATCTAAATTTGATTTATATTGAGATTTTGGTTCGCTATCTAGGTTTTTGAAGCATGATCTGGATGCTTGATGTGCAATTAGAGTTTTCTTGTAATTTGAATTTTATCTGGAATTTGAATGTGAATAGCTAAAGAAAGACATGGGCTAGATTTGAGAAATAGTCACAAGAGGTAGGTGGTTTTGAGATTGCCAAGTCTTTTCTACATTCAGATTATAATTAGATTATCTATATTAGCTAATCAAATGCCTAATATAATTGAATTTTACTTGGATTGATAAACTCTATTAGAATTTGTAAATTGTGTCCTGACAAACTCGAAGTACACAGATCTTTATTCTGATGACAAGATTCATGTATATGATTATCTTGATGACAATTTTTAGTTGTTAATACAGTGTATGCACACGATTATAATTCATGTATAAATGAAATGGTGGGCAAAGTGAGCCTCCATTTATATTTTAAAATATGAAATGATGGATTATCAAGTGAATTGTACTACATATATTAAATGATTAAGCCTAAAAAATAGAGGAGACTCTGCTAGATTTTTTTATAGAAATAAGGGATTTATTTTAGTTTCAAAACCTATGATTTTAGATGCATTACATGGGTTTAGTTTCATATATCATTTTGATGTATTTTAATTATTACTGCAAGTGTACATTCCATTGGAGTATTGAAGAGAGTGAAAGGTGGTAGAATGGTGGAGTGTGTGTAAGAAAAAGAGGATGGGTGAGGGTTAATGCATGAAATGCAATGGTAAGGGAGGTGGTACAAGGGAGATGCATGTAATATAGAAGAGTGGAGGGTGTGCAAGGCATGTAACAGTGGAGCATGCTTAGATTAGAGTGTGGCTACATGCAAATCTAAGATGGATGCACCCAATCAAGGGACGACTAGAGCATAGAGTGCATGTGGAACTGAGATAAGGAATAGAATGATAATGCATGCAATGCAAAGGTGGTGAAGGGCATGCTAATCTAAGGGTGGAAGGTGCATACAAGGGTGTATGTGTACAATCTAGGCGAGGATGCATGCAAATGAGTAAAAGGTAAGGATAGAATGGGAAAGGAAGAAGATGGAAGAAGAAAGAAAAGGGAAGTGGAGATGGATGGCACTCTTACCTCTTCTTCATTGGATGTGGACGTGTGGATCTTAGGAGAGCTTTAGCAAGAGTGATCTCTCTCCATTGTTTATCCTAATTTTAGCTTTCAAGGTCTAGGAAAAGGTAAGAGATCCTTTGTTCATTATTTTTCACCTATATTTATAGATTTTCTAAGGTGGAAGCCCTAAGAGGTAGATGGCTAGGATCTAATGGAGATATGGAAGGAAGAATGGCTAAGATTGAATGAAGATAAGATGAATAATAGAAGGAGATAAGAAATAAGGGAAGGAGGGGTTTGGGATTCAATGGAGAGGAAGTAAGGGATGTGGGATGGCAAGTGGGATGGACATATATATGGTTAAGTGTAAAGAGATGACGTGGGGAAGGAAAAAGATATAAATGAAGTGGGAAAAATTAAGGAGGTGATGTGAGAAATGGAAATCCACTATGGAGGAGGCGTAAAATGCTTTGAGTGTGTGTGTTTGGAGTTTAGAAAGACTGAAATGGATATGAGCATTGGATGGGAATGTATGGTGCACATCTTTGCTTCCTTGGGTTTTTGGTTAGAGTTTTCAATAAGAGAATGGTAGCTAAGGTTTGTAACTTTTCTCTGCTTTATTCCTGACCCTTAGATCATCTTTACCTCAGCGTGGGTGGTAGAGATTTTTTTGAAGTTTTCTTATCCAAAAAGATGTTCTTTAGGGATCTTTTTATCTCCGTCATTGGATTAAAATACCTTAAAAGTGGATGGCCAAGATTCATTTGAGATTTTCTTATACAATCTAAGTTTCTCCTTTTTTTTTCTCCCAGCATACCCTAATTTTCTCTGGCCAATAGCCTTCAAGGAGAGTGGGACACCTCCCCCCTTTGAATTTGGACATTTTCTTCCTTAAAAGTAGGTGGACAACCCACTAAAAAAATCTCCACCAATGGGGCTTCAATTTGGTCTTCATAGCAGTGTATCTTCTCATTGGTTTATCCTTGTTTGAGTGAGCATCCATTGGTTTCTTAGGATTTGCTTCAACAAGGATAAATCTTGGCCTTTAATGCTTGAAAAGTAAGGGTGATTTCTAATCATAGATTTTCGTAAATTGTCTATCTCTTCACTTTCTTATTTTTCTCTACTATTCTTTTTTATATTTCTTATATAAAAATGTGAAATTAAGGGGAGAAATACCACCCTGCATGGAAAATTCATCCAACCCCTTTAATGGTCCATTCTTTTGGTTGAATAGGAGAGAGAGTGTAAGGAATATATATTGTGCCAACCTTGATGTTTTAACTTATTTTGTTTCAGAAAGCTTTTATTGTATGTGATTCAAATATATGTGATATGAGCTTCCCTTAGAAGCTATCTAAGGTGGTGGAACATTTGCATGCATGCATGGGAAGTTATATCACCTCACTTTTGATAATAATAATAATAATAATAATAATAATAATAATAAACCCTCTTTTGAATGAGAATTGTGCATGGGGTTGGGGGTGAAGGGTTCTTGACTACTCTGACTTTGAGAATGGTACCCAACTTTTATTCTGAACTTTTCAGACTTTATGTTTGGGATATGTGGGCTCATGATGTAGCTTAGAAAATAATATTGCTCTTTTTAGGATTTTTATTGCCAAAAATATCATTTTTTCTCATTTGTACCCTAGACATACAAAATATAGAATTAACCCTAATTAGTGATGTTTAAGTTATTTTAATACTAAGACTTACTAATACAAAGACATGTATGTAATATTTCTATATATATACATATCAAATATCTCTAGAATTAGATTTTTCTAGTCCTCAAGTAAAAAATAAAAATAAAAAATATTTAAAAAATGTAACCACTTTTGCATGTGTTATCATCTACATTTAACATATGCAGAAAGCTTTTAAACCCTTAAGTTACCCCTAGTAGACAAGTTGCAGGGTTGTAAGGGTTTCTAGAAATGTTACACAAACATTTTCAAAAACCTTTATGAAAGTCATTCATTTGAGAGAATTTTCTTATATTCAATAATAATTATTAAATCTCTTAAATCTAGCATGCTGATAGAAATGACCATTAGTTCAAAATCCTAACCTTATGCTAAAGGTACCTCATTATTTCATCAACCTCGGAATGTGAGTGTGAAAATATAGCCAATATATATAATTATCAGTTTCCTAGTAAATATATTTTGATTTCAAATCTCACAGGATATAACTTACACTTGGAAAGAAGTTACTCAGAAAAGGTTATATCCTTGTTAATATGTGAGTAAAATAATATTCATCAAAGCCAAATTCTCACATATTTTATACGAAAGAATGATAGCTTAGAAAATTTTGATAATGGTCTCATGAAAGATTAACTATCAAGAATGTTATACTCTACTAGAATCCTTATTCATTTATAACCACATCTAAGTCATACTTCTCCTATGATTAAATTAGGACTTTTACTAGGATGAAACATGGGCTTAGGACAGTGTTATCCAAAGAATGGGTATAAGGGAAAATAAAGGTTATTTTATGTGTAATGGTTTTCTATAGTGTATTCACAATTTTCTTTTCTACCTATGAGAGTGAACATCTATCTTTTTCATTTTTCCTCTTTGAGTTTTGGTATAGCCTTGGCGCAATGGTAGAGTTGTCATCATATAACCTTAAGGTCACGAGTTCAAGGCATAAAAACAGCCTCTTACAAAATGCAAGGTAAGATTGCGTACTATTGATCCTTGTGGTTCGCCCCTTCTCTAAACCCTGCATATGGGGGAGCTTCATGCATTGGGGTTGCCCCCTACTTTTGGTATGGCCTTTCTTTGAATTTTTCTCTTTTTGACCCCTTTTAATGTTCATCTTTATGCCAATGGTCATAGGGTTATTTGGTTCACAAAGAAAGCATTTATTGCAATTGATCATGGGGTTAACTAGTGATGAAATAACATAGGAAGACTAGAGGCTAAGGATTAAACAAGGATGACCTCTATCATTTTCTATAGTTTGGCTTAAAATTGATCATAAAGTTAAGAGATGTATGGCATATTCTTTCATATGTTTCCTCAATAGTTAATCAAGACAAAATAAAAAATGAGACCAATTAGGAAATTATGCATGCTGAAGAAAATTTTGAATTTATATATAACCCTGAAAAAGGAAGAATGACTTTAATCTCATATAGGTTATTAGTCTCTACAAATCTTCTTCAAGATCTCAAAATTATACTTACACTTCAACTTAAACAATATATATATACACACACACTTGTTTGTGCAATACTTATTTTGAGTTTAATTTTTTATTAAAAACTTTGGAAAAAAGATAAAATAATGAACTAATTGTATACATATCTATTAATAAGCTAAGGTTAAAAAATATACTAAATATTCAAAAAATCCAAATTCTCATTCTTGTTAAAGAATTTTTCATAATTTTTTCAAAAAAATATTTAAAAATTAAAGATTTTTAACTCATCAAATTTGAAATACCCTACCCTCAGACTTAAATTAAATGTTGTCCCTAATGTTTTAAAATAAAAGTATAGACAAATGAAAAACTAAGTAAAGAGAGAAGGGTTAGAAAGATAGTACCTGCACTCTAGTGATGATGCATTGATCTACTGATGCAAAAATTATGCAACCTATACATTGAATGCAAATGAGACTCTATGCTAAAATTAGACTAAGTAATTTAGTATATCTTAAACTAACCGTCAAGGAGTTTTTAGAAAACTCACTCCATTTCAGAATCTCATGGTGGTTAATGTACATTCTCCATCCAAAGATGTATCGAGGTGACAGTATAAGGCCATTAGTGAACACCATGAAGAAGAATTTCTTTGGACCAACTCAAGGTGATTTGGCCCAATAACTATCAAATCGGGTATTTATGATGCCAACCTCAAAAAGATATATAAAAAAAAAAAAAAATTTCCTCTTTGACATCTTCCTCAATGCTAGGGCTAAACTTACTCTACATGTCCCTAAAAGGTTGTTCATTTTCATCTTGAGGCTAAGAAATAATGGAGGTTATACCCTCTTGATCATCTTCTGGACACTTTGGAGCATATAATGTGTGGCCATAACATCAATTTACTTACCTTCTTATTCTATATCAGACATTAGGTTATTAGGCAAGGGATTAGATAAATGAAAACTGTCATAGTGTGCACTTCCTAAGACAGTTGGTAGGTTCCAATGGGTTGTGTTTTCAATTAATGGTCAAAGAAAATCTTAGGAGATGGAATGGGTCCTACTCAGGCTTTCCATTTAGAAGTGTACATTAGTGGCATAGTATCTGCAATAGTCCAAAATTTTATTAGCTTAGTTTATTCCATTTCATGTAAATTTTATCATATTTTAATTAAAAATGAGATAAGAAATTAAATTCATTTTAAAAGTGAGTTTTGTGGAATTGTACTTCTCAAAAAATTGAAATTACCATTCAAAACATCAAAATTTGGAATGTACATGTCAAGAGGATTCCAATAACATAAAGGACACTAAAATTAGAGTTCGGATGATGAAGTTATGATGTTTTAAATATGGAAGGCATTTTGGTACAAATAATTACTAAAACAAAGAGGATGTTTTGATATCGGCATCCCCACACTTAAATAACACACCCAATGATAACAGTCAGGTTTGTCGTGGATAATTGAAGGGAAACTGAGAAAAAATAAATGTAAGAAGAGAGAGAGAGAGAGAGAGAGAGAGAGAGAGAGAGAGAGAGAGAGAGAGAGAGAGAGAGAGAGAGAGAGAAGCCAGGCGACCATTATTGCTAACCACAAAGAAAATTAATGCTAAAATGGTGAAGAATTGATGGCTAAGACAATGCACAAAAGAAAAAAATGGAGGAAAAGTTGGAAGATTAGATATGTTCACCTTGTTCATAGGAGCACCACGACCAAAGCCCTTTGGTTTTGTGTTGATCATTGGAGGAATGATGCCAAATGGGAAGAAAATAGGCAGCATGTGAACTGTCAAAGGAGAACAATTGCTGCCATTCTTGTCAACGATGATCCATGCCTAGAGAAAAACTTCATAGAGGTAAGAAGTCTTCCTCGTTTCACTCCCATTTTTTTTTAATTTGAAATTTTGTGGGGGTTTCGATGAGTTATGCATCACTGAAAAGATAGTCACCTTCTTTGGCGATAGCCAGTCATCGCCAACGACCTGATGAAGATAATATGCATAGATCTAGACACCCTTTCATCTGATCTATGCATCCAAACCAATCTAAGTAAGATTGAAGTGATTTGGACTGCTCAAAATGTCTCCAGCTCTGATCTGCGACAATCATAGTAGATCTTCACAATCTGACCATCCATAAATGAATTAGAATTGCAGATTTACTATAGGATAGGTAGAAACTAGGAAATTAACACATCTAAAGCAAATCAAATCAGATCAATAGTAAGTAAATGCTGATCTATGCGATATATACCTAATCAAGGGACCATAAACTATTGATTGACTATCAGAAACTAAAATCCATGAAGTATGTTATTGTTTTGATCCATAAGTTAAATTCTAACCATTAGATTGTCTAAAAAGTACAAATTCAACTTCCAATTTCAATCATTCACCCAAATCGATAGAAATCCAATAGTTCAAAGCTTGATCAAGTCATTGATCTATGATTGAGGTTGATAATTCGCAAAAATAGACCTATAATTTTTCATATCAGTATTACTAGAGGCATAAAATATTATTTGAACTATTGATCAGTGGTCAATAGTGCAGATCTAATGTTTTATAACTTGATTAACTATCTAAATTTAATTATGATAGAAAAATCTAATCAATAGATGAGAAGACCTGGATCATTATGACTTTACAGTTGATCGGTAACAAAAGACAAAACTAAGGCCGATCTTGATTTACAAACAGCCCCGAAGTGCGTAGGGTATAAAATTTAGATACATTTTAGTGAAAATGAGTGTGCTCATATATTTACAATTAATAACAAGCTAAATCAACTTCCTTAGTTTGATCATAGCAAATTTCTTCAAACCTGGACACTTCCAAGTCAATCAACCCTCAACAATCCATTACTAATCTCTCTAATTACTGATTCAAAGGTTGGATTAAGCAAATCTTCCAAAAATATTAATGATTTGGATCAAGGAAAGAAATCATGAATTGGGCTGCTTAGATTGACTATCGGGATCATCATATTTAAGATCAAGATAATGGATTTAGTAGAAATTAAACGAAGATGAAGATAAGAAAGTTGATTAAAAATCTGAAAAGAGATGGAACAAGAATTTAAAGTGAGCTTGTAACTAAAACTAAATTGTTGATTTGGTTCATTTAAAAACCAGACATGGATTGATATGAAATTATTTAAGTTTTGTTGGGAAAAAGATAAAACAAAAATAATTCAAAATAGGGATAAGACAAGAAAGGATGCATAAGAAATTAAATAAAATGGGTGTAAGGGTAAAACCAGAATTTTCTTTTAAATTTCTTTCTTTTACCTTGTAACTGAGATGGCAACGCAGGGAGCTGTTTGAAATAGCTCCAT
This sequence comes from Warburgia ugandensis, assembly GCA_035236585.1. Lineage (NCBI taxonomy): Eukaryota > Viridiplantae > Streptophyta > Magnoliopsida > Canellales > Canellaceae > Warburgia > Warburgia ugandensis. The sequence continues at coordinate 6,732,679 of CP141136.1, forward strand.
TCGTGTTTGAAACTTGAAATTCGATAGTAAAAAAAAAAAAAGATTTTGGGAGAAACACAAGTTAAGTTTTGCTTTAAATTAGTGGACGCTTGCAAAAACAAAAGTACTTAGTGAGAAACTAATGAGAAACAAGAGCAAAATCAGTCAAGAACCAAGGAGGAACACAGTGAATAGGTAAAGAAGAAGACGACTGATAACAGAACAGGGAAAACATAACTAGTGAACACAAGAGAAAACCATGCGAAAACAGAGGTGAAATAATGATGGAAATAAAAGGAAAAATCAATGAGAAACAGAGAAGAAAAACCAAGGAGAACAAGTGAAGAAACAAATAATGAATGAAAGAGAGGAAAATTACTATGAAAACAAGGGAAGAAATAGGGAAAACAACAGTGGAAGATGAAGGAGGAGTTGCTGGAGCTGGGGCCAATGGAGAAAATGGTACGAGAGTAGCCAACAAAAGGAGGGTATTAAGGGGGTTTAGGATGCACGAGATGGAGGGGCTGGGATCAGTCTTATTCTCGATCCTTCTCTCTATAGTTCTCCCTCTTCTAAATGTTCTATGTATGGCTTCTATTGTGCAATCCCCCTTCTTTCTTAAATAGATTTTTCCTTAGAAGTTGTTGTTGAGTTTAAATCAACTTCTCTATTCCACCTGTGGTTCCTTATCTAAATTTAGTTTTCTGATTTTTTTCAACTTCTACTTAAAATAAATTTCCTCTTGGATTTCATCTTACATGATCTAGTTTTGTTTAACTTGATTTGAGCTATCCAATTCCATTTTGGTTGATCTACAACATATAAAACTTAATTAGAATCATCTTAATCGTGTGCTATAATCATCTAATCAGCTTAGATGATCATATGACGGTTAAATTTTATAAATTAACAATTGGATGATCAGTTGCAACTAAAATGCATATTTAATCTAAAATTTAAATTTAAATTTAAATTTAATATTAATAAATTAAATGATCTATTTATATGTAAATTTAAGAGAATTTTAGCTCAATTTAATCACTGAACACACCCTTCAACTAGCATTTTTCTATTCTTGCGTAAAACATGTGAGAAATCAGTCTCAAAATTCAAAAAATCATTTTCAATTCAATTCACATTTTTTTTAAGAGAATTATCTTTAATAAATATATCAACTTTAGTATACTAAAAAATTGAATAAAAATTCAAAACCCTACTCTTATGGAAAATACATTCCAATTAAGTTCAGATTTTAGAGTGTGTGTGTACAGTCTACATATACATTAATCTTTATCTCTAAGTAGACTACATCTTTTGAACTCTATCTGAAATATGTTTTGACCTCAATTCCTACTAGTGACATACACTTAGGAATAAAATGTCTAAAAAAGGGTAAAATATATCTTTCTTTTAAATATGTGAGCAAAGTCCATAAAAATAAATTTATCTCATATATGCTCATGAAGGAATGAGGCTACTAAGGAATTTAGTTTAATTCCTTTAAAATGGATAAGATGTCATTACCTTTAAATACATGGACATATTACTCTTTACATCCTATCCATTCATATCCTCATTAAGACTGTACTCCTCTTAAAATCAATATGTCTTCAATTGGGAAGGAATGTAGGCATAAGATAGGGTGCAAGAGAAACTATATAAAGGATATTCAAATTTCCTCAAAAATAAGTAGAGGACTTCTACTTACAATTGAGAATTCTTCTTTATTTGTATTGAAGTGAATATTTATTCAAGTTTCTATTCTTCAAATGTTTCATCATTTTTTGTTTATTTTTTTCACAGCTTTTGTATCTCTTTGAAGAACATTTATTATCTCGATATTCACTTTTCTACTTCGGTTGCAACGTAAAGGTATTTCTTCATTTATCTCTAACTTATTTTTGAAGAAAATATTCAATGAATAATTTATACAAGGGTTACTTATGAGCAAAGTTCAATTTGGGTAACAAAATAAAAATATTCAATTGATAAAAATACTTTTAGGTAGGCTTTATATCTCTAGTTTATAACAAGGATAACCTAAATCATTTTTTAAGTTTTATATAACTTATCATATTCAATAAACTTTTAGAATTTTAAAGGTAATACTCTAATAATTTAGATAATTAGCCAAATTTAAAGTTGATTGGATCAAGTTTAAATTATGACGACCCGGTTTTTTTTTAAACACATTTTATAATATATTTTTTCAAAGACAAGGGCGTCCCCTTAGTAAATTTTTTTTTTGCAAAACAAAGTAACGAAAATTCTTTTATTTTAAAACTTGTTTTGAAAACCCAAGTCACCACTTCATACATAACATAAGTACAATTTGTGTACAAAATAAAATTCCATTGAAGGAATATGATTTTATTAAACTTCCAGGATCCATCCAGTGGTTCACAGTACACAACCCATTGTATCCTTACAATACTTGTCCAAATACACATGTCAAATTACAAAGTTCTAAATACAATACATGCTCTCTATACAATGTTTCAAGGAATATACCCTTTTTACTTATTCTTCACTAGTTCTTCAAGTCTTGAGCTCCTAAGTCTCCTTCTCTGTATCTGAGATATTGTAAACATTTGAACATTTACAATATCTCTGCAAGCTATGCTTGGTAGGGGATAAGAATGTAAGTTATTGACAGTAAAATCTCAATATTCAACTATCCCATAATTCATTCTATCATAAACACATTCACAGACCACTATTATTTATATAAACATCTCATTTCCTTATCATTTGTGTTCACCTTTATACATACATAGTATATAAGAACAAATCTGTTAAAATTGTAAAAATAATAATCATTTCCATACAAAACTGATCAACTCCTTTCATTATAGGAGATTTGTTTTTCAGCCGATTACTATCTTTGGGATTTTCCCTTCTTGGGAAAAATATTGGTAATATACAATTACACGGCATTTCATCATGCCATCCCTTAAGGCATTTCACTATGCCAATTTCATATGCATCATAATGCAAAATAATCAAGGACTACTATGCTTGCGATCGATCCGTCTGCGCGCCCGGATAAGCTGTTCAATAATCCACTTATACCATTCTCGGTGGAAATTACAATATCCATGTCCTTATGAGAGGACCATGGCTGTCACGGTGGTGGCCTTCCCATAATTGCCTCACCTGACTTTTAGCCTTTCTTAGGCTTGGTATTCAACATCGTCAAGTTTCGAGAGAGTGGGTGGCCAAACCCTCTTAACTCTCTTAGCATAGCATCCCAGTGCTTATGCCTGTTTAAAACAAAACCACAAGCCTCCAAGCTTGTATGTAAAATAATACTTATACATATCGGACTATCATGCATTTTAACTAGAAATTTGGAATATTTTCTACTTTCCTATTCACTTAGGGTTGTTCTCAATTCTCAACTTATTTAATACTTATTTTCCTCATCATTTGGTTGGATCATATTTCAATTTGAGGTATTTACCTTAATATATTGGTATCATACATGTCAATACTTCAAAACATAAGATCATGTATTAGACATGTATCTTCATGTAAAGGCATTCTTAATAATCCACCTACCTCAATAAGGTATTCTTACTCCTTGAAATCTGCCATAGTCTCGATCAACATATATCCGTCCAAATCATATGTATAATGTCATTTTTCTAATCAAGGGTGCATACTACATGGTCTTTTGATCATCCTTATGTAGGATGATCTGAATCTTTCTTCCTTGAATATCCTATATCCATGGGTTTAATATCATCTATACAAATACTATCTATATCATACATAACAATCTAATTTACATAGATGTTTCTTTTTCCTTAATGTTTTTGATCATACAAGATCTCATCTTGTTTGATCATCCTTATCTCACTTACTATTTTTATTAGGGTTAGATAATTTGCTATCTTTTTATGTTCTTATTATTATTCAACCAGGTTAGTGTCTTACTTGGTTGAAGATAATTTATTTCTTCCTATCACTAGACAACTCCTCCTTATTTCGGGATGACCGGTACTTACCGGTTAAAGTCTGCTCAAAAAGTGGTTAATACAACCCTCATGTAAGGAGGCGTTTAGACCTCTCTTACGTCAATGGGAGGTGAGGGAAAAGCACTTGGCTCTTGTATACCCCCTATAACCACAATGTTCGAGTCCACTGAGTGGTACTAGCTCAACCTTTGACAAGGTTCCTATGAGCTCTTTACCTTAAGTCCCTTCTCTAATTGATTTTAATTAATTTCCATGGATATGCACAATGTCATCCATGGATGTTCATTATTTTCCTATTTTGGGCCAAGGAAATGATAAATCATTCCTTATATTGTCCTACTAACTATAGCCCTTATTAAGTCACAATCATTCATTCATCTTAGTTGTCCATGAATTTCTATATTTCATTAGTTTACATTTTTGGTGATTTATGCTCCTTATATCTTAACAATTACTTAACAATTGAATAAATTTTGACAATAAGTAATTCATCAACTTGAAAGCATAAATCAAATATAAGTTTAACAACTATATACTAACATTCTTCCTATGAATGTAACTTAAGCTAGTGAAATAAAACTAACATGATCCTAAGTTATGAAACACATCTTTTATCGTAATGAAATCATGTTTAAATCCTAATTTACACTAACATGATCCTAAGATAATCAAATCTACTAACAAATTACTCGTTTAGGGCATATCATACTAAAATTTAAAGATTACACTATCATGCTTTCTAACTTAGAACATAAATCACATTTACACTTCTATATCCAATAAAAGACAATTTAAACTAATTTTATTAAGATTATTATAAACCTTTAAATATGATCCAACCATTAGATCTTAGGTGTTTTCCTTTAGATTAAGGGTTTTAATTACCTTTAGGGCTTTTAATCCATTAAGATCCAAAAATCATATCCACTTGATTTTGTCACATTTCATCCATGATCTAACTGGATTCCATCATCATATCACCCCTTTAATCCATCCCAAGGATCTGATCATACTTGATCTCATTAATCAAGTGGGTCCCTTTGTATATTTTTATTTTTATTTTAGGGTTTTTCTACCATAAAGGGTAGATCTCTTATTTTATCCAAGATCTGTCCAAATTAACCATATATATTAATTTATTATATTATTATATCATCACTAAAATAAATTTTCAAGATCTGATCACCTCAGATCTTGAAGATCTTAGAAATTGGACACTTATTTCCAAAATATAGAAAAATACAGAAAAATACAGAAATAAATTTTAGAAATATTATGAATTCATTAGAAACTAGACATTACAAGCTTTCCATAGCTTCTTTATGATCTCAATTTGGAGTTCATATGACTCCACAATCTTAAATTGAAGTTTTCAGCCATTCCTAGGGTCTAGATTTGATCTGGGCCCACCAGAATAATCTCTCTCAATTGAGGGTCCAAACCTTGTTAGATTTTCTTGAAAATTGTATCCTAGGGGTTTTTCACCCTCCTGGATTGATTGGAAAGCTCAGAATTTCAATCTGAGCTCTCTATCATCATAATTTGAAGGGGCTGTTATTTACTTTATTTTTACCATTTTTCATTCAAATTAAATTACAGAAAAATAAAAATTACACTAAAACATAATAAATATGAATGGGAAGTAGTTTCACCTACCTGATTGGAGAAAAAACATATATTTGATGCTCAATTTGAGAGAATTACCGGTTGATGATAATATAGCCCGATTGTCTACCTTTTTGTAGTTTTCTGTTGTTGGAACCGTTGGATCTTGAAATTGATTTGGGGCTTTTGTATATAATGTAGTGTAGGAGGTTATGGACGGTGGAATTGATCAGATTCTTCCTGGAACGGAGTGCCTAATTGAATTTAGGTCTCTTGTTCCACTTAGAAAGAGGAGAGAGAAATAAGAAAAATAGAGATTCGGGAGGGATGAATGAGAATTTGGGGCTGAAACTCCAAGGAAGATTTGGAAATTTCGTGGTTAAGGTTGTGAAAATTTTTGGAAATTTTTGGGACATATTTATAGCCAAATTTGAATTTTTTATCATTTCTTTTAATAAGATATTTTATTACTTTAGAATTTTTTATTACAAGTGCATTCTCCATTCTCCACTACAATCTCCACTACATTCTCCACTACCAGCAATAATGCACTGAGCAATTATTGTTGCTTCTAGAACGTTGCCCCACTTTGTGGGCCCCACTTTTATGTAAAAAGACGTTTTTGCCCTTATAACTCTAAAATTGGAGAAAAATAGGCATTATTTGTCCGAACTCGGAATCGAGCCTACTTAGTGGCGTTGGAATCGTATTTCTAAGTACTTCCTGAATATTGAGGTCTTATTTCTTGGATATGGAATATGGGTAAAATTACCATTTTGCCCCTAAATGGAGAAAATTAAGGAATGTTCATTTTAACTCAGAATTGAACGTACTTAATGTTGTTTCGATCAGTTTTCCAAGTACATCCATAATATATATGTTTTAATTCATGATATAATTTTCATAAAAAGAAAATTTTCAATAACCTAATATTCCAAATTTTAATTTCTAAAAATTCAAACTTTATTAATTTGCCTTAATAAGTTACAAAAATTCAGGGTCATTACATAAATTAAGTACGTTGAAGAAAAATTTGAAACACATTTGTAACTCTAAAAAAGAATGGATGACTCTAAAGCTCACTTAGGTTATAGGTCTCCACTGAATTTATAACTACTTATCAATTTAAATTGTATATCCAACTATGTGTGCAAATGTGATATGAGATTCAACTTTCATGGAATACTTTAGAAAATAAGAAAAAAGATTAATTAATCATCTACAATTCCATTAATAAGCTAAAGTTAGCTAGACTGTATTTTAGAAAAAATATAAATCTCATCATAGGGTAGGAATTGACCAAAAACTCAAAATAATTTATTATTTTTAAAAAAATCATTTTTTTCTATTTTTTGTAATTTTTTTAGAAAATCATAGAAATCAATTAAAAATAGAAATTTTCTAGAATTGTATGCCCCCAACATGAAAGAAACATTGTCCCTAATGTTTAAAAAGTTGGATAAAAAATGAATATGGTTGATGTAGAAAATAATTAATTCTAAAATGTAAAAGATGGTACAAAAGGATCAGGTCAACTCAATCTTGATAAACATGATCATCCAAAGTTTTGGACTTAACTTCTATATTCTCATATTATAGGAAAGGCTTTAAATGTTGACCATTCACCTTAAAAGTTTGACTAGTTCTAGCATCCTCAATTTTGACAGTCCCATATGAAAAAACTTTTTTGACTATATATAGACCTGTTCGTTTATATTTAAGCTACCCTAGAAAACGGTGAAGCCTAGAATTATAAAGAACAACTTTCTAGGCTGGGGTAAAGGATTTTCTAATTATGTTTTTATCATGAAAAACTTTCATTTTTTTTCTTATAAATCCTATTACTCTTACATGCTTCCTGCTTGATCTCCTCCCACTCATTGAGCTGAAGTTTTCTATGTGAGCCTGCTTTATATCCATGTTGAAATTAAAGGTCCTTAATACCAAATAAGCTCTATGTTCCAATTCCACTGGTAAACGGCACGCCTTACCATATACATTACATACCAATTAGAGTTTGGTATGCAATCCTATAAGCCCAAAGTGAATTGGTCAGTCTAGGAGACTAATCCTTACTATTGGGGTTAACAGTCTTTTGTAAGATTTGTTTTATAGCTCAATTAGAAACTTCGACTTGTCCACTTATTTATGGGTGATATGATGTTGCAACTTTATGTGTAATGTTATAATTTTTCACAAGTACTTCAAATGCTTTATTGTAAAAATGAATACCGTTATCACTGATAATGGCTCAAGGCATCCAAGTCTAGAAAAAAATGCTTTCTTTTTAAAAGAATTTAACAACTATTTTATAATCATTGTTTTTACAATGGATAACCGTAATCCATTTGAACAGATAGTTTATAAAATATAAATGTAGCCAAAAGAAGGTGGGAATGGTCTAATGAAATCGATGCCCTAACAATAAAAAACTTCAATGACAAGTATATGGTTTAAAGACATCATATTCCTAGGTGTTATTCCTCCTAACTTTTGACATCACTGAACACGTGTGTCTTTAAATAATGAAGGCTAGTAGAAACCACTGTAAAATCTTTGCAGCAACTTTTTGTGCAAAAAAATGTCCACCACATGCTTTGAAATGATAGAAGGAGATGAAACTATTTTGCTCTAAGTCTAGTACATATCTCGTAATTATTTGATCTGGGCAGTATTTAAACATGTATGGATCATCTCAGAAGTAGTGTTTAATATTGGAAAAGAATTTATACTTTTCTAATTTGTTTCAATGTTCATGAATCTTTCCTGTGACTAAATAATTTGCAATCTCAGCAAATCAGGGAAGATAAGAAACATGAAAAAGTTGCTCATCAGGAAAGGGGTCCCTAACTGGAAACTATTCTAAAGGTACTATTAGAACTAGGAGAGATAAGTGGTTAGCAACAACATTCTATACTCCTTTCTTCTTCTTTTTAATCTTTTATCTCAATGTCAAACTCTTAGAGTAGAATAATCCATATAAGTAGTCTAGGCTTAGCATCTTTCTTTGATAGAAGGTACTTAAGGGCTGAGTGATTAGTAAATGTAACTATCTTAAAACCAACCAAGTAAAACCTAAACTTATCCAAGGTGAATACAATTGCTAGGAGTTCTTTCTCTATAATAGAATAATTCATTTGAGTGCTAATTATAGTCCTCCTGCATAGTAGATGGCATATAGATTTTTATATTTTCTCTATCTTAGTACTACTCTAATAGTGTAATCACTAGCATCACACATGATTTCAAATGGTAAGCTTTAACCAAGTGGTTGCATGATAGGTGTAGTAGTTAACTTGTCTTTCATCTTTGTAAAAGCTTCTTGACAATCATCAATCCACTCAAAAAGGATATCTTTTGTAAGGAGATGATACAATGGTCGGATATTAAACTAAAATATTTAATGAACCTCTTGTAGAATTTTGCATAACCTAAGAATGAACGAATGTCCCTAACAAATTTGGAGATGGGTAGATTGGTAATTAGATCAACTTTGGCTCTATCTACCTCTAAACCTTTGAATGACAATATATGGCCAAAGGACAATTCCCTTAGGAACCATGAAACAACATCTTTTTTGTAACCGAAAGTGTCAAAAGAATATATAAAAGTGGTCTTTTCATGGTCTTTTAGTGCTATCTCTATCTGGTTATACCTTGAATAGCCATATAGAAAACAATAGAACTGATGATCAACTATTTGTTCTAACATCTAGTCCACAAAAGGCAATGGGAAATGATCCTTCTTAATGACAACATTTAATTTTCTGTAATCTATGCACATGCACCAATCAGTGGTAACCCCTGTAGGTAATAACTTCATTTTGAGCATTGGTTACCACTGTCACTTTGGATTTCTTAAGTACTACTTGTATTAGACTTATCCATTTGCTATCAGTTATAGGATAAATGATCCATCAAGCAATTTAAGGACTTCTCCTCTAACCATATCCTTCATATTAGGATTTAACCTTCTCTGCAACTGATAACATGGTTTAGCATCATCCTCTAAGTAAATGAATAGTGTTATTCTCTACTTGCTCCTCTATGTTAACAGCATTGTTGTAACCAGCAATGATTGACTTGCTCTTGACACTCTTGTTAAAAGACTACAAAGGGAGTTTGAACTTAAGGATCTAGGAGATTTGTCCTATTTTTGGGAGTTGAGTCTAATCACAATTCTAAAGGGGTCATTTTCTTACAAAAGAAATATATTTTAGATTTTGTTATCTAGGACAGATATGGCTGGTACTAAACCAAGCCATGCACCCATTTCTTCCTCTCTTAAACTTACAAAAGTGGAGGACTCTCCTATGCATGATTCACACCTCTATCACATTGTTGGGGTGGACCCAAATGTGGTCTATACCCATGTGAGAGAGAAACTCCTATATATAGGAGATGTTAGGACTTGTAATTGAGAGTGAGAGAGATAGATATGTAGAGAAGGAAAGGAGGGTTGAGGGAGGCTTTTTGCCTCCTCCTCCTCACATTGTACCATGATCAGATTGTGGATTCTTACCCTCCCGTAGATGTAGACATGATAGCTAAATGCGTAAATCCTTATCTCTCTTAGTGTGTGCGCTTATCCGTTATCAATCCTGATCGTCAGATCTCTAATCCACGTGAGATCTAACCGCAATACACACTACAGTGGGCACGCTTCAGTACTTAACCATTACACAACCTGATATATCCTATGCTGTAAACAAAGTCCATCAGTTGACTCAATCACCGACAGATGAGCACTGGCAAGCCATGAAATGCATCTTACAGTATTTGACGAAGTCTCTCTCCCAGGGGTTACAGATCTTTCGCTCATCGTCCGCTCGTCTACAAGTATTCTCGGATGTTGATTGGGCGGGATGCCCAGATGATCACCGCTGAACCAGTGGTTATGTATTTTTGGGTCACCATTTGAGCTCATGGTCTGCCACGAAACAATCAACTGTTGCATGCATGATCATCAATGGAGTTTGAATATCGGGGATTTCCACTTTGTACGTGATTTGGTATGAAAGGGAGTCCCCAAGTTTGGTTTATATCAACTAAGGATCGACTGGCAGATGTCTTTACTAAACCATTGCCATCTGCTCGGTTTCTTCCTGTGTGACAAGTTCAATGTTCGAACTAAGGAACTTTCAACTTGAGCAAGCCCCTCCTTCCCAATACAAGGCGGAGACTCTTGATCTTTTAGATCTAGTTGGACCTCATCGATACTTTTGAAATAATGCATCGAGTAGACTAATCTTTTTCAAATTGAGCATGTAACCTAGTCTTATGATTTGATCATCATTAATCTTAACTTGTTATAATTTGTAATATTTTGACTATCTCATGTAGTAAATGCCAGTTTATACTAGGTGAGGTTGGAGCTTAATCCCTACTAATCTTATAAGCAAGCAATTACCCGATCTCTGGAATTTTCTTTAAAGGTTCTAGAGCCCTTTTCTCCATGTGGTGACTCTATACAAAACCACTGAAAAGGTCTTGCTCTAATCTCTCAAAGAATTACATCTTGCCGGTTATATGGGATATGCTTCTAGCCAGGTCCATCAAAAACCCCTACAATGATATTATGGTCACAAGAAATTGGTCTACTTATTGGGTTGTTGTTAAACATTTGTCGTGGCAGTTGAGTTATACATTAACTTTCACAAAAACAACTACCCTTTGCTACCTATGCTTATTTTGGTGTAGACTGGGCCTGGAATCAATATATCAGGATATAAAGGGCAGCCCTGCTGCACAAAGCTTCCACCTATGCTGGATCCGGGGAAGGGGTGGACCACAAGGGCTTGTAGTACACAGTCTTACCTTGCATTTTGCAAGAGGTTGTTTCCACGCCTTGAACCCATGATTTCAAGGTCACACGATGACTGCTTTTACTGTTGCACCAAGATATCAGGATAATCACTTCAATATTTGTAACTTTCATGATACCAATGTGATTTCTTACATGCAGTTCCAAAGAGCAAAGAATTTTTACACATCTAATCAAACTGAATATGGAGTGGTGTATTGTCGTGGCTACTTTGTTTTTGGACCAATACTACCTGAAATTCACATGCCATGACTGGTTATTATTTTTTGGGACAACAGTGGAACAACTTACTTAAGTGTTAATCCAGCCTTTTATTCCTAGATGAAACATGTTGAGATTAATTTTTGCTTTATACATGACAGTGTTTAATGGTCTTCTACATGTCAAGCATGTTTCCGGAGCAAATCTAATGGCCAACTTTGTTATAAAGCAAGTTCCTTGTTCGATATTAACAACATAATTGCCAATTCCATTCCATTCTGGTAAGATTTCTTGAGATGTTCCATTCTGGAATGAAAAAGAAAACTGAATTGAACTAAAAAAATTCTCGCCAATTCCCAATTGTTTTGCCTTCTTTCGGCACATTGCAATCATTCTGGTCTGCAGTTTGGTAAATTCCATCTTTTCTTTTATCTAATATTTCTCTACAATGACCATAGGAATCTTGTTCCAATATCAGCAAGCCCGTGGATCATTCTATTTCGTTAATGGCCGAAACAAAATGACCACAGGAGCAAAATTGACAACTATGAACTATATTTCAAAGGAATCTATTTCTAAAAGTTTTCTTTTATTTTTTAAGGGAAATGATATTTCTATCTTCTGCATTTTCCTTACTTCCACAAATTTTTTGGGCACTTACAGCTGCAAAGTGTTAACTTTCATGGTAAAAAACCATAAAAGCAACTGTAAATGCCCCAAAAAGCCAGTAGGGGTGGACTAAGGTGAATGGAAGGGTTAGAAATTGACAACTATTTACCTTGCAAAAATGTAAGGTAAGGTGAGCTATAGATCCTTCTAGTCTGCTCCTTCTCCGGACCCCGCATAGGAAGGAGTTTCGTGCACTGGAGCTGCCCCTTTTTAATTATTCTTCCTTCCAACCGAAGTTAGGACTGCTGCGTAATCTCTATAAATACAAATAAATGAATGAAAGCCATCCATTCAATTTGCAAATTTGTGGTGTTATAAGACTTATTATCTATCTTTGAGCTTTCATAAATAATTTTGTATGGAAAGTACTTTAATATTAGAGCTCCCGATAGAAGGGAATAAGATAACTATCCATGTAGATCTTGTCCACCGCATGTTATCCTTATGCCAAACATCCCCATTAACCATGTTTAATCATTAAGCCACCTAATACGTAGCAAACTTGGCCCCTTCAACTCATCCTAATAATGCCGACATGTCTCACACAGTGTACTGCTAGCCTAATAGCATGACAAGGCATTTGATTTAATTGTCATCAAATGCATAAGTTTTTTGCACGATCATCAGTTACTTAGCTAACTGGACACTAGATGGATCTGCCACAGATATCTTCCTGCACCACGTGTGTACCACTTATCATGAAACTCACGTGTAAGGTCACTGGTATTTTGGCTATGGTTAGGCACTACTTTATTTCACCTTCCCCTTTTATGTCACATCATTTACAACATGTTCCTTATTTTTCATTAACAAATAATATCTCCATTCTCCTTTTCAAATGCAGCACCCATTGTTCCACTAAACACTTTATGATTGGCTGTTACAGCTTTTAGTAAATCATAATAGCCTTACTTACCAATTAAAAAAACTGCAAAACAAAGGAAAGACTGCCCTATCATTCTTTATGGGGAGGGTAATTAAGCTGCTGATTGTTTGCTACCAATAGAGCCTTGGATGCATCAAACTGACACTTGGGTTTCTCACTGCCTGTTTTACTTGCCTTTTCCAGTTGCTCAGGAATTCTTGCAGTGTGGGGAGACACTGAACCGTGAGGTTTCTTTTTGGCTTTTACTTTCTATTTGTTCTCTTCATATTTTGTAATATAGAAACATTCTTTTCTTTTTCTTGCTTTTGTATGGTAAGGCAATTATTCATTCAATTGAAAATCGAAGTGATTTGAAGTAGAACCATTCAAAAGACATTTTAGCGCTGTCATCAGTATTGATTCCACTGAAGCAGACATGGGTGGGCATTTTTAAAGGCTTTGCCTTACTTTTCAATCTTCCAAACCTTAGGACATGCATTTTCTTGTGAACCCTCACAATATTTTCTTCTCCGGTAAAATGCATGTCGGTCAGAAGGAGGCATGCCGTTCCTCCTATCAAATCAAGCCCACATAGGAATTCCACATTGGAGTTCATGTGGGTCTGTTTTTCCATCCTATGTTACATTTTCTCTTTTTGTTTGTGTATGTAATTAAATACACTTAGATATGCTGCAGGATAATAAAGACAAAGAACCTTTTCTCCAAATCTTGCTTTGCATGGGATCCACATAGAATAATGCCCACATTATATTTTTTTATTCCTTAATATTCATTGTATATGAGATTTTAATGGTAATGGACTTGTTGGCCTTGAAAAGAAAGCATGCTTCATTCTCCCTTTTCCAATTTTTCCCAGATTTCTTTTTCCATGGACAGTAGAGTCATGATTGTACTTGGAGATTTTTTGGCTTTTGTCGGCAATGTTATTCTAGCTTTATTGCATGCATCAATCCCATATAAGGGAATTCAATGATTTCATGGGGGAACATGGTTGCAGTTCATGGCCCATTGACTTGTGTTAAGAGTGCTTGGTGTGGTTTCTGCTTTTCAGGTTGTTCTCAGAAGAGGAAAAGCTAACCAAAAAATGGTTAGAATAGTTAAAAGAAAACACAAAAAGAAGAGTCGGATTGCTATAAGACATGAAATGTTTTACGAAAATCATCTGAGATCTAAATTTAGAGGAAGGTGGGGGGAAATCAATTAAGGTTGAGATGACTTTCTCAAGTTAGGGTGCTTCCTAAATTTCATAGCCTCAAGGAAAAAGAGCTTCGAGATCAAATGAATGTGGATATCAGCTCTTCATGAAATTTAATGATATAGTTTGTTATGTTAAATATAATACTAAAATTGTTGTGATCCATATGGGTCCATGTGTCCCTGCTTCATCTCCCCCTTTGTCTAAGATTCCAGTTATAGAATTATGAATTAGGTAGGAAGTTATTGGTTCATTGGAAATATAGATAGATAGATAGAGGAGAGGTAATTTCAGTAAAGTGAAGGTGACATGTGATTGGCTGGAAAAAAGTTTCTAACTGTCATTTCCTCTAACTTTTTTTTTTTTCCATCCAATCGAATGTCACTTGCTCCTTGCACCTACATGAAACAGCTGAAATTAACACACTCCATATATATAATATCCTCAACACAAGCGAAAATAGCCCAACTGTTAAGCTAAGGCTCCTCTCCCATGAGTAAGTTACTAGTTTGTGTAGTGCATAGAATCCTTTTAGGGGATGCAGGGTGCTTGCGCCTTGGGGATGGTGTCCTAGGGACTCCTTTAGTAAGGGTATACATTGAAGTTGGGTGTGTCTCGAGAATATATATAAAATGATTATTACATATAAACATTTATTGGGTGTGATATATACACACACACCTAGAACTCTGTTAAGAGAAAAATTAGTACCTCCTGCGTTACACACAATGAAATTAATTTCTAGTTGAGTTGCCAACCAAGAGAAATAATGATGATGACAACAATAAAGCTATAGCTGAGTTAAGACGTTTATTGCCTTCCCACATGGATAGTCCAACATAATGAAAAAAAGGTAAGATAGGTTGAGAAGAAACTAAGTATTCATCCTTCCAATTATTTCATTTCTGTTCAAATTTGGTCTTCATGATCTATGATATCCTGGTCTTAAAGCTACTTGATATTGATCAGCACTTGATAGCTGGGCAAAAACAGTAAGCAGAGAAATTTCAAATGAGGAAGGATTTTCTCTGCCCAAAAGAAATGTAAAATACAGTAATAACAAAAAGGAAGAAAAGAAGTAACTTTCTCTTTGAATTCCTTTATAGTCCAAGACGCAATTAGGAGGAATGTCTGTCTGGCTTTATTAAGGGCAGAAAATAGAGGTGGTTTCCGTCTCTTTAGTTGGTTGAGGCGATCGTGTGTGAATATATATGATGAACATGTGATATTGGCTTGGGGGATGCTTGCTAACCGTTTAACATCATCATCACCCTTGTATCCGACTCAGGGAACCCTTGGCCTCTCAACACCCGACCTCATCGTTGATTAGTCAAACCTCATTCATTCACTCTCTCTCTCTCTCTGTGAACAACTGTAACGTAATTATCGCTGGAAATCCTTTCTCACCATCAGTCACGGGGACAACAACGTAGGCCAAACGTCATTGACCACTATCATACTCATGGATGGTGCAATGCGCACGCACCCGACAAGCTGACTGTTGCCACTGAAAACTGGTCCAAGTTCAACACAGCGTCAGGCAGATGAACCAGATTCCTATCGGTTAGCAGTTTTTCCATATAGAATATTGAGAGATAATCTTAGTCAGAGAGTGGTTAGATGAGGTATGCTAGCTCATGAGGATGGATCCGTTCCTCCTCCATATGCAAAGTTTATTTGCTGCTTAGGCCTGTTTTGTGCGGGTATGGCAGATGCTATGCTTGTTCATCTCTAATTTGCTGGTTGATATAATCTCTAGTTTGCCAGTTGAAAGGACCGACCCAAAAATGATTATGGCACATCTTGACTGCATATTATTAAGTAATAGCTACTTGTTCACTAATGGGATTATAAATGATTGTGGGGCTAGATCCCAACAGTACTGTCCTAGTTGCTTGTTGAAATTGTTAGACATACAAATATTGTCGCTTCATTTCTTATCAACTTAAGCTTTTGGTTCAAATGTAAACCAACACAATTTATTAGAACTTTGCCTAATACGTAAATTGGTCAAGGAAATACACTGGTTCACTGTTTCTTTCTACTGCTAACTATGTATAGTAGCTCCTGCACAATGTCATCCTTGCAGCATTAGTTTAAATAGTGAGACACTGTAAAATTATGATCCTCGTACAAGGATAAATTTGTTATCCGGTCTGCTACACTACCCCAGGGTTGATTGTTTAGCAGAGTCAGGTAGGAGTATAGGGTCCAGAATGGAGAGAACTACCTGAGTTGGTAGTCCAAAAACTACTAGATTGAAAAGTAACAGTTACCTTTACTTTCTCTGGAGATGAGATGGGATGAGAATGAGAACCAATTTATCTCCTTCTAGACAATTTAGACCCACCAACTCCATAAAAGAGAGAAAGGTTAAAACATGAGGACCCAAAAGAAGCAATAGAGAGAGAGGTAGAGAGAGGCATCTATTCTATTGTATTGGAGTTGGTTATAAATATGTGGTGTCTCTGGTCCATCTTCTTTTGCTCTCAAACTTGCACTCCATGAAGGAAACACTAAGGTATTTGATTGGCGTTGCAGGCCCAAGTGGCTTTGGATCAAATTCTACTGCAGAGCAAGTCACTGAGGATACTTCTTGTTTGTTCCCTTCCCATCTAACTGCAATAATCACTGGTTAGTCTCACTCACTTGATCTCTCATCAAACAACGAAACAACCATTGTTTGCACGTCGAGTTTCTGCCTTTCTTATTTCTCTTTTAAGAGTGTATAGGCATACGTTTTACGAAATTTAGACTTCTCGCAGCGATCGTGCAGTAACTTTACCATCCCTGTTTTTCCTAATGTATTTGTTCAGATTTGGTTTGTTGGTTGTGGGACTGGGTTTCAGTTCTTCCTTCCCAGGAATTTGAATTTTACTTGGGTCCATGACATGAAAAGGTGCTGAACTGGATTTGTTTTATTGGGTCTGGAACACGAATTGCTTTAGTTCCACTGAATTATTTACTGTATTAACGGGCCTTCTTTTGTCATTTTTGTACTAGTTATCAAGATTTGTTGTCCACCTTTAGCTTCTTTCACTCCCTGTTGGCTTCTCAATGAGTAAAATCTGAATTTTCTGTTCATCTCTGTTTGTGTTTCCCTTTGCTGTTCTTTGCACTGCTACCTGTTACTGCTTCTTCTCTCCAACACATGTTTACCTTTTGTTCAGTTGTTTGATTCATGGGTTCAGACCATATCATACCTACCCTTTGGATTCTTGTGAAGTAAGCATATCTTTTTATATTTTTCAATGGTATCTAGGTATTGTCGAATTGATATCCTTTTTGCGTTCGTGCTGATATAACCTGTTTTTCAATGTAGATTTTATCTTAGTGGGATATATTAAAGAATATATTCCTGTCTTTTATTGGCTCCTTGTACAGTTCATACTCACCAACATTCTCCTAGATTTTATTCCTGAATAAACTATTATGAACTCCATTCAAAAGTTAAACCATTACGGATTTGTAAACTTTGCTTCAGAAAATGGAAAATAGCCCACTTTTAGAGGTTACTGCGTACAAATTTGCTTGTGTTCTACCTCTAATTTCATTATGTAAAAGGGAGTAAAGTAATACTAGGGAACTTTTGTCACCTTTAAAGAACTGATACTTGCATGTTGAACAATGAAAAATTAGGCTAATGAAGTTTAAACTTCATAGTAGGAGTTGATTGATCATCCTTTGTTTTTGGCTTTGATAAAAGGGGCGACATCCGGCATTGGGGCAGAAACTGCAAGAGTCTTGGCAAAGAGAGGAGTAAGGGTTGTAATTCCTGCAAGGGATGTGAAGAAAGCGGATGAAATCAAAGAAAGGATCCTAAAGGAGAGTCCAGAAGCAGAGATTCTTGTTATGGAGCTTGATCTGAGCTCGTTTGCTTCAATCAAGAGATTCTGCTCTGCGTTCTTGTCTCTAGGATTGCCACTTAATATCCTCATGTGAGTTTGCTAATCATCCAAGTTTACTCTCTCTCTCTCTCTCTGTGGAGCAGACACTGCAATCAGCATTGCTGAAATTTTTTTATTTTTTCCTTGTTTATATGAACATTGTACACATACCCACGATTAGAACCTCAAATCGAATACAAGACGGACCACGGAAGGGGCCCTGTGTATATAATGATCGATGTGAGTTAGAATTGCAGTGGGCCACCACCCACTAAAGGACTTCTGGCAATGTTAGGATCATCTCATAGGCGCCACTTTTCGGATTATGTAAAGACTGAGGTTCATATTTGTAGATCATGAAGAGGGTAGTGCCTATGTTGAGCCATTTATTTTGCATTTTCAATGCAGTTTTTGTTGCTAATTCATGTTAACTATATTGTGTAGGACTGAAATATCGTTCGACTTATTCAGACGTAATTTTTATTGATCCCTAATTTGTTTTTGTACTCTAATTATATAGATACTGAGACTACTCCTTAAATCATTTGCAGAAATAATGCTGGGAAATTTTGTCACAAGCTAGAGTTCTCGGATGACAAATTTGAGATGACTTTTGCTACAAATTACTTGGGTAAGAATCCATATCTCTATCTTTACTAAGCTTTATTTATTTATTTTTTGTACAGGCAAAGAATTACAAAGCAAATCACTCACACACTCCTAAATATGATCCCCAGCCAAAGGGCAAAGGAACAACTTAAACCTATGACTAAGCATTTTCTCTAAGACCACTGCACTATTGGCCTTTGAGCCTATTTGGTGGGCAGAATATGGATGATTCATTCCTTCTTCTTTTTTTGTCTCGAACCCTAGTCTCCTTAGTAATAGACAACTCCTTCCACTGCTACACTAGAAGGCTTTGGTGCGATATGAATGGAAATTGATTTACACCTTAAAGTTGTATTATTCCAACCGATCCAAAAAAATTTAAATGAAACTATATGCCATGTAAAATCTTTGGGTTTTGGGCTTAATCCAATTTGAAGTAAAACACTTTTCTATAGAAATCAATTTCCACTCATTATCTGCCAACCGAACAGGTACTTAGTTTGTAATTATGTTGTCACACACACACACACATATATATATACACATAGAGAGAGAGAGAGAGAGAGAGAGAGAGAGAGAGAGAGATGACCCTTGTACTAACAAGAAAAAGTATAGTCCTGGTGCTCGAAGCTCCCACTTATGCGGGATCAGGGGAAGGGATGGACTACAAAGGTCAATAGTCGGCAGCCTTACCTTATATTTTGTAAAAGACAGTTTTCACGTCTTAAACCTGTGACCTCAAGATCACACGACAACAACTTATCATTGCACCAAAGCTCCCCTTCACCCTCGTTCAAATGAGCAAGGAAAAAAAAAGGGTCATCTTTGGGGAACTGAAACTTATACTTTGCAACATCAAACAAGAGATCGCGTTGCCGGCCATATGACTTGGCATTAACCTTTCAACATAAATCATATGCGAACGTAAAGGAGCCACCTTCAGGAAAGCAAATAGTAGGGCCGTCCAACTGAATTGAACGATAGGCCCCATGGAAGCTGGCTTATGTTCACTGTTGCCTGCCTACCCGGCAGGACAGCAGCAGTGAAGGTGGGCCTCTTTGCAGTTCTGAGCG
Source organism: Warburgia ugandensis (assembly GCA_035236585.1). Taxonomy (NCBI): domain Eukaryota; kingdom Viridiplantae; phylum Streptophyta; class Magnoliopsida; order Canellales; family Canellaceae; genus Warburgia; species Warburgia ugandensis. The sequence continues at coordinate 6,752,586 of CP141136.1, forward strand.
CACCCGTCCGGCTACCAGGTGTTTTTCAACAAAATTCTTCGGGTGGCGGGGCCTGGGACATGAAAAGCTAATGGTCAATGTGTTTTATTTGACCTTGCACATGTGGCCGCAAGGGGACCGTAAAACTTGCTTTTTGATCTCATCCAGTTTCATGAATCAACAGCAATGATAGTGAGAGAATCACAGATTACTCCTAGCCCTTTTTTTCTTTTGTCTTCTTCATAAAGTTGGACACACGCCCCCATGCAAAATGGGGGAGGAAAGAACTACAAAGATATAACTTTAGAGTTTTAATATATTTTTTGCTTGATCTAGTGATAATATTTGAGAATTTGAACATTTATTCTTCTTCTGCCCAAAACTGAAAATGTATGACAACTTCTAAATTATTTAGAAAAAATCAAGAGATCAAAAAGTGGAGATTTTTTTCAAAAAAAACAGTTCAATTATTCTGATATTTGTTGTAATTATGCTCTCAATTACCTACATAACAAAATCATGTCCATTAGATGATCTCAGCTAATGTTTTCCTTGATTTGAAAATTTCAATTTTTTCTTCTCAAAGCTGAAAACATATAGGGCTTGTGATCATCGCGATTGCTGTGATTTTCACATCTAACCTGTACAATTGAGGGTATCAGATGAATGACTTAGTGTGTGTGTGTTTGGGAAACTGGATTTAATTGTTTTTCGACATCCTACGAACATCTCTGAATACGATTGCTTGCAGCAGCCAAGTACAAGTTCAAATTTTGGTAGTTTATTGCAGGTCATTTCTTATTGACAGAAATTTTGTTAGAGAAAATGATAGAAACGCAAGCACAAACAGGCATAGAGGGAAGAATAGTCAATGTCTCGTCCATTGTTCATGGCTGGGTTCGAAAAGAAAGGTTCCGGTTCTGTGACATGCTTCATCCCAGAAAGTAAAGAAACCTTGCTCATATTCCTTTCCTCTTGCGTCCAACCTTATTAGTATGAAGTTCCCAGTGAAAAATGGAATTTTTATTTGTGCAGTTACAATGGCACACACGCCTATTCCCAGTCAAAATTGGCTAACATCTTGCATGCAAAAGAAATTGCAAGGCGTTTGAAGGTAACCACTAAATCGCTACTTCCATTTGGCTGTCCAGGGACAGTGTGATCTAATTATTGCATACAGATTGGCAGTCAATGGTACAAGCTTAGAGGACTGAGACCACTCAGCCTACTTTGTTAATCCCCTTGTTTCACAAATCAAAAGAAGAAAGGACCTGAAAATTTTGCTATTCAGAATTTCCTTCTTTAATTTTACAGTTGTGCTTGCAGGTGAGAAATGCAAGTGTCACCGTCAATGCAGTTCACCCAGGCATTGTAAAGACTGGAATTATTAGAGACCATAAAGGCTTCATCACAGGCATGACTCGACTGACTTCTGAATATTTTAGTTTCATTTTTCTTGTTACTTAATTGAAATCGTATTGATAAGAGAAAATAAAAATTAAAGGAAAAAGGAAAAACTGAAACGGAACGAGAAATGTAAGAACCATATTTTTAAGCCACAGTTTCTGCCTGACTGTAGCCTTTGTGCAACGGTAAAAGTTGTCGGTCACAGGTTCACAGCATAGAAACAGCCTCTTGTAAAAATGCAGATAAGGCTGACTACTATACACCCTTGTGGTCCACCCCTTCTCCAGACCCCACATAGATGGGAGCTTCATGCACCCTGGGTGGCGCTTTTTTCTGCCTGACAACTGTAAGGATTTACCCGAAAACCTTCGACGCCGATGATCAAAACGGACAGCCCAAAAGGCCCGAAACCAAGACCGTAAAGTCTTAACAACCTGGACAGTGAACACCAACAGTGAATGATAATTTTGTTTGGGTATCGCTTCTCTGAGATGCCGTCCAAAAGATTAGCAAATTCTGTGTCCCCACAGTCACATTCTACATTCATTTACTGCAAACATTCACAAAATCTAATATTTTGACTGGTAAATTTAATCTTTTTTATTAGATAGAGAGAAAGTGCAAGAAATATAAAGGGAAATGATATTCCCACACCCCATTATGACTATTGCCACACATATTTAGTCTTTAAATATTCATTCAAAGACAAAGGTTACAATTGTCATCATCTACAGGACTGCCTAAAATCGAACGGTTTGTGATCATTGGGCAAATGTCTCATTTGTACTCCACATGGACATAATCTTCTAAAGGAAAATATAGACATCCATCATCTAAGAACTCTTTTTAGACCTTAAAATATAAGACTTAATATGTAAATGTCATGCATCAAGACTGCAGTATCCTGCCGCAAAAGATGACTGAAAAGATCTTCAGGATATAATAGTAGAAAAATGACATAACAAGAAATTGATTACCTCCAAAGAACAAAAAAGCTATTTTATATATATATTTTTTCCCTACACAGAGACTATTCCACTAATTTTCTTTATATTTTCTGTGCAATTCAAGCCAGAACAATAGAAGGAAAACCTTAACGATTCACTTTTTTATCTCTGCAGATTCAGTGTTTTTCCTAGCATCAAAGTTCCTAAAATCAACAACTCAGGTCTGTTTTCCTTTCTTGTAAATCACAACGAACGCACATGTTTTATGAACTTGTCACTGTAAATATGACCTGAACTGCCATCTTCTCTTTTTCAAGGGAGCAGCAACAACATGCTACGTTGCCCTGAACCCACGGATCAAGGGAGCAAGTGGAAAATACTTTGCAGATTGCAACGAGAGTTCATGTTCGAGTCTAGCAAATGATGACACTGAAGCAAGAAAGCTTTGGAAGCAAACTTATGCATTAATAAGAAGACAATTATCCCAAACGGCAATATAGCATTGCACATGCTATCGACATCTCCTATTGTATACATGCATGTAAATATCTACCTGCTGTCAGACAAGTCCAATGTATCATATGCTTGTAACTGACTAGAATATAGATAACCTAGTAAACAGATTACAACATAATGAATAAAAGAACTCTCCCTTCACCAGACAACACCTTACCTTCTCTATTGGTCTGGAAAACTTACCATCACAAAAGATTCTTGACATATAATAAAAGCAAAGGTATCATATGCAGAGTCAAGATCCAATATATTACACTTAATATCGAACTATAGTTTTCAGCTGAAGTAAATATATAAAAAATAAAAGTAAACACAAAGATTGGTCAAACATATAAATATCCCTCTATTTGTGGGACGACAAGAATCTGTCTATCCACGCCAATACGGTCAATATGTATCCTCGATGGAGCTCATTGATGTCCTTTTGGCCTCCAGTTGATAAGGCAACCGGTAGTGGCACTTTGTCACCTAACTGCAGGTTAGATCTGATCATGGAAAGAGGTAGCTCTCTCTTCCTACTACTTTCCCGGCCATCTTTTTTTCCTCATTCTAATCCTTATAATTCCTGTATGCATCCCCTTTTCTCTCTCTTTTTGTCTTGAAGCATTTCTAAGCACATACACACGATCTTATTATTCATCTTTCTTTTTACCATCTTCTCATCATTTTTGCTTACAGTCAACAAGTTTCTTTTGTGCAGATCACTTGGTTTTCTTCCTCTTCAGTTGAATTTTCCACTTCTTCCTTGCTAAAGTGCAACATAAGTCAGGGTCAGTTAGCAGCCAACTTAAGTGAGGCACTTAATAGGTGCACGACTGCGTTTATGTGGTTAGTTGCATGTTGGTGTACAAGTTAATGAAAATGGCACCCTTGGTTTATTACAAGCTGGTGTGCAAGTTTAAGCAAATCGCACCAGGTGCAGCGCTCAAGTACAAAGCTCCACTTGTTGGAAGGGGCTACAATTAATGCATTACAATGAACCCTTCAGTTCTGTGTGAATGATAATCAGAATGCCACTCACTTTGTCTCTAGCAAAGATACTTGGCCAGAAACCTTCATATTGGACTGGAATTATGCATTGGACATGGGAACCTAAAGAAGTTCATGTGGAAAAGCTAGAGGCAATGGGGCTGTCATAGAAGACAACTTCGACTAAGAATGCCATGGAGTAAAGCATGTTCCAAGTCCCCGGCAATTACAGAGAAGTACTAGAATAGTACATTGCCAAACTACCTTTTACTCAAAAATGTACTCACATTTGATACTACTGCTTGCTTATAACAATGGCATCATTGTTATAGGTGGCAACTTGGAAAAAAACAGTGAAGGGTAACTTGAAAGATCTTTTGACATGGAACAACTGAAGTGATCTTCACTATTGCCTGGCATATATGCGAAGGAAATCTGTATTACCTCAATATACATGCAATAGACATCATTATTGTAGTAACCAATCCATTTACATTTGTTAAACATAAAGCAATTGCGCTTACATAGGTAAACTGAAATAGAGATACAACATGAGTAAAAAACCAGATACCTACCTTAACAAACGTGGTCCGTGGCCATCCCTCATGTTCAAAACCATAAATGCAACACATTAGGTTGATTATACATAATGGTCTAATTAATCTTGCTAAGTGTCTATGGAAGTTGTCATATTCCAAAGACAAATATGGAATTGATAGCTTTAATCTAGCAAAGAGGAGAAGAGACCAAGAGAACTAGAGTGAAGAAGGAGATGTGTGGATTCATTTTGGCTACCCTCCTTCCTTGTTGTAACTAAAAGTAAATTATATGTGTGGTCCTATCTTACACAAAGTAACTGCTCTATCAATTTCAAGGACTACTTTAGAAAAGGATGTTCCACTACTATCCTTTTCTTCAGTTAGGCTGCTAATTGAGAATGACAAAGAGTTTCACCTCCCTACTAGTTCAGCATCACATAAAAGCTCTGTTACTAACTCATGTGATCTCTTAAGTATGCAACACTTTAGTAGGCACCTACACAAGCTTGACTAGGAGATGGGCAGGACCACAACATAGCCCATCAATCTAAGCATGTGTGTCTACAATGGGAAGTTTTGGGCATAATATCATAAATATTGGATTTTATATTTCCACTTTAAGAATATCACATTCGATCTTTAGAGCTCACATAAGGTGAGGTTACATCAAGAAAAGCAATTCTTCTTACAAAAGTCTTTGTTTACCTGAATGTACTACATTGTAACACACTGAACTGGATTATGAAGAATGCTGATTGCGTTTGACTGTCACAGTATAACCTCCTGGGGTTCTCAGTAGAATCTGACTCCACAATAGAATTCCAACAACTCCATGAACCATTGACCTACAACCAACTTCTGCACTTGATCCTACAACAATCAATGGAATTTTTTACTTCACCAAGACACTAGATTTCCTCCAAATTAGATAGCCTGAAGAGCAACACTGTCATTTATAATGCCAGCCAAATCAACATTGGTGTATACGTTAACAAAGATGCCTATATCTGGAGAACAGAATCCCCTTACCTGCAAAAGCCTCCATGCACCTTTAGTATCCTCCCCATAGCATCCATATATAGAACGTGTTGTTCTTGCATATATTAACTCAGCCATAATTACCAAAAAGGTAACATCTAATTCTGGACTCTGATCGTTGACATCTTCGCTCACAATAACAAGAAAATATTCCCAGTTATTTTGTAATTTGTTCCAAGACACTCTAGAAAACAGAGATAGGCAACGTGTTATGGACTAAAGGACCTAAAAGACACAACAAATTGGGTGGCAATACCATTGAGATAGATACTTATTCCTAGAAATTTCAAATATTCTCGGAATCAGGTGATATTTGATTCTAGATTCTCAAGATTTTGCACCACATAATCCTAGCATTGAAAAATAGTGCAAACCATCTTATAAAGAAATTACAAATCTCAAAATTCTAGCCTGACTTATTTGAGAAGAGACATCTATGGATCTTCAAAGCCGAGATAAAGAATCAGTGTAAATCTCTATAATCATCCATATATTCATATTGATAATAATGATACCAGTCTTGACTTTCTTTACTTCAATAGTTGATCCAGCTGAAGCCAAGCTGTAAGACCAGGACAAGATGAAACAAAGAAGAAAAACCAAAAACCAACATCCCTTTATCATGCTTCTAGATAGTGGTTGTATTTCAAAGAGAAATAAAGAATTTATTGAAGAAGAGAATGTGTGCAAAAAAGAGGAGACAGAGACAAGAGAGCAAACATGTATAAGGAGACTTCCGAGTCGTTTTTGGTTCACCATTTTTCTTGTTGGAATAACTAAAAGTATGCAGCCATGGCACGTGAATTAACACCAAGCCTCTGTATTTTAACATGAACATTGCCATATGAATGCTAACCGGAGGTATCAAGCACATACCTCAGCAAAATTGATACGGCATTACTATAACATTCATGAACAAGCAGGATGGTGATAATAGAATACATACTATAACGAGATAGAATTTCTAACTTGTTATTCTCTTGCCTGGTCTAGTTTTCTTTCCCTCACAGCATAGGGGACATATGTAAAATTGCATTTTCAGGTAATGGAGAGAATAAAGCAAATGAAGGATAAATCTGTAATTTATAAAAGTAAAAATACCAAATCAGAGGTTTTGTGGTTAGGGTTCTTACTTTTGATACATGAGCATTGTGTTTCACTACAACTAAATGAGAAACTGCTCTTCAAATCATGTACAAGCTGTTATGTCACCAGAGATATATCTGCAGATCTTCAACAAGTTGTCTTAAACTTGCACCCGAGTCCAATAAACAGTAGTTTATACCAAAGTTCATAAATGACTATACAAGCCAGCTTAGCCTTAACAGTCTTCAGGTCACAGTGAGATAGCCATTGACTGGCTATTTAAAGAGATTGGTGCCCATGATCCATGAACAAAATCATCAGGGACTAAAAGATGGTCTTCTGTATGATCACTTTTTTACCTGCAAAGACCCAAATTTCTCTGTCAGATATTCTGCTAATCGCTGAACAATGAATCACTAGAATGGGCATCTAAATGAAGATAACTTTTTAACCTTAAAATTTGAAGATCTTCAGATGTTTTATTTATTTATTTATTTATTGATAAAGATCTTCAGATGTTATTTAATAGAACTTCCAATCATGGGCTAAAATTAGAAGAGGGGAAAAGAAAAGACCAAGTTCTGGAATGTTGTTTGAGTATCCATTTAATTGAAATATTTCAAGATAGCATCCCTTTTAAAGGAATTACATAGCAAGGTCAACAGTAAAAACATAGTGAAGACAACTGGAACTTTTGCAGCCTATTAGCAAATGTTTGCAATGGCAAAAGACAGCAAATGCTAAAGAAAGAACAAAAACAGTTATAGTTATTTATAAATAATATCAAAAGATAAACAAACAGATAATAGATTGGCCCTTTGTAAAATATCTAAATTTCATAAGCAGCTGCTTTGTGATTGCTGAGAGCACATATCTGATTATATGTGATAGAAGATATTGTCCTTAGGAAATCGAGCAAGGACATCAGTCAAGAAAGACATATTTCAGAAGATGGATGTTTATTAATTTAGATAATAATAAAAAATAGAAAACATATATCAGTTTCTGTAATGTCTTTCATTTTCCACAAAACTACTCACAAAGGATGCACAAAAACAGCAACAAAATATTATCCCCCACATCACATATAAGAAACTATCTGGAGTTAGCACATGTGCACAAGCCCCAACAACAACCATGCTTAGGATATGCAACAGAACACTAATTTAAGTACAGCAAAGGAACTGAGGCTGACATTAGGGAATGTTTGTAAATCCCAAAATGACCTTCTCCCTTTAAAAGAACCCTTGTGACAAATACTCTGCGGGAAAAAAAAAGCAGCACTTCCAAGGTGACTTGATTAGCTATCAAACTGAAAACAAGCTACAGGCCCACGCATATGCCTAGAGTGGCAATAAGGCATCAACATCCTTGGTATACACTCTATTACTTGGAAAGGGTTGAAGTAAGAAAAGCAAATGGAACAGCAGGAAACGCATGAGATATGGTTGAGAGATTTGCAAAGTGATCAAAAGGAAAAACAGTATGAAGAGCTGTTCATCCTTTCTTTCTTTGGTCTAGAACTGGGTAATGATAGGCCCCTCATAGCCACTTTCTGACAAACTTAAAATTTAATTTCCAAAGAAATGAATTCCTAGTTGTGTGGATACATGCACTCAAGAAACTACCCACATGAAAAAAGCCTCCACTGTTATAGTTTGATTTCCTAACAGACTACAGCTTGCAGTCCGAGAGCCCGATATTTATTTATTTTGGTTTCAAGACGCCCCGATGTCTCAGAGCCTTGTATTTATTGTAAGTACAAAGTTGTAGGGTCATTGCTGTGCTGAACTAAAAGATGCTATATCTGTTATTTGCAGTTTGATAAATTTTATGTACTTTCAATCTTCTGCTTTCCATCGGTGTTTTTACAGTTCTGTGGGTATGTGGGAATCAGATTTGGGGACTGCAAAGCACCTGCTAATGGTTGGCTGTTCCAATCAACAACCTATATCATCATCATCAACAACAACAACATATATAGAAGGAAAAAGACAGCCAGGCAGAATTTTTGAAACTGGTTGATAAAGAGAAGTTTCACCAGTTTGATAAAGATGAAGATTGCTAAAAGACTATTTTTCCCCCAAAGTTTTACAGAATCCAAGTAGCTAAGAAAAATGATATGTAAGCCTTTAAATGTGCATTCTTGGAAAGATAAACATACCTCAGTGGAATTGATTTTTGGCCATCGGACTCTGACTTTTTGCAAAATGACTTAAAACAACCCTCAATATTTAGTCCATATTAAGGCTAGAAAACAAGTATAACACACTATTTTAGGGGTTCCTATACAGTGGATGCACATAATTTCACTCAAAAAATAGCAGCAGTCTAAAATACAAGTGGGACCCCCTATTTTGATGATCACAACCATTCATTTAGCTTGGTTTGCTATGGATGAGAGACAGACAAAAGTTATCAACCATTTGATGATTATAATCTTTGATAGATGATACATTTTATATAAATGTAAATGATTGAATTTTTCTATTTCTAAAAGTCATTTTGAAGGCCAGAAACAAGAACCTAGGATTACCAGATTGATTCTAATTTTGAGACAGAATCATCCACAGTGTCGCTTAGATGATTGATGGTTTAGGTCATTGAGGAAAATGGGCCCATATTTGTATTTTAGGCCACTGCTAGTTTCCAAGTGAAAATATGCGCAGTTTACCCCTCTCTCTCTCTCTTGCTCAAAAAAAAAAAGGTGTATCCACCACATGAAATCTTATTTTATAGAACAGAGGCGAATTACAAGCATGGCCACAATTTTAACGATCCAAACCATTCATCTAGTGGTATATAAAAGTCTTCCACCGCTTGTTGATGATAAGCTACCTGTCTGTTGTGATTTTATTGATTTTGTTTTCTTTTCTAACTGTCCATTTTACCATTGGGACGATCCAAATCACTATTTGAAAATTATTAATAGTCTATTAATATAACCCAAGTCTCCACTTGACCTGCTGTTGGCAATGCTAGTGGCTGAAGATACGGTATTGTGAACATCAAAGTTGTGATAATATAGTAATGATCATCCATTCCAGTCAACATGAGATGAATTTTCTCTCGTCCTTAATGAGGCTACTTGATTATAGCTAATTGATTAAGCAAAGTCTTCATTTTCTGCAGAAACTCACAAAAAGAAAGACCATCTCTTGGAGGCGCAGACCTCAGATTTAAGCTGCAATTGCTTGGGCTGGCCTGTTGAGAGTGAGAATCTTCAAGGATCCTCAAAGCTTTCTTATAGAGATGGCATCCAAGACCTGTGCATCAACTTTTGGGAAAGACTGGAGTTGAGTTAGGATACATACATTTGACCAATGACTAGCCATTAGTCAGTAGTAGGGACTCATCTTCAAGTCCAGTTTCCGTACATCAACATCTTCATTCAAATAAATATTGGGTAATGATGTTTCATCGAGTGAGCAAAAATCCCGTAACTGAGGATGATGGAGGATCTCTTTTTGAAGATACAATAGTAATGTAAGTAAGGTAGTATCTGAAAATGATTGATTGATGATAAAAAAAGGTAAGCAAGTAGGAGAATAGAAGCTGAAGCGAGGGGGGAAAGTTGGAATCAGTGTTAAGGAAGGGCCATTGGAGTAGTTAAGGAAGAAAAGAATATGAATGAGAGCAGAAGGGATTTTGTGTTATAACAAAATGAGAAAGATCTGTCTGTGGGAGAAAAGAAAGAAAAGCCGAGGGGAGTAGGTTACATAGGATGATATTTTCCAGGTTAGGACCTCAGGTCTTCCATTGATGGGAGCACATGAAACATAGACTAGCAAAGATGATGGATGACAAGGTCAGAAAGCAAAGAAGGGATAAGAGCGAAGCTGGGGTTTCAACTCAACGTGACACAGTGAGGCGTTGGATAAAAGGATTTCGAGGAGAATTAGCTAGGTTATCTTTTCAGAGTCAAGAAAGATAGGATCTTAAGCATGATTAAATGGAGAATAGGATTTGAAGGATCCAAGAAGATTTCTTAAGAAGGCACAACGTCAAATTTCTGGAACTAATACCAGTTAGCCCATTTCAGTAAGGAGACTTATGGGAAATAGAGAGGAGAAATGTTCCTTAACTTTGAGATTGTGTTACACCTTGGCACTTGTTTAACTAGCACATACAAATAATGAGAAGCAAAATTCGGTTCTGGCCTTAATGAAGTGTAAATATGTGATTATTTCAACTTAAATGAAGCTAGAGGTGATTTCTTGGTTCAGCTCATTATAGTCACTTTTTTTGTTTGTCATCCTTTCTCCCTTTGAAAGAATTGGAACATTATGTTGATGCACTATAGTACTTGTGCCAAAAATTAATTTACATCAATGCCACTAAATCCTTCCAGAAAGAACTCATCATAGTCACACATCAATGGCTTAGCAGCTGTCAAGTTTGTAAGTTTATCAAAATGTCTTTCAGACTATAAGTACACTAAAGAATTCTTGAAAAGCAATACAGCCCTCAGAAACACGATAAGAAGAATCTTGCGTCTTGAAGAAATGTATCTCGCCATATTTAATTTATTGATTGCTAGAAAGGTAGACATTAATTACTCCTAAAGGAGCTGTTCCAAGAAAAAGGACCAACTTTGAGTAACTGTCACCACCTTTCCCAACAAAAACAACCAAGATAAATCTTTGCCATCAGCTACACCTATATGGGATAATGAGAGCAAATGCTGATAAATTGGATCCACCTGCCATCCTGCCAATTATAATGGGGATCCAATCAGACTTCATGACAACTTAATCTCTTTCCAGAGAGTTCCATTAAGGGAAAGTTTCCCATATATTGTATATTAGCTTCAGCTAGCCATCTTAACAGCTGCGTCAGCATCATAATTTTATTCATGGTAGTGCTACTGTAGGCACTTGCTCTTTTGGTTTCAAACCTAGTCTGAACTCAAGCAGTGAACAAATGCAGCTAAATTATCATAATCATCATATTAGAGGATGTAAATATAGCTATGTACCCATCAGCCCTAATCCTAACAACATTAACCAAGTCAAACATTAAGAACTTCATTAACTTATTATCATTTTTGTTGCTCTATGACCATGTTCTTCATTCATCGCTATTACAATTCAGTATTGATTCAGTTAAATGCTCACTTTCATCCACTCATTGAATCTTCTCTAGGTGCCATGGTTTCTACTAAAAGATTTGGTCCATGGGAAAATGCGCCACAGCATCTTTTTACAAAGGACCGTCACTGATCAAATGCCTGAAATGCTATCAGAAAAATAGGCTAAGAAATTATCCAACTGGATCATTAACTCTGGAGCTTCATATCACATGAATGGGGATGCTGCATTATTTCACAAGTGTAGCCCGTGCAATGAAAACTACAAAGTTAGGATAGCAGATGGATCCCTTTCCACGGTGACCAGTATTGAGAAAGTGATCATCTTAAAGACACTGATTCTTAAATCAATTCTTTTGGCTCCCAACTTAACTTGCAATTTACTGTCCATTAGTAAAATCATTAAAGACTTGAATTGCATTGCTAAATTCTCTTCCACTCATTGTCTTTTTCAAGATTTGGATTCGGGGAAGACGATTGGCAATGCTAAGGAGAGTGGAGGACTCTACCGTATTAGAACTAATGGTCATCTTGACAATCAGACTATTTGAGCCCATCATGTTTCCTCCTCTGCAGATAATAATTTTTCCTCTAGGAGTATAAATTGGTTTTCTACTTCCAATAAAGAAAATGTAATCATGCTGTAGCACTTTCATCTAGGTCACCCAAATTTCATGTACTTGGCAAAGTTGTTTCCATCATCATTTATAATAATAATAATAATAATAATTTCCAGTATGAAATTTGTCAATTGTCTAAGCATTGCTGACATTCCTATCCTCTTCACAAGTACAAGCCGTCACAACCCTTTTCGATTATTCATACTGACATTTGGGATCCCTCTCATGTTCTTCATAACACTGGTGCTCACAGGTTTGTATCCTTTGTTGATGATCATACCCAAACCACATGAGTGTTTCTCATGAAAGACAAGTCAAAGACAAGATCTATATTCAAAAACTTCCATTCCATGATCCAAAATCAATTTCAGGCCAAAATTCAAGTTTGAAGAACAAACAATGCCAAGGAATACTTCAACTATGTTCTTGGAAATTATCTCCTGGATAATGGCATCATTCACCAAAGTTCATGTGTTGATACCCCACGACAGAATGGGATAGAGGAGAGCAAAAATAGACACCTTTTGAAGGTGGCACGATCTATTATGTTTACAAGCAATGTCCTAAAGCAGTTCTAAGGAGAAGCTATGCTCACTATAACTTATCTTATCAATAGAATGCCATCAAGAATCCTGAAATTTGACACACCCTGTCAGGTTCTCTCTAAAATTTACCCCCAAAATCGAATCATTACAAATATTCCTCCTAAAGTACTTGGATGCTCTACCTTTGTTCATGTTTCACCTCATCAGAGAAGTAAACTTGATCCAAAATTAATCAAACGCCTTTTTCTAGGGTGCTCTCCTCACCAGAAGAGCTACAAATGTTACTCTCCTTCAACTCAAAAAATTTACAATACCATAGACGTGACCTTTCTTGAAAGTGTGCCTTATTACTCCAAAACTCATATTCAGGGGGAGATTCCTACATCACAAGAAGAATATCAGTTTTGGCAGGATCCTCTCACTATCCCTGCCATTACACCTCACTCACTTATGACCAAGTCTCCTATTAATGCTCAAGCTCCTATATCCCCATCCGAGCCTCACAACTTGGATGATCCTTCTATGCCCAATCCTATTCATTATCCTCAGGGAGGAAACAAAGAACTCAAGCTCTACTCAAAACGTCAAAAAGATTCTAAACAGGTGGACCAACTCATGCTTCCTGAGCCTTGCCAAGCAGATGCCCCAAGTTCAACTCCTACCGCCATCATCCAAGGTAACATAGATTCATGCTCCTCTACAAATGTTTTGTGCACTACTAATGATCCTATTGCCCAAAGAAAGGGAGTCAGGTCTTGCACACAGCATTCTATCTCACACTTTGTCTCCTATGAGAAGTTGTCTCCTAACTATTGTACTTTCACCATCAACCTTAGCAACATAGAGATTCCAAGCTGCATACAAGAGGCTTTAAAACAACCTAAGTGGAGAGAGGCAGTAAATGAAGAATTACAAGCATTACAAAAGAATGGAACATGGGAACTCTCTCAACTTCCTCAAGGAAAACACCTTGTGGTATGCAAGTGGATATTCAATGTCAAATACAAGGCAGATGGCAGCATATACCAATATAAAGCAAGACTTTGCAAAAGGGTTTACACAAACTTATGGGATTGATTACCTAGAAACATTTGCTCTAGTTGCAAAATTAAACACAATTCGGGTCTTGTTATCCTTGGCAATCTATCTTGACTGGCCCCTGCATCAATTGGATGTTAAAAATGCTTTCCTCAATGGTGATCTTAAGGAGAAAGTCTACATGGAAATTCCTCCTGGTCTTAAGAAGCCGAGTAATCCTAATAAAGTTTGCAAACTTCGAAAATCTCTCTCTGGGCTCAAACAATCCCCAAGAGCCTGGTTTGAGAGATTTACTAAAGCCATCAAGAAGTAGGGATACTCTTAAGGGCAATCTGATCATACTCTATTTATCAAGAGAATTTTGGGAGATAAGATTACTTATTGTCTATGTTGATGATATAATCTTGATAGGAAATCACGAAGAAGAAATGATTTGGCTAAAAGGCATTCTTGCTAAGGAGTTTAAGATACTTTCTTGGAATGGAGGTAGCATGGTCAAGTGTGGGCATCTTAGTGTCACAACAAAAATATACACTAGACTTGTTGAAAGAAACAGGTATGTTAGGTTGCAAACCTTCTAAAACTCCTATGGATCCATTTAACAAGGTTGGCACAAAAGAAGACTTAGTTGCAGTTGACAAGGGTAGATATCAAAGACTAGTAGGGAAATTAATCTACTTGTCTCACAGAAGACCTGATATTAGCTTTGCAGTCAGTGTTGTCACTCAATTCATGAACAACCCTACTGAAGAACACTAAGATGCAGCATACAGAATACTTCAGTATCTAAAAAAAACTCCAGGAAAAGGATTACTTTTCAAGAAGGGAACGAGTAGAAGCATAGAAATTTTTTCTGAAGCCAATTGGGCTGGCTCACTAACAAACAAGAAATCAACCTCCGGATATTGTTCTTATGTATGGGGTAATCTTTTTACTTGGAGAAGTAAGAAACAGTCAGTTGTAGCGTAAAGTAGTGCAAAAGCCAAGTTTTGAGCTATGACACATGGAATATGCAAGGGAATGTGAATAAGAAGACTCTTGGAAGAACTCCAATTCCCAACTACAACCTCAATGAAGTTACAATGTGACAACCAAGCTGCCATAAGCATTGCAAAGAACCCAGTGCATCACGATAGGACCAAGCATGTCGAGATAGATCGTCACTTCATCAAAGAGAAGATAGAACAGGGAATCATTGAAGCAGTTTATACACCTACACAACATCAGACATCCTCACCAAAGCCTTGCCTAGAGTTCTATTTGATACGCATCTATCCAAGCTGGGAATAGTTGACATATACTCCCCAAATTGAGGTGGAGTGTGGAATTCTGTTATTTTCATTCAAGAAAATTAAGATTTCTTACTAGTTTATTTGGTCAATATTTTGTTTCCAAATTTATAGGTTTCAATTCTTTATTTGTTACTCCCGGACCCCGCATAGGAGGGAGCTTCGTGCATCGGGGCTGCCTTTTTAATTCTTTATTTGTTACTAATTTTATTATTTTTAAAAGGAAAGTTTTTCTTTCCTTTTTTGTAGCAACCGAAAGTCAAAGGAGATGTTAACCTCATTAGGATTCTCTCCTTTTATTTGTATTAGATGATTCATTTAGAGAATAGAATGAGAAATAAAAAATTTCTTTTTCTTATTTCTCTTCAATTTCATCTTCACACTAGGACAAATTGACAGTCAGCTTCCCTTTGTCGGCACATTCTTTCATTCTTCTTTGTAAATACGCATGATGAGCTACATTGACATAAACTTTCCAGACAAGATATGGTCAACTAGTTGTGTTTCTCAATTAATTCCTTTTTGGAACACCTTTAATGGTTGCAAAGGTAGTCCTTCTAGAGATTATCATCTTCATTGGCATCGCAAATTGGATGTCACAAAGTTCTAGCAACCCAGTTTGAGTTCCTTCTTTAGTATCTCCAACGGATCATTTATCAAGAGAAGATTAGTTCTTCAATTCTTCAGATTTGGAAATGTAATCTCCTGTTGGTGCAAGTATTAATTTGACCTAACCTTCTTACAATGCTATTTTCTACATGACAAACAGTTCTCCCCATAAAAATGTCATCCATTGGATGAAGAGAGAGAGAGAGAGAGAGAGAGAGAGAGAGAGAGAGAGAGAGAGAGAGAGAGAGAGAGAGAGAGAGAGAGAAGGACCCACTTTTGGAAGATCAAGACCATATATAAGCTTGGCTTGTTGTTAGATGCGCTATGCACTGAAATCTCACCCACATGGGGATTGGGAGGAGAGAGAGCGAGTTACTCATATTGGACCCAATTTTTGGGAGATCTAAACCATCTACAGTCTTGGCCTTATCTTAGATGAGCTACGCACCAAAATCTCATCTATTTGTGTGACAAAGAGTTACTCATGCCCACTTTTTGGAAGATCTAACAATCTACAATCTTCAATTTATCTTAGATGGCTTGTGCACCAAAATCTCATATACTCGCACAAGCAAGAGAGAGAGAGAGAGAGAGGAAGTCTAAACCATCCACAACCTTGGAATTACCTTAAATGGGCTAGGCATCGAAATCTCATCCATTTGAGATTATGGGCTATAGGCTCATAAATTGTCTTTTAGAGTTTATGTATTTGCTTTGTGTGGGAAACACTCAGATGTATTCTATTAATTCAAAAATCTACAAGAAATAGAAAACCCGAAAATAAAAGAGGATAAAAAGAGATGAACCTGCGCCATCTCTAATGTAAAGCATAAACTTCACCATAAGTGCAGAGACACTTCTAGTGTTAATAAAACATATATAAATAGATAACTACGTATGAAGGGGAGCCTTGGTGTAACGGTGGAGTTGTCGTCATGTGACCTTGAGGTCATGGGTTCAAGGCATGGAAACAGTTTCTCGCAAAATGCAAGGTAAGGCTGTGTACTATTGACCCTTGTGGTCCACCCCTTCCCTAGACCCCGCATATGCGGGGGCTTCTTGCATTGGGGCTGCCCCTTATATAAACTACATATATTATTTGCGCATGTGTATGACGTATCAATTTTAACAAATGAACATTCCCAAGTCTTTCTCTGCTCCTAAATCTTCACTCGTCCAAATTATATCAGCACATATCACAGAAACTATGGATGAAAAAACTATCTAGGATCTTATTTTTCCAAGACTGAGAGCTTATTGCTGGCATGTTACTGCTGTTAAAATAGTAATTCCATAATTCACAACAATGAGTACATTTGCTTGAACCAATTTAACTTTCCAGCTGCTTATAACACAATAGGATCGTACCATAATTGGGTAACCTTTGGTTAGTTTTTCATATTATAATGCAAACCACACTAAAAAGTTTTAAATTTGAACTGCAAGTGCCAAGACTGAAGTAAACGGGACATATATTAGCAGCTGATTAGACTATCTATTTCAAGTTAGGGGCTTTCTCTAGCATTTCTGTTGTGTGTTTGCCATGATTGGCAAAGCTTTCTGCAAAGTTGAAATAAATAATAATAATAATAATAATAATAATAATAAGCATAATCAAATTCGCTAAACAGGATACCTTCAAACGTGTGGACCGCCGAACAGATGATGCCGATTCGGGAGAAGCAGTTGCAAGCTGCTGAACTCCATGATTGACTTTTTTGGGAGGTCTGTTGACTTCTGAACTGGAATCAAATTGTAAGTCATTTTGTTTTGTCAAAGATTCACCTTGACTGCATGCAGAAACTGAGGAAGCTGGAGCTGATAAAGTAACTGTAGGTGTGTCGGGATGAGGAAAGGTGGATTGTAACGTTCCTGATGCATGAAATAGGAGAATTAGAGAACAGGATAGAGCATTTATCAACTTCAACAGGAAGATAACAATTAAAGTATCCTTTTCACTAATCAATTCCAGAATCTCCGCATCAACAAGCATGAATCCAATCTTGCAAAATGCAGACAAAACAAAACTGGCAAGCTGTAATAACATATGATACACTTCAATAATATATGTCATCTTTAAAGAAGAAGGTAAAAGAAAAAAGCTGAATCACAAGTTAATTTGCAATCCCAGTAGGATAGAAGATTTCTGAAAATAATCCCAACTGAGATTAAGAACTTTCTAATTAACTCCAACAAAACAAATAGAAACTTCGAAACAATGAAAACTTACTAAACAAGATTCTAACCAAATTATGAAACATTTTTAAATAAAACTCCTATGAGAAACAGGAACCACAATAAAACAAAGTAGCAGACTGACAATACCAAACTTCCAAAACTCACCCTGTTATTAATGCTTACATGAACAGTAAATGCAGTTATTTTCATACGAATTGTAGCATGTGGACAGTGCTGTAAGAGGTGGTAGAAGAAATGGAAGGTTTTGCCACCATGTCATTCAACATTTGACAACCTCTATCCTAGACAAGAGGAAGCATTTGAAAGTAAAATACACAGAACTGAGAGTTACAGAAGAATATCATAAGCAAAAAATTCCTAGAAAAGGAAGGAACACTACAGATTAAGCAAGCCACAGAAGGAGAGCATATTGGAGCCAAGATATCAAGTTGAATGGCAACCCCCAATAATATCCACGTGAAAATTTTCAGGACTCCATTTATTTCCACATAGCTCCAGCTTTGGTAGAAGAGGATCCTCAGAAACAACTTGGACATGGCTAAAAATGATGCCCTAGATGATCAAATGATGGTTGCGTCATGACATTACTTGCTCAACAACAAGATCATTTGCCACCATTGGCAGTTCAATTAAGAATCAGGAATTGCTTTCCATCTTTTTCCATAGATTCCTAATCAAGCAAGTACAAACTTCTAAGTTTCCACTGGATAGAAGAATTCTGAAAACAATCCCAACCGAGAGAGAGAACATTCTAATTAACTCCAACGAAACAAATAGAAACAGAGACTAAACAAGACTCTAACCAAAATATGAAACACTTTTAAATAAAACTTCTAAGAGAAACATGAACCAAAACAAACAAACTAGCAGACTGACAGTACCAAACTTCCAAAACTCAAAGTCATTAATGTTTACATGCACAGTAAATGCAGATAGCATGCGGACAGTGCTAGTAAGAGGAGGTAGAAGAAAATGGAAGGGCTTGCCACCACGTCTGTTCAACATTTTATAACCTCTATCCTAGACAGGAGGAAGCATTTGAAAGCAAAATACGCAGAACTGACAAGTTACAGAAGAATATCATAAGCAAAATGTTCCTAGACAAGTAAGGAACACTATAGATTAAGCAAGCCACAAAAGGAAAACATATTAGAATCTAGATATCAAGTTGAAAGGCAACCCCCAATAATATCCACTTGAAATTTTCCACAACTGCATTTATTTCCACACAGCTCCACCTTTTCTAGAAGAGGATTCTCAGAAACAACTTGGACATGGCTAACAATAATACCTCAGATGATAAAATGACAGTTGCATCTTGACATCACTTACTCAACAACAAGATCATTTGCACCACTGTGAATTTACAAGATTGAATACTGTGTAAAGCTTCACCACGAATTGGTATGTTAACACGACCACATTAAAACTGAAAGTAAAAGATTCTCCTTCAGTTCAGACATATTGCAGTGAAATGAATTAAATAAAGGAAGAACGAACTCTATCTCAACCTCGCGCTTAACCAAATTTTATTTAAGTGTCTACTTCCTCTTCCTGCTTTTGACATCATCATCTATGTAGTAACCATGGGTATTTCGCTTTCTGTTTATTTTTAATCCTTTCTTCACGAAAATAGAGAGATTGCAGAATTCAGGAAATCATCTCATGCTTAACAACTAGGGCATAAACCTGTTTATTGCTCTGAAGCATCTTATTCAAGAGAAGGAGAAGCAGTACACATGAAGAATCATATATGACAAGGTCTGAACTCCCCATGCATTTCCTGTGGTTGACCTATGACTGGGAACCCAGACTGCCACACTTTTCCTGTTTTCTTTTGCAAATAGAGGGAGAAAGAGTTCTAACAAAATGCACAATTTCTCTGGAAATTACAAATACGTTATTATTAACTTTACCAGTTTCTTCTCACAAATAATGGGGAGAACCAGAGATTTGTTGCCAAGAGATGAATCCCTTATTTTTCCAAAATGCAGATGGAAGAGCCAGATAACATTAGATATCCCAGAAATTTTGCAATCTTGGTATTGGAGACTGCTGTTTCTTTCTCTTCCCTACGCAGGGATTTAAATAGGTTTGAAGAGATAGAACTTAACCGAGAGATGTGAATTAGAAAGACAGGAGGCTTTTTGGAGAGAGCAATCGCAATATAGAAGGAGAAGAAGAGAAATATATTGTACAGGTTGTCCATCACAAGGATTTCACAGTCGTAGATCTTTGGAACAATCATCTTTTCCCATATTACTTCTCCTTTAGCAATAGAGGAAGAGGAATAAGATATATGAGATTTCAAACTCAACCCCTCATCTCTCATGTGCACCCTATAATTAGAGTACAATGATGAAAGACAAACTAAATTCATCAATAAGGGAGCAATTGCTTTCAACAAGCACGTCCATGGCAAACACCTAGCATGGAATTCTTTATGTGAAAAGAAAAGTTCTGCAAAGAGAAAACCACAAATTGCCCAATATATACAACTTGGAGTGTATGCGCATATGTAATAACGTGCATGTGTAGAAACTTGTGAGATGGGGTTACGGATTTTATCCCTCAAGTCAAGAACCCATATATTTTCAAATTTAATTTAACTAGAGTAATAAGTGATTATTATAACCTGTAAAAGATTTAAATAATCAATATGTTACTATCTCAACAGGCATTTCCTAATTTGAAAACAAATGGCAAGAAGCTGAAGGTTATCATATCCTAACACCATACTGTAGGATAATGAAGCGGTCGGCAGGTGAGTAAATGATCCAAAGTAACATGCTACAGAATATAAGCAAGAATGTTGGAGGGTAAAAGGTTGTACCATTTGATGCAGCCAAACAGAGCCTCTCTCTCATAATCCTTACAAACTTGAATAGACCGTTAGTTTGGTTCAACTCTTGTACCAACTCTTTGGTGTTATCCAAGTGAGGATCGCAATACAATACTAGATTGTAAGAACAACATAATGTTATTAGAATATTAACAATAAAATAAAAATCTTAAAAGTAAGAGATATCCAGAGTAAAATTTAAACTGCTTACAGGTGTAGATATCATTCTCATGCCTGATGGTAAATGAGTATTCATTATTTGGATTTTTCAAGTCAACTTTATTGAAAATGAATTTGACTCCTAAAACCAAAAGAGAACTGTTAAAATGATGGATAATCAATGGAAACAGCTGTAACTTGCCATATGAAAGGATTTTTGGTTACCATGTCCGCCTTCAATTCGGAAGCCAAGAACATTATTGTACCATGAAATTGCTTCTTCTAAGTCTCTCTTGTCATTGATATCGAGGTTACTCTTCTCCTCAAGTGCTGCCAAAGCTTTCCAAAGAAATTTAGGTTTTAATATAAATCAAAAAAGGGGAGAAAGCTTATCATAAATAGAGCATCAACAGTAAGACACAAATGGATATGTATTAGTTCATATAATATAAGGTATCCACCAAAGGGAGAGACCACAGGGCAAACTTCCCAATAGAATAGCTGAAACAATTGGTATAGCAGACTGACCCAGGAGGCGCCTTTAAGGATTATCAGTCTTCAAGGAGCATCAGGACATCTTAGCATGGACGTACCACAATGTCGAAGGGGTTTCGGAGGAATTACGTGAGTACCTAATAGAGCTAATCCCTGGGGTGAAGCCCGAGAAGTGTAACATCCCTTTTTTTGCCACTTCAAATATTGTTTTCCTAGAAGTGGAGCCTTGGCGCAACAGTAAAAGTTGTCGTCATGTGACCTTAAGGTTGCAGGTTCAAGGCGTGGAATCAGCCTCTTGCAAAATGCAAGGTAAGGCTGCCTACTATAGGCCTTTGTGGTCCGCCCCCTCCCCTAACCCCGCATAGGCGGGAGCTTCGTGCACTGGGGCTGACCTTTTTTTAAATATCATTTTCCTACTTTTATTTATCATAAAATCAACATTTATCAAACAGCAATTCACAAACAATGTAGAATACCACTTCTATCAAGAAACAAATAATGCAGAACTCAGTTTGTCAAAGAAAGGAAAAGGTTCTACCAACCTCAACAACCTGTAATAGAGACATAATGCTACTTCAGTAGAAGCAATTACAGATGACCCATGCACAAAAGTGAAATATTCTATAACTTGATAGAGGATTCCTAAGCACTTACAATATAAACTAGGGCAAATACCTCCAGTTGATTATCCAATGTGTACAACAAAGGAAGCCAACAGTACTTAGAATATAAGGAGCTTACCAAGCAATTGTTGAGATATTATTCTTCTGTATTCATCTCTCCTTGCTTGTTGATCTTGAACAATTTTCTTCAGTTCTTCACTCCTAGTTTTAGCAGCAGAAAGGGATTGCTTGGTAGCCAGGTGCTTGGCCTCTTTACGTGTCTTCACTACAAAGGTAGATAACTAAA
Organism: Warburgia ugandensis; assembly: GCA_035236585.1. Lineage (NCBI taxonomy): Eukaryota > Viridiplantae > Streptophyta > Magnoliopsida > Canellales > Canellaceae > Warburgia > Warburgia ugandensis. The sequence goes on from CP141136.1 coordinate 6,774,861, forward strand.
ATAATAAAGGAGTTCTTCAACTGATCATTTAGTCACTTTTTACTTCACATGATTCATCTTAAATAGTTCATAAAGGATATAGATTTCCAATCCAAAGTTTTGCAAAACCTTAAGTTCAAAACTAATGATAAACAGGGCAAGAAGAAGCTTTACAAGAGTACAGACTAGACGACTAACATCATCAAAAGTGAAAGGTACTTGTATGGTTCGGTCCAAAGGTGAACAATCACTGGTGCATCTGATCAACGTATTATCGAAGGATAAATATGTACATACAGCATGGTCGTCGCATACTTATCATTTTCTTCAAGTCAGCAGTACATAACAAAGAATTAAGTTTGGAAGGGATTTCAATTTCATGGATTTCCAAAAATATTTTCTTTACTCTTCTTGTCTTCCTTTTCCCTCTTTCCCTCTTTCTCTCTTTTTCTAGTTTTGTGTGCTTGTGCTCTCTTCTTATTACTTTCAACTGCTCACTTTCTTCTGTTTCTCAACAATTAATATGGTGTAATAGGTACTTTCTCATGATGAAAATCACCAAGATCCTGTGCTGTTGCTTTTGCTTTTGCTTTTGCTCTTAAGCAGGTCCAGGTGATCACATCTCTTCAGTGATAAAAAAGAAGGAAAAAGGAGCACTCTCATGCCGTGTTTTCTCATCTGATCATGTCTGCCTTCTCTTGCCTCATCTTCAAAAGATCTTCAAGACACTCCAAACTAAAGAAGAAGGAAGATAGTGTGTATATAGATCCAATGATAAGGAAATTTTTCACTCAAATAACAGCACATTAGATTTATTTTTCTATGATACACTGACATGTTTGCATGACTAAGTGGATAGCTGCAGCTTCTCAATTTGTGTAGATTAAGTCATGTCCATTGATCAAACTTAATTTCTGAGTTTCATGTGTTTAGACATTGTTCTTGTTTAAAGAATTTAAAGGTTGGTTTAGGGCATAGCTTCAGCATTTTAAAATGAAAAATTAAGCTCATTCTGCAGACTGTCATTGATATAATAAGGTTACAAACTCACATGAATAATGAAGTTGAATGACTTAAATATCTTTTGCAGAATTCTCAAAGAGCCATTTGGTTCCAAAAAGATGCAGAAGTTTCTGATTGAAGAGAACTGATAAGTTAAGCAATTATAATGTGATATGGAAGAACCAACAGTTTGTGATCTAGAACCAGAACAATATGAAATCCCAGCTGGTGCTAATGGATGAAAACAATTACGGTACCATCTTTCCAGAAGAAACCAGTTAACAGGTCTGCCTGTTTGATGAGACGCATTCTTCTTTTAGCAGGGAAATAAGAATTTAAACATTATATCCCCAATTCCAGTATGTGGAAATAGTTAAATTTGTACCAGGAACAGTTACTAGAACCATCCTGACAATGACGTAAGCCTACTTCCCAGGAATTGGAATTGCAATCCTAACTGTATATTAGCACTCCAGAGCCTTAATTTGTGAAACATGCTGACGAAAGTGTTTGCAGAGATTGAAGATAAAGGCTCGTTTCACAATGATCTAGAGGCAACATTTATCCAAAGGGACACACAGCAGTAGAAAAAGAAACTTCAGACCCTGTAGTCTACCAGTAGGGAGTCCATAGGGTTATTGCTGACGTGTAGGATCACAACAGCCTGCATAGGGAGACTTCACCTCTCAATTTCAAGGCACTGTCATCATGGATATATAAATCTGAATGGGGGTTTGGTAAGGCATGACCATGTCGACGATAATTTAGGACAGAGGGCTTATATGCAAGTTAAATTTCGATACTTGCTTCCAGTCTTCTTTCAAAGATGGAATGGACGAGTATACTTGGCATCCAGTTGTAGTTATTGATGCCTCTCAAGCCCACTGGAAAGAAAAATAAAATAAAAAGGGAAACAAACAGTATCTCTCCAGCATTTCATAAAGGGACCTATACAGATGGGGAACCTCTGTCTCCAGTTATATCTAGTTTGATGCTAGAGTGCCTAAATACAATAATAATTAATAGAGAAAGTTAAATAAATGGAGTTGATCAAGAATTTAAGGTAAACATGTTTCTCATCTTCAGTTTGTTATTTATAATTATATTGAGAAATGAGAGACCTTTCTTTGGAAAACATGAAGCATCAAGGTCAAACTTTAGCCGAAAGACTTTTGCCATCATCTAGTCACATTCTTGTAATTATGTAAGTGGATCTATTGCCTTTTGATCATTAGCTTTTAAATAATAGTAAAAGTACCAATTTTGTCTACGCCCTAGATGAAGATTGAATTTACAAAGAAGTGTTGCTGTACTCTCTTTGTGCTGATTCACTTTTTCTTCCACATCTACCAATTGAGTCCACTGGAAGCAACGGCTGGAGATGGTGCCAAATTTAGAGCACTTGACTATCCCGAAACTTGCTATAAATTTAGGGCATTTCCAGGTTTTGATTTCCAAGATTCCACTGTTAGTTATCTACTTAAATCTTGGTAGGGATTTTTGGGAAATCATTTGTTTGCATCTAATTGAAACTAGATGTGTTGTGGAAATAAAAGTCCAATTAGGGAAAACAGAGGAGAAGAATAAGTAAAATGAAATCAAATGGAACCCATATATGGAATGGCTGCATGGAAGACTAGCAAGAAGAAGTGGCATTAGATATCTTCCAAGTAGGAAGAGAGGAAAAATGATTGTTGGGGAAGTTATGATTTATCTATCCGATTTGGTAATGCATTGCCCAATGCCTTAATCTTGAAATGGTGGACACTTTCAGAACAATGAGTGAATTGTTTACTCAGTCCAATCTTATTTGGCATCATAGACTTCTCACCGTTTCATTGCCACCAGCAAACTGGTGCATGCGATGGAATGTTGGGATCGAATGTTGCCTGCAAAATCCAAATGTTTTGTTTTGACTAACTGCATATGAGACCTATCTTTTGGATGATCTAGATCATCTTCTCTAGATGCCCAATTCTTGCTTCTTTTTGTTTGTTAGTTTTCATTTTTCCAAAGGGTTTTCAGTTATTTCTTGAAAAAGAGGATAAGAGAGGGAGGGTGAAGAGGAGGGGGAATGAAGCTACCTTTAGGGAGGGAAGATCACGTGCATGGAGTAAACCAAAAGAAATGGAATCGCTGAACAATCTCATGCAGAACAGTAATTTGCAAGTAATTACATGAGAAGCACTTGAGCATCTATGGTTCAATAATGTCAAGCCATATTTCTCACTAAATCATGTGTTAGACACCTTCATGTTACTGCATAAATATATGGAACCAGAATTCAGAGGAATCTATCTCTTTAGCCATGTGTCTGTTATCCCTATGGGGTGACTAGCAGAAAGTTTCTACTAGCAACCAGAAAATGTCAAACAATAAAATCAATAGAAAACATCTCTGACGTCAGCGCCCCTACAGATCTAGATCAAAAGAATCATGAAGAAAATATCATACATAGATCAAGTAAGACTAAAAGCTATCTAAACACAAAATGCTTCTCAAGCATATAACACTTGAATTGATAATAACCTACTAACCTTCCTTTATATAAGAAAACAAAGGACATTCTCACACTAATCATACCTGCAAGAGTCTTAACCAAATCATCCTCCAGCTCTCTGAGATAATCTTTAAGCTTTCCAAGTTTCACTGTCCGGTTTAAACATAAATAAACATAAAGGTTCACAAAATGTACTTCAATGAAAACAAACAATAATATGAGCAATCTAGAGTAGAGAAACCATGAAACTTTCAGTCTGGATGTAAGTCAAGACCCGATTGCTGTTTCTGAATGCACTATTAAGTGCAAACTTTCAATCTCAAAAATTTTCATGTTCCCAGTTTGCACCCGAAAAGAAACTGAATTAACAAACCGAGCAGATACAGGAATAAAATCCTGAAACTTTCTTTTAAGTTTAACGACAGCATTTTCTAACCATAAGTTACAACAGAGCTTATTTTTTAACCAAGGATTCCCCTAGAGAAATTCCAAAAGCAAAGAAGAAAATATGACAATTCAAAACATTTCAGAAGCTTCACATTGCCCATTAAAAGCTAATAGTTGAAAGGACTTTTCTAGAAGTACCTAAAAGAGAAACAAGACTGGGAATTGCAGAAAATAGCACAGGGATAAGAGTTACTATTGTCAGGCTTAACTTAAATAGGAAGTCTATCATAGACCGCCTTGATAAGGTATTGATACAACATACATGTAAGATATTTCTTATGAATTCTCACAGATGATCTTATAGCACCCTCTTGATAAGAGCAGCAGCATTTGCAAACAATGTCTTAAGAGAAACTGGAATGGTAAAAAAATTCATGCCTCAGTAACAAGAAATTATAATGCTTCTTCTTTTCCACCACCTAGTTCTTCAACCAAAAGCATGTATTAACTTTAAATGCTTGAGAATCCTCAATAGATTCACTAAAGCAGTCCCAGAGCTTATAAAAGATTGACCTGGAATCAGAAGAAAGCCTAAATTAAATTTCTCTGCTGGCACCAAAAGTCAAAACAGTAACTTCCAGATCAGACCCCACCAGAGATCATCCAAAACCTTTAAATCACCAAATTCTCTTCCCCAAGACTTCCAAGCAAACTAAACTCAAGACCAAAACCAAAAGTGATAGTTTAACATGAAAACCCTAGTTTCCAACCAAAGAAACAAATTGATACCGAATTAAAAACAAACCCTCATTTTTCCCCACTTCATCAAAATAAAGTCCCAAACCATCCAAATGGTAAATTAGCTCCAAGCCACACTAAAATGAAAACAAAAGGTCACAAACTTTCCACCTTCAAGCCCATTTTTCAATCAAAACCGGCCTAACTTCGTAAATCCACTTAGCACCCATCCTCCTGATGGAAACTAAGGACTCGACTCCAAACATTAAAGAAACTGAAGACAAGAAAGAGGATGATACCTTGATCTGCAGCTGTTTCTTGAGCCCGGAGTTTGATCGACTGCAAAGACTTCCGAAAAGAGATCATGACGGAGTCCGCCTTCTGGAGATGGACCTGAATTTCTTTATCACACGAAATTCTTAGCTCCGCCATTTTTCGCTGAATCGATTCCACCGATTCTCTCTGCATTTTCTTTCTCTGCGGTCTTGAACAGAGACGGAGTGAGAGAGAGAGAGAATGAGTTTTGTTTGAATATCTGAAATTTTGCCCGCCATTTCTTTCAGGAATTCTCACACGAAGAACGTGGGACCGGGATACCTGGTGATTGGAGCCGTTCATCTTCTGCTAGATGCATCACAATGAAAAACCTTTTTATCGGATGATGTTAGGCCTACGATCTGTTGTGCCCTCGTTTCCGAAGATGAGAGGTTATGATCAGCAGATGAATTCTCAGTGTAAAGATCATATGGGGCATACCTTCATCTAATTTGCAGGGACAGATTTGTCATCACCCTTAATTCTCGGATCGTTTCTGGAGGAGATGGAAATATCAGATGATGATAACCGTTTGATTAAGTCAAAATGATCCGACGCTCAAATAGAGAGGAAGAAGTCCAACCAACTGTTGGGCCCTACTCCTTGATTTCATAACATTTGCAACGCCTCAAGATGGGGATACCAAAAATCTTATGAATGGTATTTTGTTTCTTTTAATACCGTCCGTATTTTGATGGATGGGCCCTGCCAAAAAGGTTTTACATGGCGAGAAAGCTTTTACCACATGCCCCACTTGAAGGCCTATAAACTTATGGACCGGTTGCACGCTCAAAAATTGAAGGTGTGAGGCCCAACATGTGATATGGACTCTTTCCGCTTTTTGCCCATGAGCTTCAGCTTAACCACTGAAAAAAGTATGCAAGGCGTTTCAACTTAACAACCGGGCTGTATTGGCTTCTGCGCAAATGGACCACAATATAAGATGCATAGATAGAAACACCTTTGATTTTATACAAAGGAATTCCTACTTTGAATGATCTGACACATTCATTTGATTTTTCCTATTACGGACGGCGACTAGTTCAAGAGGAACGGATCTGATGGTAGATTTTTCCAGTCACGTTGATTTTTTTGGGGATGAGATATTGAAATCTGGGGAAACCAGAGAACGGACTAGAATCATCCAAAGGTGGTTTCTCTTCAAGCAAAAGCTTGCGTATTTCCATAGTAAGGGGTCCATGTAGCATAAACCCAAAGCTGTGATGATGATTTCAAGTGAAAAATGGACTCAGCCCTCCATGTGCAATTGTAGACATGATGAACCAATCCCTAGCAATGACGCAAAGTGGGACCTAGTTTTCCTTGATTTAAATCGCTGCTCTTGTTATATAGATTATGAAAGAGACAAGCTTAACCGTCCAATTGCTGAAGTTATTTATGCCATTAAGAAAGAGATTTTTTGCTAATATATTCCTATATCACTTGTATCCAAGAAACCAAGTGAAAATGGACTAAAGCTAGAGAAATAAATAGGTATACATTATAGTACGTAGAAAAGAAAATTAACAAAAAAAGCATAGGAATAATAGTGGATGAGGAATTAAAGAATAAAGTTGTGGACATTAAAAGAATCAATAATAAAATTATAATTATAATAATTGTTCTATGATAGCAGATTATGAATGTTATAAGTGCATACACACCACAAGTAGGGTTACAGGATATAATCAAGAGACAGTTTTGGAAAGATATTGAGGGAGTTATACAAGAAATTCCCAACACTGAGGGGATATTTATAAGAGCAGACTTAAATGGCCATGTAGGAAAAGATAAGGAAGAATATGATAGAATACACGGACGGTATGGTATATGTGAATGAAATGAGATGGGGGAGAATATCCTCGATTTTGCTTTGTCATATAACTTGTTCATTGCAAATACACTCTTTAAGAAGAGGGATGAACACTTAATAACCTTTAAAAGTGAACTTCATAAAAGCCAAATAGACTTTTTTCTACTTAGGAATAATGAACGATCTATATGCAAGGATTGTAAGGTGATACCTGATGAGAGTTTAACCTCACAACATAGGTTAATGGTTATGGATATCCATATTAAAAGATGGAGTAAAAGAACTGAACTTAATACATATCCAAAAAATAAGTGGTGGAACTTAAAAGGAGAGAAAATAACCTCATTCAAAAATAAGTTGATGGTAAAAGGAAATTGGAACTATGAAATAGAAGTAAATATCATGTGGACTAATATGGTTGAGTCCATTAAGAAAATAACAAAAGATGTCTTATGAGTATCTAAAGGTAAAAGGCTATTAGCAAAGGAAACATGGTGGTATAGTGAAACAGTGTAAAAAGTTATTAAAGAAAAACAGATGCTTTTTAAAGCTTGGCAAAAGAGTATAAATAATGAAAACTATGAACAATATAATAATGCTAAAAACACTGCTAAGAGAATAGTAAGTGAGGCTAAACTTAAAACATATGATGAGCTCTATAATAAATTAGGAACAAGAGAAGGTGAGAAAGATGTGTTTAAACTTGCAAAAGTAAGAGAACAAAAGGGTAAAGACTTAGATCATGTTAGGTGTATTAGAAGCAATGATCAAAGGCTATTAGTCAAAGAAGATGAGATCAAACAAAGGTGGGAAACATACTTTAAAAAATTATTAAATGACAATGGCTCTGAGAATATAGGGATTGAAAATAATATAAATCTAAATAACATTGGATATTATAGATATGAACGTAGGATTAGAATACCTGAAGTAAAAGAGGCCTTGAAAAAGATGAAATCAGGAAAGGCCACGGGGCCTGATGGTGTACCAATAGAGGTTTAGAAGCATATGGGAGATATTGGGGTAGTTTGGTTGACCAAGTTGTTTAACAAGATTATAAAATCAAAGAAAATGCCTAATGAGTAGAGGAAAAGCTCTATTGTACTAATCTATAAGAATAAAGGTGACATTCAGAGATACATTAATTATCGAGGCATCAAACTTATGAGCCAGACCATGAAACTTTTCGAAAGAGTGATTGAGAAGAGGCTACGACATGAAATAAGTGAATTGGAGAATCAGTTTGGTTTCATGCCTGGGAGGTCTACCATGAAAGCTATTTTCTTGCTAAGACAATTAGTAGAGAAATATAGGAAGAGGAGGAAAGACCTACATATGGTCTTTATCGATTTAGAAAAAGCTTATAATAGAGTCCCTAGAGAGTTAATATAGAGGGTGTTGGGTAGTAAGGGGTTTCTCAGTGGTATATAGACATAATTAAAGATATGTATGAGGGAGCGGTAACAAATGTTAAGACCACTAGTGGCATGACTGGTGATTTTCCTGTCATTGTAGGATTGCACCAAGGATCGGCATTGAGTCCATACCTCTTCACATTAGTTATGAATGGGTTAACAAAACATTTGCACAAGGAGATCCCCTGGTGCATGCTATTTGCAGATGATATAGTCTTACTTGATGAGACAAGGGAGGGTATAAACATAAAGCTAAAGTTATGGAGAGAAGCATTAGAATCTGAAGGATTTAAAATTAGCCAAACTAAGACAGAATATATGGAATGCAATTTTAGCAAGGAGAGTAGGAGTGGAACACCAATCAAGATTGATAACCAAGAAGTCCCCGTGAAAGACCTCTTTCGGTACTTAGGATCATTGATCCATGAGAGTGGAGAGATTGAGAGGGAGGTTACCTAGAGAATCCAAGCAGGTTGGAACAAATGGAGATGTGCATCTGGAGTTTTATGTGATTGACGGGTGCCACTCAAACTAAAAGGAAAATTCTATAGGATGGCTATAAGGTCGGCCATGCTTTATGGATCAAAGTGTTGGCCAATTAAGGAACATGATACTCATAGGATGAGCATCGTAGAAATGAGGATGTTGAGATGGATGAGTGGCAAGACAAGAAATGATAGAATTAGAAATGAAAATATTAGAGAAAATTTAGGGGTAGCACCAATAGGTAATAAGATGAGGGATATTAGACTTAGATGGTTTGAACATATACAAAGGAGACTAATAATGACACTAGTTAGAAGGAGTGAGGCAATACAAGTAGAAGGTTTTAAAAGGGCAAGGCAAAGGCCCAAAAGAACGTGGATAGAAGTGGTGAGGAAAGATTTAAAAACTTTAGGACTAAATGAAACCATGGTATTTAATAGAGTGGAATGGAGGAATAAGATTCATGTGGCCGACCCCCTAATTGGAATAAAGTCTTGATGATGATGATGATTATATTCCTACACTGAAATGTAATTATGAAAGTCAACGAATATCCCAAAATATTCATTGAGTGTCCAGTTTAGAAATATTTGAGCTATAATTCTTTGAAACCAATTCATGCTAACTTTCTTATTAATCGTTTGACAAATCCAACTTTGCACATAATTAGTTCTCTTAGACAAGTGTTTTAATTAAATCCCAAACCATCTCTCTCTCTCTCTCTCTCTCTCTCTCTCTCTCTCTCTCTCTCTCTCTCTCTTGTTGTTAGTTAAGTTATGTACCATGTAGGCACTTTTTAAAGCCCGTAAATGTATGATCAAGTATGTTTATCTAACAACAGATTAATGTTGATTTCGTCTTGATTGGAAGCCTTCTAATCTTTCATCATCCACTACTAAAATTTGGGTTTTATAAGACAGCATAAACAAGATGGTTTAAATACAACCATCTTACAAAAAAAATTATGAGGGTTTATTTAACAACATCTCTTGGGCGTTTATGAGATATCATGTCATATCTCAAATATGCAACTTATCTAACAAAGATATCTTCTGCATGTGTGAGACATTAGATTTATTTAACTGTAATATATTGAGCATGTGTGAGATATTAAGTTTATTTGCCTACAATATCTTGGGCATATATGAGATATCATGTTTATTTAACATTGTCATAGTTGATATGTTTGGTATTATCGTAGATATACCAAGCCCTCTTTTATAGTGTAAAATTTGCTCATTTGTAGAGAAAGAAAATTCATCTTCAAAGTATGGTTTTTTAGAAAGAGAAGAAGCTCGCGGAATGGCCCCAAAAAATCCCTTGTTCTTCCCACCTTGGGCATTTGTAGTTGTTCTTGGCCATTGTGTATTGGCCCCAATTGTTATTCACGCCAAATCCCAATCAGTGTCTACATCAAATTCGGTTCATCACCAACATCTTCTATCTCCACCAGATCGTGTTCTTCCCATCACTCTCTCTATTTCTAATTTTAGGTAAGCACCAAATCCCATTAGTCCCTCAGTTTCTTATTTCCCAGTCAACGTCTCCACGAGATCCGATCCGTCACCAACGTTGGTTGTCTCCACCAAATCATGTTCTTTGCACCCCTCTCTTTATTTCTAATTTCAAGTAAGCAACAGATCCCGGTAGACCCTTGGTTTCTAATTTCCCAGTCGACATCTCCATCAGATTGGTTCCTCACCCACATCAGTTGTCTCCACCAGATCATGTTCTTCCCACCCATTATTTCTAATTTTAGGTAGCACAACTCCTAGTAAACCCTAGATTTATGATTTAAAAATAACAATTTTAATTATTGGGTTCAATTGACTTCTCCTTCCCTCTTCTCCTAAACAAGTATGCCCATGAATGAGAGAGGTCATCAATGCAATAGGTTTATTGGCACAAGAGAGGAGGGACAAAAGGAAGTATCAAGCATCCAATAAAAGCGGCTATCTTCTTATGGGATGTAATATCCTCAATTTTATTTTTAAATTAGTGATAAAATAAATAAATTTAATTTAAAAATTTGCGTAGAATTTGGTTCTGAAAACTTAAAAACTAGGAAGTACACATCGATAGAATTCTAATGACATAAAGAACGCAGAAAACGGAGTTCAAACAAAGAAGTTATGGGCCGTTGAACTTGTAAGGACAATTTGATAATTTGGAGGGGCCCGAAATACAGGAGCAATTTTGATAACGGCACCCCTTTCCATCTTCTCTTATCAGATTCGATGATTTCACCAGAAAAAATCATCGGAGAGAAGGCGTATAAGGAAAGAGTTTCCCTTCCTCCTTCCCAAGCATGATTTCTCTCCTCTAGTTTGCTTCTCACATCATCTTCTCCATCGTGCCCTTTTCTTAAACCCTAACCTCTACAAAAATTGTGTTTTTCCAGCAAACAAGGATCCGGCAGCGTCAACAACCACTCAACTAATTGAGGTAAGCCTCAACCCTTTAATCCCCTTTTGCATGTATAGTGTATACAACAGCGACATGCATGAAAGTCGAAAAAAACGACCAGGGTTCGTCGTTTTTCCAAAAAATCTATATACGCTACTGTTAGAATGCAAATAGGTTGATTAAACATCATTAAAACAAAGATCAGACCGTCCATTTAGTGCATAAGGAACCCAAGAACAAGCTCTTTAAGTTTGAGGAAAATCTGACGGTGGACGAAGCCGAAAACCATGAAGAACAGTAAGTAGGAAAATTTTAGGAACACGAGAAAAATTGAGTAAAAACTTTAGTTTTTGGCAAAATCAAGCCAAAGGAGTGTTAAAAATGAAAAATACATGAAATTCTGAGCAAAAAGATGCAAAAATCATTAAATTTGGGCACCTATGAGCTCATCGGTTATGACCGGACTCCCTCATCTTTCCCGACGCTGGTTCTTACGTCTCGCTGATGTAACCTAGTGTAAACAGAGGCCGTCGGTGTAAATCGGTACAAACACACCCTCGACCCTCTATAAATTAATAATATTAATTTATGAAGTATTTTCACAAAAAAACTTGATTTTGAGAGCTATAGAAGTCCAAATCACGATCAAAAACATTCGTTATGATCGTCTTGATGACGCAGATCTAAATTTAACTTAAAAACTTATCATTGATAACTTTTAATTTAAATTTTTTTATAAAATAGTATCAAATAACTTAGATCCGACCGATCAAATCTAGAACTTGAATAAATAGAAAATATATGATACTCAAGAAGGGCAAGATGAGTAAATTAGATGTAATTCCTCTATAAATTGATCTAGACCATTTATCTAACCAAGATCTTGGGAAATTATTAATCTGAGGATGCTCTGACCATCATATTTAGGAATATACATTAGGTACACACAAATCATAATTAAAGATCTTAGAGGATGATCCAATGGTTGGATCACTATAGATTCCCTTATGATGAAATAAATAACATCAAATAGTATTATGGTATTGACAGGTACATCGGAACGTACAAGATAAAGGGATTATACACTCGAGTTAAGTGATCTCACATCGAGGTAGGTGACAACATTTAATGTTTTGTTTTAATTTTAAAACCTTGCATCATCATAGCATCATGATTGACAGTGATTTAAATGGCATTGTTTAAATTAGTCAAAAAAAATTACGAAACTCAGAATTTTATATATTATGATTGATATTTGATTTCGACCATATATTGAATGGATTATGATTGATGATTTCATAAGATTGATATTACATACTTATACATAATTAAAAATTTTCTTTCCTTCTTGCATCATTGAAACTGATGGATTTTCATGAGAAAGGAAAGTGGAGGCTTGGTGGCTAGTCCTTTTAGAGGCTAACCCCGGGATGAGGGGCGTGCCTTGAGGATTGCAAGCCATGAGTGCTCTTGGTTTTTGAGATACATGTTTTTCGTATTTTGGGTTTTATGACGGGTGCTTTCACCTGATGGATGTCATGCTAAGAGAGAGTAGGGCCGACCACCCACCCTTGGAGATTTGTGATGTGATTGTGATAGTGATATGATAGACACATACCCACAGATGGCTTTCAATAAGAGTTTAGTAACATGGATAGTCCACACTACCAGTCCTAGCCTTTTCATGTGGACGGACGTTAAGTCTTCCGTTATATTTTCGACGGGAAGCGGCGGTGGTTGAGACCCTGGAGGGTTGCCATTGCGGCATGACGATCCATACTCTTATTATGTGTGTTTACATGATGAGCATGGAGATGTGATTATACACCTGGGTGTGACGATACTCAAAAGTTTGATATGAGTACTCATGATCGGTGATACGAGTGTATGTGACACTCGTGGGACCTATGTCCCCTAGGGTGCCCTGTTATTATTTTGTGCTCATTTACATTAGCTCATATCATGTTTTAAATCCATGAGATGCATGTTTTATAGTATATGATGCTTTCAGATTATGTTACCATTGATTATAATGATTTTATTTTCATAGATGATAGATCTTCTTATTATATCACCACTGTCATTCAATTTGTTCCATCTTTATTACATTAAATGTCTATGTACCTACACAAGCAATAGCTTGCTGAGGCATTGCTTTGTTTTGCAATACCTTAGATCTCGAGCGCGACAGCAAGAAGGGCAAGACTATTGAGATACCGTGATAGCAGTGAGAGATTTCTTTACTTTGACTGATAGACAATGACGTGAGTTAATAAACTATAACACCCCGGATTTTTAAGACATTTTTTTTATATAATAATGGCAGTTTAAATAAGAGCATTTCGGATCCCATGAGAAAAGCTTTATTTAACATTTTGCTAAAACCTATCTTAAAAACTCCGAGTATTAGTTTTCCTTCCTCAAAATGGCATACATGTAATTTAAACATAAATAAAACAATCCGCGTATAAATCAACGTTAAATCAATCGGCACCTTTATTTTTAAATCAAATAAAGTCCAAAACACAATAATAATATGGCCCAGGGTCTATCCATCATAACATCCCATATAAATGTCCAACATATGTCCAAACATCCAATTCACATCCAAATATAAAGTATGCAGTCCATAAAAAAAATTCAAATGATAATCCTCTCTAATGACTCACATTACTGTCTAAACTATAGGGAAAACTAGTCTTCAACAGCTCTCAAGGTTTATCAACCACTTTTCCTTTCTTGGTGTCGCGCTCGAGATCTAAGGCATTGCAAAACAAAGCAATGCCTCAGCAAGCTATCGCTTGTGTAGGTACATAGACAATTAATGTAATAAATGAAAGAAATAATGAACAACACTGATGAAAAGTCTAACATTTATGAAAATAGTGATATCATAATGCCATGTTCAAATAAATGCCTAATTTATTCCATATGCTAAAACATGCAATTATAGAGTTAAAACATGACATGAATCAATAAAATGGAGCATACAACAAGAATAAGGGCACCCTAAGGTAATGGGTCCCACCACATTGCACTAACATCTCTGATCAGGAGTACACGTAGTCAACCTCTGAGTGTCGTCACACCCAGGCATATCATCCATAACCATGCTCATCACACATGCACACATAATAAAAATATGGGCCATCATGCTGCAGTGGCAACCCTCCATGGGTATCAACTACCGCTGCTCCCCGTCGACACCATAACGGGAGACTTAGCGTTTGTCCCCATGGAAAGGCTCAGACCGGTAGTGTGGACTATCCATGTTACCAAACCCCCACCGAATGCCATCTATGGGCAGGTGTCTATCATATCACAAAATCATCACATCATAATCTCGGAAGGTGGGTGGTCGGCCCTATCCCTCCTAGCGTGACGCCCACCAGGCGAGAGCACCCATCATCAAATATAAAACACGAAAATCATATCTATATGCTAAACCTCAAGAGTACTTATAGCTTGCAATCCCCAAGACATGCCCCTCATCCTGGGGTTAGCCTATAAAAGGACCAGCTAATAAGCCTCTATTCTCATTTCCATGTAAATCCATGCATTTTCTATATATATAATAAGAAATAATCTCTAATTAAGCATAACTAATTAACATCATACTTGTAAAAGCATTTTAAATAAGTTTATTCAGTAAAAGATTTCATTTTGAAATAACCATCCTGTACTCAAAGTCGCATGAAATACACGGTAAATAAGAATTGCAATTTAAAACACGATCACACATGATGCTATGTTTAAACATGGTTTAAAAATCAAGGCAAAACATTAGTTGTCGTCACCTACCTCAGTGTGAGACCACTAGCTTGCTAATAACTTTCTTTAACTGGTATATTCACGTGCACCTGTACATGTCACATCACTATTTTAATATTTTTCTAAAGAAAAAGTGATCATTTCTAAGTTTTTAAGTTAAAATTAAGTCCGCGTCGTCAATACGGTCATAACGCCTCTTTTGGATCATGATTTGGACCTCTCTAGCTCCCAAAAATCAAGTTTTTGTAAAAACTACCTTCAAATGGGGCCTGCTGGACCACCATAAGGTGGTTTATACCGGCGGCGCCCTTTTCCATCGGTTTATACCAGCTTGTACCGGCGCCACAAAGACGCACAGAGACGCAGACGTCGAACGGGACGAGCGCCGCGTCCCGGCCCCACCGCGACCGCCAACAGGCGCCTTCCCACACGCGAGCGGCGCTGCGCACGCGTGCGACAACGACGTCGTGTGACGTCGTCCCAAGTGCGTCTCCGAGTGCGTCCTAACGTCAGCGCTAGGGCGCCAACGCCGGAGAAGATGACCGGATTCCGGTCGCCTCCGGCGGAGCTACAGAGTTCCGTTTTGCGTGATTTTTGCGCCATTTTCTTCAGAATTCTCTCTAGAATCCATTTATGCCCTCCTTTTGCATTGATTTTGCCAAAAACCATGTTTTTTAAATGATTTTTCTCATGTTCCTAAAATCATCCCTACGTATTGGTTTTTTCATTTTCTAGAGAAATCCACCGTTGTATCACTCCCAAATTTAAAGGGTTTGCTCTTGGGTCTCTTGTGCACTAGTTGGACGGTGCAATTGCCAAACGGATGAGGTTTGATCCGTGAAATCATGCTCCAACAGTAGCGTGCAAAATTTTTCAAAAAAATCTGATTTTTTTCCTAATTTTTAAATGCTTTCCTAATTATTTTTTTAATTAATAAATAACAAAAAAACATAGATTTGAGGCTTACCTTGCACCTGGCCGGAGTTGCTCATGTTGCTGGGGTTCCACTCGTCGAAAAACTCAGAACTTGCAAAGCTAGGGTTCTGAGTTAAAAATCCCAGAGGAACGCTCAAAGTGGAGCGTTTTGGCTCCTGTGGATGATCAGATATAGGTTTTAGAGTCTTGGGGAAGAGAAACTCTTCCCCACATGTCTCTTCCCACGTCTCTCCGGCGATTTTTCCAGCACTGGTAGAGACGTGTGGAAGACGGGGGTGCCATTATCAATTTGGACCCCTGTCTAACACGTCTCTATCAAATGACCAATTTGCCCTTACTACTTTGACGGCTCATAACTCCCTCATTGAGCTCCGTTTTTCGCGTTCTTGGTGGCGTTGGATTCGTATCGACGAGCACTTTCTAATTCTTATGTTTTTAGGAAAAATTTCCATCAATAGATTTTTATTTTTATTTATTTAGAAATTTCTTATTTTATCCTAAAAATTAAGGATATTACATCCTTCCCTCCTTATAAAAATTTTGTCCTCGAAATTTAGCTACACACCTCTATGTAAATAACTCTGGATGGATTTTTCGCTTCTCCTCCTTAGTCTCCCAGGTGGCCTCCTGTATTGAATGATGCTGCCAAAGGACTTTGACCAAGGCAATGGTCTTATTCCTTAACTCCTTGACTCTTGTATTTAGGACGCGCACTGGTCTCTCCTCAAATATCATGTCAGACTGTAGCTCTCCTGGGATCTGCTCCAAGACGTGTGAGGGATCTGGCACGTATTTCCTCAGCATAGACACGTGAAAGACGTCATGCACATTTGCCAGCTGTGGTGGTAAGGCTAACTGATATGCCACAGCTCCAACTCTGCATAAGATCTCGAAAGGTCCTATATACTTGGGGCTAAGCTTCCCTTTATTTCCAAACCGCAACACCCCTTTCATGGGAGAAACCTTCAAGAATACATGCTCACCCTCAGAGAACTCTAAGTCCTTTCGCCTCCTGTCTGCATAACTTTTCTGTCGACTGTGAGCTATCAGTAACCTCTTCCAAATGAGTTGGACTTTTTCTGCACATTCTTCCACTAACTCATATTTCACCACGCATCTTTCTCCTACATCACTCCAACATAAAGGTGACCGACAAGGTCTGCCATAAAGTGCCTCATATGGAGCCATGCCAATACTAGGGTGATGACTATTATTATAAGCAAATTCCACCAAAGGTAAATGATCTTCCCAGCTACCCTTCCAATCCATAACACAGGCTCGTAGCATATCCTCAATAGTCTGGATGGTCCTCTCGCTCTGTCTGAGGATGGAATGCTGTGCTGAATTTCAGTCTCGACCCTAATGCCTCTTGCACGCTCTTCCAGTATTTTGAGGTAAATCGCGTATCTCGATCCGATATAATTGTCAAGGGAATGCCATGTAAGCTGAAGATCTCCTTAACATATAATTTCGCTAAGCTATCCACAGTCTGATTTTGTCTGATAGGAAGGAAATGAGCGGACTTGGTCAACCTGTCCACAACGACCCATATCATGTCGTGGCCGCTAGCGGTCCTCGGAAGACTCAGAACGAAGTCCATGGTGATATGGTCCCACTTCCACTCTGGAAGGTCCAGTGTCTGAAGTAGTCTTGATGGACGCTGATGCTCAGCCTTGACTTGCTGACAGGTCAAACATTGTGCAACATACTCTCCAACATCCTTTTTTATACCATTGCACCAAAAATGCCTCTTGAGATCCTGATACATCTTCGTACCCCCAGGATGAATTGTATAAGGGGACTGGTGTGCTTCTTGAAGTAACTCGTGCTTCAATTCATCATCTGCTGGTACTACCAACCTTCCCTTAAATCTAACCCCTCCATCTGGTCCCCTCGAAAAATCTATCTTATCTGTCAGATCCTGTGTTTCCTTGTCTTTGCCCTGTGCCTCTAAGATCCTGTCAAAGAACTTAGACTGAGTCGTCAAATTGGCAATCATCACACCCGCCTTCCTACTCAGGGCATCTGCAACGACGTTAGCCTTCCCAGGATGGTACTGTATGGTGAAGTCGAAGTCCTTGAGATACTCCATCCATCTGCGCTGCCTCATATTCAATTCACTCTGAGTAAAGAAGTACTTGAGGCTCTTCTGATCAGTGAATACCTCAAATCTCTCACCATAAAGATAATGTCTCCAGGACTTCAACGCAAATACCATGGCTGCTAATTCCAGGTCATGTGTTGGGTAATTTACCTTATGTGTCTTCAGTTGTCTTGACGCATAGGCAATTACCTTCTCATGTTGCATCAACACTGCTCCTAATCCCTTGCCAGAGGCGTCACAATAAACTACATAACCGCCTGTACCTGATGGTAAGGTCAATACTGGAGCAGTAGTAAGTCTCCTCTTGAGCTCTTGGAAGCTCTCCTCACAAGCCTTGGTCCATGCAAATTGAGTGTCTTTCCTGGTCAGGGTGGTCAATGGTAACGCGATCTTAGAGAATCCCTCTATGAAGCGACGATAATACCCTGCCAAACCGAGAAAACTGCGTATCTCCATAACTGTCTTGGGCCTCTCCCAGTGTAGTACTGCCTCTACCTTTGTTGAATCCACAGCCACTCCATCTTTAGATATGACGTGGCCTAAGAAATGCACCTGGTCTAGCCAAAAATTACACTTACTGAACTTGGCATACAACTGATGTTGACGAAGTGTGTCCAATACCGCGTGGAGATGCTCTCTATGTGTCTCATGACTAGGCGAATAAATCAAGATGTCATCCACGAATACAATCACGAACTTATCCAAATAAGCTCTAAAGACACGATTCATTAGATCCATAAACACTGCAGGTGCATTCATCAATCCAAACGGCATCACTAGGAACTCATAATGACCATAACGACTCCTAAAGGCAGTCTTTGAGATATCCTCTTCTCTAACCCTCAGCTGATGATACCCTGACCTCAGATCTATCTTGGAGAACACTTGTGCTGATTAGAGATGATCAAATAAATCATCTATGCGTGGCAAAGGGTATCGGTTCTTTATAGTAACACCATTCAACAACCGATAGTCAATGCATAGTCTCAGTGATCCATCCTTTTTCTTTACGAAAAGGACTGGTGCTCCCCATGGTTATCCACTCGGCCTGATGAAGCCCTTATCCAGTAACTCTTGCAATTGTACTTGAAGTTCTCTCAACTCTGCTGGAGCCATCCTATATGGTGCCTTAGAGATAGGCAATGTACCCGGCACCAAGTCAATGGTGAAGTCAATCTCCCTACTTGGAGGCAATCCTGGTAATTCCTCAGGAAATACATCAGCAAAATCACGGACAACTTCAATCTCGTCAAGCCGTGGCTGCTCCTTTTCCTCAACAGTCACATATGCGAGGAATGCATTACACCCTCGTGCATAAAATCGTGCCGCCTTTATAGCAGAAATGATGCATGTACCTGCCTGATCTTTCCTACCCTGGAACATTATTTCTGGTTGCCCAAGTATAAGAAAAATGACTCGCTTCTTTCGGCAGTCTACCATAGCCCAATAGTTGGCTAACCAATCCATCCCAAGAATAACATCATAGTCTACCATGTCTAGTAAGATGAAATCTGTGTCCATTCTCACACCTGATACCTCTACAGGTATATCTCTAAGATATTCTGTAGTCTCTACTATCTCGCCCACAGGTGTCATAATGTCTAATCCAAATGCTAGTTTATGCACACATACATCAAGGCAAGATGCTAAAATACATGATATAAAAGAATGTGTAGACCCTGTGTCAAAAAGAACTTTGGCATGTCTATCCGAGACTAGAATAGTACCTTCTACGACCTGGTGTGATGCCTGTGCCTGTCCTGACGTGATGGCAAATACTCGCCCTTGGCTACGTGGCGCGTTAGCTATCTCCGCTCCCATCTCGGTCTGCCTCTCTCTCTGCCCCTTAGGACAGTCCTTAATGAAATGACCAACGTCTCCACAATTGAAACACCTGTATGGCTGTCTCTGGTAAGGTGTATAGGGCTGTCTCTGTGGTTGGGACTGCCTTTGCTGCTGTGGTAGGTCGAATCTATTACACCCTCGCCCAGGGTGCCAACCCTTGCACCTATCACATCTCTTCCTCTCAGCGTCTCTCTTAAATTTGGCATGTGGTGGATGACCTGATGTCGCATGTGTCTGCATAGCACCAAACGGCCGCTTGCCCTTAAAGGCCTGGAATGCACTCCCTCTAGTCCTGAGAGAGTTCTTCTCATGCATGGACGCCATATCAACAGCATCTCGCACAGAAGTGGGTCGCGAAGAAATCACTCGATCTCTCAGCCAAGGAGTCAACCCATCCACAAATCTGTCAGTTGCATCCGTGTCTGAGGCCAGTGCGTGAGGTGCAAATCTCCTCAGTCGTGTAAATCGGTTCAGATACTGCTGAACCGTCATATCTCTCTGCTCTAGGGTGGCAAACTCCTTCTTCATGGACTGCAATGCATGAGGTGGAAAATACTGAGTGTCGAAAGCCTGTTTAAAAGCTGCCCATGTCATCGCCTCGGTCGGATCTGGTCTAGTGAGTGTGAAAGTCTACCACCAAAAGCCAGCCTCACGTTTCAGTAGGTAGGAGGCTACTCTAACTTGATCATCTGCTGAGATCTTCATAGCGTCGAATGTCCTCTCCACCTCGAATAACCATCGCTCGGCCTCCTCTATGTTACCATCGCCATAAAAGGGTTTCGCCATCTTTTGAAACCTCTCTAGTAATTTGTCAGTCTTATTAGAGTCACTCGTAGCATCGCCCTCCGTGGCTCTAGGTAAGGATGGTTCCTGTACTGGTTGTGAGGACTGGACTGAAGAAACCATGGGTGCCACTTGAGGTGGTGGAATAGGTCTAGGGTTTGCAGCTTCAACAGCTGTCCTAACCTGCTGCTGGATAAGTGGTACGAGTCATGACATTAATCGATTCAATAACTAGGCATATTGGTCCCCTTGATTAGAGAACTCAGCAGGTGGAGCCATAGGTGTAGCAGGGGTAGACGTTGTCCTTCTTCGAGGAGCCATCTGTCAAAAGTTTTAAATGTCACTAAGTGTAAGTTCCTTTCTCATAGTTTCTCTCTCTACAACTATTATGGACTGTTACTCACATATAAATGGACATTTACAAGGATTATGATGGACTAGACTGGGCTCTGATACCAACTTTGTAACACCCTGGATTTTAAAGACATTTTTTTTATTTATAATAATGGCATTTTAAATAAGAGCATTTGGGATCCCATGAGAAAAGCTTTATTTAACATTTTGCTAAAACCTATCTTAAAAACTCCAGGTATTAGTTTTCCTTCCTCAAAATGGCATACATGTAATTTAAACATAAATAAAACAATCTGCGTATAAATCAACATCAAATCAATCGGCACCTTTATTTTTAAATCAAATAAAGTCCAAAACACAATAATAATATGGCCCAGGGTCTATCCATCATAACATCCCATATAAATGTCCAACATATGTCCAAACATCCAATTCACATCCAAATATAAAGTATGCAGTCCATAAAAAAAATTCAAATGATAATCCTCTCTAATGACTCACATTACTGTCTAAACTATAGGGAAAACTAGTCTTCAACAGCTCTCAAGGTTTATCAACCACTTTTCCTTTCTTGGTGTCGCGCTCGAGATCTAAGGCATTGCAAAACAAAGCAATGCCTCAGCAAGCTATCGCTTGTGTAGGTACATAGACAATTAATGTAATAAATGAAAGAAATAATGAACAACACTGATGAAAAGTCTAACATTTATGAAAATAGTGATATCATAATGCCATGTTCAAATAAATGCCTAATTTATTCCATATGCTAAAACATGCAATTATAGAGTTAAAACATGACATGAATTAATAAAATGGAGCATACAACAAGAATAAGGGCACCCTAAGGTAATGGGTCCCACCACATTGCACTAACATCTCTGATCAGGAGTACACGTAGTCAACCTCTGAGTGTCGTCACACCCAGGCATATCATCCATAACCATGCTCATCACACATGCACACATAATAAAAATATGGGCCATCATGCTGCAGTGGCAACCCTCCATGAGTATCAACCACCACCGCTCCCCGTCGACACCATAACGGGAGACTTAGCGTTTGTCCCCATGGAAAGGCTCAGACTGATAGTGTGGACTATCCATGTTACCAAACCCCTATTGATTGCCATCTATGGGCAGGTGTCTATCATATCACAAAATCATCACATCATAATCTCGGAAGGTGGGTGACCGGTCCATCCCTCCTAGCATGACGCCCACCAGGCAAGAGCACCCGTCATCAAATATAAAACATGAAAATCATATTTATATGCTAAACCTCAAGAGTACTTATAGCTTGCAATCCCCAAGACATGCCCCTCATCCTGGGGTTAGCCTATAAAAGGACCAGCTAATAAGCCTCTATTCTCATTTCTATGTAAATCCATGCATTTTCTATATATATAATAAGAAATAAGTCTTTAATTAAGCATAACTAATTAACATCATGCTTGTAAAAGCATTTTAAATAAGTTTATTCAGTAAAAGATTTCATTTTGGAATAACCATCCTGTACTCAAAGTCGCATGAAATACACGGTAAATAAGAATTGCAATTTAAAACACGATCACACATGATGCTATGTTTAAACATGGTTTAAAAATCAAGGCAAAACATTAGTTGTCGTCACCTACCTTAGTGTGAGACCACTAGCTTGCTAATAACTTCCTTTAACTGGTATATTCACGTGCACTTGTACATGTCACATCACTATTTTAATATTTTTCTAAATAAAAAGTGATCATTTCTAAGTTTTTAAGTTAAAACTAAGTCCGCGTCGTCAATACGGTCACAACGCCTCTTTCGGATCGTGATTTGGACCCCTCTAGCTCCCAAAAATCAAGTTTTTGTGAAAACTACCTTCAAATGGGGCTTGCCGGACCACCATAAGGTGGTTTATACCGGCGGCGCCCTTTTCCTCCGGTTTACACTGGCTTGTACCGGCGCCACGAAGACGCAGATGTCGAACGGGACGCGCGCCGTGTCCCGGCCCCACCGCGACCGCCAACAAGTGCCTTCCCACATTCCGGATTCCGGTCACCTCCGGCGGAGCTACAGAGCTCCGTTTTGCGCGATTTTTACACCATTTTCTTTAGAATTCTCTCTAGAATCCATTTATGACCTTATTTTGCACTGATTTTTCCAAAAACCATGGTTTTTAAATGATTTTTCTCAAGTTCTTAAAATCATCCATAGGTACTGGTTTTTTCATTTTCTGGAGAAATCCACCGTTGGATCACTCCCAAATTTAAAGGGTTTGCTCTTGGGTCTCTTGTGCACTAGTTGGACGGTGCAATTTCCAATTGGACAAGGTTTGATCTGTGAAATCATACTCCAACAGTAGCGTGCAATATTTTCCAAAAAAATCTGATTTTTTTCCTAATTTTTAAATGCTTTCCTAATTATTTTTCTAATTAATAAATAACAAAAAAACATAGATTTGAGGCTTACCTTGCACCTGGCCAGAGTTGCTCGTGTTGCCGGGGTTCCACTCGCTGGAAAACTCAGAACTTGCAAAGCTAGGGTTCTGAGTTAAAAATCCTAGAGGAACGCTCAAAGTGGAGCGTTTTGGCTCCTGAGGATGATCAGATATAGGTTTTAGAGTCTTGGGGAAGAGAAACTCTTCCCCACACGTCTCTTCCCACGTTTCTCCGGTGATTTTTCCAGCACTGGTAGAGACGTGTGGAAGACGGGGGTGCCATTATCAATTTGGACCCCTGTTTAACACGTCTCTATCAAATGACCAATTTGCCCTTACTACTTCAACGGCTCATAACTCCCTCGTTTGAGCTCCGTTTTTCACGTTCTTAGTGGCGTTGGATTCGTATCGACGAGTACTTTCTAATTCTTATATTTTCAGGAAAAATTTCCATCTATAGATTTTTATTTTTATTTATTTAGAAATTTCCTATTTTATCCTAAAAATTAAGGATATTACATAAACGGAGTACCATATGACCTTCTTTATGGACTGTATACTTTTATTTTATGGATTTGATTATCATAGTTATACATCTGATGGACATTTTGTGGGATGTTATGATAGATAGACTTGAGCCACATTATTATTGTGTTTTGGATATTTATTGTTTTGAAAATAAAGGTGCCGATGATTTTGACATTGGTTTAACATGTGTATTGTTTCAATTGTATCAGCGCAAAAATTTAATTATGTTTTAAATTATAATTGTGATGTTTTGAAAAAAGAAAATAACACCTGGAGGTTTTCACTAAATGTTTTAATAAAATAATTAATAGAATCTTTTTAACATGGGATCCCGACTAATGACTATTATTATTATTATAATAATAAATAAAAAAATTTGGGGTGTCACATGGGATTCCCTTTCAATTAATGTCTAATCTTTTACTTAATCAAGACACCAAAAAACAAGAAGCAATCTTGTAAGAAGAAAGAGGAACTAGAGATGCCAAAAGCAAAGGCTTACATTCAATTGCCAAGTTTATGATCACTTCCTAGGTTCCACTAATGGGCTCCAAATTGTAGATAAGACCATTGTCCAGGACACTAGTAAACTGCCAACCCAATTAGTCCTACAGAAGTCTGATGTAGTTGGGTGTGAGATTTGATGTACAAGGGTGCGAGATCAGTGAATTCATTGCTTCTGTAGAGCTATTGCACAAATTCTTTGCTTGGAAATGTACTGTAGAAATTCAATCTATTGAACAGGCCTCTGCCCAACTTATTGGGTGATTCCTTGGTTAGAAAGCTACTGCATAAATTAAACATCACAAATAGGTCTTTTGCATAAATGCAAACCCTACCCAACTTGTTGAAGGAAAATCAAAGTTCCCTAATAGCAAGGAATCTGCTTCTATATTTCCCAAATTTATAAGATGGTTTAGGTAGATACAAAGTTGATGGCTCTAAAGATGGGAATATTTGAAACATGAAAGTTGTCGAGGTCATGAGAAAATACCCTATATTTTTGAAAAAAAATAAAATCTTTTTATATATTCAAGTTCACCTATCTAACCATTATCGGGGTGGAGTTTACAGCATGATAATGTTGTTTTTGTTAAGTGTGCGATATCTTTGTTATATCCAATTAGTAGGTTAATCTTCATTCTAGCTTTAATTATTTTCAACCCTTACTGTTGTTTACATGAGTCTTTATATCCTTTTTTGAGTGTTGAACATACACACTATGCTAGAAGGTGTTTACTCAAGTTTCTATATTCTTTGTCTCGTATCAATAGCTCCAACTTACAAATGATGAAAGAACCAAAGAGAATGCTTATCACATCTTTATTCCGAACTAATGTTCCTACAAGTAGACCAGAAACTTGGTCAAATAAGACATAGCAACAACTATGTAGTCATCCATTAGCCAAAGTCACACATAGATTTTCAAGAGCTATAGTAGACATAATAAGCCATACTGGTTTTGGCAATAGGTTTATTGAAGGACAGGAAGTCTTTGAGGCACAAAAAGAGCTACTGCAATTAGCCATGGCTTCTATGACATATTTCTTCATACTTGGTGGTTGCTAATGACCTTGTTTTCAATCCTTTTAAGATTTTCAACTCCATGTTTTTGATGAAGTGCTACAATGTATCCTAATGCATGAATTGAGAATGCCATCGCACCTACTTGCAGGCTTGCATGAATAATTATCTGATGCATCTGCTTTACTACATGTATCTTCCTACGAGAAGGAACCTTCATATGTGGAAAATCAAAAGAAGAGTAGAAACATCATAAAGCAGATTACAGTAAGTAGGTTTAAATTCCAAGTTTTACAACTATGAGGATGATCTACTTGGATTGATAATAGGAATATTTGCGACTGAATCTAGTGGAAAGCAAATGGCTACAAAGCTAAACAGAGACCATGGACGAGAGAAAGACATTCTTCTTTGCAGGATATAAGACTACATCTAGTTCACCAACTTTGATTGTCTTCCTATTGAGTATATATCCAGAATGGCAGGAGAGTCTTGGAGAGTAAATGTTAAGAGAATGTGGAAAGGAAATTCTAGATGTAGGCAACAAAGTAAGTTCAAATTAGTATAAGACTTTGCTGCTTTCCTGTTTTTGAACATGTGTATAATATAAATTGATGATCAACATATAATTACACAATCACTCTCTACTATGTATCAAGAAGAGAGGATGAAACTACTACTAGTTTATAACTTCAAACTACAAAGTGTCAGTTGTTTGTTTATTACTTCTATAGTATTGGCTATTCTGCAGGGGACCATGGTTCTTCTTGAAATTCTAAGGCTCTATTGCCTTGTGCTCTGCATCCTCGGAAGGCTTGATATGGAGAGGGTGAATGCCGATATGCAAGTGCTGCATCGGATGAGGTGGAGATACAGGGTTTACACCCAACCTTATGACTGAAGATAATTGCATTGAACGCAAGTATGCACCACCCAAGAGTCACCTCATTGAGAGTCTACTACTTGGTGCACTTACATCACACAGAAACTCTAGTTTGATTATGTTTATAGAAACAACCAGTAGTTGTGTGATCATGATAATGAACATATTGTTTTACTAAAAGCTCTTTTATGATATGTTTATGTATTTTGTTAAGAAAATTTATATGATGACTTCTTGTATTAATTGTGTGTATTACTCAAATAGAAAAATATATGTACATGATGTCTTATTACAAGAATGGAGCTAAACATCCACCCCCCATGTGCATGCAGTTGAGGGCCTATAATGCTACTCCAGGTTTGTTCGAAGCTCAATCATGGAAAGTGGTACTTTCTTTGCCCTGCCCACAAACAACATACAAGATGGTTCATCTAGCTTGATGAGTATATGCCAGTTGAGCTACTACCCTTACCACCAATTGGAACAACTATGTACCAGAGAGAGTAGGTATATTATAGGAGTACCAATCAGAATGCAGTGTCCAAGTCCACTGACACATTACATGACCAAGAGAGCCCCGTGTTTTTCTCATATTTGTTGCCACATCATCATCATGCAATGCAATAACGTATGTCTTTTGTGGACTTCTACTTATTATTAACATTTCTATCATTGTATCTGTGTTTATGTAAAGACTTATCTAAAAAATTGCACGTATTATGTTAACACTTCTTAATAAACTGGTTTGTTCTTTGATGAAACTATGTAGTTGACTCATTGTCAGGTTATACATCTTTGGAAACCACTACAATCGATTTTTGTTCATCTTATTACATTTGATTTGATTGTATCCTTGTGCTTTTGACCTTTTCGACTTTGGCAATAGTTGGTTCCTTTGTTTGTTATAGGGGATGCTTGCAACAGAGAAATACAGATATCACGATGATATTTGAACACCTAAAATTGCCTAATAGACACCTAACTATAATCAAATATATTATGATTATGACTTTTACAAAGCTAAATGTACAATATATTTGAATACAAATGATAAAGTGCAGCAAAAGTAATGGAATACAAGTGATAATGTGTAGAGATAGAAATACGGGCCCCACACTTTGAAGGTTATTGCATTATGATTGGTTGATGCATTTATTAAAAAATATCTCATAGCATATCTCAAAATCACCAAAAATATTGCAAAGGATATCATAAAAGATATCTCATATCTCCCATATATCACATAATATATGACACGTATCTCATATATCATAGAAGATATGCCAATAGAAATGACCAAGATACGCAGTTAAATAAACCCTCCTAAGATGGTTTCTCAAACCGTCTTATATACTATAATATTATAAGACAATTTTATCAAAACCAACTTACTAAATAATTTATAAGATGACTTTCAGATTTATTACATTCTCTTAATGTGATATTATCATTAGATTATTGATACATCTCATCATATGATTTGATCTTTCTTGATCCAACCGATCAAGAAGATCTTAAGCCATTTTATCAAAATTAAGGGCATAGATCTCAATCTATCCCAAATTAGCCACATTAGGCTCATCGATCCATATGATCTTAACTTTAGATCATCATTCAAACTAATTTTCATGGTCTAATCATGCTTGATTTCTTAGATCAAGTAGATCCATGATCATTTTTAAGATTTCTTTTCCATTAAGGTTAAATTTCTTAATTACATCCCAAATCAGTCATATCTAACTCTTGATTCCATGTTCTTTCATCACTAAATCACTAATGGATTAGAAATCTAAGGTCTTATCATGTCAGATTTGACTGATCTTGGGAATTAGTACCCCTTTTTATAATTTACATAATTTTATAGTGAATAAAACCTAAATATTATGTTTCCATTAGATTCTAGTCTTCACCTTGAATATAGAGCTTCTTTTTTATCTTGATTTGGAGTTAAAATGAGCTTTGAATAAATATTTTAAGTTTTCATATCAAAACAAGGGCCTAGATTCAATCTAGAGCTTGCAGATTGATCGGGACGATTAACGTCCCATCTCCACCTCGTTCCACCTGTGATAGTAGGTGTATGGGGAGGGGTGACCTGGGATAGCCAAGACGGTCTGATCTGGACTGTCAAATCAACTCTTCCCCAAATCAACGGCCAAATCTAATTGAAATCTCACTTTGAATCTAGATCTGGAGATTTTGGGGTCCCACCAACTCATCTGATGGCTTAATTTCTCCATCTGAGCCGTCTATAGGTGGATCCCCAATTACCCTCACTGGATCTATTTCACCGGTGAAATGAACTCATCGGCGAATCCTGGGTTTTTGATAAAAAATGAAGGGGATTTCTATTGGGCATTAAAGGGAAGTTGGCATACCTCTTTCCTTCCAATGGATTTGTGCCAGAGACCTCAATTCTAACTTTGAAATCTAGCATCAAAGTACAGTCAATGCTCACTGGTTTCCACCTACTGGTGAGCCCTCATTGGAGCCGAAGAAGGAATGAGGACAGAGGGAAATTGAAGAGGAGAGTGCAGGGAACTCAATTTTGGGTTCAGGTATGGTATTTTGGCCAAAGAAGTGGAAGATCAGAGACGATTTTGCCAGCCTGGGAAAAACCCTAGCTGACTAAAATTTCGTTTGAGTCGGGCTGGAAGGCGGGTTTGGGGACGCGCCAACCTAGGACAGGCTGGTTCCTGTGCCAGGCACGTGTGGAGATTACCACTCTGGTTGGAAAGAGAGGAGAGAGAAAAGAAAAGAAAAAAGAAAGGAAAAAGGAAGAAAAAAGAGAAAAAGAGAGGGAGAGAGGGGGAGAGTCTTGGGATTCTGTGGAATTTCGTGGGGACTGTAGGAGAGGTATTTATAGGAAAAATTGTGAATTATTTTATTTAAATTGTGAAATAATTTTTATTTTTATTTTATCTTAAATGATTTTCAACTTTTCTTGTTTAATTCAAAAGAGATTCCTCATTATGTTTATTCTTCATCATTGATATTACCTAAGCTGGCTGTCCACCGGCTCACCTAACAAAAGTTAAATGACCACTTGACCCCTATGGGTAAATGTAAATTCACAAAATTAAGAAAAATAGGAATTTTTCACCTGAGCTCAGAGTTCAACGTGCTTACAGTCATTTTGATCAGTTTCCCTTGAATGATTCCAAATATCTATGTTTCAATACCTGATTCTTGTTCTAAAAATTAATATTATATTAAATATAATATTTCACCTGGATTTTTGTAAAAATTCCAATTAATTCCAAATAATTCTAAAAAAATTAGGGTTTTCACAAATAATGTATAAAACCGAGTCAAATATCAAAGTCTTGTATGGGTACTTTTCAAGCTTTGGAAACATTGTCTCCATGGAAGAGTTGAAGGGATGAAGTCTCACGATTACCATGCATTAATGCAACAATTCTTACCCATAGTAATACTTTCAATGCTGTTAGATAAAGTTAGAGGATCTATTATTAAATTCTGCTACTTAGTTAATGCTTTTGTACAAGAAGGTGGTGGATACTTGGAAATTACAAAAAATCCAAGAGCATTTAGTGACAAACTTATGCTAGCTTAAGACAATCTTTCCACAATCCTTCTTTGATATTATGTACACTTAACAATGCACCTCATTAATAAGGTTGGGCTATGTTAATCTGTTTATTTGTGATGGATGTACCCGTTGGAAAGGTACATGAAGGTATTAAAAGGGTATGTACAGAATCACAATCGGACAGAGGGTTGTATTACCAAATATTACATTGCAAAAGAAGCAGTGGAATTTTGCACTGAGTATTATCAAGAGTGAATGCTATTGGAATCCCAAGAAAGAAACATTCAGGAGCATTAATTGAACATCTCTCCAGTGGTCATTTATCTACAGTTAATCATAAGTAACGGGAGTAGGCACACCTTTATGTCTTGCTAAATATTAATGTTGATGAACTTAAGCCATAAATTGATTAAGTAACTAATGTTCTCTCTTTGGTTTCTTTCACATTATTAATTTAAACATTAATGTTGATGAAGTTTAGCCATATATATGTTGAAGGTTACGATATGTATTATATATTAATCCAGGCACATAGTATATAAATTTCATCTCTTCATTGTATACTGTGCACATGGACATCCTAAAAGAGACGTATCCAAGAGATGGAGAGAAAGAGAAGTAGATGTAAGATGAACATTGTCATTCCTTCACTACTTAGCTTCATTAAAAGGTATTTAATTACTATGAAGTAATGTTTTATTCAATTAATTGATTTGTAACAACATATGCCCATATATATTAATCATATCAATTAATATTATACACAGATTTTATATCAAGAGATGTTCCAGGTCATAGTATTTCTAAATGCTTGGGTTAGATGGCAATGGGACCTCAATCATAAGTAATAAAGTATGCTAGATATGCCACCAATGGTTATTGCTTTCACACAAAAGATCATGATAAGTTAAGAGCGCAACAAGATAGCAGTATTAGCTTAGTTGCTAAAGCTACTTTCTTTTCCAGTTCAAAGGATAAGAACCTAATTGTAGCTAACAATACTTATCATGGGGTTATACGTGAGATATTAGAGTTGGATTTATACTTGTAGAACTATGGTTATATTTAAGTGCGATTGGGTGGAACACAACAAAGATAACATCAAAACCATTACCCTTTGTTTGAAATTGGTTGACCTCAATAAGATTGGCTATCTAAATGACTAGTTTTATTTTGGTATATCAAGTGAAACATGTATTTTAGGTACAAGATGGGCATGATATGAGATAGTGAATTATTTTATCAACCTCTCCAAGGGACTTCTATGATGAAAACAACCCAATGACACAGCAATTGATTACGCTTCAATCAATACAACAATGGCATCAATTGATCTAATGAGGAGAATAAGATGGATTATGTGTGTGATGTTAGTAAGGAGGGTGCTTGGGTTGGATTAGATTGTATATGAGGGGACAAATTAAAGTGTTTGCAACATCTTATGTATGAAAAATGAATTAATCAATTAAGTTTATGCATCATTGTGTCATGCCAAACATTGATTATAAATCAAGGAAATAAGGGATGGGGTAACTTGTGCACTTCACAGGTTTTTAAGATTGTTAAGATCCAAAAAATAGGGAAAACTATATTAATACATACAAGATAGTTATTCATAAATCATCTTATATTATTCAAATAAAATTAAGGCAGAGGAATCGACAGGAAAGACAACCATATAATATAAGATGATTTTTTGAAAATCATTTTCTATTTTAATAATATATGATGTTTTTAAAAACTGTCTTATATTATATTAATATAGGACGATTTTAACAAACCGTCTCATATTTTAAAATATAGGATGGTTTTTTCAAAACCGTCTTATATTCTATTGAATATAGGTTGGTTTTAAAAAAAACATCTTATATCATAGAATATAAACAATTTTTTACAAACTATCTTATATTAGATTCAATATAAGCTGGTTTAAAAAAACAAAAACAAAAATGTCTATATTCTTTGAATATAGGATGGTTATTTTCAAACCGTCCTATATTCCTAATCACATCCCCTCTGCCCACCCCAAAAAATTTGAAAAACCCTCTCCCTCACCAAGAGCAAAACCCTTTAAGAAGGAGGAGGAGAAGAAGAAGAGGAGAGAGAGGGGGGGGGGGGGGGCGGGCGCGGGGGAGAGAATGTTCAGCCCACCCCGCTTCCCTATGGCATGATAAAATGCCCGATAAATGCTCATTACTGAGATTTCCCATGAAGGGACATTTTCTAGCAGAGGATGGATGATTAATCAAATTAGTGTAATTTGGGTATGATTATATTGGTATTAATATTTGAGATATTAACTATTTTTTACGATTTTAACCGTTTATATATATAAGGTATTATTGTGAGTTGTTGGAGAATATTCTTAGAAAATCTTACATGAGAAATTACATGATAAAGTTATCATATATGGTATGGTTCATGATAATTGAATTATTTGATTCATATGGAATATGATGGTTATGAATCTAGTACTTATGATAGATTTACTTAATTATATGTTGCTATTCGATATGCTTCTTAAATCCCCTACAAAGTATAGCTTGTTGAGATATGATAAATGTTTGAATGTTTACAATATCTCGGATGCAGAAAGAAAGAAATGGATGGATACAACAAGGGAATACGACAACCATACTATTGATCAAGATTATGGAAAGTTTGGAATGTAATTATATTTATGTATTTTGGACATCATATGTAATAAAGAAGATGTGTATGTGAACCACTGGATCGATCCTGCTCTTTTTAAAAAAATAAAAATTATTGATTAATTCAGTAGAAATATATGTTGTATACAAAGTATGAGTGTAAAAAGTGGCATTCGGGTTGCCACATAGGTAAGACTTCAGGCTAAACCTAAGTAGGATTACTTTACTCCACTACAGATTGTAATGGTATTGTAGATAAGGAAAGGTGACCTATAATACTTGTGTAACTATTTCTATTACTTGATTCCATCGTTTACTATCTCCTATACTAAAATTAGTAATTTATTGAGCCATCCTCCTACTTGTTTTACTAGGTGTCATCTACTCTTATTTAACTATTCTAAGTTATCTACCTAATCAATTCTATCTTAACCTATATTTGGATTATCATCTTTTTGTTGGACATATTGGGCTGGAAATGATTGGATGAACTGCTTTAATACCAATTGTGACGACCCAGGTTTTTAAAATACTTATTCATATTTGATTTATTTATTTTTTTCAAATTAGGGGTGCCATCTTTTGAAAATAAACATGAAAAAGAGTTTTAAAATCCTGGGTCATCACATTCCCATAATTGCCCCACCCGACTTTTAGCCTCTCTTTGGGCATGGTATCCATATCATCATCAATTTTGGATAGTGACTGCCCAAACCCTCATAACTCTCCTAGCATAGTATTACTGACATATGCATGTTGAAAACAAAATCCATAGGACTCCATGCCTGTATGAAAAATAATGATAATACTAGCAGGCTATTTGCCTATCCATATATAAAATTCATACTAACATCATCATCCTCATTAATTGGGTACTCATGTATTGAGGATATAATTTTACCATCTAAGTTCATAGATAAACATGTAATATACATGGTACTCATGTACTAATCATGTAATTTCTCAATTTAAGCATATAATATAATTCTAGAACATGCTTTTCAGATAATGATCATATAATTCTACACATAAGATCATCATATCATTCTAATTAAATCAATAGACATCTTAAATAATCAAGGCCTACCAATTTATGATCATTCTACTTGATGAATAATTTTAATTCAATAATTATCATATTATTAAATAAGATTATGTTTAGAATATAGATCTTGCAATTTAGAAAAATGCATTCTTAAAGTTCCACCTACCTTGAATGCCATAATTCTCAATACTTAGAATGATCAATGATCTCAATCAGCATATCAATCTATGTATTTGTCAATTCATATTTACATATAATGTCATTTTCTATCTCTTAATCATTATAATTTTGGATGATCTTGCATTTGTCTTTCTTTGATCACATTTATTCTTTTTCAGGATTCGTTTGATCATCTTATTCTGACCATTGATTGACAATTAATGGTTTAGATTTCTTTGTATTTCTTAATTTTGACTAATCTGTATTTGATAGATAATTCTTCTTATTTTATAATAGTTTATTTGTAAACTTGACTGTTGGATTACTTCTGATATGCTAAATTTAGGTTTTGAACCACTCCTTAATCATAATTCTTCATATACATCTTGTTTGGTCTTTGATTATCTTTAAAGAGGATGATTTTGATGTATATGGATTCTTTACTTTTGTTACCTTTGATTTATGGTTGTTGATCAATGATTTAGTTCTTTTAATTTCTAGTTTCCATTGATTTCAATTTGATCTATAATCTATTTTATTTGTCAAAGTTTGATATATTAATCTTATATTTTGATCTACCTTTGGCTACCCTTGATCATCATGATCTTACATTTGATCTTCCTTGATTGTAGTCATCTTACTTAAAGGTTTGTTTGATTATTAGATTGTATGCTTTGATTGTCAATGTATGATCTAGATCATTTGATACATCTTAATTTTGGCTACTTTGTATTTTATAGTCTAAATACTATTCCTAAGTTAAATGATGCACAACCAATCTTAGTATGTTGCTAATTAAGCAATGTCTTGACTACCTTTCCTTAGTGCATAGGTCGTAGCTTCTTAGACCTAAATCTAAACACTCCTTATTTCCAGATTTGACTATTGCTTACCAATTGGATTTTGATTTAAGGCAGTTAATACAATCCTCGTGTTAGGAGGCATTTAGACCTTAACTAATGTCAATAGAAGATATGAAAAAATCGCTTGAATTTTAAGACAACTGCTATAACCACAATGCTCATAAGCCACTAGAGTGAGATATAGATTGCATCCTTCTAAAATAGTCCTATGAGCTCGATACCCTAAGTCACTTTCTACTTAATTTTAAATTAATGTTCAAGGATTAGGATTACCACATATAAGCATATAGATTGATTCTTAAGTGGGACAAGAATATGGTAATGAAATTTAGTCCTTATCTTATAAGGGTTCCTGTGGGGCCCTTACTAACATTAATTCCATTCCACCATAAAGCTGAAAATATACAATGCAAATTTACTTATATATCGATTAAATCTTAGGCTTCTGACTATTTTCTATGTTACTTCCTAATTATTTCAAACTATGTTAAATCTAATGGTTGATTAAGTCTAATTGTCCAATCTATAACTAAGTCAGATATATTTATACTTAGATGTGACACTTTCAATGATCTTATTACATATCTAAAGTTTATATGTTGATCTAATGGTCAGATCTCATCTTGATCTTAGATCTAAGTTGTAATTTTGATTAATGGTTTGGATCATATTTTATCACTTGTATGAAAGATCTGACCATTTAATTAATCTTATCTCTTCGCTGTGTAACTTATTCAATTATTTCAAATAATCTAATCATCTTGATCTAGCTAATTAAGACATTTTCATGGTTTTTGGATTTTGATCAATTTAAAAACTTTTCAGATCCTAAAATTTATTATTCCATTATATTTGTCTTATTAAGACGAATCCAATGGATGTTTCATATCTAAATTTGGTATTGTAGTGAGTTTTGAATTGAATTTCTAAGTTTCTAACACTTTTAATAGTCCAAATTTGATTCTGGATCAAAAATGCATTAAGACAATTTCACCGGGATGCAATGGGTTGGAATGCTCGTTCTAGAACGCATAGGGGGTGTGCTTCCATCATTGGGATGCTACTGCGTTACAGTGGTTCTTTGACCGCTTTGCACATGTGCGCGCGAGTGGGGATGCGCCTGTAGGTTGTGTCTCTGACGTGCATTCTCAGAGTGCACCTTGGTCGTTGAACTCTAGAGATCAATGAGATAGTCTAATTTGGACCGTTTGATCACCCATTTAAAGATCAATGCTTAGGATGGATGGAAATTTTACTGTCTTTGCTAATCAAAGGGTTTTGGGTCCCATGTACAATTTTATCTAAAGGCTTAGATCTTCCATTTGAGTTGTCTTTGGTGTGGGTCTCAACCTGTGCCACCAGATTTTTCTTTTTAACATATCACCAGCCGAGGAGTCCCAATTAGAGAGGGAAGTTAGAAAAAGCAAGATAGGAAGGAGGAAACCTACTTGGAGTGCCCAGAGGAGAAAGAAGGAGGTGAAGGGGAACCCAATGGCCGTCTGAGCGCTCCAGCTTATCGGATTGGCCCCAGGGGAAGAAACCCTAGCAAGAGAGGTGCTGCTGGAGAGGGAAATGAATGGGCAGGATGGGGGAGAAGGCAATGAAAGGGGTTGCCGGTGACTTGAGCTATTGGAAGGAGAGGAAAGGGGAAATATGGCCTGCAATGGGGCTGTCGGTGTCGAAGGGGAAAGTGAAAAGGAGGAATGGATGGTGGGAAATGAGGAAAACGTATCGAATTGAACATAGGGTTTGTGCTTATCGAGTTCGAGGATGGCACATCTATTGGGCACCGTATTTAGTTTGTATTAGTTTTATATTGGGTGCATTAGTGGACGCACTAATAGGTAAGAGAAAGTGGAGAGAAAAAGGAAAAGAAAGTAAAGGAGGGAGAGAAAGGGAAAGAGGGCAAAGTTTTCTTGAAAATTTTCATTGGAATTTTAGCGTATTTATAGGGTAAATTTTGAATATTTTTATTAATTTATCTTTTTATTCCAATAAAATTATTTTAATGAAAGCAAAATTTTCACTATCACCACTTTTATCTTTGTGCTAACTGACGCATATCTTACCTAACTTTTGTGGACCCACATAAAAGTAAAATTATCATTTTATCCTTTTAAAAAAATTAATTAAATTATAAAAATTCAAAAAAT
This sequence comes from Warburgia ugandensis, assembly GCA_035236585.1. Lineage (NCBI taxonomy): Eukaryota > Viridiplantae > Streptophyta > Magnoliopsida > Canellales > Canellaceae > Warburgia > Warburgia ugandensis. The sequence goes on from CP141136.1 coordinate 6,811,472, forward strand.
AAGGATTTCTCATCCAAACTACGATTTTAGTGAGCTTATAGTCACTGGACTTGATTTTTTGAGTACATTCTAAATATCTATATTTCAACTCCCGATTCCATTTATATAAAAAGTTCATTTTCTTTGAATCTCAAATTGCAATTCAGTTTCCAAAATTTTCAATTCTCACATCATTGATATTCACAGAAATTGGGGATATTACATTCTATGCCTACAAACGAAACTAAATTTAGGGTTGAATAAGGTTTAATTATAGAGCAGATGAGAAAGTTATTTAGAGGTTTTTGGAGAAGTTAGTTGTATAGATGAAGTCTCAAGTACTAGTTTGAATGATTGGCACTACCTATAAGACCAAGACCTAAACTAAAGAAGGAACCAACTTTTATTGGAAGAACATGACAATATAGAGGAAGACGAAGTCACTAGACATAGGTTCTATAATTTATCTCTTAAGCAGTGATGATGAAGAGTATGGAGGAGCCAAAAGAGAGAAACTCATTGTAGATGCAGTGGGACTATCTATCTCCTTCTCGGCTTCATCTGATACCAAGATTCAAGAAGTCTAGTAAAGATCATTTGAGAACTTCGTATGTTGGTTCTTCTTTTGTTTAAACTTTTTTGCTTTAAAAAGAAGAAGAAAACTATTATATACAAAACATTGTCCCTTTTATGTTTTTCATTTTCAGAACGTACAATCTCTCTCTCTCTCTCTCTCTCTCTCTCTCTCTCTCTCTCTCTCTCTCTCTCTCTCTCTCTCTCTTTTGGTTGAAAATTATGTTTTATCTTCAATGTTTTGTTTTAGATGTCATTTTACATATTGTTTAATTTATTGGGTTTGCTTTTATTTTTAATGATTAATAAAGTTGTTTAAGTTCTCTTGGTTCGGTAGGTTGTTGTGGTTGTGGTAAAAATGTGAAGAGGGAAGAAGATAAGCCTCAAATTGCTACTATTTGGGGCCAATCTCGCATGTTTCATTTTGTTTGAATGCCAAACTCCCAAATTATTTCAGCTACCACATTAGATAAGCCATATCCCTTACCTTTTTGCCTAACAAATAATGAAATAGAGTATTATATTGATCTCCTTTTGAAGGATTAGGGTCTACATTAATACAATTGAAGTTCTGGAGACAATGTGAGACATTGCTTATAGTTTAGAAGGTATATGTTGCCTTTTGCCCTTCTTTTTGTTTTGATACAACTCTTTAACTATTTTGATATTTTAATTCTAAGAAAATTAGTAATACTACTCTATTTAAGTTAGGTGCATGGTTACCAAAAACTTCAAATAATTGTTTTTTTTTTTTTTTAAAGACCCAACTTTTTTATCTAACAATTTTCCTCTAATAATTTAGAAGTTCTTAGAAACTCCCTCTTTGTGCATATTCAACAAATTAAATATGAATAATCAAATTAAACCCAAAATTGAAGAATAAATGAACAAAAATTTCAATTATTATTTGGTGATCTTGTAAACTTTGTCAATTCATCATCATCAAGACCTTATCCCAATTAGGGGTCGGCCACATGAATCTTATTCCTCCATTCCACTCTATTAAATACCATGGTTTCATTTAGTCCTAAAGTTTTTAAATCTTTCCTCACCACTTCTATCCACGTTCTTTTGGGCCTTCCTCTTGCCCTTTTAGAACCTTCAACTTGTATTGCCTCACTCCTTCTAACTGGTGCCGTTGGTGGCCTCCTTTGAACATGTCCAAACCATCTAAGTCTAATCTCCCTCATCTTGTTACCTATTGGTGCTATCCCTAAATTTCCTCTAAAATTTTCATTTCTAATTCTATCCTTTCTTGTCTTACCACTCATCCATCTCAATATCCTCATTTCTGCGACACTCAACATATGAGTATGATGTTCCTTAACTGCCCAACACTATGATCCATAGAGCATGGCCGGCCTAATAGCTATCCTATAGAATTTTCCCTTTAGTTTGAGTGGCACCTGCCGATCACATAAAACACCCAATGCACATCTCCATTTGTTCCAACCCGCTTGAATTCTTTGGGTAACCTCCCTCTCAATCTCTCCACTCTCATGGATCAATGATCCTAAGTATTGGAAGTGGTCTCTCATGGGGATCTCTTGGTTATCAATCTTAACTGGTGCTTCACTCCTACTCTCCTTACTAAAATTACATTCTATATATTCTATCTTAGTTCGGCTAATTTTAAATCCTTCCGATTCTAATGCTTCTCTCCATAACTCTAGCTTTATGTTTACACCCTCCCTTGTCTCATCAAGTAGGACTATATCGTCTACAAATAGCATGCACCAGGGAATCTCCTCATGCAGATGTTTTGTTAACTCATCCATAACTCATGTGAAAAGGTATGGACTCAATGCCGATCCTTGGTGCAATCCGACAGTGATAGGAAAATTACCAGTCATGCCACTAGTGGTCTTAACATTTGTTACTGCTCCCTCATACATATCTTTAATTATGTCTATATACCCCTGAGAAACCCCTTTAACACCCGACACCCTCCATATTAACTCTCTAGGGACTCTATCATAAGCTTTCTCTAAGTCAATAAAGACCATGTGTAGGTCTTTTCTCCTCTCCCTATATTTCTTTACTAATTGTCTTAGTAAGAAAATAGCTTCCATGGTAGACCTCCCAGGCATGAAACCAAACTGATTCTCCGATACACTTGTTTCATGTCGTAGCCTCTTCTCAATCACTCTTTCAAAAAGTTTCATGGTGTGGCTCATAAGTTTGATCCCTCGATAATTAGTGCAGCTCTGAATGTCTCCTTTATTCTTATAGATTGGTACAATAGAGCTTTTCCTCCACTCATCAGGAATTTTCTTTAATTTTATAATCTTGTTAAACAACTTGGTCAACCAAACTACCCCATTATCTCTCATATGCTTCCAAACCTCTATTGGTATACCATCAGGCCCCATGGCCTTTCCTGATTTCATCTTTCTCAAGGCATCTTTTACTTCAAGCATTCTAATCCTACGTTCATATCTATAATAGCCAGTGTTATTTAGGTTTATAGTATTTTCAATCCCTATATTCTCAGGGCCATTGTCATTTAACAATTTTTGAAAGTATATTTCCCACCTTTGTTTGATCTCATCATCTTTGACTAATACCCTTTGATCATCGCTTCTAATGCACCTAACATGGTCTAAGTCCTTACCCTTCTGTTCTCTTACTTTTGCAAGTTTAAACACATTTTTCTCACCTTCTTTTGTTCCTAGTCTATTATAGAGCTCATCATATGCTTTAAGTTTTGCCTCACTTACTATTCTCTTAGCAACGTTTTTAGCATTCTTATATTGTTCATAGTTTTTATTATTTCTAATCTTCTACCATGCTTTAAAATGCATTCGTTTTTCTTTAATAGCTTTTTGCACTGTTTCATTCCACCACCATGTTTCCTTTGTTAATAGCTTTTTACTTTTAGATACTCCTAAGACATCTTTTGCCACTTTCTTAATGGACTCAGCCATATTTGTCCACAAGGTATTTACTTCTGTTTCATAGTTCCAATTTCCTTCTACTATCAACTTATTTTTGAATGAGGTTATTTTCTCTCCTTTTAAGTTCCACCACTTAGTTTTTGGATGTGTATTAAGTTCAGTTCTTTTACTCCATCTTTTAATATGAATATCCATAACCATTAACCTATGTTGTGAGGTTAAACTCTCACCGGGTATCACCTTACAATCCTTACATATAGATCGTTCATTATTCCTAAGTAGAAAAAAGTCTATTTGGCTTTTATGAAGTCCACTTTTAAAGGTTATTAAGTATTCATCCCTCTTCTTAAAGAGTGTATTTGCAATGGATATGTTATATGACAAAGCAAAATCGAGGATATTCTCCCCCATCTCGTTTTGTTCACTTATACCATACCCTCCGTGTATTCTATTATATCCTTCCTTATCTTTTCCTACATGGCCATTTAAGTCTGCTCCTATAAATATCCCCTCAGTGTTGGGAATTTCTTGCATGACTCCCTCCATATCTTCCCAAAACTGTCTCTTAATTATATCTTCTAACCCTACTTGTGGTGTATATGCACTTATAATATTTATAATCTGCTCTCTTAGAATCATTTTTATTATTATAATTCTATCACTGATTCTTTTAACATCCAAAAATTTATCCTTTAATTCCTTATCCACTATTATTCCTACGCCATTTCTATTATTTTCCTTTCCTACGTACCATAATTTATACCCATCTATTTCTCTAGCTTTAGCCCCTTTCCACTTGGTTTCTTGGATACAAGCGATGTCGACTCTCCTACGTTTCATCGTGTCTACTAACTCCAAACTCTTACCTGTCAGTGTCCCTATATTCCATGTAGCGATGTGAATCTTATATTTTGGAGATACCCTATTTACTATCACCTTTCTTGACCTCCATGGTATGAACCCATGTCCACTTTTCACTGCACCTGGGTTCTGATGCAGCGCGTCGCTATATCGGATCCCGGGTGTAGTGAAAAATGGGCAAGGGCTGCTAATTACAAGATTAAATTCACATCCTTATATTTTGGTATTCCTGACTTTTTCAATTGTTTCTCAAAATTTTTGATTCCTTACCTTGCTAACTTGCTTCTAAATCTGAAATTGATAGCTGTGGTTAGGTGTTGGCATCCATGTCATATGTCTAAAACTAACTTGCTTTTACTTTGTACCATATTGGACAAGATTTATGGTTGCAAGCTTGTTTTTATCTTTCTAATAATATCATGTGCTTTGAGAACATCATAATTGGATTAGTAGGGACAATATCTAAAACTGATAAATGTTCCTTTTTCTTTGATATTTGCATATTTAGTGTTCTTTTAGTCTTTTCTTGTGTTTAGAAGAATGCCCGAGTCTTGCATGCCACTTTGCCATGTGGGCTCTACCTTTGGTTGATCAGAAGTGTCATCTGGTTTCTCTTATTGTGGATGACTATCAGCCCTAAAACTGAAGAGCATATTTTTTTTCACACGAATATGAATGGTCATAATCGTTGTTTAGAGAATGGTCGAACATGAATGAGTTGAAAGCACATTTTTTGGATGTTAATAATCCAAATTCTTTGATGCTTATTATATAAGATATCGAGAGCTAGAGAAATCAGATGAGCATGCTACATGTGGGACTCAAGCATGTTTATCTTTTAGCCCTTGAAAATTCTCTAAGCATCATTACTAGCAAATTAGAAATGGGTGTGAATTTTGGAAGATAACTTGTAAATGAAAGCAAAACTTGTCTTAGACTATGTTATCCAGATTCTCGTCTAGTCACTGCTGTTCCTATCTTTTTCCATAATTAAATCACCAGCTTGTTTGGAGAGAACCATGCTTGCCTATAGCCTCATTTGTTTGGCTAGATGTACAATTTCATACTTCTAGAAATGAAAATGTTAAAAACATGGTAGGCGTCTAGGTTACTTATGCCATCCTTAAAAGGAGTGGCATCAATAGTTATTCATGCCAAAAGATCGAGAATGTATACATGCAAAATGGGCAAATAAAAGATAACATAGAGATGACAGCTTCAAGGGCACATACATAGGTAGTGGGAGCACATGAAACATTGCTAAGCAAATCTTTTCATTTTGTTTTTATGTTCTCATGCAGCATGTTCTATCCACCATTTTTTCAAGTTTAAACCTCAGTAAAAGGGCAGCCCCAGTACACAAAGCTCCGCCTATGCGTGGTCTGGGGAAGGAGCGGACCACAAGGGCCTATAGTACGGAGCCTTACCTTGTATTTTTACAAGAGGATATTTCCACTCCTTGAACCCATGACCAAAAGGTCACACGATGACAACTTTTACTATTGTGCCAAGACTCCCCTTCTAAATTTAAACCCGAGAAATCTGGCATGTTTTCAGAAGCAAACACGGATATACCAAACTAAATGTGAATTTCATGAATAAATCGTCAACTTTTAAAGGAACATAGAATTCGCTGCAAATCATTCACGTTTTCAAAAGCTTCCTGATTGTTCAAACGCTTGCTGCCTCCATTTCTTATGGAGTCTGAACTTTGAACTTTATATGAAAAGGTCATTCATCTATGTTAATTAATTTGTGAACGTATTCAATTTTTTTAGAAAGAAATAAAGAAAAAAAGGCAATAAAAGTGCAAAAGTTACTTCTTATTTGGCCGATTTGCGTCATCTCAACGATCAACATAGTTGTGATCCAGGTGGCCCAATCAGATGAGAAGTCCGAATCAGAGAATGGTGCTAACAATCTCTCTCTCTCTCTCTCTCTCTCTCTCTCTCTCTCTCTCTCTCTCTATATATATATATATATATATATAAACAATTCTCTCTCTATATATATATATTAAAGGAGGGCTACTTAGCTCATGGACTTAACTTAAGAGACTTAGGTCCATCAATTTACCGAGGAAGATCTATAATCTAGAAGGCCTGAAATTTAGAAATGTCCTCGTAAATATCTAAGTTCTAGAATGTAATAGTCTTGGGATATTTTGTAGGAATGGTTCAGAGGATAATCTGGACTATACACTTGTAATGACCATAACCCTCCATTGGAGATATGAAAAGGAGGTGAACTCCTACAAATAGAAGAACTCCTTCATTTGTAGGACATCTCGTAAAGAAGCATCAGAGTGTAAGTTAGTGATAGTAATATAAATAGTGTTCTTTTCTAGTTTCTTACTCTCTTTGCGTATTTTCTTGCAAGCTTCTGCAATTCAGGCTAAACTTAGCCATAGTGTCTCTAGTGCATTTCAAGAGTAAGTGCTACACGGGAGTTTGAAAGTCTGAGCCCCGTGACACTAAACCTTTAAAAAAAAGGGTCGTTCATCCACATTACTTTAGTGCTAAGTTGGATTTAGCATTAAGATTAAAAAGAGGGAAAATTTATTTAATCATTCCGCCGTCGTTGTAGATGTGATTCCAAGGGAGGGACCTACAACGTTGACAGTCCAAGTAACAGGTTGGACTATCGACATCACATACAACTAAATTGCACTGTAAAAGGGAGCTGATGAAAGACCATTCCTACAGAGCCACCAAAAGAAAAAGGCATCAATAATCTAGATAATTAAATGGCAGGTGGACATGCAAATGACAAAAAGAGTCATTTAAATAATATGAATAGAAAAAGAAATTAAAAAAAAAACAATCTATAACTTGTTTAATCCATCGGGGCCCTTTAATGCCGAAAGAGAATGCTAATTAAGGTCATTCATCTTGAAATTAGGGAAGAACATCTCAAGAAACGAGAGAGTGGCCTAAGAAAACATTAGTTTGACTCCATGATCCATTTCTCTGGTTCTGATTCACTCCTTTACGGCAAAGCCAATATGTAGGAAGAAAAGCAGTCCAAAGAAACAAACACAGACAAAGCAAAAGACCTCACTTTGGCTTTCTTATTAACCTCTACTGAAAGCAAACATCGGATAGAAACAAAAGAATTCAGTGTATACTTATAATATTGGATGGCTGTGAAGGTGACTCACATTAAGAATATGGTAATTGTGGTTCATGCATCTACGACCTAATATTCTTGCCCAAAGGAGCTGTTTGCGATAAGAATAGCTATCCTTGAATTGGATTATCATGGAGATAACCTTCAACTATAACATAAAAAAATAAAAAAATATGGGATGTACTAATTTCAATTGTTTGATACAGGTGTAAGGAGTAGGTGATGCTTGATTGGCTGAAAAAAATAAAAAATAGAAAAAGTTAGAGGAAATAACAGTTAAAAACTTTTTCTTAGCCAATCAAACATCACCTGCAACTGCTTGCTAAAATTACCGCTTCTCTCTCTCTCTCTCTCTCTCTCTCTCTCTCTCTCTCTCTCTCTCTCTCTCTCTCTCTCCATGTATCTGTGTGTGATTTTTAACTCTATTATATACATGTGAAGTGAGTAGCTTTAGAAATGGGGCTTGCAAGGCAGTGCCTTTGAGATGAAAGCCAGAATTTCTAAAATTATATTTGAGATCTAATCATGAAAATTTTATTTTCTAGGCCCTGTTTGGATACACTATGCTTGGAAAATAGATAGCTCTACGGATAAATTACCATTCACAAGAGTTATTTTATTTTTAGGTACAGGGGAGGAATTTCAAAAGCAAATCACTCACACACTCTCCTAAATATAATTCTAAGTAATTTGAACCTGGGATAGAGTGTATTCTAGGATTGTTTGGGACTACTTGCACTAGACATTGTTGGCTATTCACAAGAGTTTGGTAAGATGAAATTAGGATCATATTAAATATCTATGACTCAGCAGAATCTAGTCTTGATGGAAATTAAAATACATCTTCAAGACTTGAAAGTCTTAAAGATCCCCAACTAATCAAATTCTTTCAAATAGTATAGTATAGTACCTTTATGAAAGAAATTAAGTCTTAAAGATCCCTAATTAATCAAATTCTTTCAAATAATATAGTATCTTTATGAAAGAAATTAATGGGCCCAAGATCACTAATAGGAGAATCCCACCAAAGGAGCCTTGACTATTGACTTTTCACAACAACAACCCCACCCATTATTATGTGATAATAATATGAAGAAGATTAGACCCTTCACCAGATTAGGATACCAATGAAAGTGAAAGAAAGTAATGTCCAAGATACACCATCAAGTCTATCTTCCTTTCTAAGATCTCTCCATGATTTTATCAAAACATTGAGAAACACAGTTCAACAATGTAGGGGGTCTTAATACTGCATCCTCCATATAATACAGACTCATCACTAGACATACTCTTACATTGACTCTTTTAGAGAGAGAGAGAGGTAAAAGGGCAGGTCCGGTGCACGAAGCTTCTGCCTATGTGGGGTCCGAGAAAGGGGTGAACCACAAGGGTCTATAGAGAGAGAGATAATTAATTAAAATGTAAGACAAATTTTGTGTTAGGTAATGGAGATCTTGAATGGCTGTCACGTGAGAGACCAATGTGAATGTGGTAAACTATTTTTATGCAGGATGATGATCTGGTTTGAGATTCTCTGTCTGTTTTTGTTATGGGGTCGATTGGGCCCCACTCAAGATCTAATGGTGATTTGGTGATCCGTACATGATTTTCTAGTAGGTTACAATGAGATATAGAAAAAATATGACATGAATATGTTGATGGTCAGTGATTGTAGTTGACTAGTTGAATGAGGGTACAGGCACACCTAAACGATATATTTAATTATATATATATCTTGGAATTTTTTATACCAAATTAATAGTTAAATTAGCAACAAAAGATTTTAATAAAAATGAAGGAAATAAGCCTTGCTTCTGCTCTTGTAAGCCCGTGCAGGTCTACATATAACATCCCAGTCGTATGAGGAAATGTCACGCACGTATCTAGATTTTGATAATTACACTCCCCACATGCCCGTCATCATCGTAGCTCGCAAATCAAAATATAAACACTGATAATGTATTCAATTCCTCTCCTCTTGGATGATTCCTGATCGTTGGATAAGGGAGTCCGTGCTATGGAATCTCCCTCGAGAGCCCACTGGACAAGATGAACGGCTATTAGCAAATCAGTTTGATCATTGCACCTTGTACTTGCCTTAAGAACGGCTATCTATAGCAAAATAAAAGGCAAAACCAGAAGAGTTTATAAAACACAGCCTTACCTTATATTTTTACGAGGCTAGTTTCATATCTTGACTCTTGACCTCAAAATCACATGACAACAAAATCAAGCGCTACACAGAGTTAACTTTCCACGGTACTATTTTAATCCCCGACTGGATCTGTACCTTAAATCGTTCTACAAATGAGATGGGCTTGGAGGGACGTGATTATTTGTTGGAAGAGGGCTGTTTCTATCAATTTGGAGACCAGAATATCTCGCGTCAATTGGAAATCTACGCTTTCAACGGTTTCCTTACCCATTTAGATCTTATTTACCCATTTAGTCTTTTCCACGTGTACGATCGAGATTGAGAAACTATCCAAAATGGTGTACCGCCGGATGAATCTTGTCTTCTAGTCGTGCACGCAGGGCTATAACTTGAGGGTTAAGGTCTGACAATGGCTACTTTAGGCATGACAAGTGGCAAACTCGGGAGCATGGGGACCTGGGAAGCTAGATAATGACGCATGGCGGCTCTCTTGTCTTCCTCTTCTCACGATCACGTCCTACAACAGCTTTTTGGTGGTCCCGCTCTCTCCTCCTAGCCTCACGTGCTGTCTTTTCTATTACTCTCCAACTGCAACTAGAGCACCCAGCATTGCCAAACAATAATAAAATTAATTAAATATTTCCACATTATTAAAGAAAAAGTAAATAAAGAGATAATATAAAGCCTGAGTTTGCCATTCACGTGCCCCTCGCTAAAATCACTAATTTAGCAAAAAAAATATTAATTCCTTATAATTATTTATACAAATTATGGAAAATATAATCGTATTTCAAGTGCATGCACTGCTTTGCTTTGCAAGTACAGCCATGGGCGTGGTATTTTCAGAGAAAGGCCAAAAGATAATTTATAATTGAGAAGAAGAACATACAATAGTGGTTAGCTTTTATGGGAATTTGATGAATTGTGGGTCCCACCATTTTATGAGCCACAGGTCACCGGCTAGAGAGACCCAATGGAACAAGGATTTGGGGAGCTTTTTTGTCATTGTCAAGATGAATAGGTAAAAGGGACAGTGCCAGTGCACAAAGCTCCTTTCTATGGGGGTCCAGGGAAGAGGCAGACCACGAGGGCCTAAAATACATAGTCTTATCTTGCATTTTGCAAGAGGATGTTTTCATTGCGCTAAGGCTCCCCTTCTTTGTCAAGATGAATAGGTGTGTTATTTTAAAGATGTTGTTTGGCAAAAGGATTAACAAATTATGGACAAATTACCATGTTAATAGCGATCTTAACCTCTGCTATGTGCAGCCTTATAACTTTTTTATTTAAGATCAATAGCACAAGGTTTATGGGCTTTGATTATATGTGTTTTTTTGAGCAATTCAATCTATTTCTTAAGGTTGAGAATAGCAGCATACAAGCTAAGAACATTTGGTGGAGCCAGTAGTAGATATTTGGACATCTCTCTTGAAATATACTTAGTCATAGGTTTGAGTTTCTTTTTTCCTTTTACATATACGGAGATAAAATTTAGGAGAATATGTTAGTGATAAGTTTTTCTAATTCTTTGCTTGTTCCAAAAAATATGTCCAATAATCTTGAGTTTTGGTTTGATGGATCAGAGGCTAGAATCATCCAATGAAGGTGAAACAATCTATTTATATGTTTTAAGGAATTTATTTGTTTTTTGTTTTTTTTTATATAAAGGCAATGACGGTGAAACAATTGCATTAGAGCCTTCTAGTGAAGTGACGCAAAGAGGATTAACTAGGTTATGAGGCTGTGTATGGGCGTGTGTCTAAGTTTAACAAGAAGAAAGGGCGAAACAATTGAACAAAGATAACATGTCAGACACCTATCACATTCAAGGCGTGGAAATAGCCTCTTGCAAAACAAAGACAACATATTAGACACCTATCACATTCAAGACATGAAAATAGTCTCTTGCAAAAATACAATATAAGACTGTGTACTATAAACTTTTGAAGTCCGTCGCTTTTTTGGACACTACATAGGTAGGAGCTTCGTGCAGTGGGGCTGACCTTTAGCAGTTAATATTTGAGACCTAATAAAAACATAAAGTAAGTTTAGAGCTTCGGCTGAAGGATGTCCCCAAACTCTGATGTCAAATCCTAACTCGCTTTGTTAAAACACCTTTTTCAACTGGCTGGTGATAGACTTTTGAGAATCCCAACAGTCTTTACAGCTAACTAGAAAGTGCAAAGAATGAGGAAAACAAAAGGTAGTGGAGAAAACTAAAACACCCGGGTTGCAAGTATTAGCAGCTGACTGTGAATTAAACAGGACAGTCTCGGTCCACGAAGTTATTGCCTAAGCAGGGTAGGGAAAAGGGGTGGGCTACAAAGGTCTAAAGTACACATCTTTATTTTACATTTTGCAAGAGGTTGTTTTTACGCCTTGAACCTGTAACCTCGAGGTCATATGACGATAACTTTTATTGGAGCTGACTGTAAAGGAAAATAGAGTTAATCGGCAAGTTAGCAGTTGATCTGAGCAAGGAGCAATGGGCAGGATGAAAATGTTCCAAGTTGGCGTCATTTGTGGGCTGCTCTGCTTTGCTTTTCATGGGGCTTGTCTCTTGCTCCTGCCATGGACAAAAATTTTCACTCGAAAAGCTGTCCGACACCATCCACTCTTCCCCGCCTTTAGTTAATAAGCAATAAACAGAAAATTGAAACCCCTCTTCTTCCATTTTGAAACCCCTCTTCTTCCATTGTCAGTCTACCCCCTCTTTAACATATTCCTCACTCACTTCCATGTGCATAACTCTACTCCCTCCTCGTGCCTACTCTCTCTCTCTCTCTCTCTCTCTCTCTCTCTCTCTCTCTCTCTCTCTCTCTCTCTCTCTCTCTCTATATATATATATATATATATATATATATATATATATATATATATGGTTCGAGACATAAGAATAGCCTCTTGCAAAAAACAAGGTAAAGCTGTGTGCTATTAACTCTTGTGGTCCACTCCTTCCCTAAATCCTGCATAAAAAAGAGCTCATCTAATATGATGATTTGATAGCGAAATTGGGGATATTTTTGGGACACAACTAGTCTAGGGGAGGTGTACGAAGTGATAGATTTGGAAGAAATTGTATGTATATATGGCAAAGATTTAGGTGGGACTAACAACTTGGGTGGTTGGGAAACAAAGAATATAGGAGTCCATGTAAGAATCCATAACACAAAATAAGCTACATCTATACGCAGCACTGGCCATTTACATGTATATATACACTCTTACATCAACTATCAACTAACATGTGCAAAAGCATTTCTACATGCATGTATTCATTTAGATTGTGACAATTACTTACACTGGGGTGTGACTAATACATGGAATTAGAATGGGGTAATTTCTGGTATTTTTTACATGTATTATTAATGTTTTTCTTTTTTCTATTTTTCGCTCTTCCCCTTTCTTTTGAATGTTGTAAGAAAGGGAGCCTTGGCAAAACAGTAAAGTTGTGTCGCGTGACTCTGAGAAAGTCATGGTTTTAAGGTGTGTAAATAGCCTTTTGCAAAAATACAAGGTAATGATGTGTACTATAGACCCTAGTGGTCTACCCCTTCCCCATCACGGGAGCTTCATGTGCCAAGCTGCCCTTTTTTTCTTCTTTTGAACGTTGTAATCTTCATCGTCCATCAATTTGTAACCAAAGAAAGGTGGCTAAGATCATTCAGTGTGCTCAAAGCAGTTCATGGCCTACTATAGTGGGGCTCTCCTCCTTATTTTGCAATTATTTTTATTTTATTTTTTAAATTAGGGGATGAAAAGCAGGGAACTTCCAAACTAAGACATCATGTGAGGAGGTAGCTCGTGTGCTCACCAAAGAAAGAGGGAGAGGGGGAAGAAGAAGAAGGGATAAGCTTAGTCTATATATATAATATAGAGACAAAGTCGCTCACCCCATCATCTCTTGCTTTGGTTAAAAAACTGACTTCCACCCCATCTCCTTCTTCCATAAACAAATCCAAAAACAAGCCTCTAAAATTCCATTTCTCTGCACCAACATCATGGCTTAGCTGTTCTTGGATCCGGAGTTTGAGGGTCTTGCAACTCTGCCGCCTCTATTTTTTAGCCAAAACCAGAACATGATCTTATCTCCTCTCCCCTTCTTCAATTCTCTCAAAGCCTCCTCCGCTTAGAGTAGTAGGATAAGAAGAAACAGACCAGTAATGCCTTTCAATCCATGGACTTTCTTCTTCTTCTTATCCCTTTCAGTTTCTCCGCTTTTCGCCGCTTTTGCCGCAGATGAACAAGGCGAAGCTCTGTTATCGTGGAAACGGAGTTTGAACGGATCGGTCGATGCTTTGAGCGATTGGAATGGGAACGATGAGAATCCTTGTCTCTGGTTTGGCGTCACCTGCAATGCCAACCACCAGGTGATTGAGCTGACGCTGAGGTACGTGAATCTGTTCGGAAATGTTCCCTCCAATTTAACTGCATTGAAGGCATTAAACAAGCTGGTGCTCTCTGGAACAAATCTTACTGGATCGATCCCGATGGGATTAGTCGGGAATCGCGAACTAGTTCATCTTGATTTAAGCGGAAATGCTCTTACTGGAGAGATTCCAGCCGAGCTTTGTAGATTAAGCAAGCTTGAAGAACTCTATCTCAACTCAAATCAGCTAGAAGGAGCGCTTCCGGTCGAAATTGGCAATCTCTCGAGTTTGAAGTGGTTGATTTTGTACGACAATCAACTCAGCGGTTCAATTCCTTCCACGATCGGAAATCTGAATAACCTTGAAGTGATTAGATCGGGTGGAAACAAGAATCTCGAAGGTCCATTGCCGATGGAGATTGGAAATTGCAGTAATTTAGTCATGTTAGGTCTTGCTGAAACAAGCATTTCAGGTTTTCTTCCTCCTACGCTTGGAAAGCTAAAAAAGCTGCAGACACTCGCCATCTACACGGCTCTGCTTTCTGGTCAAATTCCACAAGAACTCGGTGAATGCACCGAGTTACAGAGCATATATCTTTATGAAAACTCGTTATCCGGTTCCATTCCTGTTCAGTTAGGAAATCTTCGCAAGCTTCAGAATATGTTACTCTGGCAAAACAATCTTGTCGGTGTGATTCCTCCGCAGCTCGGAAACTGCAATGAGTTGATGGTGATTGATTTGTCGATGAACTCTATCACCGGAAGCATTCCTCAAGCGCTGGGAAATCTGAGCTCGTTACAGGAACTTCAGTTGAGTGTGAATCAACTGTCTGGAAGAATTCCAACGGAGGTCGCCAATTGTCAGAGTTTAACTCATTTGGAGCTCGACAACAACCAGATCTCCGGCGCTATTCCGGCAGAACTCGGGCGGCTGGGAAATCTAACGCTGCTCTATCTGTGGGAAAACAAGCTCGAAGGGAACATACCAGCCGAAATCGGACAATGCACGAATCTGGAGGCCGTGGATCTGTCTCAAAACGGTTTGATCGGTCCGATTCCTAAAGGAATCTTTGGGCTGAAAAGTCTCAACAAACTGCTGCTGCTTGCGAACAATCTCTCGGGTGAGATTCCGCCGGAGATCGGGAATTGTACGGCTCTGGTTCGGTTTAGAGCTAATGAAAACAAGATTGCCGGGAAGATACCAGCACAGATGGGGAATCTTAAGAATTTGAACTTCTTGGACCTTGGATCAAACAGGTTGAGTGGAATCATCCCACAAGAGATCTCAAACTGCCGGAATCTGACCTTCCTTGATCTGCACTCCAATGCGATTTCCGGAAGCCTTCCAGTGAAATTCGGCAATCTTGCTTCTCTCCAGTTCGTCGATATTTCAGGTAATCTGGTAGAAGGGAATTTGAATGCAAATCTTGGATCGTTGACTTCGTTGACTAAACTCGTCCTCGGAAATAATCGTCTATCCGGTGTAATCCCTTCGGAATTCGGTGAGTGCACCAAGCTCCAGCTATTAGACCTGAGCAGAAATGGATTTTCCGGCGAGATTCCGGCATCACTAGGAAAGATTCCGTCGCTTGAGATCGCATTAGACCTCAGCTGGAACAATCTCTCCGGCCGTATTCCGGCAGAGTTTTCCTCCATGGACAAGCTTGGAGTTCTCGATTTATCGCACAACCACCTCTCCGGAAGCCTCCAACCTCTCTCCGGCCTCCAAAATCTCGTCACGCTCAATATCTCATCCAACGATTTCTCGGGGCGCGTACCCAACACTCCCTTCTTCTCTAAACTTCCCCTCAGCAACCTCGCAGGAAATCCCTCCTTGTGTCTCTCCGGCGCCGGTAAATGCGCCGCCGAAGGAAGCACTGCCACGCGGCGGTCCGCAAGGGCAGCACGTGTGGCTATGTTCGTGCTACTGTGCGCGGCGAGTGCACTACTCGCGGTGGCACTATACTTGTTCCTCCGCGGCAGGCGGCGCGGCCTAGATGGAGCCCACGGAGACGTGGACGACGATGACGTGGAGTTGGGCTCACCTTGGGAGGTCACCTTATACCAGAAGCTCGATCTGTGCATATCTGACGTGGCACGCAGCCTGACGGCCGGCAACATGATCGGAAAGGGGTGGTCGGGAGTTGTCTACAAGGCGGACATTCCATCGGGAATGACAATCGCCGTTAAGAGATTCCGGTCATCGGAGACATTTACTGCGTCGTCATTCTCATCGGAGATATCGACACTGGCCAGAATCCGGCACCGAAATATAGTGCGTCTTCTTGGGTGGGCAGCGAATCGCAAGACGCGCCTGCTATTCTACGACTACCTTCCAAACGGGAGTCTTGGCGCGTTGCTGCACGAGGGGGGCTGCGCAGGGTCGTTGGAATGGGAGACGCGGTTCAAGATAGCGCTGGGCGTCGCGGAGGGTCTTTCTTACCTTCACCATGACTGCGTGCCTGCTATCCTGCACCGTGACGTGAAGGCTAACAACATCCTGCTTGGGGAACGGTACGAGGCTTGCTTGGCGGACTTTGGGCTCGCCAGGCTCGTCCGCAACGAGGACTGTTCGGGAAACGACGGGTCGGTTACGGGTAATCCAAGGTTCGCCGGGTCGTATGGCTACATGGCACCGGGTGCGTACCGGACACACTCGAGACTCAAAAATTACTCGTTTTGTTTGCTTGCGCGTTTTAATTTTCAGTCACAAACTCGGCATTCGCTTTAAGTAAAGGGCAAAACAGTCATTTTCCTTCAAAGTCAGGAATTGACATTCTTACCCCCCCAACTTTTGTCGAAATGGCTTAAAATAATTTGATCCTGTGATTTTTGTTTCTCTGCCACTAAATCCTGGCGGGACTTCTTTATTGTTTTTGCAGAGTACGCCTGCATGCTGAAAATCACAGAGAAGAGCGATGTCTACAGCTACGGAGTCGTCCTTCTGGAGATCATAACGGGAAAGAAACCAGTAGATCCATCCTTCCCGGAAGGCCAACACGTAGTCCAATGGGTCCGAGAACACCTAAGAAGCAAAAGCGACCCAGTTGAGATACTCGATCCGAAACTCCAAGGCCGTCCAGATTCACAAATACAAGAAATGCTGCAGGCGCTAGGCATCTCCCTCCTCTGCGCGAGCAATCGCTCCGAGGACCGGCCGACGATGAAAGACGTTGCCGCCTTACTGAGGGAAATTCGGCACGACGCGTCTGCGGGGGCGGACGCCCACAAGCCCTCTACTGGTGACGCCTTGAAGATGTCGGAGAAGTCGACGGTCACGCCTGCGCAACTGTTGCTTCAAGGGTCTCCTAATTGCTCGTTGGCTTACTCTTCCTCTTCCGCAAGTGGGCTTCCGGGAAGGAATATGCCTTAGAAGGGACGAAATGGCGGATCGTCTCGAGTGGGGTGTGGATATCAATCCTTGCGGGTATTTTGGTAATTGTAAAGATGACACCTCTGGCCACCGTGGCAAAGAAGAGAAGAGTGTATAGCGAAGCTGCAATGTCTAACTATTTGAGAGATCTATCTTGGCCATTGCCAAGGAAGGCCATTCAGAGCAGTCAGAATTTCTTAATCCGGCCTTCTAATAAATGTTATTGTAACTCTGGCATCTTAATTGATGTGAAAATATTGATGGGTATCTAGTTTTAACTAATTTCTTCATCCTTGCTTAATTGATGGCCATACTCATAAACTTGTCTACACATATCAGAATAACAATCCATGGAAAGTTACTAATGGATAGTGATTCCCCCCCTGCAAATTCTGTTTAAATTCATAGATAAAACTATGTATGAAGAAACAGCCAAATTTTACGGTGTTATTTTGTCAATATTCCAACAATCTTTTCTATCTAACAAGCTTGCAAATGATAGCAGTGGTCTACCTAATTTTCCAAAACAAAGGTGCCGTTTGTTTGATAGGACTGATCCGAAACATTGTTTAAAGAATGGTTCATAATCAACAAGTAAAAGACATATTTACTTATAATCATCCAATCACCATGATGTTTGTGATTCAAAAGTGTGTTCTTATAGAAAATGCATCCCTGAGGCAAAAATTTTACAGCACAACAATCTATGAAAAGATCTATCTCGAAGGATGAATTTTTCCTCGGGCTTACTCTTCTTTCGGATGTTAAACTTGTTTTTTAGGGAAGAGATTGCAATAACATCATGGCCGATGAAGGATAATAAAATTATATTTTATTGACGAACTAATTAAAACTATCTTGTACGTACAGCACCTAGTATCCATTGTTTACGGCTAAGGTTAGTGGGTATCTAATCCCATTCCTTTCCCCTGCATAGTGCGCTTTGCTGTTAGTGTTCTTTCTCATCTCTGCACGTTTCACTGTTTTATACTTTGCCGTACAAAGACATTTACAAGACAAATTTATGCTTTTATACTAACTCATTTGTGGATCTCGAGTAAAAGGTTATTTTACCCGACTTTTATAAATTTGTTATTACTTTGTCCAATGCGCCCCAGGTTGCCGCATGCCAGTGCTGCATCTTTATGTACAAGGGATGCTAGGCATGGGCTCATGGATGTGGCTCGCATCCTCGCAGTTTTACAAGAAGGGTCCTAGCTTTGGTTGATCCAGACCTTTCATCCGATTTCTCCGGCTTTAGAGTTCTTATAGGTATAGCCTACCATAAAAAATAAAATAAAAAACTGGTATTTTGATCTTATATGCTCATACTTTATACAAAGCTTGTAACTGTCTGTTTTCAGTGACGAGAGGTATATTTTTGCAAAAAAAAAAGAAGAGGTAGCTTGTGTATGAAGCTCCCACTTATGTAGGGTTCAGAGAATGGACAAATTAGAAGAGTCCAAAGAACGTAACTTTACCTTGCATTTTGTAAATGGTTATTTCTACGCATCGAATTGGTGACTTCAAGGTCACACAATAACAACTCTAAGCTGGAGCCTCACCCTCTAACCCACCTTAGGAATCAGGTCATTCATGCTGCCGTAAAATCATAGCAGAAGATTGCACCCACTAGTAACTCATTTAGACCAGCAAGCATCGAATGATTGAGAAATGCGAAGAAGACACGAATATAACTAGAATTGGAACTCTGTGAGTGGACGCAAAGAAGCAAACCAAACTAGATGAAAAGACCTCTAAGTAAATAAAGCAAAAGCCTACATGGCCATTGCGCCAATGCTCCCCTTCACATTCTTGCAAATACTAGAATGCAGAATCCGATCTGTGTGGATCCGGCCTCATGGATATCCAAAGTCAATTGACAGAGCTTACAAGAATATGATTGGATCAATAACAGGTGGAGTCAATCGTGTAAAAGTGGGTTGCCTTGATAACTAGTGAGGAGGCTATCACAGGGTCGATCGCAATTTCACCTATGCTAAACTCGTGAGGCACTTGTGCGCAACTGCTTCGCAATACACAGGTCAGCCTCTAACTCCCACTCTTAGTTGTTAGGACTAAACTCACTCATCCATTAAAGCAGTGAGAGGAACTCAGAAATGAGACTTACTCAAAGAAAACCTTTTATCACATACTTGAACTCAATTGAGTAATTTGAGCCGAGTTGATTACAAATGAGGAGCTACACCCCATTTATACTTGTTTTCCTCTATCTACCTACATGTGTCAACTATATAATAGTTGAGGGCCATTCTAGACCTCTCTCTAAAAGTTGTTACATAAATATTTAAGTTTATCTCTTTTTAGATATCTACAAGGATTCTTCCAGTAACCAGACCTCGTTCTATAGATATTCAACAATTGGCCTAAGTCTCTCAAACTAAGTTCATGCCTACTTTGGTTTCTGCGGCCTTACTCACAGGCCTTGCAACACAAGTCCGTGACAAGGTGCTCCCTACTGCAACTTCATCTTAGGTTAATGTACAAGGTTTTGCTTGTGTCGTAAGGCGGTTGTTTGAGAGTTAAAAAGGGGCACTTCGGGACCAACCAGGGGGCATGTATTGTGAGGGTGTCGTATCGGGAGTGTTAAAGTAGGGGGTGGGAAAGTAAGGATGCGCGGTTGCCTTCTCGGGGAGACTGGGAGTAATCATTGGATGATTGTAGCTAAAAAGCTCTCCATTATTGTATTTCTCGGGATAAAAGGAAGCTTCTCTCTCTACCTCTCCACCACGTGGGAGGGACGGACTGATTCTTTCCTTTCAAAACTTTCTGCACAAAAACTCTAGTTTATTACCCCAGATTCAATACTTCCACCCTTCTCTTTATTTCAAAGCTTCATCAGTTCACTGTTTACGTTTCCCCATAACCTTTGCCATGAGACAGCTAAGTTTAAAATAAAGCGAGTGAGTCCAGCATTAAGATAAGATAACGGGGGTGTGGGTTTCAGTCCTTTTAGCCTCTTTTTCCGTGTCTTAAGGGTGCTTTTGGCTTGCCAGTTCTCGGACTACTCTTGTTGGAAGCTCAAGCCTTTGATCTGAACTAGTCACTACTTGGGTCCACAACATCTAAGCAATTGTCCATATCTAAGCAAGTTGATGATGATAGACCGAGTTCCACCGTTGAGATGTACAATCCCCATGCAGTAGAGCTGACCCACATTCTGCTCCTCTAGTGCAGATCGGAGAGACAAATTCCAACTGATCATGAAGAATCAATGGAATGAGAGGGATTCGTAGGTCACCTCTTGGACAAATGAATCCATTTACATCCCATGTGCCCATTGAGTAGTTCCTGTCAAAGAGCCTTCATCCAGCCATC
This sequence comes from Warburgia ugandensis, assembly GCA_035236585.1. Classification (NCBI taxonomy): domain Eukaryota; kingdom Viridiplantae; phylum Streptophyta; class Magnoliopsida; order Canellales; family Canellaceae; genus Warburgia; species Warburgia ugandensis. The sequence continues at coordinate 6,832,147 of CP141136.1, forward strand.
TTTCCAACAATTTTCTTTATTATTGTAATGTATTCCAACATTTTGGCAGCAGAATGGCGTTTTCTACAAGGGCCATAGTGGGTTACATAATGGAGGAGAGGCACATCATATGATGACAGACCATTCATGCGGTGGGACATCTCATACATATATCATGTTAAGTGTCCCCATCAAAATGGGCTGTATATCCACATCTTTCCAAAATGTATATGAGCTATCAGACGTGCAAGTTGAGCCCACTTGCTCAGTCATCAGTACCATCGATTAGGCCTGGCTTTATGCAAAAGTTCTCCTTTTCTCAATGATTCAAAGGATTTGATCTGTGGAGGGGGTTTTAGGGATGTAATTGCTGTTATTTATAAGCCACAGATAAGAGGCTCACAGTTGTCTGGTAGGTTTGGATTTTCATGCGTGATTTGTACATAGCTAAGTTAACGGATAAATGCTGTTGGATCATTAAACAAGTAGGTCCCATACGTAGGACTGCCGCCCATATTCTTCCCCACCCTGGACAATATGAGCATCTGTCCTTGAGAGGAATGCTGGCTCTTAAAGGCTGTGTATGTGGTTGGAAATTAACTAGTGCGGTTATCAGATATGGGGAATACGGATATGATCAGTCACCTTGACATGCTTTCTGTATCCTCAACGATAAAATCAGATGCAAAGCTCAAGGGATACATTTCTTTAGTGTAATTGACTTATGAGACGAAAAGCCCTGGTCGCACACACCAAGACATCTCTCCTCGTTACACCTAGGAGGAGGCTCGACATGGCACTTTCCCTGCTAGATTTCGGAAATGAGCCAATAGGGTAGTAGATATAGCTTGCTTCTTTAAGCCCATAAATTTATTTAAGCAGGAACTCTTTATTAGACATATAAATATTATTTGCCTATGTCATATTAGCTAAGGTTTTTTGGTTGAATGGTAATCCAGCATGGTATTAGAGCCTTACAAACCGAGAAGTTATGAGTTTGAATCCTATGATCTCATATATTAATGATCCACGTGTAAGAGCCCAAAAAAGGAGTCCTTCACATCCGGGGTTATGTTTGTCCATATAAATATCGTTCACTGACTTCTTGCTAGCTTAAACTTTTAGGTTGAATTTTTTAGACTTTTATTTTAAGCTATGTACATTGGCAGAACCTTTTACACTCAAATGAAACTAGATATTTGTAAATGAGAGACTAAAATTGGTATTCTACTTGATAAGGAAATTATATTTCTCTCTCACTCAGACTCCTTATCATCCAAACACATTGTTTCTCACATAGATTCCTTATTGTCTAGATACAATGGTTTTATCTGGACTTTTGTTGTCTAAGTACTTTATTTACTATCCAAATTCAGCATATTGCTACCCAAAATAATCCTAGAGAGAATTTGGAATCAAGCAAGTGTTCCTTGTATAAGAAGTGACCTTGAGGGCATTCCAATATATCAATTTCGTTCTCTTCTCTCTCTCATGTTCAAAGAGTTATTCTACTAGGTTTTTGGAGATCAATATCAGCTTTCTCTAGATTTCTGAAGTTAGAGACTCTTTGAGATTTTGTGTGAGTCTTTACAATCCTATCATGTGGTTTTGGTTTCCATTAAGGCTCACTCATGCATATGCTATTTGAATCCCTTATCTGCATGGGTCCTAGAATCTTGCTGGTATTGAATGCTTATTGGGATTTTGTTAGTGGGCATGCTTTTTGTAGCACTTATTTAAGTGGACCTTATGCACTAGGCCATGGATATTAGGCTTTAAAGGTTTATGAGGTGTGCTTTTTTCTAACCGAAGTCTAGGATGTCTTGAACTCTATTTGGAGCTTATTGAATGTTTATTACATGAACTTGTTGTAGCCCATAAATGTAAACTCTTCTAGGCATTAAGTGAGCTTTTTGTAACCCATATTTGTAGACAGTCTTTAGATTTTCATTTGAGTATTCATTGGCATACCTGTGTTGCCTATGTTTCATATCTATTGGGCTTTGTGATACTTTTATTATATATAGAGAGAGAGATTTGTTTGTAAGGCATTTGTGTTTTCAAGATTATTTAAAGGCATTCAAATTTAGAAAACTATGATATGGTCTGATTTTGATCATGCAAATTAATTGAGGTATAAATTGAGTGTAACTTGGTTGATTTAAAAAATAGAGCTGTCATATTCTTTGAATAATTTGAGAGGCTCTAACCATCTTAAAGAAGCTACTATGGGTTCTAATTTTATGAGAAAGGTATTCCTTAAGGATTTAAGACTTAAAATATAGAGAGAATCAAGTTGAGAAAGCATATGAGATTCTAAAGAACCAATGACATACTTTCAACACAAATAGATATTTTAGTCTCTCAATAGATCTTAGAACTTAAAATAATTTGGATATTGCTTTGATAGAAGATTAGGCTGAACCATTTGACCAAAAAAAGAAGAATACGAGATATTGAGTATTATAGTACTTGATTTGCAAGTACATTGTTTTACAAGAGGGGGTCAAAATAGTGGGGTTTGTTATGAAAAGTCTGGAGAAACTATATTACATTTATGGTGGTTGAACAACCTGACATTCACCTCTTAAAATTGATGACCTTAATGGATAAGTACACAAGCCAAAACAGAAACTTTGGTATTAAGAACTTCTTTTACTATTTAAGTGTAAATGATGTTTGAATTTGGAAAATTGGAAGACAATTGTATGGCAAGACGATAAAGGTTACCAAAGGTAACTGTATGACTTTAATGAAAGGTCAATGAACACAAGCTGAGTAGATGATAGACTCAAAGAAGCAATAGTGTCTATTTCACATGAATTGTAAATGTCAACACTTAATAAATGCAAATGCCTAACAAAGCAATACTTGATAGGAGTAAGGTGGCAAAAAGAAGATTTCTTTTATGCCACCAACTTAGTAGGAAAAAAATAATAATTCTAAGACAGTTACAAAAGGTCATCTTAAAATTCCTATTAAAAAGATAGTTTTTCAATAACTTTCTTAAAAGGTTTTTGGAGGGAGTAAAAAAGTTTGAAGATTTTGCAAGAAGAACTTAAGAAGAAAGTTAAAGAAAATTGTCTTAGAAAATGTCCATTCAAGAACATAATTAAAAAAGGCATCTTAAAACATCCTCTTGCTTTAGAAGGCAATTGGAAAAACTATCTTAAAAAACCCTAGTTTAAGAAGATGATTGGAAGAAATCATTTTAAAAATCCTAATTAAGAAGACAATTAGAAAAGATGGAATAAAAAACATGGGTTAAGAAGAATGATTAAACAAACTGTCTTAAAAAAACTAATTAAGAAAACTATTTTCTAAAATTGTCTTAAAAAATTCTATTTAAAAAGGTAGTTTTGGAAAACCATCTTAAAAATTGTTGTTAAGAAGATGGTTTTTCAAATAGGGTTGTTTATATCTATCTATCTATCTATCTACACATACATATACAAAATTATCTACCATGCTTCTAGACGTAGCAAATATGGATAGAATGTAAATTGGGTACGTTATTTACTATTGCTAAAGTTGTTGCACATAATTTGAAATGGCTAATGCAAATAATGTCTATTATATTATATGGCTTTGGATAAGAAAAGATAGAAACATTATCTGCTATGGCTTCAAATGTAGCAAATGATGTAACATGGAAATCAAAGATAGCATAGTTGGGATTGACGGTTTAATCTGGTATAGTTATCAACTACCACAACTAATGAGTCCCACATCAATTTTGAAATTCAAGTATTAAAAGCCATTGCAAATAATTAAGACGTAGTCATATACTATCTCACTGAAGTTGCAAGCAAAAATACTAATGATCATGAAGTTGGTTCAATGATCCAAGCCAATATATCAAAAAGGAAATTTTTTCAAAATACATAATTATATATATATATATATATATAAGCAATTGATGTGGCTTAATGTAGTTGAAAACTAGGTTATTAGGAAAAAGTTTTGGTGTTTTTCAATTATAGTTACCATTTACCTTTTATGTTTAAATACTCTTAGGACATCTTTTGCCAATTTCTTAATGGACTCTTCTATTTTAGTCCACATGGTGTTTACTTCTGTTTCATTGTTTTAGTTTTCTTTTACCATTAATTTATTTGTGGGTGAAGTTATTTCTTCCCTTTTAAGTTCCTCCACTTAATTTTTGAATACCTATTAAGTTTATTTTCTTTCTTCCATCTTTTAATGTAAAATTTCTATAACCATTAACCTATGTTGCGAGGTTAAACTCTCATCGGATATTACCTTACAATCCTTATGCGTCGATTTTTTGGTATTCCTACATAAAAGAAAGAAAGAAGAAGAAGTCTATTTGGCTTTTACGAAGTCTACTTATAAAGATTACTAAGTGTCTATTCCTTTTTTTAAAGAATGCGTTTGCCAAGCTAGATTGTATGCCAAAGTAAAATAGGGGCTAGTCTCCCCCATCTCATTTCATTCTTCGGTACAATACCCTCCATTATCATATCATATCTATCCTTTTCTTTTACTACATGGCCTATAAATATACCCTATATGTTGGGAATTTCTTGTATGACTCCCTCAATATCTTTCCAAAACTATCTCTTGATTCTATCTTCTAACTCTACTTGCGGTGCATATGCACTTATAACATTTATAATCTTCTATCATAGAATAAGTTTTCTTTTAACTTCTCTCATAGATGACAATGAGTGACCATTTATGGGCAAAATATTTTCATTGGTACAAGCTTTATTTTTTTGCAATATGCAAACAAGTGTTAAATGCCGGAGAAGCCAAACCTCACAATACGGTATATTGACACTTAATTTCACATATTGACCACAATAGATGATTTAGAAAACAAGTCTCTTCAACATGAGACAATCTTAGCCCTTCAATTGTTGTAGACTTGGTGTTCCTCTAGATTCCCTTTTTCTTCAAAATTTGAGCCACTTTTTTAACTACCGTAGCATGAATTGTTACTATCACCAAAGAAAGAAATGTTTCATTGTACATCTAGTGACTAGTTGAAAGTGGTAAACAAGGACACCGTACAATTCTTAGTTTAATTATAGGCCTTGACTTTCGCAAGAACAATATACCTGCATCTTTTCAAGCATTGGCACCACTGCGTAGTGTTTTCATCATCATGTTTTATGGATGAAAGGCCACCTGAAAGTGGTGGTCATAAGCTGGATTTATCATCTTCAACCCATCATGAGTGTACGGCCCATAATTTTGGGTAAGTTAGCTCAAACCTTATAAAGAAACAAAAGTGCATTCTAGAAAATTGAATCAGACCATTGATCGGGTTAGGCAAACTTTTGGCTGATCCTGATCCTAGTGTTTTCTCTTTTCTCTAACCAGGCCTTAGTCCTATTTGACCAAGCCCTGTTCAGATAAAAAATCTTTAGCCCCTTAACCCTGAATTGCATAGGCTAAATAGGCCAAGTCCCCCTTATTGACTTAGGCTTACAACATTCAAATGGTTTTTGTGAGTTTTTCTTTCTTTCTTTTTTTTCCAGTTGTTTAGCTGCTTGTGTATGATTATAATTACCATTACACTTTGAATTTATAATTTAAAAAGATTTTATTTGAAGGTATCTTTGTCATCTTAAATAAAGTATATAAACTACTAGGGTGCCATGTTTTTTCACTAATGACCTTATAACCTGCTAAGGTCATAAATTTTCTACCCTCTAACCTTGACCCTTAAAGGTGATTTGTGTCGGGTCCCTTAAATGACCCAACCCATCGTCATCCCTAGTTTGAATACATGAACTATCTCTCTCTCTAGGTAAAGATGCTCTCCAAAGAAACCAAAATATTTAAGGAGGAATCACAACTAGAGGTGCCCAATGAGATTGGCTTGATCTTTGGAAGATGTTCTCCATGCATCTTGCTGGGCCTGCCTACACCAAAAATGAAGCTGACTGGATGATTTGGTAATCAAGTTTATTGGATTATGGTGGACTATTCGTTGTAATTTTTATCCAATAAAGGGGATTAGATAAACCTCGTCAATCAAGTCTTAAAAAGATGAAGTTATAATCATCCCATTAGCCCTTTCTCAAGGAGCCTGAAGAAGAAGAGAAAAAGTTTTGAATCGTTCAGACTTAGAAAAAGAGGTTGTCGGTAAGTGTCTCACATGAATATGCTCATCTCTTCACGGAATCATCTGCATTAGATTTATTTCCTAGAAATCAAGTATTTGAAAGGTTGGTGGATTGGCAATATCATGGATTAGACTGCTCAGGCAATCTTGAACAGTAAAGCAGATAACTACTTTCAAGAAGACTTTTTGTTTCTTTTATTTCAGTAGGAAAGAAAGGTTTCTTATGGACAAATCGCCAAGGCCATGGGCACCTCCAACTCCTAACCTTGCACAGGACATGCCTTTCTTGCACTTATAATTTGTTCCATTGGGATCACAAGCATTACCTAGCCTCTTATTGATTCACAGATATCTAAAGCCTATATTTACATGGCATATAGGAGTTCCTATCTTCTTCCTTGGACCACCCCTTTCCTCGCTCTCTCTCTATCTTTACAAAAGGGGGTGGCCTGGGAGAGGATAAGAGGAGAATGTATGAATGCCCAAATTTTTTCAAGTTCTCTTTTGGGTTAGTCATTGAATTGGTCGAGTTTATAAGACTTATGTTACTTGACCCTTGGCACAAGTGTAGAGTTGTCGTCATGTGATCTCGAGGTTATGGGTTCAAGGCGTAAAAATAACCTCTTACAAAATGTAAGGTAAGGCTGTAAGAGATTTTCTAACATGATCTAACATACTTCATGGACTCAAATAGCATTTAGATCTTAATGCAGAATAAGGATGGAATGAAATCACATACCTTCAGCCATTGCAGCACAGTCCTCCTTTCTGGAATGTATATTTGTTGGGTGGAGATTCTTCCAAATCCTCAATCAATCTCCTTCGATGGTGTATAAATTGAAAGTGAGATTGCAAGCTCAGGGACCTCACCGACAACGTTATTTTGGTTTGCTGTACCCATCATAGAGCAAACTACCATGATATTGTGCACCCAAAATGCGTTCAATTTTTCTGAATGTTATCAAAGTGGGCAGTTCAGTTATCTCTAAAATGATAAAAATTAAATGGATCACTAACTTCCTTAATTCTCTCGGTTGTTACCAAGTTTTAAGGAGAGAAATACCAACATTCTCCCACTTGGTCCATATATTTTATCATTTATCATAGTAAGAAACAAAATACATGAATCATGGTGATAGGTTACTCTATAAAACGAGTATTATCTTTCATGTATCACAATGCATTATGTTTTTTAAACATGTGCCCATATTATTTTATGAATAAACCCTATGTTTATTCTAGGTCCAGACATTAGTGATATTTCTCAAAATGAATCATTGTGTACACAAGAAAAATTAAATGTGAGAAACCTCATAAATAGAGTTTCATTGAAAATTACATTCGTTCTTATAATGAAATTACATTGTGGAACCAAATTCCATTCTAACTACATGATCGTTGAACTTGAATGGTGGCATGCCCTCAGTCAAAGGATCAGTGATCATCAATTCAGTGCTGACATGCTCAATGACTACTTTCTTTTCCTCAATATGTTCTCTTATGGCTAAATACTTGATATCGATGTGTTTGCTTCGACTACCACATTTGTTGTTCTTAGCCATAAAGACAGCAACTGAATTGTCGCAATATATTCTCAATGGTCTAGAAATAGAATCCATGATTATAAGCCCAGATATGAAACTCCTTAACCATACACCATGTGAAGTAGCCTCAAAACAAGAAACGAACTCAACTTCCATAGCAGAAGTAGCAATTAAGGTCTATTTAGCACTTCTCCAAGATATAGCTCCACCAGCCATCATAAAAATATATCCTAATGTTGATTTGTGTGAATCAACACAGCTAGCAAAGTCCAAATCGGAGTAGCCAATTACTTTCAGATTTGTTGTTCGTTTATAAATAAGCATGTAGTCTCTAACATTCCCACATCAAATGCAATGTCAGGTCTTGTGCAAACCTGAGCATACATCAGGTTTTCAATTGTAGAAGCGTATGGAATGTTCTTCATTTGTTCCCGCTCAAAATCATTTTTAGGGCATTGGTTCAGATTGAACTTGTCTCCCTTCACAATGGGAGCTACACTTGGTGAACAATCTTTCATTCTAAATCTCTCTAAAACTTTATTAATATAGGCTTCTTGAGATAGACCCAAAATACCTCGTAATCTATCTCTATGGATCTTAATATCAATGACATAAGATGCTTCACCCATATCTGTCATATCAAAATTTTTAGAGAGTAACTGTTTCACCTCACGCAGCAAACCCTTATTGTTGGTTGCAAGCAAAATGTCATCCACATATAAAACAAGAAAACATATCTTACTCCCACTAACCTTTTGGTATATACATTGATCCATGATGTTTTCTACAAATCCAAATGAAGAAATTACATTGCGGAATTTAAAATACCACTGACGGGATTCTTGTTTTAACTATATATGGATTTCTTGAGCTTGCAAACCAATTGCTCACCATTATTAGAGGGGAATCCTTCAGGTTGTTTCATGTAAACCTCCTCCTCTAGATCTCCATTGAGAAATGTCATTTTCACATCCATTTATTACAACTCCAAGTTAAAATGGGCTACTAATGCTAACATGATGCTTAAGGAATCTTTCTTAGATATAGGAGAGAAGTTCTCCGTGTAATCGAATCCTTCCTTTTGAGTGAATCCGTTAGCAACGAGTCTTGCCTTGTATCTCTCAATGTTGCCAAATGAGTCTTTCTTGTCTTAAAGACCCATTTACATCCAATGGCTTTTACACCATCAGGCAACTTAACAAGATCCCAGACACCGTTACTCTTCATAGAATTGATCTTCCTTCATAGCATTGTACCATAATTCTAATTCTCTGCAACTCATGGCCTGTGAAAAGGACTCGGGGTTATTTTCGGCTCCAATGTTGTACTCAGATTCTTGTAGATACACAATATAATCACTAGGAATTGTTGATCTCTTTGTTCGAGTAGATCATCTTAATGTCATACCATCATTTTCCTGAGAAATATGTGGTTCAACTGATTGTTCAAAAGTTATTGGCAACTCTTGAACTACTTGATCTACTGGAATGTTATTAGTAGCTTGTGAAACTTCAATAATTGGTTGTTCAATACCAATTTATACTTGAGGGGTTCTATGAACAATAATCAATCTATCACTTGAGGTGGAAGGTTGAGATTCTGAATGATCTTTCTCAAAAACTGTGTTTTTGGTCGAATCACTCCCACTAATTAAGTCATTTTCAAGAAACTTTGCATTTCTTGATTCCACAATCCTTGTGTTGTGAGATGGATAATAAAACATGTATCCCTTAGACCTTTCAATATATTCAATGAAATACCTACTAATAGTCATTGGGTCCAACTTTTCTTGTGGATTATAAATTCTTACTTTAGACGGGCATCCCCAAACGCGTATATGTTGCAAACTTGGTTTCCAACCTTTGAATAACTCAAATGGTGTTTTTGGAATAGCCTTGGTTGGAACTTGGTTTAATATATACGCTGCCGTCTTAAGTGCTTCAATCCACAAGGATTTAGGAAGATTAGAGTTGCTTTGCATACTCCGCACCATGTCCAACAATGTGCGGTTTCTTCTTTTTGCCACACCATTCTAATCTGGTAAACCAGGCATTGTGTATTGAGCAACTATCCTATTTTCTTGAAGAAACTTTGTGAACGGACCATGTGCTTGTCCATCTCCTGTGTATCTACCATAATATTCTCCACCTCTATCTGATCTCACAATTTTAATTTGCTTTCCGCATTGTTTTTCTACTTTAGCCTTAAAGACCTTAAAGGCATCTAACGCTTCATTCTTGTTATGAAGCAAGTAGAGATACATACATCGTGAGTAATCATCTATAAAGGAGATGAAGTATTTCTAACTATGTGAGTCTATGTCAGGACTATATATATCAGTATGAATGATCTCCAATATGTCTGAACTCCTATTGGCACCCTTCTTTAACTTGTTAGTCTGCTGTCCCCTAATGCAATCCACACAAGTTTTAAAATCAGTAAAATTAATAGTACTAAGTACCCCCGTCATTTACTAATTTCTTAATTCTTTCTATGGAGATATGTCCTAGTCTCCAGTGCTATAACATAGAGGAATCTTCATTAATAACACATCTTTTAGCGTCAGTATGAACATGCATAGTGTTATAACTGGTATCATTTTGCAATTCAATACAAAAAATATTATCAGACAATGTACCATTCCCAACAACATCAGATTTATAAAACAAACTAAAAGATGTTTCTGAAAAATTAAAGGAATAAACCAAGGGTGCAAGTCTTGAAACTGAAATCAAATTCCTAAAGAAACTTGGAATGTAAAATGGCTTTTCCAAATTCAAAATAAAACCACTACTTAGAACTAAACTGCATGTTCCAATATCCTCCATATGTGAACGCATCTTGTTTCCTGAATAGATGCCTTGCTCACTTCCCACTGGCTTCCTTAGGTTTTGCATACTCTGCAAGGTATTTGAAATATGGATTGTATAATTAGAATCAATCCACCATGTGTTACAAATTACAAATGACATCAACCATATTGGATTCATAACAAACAAATGAGATTGAGTTACCTTTCTTCTCAAGCCATTTATGAAACTTGGCACATTCCTTCTTCATATGTCCCTTCCTTTTACAGAAGAAACACTTGGATTCCTTCTTAATATCAGCTTGGGGAGGTATTTTACCTTTCCCCTTTTTATTTGCTTGAGCTTTGTCCTTTCCCCCCAATTCCATTATTAGCTTCTGTTCCTCTTAAACACACATAGTTATGAGTTCATTGATTGACCATTTGTCCTTATGTGTGTTGTAGGAGATCTTAAAGGGTTCGTATTGCTATAGGAGAGTATTCAGAATACAGTGCACCAGGAAGGATTCCGACATCTCAACCTCGAAATTCTTCAATTGAGCTACAATGTCCCTCATTTGCATGATGTGCTCATGCACACCTCTGACAGTGGTGAGTCTCATGGATGAGAACTTCATGATTAGGGTGCTTGCAAGTGCCTTATCTGAAGTGACGAATTAATCATCTATGGCCTTTAGCAAATCGCAGACCTTTTCATAATGATTGATAAAACCACGTATGTAAACAGACATTTTAGTCTTTATGAACATTACACTAAGGCGATTAGATCACTCCCATTGTTCATAAAGCGCAATTTGTTCTGAAGTGCTGGTAGTAGTAACTGTATGTGGTTCATTTTTCCTAATAGCATAATCAATGTCCATCTACCCCAAATGGAGGAGAATTCTCTCCTTCCATACTTTGTAGTTATCACTATTCAATTCAGGAATATCACAATGAATATAAGAGAAATTTGCAAGTTGTATAGCTACATAAATAAATATATATATATATATATATATACATGCTCATGTTAATTGAGGCATAAATAAATTTCATGCTTTTCCAATGTAAATCCTGCAAAGTGAATCTAATGACATAAAAATTGCCTATGGGCTAAATTTTTAATTCAAGTAGATTCATGTAATCATATGACAGAATTATCAAATTATATACTTAATTCACAATTTTGTAAGAAAATAATAATAATAATAATTTGATATTCTATCCTGAACTTTATGATAAAACTATTAAATCGTAATCCATAATTCCTGTGGGTAAATTATGAAAAATAATTTAATACTTTATCCTAATTAATTATATAAATATATAAAAAAATTCATGTGGGATAAATTTTATTATATTAAGTATAATTAATTACAACTAATGTCTATAATTCCTTATGTGATCCTTAACTTAGCATAATATAATTTTATTTAATTAAAGATGCTGTAGCTAATCTCTAATTAAATAAAATTATATGGACCACCAAACATTATTTTAGCAAAAATTATGAGAATAATTATCTATTGCATAATTAGACTATAATCTTGAAGTATAACATTTCATGCATTCCTATATATTCCCACAATTAATCAAGAGGTCAGGTGCACCTTGCGGTGCAAAAAAGGATGACAAATAGAGCTACCCTTTGCCAGTGACTAGATAGGCACTTATTTGTCTTTATCAAATTTGTTGCGCCGAATAGGCAAAATTTGGCTACTGATATGCAATCTCCCTAATAACACTATGTGAAGCCATCCAACTTACGCATGATTAAATCTGATAAGATGCATTTTGAAACTTGAAACTAGAGTCCAACAAATGCCAAAAGAAAGGTCCAATTGTGTTAACTGATTCGTGTTAAAAGTATGCCATTTATCACCATACATATGAAGATTTTGCCCCATTCACCTAACCACTTCATTCATGAGGAATCTCTTCTGGAAGGAAAATGTCAGTCATGGAGGTTGGCAAGCCACTTAATTTTTATGAACCCATTCAGTAAAAATCCAGGTAAGTTTCCTTTACATGCCAAGGAAGTGGATATTCTGGCATAGTCTGTATATAGTATCTCCTCATTAGGCATGATTGCTAAGTCTAGGTAAGATCCCATTTTCTACTTCAGCAGGCCAAAAAATTGACCAACTAGCAATCCCAAATGGATTGAGACAGACTTACACCAAAATATACAACAACAGATTTAGATAAACTTCTTACTTTCCATTGTTTTTGGTTTCTAATAATAGTGAAGATTGAATCCTTGACTTGACCAGAAAACTATAGGCAAGAAACAGGTGAATGGTTTCTAACCCGGCCTAGCCAAAGAAGAAAATAAAAATTAGGGATCTTGCATAGCTGTAGGCTATGCTGGAGGAGGAAGAAAGACCGAAAGCAGATGAAAGAAGGTAGCAGCATCATTAACACGACATCTGTGGTTGCTTACAAGGGTAGCCCAAAGCTCCTAGATTACACATCAACTAAGGGAGCAATTGTGGCATTTACAAGGGGGCTTGCATTGCAACTGGTTGAGCGAGGAATCCGTGTTAACGGTGTGGCACCTGGTCCTGTTTGGACTCCGTTGATACCAGCCTCTTTTACTGAGGATGAGAAAAACTGAATGCAGAGGTTCGGCAGCCATCTTGTTGGTTTGGCTGTGCCAATCAAGCAAAAGGAAATGGGACCTTCTTCCTTCTACCCTTTAAACCACCCATTTCTAATTTCTTGTGGTTCTCTTAAATAGAAATTAAAAAATGCTAGATAGAGGAATCATGCTCTGATACCAAATATAAGATATTTTCTAACATGATCTAACATGCTTCATGGACTCAAATAGCATTTAGATCTTAATATGGAATAAGGATAGAATGAAATTACATACCTCCAGTCATTGCAGCACAGTCCTCCTTTCTGGAATGCATATTTGTTGGGTGGAGATAATCAATCTCCTTCGATGGTGTATAAACTGAAAGTGAGATTGCAGGCTTGGGGACCTCACTAACAACACACTGATTTTATTTTGGTTTGCTCTACCCATCATAGAGCAAACTACCATGATATCGTGCACCCAAAATGCATTCAGTTTTTCTGAACGTTATCAAAGTGGGCAGTTCAGTTATCCCTAAAATGATGGAAATTAAATGCACCACTAACTTCCTTAATTCACTTAGTTGTTACCGAGTTTTAAGGAGAGAAAATACCAACAAAGGCTGCACATTATTGACCTTTGTGATCCGCTCCTTTTCGAACCTTGCATAAGTAGGAACTTCATGCACCAAGGCTGCCCCCTTGCCTCACTTAACTCGTTTTCGAGTTCTAGACCCCAATCATAAACACATAGAACATGGCCAAATGGCCCAGCTGCATTTTAAGTCCAAGACATTGACAGGGGGAGACGTCCTAGCCCACAAAAGGAGAAAGCCTTTTTAACATTAGTAGGGTCCACTTTCGTCCTATGATGGGACCCCTGAAGTGCATGTCTACGTGTTTTTAATGGTGGCATGGTGGGAGCATTTGACAATTCATGGAGATGGGATATGTCTTGTCAAGAAGGTCTGCGCAAAGACGTCCTTTGCAGTAAAAGGACCGATCTTTTGCTGGTCCCACACATTAGTCCTCTGGGACCCAGAATGACATCTGCTGCTTCTCATTGGTGGAATGATGTGACATGTTACGTGCATACTGATATAGAGGAAGAGTATGTGGGTCACATGTCATGCCATGAATGATGATACTACGGAGGACCTCAAAGGACGTATCCCTCAACCTGCCAATTTTTCAGGACGTGTTTAAATTCAGGACTATGCTTCAAGGAGAAGGATTTTTATCCGGGCTGGTTTATAATGCACGACCCATACTTGGCAATCAGTCTCATCTGGAATAACCTATCCTAAAATCAGACTACCCTTCAGTGTGGATGATCCAATGAGAATATAACTTGGTCTATGAAGAAAATATCCTTTTGAGTGTTGAAAGTATGATGATATGTCAAGCAAGTCTTAAAATGACATCCATTTTGAATGTGGATAAGTCCTTTGCAGTTCTTCCTTACTTTGTACCTTGGGATTAGTTATTGCCATAATCTCTAAAAGTAACTAGAAGATACCAATTAGAGAGGTGGTTACTGTATATATATATATATATGTGTGTGTGTGTGTGTGAGTCAAGGTCACGCGGCAGCCTCAAATATAGGCAGGCAAATCAGTGCATGGCCAGCCAGAACTTGAAAACTACTACATCTTCTCGCATCTCTCCATTGCTGCATTACATGGGCCTCATAATAATACAAGGGTCTGAGGACAAGCGGGGCCCTTGATTAGACCAAAGGACTGCTAACCGGATCACCTGATGATTTTTTCCTAACTGTGCTTGTTGACACTGACAAAAATATAAATCTGCAAGAATACTGTCCAAAATTATACACTTGCTTCCTGTTGTGAGGAGAAGATACTTTCAATTTGCAAACCTTTCACTGTACAACATTTTGATGCAATGGGAATGGACCCAAGCCAACTTTCTCAGACCCATCGACTACTATAATTTCCAATAAAAACAACTAAAATTCATTTTGAGGCAACACTTTCAACTTCACTGCACGACATATACTGACATAGGAAGCAAGCCAATGAAGACTAAATCAATGGCTTCGGTCGACACAGGCCACTCTTTGCAACTAAACTGGGAGCTATACAGTTGAAATGGGTAAATTTTTTTATCTTTACAATACTTTGTACAAAGGGCAGTCCCACAGGTGACTTCAATGTAAACAATCAACTTGCTCTCTCTCTCTTACGCATTTGTTATAGATGGGTTTTTGTTTCTCTTCTTTTGATAGGAAAATGAAGAAAAGAAGAACAAAAAGAAGAGATCCTCTAGTTCCATCTTTCCGCTCCGTTTTGCTTCTAATCATCAATCATCTAGCTTCTCTCTCCTATCTTTTCTCAATCATAAGGGTTCATGATCATGTACCTTTTATGCCTTTTTCTCCAATCTTTTGTTTGATTAGTAGCTTGATATGACCCATATCACATCCCAATGTGTCCCTTTCTGTGTGCCAATCATCACATATTGGAATGATCCATACCACTGAAATATATAGTTATCCAAAAGCAGGAAACAATCCTGGTTTTTTACTATCATTGCCAGCCGCTATCTCCAGCTGCATGCCATTAGTTCCTAGTCACTGAAAACACTAAACCTTTGTTGCTCTCCATGTCTCTTATTTTACAGTTTCATATAGGCTTCCTCCAGCGAGACTAACTTCTAAACTTGAAGAAAATATGTTAGTTTAATTAAGGAAAACTTTCAAATATCCCCCAAGCTGTTTTTAAAAATCTTAAATACCCAGTCGCCTTGTCTTATATATCAAATATCCACTCATCTTATTCATGGTTCTTTAAAAGACCCACCGGTTTAATTTTGGAAGGCATCTATATGAGTTGTTTGAGTTTTTTTTAAGAACATTTATGCCCGTCACTAAAATCGTTGATCTTAGCCGGTCATCTTGTATAGCTGGCTTAGAAGAACAGAAACCCTATGGTTATGGAAGGATTGGTGATGATCTAGGCTGTTGATTGAGGGGACTGTTGTGCGACGTGGATTGGAGGATTTTGCCTGAAATCGGCTTCAATGCAGGAGATTTAAGCACAATGACATGCTTTGATGGTAAGATTCGTCAAACCCAACTTTTGATTTGATGAATTTTGTTAAATTCATTCTTTTTTATGCTAGCTCTAGATTTAGGGACAATCTAACTGTCCATTTCTTAATCCAAACTTAGGATTAGGTAAGTACTTGATAAATCTTGAAATCAGCCAAGATATCGATCTAGGCTGAAAATTGATTGAACAATCTCAGTCGTTCGATCGGGTACTGTTTATACAGTAACTTTGCGATGTCTAATCTACAATCGACACCACAGATGAGTCTAGAGCACTAAAATTGGTAGGATACAACACAAATTAAGAATCTAGATTGAATTTGAGTGAAAAAACCTAAACCGTCCTATTGGACAGTAGAGTAATAAGGACCTGGCACTTCTGATGGGTGATCAGACGCAACCATTGCATACCCTAACCTTTATTAAGTTAAGATACTCAAAAATTTTAAAATAAAGCCATTGAACAAGGAAAGCAATTTGCATTCACTTAAGATGAATGGTGGATAGCCAATGGCGCGGATTTGAAATTCAGTAATCATTAGTCATTCAATTAGCTATCAACTAATAGCTAATGAAACACCCTGAGCATAGAAATAAACACTAAAATTAGAGAGTTCATGATGAGAACGATTAAAATTGATGATCAGATGTCAATTATAAGTGTTATGGGGAGATCCAACAGTCCTATCACCTCCAAACTTCACAAGATGTTAGGGATTGACCCTTCATTCATTAAGAGACATCAATTAAGTGGATTATAACATAGATTGATGACTAAGGACCATAGATGTTTGTCTAGATATTAAAAAAACCTACATATAGTTCAGGATTGGCCTAATAGAGGATTAATCAGATGGTCTGGGCCGTTAATCTATGATTAACTATCATATTAAGGGGATTATCACTTGGATTTGTTTATTTTGATATGTGAGAATGCTAAGTGATAGATGACTTGCGATGTGACTGTTATGTCAGAGCACACTTCGTGACATTGCTATGCGCCTGATTAGAGTATCACGTTTGTCGAGGTAGGTGATTACATTTGGTATTTCTTCTTGATTTCATCGATCATGACTTGTTATCTGAAAATCTTGAGGCATGTGTTTTATGCACTATCGTAATTTATTGAAATGTGTTCAATATTTCATGCTTAATATCGTGACATTTGATTATGTGTATTTATGTTTTGATGTGTGATGAATTCCGCCTTATCATGGATCTTGATTTGAGACTTTTGGGTAAAGCGAGGTAAGCCGGGTC
Source organism: Warburgia ugandensis (assembly GCA_035236585.1). Classification (NCBI taxonomy): domain Eukaryota; kingdom Viridiplantae; phylum Streptophyta; class Magnoliopsida; order Canellales; family Canellaceae; genus Warburgia; species Warburgia ugandensis. The sequence goes on from CP141136.1 coordinate 6,849,474, forward strand.
TTATATCGATATGAGGGCGGGCCGAGGAATAGCTGACAGGCTTTTGTCGGGAAATGAACTGATGCGGGCTGCAGATGAAGGACCCAAGGTCATATTATATTGGTTGAAGTGGGGTGAGCCGGGTCTTGTACTGATCTGAGGGCAGGCCGGAGGATGGTTGACATACTTCTGTCGAGAAATGGACTGATGTGGCTTGCACGTGAGGGACGCAAGGTCGAATTGTATTGGGTGAAGCAAGGCAAGCTAGGTCTTGTACTAATATGAGGGAGGGCCGAGGTATGGCTGACAGGCTTCCGTCAGGAAATAGACTGATGCGGGCTACACGTGGGGGACCCAGGGTTGGAATGAATACTCATTACCATTGATGTGAGTGTAATCGAGACACTCATAGGGCTTGATTGTGCACGACATTCCATAATCATGACATGCATTATATTTTCTGTGGACACGAACTTTTGTTATTGTGATGGATGTGTATCCATATGTTTCATGCCTTGCATGCTATGTCACTCAGATTTGATGGCGATTTGTTTAGCTCATGATTTCCTAATTTATCCATTATAGATGTTTGATGTTTTACATGCTTGTATGCATTCATCTTATGAGATTTTACCATGATTATGATACTTCATGTCATGTGATTTTATCATATTTATTATCAAATGTGAATCACCTACACAAGCGATAGCTTGCTAAAGCATTGATTTTTTTTGTAATGCTTCATATTTGGAGCACGATAGCTATGGGTTTGCAGGTGGAGCAGCGTTGAATGAGCGAAGACCTCGAGGACCACCTGGTTTTTTGTACATCAGAGACCGATTAGCATATGTCTCTTGGACTTGTGTTTAGACTCTTTGGGCTATACAGGAATGTTGTTATTTTGGATGGATTGGACCCACACCTTGTATAGTGTATATTTACTTGCACACATGGGTATGATGTAGTGATTATGGATGGAACCCTTATTGCTATTTTTTTTTTTCACGGTTGTTATTGGCTTGTCACGATTTTAAATTGAGTATGCTCAGAGTATCAAAATTAAATTTTTGTTATTGTTGTAGTATTTGGGATATGGATGACCCTCAAGGTTTTCAAATTTTGGTATTCTTTTAATGCTGCGTAAAATTTATTAATTGCGAGTTTTTATTTTCAGGGATCCCTGCTATTTTATTTTAAATATTACTATTACTATTTATGAGTTTAGAAAAAGGTTTAGAAAACCTGGGGTGTCACAATATAGGATGTGCATTGTAGCACTATTATAGGTATGGACTTACCACTTGATTTAGTCTTTGTGGGTATGCTAGTATTCGTCAATTTCTTTGTCTTTTCAAGTGTATTGTATCATATTTGACCAAGAGCAGTGTTTTGTTTTTAGTCATTATATAATACGGTTTACAAATCTCTAATGTAGTGAGAATTTTGTAGATGAAGGAACAAATTCAAATATAAACTCAATAAGTGGTTAGGCATGCTATATATATATATATATATATATTGATTAGACGAAAATTACATTTTTGTTGGAAAGTAAAATTGAGTACGTTTCATTTGATATTTAATGTAGATATTCAAACAACATAGAGAAGTAACAAAGTATGACAAATCATAACATACGAGTGCTTGTTACAGTTCCTGATGCATTCAGAATTATATTACAAGAAAACTACTACTATTGGTTTTCTTAATCTTCAAGACATGCGGGACCTATGTTTGGTGATCATAACCATTGATCCGATATCTATTAGTTGATGATTGAATGATCTTAGTTCCTGAGCGCACAATCGAGGCCCCTATACTCGTGAGGCCAAAGCTTGCAAGGCAGGCAACAAATTGATCAAAGGAACCTCATAAAGAATTTGGTTTTTCTTTTTCTTTTAATACCAAGTTCTTTGCAGAGTAATTTTGCCTTACAAAGATATTTGAAAAGTTTTGTGTAAGGCAAGTAAAACTTATGATCCTTTGCAAAAAATTTATTATCTACTTCTACGGCTCTGTATTCATCAATTCATGTTAGTGTAAACAATGTTTTTACTGCTGTTTGTTTTATTTAAAGTATGACTAACTAATCTTATAGACCAGCAGCAGTGCACCATCATATTGATGGCATGCAAGATGACATCAATAATATTTGTGCTGAGATTTTTTCCTTCACACATTGTGCTGACGAGGACAGCTATGGAGATGAGATCAATGATGTCCAGGATGATGGTGATGAACCCTTAATATTATATTAGATAATGCAATTGAATGATAATGCTACTCATCAGGTTCAAGGAAAGTTGGGCTGATAACAATGACTGTGTCAATGAGCATTACTTGTCAGACTTTTCATTCAACTCATCATGTTTGAAAACCATCTTATACTGTCAGATGATGAGTATATCGATGGTGTAACAACGAGAACACTTCTTTGCAGGTAGGACTGTCATTTAAGTCTGCTAATGTGTTTGGAGCTACCTCATGCAAATTTGCTATCCAAAATTCATTTGATGTCAAGTATTTGCAAAGGGAGAAGAGGAGTGACAGGTGATTGTGGTTGACAAATACATGCGTCATTGACTGGGTATACCAATATATCCAAGGTTAAGATACACACTAATTCATATAGTAATCACTGTCGTGCCGTGAACCATCAGATGAACCAGATGGCAACAAGTGGGTGGATATGTGAGAGAATTATTAATCAATAGGTAGTGATCGTAAGTTAACTGTTGATAACATCCAAAATAGTCTTTATAGAAGTTATCAGTTCAAGCTTCCATGTTTAGAAGTTTGGCGTGCAAAGCAAAAGGCATTGGATATTATATTTGTCTTCTGTGAGAAGTCATTCATGTTCTTCAGTTTTGCATCGCTCTTATTACATTTAATCCTGAAAGAACTGTCAGGTAGTTAGAACTTTTTCCCTTCTACTATTTTGTAGTTTTCACTTTGTTCATCGACTGTTGCTCATCTGAATATTTTTCTTATACTAGATACTGTTGCTCATTTAATTTAAATTTTTTTTTTTTCATACCGGATAATCAGTGGGTCAGATCACACCTTTAGACGTGCGTATCCTTTTGATGCATGTAAGAGGGGATTTAGTAGTTGCTGCCAGTTGCTCATCGGATTGCATGTGTGTTTCTCGTAGGAAAAATCAAATTTGCATTACTTGCAACTGTAGCAGTTTATGCAGATGATATTTCGTAACCATTGGCACTTGCAGCATTAAAAGTGGGAGATCGTGCTGATTGGTTGCAAAAGTTGGTACACGTGGTAGGCCTTAAAAGACAATGGACATTTTATCTCAAATAGACAGAAAGGCCTAATTGAGGCAGTAGAGCAAGTATTCCCTTCAGCACAACATAGGTTCTGTGCTCGTCATATGTATCAGAACTTTAGAAAAATCTTCCCAGGATCATGATTGAAGAAAGAACGTTTTTCATGCAAGGTCTCATTTAGATGAGAGGGGAAAATGTGAAGTAATATATACTAACATCTCCGTGTCTTTCATTGCTTGGACAGTGGAGGCTAAACATATGACAAAAATCGAAATCTTCAATACTATCAGAAAGAAGAAGATGACAACATTCACTAAAAGTAGTGACAGAGCAATTGAACTATTAGAATAATCAGATATTGTAGCTTCTAGGATCAAGAAGAAACTGAAAAAATGATTCAAAAGGGTGTGAACTATTTTATGTTGGTGATGACGATTATGAGATGCAAGAAAATGGTAAGGTCTACTCAGTGCAACTTAGAGATCACAAATGTTCATGCCGTAGATGGCAAGTGACGGGGTCGCCTTGAGGACAGGCAATTGCAGTTTTAATTGAGAAGGAGTGAGTTGAAGATTATTGTAATGCTTATTTTCATATAGATAATTATGTTAAATAGGACCAGGCCATCTATCCTCTTCCTGATAAAAGCATGTGACCGATTATAGACCCAAATACTTATCCAGTCCATCCAACCCATACTCGTCGACCACCAGGAAGGCCAAAGAAGAATAGAAAACGTGATTCTGATGAGTCTACGTCTAGTCAGCAACCTTGGAAATTCAGGTGCAAAACTTGTAAGAAGTTAGGAAATAATTCAAATAGTTGTAAAGAGGCTATTCTTAGCCAATCATCAATTGCTAGGAGAGACCCACTGGGATATAGGAGCAAGATTGGTGCATATTCTAACTTGAGAGAAGTCATGTTTCATGGCGGATTGGCCTCAGCTCACAGCAGCGGATCTTCAATGCTTTTGGAGGTTGATTTAACGCCTAGCAGTCATACGGATAGTTTTGCAGATCTGCACAGCACTTGAGAGATGATTAAAGATTGTTTTCCTTTCTAACAAGAACTTGATTTTATGTTTCTGGGTAGTCTTCGATGATACTAATTATGATTTTAGTTCTTATTTATTGAAGTGATAGTAACAACATTGTGCCACCTTGCCTTGTAGATACTATCTTGACGGGGCAGTAGCTATGCTCTCTCTCGCCTCGTGGGCCTCTAACAAGCAAAAGTCAGAATTTTGAACGATCTTGTTTAGCAGGACGGACATGGAATAACACATTTAAGAAACATCTTAGCTGTAGCATTCTAGCTGGGAATTGTTTCTTCTTTTGATTGCAATTTCTATTTTCTATAAGGGGTGTGTTTATAATTTCTTTACTTTTTCTGATGTAATGATGACAATGCATTATGATAGAGAAGCAATGTGGCTCACTAGTACTTACTAAGGTTTGTGGTTGAGTAGTGACATTGAATCTCCACATCTGAAAACTCATGTAAATAGCAATTATCAACTGTCCTTCTTGTTCCATTGCTTAGTAGTATTGCAGTCTTGGTTGTTGAAAACCAATTGGAAGAATTTGAGCTGAAGCCACCATGGTTGTTAGAGTAACACAATCTACTTCTACTTACAGTTATAGTTGAGTTTCGAAATAAGTTTTGCTGATCCATCAACTTTAGTGCAGCATTGGGCTTCTAACAACATTCATTAATCCTCCAAAATCACCTAATTATCATTCAGTGTTGTAATATTTAACGATAAGATCTCACTACTTTGACCATAAAGAGGTGTAGACTTCAAGTTTTCTGAACGTATGCTAAATGTTAGTCGTACAATTGTTTAGCTTCAATTCCTCAGGCTTAAATCTTTAGTCCAAATGCTAAGTTATTGCTGTTCAAGACATTGTCAATGGAAGCATCTAACACCATTTCTGATATGTAACCTCCCAATCACGTTCATTCTTTCAGATGGTCTAGCCTAACTAGGTTCACACTAAAAATTTCAGGAAACACAACAACTTTTATTACAACAAAAATGGCTTTGCTAGCAAAGCCTAGCTTGTGATGTCATGAAGAAATCATGGTCACCCTTTGGAAAAAGATCTTAAATGATCAAATGGACAAGGCACTTGTAAAGAAAAGGACCATATACCTGCAGTTCAGAAGTTTCACCTTGCCCATATTCAATTTAACCAGAGATTGTCATATAAACAATCTCCCACTTTAGATATAAGCACACTTAGAATTTGTTAAAAGACCAGAAGAAAGCTATGCTTTCTGTGGGCTTAACCTTTATCAATTTCTACATGATCATAGAACCCCATAGTAAAGCCAAATGCATGGTCAAGACCTGCTGGACCGTTCGAGTTATTGTTAAGATATCCTGGTTATAAAATTAGCTAGTCAACTCAGAGAAATCATCCACTGCTAACTATCATTGATGTAATATGTTTGCTAATAACATAAACATGGTCGCTAAGTGGCTTCTGTAGCTCAAATCAAATCAATTTTTTTAATTGTAATCATCAAACTTCAAAATGTGCTTTCTTTCAAGGAGAAAGAAACAACCGTAAAGTAGGAAATGCCACAGCTGTTCTTGTAGCATGATAAGAGACATAAAAAAGATGGAAGAGTTATCCACAGAAGGAAAAGTTCACACCAACTAATCTTGTATGTTACAACAACGAAACCAAACTAAGTTATCGCCCAAAAGAAACAAAGAAAAATAGAAGAAGTCAAACTAGGAAAAACATATGAATTAATCAGGACCTTCCAATTTGCAGTGAGCCGGCATTTAGGTGGTAGGTCTTATCCTAACTTTAACTAGACATGCCAACCTAAGATTCATCTTTGGACAATAACCAAACTGGAAGATATGACTTAGCAATAATTCATTCATTTGGAGCACTCAGATAACAAGTGGATTATGTTTCGTGATTTCATAATCAGCAATTGATTGGGTAGTTAAATGCGCCAAAATGCTACATGGGTATGCAACCAAAGACTTGACGTTTTTATGAGAAGACTTTGGACGTGATCCCCAAATCAACATGCTAATCCTCCACTATCGACCTTCCTGTTTTTCTTTTTTGTTATCACATGCTATGCCCTTGGATATGGTGTCTTACCATGCATATTGGACCACATGGTACGGCTGGTTATTTGCACAAGTTAAGCCAAGATGTCAGGAATCTAAACCATTCATCTTTTAGGGCCATCTCTTATGTAGACTATCCCCAAGGCAATCTCATGCTTTAGATTTTTGGCCTTTGGTTTTCTAGCTAGGTTGCAAATCGAAGGAAAAACAGTTTTGGGGCCCCAACAGTCATTTTACAACTTAGAAAACCGAAAGATATGACCATCAACTGGATGAGATCTTTTTCAACAAGGCCTAGTCATGAGGTTTGAATGACCAATCTTGGGGTGAATTTCACTTAACGTTGGATGCCATTGCCCTACATGGTCCCCTTTAGAGACCATCACATAGTCTAAATTCCAGCTAGAGAGATCAACGTCATTGTCCTCCTTTCATGACTCTTATCATCTAGTTCTCTCTCTCTCTCTCTCTCTCTCTCTCTCTCTCTCTCTCTCTCTCTCTCTCTCTCTCTCTCTCTCACACACACACACACACACACACACACACACAGATTCATGTGGGCTTGCTGTTCATACTGTCGTCAGCTGCCTTTTTCAACAGTCTGTCACTAAAAGGATCAGATCTGGCTCAAATTGGGATTTACTTAAAGGATTTTAGATAGGGTGTACCGTTGTAAGCCACTTAAACTCTCATAAAATCAAAGGCCCGTGAGAGCCAATACTCCTCTTTTAGCAAAAAACTAAAAGAACAGTGTAAACTTAAAGTAAAGAGGTGGCCATTAGCCCTGTGACAAGACACAATGTTATTAAGAAAAGGAGATAACGAGACCTGCCTTTATTTTTCTCTGCCGAAGTGAAGGCAGCAGGCATGAGCGTTTTGGCCCTGTAAGACCCAACAAAAGCAAGACGACATGCACGTCACAACTCACAAACAAACAGAATCCACTACAGAGGGAGAAGAGAGATTCATTGCTAGTTTCTGCTGAATGGCATGTGGGTGCACGTGGTACTGACACACTGGAGTGAGGTAGCTTCCTATCTATCTGCTGCACCATCTCCACCGCACGTCAGAGGATGGGACCCACATCTGAGATCCAGGACCTGAGAAGTGAACTTCATACCCGTCGGATAAGACAAGCTTGCTCTTCGACCATCCATTAGCAAGTTGCTAATGAATAATTAACATTATCCGATCAAGAGAAAAAGTTTTCGGGGTAGAGAGTGGAAATGGAGTGAATATGGCTTGAACTTGTATAAATATATTTTCTTTAAAGTGTTATTTTTCTCTACTCCGTAAATAAGATATTATTTATGGGATCACGCCCAAATCACTTTAGAGATACCACGAGCCTTGTTTGGGCCAATGCAAGCAACTTTAGAAGAACCACATCGAATTCTAATTGGACATGCTTCAGTTTGAATTATATTAGAAAAGGACTCAAGATAATTTAGAAAAAATTATAATCTAAGTGAGGAGAATGTCTCATTTTATAAAATAGGAGTTACTTATTTTCTTATAATGAGTCAACATGGTAGTCAATTTTACTTCTGAATATGTTCCTTCACTTGAATTTTATGACACAGCCTTTAGTTTTAAATTTTCAAATTTGATAAAACAAATTTTAAAATTAAATATTTAATTAATAATAAAAAATATCCAACATTGATTGCATGTGACATAAACTCAAGTGGACCAGCAGACTAGGTTAATAAAATTGGATGATTTGAATTGTCCAAACGGAATTAACTTGAGGAAATAGTGCCAAATAAATGCCAGCAAAACATGGTCATGTGTAGGTGTGCGAGTTAGAGTGAGGGAGACAAAGAGACAAGGCAAGATAGACTGACAGTAGCAGAATGTATTTGATTTGCAGATTTCGGACATATAGTGGTGAGACCCGCTATGAAAAGGCTACCTATGAGTTAGTGTCCTGAAATTTTATTTTTCTAAATACCCTTGCTCCTATTTTTTTATTTATGGATCTTACTACTATTTTTATATTATTCCCAAAAAAAGAAATGCTGGTATAAAGCGAGATAACATCCTAACAACAGTGAAATGCCTTTACATTTTCATGATGGAACCCACATGCCACATGCCATTGATCCAAGCATTCACCTGAACAACTAAGTTTGGATATCTTGAGATCCAAAAAATCATTCCAAAAGAAAGTCTTTAGCATCTAAGAACTGGCGCTTTCGTCTTGCTAGATACTAATGGTCAAAAGCTCTCCATAAGAGATGGTTTGCTTTCAATGAACTAAAAATATAATTTGTTGGAAGTCAATGACTTTCTTTTGGAATGATATATTTGGTCCATAAGTTATCCAAATTTATTCGTGTTTGATGAACAGCTTGGATCAATTGTATGTGGGGCCTACCATGGAAAAGTGGAGGCACTTCGCCATTGTTGGTACTACTCTCTAGCTTTATACCACCATTCAACTTCTCAAAATATCCTTCTACCTATTTTCAAAATACCCAACCCTGATGTTTGAAATACCTTTTCGCTTACTTCCAAAATACCATCTTGCCTACTTTTGACTTTAACATAATATGTTCCTTGTTTGCTCACTTCATCTAGTTCAAGGTCATACATAGGGTCAGCCACACTCAAGAAGAATCAAAGATCTAACCCATTCATCATGTTAGAAATGGCTTATATAGGCTAGAAAACAAGTTTCATGCCAAATGGATATTTTTATAAATCACGACATTTACTTTTACCAATTTTTTCAAAGATCCAAAACAAGTGGTTAGATTGTCCAAATAGATTGATTTCTCATAGGTTTGATATTCTAAACATGACGAACTACTTGGGGGAAAAACAAAAGGGTCTTACATGCATGGGAAAAGAAGTGTGTATTTACTCTTTGAAGCATGTACTCTTCACTCAGAGTCATAATATAGAGTTACTAGCTCTGCTTTCAAGAGTTTTGTGTTTTTTATTTTGGAAGGTTACATAGGAACTTAAAAGTTCTCAAATATCTCCGTAAGAATAATATGAATTCCTAGTAGTATACCATTGCAAGAAAAAAAAAAGGGGCCCTTATGCAGCAATATGAATCTTGCAAGGTATGTATATTTCATTGTTTGCTTCATCAGCAGTATGAATTTTGCATTATTTCCTTAGATTAGTTTTCTTTATATTTTTCTAAATATTCTAACCCTTTATGAATTAGGATTATATAACATGGTTAAGCCTAGATCATGATTGTTTTAAATAATGATTTTAGAAAAATTGTTAGCCTCTACAAAATAAAAAAGTTTAGGAAATATAAATATGAATATATGAGGAAATTAAGTTTAGTACAAACAAGTACCACATGCATGCAATTAGAGAGAGTGATAAGATAGAGAAATGAAAAGCAAATGCTATACTGAGGGGTTCTTTATTTATTAAAACCATACATCATACCAAAAGTATATATTTATAGCAAGTTAATTTATATGCTTTTACAATAGGAAATTTTTTCTTACTAAATTAACAGAAATTGGTCCTAAGACTATTAAGAAAAGTTTCAAAATAATGTAATTATTTAGAAAAATTCTTATTAATAAATATCACAGTGGTAAGTTGCATCCAGTTAAGAAAATAGTCATTAACTATTAGTAGAAAATTTCATTAAAAAGAAAAAATTTAGAACTATAGAGTCCATCACAAAAAATGGTCTTGATTAATTAATGACTAAAGTTGCCATCACGAGAAAGTAACGATTGATTAGCAAAAATAAAAAAAATAAAGGATTAGACTTAGGAGTGTGTGTGTGTGTGTGTGTGTGTGTGTGTGTGTGTGTGTGTCTGTGTGCATGCGCATTTATGTGTTAAAGATTTGCTTTCTAATTCTTTGCTTATAACAAAAAAAGAAGAGAATAATTTATCATTTAGATTATTAGATCTATTAAAGCTAGACAAAAGTGGCTAATTAAAGAAAATAAAAAAATTTGGAATGTACCTAGAAATGGATGAATAAAAAATAGTAAGAATAGCTATTAATAAAAAATCAATCCTTTAGATGTGTTAGATCTATTTAAGCAATATATAATGACTATTACATAAATTAGAAAATTAAAACTAACCTAGAAATGAATTGAAAATAGTAAATTAAAGATACTTCAAAATTTTGTTGTCCTCCAAAATTTCATTCTTGTACTTGGTATTCATCTCCTTAAAATTCCGTCAATTTCTCAAGATTGCAACTACAAAGAGCAATGATGATCTGAAACTCATATAATAACTTATGCTCGTCTACTTCAATGTACCAGGATACTTTTGAACCAATTCATAGGATAACCAAAACTAGAATGCCTTGTATAGGGATAAGAAGGAGCTCTCTCTCCAATTTCCTACCCCTTCCAATAGTGGTTGACAGACCTTAGTTTAAGATTCTATCCCTTGAAGGGTCAAGCTTTAATGGGGTCGAGTTTTGTAGTGGAATCCACCCTGCAATGCAGTGCGCTCTGGAAAGTTGGTGGAGGTTTTTTCCTTAATTCTTTTTTTCCATGATCTGGTTTAATTGTGCATCCTACGGTAAGGTGGTATACACCATAGAATTCAACTCGGACTCGGACTAATGGCACCCGTACGCCATTTTATCTACTCATTTCACAGCCACTACCTGGATCCAGGGCTGTCAGTTGGGCCGGATTATCCTAAAATCCGAATATAGCCTGCCGAAATATATGCAGATGGACGGGCGTTGAGTGTTATCTTGAAGATCATTTTTTCTTCCCATTCTAAATACCTAGTAAGGTATGGGTAGAGCATTGGAAACAGCTGATGATCCAATCAAATGGCAATGCAATTGGCTGCAAACAACTCGACATCTCTCTTGAAGTGCTCTTGGTTGCAGGTTTAAGTCGTCACTTTCCCCTTTAGTCAGGAATTATACTGAAGAATATGTACATGAGAGTGAGAGTGTGTGAGTAATTTGTTTTCTAATAATAATAATAATAAAGAAGAGAAAAAGAGGTTATCTGTATATGTGTATCTTATAAGCTAAAAGAGTCATGACACACTCAAGAGCAATATAAGGAGTACACTCCTCATTGTTTCATGTATGATAAAGTACTTTTTGTAGATCTAACCTATTCACTAGGAATGGCCTAAATAGGCTGGACAACAAATTTCATGCACATTGGATCTTTTTGTCCCACGTTTCTTCTAGTAAAAAATCAAGACCATTTATTTTTCCTAATTTTTAAAATACCCAAACAAGTGATTAGGACCATCTAAATGTATACAACTTAGATCTATAAAAAGCAGTTTTCCTCACAATCTTAAGCATATAAACTTCAAGAGTACACACTCAAAGAGTAAGGCAAAAGAGTCCCAGGAAGTGTACACACTCAAAACAAATCTCAGGAGCAAGGCAGAATAGTCATCTCATGTTTTTGTTCTCCATCCATTTGACTATTCCATTCAACCATGGCTTCATTTTCAGTTTTCCTTTCTTATCCTTATGCCTAGTTTCAGTTTTTCCCTCTTTCTAGTTTCTTTCTCCTCTCTCCCTCTTGAAACTTTCAAAGAGAGAGAATAAAAATCTCCTCAAACATTTTATGAAGAATTAAAGATCTCTACTTCTTTCAAACTAATCTTACATGGTTTATGTTAGAAAATTGATGTCAAATGTCTCCTTAAGGTAAACATGTGAGCCATGTTTATTCATGGTTATTTGAAGAGGTGGCAACGCAGATAAATGGTCATTCAAGAAGTGGGTTTTGCTGGATTGGCGGTGGATTTTCCTTGCAGCCTGTTTGGTTAGCAGAAAAGTGGTGGAAATTTATTTCCATGGAAAAAAAAAAAAAGAGTTTGAAAACCTTCAAATTGAACTTTGCCACAATACATAAAGATTTTAGGCTAATTTAATTTGAAGGTGTAAAACACTTTTCATGGAGAATTCTTTGTTTCCATGGAAATCAATTTCCATCACTTTCTTGCTAATCAAACAAACATTAATTTGCTTCTCAATCTAGAAGAAAAAGAAAATTCCGATAAGATAAAAGAACAAACAAACTCGTAAAGAGTTAGGATTTCACTAAAACCAAACGAGGACAAGAAATTGTCCTGTGCCATTTTGCGTAAATGGGGGAAATGAGGTGTTTTTTTCTTTTCAAAGCTAAGAAGATTAGTAATTTACTTTCATTTCTCTATTTCTATTTTCTTTTATTTGTTACTACATTATGTTTCAAATGGTAAATTACAACCATTTTATATATAGAAATTTTGCATCTGTCATCATAGAAACTTCATATATATATATATATATATATAAATCAAATGTTGAATATTATCAAAGATTCAACTATTTTATATTTGGACAGTGATATGTGTGCCCCTTGTTTTTCCTTATGTGCCCTTCACTAAATGATACCAACACTCATAACTCTTGGTGGGCCCATATTTTCAAGGTGTAAACCTTTCTTCACATTACCCTTGACTTAGATGTGCCGTGATCTAAAATTCTCATCCATTGAATGAACCTAGCCATTGTGTTATTGAAGTACAAAATGAAAGGTAAATGACTTCGTTGTCCATCTTGAACTAGAAGTAGCAGTTACTAGGATGATGGCTAAGAATTTTGGACCATGGCCCATCTTAATCATCATCATCATCAAAGCTTTATCACAATTAGGGGTCGGTTACACAAATCTTGTTCTTCCATTCCTATCTATCAATTATCATAGCTTTATTTAGTCTAAAAGTTTTAAAAGCTTTTCTTGCCACTTCTACCCACATCCTTTTGGGCCTTCTTCTTGCTCTTTTAGAGCATTCAACTTGAATTGACTCACTCCTAACCAGAGCCATTTTTAATTTTTGTTGGACATGTCCAAACCATCTAAGTCTATCCTCACTTATCTTGTGACCTATTGGTGATACTTGTAACGTTTATCTAATGTTTTTGTCTCTAATTCTATGCTTTCTTTTTCTTATCACTCATCCATTTCAACATCCTCCTTTCGACTACTCCAATCATATGTACTTGTTGTTCATTAATTGCCCAACACTCTAATCTATATAGCATGACATGCCTTACAATTGTTCCAGCACACTTTAATTCTCTAGGTAACATCCCTCTCAATCTTACCTTTAATGAATTATCAATCCCAAGTATCGAAAGTATTCTTTTTGGGGTACTTCTTAGTTATCAATCTTTACTGGTGCTTCTCTCCTACTCCTCTCCTTGCTAAAATTACATTCTATATACTATGTCTTAGTTCGGCAAATTTTAAATCCTGTAGACTCTATAGCATCTCTTCATAACTCTAGCTTTGTGTTTACACTCTTTCTTGTCTTACCAATTAAAATTATGTTATCTGCAAATAATATGCACTATGAAATCTCCTAGTGGAACAATTTTATTAACTCATCTATAACCAACACAAAAAGGTACATACTCAATGTTGATCTTGGTGCAATCTTATAGTAATAAGAAAATCATATGTCTCCAAAAATTAGGTCTCATTCCTTTTCATTCAAGCCTGAAGTATGCTTTTTTTTATACTACATGTCTCAACTAATGATCCTAGCATATATTATCACTCATTCATAAATATCTTTAGTTATGCTTATATACCTCCTTGAAACTCTTTTTCCACCCAACACTTACTATATTAACTCTCTAAGGACCCTATCATAAGCTTTTCCTAAGTCAAGTAGATCTATATAGAGGTCTTCCTCCTCTCCCTATATTTCTATCAATTGTCAAAATAGGAAGTAACTTTCATGGTAGACCTTCTAGGCATGAAACCAAATTGGTTTTGCGATACACTCGTCTCATGTCGTAGCTCCTTCTCAACCACTCTTTTCCAAAGTTTCATGATATAGCTCATAAGTTTAATCCTAGGATAATTAGTGCAACTTTGGATGTCTCCTTTATTCTTATAGATTAGTATAATAAAGATTTTTCACCATTTATCTAGCATTTTCTTTTGATTTTACCATATTGTTAAACAATTTTACCAGGGTATTTTTCAATTTCATCTTTTTCAAAGCCTCTTTCACTTCAAGTATCACAATCCTACGATCATATCTATATAGTCCAATGTTATTTAGGTTTATGGTTCTTTGAATCTCTATTTTCTTAGGACAATTTTTGTTTAGCAATTTTTTAGAGTAACTTTTCCACCTTTCATTGATCTCGTCATCTTTGACTAGTATGCTATGGTCATCACTTTAATGCATTTTTAAAGTTTAAACACATTTTTCTCTCCTCTTCTTGACCTAGTCTATTATAAACATCATCATATGCTTTAGTTTAGCATCACTTACTACTCTATTAGCAACCCTTTTAGCATTCTTATATTGCTGAAAGTTTTTGTCATCTTTAGTCCTCTGCCATACTTTAAAACACACTTGTTTCTCTTTAATAATTTTTTGCATTTTTTCACTCTACCACCAAGTTTCCTTTAGTGTTGTCTTTTATCTTTAGATAAACGTAGAACACTTTTTGTCACTTTCTTTATAGACCCGGCCTTATTAGTCCACAAGGTGTTTATTTCTATTTCATTATTTTACTTTCCTTCTACCATTAACTTCTTTGTAAATGATTTTATGTTCTCTCCTTTTAAGTTCGACCGCTTAGTTTTGGGTAAGTAATAAGTTCATTCTCTTACTTCCATCTATTAATGTGCATATTCATAACCATTAATTTATGTTGTGTGGTTAAACTCTCATTAGGTATCACCTTCCAATCCTTACATATTGATCTTTTAGCATTCTTAGGTAGAAAAAAGTTAATTTGGCTTTTATATATGATCCAGTTTTAAAGGTTATTAAGTGTTCACTCTTCTCTTAAAGTATGTATGTACTAGAAATAAGTTATATGTCAAAGCAAAATAGATGATAGCTTCCCTTATCTCATTTCTTTCTCCAACACCATGACTTTCATGTATCTATCATATCCTTACTTTCTTTTCTTTTTTTACATAATCATTTAAGTGTGTTCCTATAAATATCCCCTATATGTTGAGAATTTCTTGCATTACTCCCTTCATATTTTCTCAGAACTATCTCTTGATACTATCTTCTAACCCTACCTGTGGGGCGTATCTTAGAACAAGTTTTATTAGTAAAATTCTATCACTAATTCTTTTAACATCTACAACTTTATCCTTTAATTATGTATCTACTGCTTATCATATACATTTCTATTATTGTCCTTTTTTACTTATCACAGCTTATACTCATTTATTTCTCTAGTTTTACACTTGGTGTTTTTAACACAAGCTATATTGACTCTGGTACATTTTATCGTATCTACTAACTCTATACTTTTACATGTCAATGTGCCCTCATTTCATGTGACGATACAAATATTGTTCTCCTGAACTAGTTTCTTTGTTTACTCACATCTAGAATGTCGCAAGAATCCCGGCCTACTCTCTAATGCACCCGAGTTCTAATGGAGCGAGGCGCTTTCGAGGGAATGTTCTATTAGCCTACGTATTTCCTAGTGCACCTGAGATTTGATGCAGCATGTTGCTTAAAGGGGAACACCCTCGTAGCCTTTGTGTATTTTTCACTGCATCCAGTTACAATGCAGTGCGTCGCTTAAGGGAAATGCCCTAGCCTAAGGGAATGTCTTAGTCTTTAAATTCATATATAAGATTTGCCAAAAGATTTTACACCAGCTGACAATCTAACACAACCCTCTTTCCTTTATCTGGTCTTAGGACCATCCACGAGATCATAAAATTACATGGTCGCTTATGATCTTAGTCAAGGGAATGGTCCATCTTAGTCAACGGCAATTTATGAACGGTTCTGATCTTCTAGAATTTAGGCCCACCTGGAGTTGTAGCAGGTTTTAGCAATTAGTATGATGAAAAAGGCGCTTATATCACTACCCTTGTTTTATTTTTTCAATGGAAAGCTCTTTAGAGTCAAGAAATTTATCAGTATGGATATCTTGTGATTGAAGGCCCATCATTTTATTTACATGATTTAGATCCGGAAAAAAATCCACAGTTCAACCAGAATCCAAATGGGTAAAATTTGGATAGAACCCAAACGATGAACGGAAAAGGATTTTGTATAGGTCACATCTCTTTTACAAGCAATTAAAACAAGAAGACATTTTATCCGCAAAAAAATTCGATCAGAACTGCTGTATGCCCTGAAAAAGAGGTTCCATTCGATTATCCCAAAAAAAGGGAAAAAAAAGAAAGAAAAGAGGACGTGCTCTGTAATGGATATACAAGCAGCAAAGTTGTTGTTACTCATTCACAGCTATTGCTAAGTTAGAAGGTGCTCCCGAGAGCGTAATGGACCTTAAATGCAAAATCGTAGTCACAAATTTTAGGCCATCACAAGATGCAAATATACCCCCAGCCACTCATTAACCAGCTGGGCAATTTTACTGGGACAATGCAGGAACTTGTTTGACAATTTGGAATGGGTAAAATTTTGGTTATATAGGTCACATCTTGAAAAATGGCATGCTTTCCTTTGCACATATTGAAAACAGAGTCATTGGTAGATCTACACGCTCGTGGTATGCTTCTTTATCATACATTGAACACACAGGAAAGTCCGAAACAGTTAACATCTTCAGGGTACAAAAATTAGCTAGTTAGGTACCATCCGAAAAATCAATCGAATTTTGATGATTTCAACTGCTAGTTTTAGGTCTCTGAACTTTTTATTTTTATAAATCATTGGTCATGATTTCCTACTCAAACAAACATGGACTGAGAGCGTCCAGTGGACTTGGAAGCCAAAATGGCTTCGAATCAACAGAAAACTAAGTGTGCAGGACAAAAAAATAATTGTGTACCCAGAGAGCTCATGAACACAGACCTAACCTGTACGGTTGGCAGGGAATGGACGGAAATTAATTTCCAGTGCGAGTATAATTTTTCCAGCGAAAGGGTCTTATGCCTGGATATTAAATTACCCAAAGACCCAAAAATTTAAATTATGTGCTGTGATGTATCAGATAGGCTACAGCGCATCCATGCCAAGCCAAGCCCACTAAACCTCAGTATTTTTCAGACAAAAATAAAATAATATAGTCTAAAAAACCCAAAGCCCAGTCAGGCTTAGTTACCTGGTTCTCATAATAAGATCAGTAATTATGCGCGATTGACCTGGAGAAAATCCTAACCAAGTCAAAAGCTAACCAATCCATCTATGATGTAATAGAAATCTAATGGGACCGTTTGCAAAGGGAACAAGAATCAGAAGGAAATTTTTTACTATTCCAGAGCAGCTCAATACATGATCTTTATTCTCATCGCAAACAGCCCGAACACAATTAGATCTTTCATAGCAAAACAAGCTGATATTTAGTAGGAAAACAACTTAAAACTTGTTGAAGTAGGCATACATTGGGCCTTAAAGAGCAAGATTAAACATACGACAAAAGTACCTTTCCCCTACCACAGACGCTAATACCCAAGCATACAAACAACATAAGTAATTTATAAATCCTATCATTGAAAGTTCACAAAAAGAAGAGTAAGGAGACCTCTGTGATGATACCCGCCACTTCGCCTATATAAGTTTACTTGTTATTAGCCTTAGTTGTATAGGTCGTCGTCATCTGCAGCAGCAGCAGCAGACGAGAACGGATCTGCTGCAGCAGTAGTGGAACTATCCGGACGGTCAGGGAAGCGGAACTCCGATCCGAATCCACGAGATTGCTGCAGGGTTTGAGCAAACAGCTGGTACTTCCGAATGTCGGCATCACTCACACTCCTGCGAGCAAACTTCATAGACTCCTCAAAATGTGCTGGTTTAATCTCCGGGACATCATCAGTGTCGTCTTCCTCCATTGCTTCTGGGTTCTCCCTACTCTTTCTCTCCCTCTCAATGTCCTGTTGCACCCAAAGAACAGAATAATGATAAGAGCTTGCACTCCTGCGCATATAGCAAAGTTGATCTAAGAAAATAACTAATCAGACTTTCAGAAACAAAGGATGCCTTGAAATGCACGCAATCAAGACTGACAAGCTCAGTTAATAACCAAAATAACAGCATCAAGACTTCCGCATTAAAAGAATTCTGATTTCTAACAAAACAATGGCGAGTCTGCATTATCACTGTAGCACTAACATGTTACATGGAAATCAAGGATACAACAAATAAAGGAACTCTCCGTGAAAACTAGACTTGCAAGTCACTAACTATATAAAAACCTCCTAAAAATCTATGAAATTCATTGACTTTGGAGGTCTAGCCAAAGTAGACCAAGATTATAATGCAAACATGTTTATCATTAAAGCAAACAGGATAGAAAGTTATAGGTTGGCAGAGATCTTTGCTTCGGTGTACCATTAGGTCGAACAGAATAGAAAGTTACGGGGTTAGCAGAGACCTTTACTCGGCAAGTTTTCAGTTTTCTTTACTACTAAAACAAAGAAGTAGATTGAAATAAATTCTTGACCTAGACTTAAAGGGCAGCCCCGGTGCACGAAGCTCCCGCCTATGCGGGGTCCAGGGAAGGGGCGGACCACATGGGCCTAAAGTACACAGCCTTGCCTTGCATTTTGCAAGAGGCTGTTTCCACGCCTTGAACCCATGACCTCAAGGTCACACAACGACAACTTTTACTGTTGCGCCAAGGCTCCCCTTCTTGATCTAGACTACAGTCGGTAAATATAAGAATTATACTTGAGCTGTGCATCAAGTGAAATTTGAATTACGAACAGGATAGAAAGTTCTGAGTTAGCAGAGATCTTTACTTTGTCAAGTTTTTTATTTTCTTTACTAAAAAAAAAAAAAAATCAAAATAACTTCTTGATCTAGACTATGATCCGTAACAAGGGCAGCCCGGTGCACAAACTAACAGGGTCCAGAGAAGGGGCAGACCACAAAGGGCCCATAATACGCAGCCTTGCATTTTTGCAGGAGGCAGTTTCTATGCCTCGAATGCATGACTTTCAAATCACATGATAATAACTCTACCATTGTGCCAAAGGCTCCCCTTCATCTAGACTATGATCAGTAAATATTAAAATAGGGAATGACTTGAACTCTTAACTCCAGGAGTACTATGATGCAAAGGAAGTCTGCAAGACATGCTAAGTTATTTAGGATAGAGTGGCATAGAAAGACAGGGTGTCTACGTTGATGGAGTATCAGCATCAATTTGTTGGTTATATCCATTTGACCAATGCTTCACTCATCACACTTTTGAAAGGGATTTAGCAAACAAGATCAGGCTTTGAAAAAGCTGTCCTAGATGATCCCCCCTATACTTTCATCAAGAAAATAACATGTCATTCTGCAAAACATGCAATTAAGAATTGTTGCATATGGAGGATTGAAAGGCCAGGAGCAACATCTCTTTGGAAAACTTGAGCTCTCTCAATGGCTCTCGATTTGCCTATATGGGCTGCTCTCCAGTGCAAGACTAGTGAAGTGGCGCAATTCCTCCAAAAAAGATCCCCTGAATTTAGTTAATGATTATTTTAGTTTTCCCAACTTTTCCCAGAATTTAGACAAAGCCATGTCTTGAGAAAAGTTCTCAAGCTTAAGGGTAACCCTCAAGGGTAAAATGTCAAAATGGATAAAAGATTATATCCTCAGAGAAGATGTGATGTCGTCAAAAGGAATATAGCCTTTTCAGGGCCAAAGGATATAGAGATAGGTCCACATTACTTGTGCTTCTGGGAGGGAAAACAGTCTTATTTACATGATGTAAATAATCTTTTTGGAGGGACTGAAGACTCTTATTCAATCACATTTTTCCATATCCATAATTCTTCTATTGGAAATAATTGCATTCTATCACCCGTTGTTCAGGTAAGTTCATTTATGTTTTAGTTTGAATCCAATCTGTGTTTATCACCCCACTTTAGATTGATGGACCAGATTGGCAGCAAAAGCAATCGTAGTTATCATGGCTAAAAGGAAGCACCCATGGGTACCCTGTGCAATTCAATGTCACACCAACCAAAATTCTACAATAGGTTGGTCGTGTTAAGCTCAAGTTTCTCATGTCATAGACAACAAGGCCAATGGAACCAAGGACCTTAACAAAGTCTTGCTAACTTATTTGAAGGTAACCAAAATGGACCTGAGAACTCAAATCCAGCAAGGAGGCAGAATCAGGGCTCAATATGGTGCAAGTCGGCACAAAGAAGTTTTATGAAACAAATTCATCATACACAGGCTAAAGAAACCTTCCAAAAAGGATGAGTTTAATTTCTCACAAAATGCTATAAAAGATGAAGAAAGCTACAAAGAATTGAAGGAGATATACAACCTGAACAAAGGCTAATGTTAGAATTTGGAAGAGGTGAGTGACTCTAAGTAGACAGAGAGAGAATTTCAATATGAGAACAGACGGGACTATAAGAGAACTTCAGAGGCAGATCTAAAGTTGCTAAACATATCCAGTCACCCTTTGCAATCAACTCTTTTGTGTTCAAGCATCTACCAAGAATGGCATGAAGTTCAGTTCATCAACTATTCTTAATGGATCTAACCTGATCAAAATCTAAGATTATGGTAGGTCAGAGCATATTTCTTGCCTGAAGGGGTACCTTGGCGAAATGGTAACGTTGTCGTCATGTGATCTTACGGTCACGGGTTCAAGGCGTGGAAACAGCCACTTGCCAAAATGCAGGGTAAGGCTGCGTACTATAGACCCTTGTGGTCCACCTCATCCCCTAACCCTGCATAGGTTGGAGCTTTGTGCACTAGGGCTTCCCTTTTAGAGCAGATTTCTTGCCCCGGAACAGATCATCCACAAATTTAGCCTCAGTCAGAGATCATTCCAGTTCAAGTGAGGCATGGCATCTGTCTATGCTCCCTCTTTTTTCTTTTTAATGTGAGTTTTTCTTCTCTCTTGATAATAATTAATTTTCTTCTTAGAATTCAAACAGGTAACCAAGTAAAACGAAGAGGTTCTTTGCATTTTTGCACAGCAACTAAAATTTTACAGTCTGCAAGACTGCTACAATATGCTTGGCCCATCTATTTTTCATAGATTATAGATTATTCACTGTCATTGTAAGTATGAGAAGAGAGCAGTATAGACAAAATTGTTGGTTTTGGGCTCATGCTCTGCCATCAACTTTATTCTCTTTCAAACAGGAGATACAAAAAAATTCATCAGGGAATATGACTTGGACCAACGCAAACAGAGAGCACAGAGCTGCTTTTCCAACTCATGCAAATGCATGCACATTTAAATGCGTATGCACATGCTGAAAGTAGAGTTTCTAAGAACAAAACAAGAAGATAATACTTACCTTCTCAATATTTTCTCTGATTGCATATTTGCAAGCACGCTGACAGATTTCAGTAATATCGGCACCACTGAAACCATGTGTATATCTTGCCAGAGCTGTAAGGTCAACATCCTTGGAAACAGGTGACTTCCTCAAGCATGCTTTGAAAATTTGAAGACGGGAAGCCTCGTCTGGCAAAGGTATGTAAATCAACTGATCTAAACGACCAGGCCTAAGCAATGCTGGATCTATAATGTCTGGCCTATTCGTCGCTCCAATGATGAAAACTGTTTTTTTAGCACCCATGCCATCCATTTCTGTCAACAGTTGATTCAAAACTCTATCAGCAGCACCACCAGCATCACCAACAGAACTTCCACGCTGACAATTAGCCATCATAATCAGGGACCATTGTTACCTCAGCCAAGAGAACAAACTAGAGATAGACTACAACTGCCATAATGTACAAATTAAGTAGACATGTTTGTATCTATACCGCCAAATAATTAAAGACAATTAATATTCATAAATAATTGGAACTATGATGTAGCTACAACAAAATTACCTGGGTTGCAATTGAATCAAGTTCATCAAAGAAAAGCACACACGGAGCTGATTGTCGAGCCTTGTCAAATATCTCTCTTACATTAGCCTCACTTTCTCCAAACCACATTGTTAGCAGTTCAGGTCCTTTGACACTTATGAAGTTAGCCTGACACTCATTTGCAATAGCCTTTGCAAGGAGGGTCTTCCCACAACCAGGAGGCCCATAGAATAGAACACCTTTGGATGGAGACATGCCAAACTTCTCAAACTTCTCAGGATGCTCAACTGGGTATTGCACAGTCTGCCAACAATAACATTCAATTCAATTCATCACTGATGTCAAAAATAACCAGCAAATTTTGCAGTAGCAAACCTAGTGATTATGGAAAGAAAAAGTAGCAGGCAGGACAGCAGCAAACAATATTTTATAGTAAATTCGAGTATCCTAGAAAATCATAAATACCAAAAAATTATACTTAAAATCAATTTGGAGTATAATGTCAACGAGCACAGATACAAAAGTTTTCCCCTGCATTTCATGTGAAGATGACACGAAAATTTTACACATTGCCCATTTGCTTTGGTTTCATATCTGGAGAGAAAATATTCAAATACAATAACAAAAGAAAAGAATATAAGCAAATGAAAATTCTAAGGAATCACATATAAAGTTGATAAGGTAAAAGAAAGTAAAATATGCAGAACAACACAGAACTGCAACCAAGACAGATGCAAATGAAACTAGAGAAACAATAGCTGGCAAAAAGGATCCCAAGAGAAACAATCAAGGAGTGGAAAGAGGAGTAAGGAAACAGCCTCGTGAAATTTTCACGATATTACCAATGCATATAATAGAGTGTCATAATATTCCACTTGTTACTGTCAGAAGTTTACCTTTGAAAATGAAAAACAAAAACAGGCTAAGATTTCAATGATACCAGTGATCTTGGTCATAAGTACATCAATATAAAAGACAAGCCACTACCTATCTACAAGCAACCAACAGAAGTATGGACAATCTTTGGACATCTCAAGGGCCACCGATTGAAAGCAAGGTCAGTGCTAAATGCCAAGTAACATAAACAGAAATAAAGCAAGGCAAAGAGAATGGAAGTTAAATTAGTTAAACCCAACAAAATATAAACCTCTTGAAGTTCTCGTTTGACATTGTCCAAGCCACCAATATCCTCCCACGATACATTGGGCACCTCCACAACCTACCAAACACAATTTTACTCTCCCAAGGTCAGTAATCATTCTAGAATCAGTAACCCACAAAATGTGAAGCCGCAGGAATACTCTAAATCAAGACTTACAGTTTCACGCAAGGCTGATGGATTTGAAGATCCCAATGCAGTTTGGAAGTGTTCATTTGTGACAGCCATGGAATTCAGAACCTCAGCATCAATTGTTTCATCCTCTAAGTCAATGACATCCATTTTCTCCCTAATGCACTGAAGAGCAGCTTCTGTGCAAAGTGCAGCAAGATCTGCACCAACATAACCATGCGTGTCTTTTGCAACTCTTTCAAGGTCAACCTGAAAGAAATGCCAGCAGAAAACAAGTTTATATTCTTCCATTTATGTGGTAGATGCTAAAATCAAAACATAATAAAGCAAATTGTGGAAATTACATCTTCTGCAAGCTTCATATTCTTTGTATGAATTCGAAGAACTTCCAACCTTCCAACCTCATCAGGAACACCGATATCAATTTCACGGTCGAATCTTCCAAACCTCCTAAGTGCAGGGTCAATACTGTTTGGTCTGTTGGTAGCTCCCATGACAATCACGTGAGCACGACTCTTAAGGCCATCCATCAAAGTCAGAAGTTGGGATACAATGCGTCTCTCGACTTCGCCATGTGTCTTTTCTCTCTTTGGAGCAATAGAGTCTAGTTCATCAATAAAGATGATAGAAGGAGCATTCTTTTCAGCCTCCTCAAAAGCCTTCCTCAAGTTACTCTCACTTTCTCCAGCCAACTTTGACATAATCTCAGGTCCATTAATTAAGAAGAAGAATGCACCAGTCTCATTTGCAACAGCCCTGGCAATTAAGGTTTTCCCAGAACCTGGTGGCCCATAAAGCAAGATGCCCTTTGGGGGTTTTACACCAATAGACTTGAAAAGTTGAGGGTGTCTAAGAGGAAGTTCTACCAGTTCACGTATCTGAGCCATTTGCTTCCTGACACCACCAACATCATCATAGCCAACCTCATTTAATCTCTCTTCATCCTCACGTTTGATAGGCTCTCCTTCGCAAAAGATCTCTGTATCTGGGGCAACAACACAATACTCACCAGGATCTGTCTCAATGACTTTAAATTCAACACTTCGCATGCCACCCCTCACAAGGAAAAGGTCACCCTTTCTGACAGGTCGGTAGGACTCCAAAAAGTATGCTGTTTAAAGATATAGAATACACACAATGATAACATAGCAAATGGCAGAAAGAAGTAAGGTGGAAAACAATAACTATAATACAGTAAAAATTCATGTACTCACGCTTTAAATATGCATCAAAAAGGTTTCCAGTAACTCCTTCAATGGTATCATCAATGGGGAGGATGTGAACCCGCTTGCCATACTTCACATCAGGACATTGATGCACAGACACAACATCACCAAGGCGTACCCTGAGATTAGCACGGACAACTTTGTTCATTCTTATTTTTGGCTCTTCACAAAGTTCATCAACAAGAACAATACAAACTGTATCCTTCCGTTTCTTTCCCTGTTCAATACCCGGTGGTAAGAATTGTGAAACATGACCCAATATCAAAGACCAAAAGACCAAAAACAGAAAAGAGATTACCTTGATTAGGACTGTATCTCCCCTGAAAAATTGAAGCTTATCCATTGTTGCAGGGTTCATTGAAACAACTGAATTGTCATCATTGACAGCTTCATCCACAACAAGACGGTTTGGTGATTTTTTACGTTCCAAAATAGCAGTACTGAAGTCCCTCTTGGTACCTTTCCTGTAGGAAAATAACATAAAATTGAAACAGTAATTATAAATTAACATGCCTTTTGCTGGGGAGGTTTTGACATGAGAAGGAAGAGATGGGAAAGTCTGTGGCAGCATCTCATTCAGCCAAAGGTGCTGCACAGCATCTCATTCAGCTAAAGGTGCTGCCAAAGGCTATCCTGCTGCTGCACTGCCTCTACAGTCTCCACATCATTTCCCTTACAGGGATAATAAAGATATGTAAATTTTTAACTGCAACGTATAAAGTTCCCTTGTAGGCTTGTACATATTCAATTAAAATATCTCCTTATGTCGTGTGGGGAAAGCTTGCATGCCTATAGTTCTGTTATAGATTTGCTAAAAATGCAAGCCTGTGAGGAACGAAATCTAGAAATCTTTAGCTACTTTCAGCACAACTCTGGAAATCTCATTCCTTTTGCTCCTGCAAACACGAAAATATGCTGCACATTCGTCCACATACACAAACCATGAAATAATTGTTGCAGATCAGATATCTGATGGCCAATTCCTCGGAAAATTTTTGGCCGATTCTTTCAGAAAGGAATCTGATAAGTGAGATTCTAAGGGTCAACGTACAATGCATGATTCGCGTTTTGTTCAATGATCTTCAATGTTAAACTGTGATCTGATGTAGTTTAGGAACGTTAAAATAGCTTAAGCCTTAAATATATACTTTATGTCAACAACAGTCAAAACGCTGCCAAAACTGGGGAGCTAACACGAACTTGTGCTTTCAATTTTTGAGCTTATTGTTATGTTCACCGTACAAAAAATCTTTTACCTAAGAGTTCACATGTAAACTACAATTCCCAGCAGATAAAGATCAGGCAGACAGCATAGTTCTTTTTCTGAGTTTATAAACCCTAACATGCTCATTCTTGGAGCGTCTCCTTCCAACGATCAACCTTACATGTTAGCCAGAATCACATTTGATTCTCTCTAGCACATGAAAAAGAATGTCCAATTCAGGAAACCTAACCCTAAAAAAGAACAGGAGAAGGCATAAAACCAATACATGATCACGATTGGAAGATTCAAGAGACGGATAATCAATTGCTAACCCTTAAGTTCAGCAGGTTGTACAGTAGATTTTCAGCAGCGCTGGAAAGAAACAACAAGGGAAAAAGAATGAGAGATAAGAGCTAATTGTCCATACGGTTCAGAGGAAGAAGAAGGTTGGCCCCGATCAGAAGCGGAAGAACTTGGATCCGCCATGGTAATCTGGATTCGTTCCTTGGATTTCTGAGCAAGAAACCTTGGAAACCCTCTCTGCAGCGAGGAGTCGTCTGTGTTGAAATTTTTATGACGACTGTTGGGCTACTTAAAGCCACGCAAGTCGTTCGGACGACCTTTAGAAATCTGCGAAGAATTTACCGAGTCGGGAGGCATACCTTGGTGGGCTGGTTTGCTTCCTGTTTGTAACACGTTGGTTGATATCGGGGGCCCACTTAAGATAAGTTGAATGGACATCATCCAGTATTTTGATGGAAAAGGATCACATAAACCTGCATACACAACCTAGGATTATACCTCCGTGGGCCCATTCGTCTATACATAAACATGTATGACCCATGTATACCTACATAGAATTACATCTTGCGTGGCTCATTAATACCTAAATAAACCCGTGATTATACCTTGTGTGGGTCCATTCCTGTATACAAAACTCATAATTATACATGTGTGGGTCATCTATGCATACATAAACCTGTACCTATAATAATCCTCTATGGGCCCACCGACACATACATAACTAGTACATGTACTTTTGTGGCCCATGCATAAATAATAAACCTATAATTATACATTGAGTGGCCATTCAATATATATATATATATATATATAAACTGTAACTATAAATTTGTGGCTCATGCGTAATAAATGAAGTGTCGATAGAAATTCTGTTATGATAAGTAACATGGTGTAATTTTAATAAAGAGCAACAATAAGGGTAAAATAGTCCATGGATTGTAAAACAGTAATGGGTGAGGAAATAAATGTATAATTGGTAATTTTAGGAAAATGTTGCAAAAGTCGTTCCTTTATGCTCGTACAGGGGAGGTCTTCTCCCAAAAGCCTATTTTCTTCTCTCTCTTTTTGCCCAAAATACATGTATATGGCGTGGAGATTGTAAAATTGAGAATAAAAAATGATATACATATAAAGGCTAGAGATAAAAGACGACTGAAGTTAGCCTTGCGCAAAAATAAATAGCTAATGCTAACTGGTTGTCTAGATTACATCTAGCTAATAGACATTGTGTTGCACTAAAATTTGACGATGAATTTAGCAATAAAATCAGTCTTCTGGTGTTAAAGGAATAAGCATTGAATGCAAGATATGGACCTCACAAATCACATGCCATGTATGAAAGGCTACCCCATAAGTCTAGGAAGATTATTGAGAAGATTAAATTTGGAGGCTCTATTGTGGTTACTTTTACATTGTATAGATAAAGAGATGTGTTGTGCATTATTAGGTAAATGGTTAGAGAGATGGAAGGCAAAAACAAGCAATTTGCACATGATTGGTGGGAAATGACAATCACTCCCTTCGACTCTTACAAATTAATATGCATACGTTTTGGTGGGAGAAGATTAGACCACTCTCAGATGAGGATTGATGTGAATAGGACTAAAGAATAGTTGGGTACTTGGTTTGAGAAAGAAGATGGTGGCTTGAGACACACAAATTTAAATTTAGTTTTCTCATAAATACTAGTGAGGTATTGGATACAAGAAGAGTATGTCACATGACCAAATATGTAAATTGGCATAGAGGGAAGTTGAAGGAAATGACAAGCTGATTTTTACCAAGCAATTTAAAAGAATTGACAAAGAAAGAGGAGAAATTGGAAGTGCAATTGGTGAGGATATTGCAAATGTGTTCTAGGATTCTATTTTTACATAAAAGTGTTACAAATTCTAGGAGTTTGGAATATTTAGGCACCAGTGAGGTGGACAAGTGTAACTGGACAGAAGCAACATATGGTTCTCTTTTAGAAAGTTTTAGCAAGTATCCCACTGAGACATGCAACTCTCTCGATTTCATGTTTTTTCCTACATAGGTATGTCCTTAGTTGCACAAAATTCTAAATTATGTGGGATTTTTGTGCAATACTAGTTATATGAGTATATAAGATGTTTTGCCCTATAATGTCATCAACAACTGTCTCTATGTCCTACTTTGTTAAAGTGAGAGAAGCGAATATGATAATTTTCAAGAAATGGAATATAGAGGATACACTAAATAAGATTGATTACATAAAGGTATGCATGTGGTATGGAGACCTTGGAAAGGGATGAATGAAAATGATACGAGGAAACAAATGACAGAAGAGAGAGGAAAGAGGAGGATATACATCTATGGTCCTCGTGTTGACCATTTTACTCCTTGAAAGGTTAGTAAGACAATGTGAAGAGAGTGGAGTTTCAAAGATTTCCTAAACGCTATTTATAATGTGATGATCCATGTTTTTAATAATACTTTTTCATAATTCTTTTTGAAATGTGGGCCCAAAGTTTAGAAAATAGCTCCAAAAACAAATAGCAAAAAATGTTTTCTTTGAAATCTATTTTTCAAACAATGTGTCATCCTTCAATTCCTTATTTATTCTAATTTAAATGTTTAAAAACTTCTTCTTTTTTAAATCTTTTCAAGTAAACCATTTTTTGAATAAGTTTACTTCTTCATAATTCATCCTATCAACATCCATAGTCTTTATATTATTATGATTTAAAGTCCAAATACATCAAATATACATATATAATCTAAATGTCATTATTCAAATAATATTCAATTATACACATACCCTTAAAACAAATATATCGTTAATTTACTGCTAGCATAATTCTCCTTTACTCCTATCTATTTGAACTTGAGATATTGTAAACATTTAAAGATTTATAATATCTTAACAAGTTATGCTTGGACGGGGAACAAGATGCACATCAAAATCTAGTAAAATATTTTTTTTTCACAATCTAATAATCATTTTCATTCTTCAATATTTTGCATGATTAAATTAAGATAATTTCAAACTTTAGCATATCAAATTCTCAAAACATTTCATGTAAATATCATAAATAATTCCAACATTATAATATCATATTCAAATCACAATCAGAATCTTGAATAAACATTCTAAATATATGTAAATATCATAAGTAGATTCTAGCACTGCAATACCATGTACAAATCAATCAAAATCTTGAATAAACATTCAGAATACCAACACGAGTTAAATATCATCAAACTCATAAAAATAGTAATTTACCATCATCAATGGCCATCCCCAACTATATGGGGGCCACATACAACCAATCACTGTTGGGTCAACATATATAGTCGTTGCTGGTCTACATATATCTGGTTAATGCTTGGGCCAAAGGCCATGAGCTCATACCAAGCGTATCATCAAGTCATACATCATTAGAATCTGCATACATACATGCTAAAATATAATGGACTGCTATACTAGATTGCCCAATCTTGTGCATCGGGATCTGCTGCCATCCTTTTGCTTGACACCACCTAAGAAAGACTAATCATTGCCTAGCATGGGGGAAAGCAGATCATATCATCTGGCTTTCCCAAGATTGTCACACATGAGTTTAGCCACTCTTTAAGCATGGTGTCCACATTATATTATAATTTTAGAGGGTGAGTGGCTAACTCTACAACCCTCCTAGCCTAGCATCCACTATACCCACGCCTTTCAAAAACCAAATCCACCAAGCCTCTATGCCTGTATATAAAATAATAACAATATCAAGCCATATGTCTATTTCATATCAAATTCACGAAAATACTATATCATATGCATAGTTGGTACCTTATACTAAAATCAAGTTCATTTGACTTTTAGATCAAATCATCGTGGATAGAAAACATTTAGTACATTCTCAAATCACTCTTTTTAAGCAATTTTTATTCATCTTCGTAGAATAATAACCATTATATAATAAATTTTCATATACAATACTATAACCTTTCCATTTAATAAAACATGTCATAAATAATGCATGTATAATAACACGTAACTATTCCATTTTATAAATAATTTGTACCATTCAAATTCTTCTACTCTTAAGTTCTCATTTGTAACTTATTTAGTCTTTGATCATCAGTAAACATGATATTGCCTTTATTGATCTATGAGCATAAATATCTCTTTATTTTTACCATAATATCAAATCTTGACCATTAATTGAATATCAATAGTTTAGATAATCTAATTATCCTCAATTCTTATTGATCTCTAACTTACAGATAATCCATTTCATATTTCAATGCTTGATCTATTGATCAGACAGTTGGATTGAATTCTTATAGGTTAATCAATAGTTTTAAATCATCCTAACATCTAATTTTTCTAATCTAAGGTTATCAGCATAATTAAGGCATTAAATTTAATCTATTTGATATTTTAAATAACTTAATCAATCTTCTTAAAGTTTAATCCAACCTAATCATGCCTATTTTCTAAATTTTCTACAGTTTACTAAGCATGATATAAGTAAAATGAAATTTAATAAATTTAAACTCTCATAACTCAAATCGAAGTATAAGATAACTTCTAAGGTGGTCTATGTGGAAACCTAAGTTTTTAAAATACATTTTCATAAATATTTGTAAAGGTAGGGCCCCGATTTTGAAAATTTTTAAAATACAAATAGCAGAAACATATTTTCTTTGAAATTAATATGTCAAAAAGCTGAGTGCCACCTCAAATTACTTATCATACATAGATTTTTGTATAAAATAAAATTTATATTGAATATCAATAGAAATACTTTTATTAAAATCAAGATCAATCTAGTGGCTCACATACACAACCCTGGTGGTCATTACATACATTGTCCAAATTATAAAACAATCAATACAGTCTTCCTCAAAGTAAATACCCTGAGCCGTAGTTCGGTGATGATTATCCACAAGTCTTGAGCATTCAATCTTCCTTAACTGCATCTAAGATATTGTAAATATTCAAACATTTACAATATGTCAGTAAGCTATGCTTAGTATGGGATCTAAGAAATATATTCAATATGTCTCAAAATCAACAGTTCATTACATCCATGATATAAATCAATTTATATAATTAGATAACCATTTTATCCTTCACTCATCATAAGAATTATATGTATGTATTACATATAAATAAAACCACTAAAAATCATGAATATAGTCAATATCATCAATAATATCTTATTTTCAAACTAATTTCAATATTAACACTAGGTGTTAATATATAATCATACAGTATTGGGAATCATCCTCTAATACAACATCGATAATAACTTTTACCGACATCTCATTATGCCATAACATAAGCATCTCATCATGACATATCTCAATTGCATCATAATGCAAAATAATCAAAGGACTATCATGCTTGCAGTCTCAATCCATATAGCACGCACGGATAACTGCTTAATACTCCACTAATACGATGGTGAAAAATACAAGTCCATATTCATATAGGGGAAACCATGGCTGTCACAGTGGCGGCCTTCCCATAATTGCCTCACCCGATATTTTGCCTCTCTTTGGAACTGTATCATCATCATAATTAGTTTTGGAGAGCGGGTGGCCAAACCCTCATAACTCTTCTAGCATTGGCATCTCCAGGCATAAGCCTGTCTTAAAACAAAACCATAAGTCTCCATGCTTGTATGGAAAAAAAAATATTTCATACTTACAGACTATGTGTCAGGTTATAATAAGACATGCCTATAACTTATTTTCTTAAGATTTGGGGGTCCAACTTACATAGTTCAAATCTTCTCATTCTACCCATTAAGTAATTTCATAATTACTTAATCAACCCCTTTGTATTCATTTTCACATCATTTGTTGCCTTAAGTAATTTCATAATTACTTAATTAATCACTTTGTATTCATTTCAACATCATTTCTTGATTCATACACAATTCTAAGGCAATTATAATCGATCTATAATTATCAGGATAAGATCATGTGTAAAATACATGTATCTTCTATATTGAATATATTCTTAAGGTCCACCTACCTTTACTTTCAACAATTCATAATTTCATTGATCTTGATCATCATATCCTTCATATATCTATCAAATTATATATATATATATATATATATACAGTCATTTCTCAACTCATTTATACTTCCTAGTTGTCCTTTTGCTCATCCTTACATAGGATGATTTGCATCTTTTTCCTTGGATCATATTGATCAAGGTCTAATCTATTGATCTATATTCATACTAATTCAAAAACATACATACCAACACAATATTATGTTTCTTATTATTCTTGATCATTCAAGATCTCCCTATAGATCTTGTTTGATCTTTGATTATCTTAATTACCATTTTTATTAGGATTAAATAGTTTATTATACTCTTATGATCTTATTATTATTCAACCAATTAATGTCTTACTGGTTGGAGATAGCTTATTTCTTTCTTAACACTAAACAGCTCCTCTTTATTTCAGAATTGACTAAGGCTTACCAGTTAAAAGCTGCTCACAAAGTAGTCAATTCAACCCTCATGTAAGGAGGCGTTTAAACCTCACAAATGTCTCCAGAAGGTGGGGGAAGAGTGAGGCTCTATTAGAGAACCCTCTTAATCATCATGTTCAACATTTACTGGGGTGACCTTAGCTCAACCTTCATAAGATTCCTATGAGCATTAAACCCTAATTACTCTTGTTATTTGCTTTTAATTAAATCCATGAACATTTAAAATATCATTCAGGGGGTTTATTATTCTTCTAATTTGGGCCATGAAAATAATATTCCTTATATTGTCTTAATAACTATAGCCTTTACTATCATTAAGTCTATGTCCATATTCATTGTAAATGTTCATCAATATCTATTTTTATTTAATTATATTTTTCATGTAATTTACATAACATGAACAATTAAAGCATAAATAAATAAATCTAATAATTAAATCTACTAAGCAAATAAAAGAATATTTACAATAATTCATATGCTCATTTAAATGCATCATATTTATTCATTTTGATCAAATAATCATATTTTGATTCTTATTCAGTTTAGATCTTGATCTTTCATTTTTATTAAGATCAATCACATTATCTTAATGTGATATCATCACTAGATCATTGATGCATCTTATCACATGATCTGATCTTTTTTTATCCAACCGATCAAGAAGATCTTAAGTCATTTTATCAAAATTAAGGGCATAGATATCAATCTATCCCAAATTAGCCACATCAGGCTCATCAATCCATATGATATTAACTTTAGATCATCATTTAAACTATTTTTAATTGTCTGATCATGCTTGATTACTTAAATCAAGTAAATCCATGATCATTTTTAAGATTTTTCTTCCATTAAGGTTAAATTTCTTAATTCATCCCAGATCAATCATATCTAAATCTTGATTCTATGTTCCCTCATCACTAAATCATTGATGGATAAAAAATCCAAGGTCTGATCATGTCAGATTTGACTGATCTTGGAAATTAGTACCTCTTTTTGTAATTTATACAATCTTATAGTAAATAAAACCTAAATTTTATATTTTCATTAAATTTTACTCTTCACCAGAAATGCACAGCTTCTTTTTTTTTTTTTTTTATCTTTATTTGGAGTTAAAATGAGCTCTAAATTAAAATTTTAAGTTTTCAAATCAAAATAAGGGCCCAATTTCAATCTAGGTTATATTGATCGATGGTCAATCAATGGCCTGCCCCCATTACCGGTGATTGTCGGTGTACGGGAAGGGTGACCTGGGATAACTGAGACAATCTGATCTGGACCGATAGATTAGCTCTTCCCCAGATCTCCCAGATCGACCACGTTAAGGGCTCAGATTTCATCCCCTAAGGTTTTTAGGTCCTAGCATCTCATCCAATGGCTCAGATCTTTGATCTGAGCTATCTACCCATGGTTTCTAGCTAGGGTTTACCAGATTTGTTTCACCGGTGAAGTAGATTCAACGATGAATCCTCAAGGGTTTGGTTGAAAAATAGAGGGGAAAAGGAGAAAACCTACCTGGATTCGGTTTGGAGCAGAGATTAAAGCCGGAGATGGGTTTATTTAGTCGAATTTTGAAGCTCTAGTAGGATGGCTAGGGTTTCTGTAAATGCTTGTCGTTGGAGTGCTTGCCGGTGCCAAGGAGGAGGAATGGTAGAGGGGAAATGGAGAGGAGAGTACGGGGAACTAGTTTTCGGGGGTTCCTAGGCGTTTCTGGTGCCGGAGGAGGGGACATCCATGAAAGAGTTGCTAGCTGGGGAAAAACCCTAGCCAGCATGTTCGTCAAAAGAGTAGGGTGGAAGGCGCGTCCCTGGACGTGCCAGCCTAGGACAGGCTGGTTCTTGGGCTAGGCGATTGTGGGGACCGCTACTTCGGCTGGAAAGCAAGGAGAGAGAAAAAGGAAAGAAAAAAGAAAAAGAGAGAGAAAGAGAAAGAGGAGGAAAGAGAGAGGGAGAGGGAGAGGGAGAGGGAGAAAGAGAGTGGGAGTGGGAGTGGGAGAGAGTTTAGGGATCTGAAATTTGTGTGAATAGTGAGAGGGGCATTTATAGGATTGTTTTTTAATTATTTTAATTAAAATTGTAATTATTTTTATTTTAAATAATTTTCCACTTTTCTTATAAAATTAAAAGCATATTCCTCATCATGGTATTTCTTCATCATTGATATTCCCCAAGCTGGCTGTCCACTAGCTCACCTAACTTTTGTGGACCCTACACAAAAAGTAAAATGACCATTTTACCCCTATGGGTAAATATAAATTCATAAAATTAAGAAAAATAGAGATTTTTCACCCGAGCTCAGATTTCAGCATGCTTACAGTAATTCTGACTAGTTTCCTATGAATGATTTCAAATATCTATGTTTCAAGACCTGATTCTTTTTCTAAAAATTAATATTATATTAATTATATTATTCCATCTCGATTTTCATAAAAATTCCAATTAATTCCAAAAAATTTGGGGTTTTCACATTATGATGGGATCTAATCGCCTTTGATTTGTCAATCTAGGCCACACAAAATCTCCACCATTAAATCGGTGTCTAAGATGTGCTTAGATCCTCAGTTTCTCCCCAAAATATTATTCACGACATTAAGACAGTTCCAACAGATCTCTTGAATCTGAAACTAGGTTTGTATTGGTTGTTGGATTTTTTGATTAATATTTTAGGTGCTTTTTAATAGTTTAGATTTGAGAAATTGGATTTCTAGGTTCACGGGTAAGATATGTGGATAAACGAATCGGTTAACAAATCCTGCACGTGTCACTATCACTATGATGCGCCTGTGTCCATTTTCTTTGTGCAAACAATGCACATGCATGTACGTGTATGTAGGCGTGTTGGCTGCATATGTCTTTGGTCGTGAGCGGCTAGTGTGTCTTGGGAATGTGATGATCATAAGGCATTGGTGCTACTTTTTCGTCAATCTCTCCAACCAAATCTGGTCAAAATTTGACTATTCTTAAGGGGTTTTACCTTCTAGTTATGGGGAACATTATGAATGGTTTGGATATTCAAAATGGGTCTTCTTGTCACCATCCACATTCATCATCCCATAGTTGGTTTTCTATCTTTTTTGACGAGTTTTTCTAGAAAAATGTTGTTGGATCAAAGGGAAGATTTGTGGGTCTTGACCCTCTCATCATGAGGAACATAATGGTTGGCTTAGATCATTGATCTAAGCTACCATTCTCTCCATCATGCTCTGTGTAGCTCATCCAAGAGCTTGTTGGCATTAATGGCATCCCCACAGAATCTTTTTCTCCTTCACTTTCCCTCTCTCTTCCTTCCTTCTCTTCTCTGTCTTCCTTTTCTCCTTCACCTTCCTTTCCTTTTTCATCTTCTCCTTTTACTTCCTTTTCCTCCTCCTCCTCCTCCTCCTCCTCCTTTTTCCTTCCTTCTTTCCCTCTCTCTATGTAAGGTAATAAACCATCACCAGGCATGTTTTTGTTTTATCTTAAAAGAGGGGGTGCCATTATTAGAGTATTCCCCTGTTTATGTTTTTTTTTATCATGTAATTATTACTAATCATAAATGTAGAAAAATTATTGCAAATTTCTACTTAACTTTGTATTTATGGGCAATGTATCTGGCTCATAATTGGCCAGAGACATGTGTTATATCATGTGGGCCCCACTTAAAGTTTAATTTTTCATTTCCCCTTAATTTAATTTAAATAAATATTTTAATTAAAATAATTATGAGTTTTTTGTTCGAACTCTGATTTCAATGTGCTTAATATCATTGGAAAGCTTATTTAGTACACTATAAATATTAACATTTCAAACATTGATTTTATATTTTCTTCAAGTTTATTCCTAAGAGATTCCATTCTTGGAATTTCAATTCCTCATTTTTCATTTCAATTTAATTAATTTACATAAAATAAAATTTAGGAGTATTATATATAATTGGCTTGATAAGCCTAAGAAAAGAAAAAATTAGATGGAGAAGGGATCCATTATTTGAAATTGCTTACAAATAATGGAAGCTATGATGAGTATGCTAAGAGGGAGCTTATGGGATCTCTAATTGCACTTATAAGTAACTTAAGTTTAGCTAATTTTCTAGGATTATGATTAAATGATGTAGAGTAACTAAATAAGTTTTTTTTTTACTTTGCTTTTGTAGGGAATCAATGATGGTGAATTTTATGTTGGCCTATTGGTGTGTCCAAATGTGATTGATGCCAATATTAGTGACCCACTTGCACAATTGCTAAGGAAGAATATAAAAAAGCGTTAAAAAAGAAAAGGGAGTTGAAGTGTCAATAGATCCAACTCTTGTGGAAAAGTTGACAGCTAGAAAGAGAAAGGTAAATTTTCAGTTTAGAATTTGTTATGCGTTATTGTCTCAAATATATCAATAATCTCTCTTTTGCAAATAGTTGAGTTGGAGGAAAAGATGAGCTATGAGAAAATAAAGCACAGATAAAGCATAGGGATGAGATGTTTGCTATGCTCTTGGCTCATGAGATTGAGAGGTAGGAGGAGGAGAAGTATCAACAAGAAATTGCCTTGTTGAAAAAGTGGTAAAGATGAAAGGAAACTATAGAATTAGCTTCCATTACCTTACAAGGAGATATTTGATTAGGTCGAAATGAAGTAAAGAGAAAGTGGGGACGTGGGAGGACAAAGTAGAGGAAAATCCAAAGAAAAGGATATTACCATTGGGGCCAAGCTGGTGTACTACAATGGCTCTGATAGTGATGATGATCCAAATGCATTTATTTTTAAGAAGAGTGATTTAATGCAGATGCAAATTTATGACCTAATTTTAAAGTGGAATGAGAATACTTTTTGATTTTAGGTCATATTTATTCTTGCATTTATTTTCTTATTTTATGAAGATGATGGTTTTTTTTAATAATATTTGATGTTTTCTTTTTGTAGATTATGGAATTGGAAGAAGAAATGGATTATCAACAAGATGAATTATATTATATGACTTCAAACCTTGAACATGAGAGGTAAGAAATGAAAGGAAGAAAATAAAAGATAAAGAAAGGAGAGCATGGAAAGTCAAATCAAGTGTCAAGAAGAGTCATTTTGGATCCCTTTGGTTTGAAGCCACATTTGAATGGGGAATTAGAGCATACTTGTTGCTCAAGCAAATGTAACTGCAAACCAAGTTAAGAAGATTGAAGAGTTATAAGTGATGGTAAAAGATTTGAAAGAGAGAGAAAATAAAGTGATGTTAGACCTCCCAATGAAGGTGAAAAAGTTGTCTTAGCAATTAGAAAAATGGTTGAAAGAAAGAGACATATATGGGATTGAAAAGGAAGATGGAAAAGAGGATAGAAAGGAAGGAGGCAAAGAAATGAAAGAAGATGAGATTAATGAAATTTTTTAATCAAAGGATGAGATGCAACAAGCCATTCAAGAGATAATGGAAGAGATTGTGAAGGTGACTAGTGGCCCCCTTGTCCATAGTCACATCAGATAATGTTAAGTGTTGGGAGAGGGAAAAGGGGAACAAAAGGTTTATGAGACATTGTAAATGAAGAGACTAAAGACTACTGAGGAAGATTACAAAAGCAGGCAAGATATTGAAGAATGAGAGTGAATATGTAAATGCCTTTGTTTTTTAAAATGAAAACATATGTATCGGACTTAGTGATGAATATTTGAAAATTTTATTATCCATGGAATAAAATGATGACATTTGTTAAATAGATTTTTAATTTTGTTTATGATGAAAAATAGATAAAAGTTATCAATAGAAATGAATAATGAGAAAAGAGAATTTATTTTATAAATAATTAATGTTAACGTAATGTAAAAGAATATTGTATCACACAACTATGCAGAAAAGGATTAAAAAACATGAAAGTAAATCAAAAAATTTTGGAACAATGTCAATGGCACTACCTTAAGAACAATAAAAAAAAGGGCAGCCTCGATGCATGAAGCTCTCGCCTATGCGGGGTTCAGGGAAGGGGCAGACCACAAGGGCCTATAGTAGGCAGCCTTACCTTGCATTTTGCAAGAGACTGATTCCACTCCTTAAACCCGTGACCTCAAGGTCACATGATGACAACTTTTACCATCGTGCCAAGGCTCCCCTTTGACCTTAAGAACAATAGTGCAATGATAAATAATGTAGATCTTAAAAAAATGATGAAAAAAGAAAAATTTTCTACAAGGAATTCAAAGTGCAAACACTAAAAAAAAAAAAGCATTGCATAAAGTAGCAATTAGCAATGAACAAGGAGTCTTAGCTGTGAAAGATAACCTGTGTAACTCTATCCGAGGTAGTAGTTGTGCAACTTTTTGATAGAAAATCCTCTTTAGACTTCTAGATTCCTTCTGTAAAGATAATATAGCATTACACCATCCATGATACACATATATTATAATGAAATTAAGATATTTATAGAAATCATTATGTGAAAGCCTTTGACTATTACTTTAAAACAAGAAGCATAATGCAATTGAATTTTCAAAAAAAAATAAATTCAATAACAACTACCATTTGAGTTTGAAAATTTGAAAAGTCTTGCCTTATCAGTTATCTTAAATCAAAGGAAATGACTTTTTCCATTGAAAAAATCTTAAAAATTGTGATCTTGTGCTTATGATATCTTATTAAAATCTCTTCATTGCACATATTCATTTTGGGAAGAAAAATTATAGATTTTGAAAATAAGAACATGGCTGAAGAAAAGAGAATGTGGCTATTATTGGTGAAGGAAGTTTTGCAAAAAAGCAAAAGAGAGGAAGAGGATGTGGAAAAGGAAGTTGTAGGAGATTGAGGAAAGAGTCAGAGGCAATAATCCTTGGTCATCCATTGGTTCAACAACAAACAAGGCCTCTACTAGCGGCACTGTTAAGTGTTCAATTTTGGTCAAAATATCCCTAATTTAGTATTTGATTAGAGCATCTAGACCATTAATTTTAAGATTTTAAATCAAATATTTCATTTTAGCTTTAATTGGCCATCCAACCGTTGAATTGTAAAATTTAGTGGTTAAATGACTATTAAAGCTAATGGACGGTTTAGATTTCGCTAATTGAGTCTTGTGCATTGCAGATCAGTCAACTCAGGCATGGACGCTCCAGATTGAATCATGGAAAGAGACTGAAGACTTTGAAGACTTGCAGAGTTCTAGCAAAACTAGGAAAGCTAGTGGACCCCACCTATCTCCTCTTCCTTCTCTTTCTCCTCTCATCTCTCTTTTTCTCTTATCCCTCTCCTTTCTTTTCTCTCTCTCTTCTATCTCTTTTTCTCCTTCTCTTTCACACGTCTCTCTCTCTTTTTAAGTCCTCTTCCCCTCTCTCTTGAAAGGACGTTTTTTACCTTCTTTGGGAGGCCGGGCTGGTTCTCTCTCTCTCTCTCTCTCTCTCTCTCTCTCTCTCTCTCTCTCTCTCTCTCTCTCTCTCTCTCTCTCTCTCTCTCTCTCTCTCTCTCTCTCTCTCTCTTGTTTGGCCAATTCACCGCATCAGCCCCCTTCCTCTTTACTATCTCTATTTCGCGTTCACCAACGCGTCCAAAGACTTTCTCGAGTACCACCGACCAGCCATTGCTTTACTTCTGCTTCTACCACAACCATCTCTCCAGCCCAGACCAGGAGTTCCCTCATCACTGGCTGCATCTCTTCACCGACCCGACACCCAGAAAGGGTGCCGTTTTTCTGTCACCGGAAGAGCCCTTCACCGGCCAGGAGCAAGCCAATAAAGTCCAGCCTGACCGTGCGAAGCCCAGATCGGTTTCCACGCACCAAGCGTCATCTTCCTCTGCCCAGAATTTCTCCACACACCATCGCACTCCCCTGCTTCCCATCATCTTCCACGTGCACTAGGCATCGTTTTTTTCCTTTTCACCTCTGCTCCTCCAGAGCGGTGTGACGCAGCATTGCTCTCGACCCAGATCGGGTCTGTTGCATCTCTCCATCAGCCCTGCCCCCATTGCTCTCCACTGCCTTCTACTTCACTTAGGACGACCCGGTGAGGAAAACCCAGATTGGGTTTTCCTCGATCTTCTCTTCATAGGACGCCCTGGGAGAGAAAACCCAACTCGGGTTTTCTCCCCTCTTCCTTCTCTCCTTCCCTCTTCTCCTTCTTCCTCTATTCTTCTCCTTCTTCTCCCTCTTCCAGATTTCTCCCAAAAACGTGTTTTTCTGGTTTTTCTGCACCTGCAGATCTCAGAAATTACAATTCTGTCCTATTTCAGAAATACCAATTGGGTCCCCTGTTTAATTACAACTGTATCCCTATACTATTCTGGTTTTAACTTATCTTCATTCTGACTATTCAGGGACAGTGCAATCCAGGACAGACTATTCAAGGACAGACTAATCCAGAGACAGTGCAATCCAAGGACAAGCTTATCCAAGAAGCATTTTATTTTTATTTTCTGTCTTCCTTGGAATAAATATTTGTGAACATTGGAACAATTGAATAAATCTGGATTTTATTTTTTTAGTTGAATTTTATTTAAAACTCCATAATTTTAAATCAAGTCCTCGTGGGATCGACCCGTATTTGCATAGCTATACTACAATAGCCCGTGCACTTGCGGTTAAACATCAACAAGTTTTTGGCACCAATCTCATGGTATAAAGTCAAGGTCTTGATAAGGGCTAATTACGCCCATTTGACTAGTTATGCATGAAGAGAAACCATGGTAAATAGTTGACAACCCCTCTATATTTGAAAATTTTTTATTATTTTAATTTGAAAGGAAATACAACAATCTTAACATACTGGTGATTTGCATAGACCAACTGTAAGTTGTGCAAAACAATTTTGTCAAAATGTGAGTTACAAAATGTAGTGTTACAGTAGATAGGTTTATGCAACACTTTTTCTTTTCTTTTCTTTTTCTAATAGTTAACTTTGAAAATTCTTGTTTTTTTTGCAAGGTATAAAGATAGCCAATAGATCTTATCATTGTAAACTTTTTTAGATGCATAGCTCCTCCTAAAGGGTTCTAAATCCTTGGTTCAGAATACTGAATTCAGCCCCTTATGCATAAATGGGGCTTAATAAAACTGACAAAATATTTGATTGGACTGCTGCAAAGAGATTTTAGAAGAAGACAATGATTATACATATATCACACTTAGAGTATACTCTCACTTCTCTAGATTTGTACATGCTTATCTAGATCTGATTTGGTGGTCAATCGATTATGAAAAAAGATTCTCCCATAAATCAAGACAAAATGAGGGATGTATTTGGCGCATGCAACATCTTTAGGTGCAGATCAATTGACTGGTGCTGTATTGCACAATTTAAAAGAAGAAGAAGAGGAGATAGAGAGAAGGTGGAAAAGAGGAAGAGAGTGTGAGTTCCTCTAGGCTGAAGAAGAAGAAGGATGGAAAAGTTAATTGGA
The DNA here is from genome assembly GCA_035236585.1 of Warburgia ugandensis. Classification (NCBI taxonomy): domain Eukaryota; kingdom Viridiplantae; phylum Streptophyta; class Magnoliopsida; order Canellales; family Canellaceae; genus Warburgia; species Warburgia ugandensis. The sequence continues at coordinate 6,891,390 of CP141136.1, forward strand.
GTTAGAGATAGAAGGGTGATGGACAACTTGAGAGAAAGGTTGATAGAAATAACATCTTTAAATGATGTTGGAAAGAGAATTTTTGAATAATATTTGGAAAAAAAGTTCTTCTAGGCCTTTATAGGTTGTACAATATTGGCCAATGCTCAAAACTTTGTGATTCTTGATATTGTAAACCATGTCAATCAATTGGAGAGGTTCAATGAGCATGCTTGGGGTGATGTAGATATGCATTTATGATTCATGAGTTTGGCTCTACTTCTACCAAATCATCTTTGTTCTTTTGTGAAATTTACTTCCTTTGGAAGGTAAAGAGTTGCCACTAGTGTCCAATTTGAAAATCTTTCCTTTTCTCTCCCTTTGAACTCACCAATTTTTGTTTGAAATGAAAGGCATGCTTTTGAATACTTTCTTGGTTTGAAAACAGTACCAAAGGGCACAAAAAAAAAAGTATTTCCTACCATTGGAAGATGGATGAGAGTAATGTTGAGAGAGGAATAATTTTATCTCTTATTCAATGGAGACAAGAGTTTGATGAAAAATGTAGAGAGATAAATGTTTTTTGAAAAATGAATGACCCATGTCTGTCTTTGAGAAAATCAAAACTCATTTTGATTGCATTTTCTAGTGGGTTGGAATTCCTAGGATCGCTATGATTTGGAAACAAATGCAGACTTTATGCATGTCAAGGACTTGTTTGCTAAGTGAATTTTTTTTTTGCTACATGAAAATGAAGATTGCCTTCGTTGGAGAAAGGCAAATCTAATAACTTGACAAAGAAGTTGGCCCACATTGTTTCTAGAGTACTAGTTAGGAGTATTCAATCACTTAAGGACAACAACAACCTTATTGGAGAAAGATGGAGTATACTATAGGAACTATGTTATTGTTGAAAGAATTTATGATCTATATAGGAAGAGAGAATTGATGGGCCTTTGACCAATAAGATAAACATCATGCTTGATTTGTCACTCCTTTTCCTTTGGCTTTAGAAAATTGGCTAAGAAAATGAAATAAATCCTAGGATTATTGGCAAAAGAAACTTACATAGAAATGTATACCCAAAAAGTCTATGTTTTCTTGTAATCAAATTCCTGAATTGAGTGCTCTAGGTTTAGATAGGATTGAATTTGATCCTTTAATTCTAGTCTCAAGTCATCTTTTCCTTGGTTTGCCATTGCCTCCAAAGATAACAATGGTAAATGAATTACTTACTTATTTTGGTTAAACTTGAATATCTCTAATACTCGATGAGAAATTGTGTAGTTTGTCATGCAAAATGAGATGCGAGGTTACGACACATCCACACAAAGATCACATTTACCGGTCTCACACATAGATACGTAAAGAAAAAGAAACATTTCACAGTGATTGACCCCATTTTAACATCTTCAAAATTTCTTTATCTCAGGTTCTACTTGGTAGTGGAAAGAAACTTATCAATATGCAAGGGAAATTGCTAAAGATTATAGAGAAACACTTGGAAATAGAGGTTGAAATTGATGAATTAAGGGCAATGCCAAATGAGAAGAATGAAGAGATTGAGAAGCTTAAGGCAAAGAAGAAGAAGAAGAAGAAAAAATAATTAGTGGAGGTTGAGGAAGAAATCAGAGAAGAACAAACAAAAGAGGAAGAAGAAGAAATTCAAGAAGGTAATGAAGCAAAAAGTAGTTAAGATGGGAGTTTTGATAGTTTTGAGGATTCTTAGTCAAGTAATAGCTAATCAGAGAAGACTCTTGCTACTATTACTATTACTATGAAAGAAAAAAGGTCAAATAGACAAGACGAGATTTTCACCACTATTTTTAGTGGGAAAAAGAAAAGAGGAGAAAATAAATATAAAATATTTGTGAATATAATATTTAATTTTCTTTTTATGTTCTTGAAGAACTTTTTTGTTTTAAATAAATGAATGGTTACTTTTATTTTGAAATGCTTGAGTAGCAGGGTGTTTATGTAGTTATGAATGGTTTGAAGCTTTGAAATGATAAAGTTGTTACTGGAGTTAACCTAGTGTGGGTCGTAGCAAATTGCTTAATGCAAGCAAATTATTCTAGTATTCACAACATGATTACAGAATCAAGTTAGCAATGTGTTATAACATAATAATCTATAGTCAATAACGAAACATGAGATATAGAGATATAAATACCTTAGTTGTTCATGAAAATAGGAAGATGACCCATGTAAACCTACCAAATAAGGACTATTTGGAAACATGAAATGAAGGAAATAGCATCACATAATTTTAATTATGGGATTCTTGTGTAGTGCTATTTGAAACTCTGCGGAAAGAGATTTCCATTTGTATGATGTTTTGCTTGATTCAAGATACAGTGTTATGCAATTATAAGAGAAAAGGTTGTGCTGCACTACTCATAGTAATAAATTTTTACTAGATAGCTTTTAAGTATATATAGATAATACTAGGATTGTTTTTAGGTGATGTTATTGCTCAAGTGAAATGATGAATGAATATTCTTTAATAGATGGATGGATAATTGGGACTAGTTCCTTGATATGGAAAAGCAGCACTCACTAAAAGATTAAATGTGTCAAAGATTTGAATAACATCAAAATCAATTGACAACTTCTAGAAGCTATAATCTAATAGTTAGTCCTATCTACCATGTGTTTAGGTTTGGGACCCAAGAAGTTTGTTTGATAGTTGAAGATTTTATCACCTTGATGGGTATCCAAAAATTTAGAGGTATGGTAAGAGTATAAAGGAAAAAAGAAATTTTTTTTGATAAGTTTATTGATGCATGAAAAGTCTAAAGATATATATGTGTATTCGTAAAATGAGATGTTTTGGACAAAGGACTAGAGAAGACTTATGCTTGGGTTCCAAAGATAAAGAGTAAGAAATTTGTGACTCATAGGATGAATACTTTGTTGTTGGCCATCTACACCAAATTTTTTCTTGAGGACTAGACATGCATGGGTTGATGCTGCTATCATCAACATAGTTTCTCAAATTAAAGAGGGAAAAGATCTTATTCTAGTTATCTTAAGAGAAACTTTTGAAGGTTTGGATACCTTCAAAGCAAAGGAGCGACTAAAAGGATCACCCATTCTTCTTAATATAAGTCCCTTCTTTTCAAATTCCTCTTTATTTCAATAGTTCATTCTTTTGTTTTAGAATATTGGAGTTGTCTATTGAAGGTATGGCCATTGTACAACTTAGGGGTAGTTTCATGTGTAAGAATTTCAATACACCTTTGAGAAATTTTTAAAAGAAGACATGATCTCACCATTTCTTGAAGAGGAAAGGATGACTATCATGGATGAGAAAATTAACTACAAAAGATATCAAGTGGAGCTACCCTTGGACAAAATCAAGGAAATATAAATAGGAAACAGAAGGATGGTTGTGTGTAGTTGAATGGATTGAATAATACTATTTCTTTACTTCCTTACTAGAATTATGAGGCAATATGAGAAAACCCAAATTGTGTTTGAGATATCTCAAAAGTTTCTTGGCGTAGAATCCATAACTAGGTAAGTGATTACTAGAATTGTGAAGTGATGGAATGAAGGGATAATGGAGGATAGAAAGGAGGTTGAGAGAGAAGGATACCACTCAATAGAACAATATGAGATTTACACAAAAAACATGTTTGGAGAGATATCTTTGCATTTGAGCAAAGGAATCAAGGAATTGGAGCCAAAAGAACAGAAGTTAATGGAAAAATTGGAAGAATTCAGAAATGAATTGGAGAGAAAGCGAGAAATTTGAGCATGATGCACTTGATTTAGGATCAATGCAATTGTATTAGCTTAAGAAGAGTGTTTGAAATATAAAATGGTAATGATGTAAAAGGAGGAGGGTTTGGCATTAAGTGTCAACTAGCTAGTAAAACATTTTTGAAGAAGTTGAAGATGATTTTGTTATTTTCTTTTCTTACTTACTAATGAATAGGCATATGTATACTAGTTTGTAAGTAAGAAGAGAAAAATAATGAAAATCATCTTCAACCTCTTCAAAGTATGGTAACCCTAAGATGACATGAATCAATCACCGACATTCTCTCGAGCTAGGGAATCCCTTGTAAGCAACACGTTGCATCATATCCTGGGTGCAGTGAAAAATGGGCAAGGGTTGCTAGGGCATTTTCTCATAAGTGACGCACTACATTGGATCTCGGGTATAGCAAAAAGTGGGCAAGGGCTAATAGAGCATCTCCTTGGAAGCGACAGGTTGCATCAAAACCTAGGTGCAGTGGAAAGTAGGCATAGATTCATGTCATTGGAGTTGAGAAGTGTATGGGTAAATAGGCTAGTTCAAGAGCATAAGATTTGCATCGCCACAAGAAATATAGGTACATTAACAGGTAAGAGTTTAAAGTTTGTAGATACGATGAAATGTAGGAGACTTAACACCACTTGTATCCAAGAAACCAAGCGAAAAGGGGCTAAAACTAGAGAAATTGATGGGTATAAGATCTAATATGTAGGAAAAGATAATAACAGAATGACATAAGGATAGTGGTAGATAAAGAATTGAAGGATAAAGTTGAAAAAGTTAAAAGTAGTGATAGAATTATAATAATAAAACTTGTTCTAGGAGGCAAGATCATAAATTATATAAGTGCATATGCATTACAAGTAGGGTAAAAAGATATAATCAAGAGACAATTTTGGGAAGATATGGTGGGAGTCATGCAAGAAATTTCTAACACAGAGGGGATATTTATAGGAGCACACTTAAATGACCATGTAGGAGAATAAAAGGAAAAATATGTTATGTACATGATGGGTATGGTATATAAGAATGAATGATATGGGAGAAACTATCCTTGATTTTGTTTTAGCATATAACCTGGCCCTTGCAAACACATTCTTCAAGAAGAAGGATCAACACCTAATGACCTTTAAAAATGGACTTCATAAAAGTCAAATGGACTCTCTCTCTGTTTTTTTTTACTTAGGAACAAAGAAGGATCAATGTGTAAGGATTGTAAGGTGATATATGGTGAGAGTTTAACCTCACAACAAAAGTTAATAGTTATGTATATCTACATTAAAAGAAGGAAAGAAAGAAAGAAATGAACTTAATAGATATTTAAAAACTAAGTGGTGGAACTTAAAAAGGTAAAAAATAGCCTCACTCACAAATAAGCTGATGGTAGGAGGAAATTTGAATAATGAAACAGGAGTAAACACCATGTGGATTAATATGGCCGAGTCCATTAAAAAAGTGGCAAATGATGTCTTAGGAGTATTTAAAGGTAAAAGACAGTAAGTAAAAGAAACTTGGTGGTGGAGAGAAACATTACAAAAAGTTATTAAAGAAAAACATGTGTGTTTTAAAGTACAACAGAAGACTAGAAATAATGAAAACTATGAATAGTATAAGAATGCTAAAAGGGTTTCTAAGAGAATAGTAAGTAAGGTTAAACTCAAGGCATTTGACGATCTCTATAATAGACTCGAACGAAGAGAATGTGAGAAAGATGTGTTTAAACTTGCAAAAATAATAGAACAGAAGGGTAATGACTTAGACTATGTTATGTGCATTAGAAGTAATGATCAAAGGATACTAATCAAAGGTGACGAGATCAAACAAAGGTGAGAAAGTTACTTTCGAAAATTGCTAAATGACAATTGCCCTGAGAATATAGGGATTGAAAGTACAATAAAACTAAATAACATTGAATATTATAGATATGACCCTAGATTATAATACTTGAAAAATTAGGAAAGCCTTGAGGCCTGATGGTATACTAATAGAGGTTTGGATGCGTTTGGGATATAGAGTAGTTAGGTTGACGAAGTTGTTTAACAAGATTATAAAATCAACGAAAATGCCAAATGAATGTAGGAAGAGCTCTATTGTACCAATTTATAAGAATAAATGAGACATACAGAGCTACACTAATTATAAGGGGAATTGAACTTATGAGCCACACTATGAAACTTTTTGAAAGAGTGATTGAGATGTGGTTACGACATGAGACAAGTGTATTGGAGAACCAGTTTAGTTTCATGCCTGAGAGGTCCACTATGGAAGCTATTTTTCTTACTAGACAATTGATAGAGAAATATTGAAAGAGGAGGAAGGACCTTCACGTGGAATTTATTGACTTAGAAACAGCTCATGATAGGGTCCGTAAAGAGTTAATATGAAGGGTGTTGGGCGAGAAAGGATTTCTCGAGGGTACACAGACATAATTAGAGATATGAATGAGGTAGTAGTAACAAATGTTAAGATCACTAGTGGAGAGACTGACGATTTTTCTATCATTGTAGGATTGCACCAAGGATCGGAATTGAGCATGTACCTTTCACGTTGTTATGGATGAGTTAACAAAACATCTGCACAAGGAGATTTCATGGTGCATGCTATTTGTAGATTATATAGTTTTAATTAATGAGACAAGAGAGGGTGTAAATACACAACTATAGTGTAACGACCCGGGTTTTTATAATACATTTTTGTAATTCTTTTTAAAATGTCAGGCCCTTATTTTGAAAAATATTTTTCATGAAAAGACCCTTTTAAAAACTCCAAGTGTCATTTTTCTTTTCTCAAAAAGGATTATCGATAAAATGAGCGCTACATTTTTACCAAAAATTCGGCAGAGTTTTCTTTATTTTTCAGACATTAGACATTTAACTCATGTCATTGTGAAGTACTTGATAAACACAATTTTGATAAATAAAAGGATAAGGGAGACTCCATCTCCATCCCATCACATTTACATACAGAACTTTGTTTTTTGAAAATCAAAATTTAATCAAAACTAAAGAAACATCGATGACTTAAAATATACCTAACAGGATCAATTCAGTCACAGCCACACAACCACGACCTCAAGTTACATGTCTACATATCCATAAAGTAAAGTCATATTAGATCAAAGTGTTACTTTAGTCTACTATTTTAATTAATCATAATGCAAACCTATTTGATATACCTGATTAGTTATCTTGAACTCTCTAACACGGTCCTCTGCTTCATTTTCCCTGTTCTATTTCTTCAACCTAAGACATTATAAACAATTTACAATGTCTCAGCAAGCTTGCACTTGTATAGGCAGTTTCACATCTATTTTACCAAGTTTTTCATATAATTCTAAACAGCATCTCAAATCCTTTTTCATGCAATTTCTAAAGAATATGATAAACGAATTAAAGATAAGAAACATGATTAAAGTCGTTTTTCAATCTCAGTTCCATAGTTTCATGTTAAAACATTTCAGATAGTATCCATATAAAAGATGTACGACTTTAAACATGCATTTTTCAAATGGTTAAATCATCATAGTAATCTCAAGTAAATTTGCAATATAGAACATATCCCAAAATCACATGTAAATGTAACTTAAGAACTATGTGAAAGATCCACTATCTAACTTGATAAATCAAACATCATAAGGTCCTCAAAGTATTAAAGTAGTGATCGACTAAACCGCAAATGTCAGCAATCTCAAACCGACAACATCAACACGTGCACATATGCACCCCGGTGAACACATCAGTCGATTGGTCATAAGTACTCATCTAAAGACCATCATCAAGCCCATCTACATGGGTCACACAACAGAAATCCCAGGACACACTATGCTTATGACCATATCACTAAATTGTGCCTCTCCGATATCTAGAGAATAGTCATCGCAGCCTCCACAGTGACTACGAATACGTCTCGAAAGGGTGCCTTGACCACCTCCAATGGTTGTTCCTACCACAACAATTGAGAAAAACGATGCCGCTTTGGGCATGGATACCTACCACCTTTGGTGATTAGAAGCAAGAGGCCACCTCGTATAACCTCTCAGCATAGTGCCCACCAGGCTCATTAGCCTGAACCAATATATATCTCAATCTCAAATGATCTTAAATCATATAATATACATATCTCTTGCAAAATCATGTGTTTCTTTATCTCATCTCAAAACATGGGATTGATGCATTTCAAATATCAGCATTTCTTTCAAAAACACTCTATTACATGTAATGAACAACATCATTTTCGTCTTTCATATAAAAACATGCATCATGGCTATGAAGATACACACACACATACGTATAGTTCACGCACCCCATTTGTAAACATTACATTCTTTACAAGCTTAAAACAAAGTAACATGATGAAGTGTAAGTTTCATGATAGTCAAGTAATCTGAAATAGAAAACATGATAAACTAAGATTTGATTATTTAAGATCTTAAGGAAAAATAAATGTTAAAACCACCTACCTCCTTGGCGAATTTTCCACCAGTTGTTCCCTTTTACGTTTAGCTTTAAACTTAACTTCAATTTGGTCAAACTGTGCCTGAAACTATGTAGCGCACCCAACATCTAAATCCCCACATCAACATAGAATCATATAAGCATCTAAATCATGCTTAAATCTAACTAGTGTATAAAATTTGCTTTTTCATGCTCTTTTTAGGAAGCATTTACAACACAATTAAGGACTTCATGTCTAAGTGTCCTTTACCATTTGTATATTATATTATTCATCTGAACATAATTTTACTATTCAGATTAAACCCTCAAATTTCATACAATTTCTCAGTTTCCTAAAAATTTGTACCCTAATCTTAAGATTTCAAAGAATCTTTAACTAATAAAGGTCGAGGTATGCGATGGTGGCGTCTGATCACCAATCAGACCTTTGTCAGACCTTATTCCTTTATAGTTTGATCAAATAGTTCAAATTTATTCGATGAATTTCTATCTAAATCTTCAATTTATGGCATATCTTAGTTAATTTAATGCTCTAGAACTCATCAGTGGCATCTGATCATTGATCAGTCGTTAAGAAGTTACTGTGTAAACAGTACCTGATCGGACGGCTGCGATTGTCTGATAGATTTCTAGCTTAGATCTACAAATTTTGTGTGATCTGAGCTACATTAGGTTTTAATTACCTATCCCTAAGCTTAGATAAAAAAATGGATAGCTAGATCGTCCCTAAACTTAGATCTAGCATAAAACCGTCCGGATTTAGCAAAAAATCAAAAATCAAGAGTTGGGTTTTTTAGATCTTACCTCCTGAGAGTGTTTCTGTGCATTTTTTGCTGTTGGATGAGCTGGATTGGTTGTCATTTTCACTTGTAGGGTTTTTTGAGCTTATTGCGCACCGTTTCCTCCTCGATTGACCATCCAAATCTCGTCGGATTCCCCAATAATCTTAGGGGTTTTCTTTGTTTCATCATGTTGAACAACATGACCGGCTCGGATCGACGATCCGAACTGGCGTTGTCTTCGGTGATGACTTGTAAATTCAGCAGACCCAAAACCCTTATTTCTCCTTCTTCTTCTTACTCTCACCGGCGTGCCAGGTTTTTTTTTTTCCGTCGAGCTCCTCTCTCCTCTTCTTTCTTTCCTCCTCTCCTCTTCTTCTTCTCTTCTCTCCATCGAGTTTTTCGTCAAGTTGAGAACAGACCTAATAGTCTATTCTTTTCGTTTAAGTGGGAGGGTGCCAATATCAATTTGGCCCCTCCTTTAAGTGTTTTACTTATTTTCTTTTTTTATTTTATTATGCATACCTAATTATGATGTTCTGCTGATTTTTGACATCGTGATTTAAATCAAAACTAATGAGTATTATTTGAGATGTACTTTTCAATGTATCTTGACTGTTTGACACAAATTTCTGCAAACAAGGGCCACTTGTAAAATTACCAAAATATCCTTTCCGAGAAAAATCACCATTTATTCGTCTGAAATCAGATTTTAGCAAAATTAGTGTCATTCGAATCGTATTTTCGAGTACAATTCAAATATGAAGGTATTAGAGTCCAATTTGATGTCTTTCAAAAGGTTAATTCAGTGGAATCCAAATATGAAGATTCTCCAATTTATATTTATCAAAATTAATTCATAATCCTTTAAAATGAAATTTAAAAATTAGGATTGTTACATAAAGTTCTGGAGAGAAGCATTATAAACTAAAGGATTTAAAATTAGTAGAACTAAGACAACATATGGTATGCAATTTTAGTAAGGAGAGGAGCGGGAGTAGAGCTTTAGTAAAGATTTATAACTAATAAGTGCCCATAAAAGACCATTTTTTGTACTTAGGATTGATGATTCATGAGATTGAGAGGGAGAGGGAGAGGGAGATTACCTAGAGAATTCAAGTGGGTTGGAACTAACGGAGACGCGCCTTTAGAGTTTTGTGTGATTAGCGAGTGCCACTCAAACTAAAAGAATTTTTTTACAAGATGGCTATAAGGTCGGCCATGCTCTATGGATCAAAGTGTTGGGCAATTCAAGAACATCATGTGACACACCCCCCCGTGAGGGGTCCACAGTAAGAATATTGTCCGCTTTGGGCCGAGGCCCGCACGGCTTTGTTCTCACCCTGGCTTCCCAGGGTAAAACGCATCCTTACTGTGAGGAGTGTTCCCACTCCTTATCACCCAGCCCAGCTCCCCTCTCCAAGCGGTATGGGACTAACTCTCAACCGTCGCCCCCTCGGCCTTCTCCGCTTCGCCACCCCTCACAAGGCCATGGTACCTCACGGTGCCTGAGCCGGTAAGGCTAGATCTCTCCCTCTTAGGGGACACACGCCCTCATGTGACCGAGGCACGCATGCGGTTAGCCACCCATCACCACGAGGAGATTGGCTCTGATACCATTTGACACACCCCGTCATGAGGGGTCCACAGTAAGAATATTGTCCGCTCTGGGCCGGGGCCCGCATGGCTTTGTTCTCACCCTGGCTTCCCAGGGTAAAACGCGTCCTTACTGTGAGGAGTGTTCCCACTCCTTATCACCCAGCCCAGCTCCCCTCTCCAGGCGGTATGGGACTAACTCTCAACCATCACCCCCTCAGCCTTCTCCGCTTCGCCACCCCTCACAAGGCCATGGTACCTCATGGTGCCTGAGCCAGCAAGGCTAGATCTCTCCCCCTTAGGGGACACACGCCCTCATGTGACCGAGGCACGCATGCGGTTAGCCACCCATCACCACGAGGAGACTGGCTCTGATACCATTTGTCACAACCCCGTCGGGCCCACAGTAATGATATTGTCCCGTGCGCACTCACGTGCCACGGGTTTTGCTCTTCACCCGCGTCCAGGGGAAAACCGGTCATTACTGTGAAGGGAGGCATTCCCCCTTATCACTCAGGCCCATCACCCCCCTAGCCGATGTGGGACTAACTCTCCCGCATCCCGCCCTTAGACCATCTTGGGTCCCCTCACAAGGCCAACCCTCAAGCCATCTTGGCACGGTAGCCATCTCCTGCCTACGGGACACACGCCCTCGTGTGTCACCACACAAGCGACGGTGCGGCTAGCCATCCACCCTCGGGGTCGGGGTTTGGCTCTGATACCACTTGTCACAACCCCGTCGGGCCCACAGTAATGATATTGTCCCCTGCGCACTCACGTGCCACGGGTTTTGCCCTTCCCCCGCGTCCAGGGAAAAATCGGTCATTACTGTGAAGGGAGGCATTCCCCCTTATCACTCAGGCCCATCATCACCCTAACTGATGTGGGACTTACTCTCCTGCGTCCCGCCCTCAGACCATCTGGGTCCCCTCACAAGGCCAACCCTCAGGCCATCTTGGCACAGTAGCCATATCTAGCCTTGCCGGCTCAGGCACCGTGAGGTACCATGGCCTTGTGAGGGGTGGCGAAGCGGAGAAGGCCGAGGGGGCGACGGTTGAGAGTTAGTCCTATACCGCCTGGAGAGGGGAGCTGGGCTGGGTGATAAGGAGTGGGAACACTCCTCACAGTAAGGACGCGTTTTACCCTGGGAAGCCAGGGTGAGAACAAAGCCATGCGGGCCCCGGCCCAAAGCGGACAATATTCTTACTGTGGACCCCTCACGGGGGGTGTGTCATCATGTGCATAGGATGATCTTGCTGGAAATGAGGATGTTAAGATGGATGAGTGGCAAGACAAGAAAGGATAAAATTAACGAAAACATCAAAGGAAATTTAGGAGTAGCATCAATAGGTAACAAGATGAGGGAGATTAGACTTAGATAGTTTGGACATGTCCAATAAAGACCAAAAACAACACCGGTTAGAAGGAGTAAGGCAATACAAGTCAAAGGTTCTAAAAGGGCAAGGGGAAGGCCCAAAAGAACGTGGATATAAGTGGTGAGAAAGGATTTAAAAACTCTGGGATTAAATGAAACCATAATACTTAATAGAGGGGAATGAGAGATAAGATTCATGTGGCAGATCCGAAATCAGGATAAGGTCTTGATGATGATGTAATTTTTGTTACGTCAATGAAATGTGGTGTGGAATTATCTAGTGTTGCATTATTCAACTTTGTCATATTTTTCTTCTCTTTCATATGGAGATGACAATAATGAAAAAATTATATGGAGATGAAAATTTTCATGAAAGGAAAAAGTATTTTCACTAATTTTGGGGCTACACTTGAAATCCAAGCTACTTACATTTTTGTCATTACAATCAGGCCTTATCATTCACAATCAGGCCTTAATATAGTTCATTTACATATCTCCTTTCCTTTACAGTAGTGGTAAACGAAAACAATTACATCAAATCATTGATAGAACTTCTTCAGCTAATACAAGTTAATGAATCCAGGCATCTCTTCATCATCCATTTCTGCTAACATTATAGTATTTCCTCATATAATTTCTTTCACAATAAACAAACCTTCCCAGACAGCATGAAACTTTCCTACCATGTCTTTGACTAGAGGATTGAACATTTGAAGAATCAAATCCCATGGGCGAATATTACTAGGTTTGACATTTTTTTTAAAAAGCCTCCACAACCCCCTCTTGATAGCTTAACTGTAATCATATGCTTTTTGCCTCTTTATTAGATTAAACACAGATAATCATACAAAGACTTTAGCCAATTAGCTCCTGAAATGATCTCTTCCACCACAACCCTTAAAGAAGTAATTTGAACTTCAAATGGGGAGGATTGCTTCCATACAATATACTAATGAACTTGGTGTTGTCCCAAGTCATTGTTCTGTATCCTCGTGAATTATCCTACAACTTGAAGCCTAATCTTTCCCTTCATTGATGGTCTTGTTGAGTATCCTATTGATGTTTTTGTTAGCTGTTTCAACCGCCCCATTAGTTTGTTGCTTGTAGGGAGATGAAAATGTCTTTTGATTTTGTAATGCTAACATAGCTTGTCGACTTCTTCTTTGAGACGAGTTCCATTATTTGACATCATTTCATGAGGAATTCCTTAGCAAAAAATGATGTTATATTTGATTAGCCATCCTCTTTGCATCAAGAGACTTGTAAGAATCGACTTCTACTGTTTTGTAAAATAATCAATTGCACCAAAATATATAAATTTTGCCAATTACATCAATTCTTGGTACAAAAAAGGCTAGTCAATAGACATCATGTGGAGTTATCAGGAGGTTATTTATTTTGTCAGAATGTATGTAGCAAGTCTTGCAATGTAAAATATGTTTTCTGTAATGGTTTTCAATATTTGGTTAACAAAACCCTTGAATTCATCGTTTTGTTACTAGAAACTCCCATTCATATGTGGGACAACCTCTCTTGAATTCATCTCATAAACAATCCTTTTTTCCTTCTTCTCCGGATGTACGACAAGTCAATATATTATGCCATTTCTTTTTGTATAACAATTCGCCTAAAATGACAAATTGAGTTGTTTGATTTCTTACCCACCTTCTATCTTTGGCCAGAGAATCAGGTGGACACTTGCCTTTGCTCATGTAATATCAAACCATATAAAACTAAGCTTCTAAAGGATGATTTGCATGTGCTACATCCATAGGACAAACAAAAGTTGGTGTTGCTATCTTTCAATCTGATTGGGTTCCACTATGATTTTAGTGGTGCTAGAGATGTAATGGTAGCTATTTGCATATTTTTTACTTTCTTGACACAAGTGATTAAAAGCAATTTATTTGAACCTATCAACAACCTTTTGTGAGAAAAATCCAACATGAGATGAGCTTTTCTTCTTTTGCTTTCTAATCCTTATTAGCTTATAAAACTACCAATTTGGAATCACCATAAACATTCAAGATTTTTACTCCCAAAGCCAAGCTTGCTTGAAGTCCATCAATGTAAGCTTCATATTCTGTCATGTTATTGGTCTAAGAAAATTATAAGGAGATTGTTATTGGAATATAAACACCATGAGGTGACATTAGTAAAAGTCCTAGTCCTTTTCACAATACATTTGAAGCACCATCAAAGTATAGTGACCATCTTACGTATGTTTGTTCGATTATCATTATGTCTTCATCATGTAATTGATTGAGAACCATTATTGGACCTTCAACAGAGTGACTTACTAATTACTTTGCAATTATGCGTCCTTGATTTCTTTCTGTGTTACAAAATGAATGTCAAACTACTACAACATTATATCCCATCTAAAAATTCTGTCCATGTGTTTTTGTTTTCTAAAAGATGTACTTTAGAGGATCCATCTTTAAAATCAAATGAACTTCCTATGAAATTAGATAATGTTGTAATATTTGAGTAGCACATGTCATAGTTAGGCAAGTTTTCTCCATTGTGAAGAAATGACATCTCATAATATAGTAAATGTTTGCTCAAAAAATAGATTGCTCGTACCCTTTTATCATCGTTTTATTGTGCTAACAAACATCTCATGGTCTCTTCATTCACAATCAGATACAACAATAGTGGATTCCCTGGAATTGGTGGTAGTAAAACTGGTGGTTCAAACAAATATTCCTTAACAACATGAAAAGATTCTTGTCATTTCACCTTTCACTATTTAGAAGTATTTCTTTCCAACATCCATGTAATGGGCTTACACTTCTCAGAAAGGGGATCAATGAATTGGCTAAGATATTGCAAACACCCTAAGAATCTCTTGATTTCCTTTTGTTTGTAGAGGCACCATCTCCTTTATAGCATGAATCTTAGAGGGGTCTGCATCAACACCCCTTTGGCTAACTAGAAAACCAAACAACTTCCTTGTTATTACTCCAAAAACACACTTTTGCGGATTCAAATGAAGCTTATATTTGAGGATCCTCTTGAAGAATTTTTGTAATGCCTTGCAATGTGAGTCACTTGTTTTTGGCTTGATTATCATGTTATTATCATATACTTCTATTTCTTTATGTATCATATCATGGATATGATGGTAGCTAGTCTTGATATGATGCACCTGCATTTTTAACCTAAAAGGCATAACCTTGCATTGATACACTCTCTATGATGTAGGAATGCAGTCAAAGGTTTATTTGATTATTGCATCTTAATCTGATTATTGTTAGAAAATCCATTTGTGGAAGATAACAAGGCTTGCCCCACTAAATTGTATACCAAGATATGAATGTTTAATAGAGAAAAAATATCTTTAGGACTAGCCTTGTATAAATCTCCGTAATAAACACAAAGTCTTATCTTACCATCTTTCTTCATTCTGGTACTATATTGGCAGCCCAATTTGAATAAGCACAAAGTCTTTGGCATCTAACAACTTCATTACAGCCCAATTTGAATAAGCACAAGTCTTTGGCATCTAACAACTTCATTATCTTTGGTTTAACTTTTTTTGCGATTTCTGGTTTCATTGGCCAAATCTTCTTCTTAATGGGTTTATCTCCTTCGATCAAAGAGAGTTTATGTATTATAATTGATGGATCCAACCTTCGTATATCGAAATACTTCTAGGCAAACACCTCTTGAAATTCAATAAGCAAGGCCTTGAGTTATGCACATTCATTTGAAGATAATGATTTGCCAATTTTTATTTCTTTCTTTTCCTTTGATGTTTTAGTATTAATTATATTAAATTCTTTATTAGGTATTAATGCATGTTCTCTGGATAAGAGATTATTTTGAGTATTTTCGAGGTAGGTTCTTTGTAGGGAATGGTTTCATTTTCTATCAGAGATGGAGATGCAATAGGTACGAATGGAGTAAAAGAATCAAAAGGATCAAAGAAAGCAAATTGAGAAAAATGATTACTAGTGAAGTCAGAATGAAAAGAAAGAGGATTTAGACTCCAATTATTGAGTGGTTGAGAAGCAGGTCAAATAGTGGGCACCTGAGGGGCAAAATCACTTGAGATCATAGCACTTAAAGAAGGTTGACTCCATGAAATCACCCTCGGTCACACATGTAGAGATACCATCATTTTTCATAGAAGGGTTTTTTCGTACCTTTCTTTGTCCGGGTCATGAATTGAAATACACAACTCAAAGAAAATTTTGAAGCCACGATATATTGCCTAGTATTTTTATTGAACTAAAAGCCCGTTCCCTTAGTAGAAGTTCTTTAAAAGCAACAGTTTGCATTCAACAAACTAACAGGAAATTTGTTGAAAGCCAATGAATTTCTTTAGTATAATTTTTGGGCCATAAGATATCTAAAAGTTAGGTGCATTAGATGAAACGGTTGGATGAATAGCATGAGAGACCCACTTTATACCAGCATTCTGCAAAGCAGTAGATGTAGTTTTGTGCTGACAAATTTTACTCAAACGAAGACTAATACAGCAATCAGGGCCGTGCGGGTTAATTGCTAGTTAAACTTGCAACCCTCTGCGCTTTCTTAGAAGGACACTGGGCGTAGGCCTCGTCTTATTTGGCAGAAAAACTTGTTCAGTGCCAAAAGATTCAGAGATATAAAAGATGGCTCTGAATATTGGAGGGAAAATAGATAGAATCAGTGGAAAAGAGCTGAGTTATCAGCAATTTGTGGAGAGATATCTCGAGAAGAATGAACCAGTTTTATTAACAGGACTAATGGATGGTTGGAGGGCTTGCCGTGATTGGGTCAATGGAAATGGACAACCTAACCTTCATTTCATTGCTCAACACTTTGGGAAATCCAAAGTTCAGGTAACATGGACTCTTCTTACTTTGCCTCGTATCTTAAAAACTTGTGATTGCAATCTGGAATGTTGAATTTGGGACTCTAAGATTCGTTTTTGGATTGATTGCTATTGGACTGCCGGAAGAAGGTCTTTGATATCTTGCTTTGGTTGGTTGAATGTCATCTTGCTAAATTAAACTTGAATTTATTAATTGATCCCATATTCCATTTGTAATTGAGCAAATTCTCATCTGTATTATATAGTGATAAATCTATATTTAGAAAATTAACTTCACATCTCCATGGCGTTGTTTTGCCTATTTTTCTCAAACACTCCTTAATCGTTGTCCGAAATTTACAAATATTTTCTTTCCCGACTTTTGCGGAGTCCAAACTTTGTCATTTAGGCTCGATGGCACTTATTGAGGTTTACTTTTAGTGGTAAGGATCCCTATTGTATTTGTTGCTGTTCGTTTGCATTTTGCCATTTTTGTTTGTCTGTGTTTGAATTTTATTTTTGAGGCAGTTCGTCTCATTTGTTCTATTACTGGGAGATGCTTTTGTTTCCAATCTGAATGTTCCTGAGACGATGCTGGCTGCTGCAGAAACTAAGTATGTTTGACTTGTGGTTTTATTTGGCTTGAACTTATATATGTTACTGTTTTTTTCTTGTTCGAATTTGATCTTTTTGGAGTAGTGGCGAATACTGGAAGATCTTCAATATGGGTTTATTTCTTTAGGACTTGTCACTCTTTGTTCTTAGTCTACTTACTTGGTGCAACAGATAATTGCTTACCTGTAACTTTTAGGTTGCGGAGTGTGGTAAAAGAGAGTTCACAGATCAGAAAAGGGTTGAAATGTCTGTCTCAGAATTCATAAGCCACTGGTTGCAGCTCTCCACTGGGAAGTGTAGCGATGCTCTAAGTTGCAATGGCAGTGATCAGTCACTTCTTTATCTGAAGGATTGGCATTTTGTAAAGGTGTCTTGGAAGCTGAAATTTCCTTTTCCATTTTTATTTATTTAATTTCTTTTTTCTGTATTGGAAATTCAATATTTGCCAACTTTATAGCTTGTGTTCTTTATAATTTGATTTCTAAGGTCATCCATTTCGGTAGTATTTGAACTGCACGCCTCTTGTTTAATGCAGTACAAGCTATATATTTCTTGTTGTTTCAGAACATTTGGTGCTTTATGTGTTGGAAATGAAATGGTAACATCTAGAGGAATTCTAATTTTTAAAAGAAACATCCATAGGAATTCTACAGGTGCCTTGAATCATGACTGAGTTGGTTAATAAATTTCAAATAGATGCTGCAAAGTAGTTTTTCCATCTGCTGATATGAAAAACTCAAAATGGTTGTTTAACTTGAAAATGAAAGTATAAGGTGGTGTACTGCTAGGACATAAGCAGCATGGTGACTTGGAGAAACCTGCCATGTTGGAATGTCTCTGCAATTGTATTGGAATGTTAAAGCTTTTGCTCATGTTTGTTGTCTGAACTTGCACCATGCATATTTACTTCACAGCTTTATGTCAGTGAAATGCCTTTGCTAGTAATCAAAAGAACCATACCGTCGGGTTTGGATGTTATTATGAGTTAGCATGGTCTACATGGGCAGTAAAAAAATAATTTTCTACTATTTCTAGTGCTTCTACACAATTCATTAAATATGAAATTTCAGCTATTGGATGAGGAGATGCAACTTTGCTTCATGTAGGTTAGCTGACGTAGAGGTCTTGTATGTATTATTTATCCTTGATCTGATGAAGAATCCCACACCATCCCTGTTTCTGTTAGATTTAGTTGCTTTAGCTCCCTCAGCGATGTGATTCAGGGTATGCTTGCTATTCTCACAATTGTTGGGAGCTGTGGACCCACTTCGGGCATTAGATACTGATGGCAAGTGTGGACTGCTGCTATTAATATCATTTTTCTGTCTACCTAGGACAAATCACTACTGTTGTCTAGTTCAAGTATTCAAAAGGGAGGAAGAGTAGCCAGTCTAATTGGGGCTCGCTGAGGATCGTGCACTGCATTGAATATTAAATAATTTTACCTCATGGTTGCAGGACATATCATGCGTTCTGACATTCCTACCAAATATGCAAATGGCAGCTGAGTCGTGCTCAAAAGCATCACTTATCTTGTGGTTTGATGTCACTTGGTGGTTATCAAATCCTTGTGGTACTTGGTTCCTAAAAGACTGTCATCTAGTGGTAGTTTCGATACGTTTTGACTATGTTGAGGGTTATCTAATAGTTTCAGTATTCCCTGTTACCTAAACTTCAACTTTAATATTCACTTCAAAGTTCAAACTGAGTTCTCTCTCTCACGAAGCAATATACAGAGAAAATTCTTGATCTCTAGGCTTCATCAGATTATCCAAATCTGTGAAAAGAACTGCCAAAATTAATGACAAAGTTTATTTATAAGGAAATAGTGGAATATGTTTTGACAAGTGATGTGTTTCATATCACAATTCTTTGTACTTAAGAGAGCTACTGACTGAAAAAGGCAAAAACTCTAAAATGAAGATGATGAGGGCCTTTGAAAATATAACTGAAGAAATATGATATCTTTATTGCTTCTGATTTGAGGATAGGATATTGTACTGACTCTCTATTGTGATGATGGAGATACAATGTGTTACACTAATCTTGACCGTCCATCCTGGTCCCAAGTTTTTAAGAACAAAAAACAGCTGCCCTTATGGTTAAGCTTTTCAGTACTCTTTATATTAGAGAAAAGTCAGCATAGATCAGGGATGGCAGAGGCAAAACAGAGATCTATATTGATGTTGGAAGTTTGATGCTCTCTTTTGTGATGAAGAGCACACCAAGAAGTCTGAACTTCTCACAACTAGAACACCTACAGAACAGAAACAAATGATCCAATAATCCTGATGTAACAAAGGGTTACTGTATGTACTTAACTTTCTTATAGGCTTTATAAAGGAGTTCTATTATTGTTGACTCCTTAAAATCATTAGAATCTCAACTCAAATCACCTAAGCGATAATGCTGCAGGTGGTTCATGGATGACAGATTCTCTAAACCATGGCAGCAACAGCTTGAACATGTTAAACCTGCTTTTTGGTTGGTATAAGGTGATTGCTTCTGTCTTGACTTTGAAGGTCGATCTCACCTTACCTACTGCCAGAAAGGCCAGAAAGTTTTTATCACTTATCCTAGTTGAAATTTCTAATCTTATTTATTTATTACATGCTTGCTGAATCTCTTCTCTTATACCTTAACACATAATTTCCTTTATCTTTAAACTTCTGTTACCAGTGTAGATCTCAAAGTATGCAGAACCTTTCGTTCCCAATATTTGAAGCATGCTTTATTTGTTATCTGCATTCAGCACTACAAGCAATTCGAAGTTGCTTTCCTACGTTTATCTTTGGTGCTTGTTGGTGTCTAGGGTACAATGAAATTGCACTGGTTAATAACTGATATTAATAATAAAGATTCATTTACTTCTTTTGGTGATAATTCTTGATATAGTTGGCATGCCCTTTCAGTAGTGTACCTTTGCTCTTGTAGTTCATTCAGTGTGTCCAAAATCTATTTGGCACAAAAACTCAGAAGTTTGTCACTTAACATGCATCTTCATTGAATTGAGAAGCTCAGATATATAAGGCGTTTATTACATCCCATTCATCATATTTGGGATCAGATTTCACCAATTCTAAGTTTTTCTTCATTAATACACATGAGTGTCAGCAATTTTTCCAATAAGCATTTTTTTAAATCGAGGTCAGCAATGAAGTTGTTTAGAATTGGTTTAACCATTGTGATCTGAAGATTAGCATTATCAATTCTGAAATCCTAGTAGTTTGGAATATCAAAGGTGCATGCCATAAGTGAGATATTGTGGAAAAACTGTTCAGTCTATTGTATTTTGTATAAAAAATCATGAAATAATTGTATGGATGTTCAAAGACTTATGCTAACAGAACTGTTTGCTGGAAATCTCTCATAAATAGTTTTACGATAAATTATCAAAGATTGTAATATCTCATAAAACTCTATGCATAATTATAATAATTAATAACTTCCTTTCAGACCATTCAATGAATTAACGACATTATAATGGGCGTAATTGTTATATATAATGTTCTTAGTCAACCTTGGATGATATTTAGGCAATATAGCTAGGTGCAAAAAGTTGCCCATAATGGTCAAAGTGCGGTATATAATGCTCACATCAATGATAAGTATCAGCCACATCAGTCTGGAACAGCCAATATATACCAACATTCTTATTTTTCAGGGTCTCTTGACTAAATTTCCATTGCTCTTCCTTCTTCAAAATTATTTCTACATATTTTGGATCTAAATTCCCTCTTTAGAACAGAAAAAAGGGAAAAAATAAATAAAAACAAAAAGAAGATCACAGGAGATCAAGAAGAGTGATAAATGATCCATTTTCCCCCCTTTGAAATCAATTGATATTTTTTCCCATCATTGTTTGATTGGATGAATTGATTTATGACATTCCCTCATTGTTCGATTGGATGCTTGTTGTGGATGGCTATCTTGTGCAGATCGCAGCTCCAATTTTCATTATTAATGTAGCAGCCACAGGGAGCAGAGGTGAACAGCTGTAACCTAGGGTTTCGGTTGCCCAAACTCTCCTCCATTTCAGCCTTCATTTCCAAGAAGGTTGAGTACAAGTGTACAAGTCAAAATGCATTCTTGTTTGCCTTTTCAAGTGTGTGTGTGTGTGTGTGTGTGTGTGTGTGTGTGTGTGTGTGTGTGTTAATACTACATTGGCAGTTGAGACAATCTTCACAAGACATCTTCTGGTTTGATTTTCCTAAGTTACTAGTTCTATGTATAATAAATGACTTATGGTTGGTAACTGGAGTAGCTAGTAAACATGTTGTTAATTAATGGTAACTAAGCATGTTATTAGTTATAACTTGGCATTTTGTCAAACCATCAGAAAACTTAGCATCTCATTAATTGTGATTGAGATTTTTAAGGAAAATTAGTTAATAACTTATTCATATGCGTGTGTGTGTGTTTTGTTTAAAAGGCATTTATTCATAACCTATAGAGTTCAATTGTATATGCGGTCTGTGAAATACTTCCTAATTTAGGCTAGATTTATTTATAATTATGGAGATTGACATCTAATTAGGAGTATATTAGGAAACCCAGTTATGTAAGGTAAGTTGTAGACTGAGGGACATAGTTGTACTAGGTCTCATAGCTACACCTTTTATATGGAGAGAAGCGGCTATGAGAGGACCTTTTGTATATATAAGACCCTTTGGTCTGTTAATAAAATCGTCAAGTTATTTTGTAAATCTCAGCTTAGTAGTAGAGCCACACTCTTCTTCTGCTTCTGGATTTTTATCTCTGTAACTCAGTTTCAGCTTTGTCATTTTTTTCTTCTTCAATTCATCCCTCATCTGCCTCTAATCGTCGAAAGAGTCTGATCAGACATATTTGGAGCAGAATTGTATACCTTGGATTATGGCATCTGATGGCTTGATCACCCAGAAACATATTGGATCTAAAAAAATAGTGAATACAAGAAAAACAATTTCGAAATGTCACGAGTTTGTAGACTCTATGGCAGAGGTCATTGGAACGGCGGAATAGAGACCAGTAGCAAAGAAAATGCTTTCTGACCTCTTCTGCAGCAATTCAGTCATTGTAGAGTTGGTTTGTTATTTTTTGAAGGCCAAAATCTGACATAGTAGATGCCTGACTGTTATTATTCACTAGTGGTGGATAATTCCCCTTCCAAACTTGAATGATGAACTCGGAATTGAATGGGAATCAAGTAGGTGAAGAATTCTGTCACAGACTGAGGTGAGTTTTGACCGGATCTTGGCACCGTAATCACAGATTGTGGCAACTAAAAGAAGATGACCCTCCAGGAAGCATGCCAGGCACCAATTGAGTCTTGTGTAGGCAATTGAAAGGAGATTTTTCTCTTGGAATCTTGCACTGAGACAACATCAACCCTGGCTATAGCAGCCTCTCGTAGCATGGAAGGAGCGGCCTTATCAATGGTGCAGCAAGACGTCGCTTCACACTGCCTCTTCGAGCAAGTCGTTGGATCGTTTGTTTGTGATGCCCTTTCTGCAGAGAATCTTTTGATGATTGTATAAATAGGTCAGAATCAAACCCTTTTCACTCTTTCCACGGATCTCCGTAGCTGATTGGTTGATGGATTGGAGATTGAGAAGGAAAATGGGTTTGATCTTGGGAGTGTTTTTAGTTTGGTGAGTTTAAGGAAAGCAGTTTAAGTGAATCCTAAAAAGTCACGTAGGACATCGTATAGACACCTGAACAAGTCATGCGGACACCCTACAGACAACTCATATGGCCCTTCGGCAACCAAGGAATAAGCTCCTCGGGCCAGCAGCTGCTGATAATAGCAAGAAATAGCCCCTACACAAGCCACAGAACCACATAATCAAGCCTACCACTAACCGAGCAGAGCAACTATGGCAGATACAAGTAAAGATGTCCAAGAAAACGTTTCTAGAGTGTCTACCTCCAACACCATTGATTCATCCAACCCACAATTGACCATTGAGAAGTTGACAACCACCGCAGTTGAGCTCAATCCATGAAATTAATTGTGGGAGGAAAAGAAAAGATGGGATACCTGGATGAAAACACAAAGAAAGCACTGATTCTGCAGTTTCCAAAAAATGGGAATCAAAGAGTTATGTCTTGGCTGATCTGTTCTATGCAAGTTGATATTGAGAGACATATCTGTTCTTGAAGATTGCTCAGGAAATTTGGGAAGCTGTGAAGAAGGTGTACTCCAAGGGAGCCAATGATGGCCTAGTGTTTGAACTTTCCTAATGCCATATGAAATACAAAGCAGGGAGATCGGATGTCATTACGTACTTCAACAAATTGATGAAGATGTGGCTAAAGCTGGATCATTATCAAACTTTAGCATGAAATCCTTGAAAGATATCTGTGGAATGGAGAAATTCTATTGAGAGAGAGGGAGGATTTTTAAGTTTTTTGCAGGTTTGAATCCAGAATATGATCATACATGTTCGTTAGTATTTGGAAGGAGTATCCTACCACCCCTCGATGAAGTGTTTTTCATGGTGCAAAGTGAAGAGACAAGGAAGACAACTATGATGAGATACAAGCCTTAAGATTTGGCTACAGTAAGCTAAAAGGACCAAAAGCCAAACAATAAGAAAAATGGAAAAGCCACAAAGATGATCTATGGTATGAGAAGTGTGAAAAATGACCCTATACCATTTACACGTTAGGAGATTCATGGGATACTAGGACAAAATAAAAGCAAAGGAGGTAGGACTAGTACACCTCACATGGCCAAGGGACTTGAGAAAGGAAGTGGAGGAGGCACTATGTTTAGTGCTGAGCAAATTGCAGAACTCAAATGGTTGTTATTTCTTAGACCATCAGCGCCACATGTCTTTAAAACTAGTAATTACTTTACTGCATTACAAGTCATATCTGACTCTACATACATTCATTGGATTATAGATTATGGAGCCATTTGCCATATGATAGGTGATCTGACACTATTTATCACATGTATATCAGTTTTTTATCACAAAAGTAAGCACTGCAAATGGGACAAAAAATCATCAGTGGCTAGGAAAGCCACCATCAAAGTTTCATCTGACCTTACTTTAGACTTTGTATTACATGTTTGTAAGTTATCTGTTAGTTTGATTTTAGTGAGCCAACTAGTGAAAAATCTAAAGGGCTTGGTGTGTTTTTCTAAATCTGAATGTTTTTTTCTGGATCAAGTTTTGATAAAGAAGATTGGACTTACTGAGGATGGAAGTGGGTTGTACTACATCATACAAGACAAAGAATCACCAGCTACCTATCATAGTGGTGAACAAGAGACAAAGATATGTGGTTGTGGCATTGACGATTCTGTCATTCTTTCTTTTATGTTCTTAAAAAAATGTTTTTAATCTTCGTCGTGGTCTAGATGAGTCTAACTTGAATTATGATGTGTATGAGATGGCTAAGCACCATAGCATCCCTGTCCTATCAATATGAATAAAGCATCTACTTTGTTTGCAATAATTTTTTTAGATGTTTGGGGTTCTCCTTGTTTTACAAATATATTTGGCCCTAAATCGTATGCTGCTTTTATTGATGAATACTCTCTTTTAACTTGGGTCTACTTGATGAAATAGAAATTTGAAGTAACTTGTTTATCAACTTCCATTCTATAATCCTTACTCATTTCAATTTGCAAATTGAAAGAGTGCACAATGGCCATTAGGGTGAATACCGAGCAAGACTATTACAATAGTTCTTTGTAGAAAAATGTATTCTCCACACCATATCATTCGTAAACGCTCCTGCACAAAATGAGCTTGTAGAAAGGAAGAATCTTCATCTCTTAGAAGTTGCTAAGAGTCTTTTGTTCACGAGAAATGTAGCGAAATCTTTTTTGGGTGATGCAGTTCTTACACACACTTATCTAATCAACGGAACTGTATCTTAGGTCTTAGCTTACAAATCACCATCTTAAGTGTTGCAAGAGTCGTGTCCCACTTACTGTCAAACAAATTATCTTTCTCTTCTTGTTTTTGGTTGCATATGTCCATCTCGAGGGAGCAAGGAAACTAGAACCTAAGCCGTGAAATGTCTCTTCCTTGGGTACTCTAGTAAT
Source organism: Warburgia ugandensis (assembly GCA_035236585.1). NCBI lineage: Eukaryota > Viridiplantae > Streptophyta > Magnoliopsida > Canellales > Canellaceae > Warburgia > Warburgia ugandensis. Next base: position 6,916,802 of record CP141136.1, read on the forward strand.
AAAAAAGGTTACAAGTGCTTTTGTCCCTCACTCTTAGGTTGTATGGCAATCATGATGTTACATTCCATGAGGATACTCTCTGTTACTCCATCTCTGATGGGCGGGGGGAGAATTCTGATGACCTAAACCAGATGTGGAGCATGTTCCTGCTAGAAAGTCCCCAGGTCAAGACATCAGCAACAGAAACTTGAGAAAATCAGCAGGAATCACGAGCTTATGGCAATTCTAATGTTCAAGCGGTTTCATACCAGCAACCTAAAAAGGAGACAAAGCTTGTACAAGTGTATGGGAGGCGGAGACACCTTTGGTCTATTAATGAAATCATCGAGTTATTCTTTTAATCTCAACTTATAGTTAAGTTAATTAGTTATTAACATATTGTTAATAACTTGGCATTTTAAACTATCAATTTATGTTGATTATTAGTTAATATATACTTCAATAACTATTGCATAATCATTTGTAATTAATCATATGCTAACTTCATAACCTAGTATTATAAGAATGTAACTGATTTGTAATTGATAATAGAAAGGTAAAATAATCAACTCATAGCTGTAGAGAAACTCAAATTTATCAAATAGAGTATCCAATTGATAATAACATAAATTATCTAATTCACATAAACCATATCAGTGGATTACCAAATTAGCGGACAGGTGAAGAGTGGAATAGCATCATAGTCTTTAGTTGAAGTAAATGCATAAACAATCAGGTGAAATATATAAGGGCAGCCCTGGTGCACGAAGCTCCCACCTATGCAGGGTCCGGGGAAGGGGCGGACCACAAGAGCCTAAAGTATACAGCCTTACCTTGCATTTTGCAAGAGGCTGTTTCTGCCCCTTGAACCTGTGACCTCAAGGTCACACGACGACAACTTTTACTGTTGCGCCAAGGCTCCCCTTCAATCAGGTGAAATATATGAAACACAAAAATGTGGTCAGTATCACTGTATGGGACTGGGTGAATTCATCTCATTTAATTCATGCCGATATGGCCTATCTGATTGATACATAAATGTTTTGGCTCTGGCCAAAATGACAACTGATACCCCTATTTTATGCTTTGGTTTAAAATTCTTGTTTCAGGGCTCCAAAATTCACCTCTAAAAGATCTGATAATAATGAGAACCGTCAACAGCTTTTGTTAGGATATACCCATGTTGTATGTATGAGATAAAGATCACAGAAACACATCTTCTGATTTCAGGTTGAGCCCACATTTTAGTTGGGAGGTGCTTGGAATTGGAACCTACCTGACAAACCCTGAAAGAACGAGGTCATTGCTGTTGTGCTAAAGTCTGTTATAGGGAGAAAATCACTCGAATCGAGTCTTTGATTGAGGATTTGGTCCTTGAGATTGTTCTGGATGACTTGTAAGCCTATAGTAAAATCTTGGGGTTGCTCAAATATTCTGTAAATTCTGAAAAGAAGAGGGAAACAGAGGACTAGAGAAGCAGAAAGTTAGTTGATCCTTTATCTACTAATGATACAACAATACCAACCAGCTTTAAGAAAGATGATAAAAGATTTACTATGCAAATTGCTAATGGGAAACCCCCTTTACATCTGTACACTCTGTAAGTCTTATTAAGTTAGTTCAATTGTTTGACATTTCTTTTCATCTTCTTCACAGGAGTATCCCCAATATGTAGCATACACTACCCCACCATTTTTCCTTGATGATTGGCTCAACATATATCTTGACAGTCATCACATGCATAGGGATCCAAACATGCACCATGACAAAACTGAGATAAATTGCTCTGATTATCGTTTTGTTTACATGGGAGCAAAAGGTATTTATGCAAAGGCTTATACTTTAATTTTCAGTGTCTGCCTCAATCCAATGCAGCTTATTTGCAAATAATGATTTCTCATTGGGTGATACATCAACATATGTTGTATAGGTACTTGGACACCTCTTCATGCTGACGTTTTCAGGTCCTATAGCTGGTCTGCAAATGTTTGTGGGAAGAAGCAATGGTATTTTTTGCCTCCTTCCCAGTGTCATCTTTTGTTTGACAGGTATGTGCTTATTGTCTAGCATCAGTATACTTCTCCATCAGGTGCTTGCAAAAATGCTGTAATTTGTGAATTTGACTTAAGAAATATGTTTTCTAACTGTACTAGTTGTGAGTTTTGCTTGTACATGTGAACTGTCTTTTCTGCCGAGGACTTATCCCATACTGCTTAGTAATTCTAGAAAAGTAAGGAACCTTGATTCATATGCTCGGAAATATGTTTTCAAAATGACCATTGATGATTAAAATAGGCATATTACATCCTAGGTAGGACATTGGAAAGTTCTCCTGCTGCTATTAAACCTCGCTCTTGTATAACTCATGCAGGAATATGAAAAATTCTGTCTACAATATTTTTGATGATGTTTCTCAGACCAATTTTCCAAGTTTTAAGAAGGTAATTTTGCTAGAACATCATTTGGAATTTTTTTTTTGTCCTATCCATTCTCAACATTTGAAGGGGAGCCTTGGCGCAACGGTAAAAGTTGTCGTCATGTGACCTTGAGGTCATGGGTTCGAGGCGTGGAAACAGCCTCTTGCAAAATGCAAGGTAAGGCTGTGTACTTTGGGCCCTTGTGGTCCGCCCCTTCCCCTGACCCCGTGTAGGTGGGAGCTTCGTGCACCGGGGCTGCCCTTTATCCATTCTCACCATCTGCTTAACTACAATCTGCAGGCCATTTGGTTGGAGTGTACACAAGAACAAAATGAAATTATCTTCGTGCCTAGTGGATGGTATCATCAAGTTCACAACCAGGTTAATTCTTTAGCTTCGGCTAGTTGGTAATCTTAAAACAGTATAATTACCTTCCTTTCATATGAATTTCACTCTTGTGACTATAGATTACCATTGTGATTCCTGTTGTGTAAGTAAAGACATTACAATTCTCTTATCATTTTCCTTAAAGAGAAGATCATATCCATTAATATCACAAACCAATATAACACCACAGAATCTTAAAGGGCACTTTACATCTACGTTGATACCGATGCTTGTTTGAGCAGCAAATGCAACATAGCCATGAAGCAAACCACAAACATCGAAACTACAAAAATGCAGATGATCCAAATTAGTAATTTGTTTGAATCTTTACAAGCAGCTACACCCCTTTGTCTTTTGGTGGAATTCCCTGCCTCTTCTCTTCTAATTGGTGCAGATCACCTTTCAGAAACCAAAGAATCCTTTCCAATGTAGAAATTTGTTCATCTGGACTCCCCATGTTTTTATTGATTTCATTTTGAGCATCTATTAATCAAATGATTAGGGTTTCCTTTGCTCTTTAACACATAAACAACCATCTCCCCTTGCCCATTGCTATAAAATCTCTATGGCAATCCGTAACTACATGAAGAAGCCATACTAGATGAAAGAACAAAATTAGGGAATTTTTTTGTAGAGTTTGGTCAAATTTCTTTCTAGTTGAAGTGAGGTTGGAAGGAAAAGGAAAATAAAGAGGGGTTCAAAACAATGGCAGTTTAGTACTAATGGTCAACTTATTTGAATTCTTGTTTTTTTCTCTTCAAGAAAAACCCATAGGAACATTAAAAGAATTGAAATAATGGGAAATGGGGCCTAAAATTGACATCCATCTATGGAGTATTAACTTAAGGACCTATTCAATGCAACTTTTAATAATTCAGATATCTTTGTAAACGCACTCATAGTTGTGGGGTCAACGTATTATAAGTCGGTAGTTCATGGGGTGTCCTTACATTTTGCCCTTTTAGGCAAATTCTGGTACTCCTTTCTATACATTTAGATTCATATAGATTACGATGTGATCAAGCTGACCTAATTGTTCTAATGAATTCCAATTAAGTTGTAGAATTGCTCCAACATTAGGATAGTGCTAATGTAGGGAATCCGGCTTGACTTGTATTTATATTAGTTAGGATATAGATGTCAAGCCAAAAGTTTGTTTATCTTCAAATTTATCATCGAAGGTAGTGAATATTGAGGTAGACTAGTTATCTGGCATGCCTAATGCATATCTGGGGTGGTGTGGGCCAACTCAGATTTCAACTGAACATGTTTATGTAGCTAAGTAAGTTATCAAAATTGATTACATCCAAGTCCCTTCACACTTGGGCTTCTATGCTAAAAGTTAGATGTTTGATGACTCTTGCTAGCTTACTGATGAACAGAAAAGGGGACCATCAATTTGATGAATCACCTATTTCCACCATACCATGGGTGAGGGCTTGTTTTCAATGTTGGAACTTGTTCATTACTTCATTTGGTAAACTGAACCATGAAAACTGGATCGTACTGTAGAAGTTGCACTAGGTTGAGATCCTAAATTATCTGATTGGTGGCTCAGGAATAGTTGTAAAATGTTTTATTGTGGTCAGAGATGGAGGATATCTTCATCACCATCACCATCATCATCATCATCATCATCATCATCATCATCATCATCATCATCATCATCATCAAGACCTTATCCCAATTAGGGGTTGACTACATGAATCTTATTCCTCTATTCTTCTCTATTAAGTACTATGGCTTCATTTAGTCCCAAAGTTTTTAAATCTTTTCTCATCACTTACATCTACGTTCTTTTGGGCCTTCCCATTGCCCTTTTAGAACCTTCTACTTGCATTGCCTCACTCATAACCGGTGCTATTTCGGTCTCCTTTGGACAGGTCCAAACCATCTAAGTCTAATCTCACTCATCTTGTTACCTATTGTTGCTAACCCGAAGTTTCCTCTAATGTTTTCATTCCTAATTCTATCTTTTCTATTCTTGCCACTCATCTATCTCAGCATTCGCATTTTTGCGATGCTCATCCTATGAACATGATGTTCCTTAGTTGCCCAGCACTTTGATACATAGAGCATGGCCGACCTTATGGCCATCCTATAGAATTTTCCTTTTAGTTTGAGTGGCACCCGCAGATCACACAAAACTCCAGATGCACATCTCCATTTGTTCCATCCTGCTTAGATTCTCTAGGTAGCCTCTCTCTCAATCTCTCCACTCTCATGAATCATTGATCCTAAGTACTGAAAGTAGTCTTTTACGGAGACTTCTTGGTTATCAATCTTAATTGGTGTTCCTCTACTTGCTAAAATTGCATTCCATATATTCTGTCTTAGTTCGACAGATTTTAAATCCTTTACATTCTAATGCTTCTCTTCATAACTTTAGCTTTGTGTTTATGTCATCTCTTATCTCATCAAGTAAGACTATATCATCTTCAAATAGCATGCACCATGGAATCTCCTCATGCAGATGTTTTGTTAACTCATCCGTAACCAAGTGAAAAGGTATGGGCTCAATGTCGATCCTTGGTGCAATCCTACGGTGATAAGAAAATTATCAGTCTTGCCACTAGTGGTCTTAATATTTGTTACTGCTCCCTCATGTATAGGGACTCTATCATAAGCTTTCTCTGAGTTGATAAAGACCATGTGGAGGTCTTTTCTCCTTTCCTAATATTTTTCTATCAATTGTCTTAGTAAGAAAATAGCTTCCATAGTAGACCTCCTTGGCATGAAACCAAACTGGTTCTCCGATACACTTGTCTCATGTCGTAGTCTCTTCTCAGTCACTCTTTCAAAAAGTTTTATAGTTTGGCTCATAAGTTTTATCTCTCGATAATTAGTGTAGCTCTATATGTCTCCTTTATTCTTTTAAATTGGTACAATCGAGCTTTTCCTCCATTCATCTGGCATTATCTTTGATTTTACAATCTTGTTAAACAACTTGGTCAACCAAACTACTCCAATATCTCCCATATGCTTCCAAACCTATATTGGTATACCATCGGGCCCCATAGTCTTTCTTGATTTCATCTTTTTCAAGGCCTCTTTCACTTTAGGTATTTTAATCTTACATTCATATCTATAATGCCCAATGTTATTTAGGTTTACAGTATTTTCAATCCCTATATTCTCAGAGCCATTGTCATTTAACAATTTTTGAAAGTAAGTTTCCCACATTTGTTTGATCTCCTCATCTTTGACTAGTACCCTCTGATCATCACTTCTAATGCACCTAACATGATCTAAGTCCTTACCCTTTTGTTCTCTTATTTTTGCAAGTTTAAAGACATCTTTTCCACCTTCTCTTGTTCTTAGTCTATTATAGAGGTTATCATATGCTTTAAGTTTAGCCTCACTTACTATTCTCTTAGCAACCTTTTTAGCATTCTTATGCTATTCATAGTTTTCATTATTTCTAGTCTTCTTTCATGCTTTAAAACACATATGTTTTTCTTTAATAACTTTTTGAACTTTTTCACTCCACCACCATGTTTCCTTTACTCCTAACATTACCACTTTCTTAATGGACTCAGCTATTTTAGTCTGCATGATGTTTACTTCTGTTTCATAGTTTCAGTTTCGTTTCAGCATCAACTTATTTGTGAATGAGGTTATTTTCTCTCCTTTTAAGTTCTACCACTTAGTTTTTGGATATCTATTAAGTTCATTTCCTTTCTTCCATCTTTTAATATAGATATCCATAACCATTAACCTATGTTGCAAGGTTAAACTCTCATCGGGTATCACCTTACAATCCTCACACATTGATCTTTCAGTATTCCTAAATAGAAAAAAGTCTATTTGGCTTTTATGAAGTCCACTTTTAAAGGTTATTAAGTGTTCGTCCCTCTTCTATACCATACCCTCCATGTATCCTATCATATCCTTCCTTTTCTTTTTCTACATGGCCATTTAAGTCTGCTCCTATAAATATCCCCTCAGTGTTGGGAATTTCTTGCATGACTCTCTCCATACCTTTCCAAAATTGTCTCTTAATTATATCTTCTAACCCTACTGGTGGTGTGTATGCACTTATAACATTTATGATCTACTCTTCTAGAATAAGTTTTATTATTATAATTCTATCACTGATTCTTTTAACCTCCACAACTTTATCCTTTAATTCTATATCAACTATTATTCCTACCCCATTCTATTATTATCCTTTCCTACTCACCAAAGTTTATACCCATTGATTTCTCTAGCTTTAGCCCCTTTCCACTTGGTTTCTTGGATACAAGCGATGTTCACTCTTACATCTCATCGTATCTACTAACTCCAAACTCTTCCTGTCTATGTCCCTATATTCCATGTGGCAATACAAGTTTTATGCTCTTGAGATATCCTATTTACATGTGTACTTCTCGACCTCTATGGCATGAACCCATGCCCACTTGTCATTGCAGTTGTGTTCTGATGTAGCATGTCGCTTCTGAGTGGACGCTTTAGCAGCCCATTTCCATTTTCCATTACACTTGGGATCTGATGTAGCATGTTGCTTCTGGGGAATGCCCTAACTTGAGGGAATGTCAGTTTTCAATTCATATCATGTTATGGTTGCCATACTTTTAAGAAGCTGGAGATCATTTTTATTTCTTACTTACAAACTAATATACAAATGCATATTCATTTGCAAGTAGGAAAGGAATAACAAAATCATCTTCAACTTCTTCCTTGCCGGCTAGCACCTAACACGAGACCCTCCTTTTTCATCTGGGCTTGTAAAATTTGCAACCCCAAAAGAGTAGCCTACTTTTCTGTAGGATATTTGCCTTTTATTTTAGACTTAACTATATATCTTCATCACAAATTGACCATATGTTACACATATATTTTGGACTTCTATGCAAAAAAATTATTACTTAAGAAACTAGGAGCAGGAGTGGGGATGAGGGCTAGCGTACAATGGAATCATTAGTGGTCAATTCTGAGCAAATCAAAGTTAGGAGTAGTCAGGGATTAAGGAATACATGTGTTATAGATGACGTGTTATATATTATACTCATAATGCACAAATGGTAGAATGGACTTGCAACTCCCACATGGTTCAAATTTTCAATTTAGTTTTAGCTTATCCAAGGATGATTAGAGATCAATACATTCATTTTATTCTAAAGAAGGTACTTGTTTCTCCTTTCTCATATACCCTTATTTGAGTCCTTGTTCCTTCTTTTTCATGAGTTCCAAGCCTAGAGCTTTAGCCCACCGGCATGGAGATCCCTTTAGCTGGTCATTCATTTTTATTTCTCTTGTTTGACCTCATTGTCTCCTTTTCTTCTTCACTCTACAAAAACTTAGAGTTCTAAACCTCTGGCGTTAGTTTGCTATCTCTAATCATCCATGTCATTGTGTAGAAACTCCTCAAGTCAATGCTCATAGTTTGACAAGATCTTTGATTTAGAATAAGTTTTCACCTACGTCTTAAGTTTTACCTCCCAAGTCACAGGCACTATTTAAGACTCATATGAATTAGCATAATCATCAGAAGGGGAGCCTTGGCGCAGCAGTAGAGATTCTAACTACTTGGCGGAACCTAACTAACTCAACTCCTTTGTCCTGAGCCAACTTTTGGTCAACCTACGAAAAAGTTGCTCCAAATTACCTTCTTTCTTCCCATTCTGGCATCCATCTATCTTGTGCGGCAGTTTTTCTCTTCTTGCATCCATATACATACTCTTAGCTGGAGCCTTTCTTGTTGCTTTTCTTTATGCTCAGGGGTTTTTCTTGACACTTTTGTCCCCTTCCTTTTCCTCTCTTTTTTACTCTTTTGGTTTTAAGGAAAAGTCCAAAATGTTATAACTTATATTTTGGTGCGCTTTAAAATTCAAAACTGAAAACTTTCAAACCACAAAATCCTTCCTAGAAATGCAGTTTCGCTTTATGTTATTCTTTTTGGTTTTCTAGCCTTGGCCCCCCTGCTTGTTCCATTCTTTAGGTACTTCGCCCTTTGCTTGGAGGCTAGTTGATTGCCTATCACATTAGCTTTCTAGAAGAGATGGAGAGTCAACCAAGAACCCAGATGGAAGCCATATGACACGCCAAATAACATGAATTGAGTATTTTAAAAGGTATCGGAGGTCTCATCCCTCTGAGATGTAACCCTCAAAGAATTATGCCTATACCTCATCAAAGTTGTAAGCCTCACAGGTATGTTTGTGAGACATCTGAAGGATTCTAAGCGTGAATTCTATGTTTTTCTACTTCCTTTCTTGCTTGAACCTAGAGCTAATGTGAAATGTGATGCTAGGTTAGAAGGAAACGTATCTAGGATAATTTTGGAGGGGAAACTAGGGGGCCTAGGGTTCTAGAGGCTGGGATTTTGGCTTCTATACAATTATCACTACCCGTCAGATAGAATTGTAATGGGTCCTGTTTGGTGATTTCTGTTGTCAATATCTACTGTTTGAATGAAAGTCTATGAAAATCAACATGCTAAACAAATAATATTGCAGTATTTCTTGGTATTTTTAGTGGAAGAAATTTCAAGTTTCTATATTTTTTCTCTTGTTTCTGTGAGATCACAAGAGGTGGGGTAAATTGGTCCCAAATAGAGTTCTGAAACTTTTTGCAAAGTTTTGAGTTCTAGTGCTCAAAAAACATCAACAATTTCAGAAAACAAAACTTAGGTACACAAAAGCTTGATACAGAATTGTATAGTGGTTGGCTCAGCCAATCGAGGCATCTACTTCTACTCTCCCAAAGTAACACCTACTTTGAGTTCTACTAAATCTTGCAAGATTTTACACCACCAGTTGATACTGCAATGGCTTACAAACAAAGGAATCAATCACTTGTAGCGAGCTTAGCCTCCTTGCAAATGCCTGGATGAGTATCCAAGAACAAGAGAACTGCATCACTCTTTCAATTTACTAAGGAAGTTTTGAAGAAGTGGATTTCTCTTTCAGAAGTTAATACACAACTAAAACATCGAGAGAGAAGGATTTTACAATACAAAAGATTGGAAGACAAAACAGTGAGCTTTGAGATCTTTGCTTGAGATCTGGGCTTGATTTGCTTGCTTGATGTTCAAAATTTCTTCAAAAGGACCTTTGAGCCTCCAAGTTATGGTCTTCAGTCAAAAAGATCTGTTAGACTCAAGATAGTAGCCGTTGGCATAAATTGACAGCTGGTTTTGAAATTCAAATTTCTAATTCAGGAAAAACAGCTAGCATAAATTGACCTTGGCAGTCAACTAATACAAGACAACAGTTGGCTGACGTGTGTTAGAAGTTCAAAGTCTTGAATAGGGTTACCATGGTAGTTGATTGGGCTGAAACTCAGAAATTTGATAGCAGAACAACTTTGGCAATGAAGTTCTAAAAAGCACCTTCTCTGGAGATTTTCACAAGTCAGCTGGAGTAAATACAGGAACTGGCTTGGAAATCTTCCATGCCCTTTTCATATTTGAAGTAGAGAACAGGGGGACGATCATAATGTGACAATTGACTGTCAGTGCTTGGAAAAATTTTCGTGTGAAAAGATCGGTTACAGTCGGTAGGGAACTGAACAGCAGTTGACTGTCATGAAACAGAACCATAAACTTCCAAGGAACAAATCACTAGTTGGTTTTCAGGATAACAACAGTGGACTGATCCTTCGAGACTTGTTCTTTTTCTTCATGAAATTTGACCGGCAGTATGCTGGGGTGAAATCAGCAGTCGACTTTTGTCTGCTAAGACTTGAACTTTTCTTGGAAAATATGTTACCTTCATCTCTTCAAGCATTCTAGACCATCAATTATAATACTTGCAGAATCAGTAACAAGCTTAGATCAACGTGATTAAGGTTTTGTTATCATCAAAATAAAAAAGGTTTGGGTTCATACTTTCCAGTTTCTTTGAGTGTATTGGTGTTTATTCTATGGGTGAGTGTTTTACATGAAAGCATGCATGTGAAACATTCACAGAAGGACAAAGCTGATGTTTCAGGATTTGTTCATTTTTAGTTGAGCGAGGATTTGTTCTTCAAATTTGAAGTATCTTTTTTCTAGAACTTTTAATCTTCTTTTGGTTTCTTTTCTTTTTTATTTCTTCTGTACAGAGATCAGAAAAGGCTGGAGGCTTATGCCTCACATCATGAGAGTCTGAATTCCTCGATTCAAACCACCATGAGAACACTACCAGCACCTAGCAGAGGGCATGAAATTTGGCATGGAGAATCCTAGCTACAAATTCCGAGTTTACTTGAATAAGAATACTCTAAAATCTCCTCTACCCCTCCTCTAAGCTGGGTGGCAGCTTCTTCTCTTATTAGTAAACCTGAAACAATACCTAAAGATACTTCCATCACAACCCACTTCAAGGTTTTTTCCTTTTGAACATTGACATTGTTACGCGCAACCACTCCCCCCTTGAGTGGCCTCGAATTCCTGACCTGCACTGATTGAGGCTCACTCTTGCGCCACTGGGCCACACTATTAATCACTTCTAAAGGAGGCTTAACAAAAAGTGATACAAAAGAACCTGGAATGGAGCATGATCTTCTAGTCCAAGGAAATTCAGCTGCTTCATGGTTTTTAGTTCTTACTACTTTTGCCAGCTTAAATAGCTAGATAAATGGTGAATCGAAATATTTCACTTGCTTGTTGTTATGGTCGAATCATAACTGACTGTTATCTTGCTAACTTTATACCTTCATATTGTATCTTGACAGGAAGATACCATTTCCATAAACCACAACTGGTTCAATGGCTATAACCTTTCTTGGGTGGTGAGTGCTGCTCTATCTTCTAATTTAGTGGGGATCCTTCTTAGAAGATAAGGAATACCATTGCCTGGGAAAAATATTTTGCCTTTCACTAACATAACAAATTTCAGTGGAACTTGCTTCTGAAAGATTACAAAGAGGCAAAGGAGTATATAGATGACATTCGAGATATCTGTGATGATTTTGAAGGTCTTTGTCAGCGGAATCTCGCAGCTAACACTGGTAAGCTTATGCTAGTCCATCTGTTATATAAAAACTAAGAAGAATGCTCCAGTACGGTGGGATCTCATTTTAATGCAACACTGAATGAGGCACCCCAAATTTACATATTGAAATCTACTCACTAATCTGCCTAAACTGTCTATATGATAGCAACCAGTTTTAGATCTCCAATGACACAGATATCATATCCTAATATCCAAATAATGGGAATGGTTGAAAACTATGTATGACTTCGATTTACATTTTTTGACCAAAATCCATTTAGCTGGAAACAGAGATTGTTTATCTGCATGATTACGTTGCCATTAGAGGTCCAATGTGGGTCTTATCAGACAGGGAGTTGACACTCACTGGTAGGTCCACAATGAAAAAGAGGGTGTACCTGATTTTATATTACAATGCGTTTTACTGAAGCATTCCTCTAGAACAAATTTAAAGGTTCTTATTCATGTGATTCTGTATTCTAATTAAACCTTTGCTCTTTGGTACAGGCATGAACTTCTACGATTTCTTTATCTTCATCGCACGGTTTTCCTTTGCTAACTTGATCCGACTGCACAATCTATTAAAAAATGGTCAAGATCTGATCCAGGTTCCATCTGCAGACATCCAACATCTTTTTACGAACCTGATATCCATACAAAACGTTGCATCTAATATGAAAAATATGGAGTCTTTTATGGGTGAAAATCTGAGTAACTTCCGGTTAGCAAATTGCTGCATCTTGCCTGATATCCGAAAAATTCTGGAGGAACCTGAGTTCGTTGATTTGTACATGGCATTGAATAGAACGTACAGGAAGATAGATGAACAACAGAAACAAGATTCAGAAACAGAGAACACTTCTATCAGTTCAAAAGAGTGTTTGCTTCTGAACAGCTTGAAATCAGATGTTGTGGACTTGGGTTTTATTGAGTCTTTTGGTCATGAGGTCTCTGGTCCTAAAGATCTGATTAGAATAATTGACAACATGTTTGAAAATCGTAGTCGTGTGGATGATGCTAGGAAAATTGTTTTGTTGTCTAAATTGAATCAACATGAAAATTCAGTTGTTCTATGAATGATCACTTTGTGGACAAGCAACTTGCTGAGTGTCTTTGTGAGAACTAGTTCTCAAATGTTTCAACAGCAATGTAGTCTTGTCTCCCCAAAGGTGTGTGCAGGTTACAAGATTGAAGAGAGAGGTGATCAAATTATGATGGCAACTTCTAAATCCCCTCGAAATCATTAGTCAACTATGGCTGAAAAGTGGGGGAATGATATAGGACCCGACAGGTTGGGTGGCATCATTGGAGATCATGTTAGTGGCATTTGGACATGACAGCTTGACTTGCATAAAGAAGGTTAGCCTTGGCGCAATAATAAAGTTGTCCTCATATAGCCTTGAGTTCACAGGTTCGAGGTGTGAAAACAGCCTCTTGCAATGCTCAAGGCTGTGTACTATTGGCCTCCCGTGGTCCGTCCATTCTCTGGACCTCGCATAGGCAGGAGCTTCGTGAATTGGGTGACCCCTTAGCTAGACTTGCATAATCCGCAAGTATGCCAATCCCTTGCAGAGGAGAGTAAATATGCCTTCTATGTTCACACAATTTAGCTATATGATGCTGTTTTATGAGGGCAACTTGACAGTGTTTTGGTTGCTTGGTTTCCAGTATTTAATAGAGGAAGTATGAGTAACTTGGCAAGTTTGGAAAGGGAACTGATAGCATAGTGCAGGGCAGTGGGAATGCAAGCCCACATGTCAGCAACAGATTGCGACAATTTGTAAAATAAAGTAATGAAATTTTGTCAAATGACTAAGACACCGAACCTAAAAAGGGGCAGCCTCCCGCCTATGCAGGGTCTGGGGAAGGGGCGGACCACAAGGGCCTATAATAGGCAGCCTTATCTTGCATTTTGCAAGAGGCTGATTCCACGCCTTAAACCTATGACCTTAAAGCCACATGAAGACAACTTTTACCATTACGCTAAGGCTCCCCTTCACTAAGCACCGAACATAAGTAGAGAAAAAGAAGTGGCAAGCGAGCATAGCAGTTGCAGCTGCTTCGGTGGACCTCAGCTATTTATTGATTGAGAACAATATGCCCGATTAGGTTCCACAATGGATGAGCCATGCCCCATATTTGATTAGATCCAAAGGTTGTCACTATGTAAGGTCCAGTCCATAAGTGGGAAAAACCAAGTCTATGTTCGTCCGCGTCGCCTCAATAATTCTAGGGATGGCAATGGGGTGGGTTGAGTTAGATTTTCGGCTGGCCTTGCCCCTAACTCTAGTGCTTTTATCCTACATTTGAAGATGAAAAGATGGATGTCGTTGATGTTGCTTCGATTTATTGTTTGAGGATATTGAAAATTAGAAAGGAGAAAGAGATAAACTTGCGTTTAGAATGAAAAGTAAGAAAAAAAAAAAGTGAGGGAAAAAAAAAACTCATGTAAAATGAAAAAGAGTAAAAATGAAAGATGAGCTGGAGATATTGAAATAGAAATATTTTGAAAATTGATAAGGTCCCGTAAAGATTACACGCTCAAGAGGAGTGGAAGGAGGAACTGCTTTTTTCATGCATGATAAGACATTTTTGTAGATCTAACCCATTCATCGTGTTAGAAATATATAAGATAGGTTGGAAAACAAGTTTCGTGTCCATTAAATGTTTTTAATCTATATTTCTTTAGGAGAAAAATCATGACCATTCTCTTTTGCTAATTATTTCAAAGACCCAAAATAAGTGGTTAAGATTGTCGAAATGGACTGATTTCTTTTGAGTTTGATATTTTTCATATTCCGAACATGATAAATGACTTAGACCTAAAAACGGTTTGACATGAATGAAAAAACGAGCGGTTAATTCTTACCCCCTTCTTGAGCATGTATTCTTGCTGGGACTCAAATTAAAAAGAAGCTTGTGAGACAAGATTAGAAACTTAATCGAATGACAAGGTTTCTTAGTATCATTAATTTATATTAAAGAGTAAAAATGTAGACTTTTACAACCATCGGTCCATGGCATGGCCTTGGATACATATGATTTGTGTAAAGAGTAGGCTATGAAAACATCCGAATCCTACCGTGTAACAGCTCTTAATGCTCCCTGGTATAAAAAAGGTCAGCCCCAATGCACGAAGCTCCTGTCTATGTGGGGTCCGGGAACGGGATGGACCACAAGGGCCTATAGTAGGCAGCTTTACCTTGCATTTTGCAAGAAGCTGATTCCATATTTTGAACCCATGACCTCAAGGTCATATGACAACAACTTTTACTGTTGTCCCAAGGCTCTCCTTCTTAATACTCCTTGATATGGTAGGTGTAATACCAAACCCACTGTGTATGTATGAGAGAGAGAGAGAGAGAGAGAGAGAGAGAGAGAGGCTCATCAACTCATTAATTCATCAATTCATTAACATAGTTGGAAGATGGCAGAGCCTAGAGTAATTGCTGCTGCCTTCTGACTGGAAGAAGGATATTTGTGGGCAAAGAGTGTTAATTTGGCCTTAACTCTCTCTCCATCTACCTGCAGCATTTAGAGCCTGAAAGTTCATTATAGGCCAAGATTTGAGGGAGATATGCCGATCGCCAGTATTGAAAACAGAAAACATCAGCTGTCGTACTAATAGCAGCTGTTAACTGTAGCCGCTGCTGACCCAAGATAAGGATGGGAGGTGATATTGCATGAAAAGCGCTGATCGACCAATGAATCCCCAGGGCCATGAAATTATCATCCCTTCTGGTATTAGAAAAGAGGAAGATTCAGTCAATAAGAGGATGGCTATAGAGTGGGATGTTTGAACTTAAATTTCTTTTAACTTCACATTAAAATAATTTATCTCATAAAGATTAACAGTAACATGTTTGGTTTTCTATTGTGAAATAGAAAATTTTTAAAAAAAAGAAAAAAAGAAAAAAGTTTCTCTAAGAGGCACTAATACCTGGGTGATTCTGATCTTCGGTCTTCTAGCGTAGTTGCACGAGGAGCCTCTCCCATGGGAGATCATGGTTTTGAAGCTACTCTTAGATGTTCATGTCAACCTTTAGAAGAAAAGAAAAAGATAACTATTTAAAAAAAGAGCCACCCATTGTATAAAGCTCCCTAAAAAGGGACGAACCACAAAGGATCTATAATACGCAGCCTTAACTTGTGTTTTTTAAGTTGCATTAAAGATAACTATCTAAAAAAAGGGCAGTCCCGGTGCACGAAGCTCCTGCCTATGCAGGCTTCGGGAAAGGGGCAAACCACAAGGACCTATACTAGGCAAGAGGTGACTTCAAGGTCACACGACAACAACTTTTACTGTTGCTCCAAAGCTCCCCTTCATCAAAAAATTGACCCAGTTTTATGATATTTTTAAAGAATTGACCCACAATTGGATGGATCACTAAAAGCAGGTAAGAAGGCGGTTGACATGTTAGTTTGTCCTATCGAGCTCGCTTTCATTGACAAAGGCTTCATTGTCTCTTGTTTGTCTAATGATACTGACTAAACCTTCGTGTTGATATTCGGTCTACCTAATTCTTGCAGTTGGACAACCACCGTTGCTCAACTAGGTTCGTTCTCTCCTTGCATCTCTCTGGCTAAGATCCACCTAGTCCTGGGGCCTACATCCATCAAGTCTCTGTCTGCCTGGTGGTGGGGTTCTGGTGGGGCCATGACCATTTCTGCAAGTGCTTGATCAAGTTAATCCACTGTTACATGGCTTGCAACTCATACATGAAATCATGATCTTGGCTGTTCATTTAGAGGCCTAAAGATAAAAGCCATCCAATTGGAAGACTTGTACAACTGTCTCTCTACGGAGGACAAGATATAGTATAGCATCCTCTAAAGACTTTGGGCGCTTGTCTTTTTCATATGCGATGTTGAGTTATCGCCATGTGACCTGCAGATCACAGGTTCGAGACGCAGGAATAGTCTCTTGCAAAATGCAAGATAAGGCTGCATATTATTGGTCTATTATAGTCCACCCCTTCTCTTGACCCCACATATGCAGAAGATTCGTACACCGGACTGCCCCTTATGTGCCAGAAGATGAACATTTCTGATAGCCCAAGAATGTGACTTCTCTTATATTGGAGGTAAAAATTGTCAACGGGTGTTATAGATTAGGAGCCCTTATATTATGTCCTACATAGGGCAGCCCCGGTGCATGAAGCTCCTGCCTATGCAAGGTCTGGGGAAGGGGCAGATCACAAAGGCCTAAAGTACACAGCTTACCTTACATTTTGCAAGAGCCTTAAACCTGTGACCTCAAGGTCATAAAACGACAACTTTTACCATTGCGCCAAGGCTCCCCCTTTTATATTATGTCTTACGTGACTAAAATAAAAGAAGATAGAAATCAATAATGACTTCTTATAAAATGGTTGGAACTTGAAGGAGTAAAAGGCTGAGGATACACTTGCACATAAAAGCACAAGTGGGACCCAACCTTTGAGTAATCTAACTCATTTATTTGTTGATCCCACTTTAGATGGGTCGCCTGCATTAGATGATCTTGCCCTTTGATCATTCTGAATTGATCTAGGTTAGGATTGTATAGTGCACGAGATTTTCAAGTTAAAATGTGGAACAATTAATCAATGGTTAAGATTGTATAGTGGACGAGATTTTCAAGAGGTAGCTGATCTAAGATGAGGCCCACCCATTGATTGAATCAGATTCAGCCCCATTTTCACTTTTAAGGGCGGGATTGTTTTGCTGTATTTCACTTAGATGGTAATCCTTGACCTCCACCAGATGATTTTTTCACCGGCAGTCTCCGCCCTTGGATTATCATAAGTAACCCTTTGGATCCATACTTCCAGGTACTATGTCATGGAAAAGGAGGGATAAAAGCAGAGCCAACGGCTGAGATCACAAGCCATACGGGTCCCACATCTGTTTATGGCAGGGGCGGACCCCAAATGATTAACCACCCATGTTTCCTGACATAGAATGGATGTACGGCTGGGGAAAATTGCGTGTGAAGTGCCACGTCATTATGGATAAATGAATGAAGGGAAGGCTTGCCACGGGCGCAAGCCTTGACTTCAGTCTCCTGTTTGACTGCGTACCTCCGCCCATGTCCCTTCACTTTTCTTTTCTGTACGTAAGTAAATTAATATTCACACTCCCTCACAGAGATGGGTGTCAATATCATTTTCCCAGCCTCATAAGTGCTAGATTAATTAACTAGCGTGGTAAAGGGCAGCTCCGGTGCACGAAGCTCCGCCTATGCTGGGTCTGGAGAAAGGGCAGTTTATAGTACACAGTCTTATCTTATATTTTTATGAAAGATTATTTTCACACCTTAAACCAGTAACCTCAAGATTATGAGATGACAATTTTTACCATTGCACCAAAAATTAATCAACTAGTGTGGTGTGTAATCTATAAAACAATTATGTCACAGGACCATATATATGTAGAACCTAGAACTAATATATTAGAATAAGAAATAAGAGGAATTCTAGTTGTTAAAATATATAATTAAATTGAGATATTGTTCAAAGAGAAAGATATTAAATATACAGAGCTTCTTTTTGTATCCTATCCCAATAATTCCACCCGCGATAACCATGATTGAGAATTCTTTGATCTTCTTGTTTCAAGGAAGAGGCGAAACATAACCAACTTGAATTCGGGATAATTATTCAAAATTTTAGTAAAATACTTGATTTGTTATCTCTGATCTGCTTTTCATGAAAAAAAAAGACTAATTGAAGTTGGAGGGTTTCCTTTAACAACAAGGAACCGAGGAAACTTTTGAATAGAGGGGATAACCTAACTTGCTGTGTAAGAATAGGGTTAAGTTGTTGTGTTTGTTCAACGCAGCCCCCTTACAAACTGCTCTCCTCATTGGAAATGTATCCCCGTGCATTCAATGATGTATAAAGTCATACAATGGAGGAGGCCCATTACATTTATGCCATTGAGCTGTCTGTCTCTCTCGCTGATGGCTAACCCTTGGAGGATTTCCAAGAAGAATAATTGTATGGGCATATACATGCACTCAAGTGGCTGTTACACTTGAATGGCTGGGAATCTTGAACGTGGGCAACCTACCCAAGCTAATATACTGGTTCATCGGATGAAAGGTCCAAATCATGTTGATATGGTTGGACAACATGCAACGTAAAGGCATCACTACAGATGGATTATTTACCTAGTCAAATATTTGACGACACATGACATATGACATAGAAGTCGTAAAAATAACTATTTGCAAAAATATAAGACTAAGGGTGTATACTATAGACTCTTTATGATGTCGTCATTTTTATGGGCTAGTTAAATAGGTGTATTTGTAGTTTCAGCGTTGGGTGCATCTTTAAAGGTCTGCAGGCACGTTGGAAGAGGGTTATTTTGGCTGTGGGTGGGTCTCCAAACTGACAGACATGGTCTCCATCTTTATTAAAGCATTTATTCGCTCATCAATATATCATTTCCGTAAATCTTCCTCAAATAAAAAGAAATTCAATTCAATTCAGAAAAACACAACCCACACGGTATATTCACTGTTTTTTCCCCAAATTTACAACAAATCACCAAGGGTATAGTATAAAGTTAAACCAATCACCTGTTAGAAAAAAGAGGGGGAAAAAATAGATTTTTAAGAAGAAAATAAATCAACAAAAAAACTCGAAAATCCCCAAATCAACCAAAAAAAATAAGAAAAAGAATTATAATGATTTTTTCACCCCATCTGCAAGTTCCTCAGGGACATCTCACATTTCTTCCAGGGCCTCCATAATAGAAGTAATTCCCCCAGACCCTATTAATTCCTCCTCGGATGTCGTAGCAATTGGGATGATCGGCCAATACTTTGAGGTTGGAGAGCGGAATCAGGCTATTGTCCCAGTCAACAACTTGCAGGTTTCGAAAATAGGCTGATCTTCCGAATCCTTCTTCGGCAAAATGACCACTTCCCATCTGGGTTGATGTGTGAAATCCTGACGCTCGGTTGTTAACGATCTCCCCTCCGAATTGCACCATGCTCGCATGTTTGGCCAAGTGGGTAAACAAGAATGACGGCCAATAACCAACCAGTAGCCCGGACCCAAATTCTAGCCACCAGTGGCCGTGTTTTGGATCCTAATTTTCATACAACATCAGAAATTGTCAAGTTAATGAAGATGAAATTAAAGAGAATCCGACGGCTAATAGTGTACAATATTTATCAAGATTTCCATCGATCTACCAACAAACCAAAATTCTAGTAGATAAATTCACATAGGTTGGTGATATCTAATCTCCCTTGTTTTGACTTTAGACAGTTAATTAAACACTTTTCTGTGGGTATTAGTTCCGTCTGTCCTCAGGCACTATGTGGTCCGGTCTATCAATCCGTCAAGTCAACATCGGTTGAGTACTGGTGAGATTCTTGGACTTTAACCCAGCGAATGAGTGCACACTATTTTAACGGTCTTGATCAACGGGTGTTTTCAGAAATATAGCACCCAATTCGGTGGGAGAGAATCAAGAAAGGTGAAAACATTTTGGTTCTTAACTTTAGACAGCTACAGAATTTTCCTGGCCCACCATTTGCAAATGAACCAGCAATTGAACGGGCAGAGATCATAAAATCATCTTACAATCTGGAGTCATGAGCCTAAAAACCACCCAGATCAACGGTGCAGCCATCTGCTCGTGGGCAACGCATAGGTTGGAGATGGTTGGGTCGGCAGGTCATGTACAAGACTCATATGATGCTATAAAAACTTTCACCTAGCCTAGCCTAGCCTGTCTGCCCGATACCACTCATCGTCGAGACCTTATTCTGAATTAGGATTCGGTCACATGAATCAAAGTTTTTAAATCGCCCACTAGCTACCGTAGAGCATCCCAATTTTTATTTTTTTTTTGATTATATATATATATATATATCTAGCCCCTACTATTAGTAGCACTTACACTCCTCTCTAATATATCATATGCCGTTAGGTTGTTAACTTAGCTCTCAAAGTCTCCCATTCCCAACGGCCCATCAAGAAAAATTTAAAAATGCAAGGTAAAATTGTGTACTATAAGCCTTGTGGTCCACCTCTTCTTCGGACCCCATAATTGGGAGCATAGTGCACCTGGCATAGCAGAAAAGTTGTGGGAGTCATCTTCTCCACTAGGGGAGCTTAGACATAAGGCCTGGCGCGTGCTGTGCAAAAGTATGGAGCACTACACCTTTACCACTTTAGATGTACTTTATGAATTTGATTTGAGAGACACCCTTTGAGCAAGAAAAAACGAACCTTTGGAAAATTATCAATAAAAAATATTGTTATTTAAAAAACTAATTATAGAGATAAGAAATGGGAAATACAGGAAGTTTGTTAGTAGATATTCTATAAAATTAATTCTGGATTAGCTCATAAACACGTCATTATGCTGATTAATATTTTGATTAGCTGATGGATTAGTTGTCACAAAGAAAACTTGCATATTTTCTTAATGTAGTAAGTGGGATTAGTTAAAGAAATTACCTTCCAGATCAACAGACTGATATCGAATTGCCCACCCCGGTATCTCGACGTCGGAGAGATCGCCGCTCCGATGGCGATCCTGTTGTTGGTCTGGACGAAGCCTGAGCAGAGGAGATTGTAACATCCAGTTGCTTGGTATGCATCTGTCTGTGAATAATTAACGTAATTTCAGCTGAGGTTTATGTATATTAATCACTAGAATAAAAAATATTTCTCTACTTGTGAGTAAGAACATGTTAAAGAAAAATAAAAAAAATGGTATTGAAGATTAAGCTGCATGGATTGACTTACTGTCCAATAAGTGAAGAACCTCGGGTAATTATCTCCATATAGCTCCGGACTAACCTGAAAAAGATTTAGAAAATAGCTGTAATATTAAACACAATAAATAGATTAACAACCATTGAAATATTTGGATTATATTTTCAGAATATAAAAATAGGACCCTTTTAGTGGATTTAATTATGATTAGTGACCTCTCTTGTTGTTAGTCATAAAACAATTAAGAGGGACTAGTCCAAATAAAATAACGGCCTTATTTTCCCATAATAAGCCTTCTCGTAAAATATATATACTATTTCTTTATGCACATTAAATTTATTAGGTTTAAGGGCAGTCTCCGTGCACGAAACTCTAAGGGCCAATAGTACGCAGCCTTACCTTATATTTTTACAAGAGACTGTTTTCACGCCTTAAACTTGTGACCTCAAGGTCATATGACGACAACTTTTACCATTGCGCCAAGGCTTCACTTAATTAAATTTATTAGGTTATAACAAAATAATTGATTTTCAAAGTTAAATTTTAGAGAAAGGATTCAGAGAAGGAAAGAAAAACATGCTAAAAAGAAAAAGAAAAAATAAGTTAATTAGAAGAATGGAATTATGAGAAGGAAAATATATAAAACCAAGAAATTGACTTGCCTGCCAGCCGGCTTCAATGGTGTTGAGATCGTGGCCGAAAGAACCGGATATGACCCACATCTGTGACAAGCTGAATTCATTTGGGTTATTAACGCGGGGAGCCCACACGTTCAAGCTGGCTTTTGCTCCATAGAACTGATCTCCCATTACAAACCCAACTGCATGCTGCCCATTAAAAGCAGTCAAAATCATTTTGACAGATCCTTGCACAGAAACAGGTAAAAACATACATGGAGCAGGGTTGATGTAAAAGTAAGCTTCTCTCCTTCGTTAACTAACAAAACAAAGCTCTGATGTGAGTTTCTGTTGGAAGAAGCTTCCTTGGAAGTCGTACAACATGTCTTGAAATGTGACCAAACAATCAAGCACTATCTGAGATGAGATGAAAAAAAACGGGGGGAAATAGCAAGTAAATTGTTGGAAAATGAAACGAAATGTTCTGAGAGAAGTTTCAGAGTAGCCATGAATCAAGAAGACAGCTTCCGGTTTCTCCTTAAAGGACTGCAGATGAAGTCTGACTTCTAGCATCAGAACTAGAGACTTGATGAACTAGAAAGTGGGGATCAATTGAAACAGTTCACATTAAGAAGCAGAAGTAACTACTGGGTTAATCCCGAAAGAAAGGAAGTGGGAAGTGCTTATAGATCTCCATTTTTGCGGTTCATGTTATGAGCTGTACGTTTGCTTGTTCTTATGAATTTCTCTGGTCAGGGGTCTGGTTTCCTTCAGTTCACAAAGCTTTACTCATCTGGGTCAATCGATGGTGCAGTTTCAGAGAAAAGAAAATGACCCAAGAGAAAAGAAGAGACCATTTGGGTGGATGAATCTTCAGAAAACCTGCTGCTTTCTACGTTTTTCATCAATTTCTACTTCAGAACAATATTGACTATCCGGAATTTTCATTAGAACTGATGAAACATTTACTGGGTATCTTTCATTTCTCGGTAATTCATTTATACCCACCTCATGGCCACTGCCAGTGGAATCGCGCCTTACCCGCCTTCTTGGTTTTCTTCCGAATCTCCTCCTAACGGAACTAGCTCTCAGAATATCAGTCTCCGTCGTTCTTCTGATCGGAACAGTTCCTTCTGGACATGATTCCCCGGAACTTCTCCAAAGTTGATCACTATCACCCGTTGATTCTGTGGACCTATCGCCTTTCGGTCTCTGTGGTGGATCCTGTAACAAGAACACAAGAAGAGAAACGTGTCAAAAGCTTAATACTCGAAAATGAAGTTTCTCAGAGACCCAATAGACAGAAGCCATTGATTCTAGCAATTCCAATTACCAGTGGTTTTTGTCCTTTCAATTTTGGATGATCAAAAGCTGGCTGTTGATGGGATAAAACACAATCTATCAGATCACCATCCGGACTCTGTACAACAGAAAAGGTGGAAACTGATTAGAACTAGATAGTAACAAGCAAATAAAAGCAGGAAATATGAATTTCCGGGTGTCCAAGAAAATTGCCTGGATTGTTTTAACAGAGGGCTTATTGATCTTCCTGAGCTGAGCTTTCACCCATTTCAGCTTCTGCAATTCTTCACCCGGCCGAAAAGTTTGATTAGCCGGAAACTGATTTTTGGGCTCGGAAGAAATCGAAGATACTGGAAGTATAGATGCAACAAGGAGAAAGCCAACAAAAATGGGAATGATTGGGGAGATCTGGCTATAGCTAGAAGCCATTTTTGAGGAATATTTGCGCGTTTCTTCTGCTAGAACTGTTTGTATTTGCTTACATTGGCCTTGTCTTCTTCTGTGATCACAAAACCACACATTCCTTGGTTTTTGTCAATGAATCTCCATTTCCAAGCATATCCATCCAGAGAAGACGCGCATTCAAGCCTTGCTATTCTCCCTTTTCACCATTTCCAAAGCTCAAAATCTCTAAAGAAACTAGGCCTCTCTCACTCTCTCTCTCTCTCTGAGCTTCAAATGCCTTGAGTACTCATCCTGACAGACCAAAGTTTCAGGCACGAGTTGAGAAATTAAATTGACCCAAATGGATGGTTTTATTTAGTGATTTTTCCCATGTAGGGAAGGGGAGAAAAATAATTGGTTTTGGAAAAATGCTGGATTCTTTTCAAGTAAAGGGTTGGGGGGTTTCAGTTTCCAGTACAAGGACTGCAACTTTGGCTTTCTTTTGTGCTCTTTATAGGGACACATGCTTCTGAATTCTGTTATTCTTTTCTTTGGTCCGGGTGGAGGAATTACACTTGATTCTGGTTTTCTACTTCTTTACTCTGCTTATCTTTCTCACTTCCCTAGATGTTCTTCTGTGTCGTAGGGATGTTTAAACACCAAAACAAAGGCAGCCTACTTTAGTTTTTATCCTCCTATTTCAGTTTGTTTTTCATGCTCTTACCTGTAACCATACTTTTACTCTTTATTTAATTCTCTTCATTATGGTACCACCTTTGTAATTATTATTCTTGTTACATATTTGTTCTTAGCAACTACTCTTTGTAGGTCTCTCTCTCTCTCTCTCTCTCTCTAGCTGTGTTTGTTGAATATTATGGTACCAAAAGTCCAATCTTTTACCTTTTCTAACTCAGTTAATTAATGTGATTCAGAAAAAAATAAAATCCAACTTATTCTGTTTTTATATACAATAAGGCTTTGGAGCGAGGTCTTCACCTTAAATTTCTCTAGTACAAAAATAAAGATTTGATAGTAAGAAACAAATTAACAATCCCAAACTCCTTGAACTGTTTTTTTCTGAAAAAATTGCATCTGCCAAAGAAAAAAGTAAATAAATTAATGAAAAAGTGCTATTTAGCATAGATCATTTAGATCAGAGAATATGATACTGGCTGTGATTCATTCAGTTTGCCCAGTATAGATCATTAGGTTGCAACTGATGAGGTTATGGTCTTAATTATATTTCAAAATTTAAACTCTATGAGAATTTTCATTTATTTGGTTATTATCCAAGTTGTGAGAGCACCAAGGTTGGGGGTCATTTCCCTAGTTCCCTTTCTAGGACTCTTCAATGATGCTTGCCACTTCCACAGTACTTTTTCTTCTTTATTTTCTTAAATTACTCCCACTCACCTTCTGCAGCATTAGAAAGAAAAGAATATAAGAGTACTGGCCCACAAACAGTCACTGTCATCTCATACAAGAAGGATGGGATTAAGATATCTCAGTGGAACCCTATCTAGCTTTAGAAAGTTGGGTTGGAGAATAGATTCTAAACCCACATCCAAGGTAAAAGGCCTTATAAAAATTTATAAAGAACATTAATATATTCAGCTACTTTATATTAGTTCACATATTACAAGAGATGGTCATCTTAGCCATCTTCTGAAATGGTCTTGCAAGACTTCATCTGTG
This sequence comes from Warburgia ugandensis, assembly GCA_035236585.1. Lineage (NCBI taxonomy): Eukaryota > Viridiplantae > Streptophyta > Magnoliopsida > Canellales > Canellaceae > Warburgia > Warburgia ugandensis. The sequence goes on from CP141136.1 coordinate 6,942,226, forward strand.
GAAGGTTTCACAGCAATATTATAACATATAGACTACATATTATATGTAAGTTTAGTCTAGCAAGGTTATGTAACGTGATGAAGTATGGTCTGGATAAAATATTGCAAAATGCTTTGGAAAGCTATGATATAAAGCCTGCCGGGTTTGCTTTTAAACACTAGAAAAGAAGAAGAAGATACATTTGTATTAAACGAGGCAAACGGTTTAATTAGGAAAAATCCCACTCATGGAGAGATCTAATTATGCACATGCTGGCACAGTGCATGCTATGGGCAGGCGTACATGGGCTCATTTTGGCAGCCCCTGATGCACGAAGTTCCTGCGTATGTGGGGTCTGTAGGAGGGGTGGCGGACTATAAGGGTTAATAGTACCTTGCATTTTGCAAGAGGCTATTTCAATGCCTTGAACTTATGATCTCAAGGTCACGTGACTACAACTCTACCGTTGTGCAAGGCTCCCTTCACGTAGGCTCATTTCGGGAAAAAAAAGACAGCCTCGGTGCACGAAGCTCCCAGCTATGCAGGGTCCAGAGAAGGGCCGGACCACAAGGGCCTAAAGTACACAGCCTTACCTTGCATTTTGCAAGAGGCTGTTTTCACACCTTGAACCCGTGACCTTAAGGTCAAGTTACGACAACTTTTACCGCTGCGCCAAAGCTCCCCTTCTACATAGGCTTATTTTGGCTCCAAAAACAAAATGGAATGGTCAAGATGTAACTGTTTGTTCAGTTGCTCACTCTTATGCTTATAGGCTTCACTTCAAATTAAAAAAGAGCAGCCCTGGTGCACAAAGCTCTTGCGGATCCAGAAAAGGGACAGACCACAACGGTCAATAGTACGCAACCTTACTTCACATTTTGCAAGAGACTGTTTCAATGCCTTGAACTAACGACAACTCTACGGTCACTTCAAATTGGAAATAATTTATTTCTTTAATCATGAAGTTGTCACGTAATGAGTACTTTTCTATAAACTAGCAGGGACACTGGACGAGCGCATGCGTGGGACAAGCTATGGCTGCAAAAGTATGTTGTCCAAACATAGGATTGTTTAAAGGAAAACGGAAAGAAATGGACCAAGATAACTACATTAGTGTCCCTATTTTGAGGGTGAAGATGGTGATGGTTCATGGATGTTGGAGGAAGAATCGTCTCATGTTATCCTCCATGGAATTTGTTTGCAAAGAGTTCCGGACGAAAAAAAAGTTAAAAAAGATACACTTGTTCTATAGAAGGACCACTGAAAATAATGCAGGCGTGTCTCATATCAAAGTTCCTTTCAGAGGAATTGCAAGCTAGCAGCTGATTGAAGCCATGCAATTGGGTTGGTGTAGTTAGGAAGGCACTGGTTCTTGTCAAAAATGTGAGCCATGGCCATGCCCAAACCCAAACTTTCACATTTCGACATCATTCAGAACCACTGAAGATAATCCAGGTGTGTCTCATATCAAAGTTCTTTCAGAGGAATTGCAAGCTAGAAGCTGATTGAAGCCATGCAATTTGGGTTGGTGTAGTTAGGAAGGCACTGGTTCTTGTCAAAAATGTGAGCCATAGTCATGCCCAAACCTAACCTTTCACATTTCGACATCATTCAGGACCCCAGAAAATAATGCAGGTGTGTCTCATATCAAAGTTCCTTTCAGAGGAATTGCAAGCTAGCAGCTGATTGAAGCCATGCAATTTGGGTAGGTGTAGTTAGGAAGGCACTGGTTCTTGTCAAAAATGTGAGCCCAAACCTAACCTTTCACATTTCGACATCATTCAGCCAACATGGGCTTCAATTTTATGTATTAGGGACGCTTGATCGGATGATGTGACAGATGGCTACATTGAATATATTTTAAATAATTTGATTATCCTTGTTCTTTTTATATAGTGTCAAATTTAAAATATTATAGAATAATGATAACTTTGAGGAATGAATAGATTTAATCTGGATAACAAGTGGCATAACTAAGTTGTGATTATTTTCATCTGGAACTAAGATCAAAACTAAGCACCATTTTTGCATTCCTCAACTCTCTATACTGTGATCAAATCTAAGCACCATTTTCACTCTGTTGCTTAAGGCAGTATGTTATTATGCATGTACAGGTGCTGGATCATCCTTCAACTGGGTTGGCGTCCATTTAATAGGATTGATCTAAAGCGTCCAGCCTCAACGAGCTAGACAAAATAGAAGATTTGCAATTTATAGGTGGTATTTTTGTACTAGGCTTGAAGAGGAGCTTTGGCGCAATGATAAAAGTTGTCGTCATGTGACTTTAAGATCACTGGTTCAAGGCATGGAAACAGCCTCTTGCAAAATGCAAAATAAGGCTGCGTATTATAGGCCCTTATGGTCCCCCCTTCCCTAGACCCTGCATAGGCAGGAGCTTCGTGCACCGGAGCTGTCCTTTTTAATTTTTGTACTAGGTTTACTCTTACATGAGAACCTACTTCTTTGCATTAATATTAGAATAATGGAGTTTCCAAGTACAACAAACTTCATCTTCCTAGAATGAATCCCATAGTTGGAAGCTGTCAAGAATTGGTGAAGCTTAGCCATTCAATCGGTTAACCTAAACACGAAATTAGTAGTTTGAGGTTTTGGGATCAGCAGTGGAAAAAGTTCGTCTTGACGCATTCCCTTCAACTAACTCTATATAGTTATTCCTAGACTTACCTCCATAATGAGAACTTCTTGTTTTCTAGGCATAAGAAAGCCTTTATACCAATTTGGAGGTATATTCGTAAGTATAATTACTGTTAATTTTCATTTCTGCTGTATTATTTTGTGATTTGATTTGATTTTTTCACATATTAGAACCATTTGAAGGGGAACCTTGACGCAATGGTAAAAGTTGTCGTTATGTAACCTTGAGGTCACAGGTTCAAGGCATGGAATCAACCTCTTACAAAATGCAAGGTAAGACTGCCTACTATAAGCCCTTGTGGTCTGCCCCTTCCCTAGACCCCACATAGGTGAGAGCTTCGTGCACTAGGGCTACCCTTTTATATGCATAGGCCAAGATATGGCTAACAACTAGATTGAGATATTGATATGGTAAGAATGCCAATATGTGTAATATTTTTAAAAGAAAAACATTGACATATAAAAGACCTTGAGACCAACCAAGGATAAAGTGATGAACTTCAAAATAATAAGTGGTTACCCAAGCCATGGTTTTAGACACATGTGCAAGATAGTCGAACAAAAATCAACAGCTCACATTTTACTGTAGGAAAATTGAACTGTGTAAGTTCTTAGCGGAATATCTAGGCACTTAGTAGATTTATAGTCAAAATTTTATTTTTCTCTATAAGGTCAAGAATTCACCTTCCAGGACCATAGAAGGCCCCATCAATCCAACCCTTACAGTGATTACTAGCTCTTTTTAAAAAACTCCATCTTCTCCTTCATTTAGAGGTGACTCTAACCAAAGAGGCTTGATGAGAGAGAGAGAGAGAGAGAGAGAGAGAGAGAGAGAGAGAGAGAGAGAGAGAGAGAGAGAGAGGATCAAGGGGTGTTTTCCCTTGGAATGACTCTTGGGTTTCATCACTATAGATGGGGCAGCCCCCAATAGTTTTTTCCTTTCTGGGTCAAGGGCGTAGATTCATTTTTATTAACAATACAATTTCTCTAATACACTCTTTCACAAGGATCATTGAACAAGGATAATCTCAAAAAGGCTGGAGAATCATGTCTCCATTCATCTAAAGTTCTAAGGACCGAGGCTCTAGCAGCTATATAGTTAGCTACCTCATTTGCTTCCCTAAACAGTGGGTGAAGCTATCTTCCTTCCCCTGCACATTCCTCCACCATTTGGATCAGTTGCCTTTCTGTCCTTCTACATCGTGTTGATAACAACTGATGAGTTGCTTGATATCTTCATTTTAGTAAATCCCATGTCCATAACAAGTTGTATTCCTTTATAAACTGCAAACCATTTTGCCTCAGTATTGGGTTTCTGTCTAATAGAAGTGTTAAAGGAGGCAATGAATCCTCCTTTGTAATCTCTGGATCAACCTATTCTTGATTTGAGAATCTCTTTTATATCCCTAGTTAGATGAAAATATGCCTCTAATAAATGACAACTAAAGGAGGCAATGAATCCTCCTTTGTAATCTCTGGATCAACCTATTCTTGATTTGAGAATCTCTTTTATATCCCTAGTTAGATGAAAATATGCCTCTAATAAATGACAACTAATAGGTCATTTGGTTCCCTTTTATGCTTGTAGAGAAACCAAAAGAGTCCATGCTCATAACCACCCTTTTAAGCCCATTTAACACATGTTCTTTCAACCTTTCATTTCAATCTAAAGTGATTTTATTGATTAGATCATACATGAGGCAATAAAACAAAGGAAATCGGAATTATCCAAAGACCAAATAATGTTTAATACTCCAAAACCCCTCAAAATAAACAAGAGAATCCTTCACTGTGGCCCATTTACAAGAGTCAAGAGCAATGTTTCAACTTTTTAGCTGCCTTACTGGATAGAATGCATGGCCACCCATCAATCCTTGTGTGTGAGAGAGAGAGCTCATGATTTCTAGTCCTTGTAAAAGAGCCAATGGTGAGCTTTTTAGTATTCTTTCCTTGAAACCTTGAAAAGGAAAAAGTATAAGAAAAACTGGAGAATGTTGTTCACACCACATGAAGACTTCATTACCTTCGACTTAGACTGCTTTCTTAAATTATGGTCTAGATAGACTACTGAAATCAATTCACTCAAAGGTGCAGATAGTCTTAGTCAATGTTCTAGAAAGATTAGATTTGATTTCCTTCATTAGTCATTGACCCTTACTTGTAACTATTTGCAAAGCCCCACTCAGGGAATGTGCAATTAGAACAAAAGAAAGATGCTTTAGTTGAATTGAAAACTTTTGTTATGTTTACAATAGAGAGTGAAAAGAAGCTACTATTTATGAAACATGCCTTGCAGATGGTACGCCTTTGGAAAGAAACATTAACGCATCTGTACAAGTGGGATAAAGGTGGGTGTTGGGATAACCCACCACTGTCTAACATGAAAAGAAGAGAAGAGAATCATGAAGGTGAATAGCAGTGTAGTTATTTTTTAATGGTGATTTAACAAACATAGATGAACGCAGGTTGAGGGAGAATGGACCCACCAGGTTTGGCAATTGAACGTTGGGGCTTTGATGGAGAGAGAGAGAGAGAGAGATGTAGCCAGCTGAAAAAAAAATGGAGGGCCCAGAGTTTGGTGATCGAAACCACTCATCTTCTTGTCTATGTTTTGGATACACCATGCATTCACCAATAAACTCATATACTGGATGTTTATAGATTGTACTTTTTTCTAGCTAATCAAACACTTTACACCTGCAACTTCTTGCTGAAATTATCACTTCCATACATGTATATGTAGAAGACTGGCCAAATGACTTACGAGTGGGAATGGTCATGTTAGGCAATGATTGTGCCTTAAGAGCCATGGCCAGCTTTAGTTGGATATTGCGAGCTAGGTGTCTGCCAAAGAGTTTGCAAAAGAGAAATAAGCTTGGCTACATGTCGCTGACCACCCTTTAAGTATTAGAGCATACCGGCAATGCCTATACCTAATTTTTTCGTAAAGGATTGCATACTGCAAAGGAATGTTCTTTTTTACTACAACTTGCTGGTGCTGTGCCCTCATCATCATGTTGGCACCATCATGGTGTTCGCTGCTTTGACTCATCCCCTAATACCTCATCATTTGCCTCCTCACGATGGAAGGAGATAAGACTGCGTGCTATTGATCCTTTGTGGTCTGCCCTTCCTCGAACCCAACATATGCAAGAGCTTCATGCACTGAGGTGCCCTTTTTTAGCCTCCAAATAATTTATCCATCAGATAGCTTCTTATAATCAGCATCAGATTTGTCATCAGTGAGATCAATTTTATGATTCTGGAAGATCCAAATTATGGGATAAGTAGGACCCACTATAAAATAGATATGAGGGTTGCTCGTATCGTGTCACACATCCACTCACTAACACCAATGGGATGGAATAAAAGTTGGCCGTTATCTAATTGCTGCTAAGTTCCTTCCAACATTATTCATATTTCGACCTTTTTTTGTTTGTTTTTTACTTAAAACCAGAGCTATTCTCAACGAGAAAAAACAAAGGAAAATATGCTTATGACTGGCAGTTTCAAGTTGGGAGTGGCAGGATCCTTACCAGCTTATACAAAAACAGCTCCGGTGCACGAAGCTTTCGCCTATGCCGGGTTCGGGAAAGAGGCAGACTACAAGAGCCTATAGTAAGCAGAAAATCTGTATATTGCATCTAAATCATTTCAGTAGAATGTTACATGTGGCGGTGCAGACTAAAGCTCTTATATGGTGAATTCACATAATTTCACTTGCATGCAGGCTAAGTACAAGTGAGACTCACTATTTCAATGATCCAAATCATTCATCTTGTGGGGCATATGATGGACAAGCGATACACATTCCCGGCTGCTTCCAGTTAATGTTTAGTGCCGAGTGATCGCTTGCCGGATCTCCTCCTACTGCTGATCTGATCTGCCCTATTGGTTATTGACTACTGTTGGATGATGATTATAAGCTTTTTTGTTATGTGATGATTTTGTTGATTAAAGTAAACCATTGCTTTCATTCTGGCTGTCCTTTCGGAGGCCACTAATCAAAGCCATAAAACAATCAAATGGGTCAAAGTTTGGTAGGTGGCTCATCCATGGCAAAACATGAGATTACGAGATCATGAAACTGTCCTCCTGTCAAGCAGCAGTATTCATCATATCGGGCAAAGATGAGAAAATTAAGTGAAACTAATTTGCCAAAGCCCACAACGTATAGCGCAGCTGGTCGCAGACAACTCCGCATTTTCCATCGAACACACTTAGTTGCAAGTTCTAGTTGCCACTTTCTCCTTCAACTGGAGGTTAAATTTAGGAACACACGAAAAATTTGACAGGGAACTTAGCACATACCTTTGACACAGAGGGATTCACAGCCACAAATCATCTGTAACTTAGAATTCTAGCTTCTGAAAAAGATTTTTCGGGGCAATGAATGTGGACACTGCTTGTACCAAGTTTGTGATAATAATCCTTCTACAGCTTTCCGGCTTTTCTAACCAACATGGTTTTGGGCTACTAGAGATCCACTGCCAGAGCTCTAATCAGATGAACAGGAGGGATCAACCACGGGCAAGATCCTACTAAGGTGGATGGTGGGTCACCCTGCTGAAGCTTTCCTTTTGATGCATATGAAGTAGTTGAAGGTCTAAAGGCATATGGTTAGCAAGTTATTCTAGATCAAAAGAGACACTGCGGTTTAAAGAGGAATATTGTCCAAGTAGCAGGCCTTTACCTATGGGTGCTCAAGTCATCGGTTCAAATCCGAACAAATAAAGGAGGGTGAAACTAGTACTTTTTGTAATCGACTTTATTGCTTCTTCAATAAATGCTGGTTCTTCGATTAAGTTTTGAATGGCTTTCTAGTCAGATTGTTCTTGCGTTTTAGATATAAAATCTTATTTGAAGCTTTAGAAAAGGTTGTATTGTGTACAAGCGGGCCTAACATTATTAAGTAGGGTGCATCTTCGTACTCCTTTGGCACAAAAGTCGCCTCAACTTGATGGTTCTGAAAAATAATTTTGAACCATTGAATGTGCATTGTTGCTTTCTCCTATCACCATCTATTTTGCTTGTATGGTGGGGCCAGTCAAATGGATGGTTCAAATGATCAATGGTGACATATGTTTTTACGACATTCACATGTCATTGTGGATGCTTGCTCTGTGGTTCAACTCCAGCTTGTTAGTTATTGGAAGGAGCAAAATCCTCGTATTTAATATATGAATTCTATCGACTGAGCAACTGTATCACAACCGCTCGTTTTTGTAAGAAGGGGAGCCTTGGCACAATGGTAAAAGTTGTCGTCGTGTGACCTTGAGGTCATGGGTTCAAGGCGTGGCAACAGCCTCTTGCAAATGCAAGCTAAGGCTGTGTACTTTAGGCCCTTGTAGTCCACCCCTTCTCCAGACCCTGCATAGGTGGGAGCTTTGTGCACTGGGGCTGCCCTTTAACTGCTTGTTCTTGTAAACTATTTTAATGCAAAGTACACCTTGAGGTCACAGGTTCAAGACATAGAAAGAGCCTCTTGAAAAATGCAAGGTAAAACTGTGGACTATAGACCCTTGTGGTCTGCCCCTTCTCCGGACTCTACATGGGCTGGAGCTCCGTGCACGGGGCTGCCCTTACATCAAGTCCTTTCCAGAACAGACGTCTTGTCTATAGAATAAAGTACTCCCCAAGAGAACAATTTTAGAAGCTTGATGGTTCAAGCGGCTCAGATCATCTGACCAAAATGGGCGAACTGTAATGGGCTAGATTTGTAGTCGCCACCAGATCAAGGATTAGATCATGTTTGTTGTCACCTTTGGGGCCCAAATGGTGATTTTCAACCACTTTATTGATTAGTAAGAAAACACATGAGAGCACGACTTCATTGTAAAGTAGTTAGGCGCTTCCAGTATGAACATTGGGAGCAGAACTTTTGATTCCAAATTCTAGTTTTCTGCTGGATCTTCGTATGGCCAAAGTCATGCCGATTACAACGTGCAGCTAGCCCTGTTCTAAGAATGATCCACTTCTATGTTCTTCGATTTATTATCTGCCAACAGATGTTACAAACTTGTAATTCCCAGAAAAGGGAAGAAAAAATGCTACTTGGACTGCTAGCACTAAAAAAGGCAGTCCCGGTGCACAAAGCTCCCGTCTATGCGGGATCCAGGAAAGGGAGCAGACTACAAGGGCTTATAGTATACAGTCTTACCTTGTATTTTTTGCAAGAGGCTGTTTCTACACTGTGAACCCGTAACCTCAAGGCCACGTGACAATAACTTTTACAGTTGCGCCAAGGCTCCCCTTCGCCGGGACTGCTAGCATTACTTCCTACTTTTTTCACTCCAAAAGTGTTTTAGTTGTGGTGAAAGTACTGCGAATGTGAACATGAGAATTGATTAGCCAAACAGTGCTTAAAAATTGCAAGAACGACCAAGAATTTAGCAGATAGAGTTTATGTGAATGTGGGGGCCTCATAAGCTAATAACTATACGTTATAACCTGTGGGATTTTCTCTGTGAAGTTTGATTTCTGTTTTACCAAATTGAATGTTGTGGTCCAGTCAGTATGTATTTGTGATTGAAGTTAGCTTCATTTTCTACAGTTAAAGTGTTTATAGCAATTTTCTGTCAGTGTTACAGAATACAAATCTCCCCAGGTCCAAAAACTTTTACTTAAATATTTCCTTTTAGCTTACCCTTAAAATTCCTACATACAAATTGGAGAGAGTATAAGCACATTTCATTTCTCACCTTTGTTGTGGAAAGCGACATATATCACCAAGAGTCCCGGGGTATTACTGTGAATGGCTTAGATCTACAAAATATTACCGCCATGAATGTCAAAAAAGCAGCAACTGCCGAGGTACTACTACTATGGAGAAAGGGCAGCTTGGTGCACGAAGCTCCCGCCTATGTAGAGTCCAGGAAAGGGACGGACCAAAAGGGTCTATAGTATGCAGCCATACCTTACATTTTTGCAAGAGGCTATTTTCACGTTTTGATCCTGTGACTTCAAGGTTACACGGGGCGCAATGGAAGAATACTACTGTAGAAATTCCACCTAAAATAGTAGCCGAAAAAGTAGTACCATTGCTGCTCTCCACGTACAAATACGAGGCGCAATGGAAGAATATGATAGTGTTTAGAGTCTCTCTAAAATGTATTTGATGATGTATGCAAGGAGAAAGAAAACAATAATGTTCATAGAAGGACAGGATATGTCTTCTCATTTTGCTACCAATTTCACAATCATAATACTTTAAGGGTTAGTTTCGAATTGTTCGTGAGTAGGCCTCAACTAGTCCCGCTTGTGATTAGATGATCTGATGCGAGAGAGAGAGAGAAGGGACTTCTTGTAAAGAAATGATCTTACACCAGAAATGTCTGAACACCAATCAGGAAGAAAGACAACACTACTCAATGTGCTTGTGGAAGCCCAGTATAAGTCAAAGAGGGAGAAGTCCAGAGATCCATCAAAGGAGTTGGCCTTTGATGCTCGCCTCACTATGTTGGAGGAAAGATTTAGTAAGTTCGAGCAAACTCTTTCTAATTGCTTGAATAAGTCTAGTGCTTATGTGGATGCTTTACATAGTCTTCAAGATGACATGTGAAGCACCTTCGAAGTGGTCAAGGTTATGTATTCCAAGATCACAGAAAAGGTGAAGAGCATGTCAGATCGTCTCGAGACCATGGAGAGAGAAGTAGCTAGCTTACATGATGAAGTGGCCGAGTTAGATGATATCAAGATTCGATTGACCCTATTGGAAAAGGTTGTGGCTAGTGGTGGAGGGCTTGGACCAAAGGAGTTTACTCTAAAGGTCAAGATCCTTGCTGCCATGGGGTGTTGCCCCCTTGGACCCCCACTGGAGCTACCGCCCCAGACCCCACTCCTCGAGGGCGCTACCCTAAACCCCCGTTATTTCTTCTTGTAACCATTGTAGTCTCTAATGACCTCATCAACAACTAAGTTCGTCATACTACTGTGGCACTTCTAGTGATATCTTATTGAGTTGGGCATTGTCATATACCAACACTTCTAACTATAGAAATATGCTTTAAATTAAATAGAAATAACTTGAATTAGAAATCAGCTTCTTTACAAAACTAAACAAGACCCAACCAATTAGACTCCTTCTAAGAAGTAAATATCTTAATATCTAAGTCTATTAGAAACTCTTGTGGGCCTTCTAGTAGGTGATATGTTGCTATTATTGGCCCCATCTTCAAAAGGACAAGTGTCCCCAAGGTTCAAATCTGGAAACCTCGAGCACAATGTGTCTACATCCTCCCATTTTGCATCATCCTTTGCTAATCCTTTCCAATGAACTAAGGCTTGAGTGATGAATTTTGAGCTCACTTTCTTCCAATGATAATTAAGTATAGTATGCACCTCGGAGATCCATCTTTCTTTTTGACTAAAACAATAGGAGAGGAGTAGGGCTGCAACTAGGTATAATAATGTCAGTAGCCAACCTGTCATGCACAATTTCCTTGATTTCATTTTTCTGATTGTTCGGATAACAATAAGGATAGACATTCGTTGGAGGAGCACCCTCTTGCACCATAATCTTATGATCATTTGTAAAAGTAGTTGGACAAAAATGTGGTTCTTTAAATAAAAGGAGCAGCCGGGTGCACGAAGCTTCTGCTTATGCGGGGTTCGAGGAAGGGGCGGACCACATGGGCCTAAAGTACACGGTCTTATCTTGCATTTTGCAAGAGACTGTTTCCACGCCTTGAACCCGTAACCTCAAGGTCACACGATGACAACTTTTACCGTTCCGCCAAAGCTCCCCTTCACAAAAACGTAGTTCTTTAAATACTGACTGAAACTAATGTAGAAGATGCTGTAAATCTGGCACTAAGTCCTTGGAATTTGTCATATTGTTACTCACCATATGAAGAATCATCCCACCCTATTATGGTGATATACAGAGCCTTTCAATCGAGTATAGCCTTGCTTGATGGGCCTCGTTTATAGTTTTACCAATAAGATGGTAGATCTGATGATCGAACTGCATATATTTTGTGCCTTTCCTTAAATTTGTATTTCCTTCTTTGTCTATATTGTTTTTTCTTTGATTTCTTTGAATGGTCGTGGTGCAAACATTCTTCGTAATCCTCAGTTTCTTCTATAATCATTGAAGTGGGTTTTATCCTTCTTTTAGAAAAGTGTCACCGGTGAAGCTGTTATGTGATGTTTTCATGTCTAGCAGTACATGGATTATGCATGGGAGTTGATATTCTGACCTTTTATCTACTTGGGACATCTTCTATCATGTGATGTTTAAGCCTCCAATTGGTTGAACTCTTGCGATCTTTTTCTTTCTTGAACTTACTGATCTGTTCATTTCCCTCTTCCAAGGGAGATGCTTTGGATGCATATCTTCTCAGATGGAGCCCCGAAAATGAGTGACTTTGGATTACAGAATATACCTTTCTTATGCCCCTAAGGCACGGATTTTTCTTTATTAGTTCCTTTATCTCAAGTTTATGCCATTCAAAGAGACCATAATTATGAAAATTAGTTAAATTATCTTGGCTCAGAATTGTACTTTAAGCTCTCTTCTTGTGCTACTTCTCATTGTTCCCTCTGGAGATTCGAGAGATCATCAATTTGCTTGGGGATAATACATGTAATAAAATAGTTAATTCAAGTTTTTTTCATGGTTGCAGATTGATGTGTTTTATACTTACTACCCAAGGCAGCTGGGGCAGGTCCTATTCGTTGATGCCCTTTTTGTCTTTCAGCCAATGTGGCAGCCGGTTGAGCCATTGTTCAAATCATATGCTTCTTTGTTAAGTGTCTCTATTCCCTGGCACCTTGATTTGAAATGTGGTTTATTTGCTCATTCACATTCAATTTCTCGACGTCCCAATTGCATGTAGTTCTTTGCATTTATCTCTCAGTATTTTTTATTAAGTTGTTTCTCATTGGAGGTGAGATTCTGCTCCGTGGACAATGTTCAGAAGCTGACGAGATTCTTGGACTAGTTGATCAAAGGAATTATTTGACAGGAGATACGGCCAGTTCACTTCCGAGACTGAGAAACACGTAGATCTGCACAAGCAGTGCAGCTTTGAGATTCACTTAAGGTAATATGAAGTGTTTCTTGAGCTTTGCTAAGGAGATCATCAAATAAAGAGATAAACTAAAAGGACAGCTCCAGTGCACAAAACTCCCACATGTAGGGGTCTGAGAAAGGGCTTGACCACAAGGGTTTATAGTATATAGCCTTACCCTTTATTTTTTCTAGAAGTTATTTTCACGCCTTGAACCTGTGACCTCAAGGTCACGTGACGATAACTTTACTGTTGCATAAACTAAAGCGGGCAAATCAAACTCTTTTAACCATGGATATCTATTGGCGTAAAAATCATGCCAAAAGAGCACATCTAACACTCAAGAAACTGTGCTTTTATGTTGCTGGAAGTGGACAGCCAGAAGCTCTCTCTCTCTCTCTCTCTCTCTCTCTCTCTCTCTCTCTCTAAGGCGTTTCATCTGAAGTAAAAAATAACACCGAAATTGAAAGCGAGTTGTCCTTGTGGAAAGTCTAGTCACCGATTAGAAAAGTATAAAATCAGGCATGAGAAATGATTCTGGAGCTTATTCAGGCTATTTTTTTTATGCCTATGTAAATTTTGGCTCACACAATCCGTCAGACACATGTAGAGAACCAGGTTTGTGATATTTAGTCCACGAATTTGGCATTGTGCAGAGCCAAGCCTACAGATTCTCCTCAGTTGTCTGACCATTAACAAGTTAAAGGTCTGTATAAATCTCAGGATCAATATAAACTGTTTGAATGGGTTTCATTGGCAATCCGTAGCGGGAGTTTCTGATAATGGGTGGATGGCGCTGCTTCAGATTAGTTGTCTCCAACTATTACTTAATTAATTGTTGAGTTCCGGTAAGGCTACACGCTCAAGAAGGGAGGAAAGAATATATGCCTCTTTTTTCATGCTTGGTAAAAGGCTATTCTTTTTTGTAGATCTAAGCTGTTCATTATATATTTAGAATATAAAAAATAGGTAAGCAATGAGAAATCAATGTATTTGGATGATCCTAACCACTGGTTTTGAGTCTTTGCAAAAATTAGTAAAAATAAATAATGGCAAGTTTTGACCAAAAGAACATGGGATAAAAACATGCAGTGGATACAAAATTTAGTATCTAGCCTATCTAACCCATCCCTAACACTGTAAATAGGTAAAAGCTACAACAATCATAAAAAAGAGCCCACATCTTAAACGCGTGCTCTTATTTGTTATGTAAGTCACCAACACAAAATTGAAAGCTACAGGTTAGAATGTTCATTTGACCTTGCTAATGATTTCGTTCCCATATTTCTGTTCAATTTGATAGATAAAGAAAATCTTCTAAAGGACGGAGCAGCTGAAAATTTAAAGGGAGATCACCTATTCGACAATCAAAACACGTAGTAGACCGCTGTGTGGATCCTGGATGTCTATTTCTGGCTCGTTCTTTTGCTGGTGAAAATATGGGCATCCATCGTACTATAGACGAGGGCAATTTGATTTCAACTTTCCAACCATCGGCCTTTGAAGCACGAAACCAGAGACAATGTGGTTTTTGTAATGCATGGCCAAGCAGGTTGATTAAAGGGCAGTCTCGGTGCATGAAGCTCCTTTATGGGTCAATAGTATGCAGCCTTAACTTACATTTTGCAGAAGCTTTTTTCATGTCTTGAACTCGTGATCTCAAAGTCACCCGAGGACAAGTCTACCATTGGCCAAGGCTTCTCTTCAGCCAATTAGGTAAATTGTTGGCATCAAAAGAACAAGTCAGCCCATGGATGTTCTCACCTCTCACTTAGGCAAAATACGCCCTTGAAACTGCAACAAAATGATCAATCCCTACAGGGAACATGGCTCGTGTGTCTAAATTGGGTTATACTACACTTCGTCACTGGCATTTTGATTCTCGTCTAAGCATTTTTAGTCGAAGGCACTGAATCCAGAGTGTGCTGATGGCTTTAAGTCTGAGTATGATCGATCCAAAAGCACCAATCCAAGAATCTCGTAATTGCCACGGAACACTTCGGCTTACAGGACCTAATAATTAGAATGTAATCTCTGGAACACATTATAAGCCTGTGCAAAAACAGCGGCCCCAATGCATGAAGATCCCACATATGAGGGGTCTAAGGAAGGAGCAGACTACAAGGGTCAATAATATGCAGCCTTACCTTACATTTTTCAAGAGGCTGTTTTCACTCTTTGAACCTGTGACCTCAAGGTCACACAACGACAACTTTACCATTGCACCAAAGTTCCCCTTCACTATAAGCCTGTGCAAATGGGTCTATATGTGCCACCCGAACTATTAGGTGACCTCCACATCGGAACTCAAAATACATAGAACTGCTCTTATTTATGACTACATACAAGCACTATTTTACATGATAATGGCCGTGTCACCCAGCCAAATATATTACAATACCATATACCAACAAATTACATCCTTATTCCCCCGTTCTATCGTATTCCTGTGTCAATCTTCCACCAAATGATGTCACTTCGATCCTTCATGCTTACGACCAAACAAGCCGCACATAATTGTCCTTATTTCCTACTAGAATGAGTCTTCATTGGAGTACCCCACAAGGACTGTAAACAGCAAAAGAATTTAAAACGTCTGTTGGACTGCCAGAGTTGGATATGTAATATTATGAATGGAGCAGATAATAAATAGTATAACCAAACTGGAATAGAATAATTAATAAAAGAGTCCTGGTAGCAGTAGACCCTCTTAAGAGTCGTAAGGAGTAGACACTGCCACTAGAGCATTTTGAAAATCTGAACCGTTCATCATGTGCAGTAACCCACTAGGAATCACCGCATTTAGAAAATCCAAGCCACTTAATTTGGATCTTTAAAAATTTAAATAGAAATGAATGGTCTTAATTTCTGACCCAAAGTAACATAAGCTAAAAGCACTCAATGGCTATGAAGTTTGTCCAAGTTATTCCAAACATGATGAATCACCTAGATCTACAACACACTCACCATGATTGAGAAAATACGCTTAAAAGCATCTACTCCTACTGAGACTCTTAATAAAGATATGATCAGATGGACAATCCTACTAGCATTTGAGTGTGTGGCTTGCAAATAGAACCCAATTAACCAAAAGTTGCAGTAAACAAAGAATAATCTGCTGAGTGAGATCCTAATGTAAATTGCTATTCTCTAGCCTCCTTTATTTTGAATCGAGGGGGAGACTGAGTGCCTCCCTTTATGGCCCTGCACCAGATTTGTTTTGCTTTTTAGGGTTTTCTGAGCGTCTATAATCAAGGGTACAAGCCAATTTTCGAGAATGACAACTCAGCCAAGAAGTTTTAACTTATTTTGCTCCACTAATCCAGTGAAAATATATATTTGCTAAAGCAAGAACTACGAGAAGGCCATTTCTTCAATGATCTGCAGCACTTAATTGCTAGGTTTTTCTACATAAAGGTGGATAGACCAAACAATTCTGAGCCTCTAGATTCTGGAGAATTTCCTGATTAATGTGGACTGTATCTTTCCCCGTTAAACCATCCATTTGATGGTAAAAAAAATAGAAGGTGAAAACATCCATGGTTGGGTTCGTGACTTCCCATCCGTGAAAGAACTCTAGGATATTATCTGGACGATTGAACAAATTGTCCTTGCTTACACCTGTTTGCCCACGTCACGTAACTCTTTAAACAGTTTTCTGATTGTCTATGATATTTATTGAGATAGCTTTTAGCTCATCAGAGAGTAAAGAATACAAAAAGATTTGCATCCCAAAGTGAGTGTTATCCATATTCCATTATTTCCTAAGATAATGTACATGGAGGGACTAAAGCAATGAAAATGGAAAGGAGAATATGACCTCCCTAAGGAGCTTTTTGGCATGGGGTCCAGCTACCCATGGTAAATATTCCATGGATAGCTATCCTATCCATGCTATTGGACAAGATAGCACAAAGAGAATACAAGAATTATGTATGATTTCAGGAAAAGGTCATTCCCAATAGCAGGCAATTTTATCCATTCCAAACAACATTTTGTTAAATGAGCAAAATCAAATTAGGGAATACTTACCATGTTAATAAGCCGAAATGCAGCAGGCCGAGTAAACTTCCTTGCAAAAAGGAAGCATGGGGCCGGTTTTCCTTTGCTGGTACACCATTCCCTTCTATATTCTGTCTCATAATATATATTGTCTATGTCCTGCACCACCAATAATCTTATCAAACTTAGACAGACATATCTGATCTTAATAGGTTTGACAAAAGCCATTTGAATTCTTGGACTACCAATCCCCGACAGTGTCAAATGGAATTCACGTTTATAGACAAACTATGCATCCTATCCTGATCGGTGATAAGGTCAGAAAGGGTCTACATGGGCTGTGAATCAAGGGGTTACATCAGAATTTTTTACTTAAAAAGTACTCCAGTATGTTCAGACTGTAACTAGGTTTAAAATCTGCCTGCAAGGATCATGGTATAGGAACAAATGAGCAATCAAATTGAGGAACAAAGACCCCTCTTGTTTGGTGTTATATTTGAACGCCACTGGCCATACAGGATGCACCATGATTTCAAACGGAAGACAGCAGAATCAGCTAATTTTGCAAAATGATAATAGTGCAGAGGAAATTTCTTATACTTTAGCTTGTCCATACCTTTATAGATTTGATAAGCTTGGGAGTGGCATCAGAAAGCTTATATGTCAAAGGATGCCATCCTCGCCTTTCACGGTCTTTAGATGATGACAGATCCCATGAAGTATGTGTTAGTGTTCTTCGAGTGATTTCCCCTTCAAATCCTTTTTGCTTGATAATAAAACAGAGAATGAGAAGGAGCAAAAAATCATTAAAATGAAAATGTAAATGACCCAAAGAAATTACAAATAACCAAATGTACAAGTAATGCTCTAGGAATTCACTTCAGATTATAAAAACACCATGTTTCAGAAAACTTTAATTACACATCTGTCTTCCAACTGGAATTTCATCGGATAACACGGTTCAGAGAAAATCAAAATTCCATGTCCCACAGGCTTCACTTGGACATGGTAACAGGATGTCAGGAGAGAGAGTCAATTGATGACTGTTTTAGTCAAATATACTGTGTGATCTTTCCTCTATCAGTAAATGTAAATCTGGTACAGATGCCATGCACACAAAATGAAGTGCTCGTCGAGCAGGCCACATCATGGGAGGACCATAATCCTAAATGATATCGAGCAGATATGCCAACTATACTGAATGACTGCACGCTTAACAAACAATTAGAGAACATTGACTAACTGTAATCAATAGGCAAGAACTTCCTAGTGGTTAGGATCAGATGTGCAATTTTTGAGCAACAAATCAGCCAACCTGGGACTCAGGGACCAATGATCCAGATCTAGTAAGATGTGAGTCATGTGTTTAGAATCAGGGAACTTTTGCAGGACTTGCCACCCACCTCCCCAACTGAGAAATTGGCCGCACCGCCAACTAAATACAGGAAGAGGCTTAAATTCTAGAGAAGAAATTATAAGAACCTCACTTTGCAGATAGTATGTTACTTCAGAGCATGGTAGAAAAATGTGAAATGCAGACAGAAACGGTTGAAGAAAAACCACATCATGTGGTCTGATGCTAGTACTTGACCAGTATGAAGAAAAACTGTCAGCTTATCCATTACAAATTTAGAAGTATGATTCCCAATGCTGCCGAGTCCAAAAAGGAAAATGCTTCAGAATGCTTTTTGTCTGTGAATGAATGGTGGTTTGGCCTCCTGGTTAGAAGAACTGAGTTCTAGTATTTTTGCCCAAGGAGACGATTTCCATGATTTGCCAAATATCACCAATCTTTGTTAAATGAACTTAAATTACACATGAATTAGAAATGAACTTACAGCTAGCAATGTCTGAACATAATGCTCGTCTGGTATACAATTATGCTCTTTCCACCCCTGAGCAGGCTGCACATGAAAGTCATTTAGCTGGAAAAGTTATTTGCTAGAAAAAAGAAAAAAAGAAAACTTCAGTAACCATCATCACATTTTAATTCTGTACAACAAGTAAAATAGAGAAATTACAAATATTTAGGGTATAATCAACAGTGCTCTGCTGGATAATCATATTGAGAACTCATCTTGAGGCCAAGCAGGGCATATATTTGTTGGATTCAATTTTTACCAAGAAGTGAGATGAATACCAACTCAATGCCACCTTAGCAAGAATCTGAATAGTATGTCCTCTACCAGAGTAAAGTGCACAAGAGAAGACTGCAAGTCAAATAGGAATTACTTTCACAGCTTCAGAACCCAAAGAGCACCACTCCATAAAAGAGGGCAGCCTGTTGCATGAAGCTCCCTCCTATGCAAGGTCCGGGGAAGGGGCAGACCACAAGGGTCTATAGTACACAGCCTTACCTTGCCTTTTTACAAGAGGCTGTTTCCACCCCTTGAACCCATGACCTCAAGGTCACATGACAACAACTTTTACCATTGCTCCAAGGCTCCCCTTCTGAAGAGTACCACTCCATGTGGCAAGAAAAAAGTGCTAGGACTGCTTGCAGTTTAAATGTTCTTGAGACCAGAGGCTAAGATTAGTGATGACAGCAACTTGCAAATTAAAAACAGCACTTGCACAAAAGATGCAGTGAAGAACTCATTTCCAACCACAATCCAATATTGAAGCTTTTTCCAGTCAGAACTTGCCAGCATCTAGTGCTACCTGGATGCTTCTAATGTCTGGCTTTACCTATCCAGCCCTTGCAGTCATTTGGACACTTCACAACACTACATGACACCTAGAGAGAAGTGATGGTGCCTTATGACCTAATCAGAAAGCAATGTGGGCGGAAATGAAAGGATTACATTTATGTATTTCTCAGTTATCTTTCATCTGCCATGAATTGGATTTCTAGTCACATCCCTTCTGATTTTTCACTGTTTCTCTTAGAATAACATTGGACATGTTCACATTTTACGCCTCTCCCACATGCCTAGGTGACAATACCAAACTCAGTTAGCAGGAATCAAGCATCAGTACCCAATATTAAAATAAAGGCAGATCAACTCGGTCAACTTATTTACTCATGTAGTCATTAATTACATAGAGGAACCAAATCAGTCTTTTGTTGACTTAGTAGGGAAGATTTCTGACTCCAGGAAGAACTTGTCCAAGTAAAACCTAGTAGACTAGGTGAGTCAACAATTCACTAAGGCAGTTTTTGGACAGTGTTCAATTCATGACCTTCCTAAATCACCGTTCAAGCATGGTTGTCAATATGGTATCCTTTCAGCCAAAAATTTGATTTTGACCAGAAAAAGGAGTGCAATATTTTGGCCAAAACAGCAGATATTGCTGATATTATACTGAAATTTAGGGCCAAATCTCAAATCTCGCTTCAGAACGAAATGATGAATTAAAGCATAAAAGATCAGTGACATGGAAACCTACATCACCCATATACCTATTAGTATGAAAGGCCCACTGATACTATACAACACACAAGCTGCTAATAACAGGGAAACCTTACCACAAAGTCTGCATTAGCAAAGTATGCTTTCAAGGAAGAGCAATGGATGAATTCAAGCAATTGCTCCTAGAATTTGCATAATAGACCAGTAGTCAACATCTTACACGAAAAGTTCTGCAGCTACTGATACATAATCAGATGGAGTTTGAGCAACCTCACTCTGGCAAACAAATGAACATATGTTTGAGCAGCATCCCCAAGATTTGCTTGCCTTTATCAATAACAAAAGATTTCTCTCAACCAAAACTACAGAGAAAAAAGCAGCAGATTGTCACGGGGTCGCACTTTCACCTATGCTAAACCCGTGCGGCACTTGTGCACAACTCCCTTTCTTGGCACAAGTCAGCCTTCAATCCCCCAGTACTCTCATTTGTTAGGGCTACACTCACTCACCCACTCAAGCAATGAGAGGAACTCAGAAGGAAACTCTCCCACTCTATTGAGTTTAACCAAAACTGAGATGGTTACAACTGAGGAGCTCACACCTATTTATACTTGTTCCCCTCCATCCACCTCCTCAATGGATGGTCCGGATTATTACAAATGCCAACAATCTAACGGTTAAGGATTATTCTAGACTTTTTCTAGAAAACTCTACATAAATCTCTAACCTTTCTCCTCTCAAGATATTTACATGGAGGTTTCCAGAATCCAGGCCTTCTAGATTCAAGCCTTATACCATGGGTCTTCAACAACGGGCCCAAGTCCCTTAGGCCATGTCCATGCCCTAAGTAAGCCTTCCTTAGGGCCTTCAGGCCTTGGTCATGGATCTTACAGTGCAAGTCCGTGACAAGATGCTCCTAATGGTTGGTTAGGCAAGAAGCAGTAGCTGGTGAGATTTTTTGCGATTGTCCACATGGTTTAATTTGAATGGTGTTAAACTAAACGCTACCAAGAGTCTAAAAGATGCTTATAGTTGTAAGAAACAAAACTAAGCATGCATGGTATGCCCAAAAATACTGGAGGGAGCTCTAGATCCAACAAGATGCCAATAGCCCAATTGACAGCTACTTGATAACTTTGATCAACTTGAGATAATCAAATTAACCTAAACAGTCGAAGGAAGATTCTAAGTTAATAATGCATAGATATGCACAGAAAGAGTTAGAGAAAAGGATATCACAAAATGATTCTAGAGACTTGTTCCAAAGTCTTATGGTCAAATGACAGCACACAACATTTGTCATTCTCAAAGAAGGATTATACAAAGAGAATGACTTAGAAGGCTGTTAGACATAAATATTGTTGGCCCCACTATTAGCTTAAGCTTTTAGGTTGAATGGTAATCCAACATAGTATCAAAGCCTTACTAACCAAGAGGTCATGAGTTCAAATCTTGAGACCCCCATTTATCAAATTAATTTCTAATACAAGAGCACAAAAAAAAAGAGGCCTTCCATGTGAAGGGGTGCGTTAGACAAATAAATATTGTAGGTCACTTCCTATCAACTTAAGCTTTTAGGTAGAATGTTAATCCAGCAAAGGCATACTTAAAGAGAAAGTATGAAATTTGTATGAGCTCCCAACTTCTACTGAGTTCAAGTTTTCTCAGTAAATCTATGGTGTCATCTTGGCAAGTTATAAGGGTTAAATTTCAGGTGGCTAGCATGTCTGTCCCCATATAGGAGAGAACTGGTGGACTTATCAGGAGATTTTGCATGGCTTAACTGCTCTATCAAAATCTGTTTTCTTCGACCAGTAAGTCTGTGAAAGTACGAAGTTTATGGGCTTTGCATTTGTAGTATATGCATTTTCCTTTGTTGTTAGTTGAGGGATAATTAGATGTATATTAAGGCAAGAAAAGTATGGAACAGATACACTCAGAGCTAGGTGGCCTATCCTGAGTCTCAAAGAGAGCCCAGCTGGTCAGTTCCGACCTCCTTCGATGCATTAGTGGTAACTCAAATGAATACCTTATGCAATCAAATATGAAACAGGACGTGACAGAGAGATTTCTTTTCCAGATATAAGAATTTAAATGTCCTCAAAATGCTAGGGTTAGAAGTCCTCCAAAAGCCAACATATGGCATTGGCAGATTTCATTATCATCATCATCATCCTCAAGACCTTATCCTTATTATGGGTTAGTCACGTGAATTTTGTTCCTCCATTCCCCTCCATTAAGTGTCATGGCTTCATTTAGTCCCAAAGTTTTTATATCTTTTTTCACCACTTCTATCCACATTCTTTTGGGCCTTCCCCTTGCCCTTTTAGAACCTTCAACTTGGATCGCCTCACTTCTAACTAGTGCCCTTTTCTTTTCTCTGTTGGACATGTCCAAACGGTTTAAGTCTAATCTCCCACATCTTGTCACTTATTAGTGCTACTCTTAAGTTTTCTCTAACATTTTCATTTCTAATTTTATCCTTTCTTGTCTTGCCACTTATTCATCTCAACATCTGCATTTCCGCAATACACATTCTATGTGCATGTTCTTCCTTAACTACCCAATACTCTGATCTATAGAGCATGGCTAGCCTTACAGTCATCCTATAGAATTTTTCTTTCAATCTGAGCAGTAACCGCTGATCACACAAAACTCCAAAAGCGCATCTCCATTTGTTCCAACCTGCTTGCATTCTTTGGATAACCTCCTTCTCAATTTCTTCTCTCCAATGAATTATTGATCCCAAGTATCGAAAGGGGTTCTTTTAGGGGGACTTCTTGGTTGTAAATAATTACTAATGCTCCACTCTAGCTCCTCACTAAAAGTGCATTCCATATACCATGTCTTAGTTCTCCTAATTTTAAATCCTTTAGATTTGAATGCATCTCTACACAACTCCAGCTTTGTGTTTATGCCCTTCCTTGTCTTATCAATAAAAACTATATCATCTACAAATAACATGCACCATGAAATCTCCTGGTGCAAATGTTTTGTCAACTCATTCATAACCAAAGTGAAAAGGTACGAGCTCAATGTTGATCCTCAATGCGATCCTATAATGATAGGAAAATCACCAGTCTATCCACTACTGGACCTATGTTTGTTACCGCTCCCTCAGATGTATCCTTAATTATGTCTATATACACCTTGAAACCCTTTTCTCACCCAACACCCACCATATTAACTCTCCAGGGACCTATCATAAGCATTTTCTACATCAATAAATACCATGTGGAGGTCCTTCCTCATCTCTCTATATTTTTCTATCAATTGTCAAATCAGAAAAATAGGTTCCACAATACATCTCCCAGGCATAAAACCAAACTGATTCTCCAATACACTTGTCTCATGCTATAGCCTCCTTTCAATCACTCTTTCAAAAAGTTTATAATACAGTTCATAATAGATCCCCCAATAATTAGTGCAACGTTGCATGTCTCTAGTACACCTCTATTGGTATACCATCGGCCCTAGGGCCTTTCCTAATTTCATCTTTTTCAAGGCCTCTTTCAATTCAAGTATTATAATCCTATGGTCGTATCTATAATGTCCAACGTTATTTAGGTTTACGGTACTTCCAATCCCTATATTCTCAGGGTAATTGTCATTTAGCAATTTTTGAAAGTAACTTTCCCACCTTTGTTTGATTCCGTCATCTTTGACTATCATCACTTCTAATATACTTAATGTGGTCTAAGTCCTTACTCTTCTTTTATCTTACTCTTGTGAGTTTAAACACATCTTTCTTATCTTCTGTTGACCCTAATCTATCATAGGGATCATCATATGGCATTGGCAGATTTACCTTCAATAATTGTTTGGACTGAACTTCATTGTATGACAGTGGTATAGACTTTGGATTTCACTTAGTTGATAGGAGCACATTTGAAAGAAAAAGAAAGCCAATAGAAGGGCATGTTTGGGCCTTTCTTCCAAGATACAGAATACTTGCAAAAAACGAAATATGAGGATTTGTATGGGCTGACACACTAGCATAATCCAGTTCAGACTTGCAATACATCGACAGATATGCAGTGACACATTGAAAATGAGGTAGAATGGTGTTCCTAGAAACATCTTTCTGCCCATTTTTTAAGACTTTGGAAGCTTTTGGAGGCGTCCTATATCTACTTGTTTCTTGTACTCTTCCGAAGACTAATATTCAAAAGCATGGATTAAGCATCCCTTGATGAGTTGTAGCATTGGAAATCAGAACCCCTAAATGCATATTTTGAATTGACATGTATTTATTTCCTTGCTTTATTTCTTGATATAGGCAATGACTTACTTATTCCTTGATATATACATGTGTAGCTGTTCCTGCAGTAATTTGGAACAGATCTATGCATGCATGTGCTGGATCTTCTCTTTTTTCACTTCATTTCTAGATTTTCTCAAAAAAATTGTTCGCTATTCAAATGCTTTGTTTCTGGACTTGCTAAATGGGTTATTCTTTCTAGCTTTGTTGTTCATATTAATTTTCTTTTTATTTCTTTCATGTAGGATAAACTCATCCTATGGTTGTGATTTATTAGGAATTTTTCGTCTTCTCCTAAGCATTTTCTCAACCATATGGGTTCAGATCCAAATCAAATTGTAATATTAGACTTTTTAGAAATGTATCTTATTACAATAATAATGGAGCCAACTGGGTTCAAATCCAACTCAAAATCCTCATTTGGTTGCCTTTCAATTGAAAATTTTGTCGTAGAGCATTCCAATTCACTCAGGATCAGTCCTCAAATCCCCTAAGAAACTTGAATGCTAATGACATTAGTCTAACTTACTTAGCAGGAGCTATTTGAGCACAATCTTGTACATTGGCATAAATTCACTTCATAGAGTATTTAAACCTTCAATGAACACCCAGACTGAAAGAAATAATTGACCTCCTTAAAGAGCATCATCCAACCTCAAAAATATCCAAGGATTTCTCTTTTCTTCTTATGCCACTCATATAGCTACATATCACATACAATAAGGTTGTAAGCATAAATGTAAACATTAGTGACTAACTGACGACTTTTCTGAATGACATAATACTTGATGCAGTAATTTATACTCTTAAAGGAAAGAAGCAGACATGTCAATATTTCAACCTGCTTGATTTTGACAACATTGCCAGAGACCAATTTTCCCCTAATAGTTTTAAAGAAAAGGAAATAATATATACTCCCTTACTTCATGTTATGAAAAGAATTAGCATAAGTCACCATCGCCTGCTGTTCCTCATGTTGCACTCACTCTGTATTTGTCCAAGTGACAGAACTATCCTTCACAGTCTACCCTCCTCCTTAAGAAATATCCTCTCCAACAAATGATACACCCTTTCTCCTTGCAGGAAGACAAAAACCCTTTACTGTTTTTGCTCAAGATAATCGCCATCTCTTTATTTGGCAAATGCACTCATTTTAATTTTGGCTAAGTAAACCCTGTCTAATTAGTAAACCCTTTCTAATTGGTAAAAACCTTCACTGTTTTTGCTCAAAATAACCGTCACCCCTTTATTTGGCAAAAGCACCCATTTTAATTTTGTGGGCAGGTCAACACTTTCTAATTGTTAAATATTTAATGTTAAACATTTTATGAGTGAAATGCACAAATAGTTTTGTTGATAATGACATTTCTTACGTTCATCAAAGAAAAGAAGTGGTTAAGCAAAGGCCTTTTAAACCAGTGGAGCAAGAAGGATACTCCCTTGTAGAAGCCACAGGTCGAGGTTGTCCATGGGTGTATGTTTTTGACATCCAAAACAAAATAAAATAAAGACAATGGCATTTCTTATAGTTTATTACTATTACTGGAAAAGGCATCTCATATTAGCAAACTGCTTTTTAATAGGCACATGCCCATCCCACTTTTAGAAAGCTATAACTTCAGCCAGGCCCACTTTTGGAAGATCCAAAACATTCACAATGTTGTCCCCATCCTAGATGAGCTATGCAGCAAAAATATCATCTATTAGAAAAACATCTTATTGGCTTATAATTGTTGATTAGTATGTCTTCTCTTATCACTTGATATCTGCTGCAATTATTCAAAACAAAAAAACTTGATACCTAGGAACCATTTATTTGGTAAAGAAACCCATTTTAAATTTTTGTTGTTTTTTTTAGTAGATACACACATTTTAGTAGTAATTACTATACAAATTTTATGAATGACAATCTCACACACTTGTTGTTGATAACGGAAATTATTATTATTCTTAGACAATAAAAACTGTTATAATGGAATTAGAAAACAAATGGATGGCAATAATGTTCCCCCCACTCAAGTTAGGAATTCTTCATCTCTCTTTTGGCCAGAAGCTATTTTATTTTTAGTATTGATTAATGTCTAAGTTACTTACTAAGAAGGTCTTTTTTCAAGAGGCTATGTAAGAAAGTGTTGTTATAAAAAATTAGTTACCATCACTTATTTAAAAGTTATAACATATGTTACATGCACGTGCACACACATACACACACACGTATTTATATATCCTATCTTTAAAATGGTAAAGTAGTCGAATTAATAACAATACAAAATAGTAAAAGTTACCAAAATATGTAGGACTATTTACCTAACAATACGCCTAATTGATAAAGACATAACTTATCTAATTCATGGTAAATAAGTTAGTAGATTTATTTAATTAGTAGGCAAAGAAGAGGAGCCTAAGTGCAATGGTTGAGTTGTCGCCATGTGACATGGAGGTCATGGGTCCGAGGCATGGAAATAGCCTCTTTGTGGTCCACCCTTGCCCAGACCCCACATGCAGGAATTTCGTGCACCAGGCTGCCCCTTTTTTATTTGGTTAGCAGAAAAACAAACAGAGATGGCCAATATGCTCATGCAAGGAGTCAAAACCTAGTTTAGTTACAGTAAAAATAGCAATTTACACTGTTTAATTTAATCAAAATAAATACATGAAAATATCAGTAAACAAATATATATATATATATATATATATATATTTGCTAAGCAAACATGCATTCAATTAGTCTGTGTACATTACACACACACACACTGATAGAGGTCATGAGCTTACAAGAGGACGATCCCGCCAAAATTCTGGTAGTGATTTCCTCTGCATCATTCACAAACAGAAGAGATCAAAGTAAATTCCAACTGACAAATTAAGCCAAAATAATCCAGATAATGCAACTGCAAGAAACAGGAATAGAAAGAATAGAATTTTTCATTTGATAAATGGCTAAAATGTGTAGATAGCACAATAAAAGTACAGTTAAGGATATCTGAAATTGAATACTGATATCTTTGGAAGTCCCAAAAAGTGGATAATATTAGAAAATTTTATTTTGGAAAGACAATGAGGAAACTGCTAAAATCAGTGCAGAAATTTCTTTAATTTATTGCAAGGAGATACCATACTCAATTTAATTTTTGATGATGCAACAAACCACATTTCTTCTGAAATTTTTAGAGAGTCAATATCACATTCCCGGGATATTGTATCTGTCTGTTTGATGCTTACACTCCAATGAGATACTTAATTTACTTCCAAAGATGTATATGTGTGTGCGCGTGCGCATGAAACTAGTTCAAGTTGGCAACTAGCAAAATAGTCAGAATGTTAAAGAGCATGATTCCATGCAACTTGAGTAATTCAGACTGAATGAAGAAACAATTGAACTTGCACAAAAGATAAGATTTCCCACTTATAGGTAAAGGTAATACCAATACTAAAGCCATGGAATCCATACCAAATATAACTACCAAAGTATTCCCCAACGTATACCATCTGCACAACATACTCACCCTGCAATGCTGTTGGAACATTGGGTATACTATATCATCTTTCACCATAGCTGCAGCATGCTTTCTTGTCAAAACAGCCCACTAATAAACAGAACATTTGGTCAGACAAAGTATGCTATGTTGATAGAGTATAAGAAACAATATCATTTTAGTAAAACAAATCTGTATAACAATCCCTGAACCAATGAGAACTCATACCTGAGAACCCTTCCTCCAATTATGAACAGGGATAACTGGATGCATTTTTGGATTATAGCGACCCTCTTTCTTATCAGCAAAGCTGCTTCCACCATTATATGACCAGATGTTGTTAGAACCTAGTGACCATTCCACAGATATCCAAAAATTTTATATTACATGAATCTAATTCGCTGAACACTAGACATTTCAAGCTTGGAAGGAGAAGTAATGAAAAGCATACAGCAATACTACCTAGCACCTGCCCATAACTAAAGACTTTGCATGTAATGCATCCAAGAAAAACAATTTAAATGACAAAAATTCATAACACAGAAGAAAATAAACCGATTTTCAAGAAGCAATTGGCTTCTCTGAATTTGGCAAAGAAGACCTACTCTACATCAATGAAACTAGACTGTTCATTGATGCTAATGCTATTTAAGAATCCAACTAATGTTTTATTTCTCTATTCTAACTGTAGGAAACATAATCAACCTTGCAAACCAGATACCTACTTTATTTATTCTAAATCATTCTAAAATTCTCAACCTATTGAGACCATACCATCCTCTCCGAAGATGAGGCGCCAGTATGTTTCTCATGGCAACACTTTCAAGACTCCAGCTGGAGTTTCAGGGAGTGGTTACAAGACTGTAAACATATAATTGTCAATTCCACAAGGACTTTCCAGTGGCTCAACAACCATGGTTGATAGGTTTCTTCTCTAACATCCTTACAAGATTTGGCGTTATCATGTAACTCCCTTCCTTGCAATGCCTATGATGTCATCTGATTCACACAACTAGCTGGAACCATGCAACTCTTTGTCCATTTAATTGCTATCCTCATCAATGCCATGAGATGCATAACATGTTTGCTTACCTTTCACAGAAAGGGTGAAGCCCAGCTAAAAATTTGAGCATTTACAAATTTAGTAGTGTCATATAGGACAGTTGCACTGAAAGCATAAATATAATTTATGTTTAGAATGGTAATCTTTTTCAAAAATGGTTGAAAAATATATTTACATAGAGAAATAAATTATAAGTGTTCTAAATTCCAAACTAAAATTAGAAGACTGACCTGTAATATAGGACATTTGGACTGACAGTACAAATGCAATTTATGTTTAGAATGGCAATCTTTTTCCAAAATGGTCAATAAATATATTTACAAAGAGAAATAAATTACAAGTATTCGAAATTCCAAACTAATATTAGAAGATTGACCAGTGGGTCATTAATGGTCATCTGAAGTTTAAAAAAATTTCACCAAAAAAAGTGTAGTAGCACAAGGAGTCTGCCACTTGGGTGACGAGGGTTTGAGGCTGTGCATGTGTTGTGTGTATGTGTCTAAATTTCAATCAATCAATCTATATATATATATATATATATATATATATATATATATAATTTATTGCAGGTGTAAGGAGCAGCTAACACCTGATTGGCTGAGAAAAAGTAAAAAGCTATGATTTCCTTTGTCTTTTTCTGCTTTTTACTTTTTCTCAGCCAATCAGATGTTAGCTGCTCCTTACACCTACAATAAATTGCTGCAGCTAACACCCCTCTCTCTCTATATATATATATGTGTGTGTGGGGGGGGGGGGGGGGGGTGGGAACTGATAGGAACACCCATTTCAAATAGCATGAACGCCCATTTGATGCTTTTTTGAAACTTTGGAAAGCTCATTTAGTTATTATAATCAATTCACTAATCAGGAATGTGTGAGCTCTTATCCTGATGGCATGCATCAGTCTGTTTCTGAGAACGGCTAAGAGACAAGAAAATACAGATGTATGGCCTGCTGGTGGTTTGGATGGTGTAGTTTGGGATGAGTTCCTGAAAATGATGGCTTTGGCCAAGAACTCTTTCCATGCACTACGCCAAGCGATTGTCTTTACCCCAGAGGAGAGAATTGCAATGCACTCTCAACAGTTAAGCAAGGATGGATCCTACAAATATCACATAAAATCTGACTCCATATATGCAGCTAAAACAGTTTTAAGAAGAGCCATTTAAAAGGTTAGAAGAGCTCGGGGTGGAATCATGCAGTCAAATGAAAGAATATCCCAATTTCTGACCCCATCGGAGCATGTTGTACAATGCATGGATGAGGCAGCTGATCTGATCATCAGGAAATCTCCCTTCCTCCCAGCAACCTACCTCCTCCTCTCTTTTCGAATCGTGGTCTGTGCCACTGATACAGCTATGAAGCAGGTTGGTCTTTCTATCAGAAATTTACTGATGATCTTTTGTTGCTTGCTCTAACATCCAGAAACAGCCAGAGATACATCAATAATTGCACTATCTTTAGATATATCTATCTATCAATTATTTTGGTCTGAACTGGACACTGTAGTTTATATGTAGTTCGACTTTTTATGGGGTCCCTCTCTTACGTTTCATAGCATTACTTATCTGATATATGTGGGTTACAGATCTTGTATTTTCAGGAAAATCTCCTTGCCTCCCAGTGTTTCCATAGTAAATCTGTTTACTTTGATACTAAGAACTCAAATGAGCAACTCTCAATCTGTATGAAAGAGGGGCCAGGTGTGGAAATTATATGATGCAACCCGTCACATTAAGGTTGCATTGACGACAGTTCCAGAATTTCCAATGGGGCCCCACTTTTTTGCTCTTATCATTGATCCAAGACATTCAACTTGTTTGACCTATCTCAGATGGTAAAAAGTACCAAAATTCATATCTATTTGATTACATGAAAAGCTTGGTTTTTGGACAGTTTGAATAAGATAGACTGTGTAATTCCAGAAATCTAGTTTACAACATGAAAATGTGTGTGTGTGCGTGTGTGTGCGTGTGTGTGTCTATATATATATATATATATATATATATATATAAAAGAAGAGGTCTTGCCCCTATCCAGTAGTTGCAACTTTTGGCTCTTAAGCCATCTGAGGTAGGCCAAACAAGATGAATGGCTTATATCATTGAAAAGAGAACAAAAAAGTGGGGCCGGCTGCATCATATAATTCACAGAGAGAGAGAGAGGAGATCTTGATGTAGAACAAAAAGCTCTACTATCCATGTTACTAAAATACCCCCTTTAAGTTTTAAACTAAGCATGGATGAATAGATATACATAACTAGAGAAAGGATGTCATAATCATAATTAACCTGTAATGAAATAAATGAATTGATCACTTACCTATCTACAAAACTAGTTGATGAAGACATGATATAGTCATAGGTGTAGCTGAAGTTATACAAAGGTATGCAGCTGCAAGGAGAAAAACAGAAAGTAAACTACCCAATTGAACCACAGAATTTGGAAGCACATAAAAGAAACCATGTTACCAATGAAGACAGGTAAAATAACAACTGAAATCAGAACTGAATTATCTGAGAGTATACAATATGGAACTTCCAAGTAAACCATGTTTGACAAATAGTATAAAACAAAATGAAATTACTAATGTATCCAACTATAATTTTGCTCATATATTCCAAATGGAAAATATGTGAGCAGCCATGTGATAAGGTGAAACTGGGAACAGGCTTAAACATGTCAGTTTAAAGAAAACAAAATCAGCAGCATTCAAGAAAAATGGAAATCATAGGGTGCTTTCTGAAAAATGGATTCATTGTTTCATTGTGCAGGACAATGTTTTTTCCTGGCTGGAGATTGCTTCTAATTAGCTCTGACACAGTTATCTTCAGGAAATCCTTCAAAAATATCGATTGACATAACCATATATAGAGCTTCCTACGTATTTCTGCAGTGAAAGATCCAGCTAATTCTGCTGCATCGTCATTGTTGAGGCTACACTTTTGGCTCTGGTACAAGAAGTGTAATTTATTGGGGGGGTGATTTATCTCTAATTCTATGGTCAAGATGGAAGCATTGATGAGGAGTTAATGGATTTTGTGTTTCGAATTTCAATAACAAAATCAAGGGGATACATGGTGAATGCTCCGAGTGGTTTTTGACTGAAAACAGAGGAGTACCAGGTTTTTGAAAGATTTGGGAGTCATCAAAACATAAGAACCCTGTAATTTTGTGGATATTATTTTCTCCTCTTCTCCGACTAACAGGAAGTTTCCCTTGCTCGTGATGGATCAAGGCATTTCAAATATTTCCTTGTACTCACCTTGACTAGCTTCTTGTCTTCTGCCCTCTCTGATCACTTCATCACAGTCCATTACAAGACATGTCAAATAATTGTCTTGTGATTTGTCCTTATTTGGTCTGTTATTGATACAAAAATGGCATCAGAGGAATTGGCTAGTGAAAACCTTCCCAGGATGTTTTGGAGTGTATAAGATTTGTTACTAGGGCCAACAAAACTTAGAAGGGCTTTCTTTAGACAACCAGCTACTTCCTGCTTTAGAGATCACAAGAAACTAATGAAGATACTCAGCAGCAAACAAATACACAGTAGAAGCAGAGATGACAATAAAACCTCCAAGCATAGAAAAAGAAGACCATCAAGAAAGGTACAAGAAAAACAATAAAGAGTGCATGAGTTTCACCGAGGAAAAAGACAATGATTCATTAGAAAGATAATGAATGGGATCTTCACAGCAAGAGATAAAGATGATGAGATGATGCTCTGAACTTTCAACATCAAACAAATAAACAATAGAAGCAGAGATGATGGTGAAACCCTCTTAAGTATAGAAACAGAAGCCTGTCAAGAAAGATTAAAGAAAAATAAGAGAGAGGGAATGCATTTCACCAAGGAAAAAGATAATAATTCATCAGGAAGACATTGAACGGAATTTTCACGGGAAGAGATAAGGATGATGAGATCATGCACTTAACTTTCAATAATTAAACAAATAAACAACAGAAGCAGAGATGAGCTGTGAAACCCTCTGGGTATAGAAATAGAAAACTGTCAAGAAAAATTAAAAACAGAAAATATGTTTCACCAAGTTAAGGAAAATGATTCATGAGAAAGAGATTGAATGGGATTTTCATGGGAAGAGATAAAGATGATGAGATGATGCCCTGAACTTTTAACAGTTAAAGAAATAAACAATAGAAGCAGAGATGATAGTGAAGCCCTAGCTTAGAAAAAGAAGACCATCAAGTAAGAAAAATAGAAAAGAGAACATGTGTTTCAACAAGGAAAAAGATAATGATTCACTAGAAAGAGAATGAATAGGATTTTCACAGGAAGAGAAAGATCATCAGATGATGAGCTGAAGTTCAACAGTAAAATGAATAAACAATAGAAGCAGAGATGACAATGAAACCCTCTAAGTATAGAAAAAGAAGACCATCAAGAATAGTACAAGATAAACAAGAGAGAGAGAGAGAGAGAGAGAGAGAGAACATGTGTCTCACCGAGGAGAAAGATAATGATTTACTAGTAGAAGAATGAAAGGGATTTTCACAGCAAGAACAAATTTTTATGGGGCAACGCATTGAAACTTCTAACAATTAATCAAACCTATGTAGTCGCAGGCACAAGGGGTGTGCCTTGCTCCCAGAGGGACTAGGCGCACCTAGTCGCACGACTAGGTGTAAAGGCACAAAATTAAGGATTTTAAATAACTAAAAAAAGAAAAAAAAAATCTATAAAAAAAAGAGCATAGAAATATAAAGATATGAATAAATACTTGTCAAATGAGTGAAATAGAATTCTTAAGTAATAAATCAACATGTGAACAACAACAACCTAAAGTTTAAACCAAACAATCAAACATAATTAAGTTCATAAAACATACAGGAATGTATAAGAATCTATTAGAGTGGAATGAAAACAAATCAAACAATCATAAGAGGAACCTTGCAAACAAATAGAACAAAAAAATAAAATAAATAAGAGTACTAAAGTAAGAAATATAGAAAAGTAAGAAGGTTATGGAAACAAAACTTAAGAAAAATGAAAAGAAATATGCAAAATATGAAAACAATGTTATGGATCAGTTGTTTTAAGCATTATAATGGTCTCATTTATACATTTGTTACAAAACAAATTGGGGTTCAAGGCAGCGTCTCCGACAAGCGGGGTCCGGGGCGACAACCCTGGTGGGAGTTCAATTGCAATTGAAAATGTGTCAAATGTGAATGCAAGGCGCATGGAAACGGGGGCGCATTAGGCGCATGACTAGTCACTTGTGCCTACCTAAAGTCAAGTCGCAAGCCCGTACCTTTTTGCATCTAACAACTAGTCGCGTCTACGACTACATAGTACCTAACGAAAGTCTGTAATTTCTTACCTTTAATCACTTCAAGAAACCTTCAATTGTCAATGGAAGATGAGGATGGTCGCAAGAAGACAAAAGTCTGGGAAGAAAAGGAAGAAGAAGAAAAAAGGGTTTTATATTG
Organism: Warburgia ugandensis; assembly: GCA_035236585.1. Taxonomy (NCBI): domain Eukaryota; kingdom Viridiplantae; phylum Streptophyta; class Magnoliopsida; order Canellales; family Canellaceae; genus Warburgia; species Warburgia ugandensis. The sequence goes on from CP141136.1 coordinate 6,976,482, forward strand.
ATTATGGTGCACCTGGAGTTGGGGGCGCAAAAAGCGCAAGGCGCAGCAAGTTGCGTGCCTAGGCACACTGCGCCTTAAACCCACTGCACCTGGCCTTAGTCAAGTCACATGGCTGTGCCTAGCAATTAGTCACGCTTGTGACTACATAGAATCAAACTACATGAGAAATCACAATAATCTCACTTTTCTGGAGTTATTTTCATAACCTATTTTTATAGACTATCATTGTGGGAACATAGTTTTTCCAACCAATTCCAAGTGTACCTCATAACACGCTGCTACCTATGAGGCATGCATCTAAATGCATGCACGTGGTTTCAAAAAAGCATCCCTCTCTCTACATGTATGTGTACATGTGTGTGTATGTAGACAGGGGCTTCTAACCTACATAATATAGCACATAGGTAAGAGAGATTGTAAAAGAGTTGCGGACATAAACTACCACTACTTTATAGAAAGAAGTAAATTTGTAAGGTGTTATAATCTTTACAAGTGCCCTTCCTCCCTCCTTAAAGGCCAACTTAAGAAATGTCATTTTATATGGTTGGCCACTGCATGACAATCACTTCTCCTACTTCCCAGCTTACAAACCACTGTAATGACCGATTGTCACAAGATAAACGAGGAACCAAAGCCACATGGCCAAGGATTACATTTCCATATTGTTACCAATCATAATGGTGGATGGATAATGGAGGTTTTAGGGAAAGATAAGATGGTGTTCAGCAAATTGTTTTTTTATTTTGATGATAATAAAACATTTCTGTTGTAATCTAACATGTTGCTAGAGTGTGCAAGCATTGAAGAGATCATCACAAACTATTTCTTGAGAAATCTCAAGTACACAAGCATTCAAGTGATTATCTTTGAAGAATCAGTATAGTCAAGGAGCCACATGTTATTCATTGACGAAGTCAAGTTTTTTTGTGGCTACATGTCCCATTTGAAAGTTCTCAAGTATTCACAAAGGATATATATCATTACTTGAGGATTTTCATGTGTTCAAGAAGGATCGAGTTATCACTTTGAAGATTTCAAGAGTTCAAAAATGTTCCACATAATTACTTGACGATTTACATGAGTTCAAATCACAGAGCATTGAAAGACCTCTCCAGTGCACCAAAAGTCACTCAAATATGACAGCATATGACCAGGATACAGTTATTCGAACCTTGAAAGGTAAAATTGGATTGCTGGAAGACATGAAGTTTTAGTTCATCTCAAGAAGTTACAAAGCCATTCATGGACTTTAAAGAAGACAACTTATCAAGGGCAAGCTAATGATATGATTCAAGAGAGATTTAAGAGTGTTTGTGCCCAATAAATCAAATCAAGTTCCCAAACATCCAATATAACGACATTTCATAAATTTTATCATGGGTAGTGGACTGACCCTAGAATATGTGGTCAAAAGGTGACCTTTTTTGAAGCGTTTGAGTAGCTTAAGGGGTTTCTTGGAATCCAATTTTATGGGGCTCTCCAATAGCTATGTTTTTTAATTCCCAAGAGGTATATCTTCATCCAATCAAAGAAGAAAATACCTAACAGTCATATTTTGAGGATTCAAGCACATATACAAGCCATTGGGGAAATTTCATGTAAAAGAAGGGGATATCAAGGGAATCACTACATTCAAGCTCAAGCTCCAACTCAATACCTTCCATCATTTGGGTTGTAATTTCTTTTTTCTCTCTTCCATTTTCTCTCTTGGATTGTAATTCTTAGAAAGAAGTATTTTTCTTATCTTTTACATTGTTTTTTATTGTAAAAGAGGTGTCTCTCTTTGGAACTTGTGTTCAATAATTGTATTTGACATTGAGTTGTATGAGTGCTCAATTTGAGTGTCCAAGCACTGTATTATCTTAGAGGTATAAATCTCAACAAAATAAGTGGAAACTCAAGGTGAGGATAACCTTGAGGAGACTTAAGGATGGATATCCTTAAGAGAGAGGAAGTAGGTGACATTTTTGGGCTGGCAAAACCACTATAAATTCCTTGTGTTTTGAATTTGTTATTCATCTTTTATGGATATGATCGTGCTTAGGGTGTTGTGCCCACTCATTTACTTAATTTTCATTGCTTCTCATTTGCATCTTCAAGGTGTTTGATGAATTGCAATTGAGACATCACTTAAACAACCTTTGCTCAATCTTTTCAAGTTTAGAGAGCATCTTCTATGTTTTTGAAACATTGCTTTTGAGTATTTTTGAACATTCATTCTCTTACTCCCCTTAGTTTAGGAATTTTAAGCCAAAAGAGCCCAATTATCCCCTCATCTTGGGATAACAGGTAGGTTATTTAAACAGTAGATTGTTTTAATTTAAGCATAATGTAGAATAGATCATAGAAGGGGAGCCTTGGCGCAATGGTAAAGTTGTTGTCGTGTGACCTTGAGGTCACGAGTTCAAGGCATAGAAATAGCCTCTTGCAAAAACGCAAGTTAAGTGGTCCGCCCTTCCCCAGACCTTGCATATGTGGGAGCTTCCTGCACTGGGGCTTCCCCTTTTTTACAATGTAGAATATATCATAACAGCAATTTGGTAATATTAATGTACTTAGGAACCAGGAACCTACAATAGAAACCCTCAATTCTATAGACTACCTCTATTATGATTAGAAGTAGTCCAAATAAAGCACGCAAGCACTCTAAATACTCTCTCATTTTGTAGGTTAGAAGCCCCCATATGTGAGGTGCTAATTTATTAGCCCTTTTTCTTTCCCCCAAATTGTGCTTACATGTCAAAACCACCCCAAAATTTTGCCTTAGATTCTCTATTTCTTGCATGTGCCTAAATGAAGCCCATAAAACTAAATCACATTCCATATGTAGACTGTCAAATAATGACTTGGGAGAGCCCCAGGACTTGGGAGAGCCCCAGGAAGGATTCATGAATTCTAAAAGCTTTTGGAGTGGATCCACATTCATGAAAGATGAGGAATTGGGTTGTAGTGAAGCAAGGATATGGAAGAAATTCTTAGCTTTTATCACTTAAAGGGATATGGAAGTCAATTTTTGAAATTTAAGTGGGGGCAAAAAGGTCAAAAGCCAACGAGATAATGATATAAGGGGGTTGCCTCTTACTATAGCTCATTTCATAAAGAAATTAAGAGGAGCTTACCACCATTCCTTTAGAAAACACTCTTCTACTCTCCCCTCCTCCTTGATCTCTCTTCTTCCACTCCTATCTATTTCTCTTTCGCACTCAAAATTGACCTGGAGTTTGTGAAGATTCAAGTAGGAGAATCTTTGATTGAAGAATTGGAGAAGAAATTTTGGGAAAAAGAAAAAAAAAACTCCAAGAGGAAAGAGTTAAAGACTTGGGCGAGTTTTTTCTTGAAATCTTGAGGTTAAAATGCTTGAAAAGGGTTAGGAATTGATCTTTACTTGAGATAAGGACTTGAATTAGATAGGTTTTCATGTTAAAATTGTTTTATCCACGTTTTTCTTGTTAGCCTAGAGTTTTCAAGTCCCAAATAGCATGATTTTGACTAACACTTGAAAAACCTAGATTAACACACAAAAAACATGGATAAAACAATTTTAATTTAAAAACCTATCTGATTCAAATCCTTATCTCAAGTAAAGATTAAATTCTAACCCTTTACAAGCATCTAGCCTCAAGATAAAAAATAAAAATAAAAATAAAAACCCTCTCCTAGGTCTTCAACTCCTTCCTTTTTGAATTTTTCTTCCAATTCTTCAATCCAAGCTTCTCCTACTTGAATTTTCACAAAAACCAAGTGGATTTTGAGTGAGAAAGGAAAATAGAGACAAAGGAGTGAAAGAACAGAAATCAGGGAGGAAGGTAGAGTAGAGAAGAGAAGAGGGTTTTCTAATGGAATGGTGGCAAGCTCCTCTTGATTTCTCTATGAAGAATAAGCTATAATGAGAGGCAACCCCTCATATACTTATCTCATTGGCTTTTGACCATTTTGCCGCTCACTCAAAATTTCAGAAATTGACTTACATATCTCTTTAAGTAATAAAAGCTAAGAATTTCCTCCATCCTTGCCAGACTTCAATCCAATTTCTCATCTTTCAAGAATGTGGACCCACTCAAAAGCTTTGAGAATTATGATTCTTCCTAGGGTTCACCCACATCTTTGTTTTGATAGTTGGAATGTCATTCAGTTAGATAGGCCCCTTCTAGGCACAAGCAAGAAATAGAGAATCTAAGGCAAAAATTTGGAGTGGTTCTGACACATAAGCATCGTCTGAGGGAAACAAAAGGGGCGAATAAATCAGCACCCACATGTTGGAGCATATGCATAATATGTGGGAGCTTCCAACGTTCATAATGGGAGAGTATTTATGGTGCTTGTGCACTTTATTTAGACTGTAGAATTGAGGATTTCTATTGTAGGTTATGTTTCCTAAGTCTATTATTGTTATCAAGTTGTTGATATAATCTATTCTACATTGCGCTTAAATTACAACAATCTGTTGTCTAAGTAACCTTCCTGTGGTTCCAAGAGGATGGAGAATCAGGCCCTTTTTGAAAAATGTACTCTTTTGACCTGAAAACTGAAAACTCAAAAGGTAAGAGAAAGAAGGTTCAAAAACAATCACAAGCAATGTTTTAAAAACCCAGAAGATGCTCTCTAAACGTTGAAAAGATCGAGCAAAGTTTACTTTAACTAATGTCTCAATTGCAATTCATCAAACACCTTGAAGATGAAACTGAGAAGCAATGAAAATCAAGTGATTGAGTGAGCACAACACCTAGTACAGAATCTAATTTATTAAAAGATGAAAAACAAATTCAAAACACAAGGAATTTAGAGGTTTGGCCAGCCCAAAGATAGCACATACTTCCTCTCTCTCAAGGATATCTATCCTTGAGTCTCTCAAGGTTATCCCCACCTTGACTTTCAACTTATCTTGGTGAGAATTTTATAACCCAAGTTGATACAGTCCTTGCACACTGAAGACTGAGAACTCACACAACTAAATCTCATATACAATTGTTGTACCCAAGTTCCCAAGAGAGACCCCTCTCATAAAATAAATAACAATGTAGAAGATGAGAAAAACCTTTTTTTCTAAGAATTACAATCCAAGAGTGAAAATGGAAGAGAGAAACAAAGAATTACAATCCAAATGATGGGAAGTATTGAGTTGGAGCTCGAAAGTAAATTAGAGCTAGTGCTTGAATGTAGTGATTCCCTTAATATTCTCTTCTTCTACATGAGATTTTCCACATGGCTTATATAAGCACTTGAATCCTCAAAATATGATTGGGTATCCTCTTCTTTGATTAGAGGAAGATAAAGCTATTGGAAATTCAAAAAACATAGTTATTGGTGAGCCTCACAAACTTGGATTTCAAAAATACCCTTTAAACTACTCAAATACTTCAAAAAAGGTCACTTTTTGACCACTTACTGCAGGGTTAGTCGACTGCCCTAATAGGACAGTCCACTGCCCATGATAAAATTTTATGTAATATCACTATATTGAGATCTTTGGACCATTAACTTGACTTGATTTCCTGGGCACAAACACTCTTAAATTCTCTCTTGAATCATATTATTAGCTTGCTCTTGATCATACATCTTCTTTGAAGTCCACGAATGGACTTGAAACTTTTTGAGATGAACTTAAACTTTCTGTGTCTTCCAACTGTCCAATTTTAGCTTTCAAGCTTCAAATAAGCATATCATGGTTATATGTTGTCATATTTGAGTGACTTGTAGTGCACTAGAAAGGTCTTTCAATGCTTTGTGCTTTGAACATATGAAAAGCTTCAAATAATTATGTGGAACATCTTAAAACTCTTGAAATCTTCAAAGTGATAACTTGATCCTTCTTGAACACACAAAACTTCTCAAGTAATGATATGTATCTTTCGTGAACACTTGAGAAATTTCCAAATGGGACATGTAGCCACATAAAAACTTAACTTCTTCAATGAATAACATGTCGGTCTTCGACTATATTCATTTTTTAAAGGTAATCACTTGAATGCTTGATTGTACTTGAGATTTCTCACGAAATGGCTTGTGATGATCCCTTAAACACTTGCACACTCAAGCAACATGTTAGATCACTGCACAAAGATTTTGTTATCATCAAAATAAATAAAGAATTTGCTCAATGCCATCTTAGCTTACCCTAAAACCTCAATTACTATGGCTATTCAGCCACCACTATGATTGGTAACAATAAGGAAATGTAGTCCTTGGCCATGCAACTTTAGTTCCTAATTCATTTTATGAGAAGCGGTCATTACAATGGTTTGCAAGCTGGAAAAGGAGAAGTGATTGTCTTGCAGTGACCAAACATATAAAATGACATCTCTTGAGTTGGTCTTCAAGGAGGGAGGTAAGGCACTTGTAAGATGATAACACATTACATATTTACTTCTTTGCATAGAGGTAGTTTAAGTCCACAACTATTTTATACTCTCTTTTCACATCCTGCATGATGTAGGTTAGAAGCCTCTGTATACATACACACACAAATATACACAAATGTAGAGAGAGAGAAATGCCAGATGCTCATGCTTCTGAAACCACGTGCACGTTTTCAAATGCATGTCTCACTCATAACCGCCTGTTATGAGGTACACATAGAACTGGTTGCATAAACAATGTTCCCACAATGATAAAGAATGATTTTAACATAGTTGGTTAACTATTGTTGATTATATTAAATCTCCAAGTTGAGAATGAGTTTAACATGGTTAACTATATAAGAGATTAATAGTGTTGTTTTCACATCTTGGATATTCATATCCAATATCTTAAGTGTGTTTGTAGTCTTATCCATGTTTTGATTTCTAGTTGGATAACCTTATCCATGCTTTGATTTCTAGTTTGACAACCTTATCCATGCTTTCATTTCTAGTATGATAACCTTATCCATGTTTTGAATTGTAGTTGGATAATCTTATTCATGAAACTATTATGGAATTATCCAATTGAATGAAAGGTACTCGATGACATCGGAAGAATGACAGTGCCACGTTTTCTAATTTGTTAACCACCATGTGCATTATCAAAATGTTTAAATCTCTTAAAATGTGACTCAAAAGGATTAAGACTTTATACTTTGGAGTCACTATGATGTGATTGGTAAGATTGTGTCTTGAAATGTATGTTGCATGTGCATTGTGGTATGACTTTCTAACAATGCATCTAGCATTATGTGATGGAATGGGAGGAGAGGCAAGCCTCATGAGTCATATGAGAATAATTTATTAATCCGATGAAGGGAATGAAAGAAGTGATGATACTACAGATATCTTGTGCAAGACATGAGAATATTCTCAGACTATTGTGAGTAGAATCCAACGAGCATATTTGTTTTTCCTAGGTGATCAACTAACAGCCTGGATGCCTTGGTGATCGATTAGAGTTCAGGTGTCTGGGTGATCGACTAACGAGCCTGGATGCCTTTGTTGTCCTTATGCAACTCCAATGAACCTTTGTCTCTAAGAATAATTGAAGAGTGGCAAATTAGAGATTAAGAAGGGATGGTGTTGAGATTGGAGTGCAACGTTCAGAGTTGTGTCTGCTTTCTCATTTGAATTTTTTGTACTGACACGTTGTATGGTTTCTTCTTATGAAATATGTTTGTTATCTCGTTATGTTCTATTGATTGATTTCTTGATAAGATTGAGCTGTAAGTTAGACTTGTTGATAAAATCTTCTGAAAAGATGGTTTTGTCTGTTGAGTGTGAATCATGTACTGCATTTGAGGTAGTTTCAATGATCTTCTAAACTACATTTATGCTCTCTTTTCCATTTTGGCAGACCTCTAATATTGGTGAAACCCTATGGAATTTTGAAACATTTAATTCTTCCTTAAATCTTGTGAAATATTATCTTTTGTCTCTTTTGGAAATTCCTAGACTATTTGTCTTCAAGGGATCTCTCACAGGGCTTTTTCTCAAAAAAGCTCAACCCACTCCTCCCTCCAAGTTACCAGAGTTGACAAGCATTCTGAGACCAAATGCAGGACTGTGGGAGACTCGATCGCATTTTGTGAGTGGCATCCTCAATATTTGCTTCTCGTGAGCATATCATTGCACAAGGGTTGGGGATCTTTAAACTATTTTATTTTAGTTGATGTAAGAATGAATATGTAATGAGATATCGGAAATGCGTGTTGAGAACTTGTTTTCTTTCAAGTTCCTTAAGGTGGTTTGTGATGTTCATAGTTATAAAATTATGAATTCTTATTGTTGTTCTTATTAAGACCACTTGATTTTGTTTGAGTAAATGATGAAATATTCATATTGCCGTGGTAGGTATATTTCTTCTGAAAGGTAAAATTGGATTATGAATTGTGACTGTGTGGGGAGGGTTCATGTCCTATAGATGGCCCTGTTATGTAGATGCGAGGAATTCCATCCCTAGGTTGACTCGAGTTCATCATTCATATACACTGAGGATGGCTCCAAGAGGGCGTAGACGAGGCCTAGGTACCAACTCTACCGCAAGACGGCTACCCACAGAGGTAGTGGCACCCATTCCCCCTGAGGAGGGTGTGGCACATGTTACTCTAAAGGAGAATGCAGCAAAGATGGTAAATGAGTTGCATGGATCAGAGATCCCTCACCCAGAAGGCTCACACTGGGTGGTTAGTCACAGCAAACTGGTAGAGGAGAGCACAGGTCTGCGATGGCAGCCTACATGTCAGTTCAGAGTGCCACAAGATTGTGGCATGATAACCCAATGGTCCCCAAGTCAAGGGATGACAAGGGGCAGGGCAGCGACTGGTTGTTTCCAATGCATGCGGTCTGAACACCAATCTGCCGAGTGTCAAACTGCAGAGACAAGCTGCTTCACATAGTTAGCCTAATCTGTATTGCATGAGGCACCAAATACAGGGACCAGAAACCAAAAATGATCCTCATATAGAGAGACAGGAGCATGTAAGATACTCTTGACAAGGACATGAACAAGACATTTCCAAGATATTCTTCTGATCAATCTTACCTGTCTGAAACAAAAGCAAACCGCACGTTATAAGGATCTTTCAATGCATGCTTGAGCAAAATACGCTCTGCTTGAATCATACTTGACTCTCCCCACTCTACCTAGAATAATACACAATTAACATAATTAACAAGCCCAAAAAATAATCTATGAGATATGGAACATAATTAACAAGCCCAGAAAATTTTATTGCTTTCTAATTGTTTGTGTGCAAAATTCAAATCAGATATGGAACACCTAATTTGACAAAGAGCTTATATTAGTCAAATAACATTCTCCAGAAACAAGCCAACTCAGAGACCTCTACATGCTCAAACAATGTTCAACTTGCCCTGAGCTCATTGTAGCAAAAAGAAATTAAAGGAACAAATAACATGATACAAGGTAATAAAGGATGAACGTAATGCATCTTGAAATTGTTAAAGAACAGTATTAAATACAGGGTAAAAATGGATGAATGCAAAGCATCTTGAACTTGTTAAAGAATAGTATTAAATCTGTGATAATGCACCCTGTTACTGTTGGAAAAAAATTGTGACCTTAAGGTATTTTGGCTATTTAATCATGGAATGCAGATGCATTATTTATGTTGTATTTATTTATATCAAATAAATGAAAGGATTGACTTGAGACTACCGAGGTTTCCCAGTTTGTTCTTTTCTCTTCCTTGACTATTTGAGATTCACAATTGTTATACACAGAATCATGGTGGGAGGACTGAAGACCATTATATATCCTTCTCTTCTCCTTTAAATAAGGTATATGCTTTTATCACTTCTCAGTTGTACTTCCATCTTAATTCAACAGTTTCATTTCCTCTTAAAACCCATGATCTTAAAAATTCTATATTCAGCCTACTATTCTTTCATCCTTCTCTCACTTTTAACAATCAGTCCCTCCCTTCCTGGTTGTGTTCATCTGTTTATCATACAATGAAGACACTCTTAAGTTTTGAACCTTTTATTCTTCAATTCCCAATCACTAAGATTTTTTCTATCTTGTTGTTACTCCATCCTACTATCTTGCACTATGTCTTCAAACTTTCTTTCTTTTCACACTCCGAACTTTAATAAGCTTTTTCCAGTCTCCTTCATTCATCCCCTACGCATTTTCTTTTTCTTCCATCTTCTCTGCATTTTCCCTACTTTCTCATCTAATTGCTAGATTAACATCAACTTACAGACAGGTGCATATTAGCAACCAAATTAGCCATGTGCTTCTCCCACATAAAGGCCCCACACATTTTATAACTTAAGGTTAGTAGAAAGCATACCATTTTATAACTTAACTTGAAAGAGGACTTCCAAAACATCAGATACGTGGCAACTTTGTGAGTGAGGAGAATACTAAAAGAGCATACTCATGTACAAACACTATAGGTTTGCCTTCCATGCCTATAGGTGCATAAAGAACCTCCCAGTTTGTCTTATCCCTACAATAAACACACTGTCCAACAAAAGAAACAGAAGAATCCAATAATTACTTATAAAGAAGAATTTTGATGAACCTGACTGTCTCTAAGATTGTTCCAGATGGTATATCAATAGTAGCTACAACAGAAGAAATGAAGCACTTCACAAGAACAACATGCATGACATATCGCATCTACCTAGAGAAAGGAACAAAGCTGTCAACAAATGAGTGATTTAACAGGTGTGGCAAGAACTTGACAGCAGAGTCGGAAGAAACCAAGCCAAGTTAGTGGCTAAAGGTTACAATTAGATGCACAGACCTAAAACTTCAGTCCAATGCTCAAAGGCTGATAAGTGAACTGTAAGACATCTCAAACTTCCATGTTTAGATTCTCACTCAAATTGCTAAAAAAAAATTCTTTCTAACAAATTAATATAGCATGAGAATCGTTTTATATAACAGGAAGGCAAGACAGACGCAGAAAAACAAAAGTTAGCCTCTCATGCGAATATCTCTAGCTCTAGCCAACTCTGGGATCTCATTAGTGATATGGAGTATCCTCCAGGATTTTGAATCATGCTTGATCACATAAACAATCACGTTACATTGCTTCTTTATAATCTTGCCGCTATCATTTTGCCACCATTATGGTTGAAATTTTCAAAGGACAGTGAGAAGGCCAAATATGTCAGTTCTCTTATGATATTTTATTCCTACTTGAAATGAAGAAACGGTTCGTTGGCTTCTATTGTCTCCAAATACCTAGAGTCAACCATGGAGACTGAAATAGCAAAATGCAGATAAAGAGATAATTGTACAAGGTTAAACCTGTTCTTCGGGGTCATACGATTGAAAAAGTAAGCCTTTAAGGCTAGTAGTTCACAAAATTCATCAGTGAGGTTCATTTCAAAGAAACAATACTTTCAAGAAGCTAGTATCACATCTGAGATTGAAGCAGAATTTTTCTCATCATCAAACCAAATGCATTGAAATGATGAAGTTCAATAAGAAAAATGTGTACAGTACAGTGAAATTCCTGCTTCATGTTGGTTGTGCAAATTTACACAAAAGAATGTTCAAGTTTTGTGATTACTGTCGTTCACAGTAGAAGAGAGCAAAGCAATTTTGCCATCTACAAATTACTTCAATTATGATTAGTTGCAGCAAATAAGTAATTTGGATCTTGACTAGAGAAATCTAGACAAAAGTATCCATTCATGTCAGGGACATAACTTGTTTAACAGTATAGAAATTTTACAACAATCCCAGTACATATTGCAACCTGGATACTATCATTGAGCTGACGATTGTAAAAAAAGGCTGATCTTGTTGTTGCCTTCGTAAGTAGAAATCCAGGCCTTGAATGAACAAAAATAGAAAATTTATGTTCTTTATCTCCCTGCAAAAGATAGTAATGTTTCTTTAATACATGCACAAAGGGATTGAATTGATGAAACTATGAGAAATAATGCTGCTAAACCTGAAGAGAAAATATCTTAATTAAAGCATGTTTTCTGTAGTTTGGAATAGCTATGCATCAAAAACCTTTTTTCCTTTCTCGGTGATGGAAAAGGTACTAAGAAGAAAAACATGGAACATGCACCATACAAGAGTAAGGAGAAAGGAACAAAAAAACATAAAATATTAGAGAACTACTGATTCTTCCACCTCACGTGACAGATCCAAGCTCTACTTCACTGAAAGGGACTAATACCCAGTATTATAAGCCCTACAGTTATGCACTGCTATGACAAGGCACCTGTGAGAGAGGACCTGTTTTTACTCTTTCCTTGTTCTTTTCTTTTCTCTTTTATTATCTTTTGGAGAAATATTACTGGAAAGGATCTGAACTGAGAAAGTTAAATGAATAGTAATATGAGGGTCAACTCTGGTCTCACAGAGAACAAAGAACAAGGAAAGGAAATGTCGAAATGCAAATGCCCTTGAGGCTACCAGTGACTAAATATAGAAAATCTACCATCTCCTACTCAAACTGTACATAAGAATAAAAGAATTAGCCTGCCAACCTAGAGTTATACTGTTTTATGAAAAAGCTTGACATTTGTGCAGAAGTGAAGCACAGAAGCATGGCAAGAGAAAGAACCCAAGTGTAAGTTTCTCACCAGCAAAGAAGTATTCCTACTTTCCACAGGCCTACTGCATTCAAAAGCACCTAATGATTGCAATCTCGGTGCATCCTTAATTTCTATGGACATAAGCTTGGGCCCAAAGACTAATGTCAAGCTCAAGACAAAATGACAAACAACTCCGTTGTGCACAGAGTTTGCAATGATTTCAGCTCTTTTTCTGCAAACTAGGATCCAATAAAGATACAACTGATTCTCACTAACGGTTACTATAGATGATGACAATATTATAATTTTCGTTCAAGAGAAAAAAATCAGTAACTGCTGATCCAGTCACTAGCAGTAAGACAGATCATTGCAAAGAGAACCTGAACAGGTTAGAATCATGTACTGTACTGATAATGTTTGCAGAGTCATAGTAAGTAAAGAAGTCCTCCAGCTACAACAAGCTACCAACAGGCAATGAGGGAAGGAAGCATATAGTTGACAGCCTTTTCTTCTTTTGTTCCCCACTAAGCAAAAGTTTATTGAAAGAAAGATCACACAAGGGCCAAGTAAGATCATCATCAACACCTTATCCCAATTAGGGGTTGGCCACATGAATCTTGTTCTTCCATTCCCCTGTATTAGGTAGCATGTCTTCATTTAGTTCCAAAGTTTTTAAATCTTTTCTCACCACTTCTATCCACATTCTTTTGGGCCTTCCCCTTTCCCTTTCTGGAACCTTCGACTTGGATTCCCTCACTCCTTCTAGCCAATGCCATTTTCGGTCTCTGTTGGACATGTCCAAACCATTTAAGTCAAATCTCTCTCATCTTATTACTTATTGTGTTACTCCTAAGTTCCCTCTAATGTTTTCATTTCTAATTCTATCATTTCTTGTCTTGCCACTCATCCATCTCAACGGTTCCAGCAACTCTCATCCTATGTACATGTTGTTCCTTAACTAGCCAAAACTCTGATCCATGGAGCATGGCTGGCCTTACAGCCATCCTACAAAATTTTCCTTTTAGTTTGAGTGGGACACATCGATTACACAAAACTCCAAAGGCGCATCTCCATTTGTTCAAACCCCACTTGGTCTTTGGGTAACCTCCCTCTCAATCTCTCTACTCTCATAAATTATCGATCCCAAGAGTCGAAAGTGGTATTTCAAGTGGACTTCTTGCTTATCAACCATTATAGGTGCTCTACTCTTGCTCCTCTCCTTGTTAAAATTGCATTCCATATACTTTGTCTTAGTTCAGCCAAATAAGATATTTAGCTATAAAGAACCTCGAACTTGGCCTCATTTTACATGACATAAGTGATGCAGCAATGAATGAGAAATGGGTTACGGGATGCTTTATCAATCAAATCATGAGCAAACATATAGACGTATGTGATACATTCACATAGAAGTATGTAGTTGTTTACAGTGGAGGTATTGGATCAATGAGGATCATACCAGGTCTAATTGAACACTTAAACCATAGGTTCTTGGCCGCTTATGCACGATTCAAGAAAGACCCATCACCAGATGGCAATGCCAAAGGAAGAGTCACAGATAGAAACAAGCTCCAAAATAATTTTGCCTTCAAGTACAATGACTAGATATGATAGCAATGGAGAATAGGGGGATCAGGGAAGAGATCCAGTTAATGTGATGCTGATCCAAACATAAATTCCTGATATATGAATGACTACTGCTTAGGAAGACAGGAACCACGCCATATAGCTGGTTGACATTGATTTGTCCTGATATATCTTAGTCTGTTAATAAGGTCCGTCAGTTTATGCATCACCCAACTACCGTTAACTTGGAGGCCGTCCAGTGTACTCAAGAGAGAAACTCCTCCTTGCACCAGTGCAGTAGAAGGCTTTGGTGCATTTGTGTGTCTCCACCTCCCAAAAAATAAGTGTAGCCAGATATATCAAGGGAACAGTTAAGTGTGGTCCTTGTTTCAAGGCATGCACGGATTTCTCTCCACCTGCATTTAGTTATGCAAGTTTGGCAAGGTCTCCAGGTGGTCATTGATCCAAACAAGTGCCTGTATCTTATGGAGCTTTGGCAAGCAATCCACTGTTTCCAGATCCAGCACTGAAGCTGAGGATTTGGCTCTTGCCTCAGCCACTGCTGATCACTGCTAGCTTCAATTCCTACTAAAGGGATTTGCATTTTGTTCTCTTAGTCTGCCTACTTTACTTTGTGACTAACACTAGTGCCACTTAACAGTTGTCAATCCTATTATCCATGCTAGGACAAAACACATTGAGGTTGCCGGTCATTTGTGTGCGAGCAGGCTGCCATTGAGCTATTCGGGTTTTATTTGTTAATACACACATCAATATTTTAGACAGAATGACAAGGGCATAATTACTCGATGTTCTATTTGGTTCCACAATGCTTATTTCTTTGTTAACTTTGATGGAGGGTGTCAGGGAAAGAATTTAGATTCCGAAGATTTCTCTCTTTCCCTTATTTTAGTGTATCTGTTATATGCTTAACTTTTTCATTCATTCATTTATTGTATTAAGAAACTTCTCTTTATCACGTGATAAAGATACAAGTTTTCCCTTGTGACACATGACTTGTAATCTAGTTTTCTCTATATAATGTAAAATTTGCACCCCAGATAGGCATGCAGCATTGCTCCAAACACTCCTATCTTTTTTTCTCCTTGTTTTTCTTCTACTTTCATGTTTGGCCACTTTCACTTCCTTTGCTGAATCTCAGTTCATTCGGATATAGCAAGCTAAATATGTCAAACAAATGATATATCCATACCAAAAGTGGATACAGCATGTGCAACCTGATATCAGATATTTAATCATGCATACTTGAAATTCTTTTCTTAATCAATAAAACAGCATCCATGACCACAAACCACCAAGAACAAATTCATCAGAAAAGGTCAATAAAATAGTGGAAAAAACATGCGACCAAATTCAACAAATACAATATCCATCAGAAGTTTCTACTATCTTCATCGAACAGAAAGTCATAGAAGACATAAATACCTGAAAAAAGACATCCCAAACCAAGTCAAGAGGAATTCGATTCCGAGCGATGAAGAGAAATGCGATCTTAGGCTTTTGGAGAGATGGATGAGAAGTAAATGTCAACGTCTTAATTTTACTATAACGAGTTTGCATCAGTAATAAACTAACAAAACAGAGGCTCAGCAATAGAGCGGCAAAAATTCTTCTCTTCTGACGACCAAAAGATTTCTGGCTTTGAAGGCTTTTTCGCTTCATTTCTGCTCTCTTCAGTTTAAAAAATCATTCATTCCCTAATATGATGAATATATAGAGATTTAGGGTTAGTCTGTTATACTAAAGCCTCGTGATCTGAAAATCTTTCTAGAAAGTCTCATTCCTTTCAAAAACAACCGAATTTCAACCAGAACGGAATCATCTTGTAGAATTAGATATACGCAACAAGAACCCCCGCTGAAAGCTTGAATTTATGGCACAAATTCGGCACGTAAAGCCTGAAACTGTGGAAGTGTGTCTTCTGGTTACGGACATTGAGATGGTCTCAGGTTTATTCCTCTCACAACCTTCAATTGGAAGATTCCACAGCTCCAGATCTTCAGTTTTTGGCTACAAATCTAACCAGAAATCATTTTGAAGAAGATTAACCTAATTTAGTTGGAGATATGGCAGAATAGATATGGCAGAATCCGTGACTTCCCACGGATTCTAGCTGAAATCGCATCAAATTCAAGAAACGAAGAGATTCAAGAATGAGATGCTCGAGAAACGCTTTGAGATTCCCGTGAATTTTTACGGAGGATTGTGTTGAGAAGGCCAGAAATTTAGAATTTCAATTCCACGCAGTGAGTAAGAACGACGACGACGACTGAGAGTCTCCCGGTGTCTGTGAAATGCCAACTATTTGTTGGATAGCAGTGTAGAGATTACCCCCTAATTATAGTTGAATCACGAAAATGTCATTCTTTAGATTACCCGCTTATCTGGCTTGCAACGTGTGGCCCATGACAAAAAATTTGAGACGTCAAATCATGTGAATTCTGAATCCTCAGATCTGTATGTTTCGGTGAAGCTGAACCGTCAGATTCTTGCTGCTTAATTAATAATTCATTGAGAAAATCCCCCACCAATTTCGGACGGTTAGATTAATCCGAGAGGCGATACCTTCAGACATGCCATGAACATGGGCTCTGACTCATGTTAGCCCATAAAACTAAAGCACCTTTCAAGTGAGAATTCATTAAACGCTTATATAATCTGATTACAAATTGTTTTAGTGAATCCCAATTGTTTAACAGCTAACAAAAAGACAGTTCGGGTGCACGGAGCTTCCGTCTCTGCAGGTGTCCAGAGAAGGGATGGAGCACAGGGCCTATAGTATTAAATAAAGAATAAAATTGTCACACCACCGTTACTTTAATATATATATATATATATTTCCATTTTAAGGGCTGTGACTCAGATGGAATTCATTTCTCTAGTGGGTTCCAAGATTTTCATCCTTTCGTGGTATGAACTTATTGAATTCCCTTGTATCTGGTCGGCCCATCTGTTATGGATCCTATTTGCAACCCTAAATCTTCATCAATTAGCTTTCGATGGTGGATTTTTAGCCCAGATCACTCATGACGGAATTGAATTCTAGGGTAACTTGTGTCTTGACTAATGGTTTCTAAGTGCCTGCTTAGTTGGCAGAAATTTGATGCAGAATTGATTTCCGTAGAGAAAAAAATGTCTTCATTGAAAGTGATTTTGGCCTTGAAATTGAATTACCCTAAAGACCCAAAACTTTTATGCAATGAAAGATTTTTCAGTCTTTGGTAGAATTCAATTTCAAACTGTAACGTAGAATTCCTTTTTCTGTGGAAATAAATTTTTGTAAATTTCTTTCCAACCAAAATAGCCCTAAACAAATTAAAAGGGCAGCCCCAGTGCACGAAGCTCCCGCCTATGTGAGGTCTAGAGAAGGGGCAGGCCACAATGGCCTAAAGTAGACAGCCTTACCTTGCATTTTTGCAAGAGGCTGATTCCACGCCTTGAACCCATGACCTTGAGGTCAAATGACAACAAGTCCTAAACGAATTGGAGCGGCAAAAGTTGCTAACTTCTACTTGCTTTAGCACATGGATCTACTGGAAATACTTTGACAGTAGGCTCCCTAACATGTGGACCCATTTGATGGCAATACCAAGTAATCCTTAGTGGGTCATTCCCTGGATTGTTGATATAATTTAAACCATAATGGAAGGCATCATAATGGAAATTTGTGATGATTTGGGGTTATCATGCACCCAGACCAAATAAAAAAAAAAGGCAGCCCAGTGTACAAAGCTTATGAGTACATAGGGTCTAGGGAAGGGGCGGACGAGTACGCAACCTTACTTTGCATTTTACAAAAAGTTATTTGCATGTCACGAACATATTCCTTCAAAGTCAGACAATAACAACTCTAGCACTGCACCATTATCACAAGGAGGTCAAGCATGTCAATGGACAACCTCCTGAGCCCAGTTTTTATGCAATAGGCCGACCAATGATATATCTGAACCATTCATCTAACAATTCCAGCACTGGATTTGCCAATTCTGCTGTCCACCTGAATCCATCATTGGAGCCAAGGATGAACGATTCGGATCAAGTGCAACCAGTGGCTATCATGCAAAGTAGGAGGTCCCTAGACATTCTCAGCCTATTTGATCTGTGACACAAGTACCCCCTCCCACATGTATCTAGACAAAAGAAAGGGCCTTAGTTATGCCATCAACGTAAGTGTTGGCGAGATTCATGCGCAGAAGGTAGATGGACTAAATCATTAGAAACAGTTTTCATGTGTATATTGACGGTGAGGTAAGGTTGGAAAAAGTTTCTTGCAAAATGCAAGATAAGACTAGGTACTATTAACCTTTGTAGTTCATCCCTTCTCCAAACCCGGTGTCAG
The DNA here is from genome assembly GCA_035236585.1 of Warburgia ugandensis. Classification (NCBI taxonomy): domain Eukaryota; kingdom Viridiplantae; phylum Streptophyta; class Magnoliopsida; order Canellales; family Canellaceae; genus Warburgia; species Warburgia ugandensis. The sequence continues at coordinate 6,994,842 of CP141136.1, forward strand.
TGCTGCCCTTTTCTATGTTGGTGCTGAGGATTTGATCACCCAAGGCAAACCTAGAGAGACAGGTTACCAACTAAATCTAAAGTGGCATAGGGTGTGGTTAAAGCAAAGCTAAAACCAGGAAACTGGGCCCCCGTACAGAGGGAGAGGCTTCCGACGGCAGTTTGTGAAGAACATTTCCACGGAGCATGTGGTTAAGGCAGGGAGATAACTCCTTTACGAAACTCTTTTATCTTTGGCTGGCTTGTCATTTTATTAAAGCAAATGCCTTGCTGCTATCTGTGGCAAATGATGTTAGCGTGGACATATATCTAAAGTTCGACCAACACTGCAATAATTTTGAAGCAAAGTCTAGGAGAACGGTGCATGTGCTAGCTACATGTTTGAGCAGATTTTCTCCTCTCCTAGATCTGGTTTCTTTATTTATTGGACTACCAGATCAAGTAGCCCATGCTAATTGTATCGATCAATCATGAGACGAGGTCTATTGTGGAAAGGCTAAAAGGGCAGCCCCAGTGCACGAAGTTTCCACTCATGTGGGGTCTGGGGAAGGGACGGATCACATGAGCCTAAAGTACACAGCTTTATCTTATATTTTGCAAGAGACTATTTTCACGCATTGAACCCATAACCTTAAGATCACGCTAGGACAACCATTATGAAAAGGCTAAAAAATAAATGAATTCCCTGTGAGTTGGATGTGAGAGAACTACCATCCTTTCCTATTTTATCAATTCAAAGATAGTTGACGAGTCCACTCAATGTTCTTTATCAAAACCACCCATTTTCTAGTGTTCAAATTTTCATAGTTTATTCCACCAACTTCACCCACTTTAATTCTATGATGGTGATGTGGACAACAGAAACACATGAAAGCTCACGGCATTATATTATTGCTTTGGTGTTGTCATCTGATATATTTGGATGTGTGTGTGCCCAAGCTCAACCGTACGCTTTTTTAAGCGCATGGATTCTGGCATTGCGTCGTCGCAAGAGGACGTTAGCTGTTTGACCTGTGGCTTTTCACTAAGGAAAAGCAAGACTCTCTCTCTCTCTCTCTCTCTCTCTCTCTCTCTCTCTCTCTCTCAACTGGCCACGTATCCCATCTAACCCATTTGACATTGTGGTTACGTGACTTTAAATTGTACATGCACGAACCATTTATTTGGAATAAATTAGACACTTGTGGACTTGAGAGAGAGAGAGCATATTTTTAGGCCTGGTTAAAGAGTTAAAAGGATATTACTTTCCCATTATAGTGGCTTGTTGTAGGACACCCTATTTTTGCACGATGGTCAAAAACAGCAAGGATTAGATGAGCCTAGAATCAGAACAAATGTCCTTTTGATCACCTCACATGGACGATTAAAAACCTTATTTATAGAATAGTTCAATAAGTAAGAAACACAGTTTAATGATGTTATATTCATCCAATCACCTTGATTTTTGGCATACAAGTGATCAAGGTCAATAGAAATCAAATTGACAAGTTTGATCATTCATTTACAAGGTTGTTCATGCAAAAGTGGGGTGCACTATAACAAAAGTTGTAGGGTCATGCACTATGCTATCATTCCTTGTTAGAATGGTAGAGTGGAATGTCCATCTATTGAAAAATGACAAAATATATCTTTCAAGAGGAATGCTAAACCAAGGCAACAAAACAAAAGCACATGCTTTTGCTTATGTAAGGGAACCCGTCTTTGGTAATCTAACATATTCATCTAATTCCTCTTGCTTTGAATTATTGGATATCTCTAAAGCAAAAAATCATATAAGCTTGGATGATTCTAGCATCTTGAAAATGTATTTTTGATCATTGAATTTAGACTCAGGTTTTATTTGACCTACTAGACATCAAAGCAGGTGCAATAAGACGAACAGGTCAGATCATCTAAAGATGGGTTCCCTTCATATAAGAGTTCTTTGATTTATTAGCATTCCTCATCTCCCTAAAGAAAGTGACAAAGACAATCTTCCTTGCATTTGCTCAATAATGGGAAACAAGGAGAGAGAAAAAGAGGAAGAGAAGACAGAAAATTGCTAAAGTCGACTTTTGAACAGTAAAATCACCACATAGATCTTAATTCTATAACCATGCGCATGGCCAAACAAGAACCTACAGGGTAAAATAATGTAAAGATTGACTTTCCTATAAACTTGCTTAACAACTAAACCTACATAGTCACATGTCTTAGTTCAATCTCAAGGTTGCAAGGTTATTATCAAAAGTCAATTTAACTTTCTTATTATCAATCCAAATCATTTATTAACATCTTAATTTGGACCTTTGGCACTCAACATCAAGCTACAAGGTGTCTCTTTTCTTAGTAGCACAAATTTTTTGGTTTGCTTCTAAATTTGTGGATCTTAGGATGTGCAAGAAATAAGCATCTCCCTTTAAGGCCAGTGAATGAAGACTCTCACCTCTAATATGAAAGAAACTCCTGGAAATCAATGACTTCGATCTCATCTATGAAATAACTAGAGTCATCTTCCACAAGGAAATCTAGAAAATGCAAATTATCCCAAATTAATATTAGTTTTTTCTTTAAGAGCTACAAACTCTACTATATGGTCACATTTGATCTAAAATTTTTCTAAAATGCCAGCTCCACATAGATATAAAGCAAGCTCTAGCAAAACAAACCAATTTACCTTTTTTGGTCATTGGATGTAAGCAATTGATGTTGTTTATGCCTCAAATTTTGGTTTGTGGCTCATCTAAATTTGGATCCAATATAAAGTTAGCATATATTATCACTAACTTGATGGCTTAGCTAGACAGCAAGGAGACTGAACACATGGAATGGATGAAGAAGATAAATCACTACAAAAATAATAGGTGGGATTAAGAAAAAGTTCATTGTAAGATATGTTACATGTGGTGCCTGCTTAAGTCTGTAAAGAACCTAGACCAAGCAAAAATTGGCTGTCTATCAAATCACTCACATGGTGTCTATTTAAGTCTGTAAAGAGCTCGTTTAAGACAACAAACATGATTTGAAAAGGCAAGATCACCTTGCTATGGTGGTTGTTCTCTATACAAGGGTTCACAAAGATAATGACAAATAAACACATTCTTCACATCAAGTTGGTGCAAATCCCATCCCTTTATAGTGGTCATAATGAGCATGGGTCCAATGCTTTTGGGTTTTATGACTAGAGAGGATTTCTCAGAAAAATCAATGCACGCCACTTGATCGAAGCCCTTAACAACAACTTAGGCTTCAAGATGCTCATGGGAACTACTAGCAGGTTTTACTTTTGTCTTTATTAGATAAGATATGTTGGAGAAATTATTAGCTAAACAAATCTACATTATAATCAAGGGATTATACAGAATATTTCCTGCCGATATATTCTGCTATAATCACGATCTAGATCTTTGGTGCTTACCAACATATAACTGCTATATAATGCATATTTGTATCTCTTTTCAAAATCAATCAATTTAATAGCAATGTAGATTCTATCGTGGTATCAGAGCCATGGGGTGAAGATCTATCGTCCTTGATCAGATCTATCGCCCCCAATCACATGTTTTCGTGACTCTTCTTCTTCTTCGTCAATCAATTTCTCTCGTTTTGTTAGTTGCTCGTATGTGTGCTCTTGACAAACAGCATCTTTGGTTATACAAATAGAATCAATCATCACCGCAATCTCTTCTCAATTTTCTTGTCTAGGCTGTTCTCTCCATAGACCGCTTCAACTCTCTCTGAAGAAAAGACAAGGTTGTTGTCAAACTCTAGATTAGATGTATCGTTTTCAATGCTCCATTCTTTCATCTCCGAACGGGTGAACAAGATGGTTGAGGCTAGATTGGTTGATGAGGTCTAGAAAATGATTGATCCAGAGGCAAATTACACTCATGGAATCAAAAGAGCAATTGGGGTCCCAGAGATGCATCGGTCTACAAGGCTTCCTTGTCTTCAATGCTATCGGTGGAGGCACTAGATCAAGTCTTGGGTCACCATTTACTCCTCTCCCCAGGTCTTCCAGTCTGTTATAGAACCCTACAATAGTATCCTCTCTACCCATTCCCTTCTTGAACACATGGATGTTACTATTCTCTTCATCCAATCAAATATTTCTCACTCTCCTTAAGTACTGTTGCTTTGCTGGGATTCTCTAGCGAGTAGAGGTTGGGTGCTTCCTTTACTTCTACCTTACTATTATCCTCTCTCTTTTGGCCCTTATCCTCAATGTGGGCAAGTACATTCTTGGTGGAGATGCTACTTTCAATCTATCAAACTCCACATACATGCGTCTCAAAGTGGAATTCCAATGATTCTTTATTGCATTATTAGTCCTTCCTTGTAGGAGTTTCCATGAATTGCATGGGCAGTAATTATAATCCGGTCCTCTCATACTAGGGCTGTTCATATTTAGGCCTCTCATAATAAGTCCTCCTCCCTCTATATCCATGCTTGTCAGTTCTTGCATAACCTACCTCTTCTTGGCATTTAGGCCTCCCAACATACCCACCACCACTTTGTTCCTCCCCGTAACTTCCATAAGAAGAAGAATACTCTTCTCTTTTAGGCCTTCCCCCATAACTAAATCCGTATTCCAAAGGGGGCCTTTTATCAATCTCCTCATGATCACCACTCCCAAAGTGAGGCCTACTCATACCAAGTCTGAAGCCATAATTGGCTTGAGGAAGGCCATAACTTCCTTCAGTTGTTTGCTTCTCCTGCTGCTAGAACGAGGAAGGTTTGGGGCAAGAATAGCCATAAGTTTTAGTGGTTGACAAGGCTTCTTCTTCCCAATCCTCCATAAGTAGATGAAGATTGGGAGTAAGAGGAGTAATGAGGCCTTTTGTAATCAATGGAAGAAACGAAGAAGAGATTGGGTAGCAGGTTTCCCTCCTCGGACAAATCTAGTTCTAAATCCCTAAAACTCAACCGTCATTTGTTATGTCTTACTACTCTACAATGACATCCTTCAATTTGTTTGATGATTTCCTAGTCCTCTTCATCCGTGAAAGGCTTCCACTTAACACTAGGATCAAGTTGATTACACCATTAGAGTCAACAGGACTTGCTCGAACGACTAGCTATTCCTCAAGCAATCATCCAATCAATACAATGGCCCCTCGTGATGCAGATCACCAATCTTAGATTTTGTCAATTGCATCCATGATTATCGATCTTTAGATCATGTTGATTATAATTATGATTGCCAATCTACGATCTTGTTGATCTACCACTTCGCTCTGCTTCTCTTCCTTTCATAGTATATCTTGTGTGGTTTGCTTCAACCACCACCAATCTCATGTGATCTGCCTCATCCACTATCGGTTTCATCTTCAACTGACGATTACACCCATGCTATTCCATTTGAAGGTCGATGCTAGCCCAAGAACCAGAATGCCCAAGCGCCCCACTTTCTCAAACCAATCACCGATGTAGAAGGATCACAGCTTATAGGTATGGGAGATGTGTCATCTAATTTCCTTTATCAAGAGATCAATCTCATCAAAGTTGTTCAAAAAGCCTTCAATCCGACATCTTCAAACTGATTCGGCCTCTAACTAACATTGATCGTTAGATTATTCTGATGGGCCACCTTGAATCGCTTCAATTGTCATTTGATTTCGTAATCGATGTTAAAGGATAAAATGCTCATTACCAGGGATCTTTATCCATTAAAATGCAATTAAGATCGATTCATTGAAGAAGATATCATTGATTTTAGATTTACTTCTAGCAATAAAGGAAGTATGGATTTGCTTGAGATTATGCTCATTAGGAAGCAATCCTTCAAATACAGCAGGTTAATTACAAGCTAATGCCAAAATTATCTTTGCATCAGCTTGAGGGACGGTGTTATCAGATAAGATATGTTAGAGAAATTATTAGCTAACCAAATTTACATTATAATCAAGGGATTATATAGAATATTTCCTACCAATATATTCTGTTATAATCACGGTCTAAATCTTTGGTGCTTATCAACATGTAATTGCCATATAATGCATATTTGGATCTCTTTTTAGAATCAATCAATTAAATAGCAATGTAGATTATATCAACTAGTTCACAGGAGTACGAGGAACAAGGTCCCAATTTTGATCCGTTTGCAACCCACTAGATCATAGAAAGAGCAGACAACATGTATTAAATTTTGTGGATTTGGATTGAGTAAATGAGATCATCATCGTCATCAAGACATTATCCCAATTAGGGCTCAGCCACATGAATCTTGTTCCTCCATTCTCCTCTATTAAGTATTATCCTTCACTTAGTCATAAAGTTTTTAAATATTTTCTCACCACTTCTATCCATGTTTTTTTGGGGCCTTTCCCTTACCTTTTTAAAACCTTCAACTTGCATTGCCTCACTCCTTTTAATCGGTGCTGTTTTCGGTCTTTGTTGGATATATCCAAACCTTTTAAGTCTAATCTCTCTCATCCTTTTACCCATTGGTGTCACTCCTAAGTTTCCTCTAATGCTTTCATTTCTAATTCTATCCTTTCTTGTCTTACTACTCATTTATCTCAATATCGTCATTTCTACTACACTCATCCTATAAATATGATATTCCTTAATTGCTTAACACTTTGATCCATAGAGCATGGCTGGCCTTATAGCTATCTTATAGAATTTTCCTTTTAGTTTGAGTAGCACCTACCAATCATGCAAAATTCCAAATGCACATCTCTATTTGTTCCAACTCACTTGGATTCTCTGGATAACCTCCATCTCAAACTCTTCACTCTAAAAAATTATCAATCCTAAGTAGAAAATAGAAAAAGTTAGAGAAAATGACAATTAGAAACTTTTTCTCAACCAATCAAATATCACTTGCACTTTACACCTACAACTCCTTGTGAAATTGCTGCTTCCCTATATGTATGTATGTATGTTGTCGAGAAAATGCTCGCTAGATGCAGGCCAGGTGCCTCGACTAGCAAATCTTCATCTTAAATTTCTATAGGTGATACAATTTGTTCAACAGGATCATTAAAAATAACTTTTTTCCCATTTTCATTTTACACATGCCTACATATAACTATGCACGACTAGATGCCTCCAAAAATTACTTCACCGTTGGTCTTGGCTCAATTAGCATCACGCTTGTTGTTATAAGTACCATCAACTTGACGGAATATGTAGACATACTAGCAAGGCCTTTTGTTGAAATAATTGGAAAACTCCATCCATGAGATCTTCCTAATTGCCTTAAAACATTAGAAAATAGAGGACTAAAATGCAATGATGCACATTCTTTGTTTAAGATGCTCTTTTTTTTCCACAGAAGGAATGGTCTTTGGAACATTTAATTCATTTACCTTATTCTGTATCTGTTAAATTACCAATACACCAAAAATCATGCCAAATGGATAAAGCTTAGACTATGTTTACGTTGGTTTGGGTCATTGGAACCATGTAAACCCATACTTAAAACTCTCATTAAGAAAAAAAAAAAAAAAAAAAACTTTGCAAAATCACGACCCATAATTCTTGAAACTGAAAAAAATTAGTACTCTCAACCATCTAACTTTGATTTTTCACATGCAGCCTCTGAAATTTGGGAAAACAAGACAAATGGCTTAGATCTAGGAAAAAGATGTTATATCATTACTCTAGATAATAATGTTAGGAAAAAAAAAAGGTTATACAAACCCATGCTATCTAGTGGATCAAGGCTCATTGTAGGATTATTTTTCCTTCCAAAATCGTAAGTATTAGTATCTCATTTGCTCCCTTTTACCACAAAAACATTATCCTCAACCAATGTGGCAGCCATCTCCACCTCAGGTTCTCAAATTGAACTTGATGGATCTAGTTTAGGCAACCCTGGGCTAGCTGGGTTAGGGGCTCTTCTTAGGAACCATTTTGGAGAAATCCTCTTTGAAATTGGAGGGGATATTGAAGAGACCAATTCTATTCATGCTGAAATTACAACTGTTTTACATGGTATCAAGAAGTGGAACTGAATTCCTTAGCTTCCTCTCATGATCGAAGGAGATTCCTCTAATGTAATTAACTATCATTTGTTCCTAGATTTGTACACGTATTGCATTTCTTGTATAAGAAAAGCATTATTAAGATTGGCGAGAATTTGGATTTCTTGTTCATCAAAAGTATCTCAAGGAGATGTAGCACTTTAGTCTGAATACTATGAAGTTCATTGAAGAGGAGCACAATTGACTCGACATTTCCAAAGCTTTGCCTATTTCATCTTTTTAAAGCTCCTTGACTCTACAAAAGCGGAGAAGATGGATGTTTAGGAACTCGTCAATGCAATGATTGTTGATAAGAACCCAGTCAATTCATTCACAGATACTAGCTTGACCTTTCCTCATATTGCTCCATGTGAATTTAGGTCCTTGGAATCCAGTATCAATGAGGTGTAGGTCATTTGCCAAACTCTATAAATCCATCTACGATGAGGAAACAACCCCATCTCTCTTTTCCGAAGAGGATATCAAGGAATTGAAAACTCCTATAACAAACTATGGTTGATAGAAACTTAAAAATTATGTTCTAAAGTCAACTCAAAATTTTTCTCTTTGGGTGACACATGAAAGAACATAAGCAAATGTCATAAAACATGATTTATGAATATATGTAGCAAAATCAATATGCACATGGATAAATGACTTAGATAATCTCCTAGGAGTCCTTTGGATGGAACAATGAAATGGCACAACAATTGAGATATAAGTTTGGATCTAATCATTTTATCATTCGGAGCCAAGATATTTGTTTCATAGAAAAATAACACATTAGATTTTTGTTATCAAGCCCAGATAAAGGAGGAGGTTTTGCATCAAGTGCCAGTTGGCAAGGAAAACCCATGGCAAACCCCATGCATGAATTGACTTATGATATTCCCTCAGGCTAAGGCATTCCCATAAGCAACATGCTTCATCGATCCTAGATGCAGTGGAAAATGAACAAGGGCTGCTAGGGCATACCCTCAAAAGTGATTCTCTACATCGGATCTCAGGTGTAGTGAAAAATAGGCAAGGGTTACTAGAGCATTCCCTCAAAAGCAATGCATTGCATCAGAACCTAGGTACAGTGGAAAGTATGCATGGGGTTCCCTCACTTTAGAGAAGTGCTTGGATAAATAGGCTAGGTTAAGAGAACAAGATTTGTACTATTATATGGATGAGTATAAGCTCTAGTACATAGGAAAGGACGATAATAGAAATAGTGTAAGGATAATGGTAGATAAAGAGTTAAATGATAAAGTTGTAAACGTTAAAAAAACCAGTTATAGAATTATACTACTAAAACTTGTTTTAAATGTGAAGATCATAAATGTCATGAGTACATGCACTCTACAAGTAGGGTTAATGGATAGAATCAAGAGACAATGCTAGGAAGATATAGAGGGAGTCATGAAAGACATTCCCAACACAGTAGGGATATTAATAGGAGCTGATTTTAGTGGTTATATAGGAAAAGAAAAGGAAGGATATGATAGGGTACATAAACAGTATGGTATTGGAGAAAGACTTGAGATAGGGTAAGCTATACTTGATTTTACCTTAGCATATAACCTAGCTATAGCTAACACATACTTTAAGAAGAGGGATGAACACTTACTAACCTTTAAAAATGGAGCATATAAAAGCCAAATAGACTTTTACCTACATAGGAATGCCGAAAGATCAATGTGTAAGAATTGTAAGGTGATACTCGGTGAGAGTCTAACCTCACAACATAGATTAATGGTTATGGACATCTACATTAAAGTATGTAAGAAAGGAGATGAACTTAATAGGTGTCCAAAACCTAAATGGTGGAACTTAAAAGGAGAGAAGATAACATTATTTACAAACAAGTTAATAGTAGAAGGGAACTAGAATGATGAAACAGAAGTAAGCACTGTGGACTAATATGGTCGTGTTCATTAAGAAAGTGGCCAAAGATATGGTAGGAGTACTCAAAGGTAAAAGGCAACCAACAAATGAAACTTAGTGGTGAAGTGAAAAAAGTGAAAAAAATTATTAAAGAAAAATACGTGGGTTTAAAGCATGGCAAAGGACTAAAAACAATGAAAACTTTGAGCAATATAAGAATGTTAAAAACATTGCTAAGAGAGTAGTAAGGCTAAACTCAAGGCATATGATGATCTCTATAATAGATTAGGAACAAGAGAGGGTGAGAAACATATGTTTAAACTTGCAAAAGCAAGAGAAAGAAAGAGTAAGGACTTAGATCACATTAAGTATATTAGAAGTGATGATCAAAGGGTACTAGTCAAAGATGGGAAAGTTACTTTAAAAAATCACTAAATAATAATTACCCAAAGAATATAGGAAATGAAAATATTGTAAACCCCAAATAACTTTAGGCATTATAGATATGACAATATGATTAGAATACCTGAAGTTAAAGAGGCCTTAAAAAGATGAAATCAGAAAGGCTCTCGGGCTTAATGGTGTACCGATAGAGGTTTGGAAGTATATGGGAGATATTGGGGTAATTTGATTGACAAAATTATTTAACAAGATTGTGAAATCGAGAAAAATGATGGATGAATAAAGCAAAGTCTCTATTGTACTAATTTACAAGAATAAATTAGACATATAGTATTGCACTAATTATCAAGGGATCAAACTTATCAGCCATAATATAAAACTTTTTGAAAGAGTGATGGAGGAGAGACTATGACATGGACGAGTGTAACAGAGAAACAGTTTGGTTTCAAACCTAGAAGGTCTACCATAGAAGATATTTTCTTACTTACACAATTTATAGAAAAATATAGGGAGATGAGAAGGGACCTCCACATGGTATTTATTGACTTAGAAAAGACTAATGATAGGGTCCATAGAGAGTTATTATAATGGGTATTGGGCGAGAAAGGAGTTTCATAGGGTATATAAACATAAGTAAGGATATGTGTGAGGGAGCGATAACAAACATTATGGCCATTAACGGAGAGACTAGTGAATTTTCTATCACCATAAGATTACACCAAGGATCAGTATTGTCACGACCCCAATCCCCGGGGCCGCGATTAGGCTTAATCAAGCCTAACGATTGACCGAACTAGGCCTACGTGGCCTTGCCTCTTTTTTCTTTTTCTTTTTCTTTTTTTCTATCACAGCGGAAGTACTGAGAGAGCTAGTGCTCTTGTCCTGTGCAAGTCACAATTTACTAGTAAAATATTTTTCTCCTTTAACAACCGAGTCCTACCGAAATTTCGGCAGAGTCTCCCCTATTTTTCGGACTTATGCATTTAACGCATGCTATGTGGTTCACCTGATAGACAATATAGCAATTATAAATTCCTAAAGGGAGACTCAGTCTCCATACTATCTATCATAATACACCACTAATACCTGCTTATTTACTAGGAGTTCAAGTGAGTCTCATACATGCCCTTTCAAGATAAAACACATAAGATGCATAAGGATCATTGTTAAAAAATAAGATATAACTCATATTCAATGTCAGCACATATATACATATATATATACAATTCAAAATGTTACATCTTCAATCAAGCTTTCTTCATTTCACTCGACCCCCCTTTCTCTTCTAGCCTTGACTGGTACCTGCCAAATAATACAGTGAGCTGTGAAGCCCAGTAAGGGAAAAGAACTAAACCCATGCATATCCAATCATTCTTGTTGCTACGCTCAAAAGCACATTCAATACAACACGAGCATTCATTTTCATTTTTAATTGGTCATCTACAAAGAAGTTGGCATGCACTGTCAAGGCCTACGGGTATTAGAGCAGAATTGCAGTTTTTTCCCAAATTCAAATATGACGCAACAATCATCACATGCAAACAAGCACATCCCATAAGAATTTCCCATTTGTGTCCAACCACAAGACATTCAATGGATGAGTGACTAAGTCATGGACCTCATTCTAAAGTTAAATGCAAACTATAAGCATTACATCCAACAAAGCTGCATCCTCATTAATGATTTCCTCAGTAACATTAAACATGCCTAGCATTACACTAGGATCCAATAGTCATCTCTCTCAAGGATTACCATCTTGGGCGGCCCACTATGAGTATCATCATCAAGGCAGCCAGACCCTTAGGATTTACCATCTTGGGCAGCGCCAAAGTTAGGTTCCCTCAGGATTTACCATCTTGGGTGGCTCCACCTTAGTCGAAATCAACCAGGCAGCCCTTTCCCTCAGGGTTTACCATCTTAGGTAACTCAATATGCCAACTCATCCCTCAGGGTTCACCATTTTGGGCAGCTCCATCATGATCCCAAAAGACCAGGCAGCCCTTTCCCTCAGGAATTACCATCTTGGGAGGCTCAATACCCGACAACTCATCCCTCAGGGTTTACCATCTTGGGCGGTTCCACCATGATTCCAAAGAACTAGGTAGCCCTTTCCCTCAGGGTTTACCATATTAGGAGACTCAATACTAGACAATCCATTCCTTAAGATTTACCATCTTGGGTGACTTCACCTTAGTTGCAAGCAACCAGGTAGCCCTTTCCCTCAGGGTTTACCATCTTAGAAGGCATCATCATAGCTTACCGGGTGGCCCTCAGGGCTTACTATCTTGGGCTTGACCATTTTATAACAGTTTGCATCATTATAACAGTTAAGCATAGTAAATCAGACTATAGCATGACCATTTCAATAAGAAATTACAATTTCTATCATCCATTCAACCAAGGTGACAATATATTCATTTTACACATGCATAAAGTTAATTTCAAGAGAACATAACAACAAGAATTTAAGGAATAAAAGGGTTTAGGGTCCTTACCTGCTCTCAAGCACAACTTAAAATTTAACTACCAATGTCGTTCACGCTGCGCTCAATCTCTGCAACGAATACGAGTTTTAAGTAAATTTCATAATTCCATGGAATTTTTTCTATAATCAGTTCTAGCTCTTTATTCACAATCTTCTTGATCTAACCTCATGTATCTAGATCAATGATTTATACACCAATTGGTTGCTATCCAATTTGGCAGGACCATTGGTCTTATATAGACGGTTTAGATCGAGCGCGTACATTTAGAAGTTTCAATTTTCAACCTTTTAGGTAAGTTATTTTACAATTCAATGCTTTTAGCCATAATTCATTACCTGATCTCCTTTCCTGACCTCCGATATTCGTTGATCAAGTATTGGACAGCCAGATGGGATCTCCGAGCAATTTATCCATAATTGGTTAGTCATTTCTGTGATAATTCATCACCAATGGTTACTTGGAGTTATATTTGACCTGAATTTACCTCCCGATTACATTTTTAACGGTCGGATGTTAAGGTTTCAAAATTTTCCTATGCATAACAAGCTTGTGATCCAAATTTCGTGGACCAATCAATTCCCGATTGACGATCCGTCTTAGCGGATGAAAAGATCACACGCTATTTGTCCATATCTGAAAATTTTTCATTTTTCACATTTTTTAAGGGTCGCTAAAAAATGTCGCCGTCTCTGGAGAAGGTGACCGGATTCCGGTTGTCGCCGGTGACACAGGCGACCTCATTTTTTAGCGAATTTTCACTAGAATGCTTAGAATTTCTTGAATTTTCATTTTCTAATGTTTTTCCCTTTTGATTTTTGCTAAAACTATAATTTTTGCTGGATTTTTCAAGGGTTTTTGAACTTACCCTAGGTGCTGATTTTTGCAATTTTCGATGTCGTTTCTTGCCGGATCTTCGTGAAACCAAAGGGGTTTCATCAAAAATGTTTAAGGAACAACCTGAACGGGTGGATTTTCAATCCACTCCCGCTTCTCTCCCTATATAACATGAATCCGACGAAATTTTTCACCATCCCAACTCTTCGGAAAAACGGAAGAGGAATGGGGAATGAAGAAGGAAATGGAAACAAGGGGAGTGGAGGAGAAGACTTACCCGACCTCTGTGGTGTGAGACTTCGCAGGTGGAGTGAAGATCCGGCGAGATGGAGAAGGTTGGAGGCAAGGTGGTTCCATTTCGCTTGAGAAACAGGAACTACCTAGTTGCTCTACGGGTGGGGCTTGATCGGAAGATGGGGAGCTCCAGGGGAAAGGGGAATGGAGGATTACCGAAAAAATCGAGTGAAAGGGGACGGGGTTGCCGGCTTTGGCTTCCTCCTCCCTACTCCCACACAGTGAGTTCCACTCTCGCGTGTAGAGCTTCTCCCACGTGACTCTTTGGGGGTCACACTCATTAGAGGGGGGTGCCATTATCAATTTGGACCCCCTCCACATCGATGATAAAATTCTTTGGTCTTTCGCTCTCGATCTCTGTTTTGCGCGTTCTTAGTGTCGTTGGAAAGCTCTCTCCGAGCACAATCTAATGAACGACTTTTCATCATTAATTTACAATGTTCTTGATTTTTACATTTTGATCCACTATCTAGGGCATGGGTGTGACAAGCATTGAGCCTGTACCTCGTCATGTTGGTTATGGATGAGTTAACAAAATATTTGCACAAGGAGATTCGATGATGCATGTTATTTGTATATTATATAGTTTTGAATAACGAGACAAAGGAGGGCGTAAACACAAAGCTAGAATTGTGGAGAGATGCATTAGAATCTAAAGGACTTAAAATTAATCGAACTAAGACAAAGTATATGGAATGCAATTTTAGCAAATAGAGTAGCGGAAGTAGAATACTAGTAAAGATTGATAACCAAGAAGTCTCCCTAAAATAACACATCTGATACTTGAGATCGATAATTCATAGATTGAGAGGAAGGTTACACAAAGAATGTAAGTGGCTTGGAATAAATGGAGATGTGCCTCTAGAGTTTTATATAATCAAAGGGTGCCACTCAAACTAAAAGAGATATTCTATAGAATGGCTATAAGCTTAGCCATGCTCTATGAATTAAAGTGTTGAGCAATTAAAAAACAACATGTACATATAATAAATGTTATCGAAATACAGATGTTGAGATGGATGAGTGGCAAGACAAGAAATGATAGAATTAAAAATAAAGCCATTAAAGTAAACTTAGGAATAGTACCAGTAATTAATAAGATGATGGAGATTAGATTTAGATGGTTTGGACATGTCCAACATAAACTAAAAAGGGCACCAGTTAGAAGAAGTGAGGCGATCCAAGTCAAAGGTTCTAAAAAGGTAAGTGAAAGACCCAAAAGAACATAAATAAAAGTAGTGAGAAAAGATTTAAAAACTTTGAGACTAAATGAAGCTACGAATAAGATTCATGTGATCAACCCCTAATTAGAATAAGGTCTTGATGACGACGATGATGATGAAGTATCATGCTCTTTATAGCGTGCGAAAAGCCACTTGTAAAGAACTTGCTTACCCACAATATTGTGGTTTCAGCTATAATCCCCTCAAAGTCTCTGTTGTTCTTAGTTTCTCCTATCCTGATTGGTAATCCTCTTTGATCTTCTAACAGACGTAAGTCATCAAACGGTTATATCTCACAATTGACCGAGATCTCTGCCTTTCCCTATGGGACCCATTGAGATCAGCGGATTAAATCTCAGGTGGATCATCGAACTTCACTTACGGTCCTGATTGTTCAAAGGTAGTCCACTCCTACTGAGGTCAGCGTGCGAGGCACACACTATCGCTCACAGCAATCCCAAAGGCTTCTTCGCAGCAATACCAGAGAGGAGGTAGGCAAAAATGCAGTCGCTTCGCAGAGTTGTTGTTGGGAATCAAAACCATTTTCTCCGGAGAGAAATCAGAAGCTTCTCGACCTCCGATTCAGCTTCTCTGAGAAAAAGCGTTGCATCTCTTCTCGATTCCCTCGCTCTTAAACCAGGTACTTGGAACCCTAGCCTTTCTTATTTCAGTTTCGCCATTAAAGATACTGAAAAAATACATTTATTCGAGTTTGTTAATGGTTTATGGAATTGTCCTGGTTAAGATCTGCGATTGTGTTTTAGGTTTCTCCTCTGCTTTTTGTTCTTTCTGAGCTGCCTTAGGAAATCTGAGGTCCTGGTATTTAAGGTTTCTTGGGTTTTCTGTAGATAATTCTGTAAAAGGTTTAAGAATCGGATTTTGATCAGCTCGGAATCTCGACATTTCTGGGATGAAATGAATAGTTCTCGTCTTGGACTAGTTCTTTGTCTTGCATTCATAGAAGTTGGGGCAATTTGTTGGGTTTGATGGAATTTGCTCCACAGAAGCAGTTCAAGAGAAATACTGCTGCTTTTCTTCTTATTCTGATAAGTAAAAGTTCTTTTGTTAAATGGATTGATTGAAATCACGCTGTAAATCACCGTCAACAATCAGGGCTGAATCCGGTGATTGACGGTGATTAATCAACAGCTGATCTATAATTATCAGATCTTGAATGAAAAGTCAAATATGTAATGTCTATAAATACCTGTCTATAATTCTCAATCAATCAATCGAATACAATAATTCAATCTCAATCTCTATTTTTTTAACATGGTATCAGAGCAGGTTTTGTAGTTGGAAAGATCTGCTACCCTATGTCACAGATTCAACGATGAGATCGTGAAGAACAAAGTAGTTGCTTGTTGTCTAGTTCACAGATTGATCAATTTGTTACATCGTAGCAGAAACGCAACATCTGCATCGGTATATAAGATCGATCGGATGTGCAGAAAAATCCTATTCCTCACCTGCTTTCTCTTCTTGTACTACTCCAGCACCGGTATCTACATCCCGCACTGCCTTTTCTCATCTTCCTCAATCTTTCTTGCAACCTCTTCTCCTACCCAAATTTCTCTGACTAGAAACTATTCCTTATTGTGTTTCTCCTTATTACAGTGCTAGCCCAGATCGTCAATCTCACCTTTGTTACCATTGCCATAGATCGTGCGCATCGCCGGCCTTGTGCTTCACACATCCAGTTTCTCTCCTTCTTCATTTGAATCCCTTCAACAAATCTGGTCGGTAACTCACAGGAGCTAAGGCTCCTTTTAGATCTGTCATCCAGATCTATTTCTTCACCATTGCTGGATCTGGATTGGTTTCAAATCTTTACAACTGTGATAATGCTTCTGACCTTGCTTCTGACCAAGGTTGTCCTTTAGTGCTGTTTGCCTTCTACATCTCGTTTCTGATTCCACATCTCCCTGACCAAGGGAAGCGACACCACAATAACAACAAACACCTCTTCTGGATGAGAAGGATTCTCAGTTTTGGTTCTTGCACATAGGAATTGGTCCTTTTGTTGTAACAACACCGGCAAGGATCAGTGTCCCACTGGGCATTTCCGGTCGCCCTCCTGGAACGTTTCTTACTATTGTCCATCTGTATGACATGGCAGCAGCATCAGCTTCTTCGAACTTCTAATCTTCCCTTCTCTGAACACTGGTCTCAAATTCCTAAATCATAAGAAGAGAGAGGATCATCCCAGAGTTTTTAGTTGAAAACTCAATCATTAGGCGTCAACTAGAGAATCTGCGTTAATCAGATCACAACATTCCGCCCATCACAAGCCCACTGTGGCACTCTGGAGATTATTTCGAAGAGCTTCAAAATCTTCTCTACAATCCAACTCATCCCTCACACAACATCTCTCTCATCTCCTTTACCCTCTTCGTTCTTTCTCTCTCTCAAGACGCAGAAAGGAATTGATCCAAAAGCCCAAAAATTCTATACCCAGATCCTTTGTCTTGTACAATATGGTGTCTAGTTAGTGTACCAATCTGCTCGATTTGGTTTCCAGCAAGGATTTGACCAACCCCATCCGTACCATCAACCGACTTCCTCGAGTCATAACGGTTCCGGGAATTAACTCTGATCTCTACGACGAGGTGTCCATTTCAAGGATATTTGGCCAACCATTGAAGAAATTGCAGGGGTTGTTGAATCCAGCGTGTTGCCTCATATATTCAAGACCACTTACGAGGCAATTACCAAAGGCAACCAAATGTGGAACCAGCTATTAGTGCCAGCCACTACGCTTTACTCATGGGACCCAAAGTCAATTCACATTTGAACAGGGAGAAACTCTTTGTATGATGTAGTCAAAGACACATGTACTTAAAAAGAAAAAATCACCGAAAGTAGTCATCATGATGTTGGTGAACAGTGCCGATGTCATGATACCGAGTCGCTACAGTGACCTAATCACAACATAACTGATTTGCTGCAATACACTTCAATAATGAGTTACTACAGTACCAGGTCAACCCCAATCCGGGGTAGCAATAGTGCTGATTTACTATAGGTCCAGTTGCAAACAATACCGAGTTGATACAATATGAGTTACAATAATATTATCCCAATGAACAGTACTATGACTCGATGAACAATTCTTTTGACCTATTGAACAGTAGGTCTACCCTTATCAACAGTACATATTGCAACAACATCAAGCTTGAACAAGGAGCATCACCTGGCCAATCATCCACGATCAAGACAGCCCAAACATAGGAGCATCATTGCAAGTTGTGAATGATAAATACTCATTCTACAACTTGAGGGAGAGAATATCAATATTCGGCTCAAGTGCCGCAATCAAAGAATGGCTCAAGCGCCGTTATCAAGCCAGCCCAAGCCCTACAAGTCAAGACGCCCCAAGCACTGCAATCAAAGAACAGCTCAAGTGCCGTTATCAAGCTAGCCCAAGCGCCGCAATTAAAGAACGGCTCAAGTGCCGTTATCAAGCCAGCACAAGCGCTACAAGTCAAGACGGCCCAAGCGCCACAATCAAAGAACGGCCCAAACGTCGTGATCAAGCCAGCCCAAGTGCTGCAAGTCAAGATGGTCCAAGCACCGTAACTCAACACGGCCCAAGCGTTGCATTTCAAAGGCCCAAGCGTCGTAGTCAAAGCCAACCCAAGCATCGCATCTAGAAGACGGCCCAAACGCCTTAGTCAAAGCTGACTCAAGTGTCGCATCCCAAAGACGGCTAAGTCCCGTAGTCAAAGCCGACAAAAGCTTCGCATCTCAAAGATGGCCCAAATGCCGCAGTCAAAGCGGGCATAGCACCACAATTTTTGCACCCTATATAGGTGCAATTTCAATCACATGCTTAAACAGAAGCAAGTTCAAGCATGCGTCTAAAGTAGGCACACGGACTAATACATACTCAAAGCAGGTGCAAAAATCAGTACGCATCCAATGCAATAACAAAAAGCAATCAAAAGACAATTGAATCATGCTACTTAGTATTTTATTACAGCATTTCAAACTAACAAGCTTGAAATGCAAATTATCTTTGCATTTTCAGCTTGAGGGAGTGTTACAAATCACGCTGTAAATCACCGTCAACAATCAGGGCTGAATTCGGTGATTGAGGGTGATTAGTTAACAGCCGATCCGTAATTATCGGATCTTGAATGAAAAGTCAAATATGTAATGTCTATAAATAAAGGGCAGCCTCGATGCACGAAGCTTCTGCCTATGCGGGGTCCGGGAAAGTTGCGGACCACAAGGGCATATAGTAGGCAACCTTACCTTTCATTTTTTGTAAGAGGTTGTTTCCACGCCTTGAACTCATGACCTCGAGGTCACATGACGACAACTTTTACTTCTGCGCCAAGGCTCCCCTTCTATGTAATGTCTACAAATACTTGTTTGTAATTCTCAATCAATCAATCGAATACAATCATTCAATCTCAATCTCTATTTTTTCAACATGGATTAGTAACAATTTCCTCTAGGAGATTAGAGAATGAGTAAAATTTCTCAAGGGTAAGGGACAGAGGATAGTGGAGCACAGGTATGAATCAGATGGTTAAGACTATCTGTCAGAGTGATATACATCTGGCGGGAACAATCTAAAAAAAAATGCTGTGCACCTATTGCTTTGTTTATCTTTTGGAAATTCCCTACAGTCTCCTGAAAACTTACTCCAGTTAAGGTTCTAGTGGGTTCCCATTGCTTTTGGTGCTTAGAGAATATTTCTTTTTTCTTTCTTAAGGAAATATTTTGCTGTTTAATTTTCAAAAGAAAAGAACTTATGAATTCAGATCTTTTTTGTGATATATGCTTCTTCTGACTTGCTACTGAAAATGTTGGTGGTAAGGTGGAACGCTGGTGCAGAACTGTGGGGATAGTGATTTTGGGAAAGTAGTGATTGAATTGGCAAAAGAACGCAAGTATCAGACCATCAGCATAATTGCTGACAAGCCTGGAAATCCTGAAACAATTGAAGAGCTCAAGGCCCTTGGTGGGGATATAGTTGTTCCTGAAAGCTACACAAAGACCTGGTATTTCTTCACTTATGCTGCCTCTTTGCCTTCATTTAGTAGCAGAAATTGCAACAGTGCTGTAACAGTGGCATTTAAAACTTAAAAATGGTTGCAAGTTGCCTAAAAGCTTCACGTTTTATCTACTAAGTGGTTCAATTTAGAGAACTGACTTATTCTCAAACCAAATAAATTAATCTATTGTAACTTGTTTAGCTTTCCTGATATTTGACCAAAAATAATAATGGCCTTTATTCATTGAGACTGAGATGCTGATAATATCCAGAGAAAAAAGAAAAATCCAGTAATGGTAGGTTCCATTTACTTGAAGTTTATTGATGATCTGGTCAATAAAAGAAAGATGTCCTTTGTTTCATTTTAGAGATTTGAGTGCACAACGGATGCCACTTTTTTCCTATTTGACCAATAAATAAAGAGGATATGGTGACTGAGAACTTTGGTAGACAAGATTCTCAGTTGAGAAGTATGAAGGAAGAAGAAGTAGAACCTGAACAGGTGCTCTACTTGGGTCCCTGCAACAAACCTACTTCCCAATACTGTGGACACCAAGAAAAGCAGTCTCAGGAAATATTGGTTCAATTCTCAAAGAGTCCTGGTATTTCCAGACACCTAAACCACACACACACACTCCATTCTTATCAACTCTACAAGCATCCAATCAGAGTATTTTTGGTGTGTAGTTAATCTAGAGAAATCCAAATAAGTTGAATGGGTTAGATCTTCTGAAAATCATACCTAAAATTATTAAAAGGTGGCATCTGATACCAGATGCTAGTTTAGGCATTTGGGAATACCAGGACTCGTTCTCAAATTATTATGGAAAATGTTTACCTGTGGATTTGGTGAAAAGAGTTCTATGCAAAAAGGTTTGGTCCCTTGAGAAGAGCTTTATGTGCAGTGTCCTTTCGTACAAAATCCTCTAACCCTTGTAACTATGATTTTTGCTTCCAATAAACACTCTTCCACAGACTTTCATGATCATTTACATAATATAGTCTGCAGGACTGCACTTTTGGTCCAGGAGTGGTTAGTGATGCTTGATTGGATCCCTTGATGTTTCTACGTGTTCAATGCCTTTAAGTTTTCTATCATTGAAATTAACACACCATCAATTTGTCATGCTGATAATGATTCCCTTTAAGTTCATATTTTGTCCAAATCGGTTAAGGCTATAGTGGAACTACATAAATAGTTATTGTGTAATTGTCCCTTGGTTCCACACTAGATGATTTCTTGTCATTTTTACATTTTTCATTCAAATGTCATTGTGGTGGGTATGTCCTTGACACCAGTCATGGTTACAGTAGAACTAGACAAGTACTTATGCATGATTGTTGGAGTATGATGAATATGTCATCTTTTTCTTTTATCATTTGTTATGACTAGATGCTCTAAAAGGACAAGGGGAAGGCCCAAAAGGCCGTGGATAGAAGTAGTGAGAAAATATTTAAGAACTTTTGGACTAAATGAAGCCATGGCACTTGATAGAAGAGAATGGAGGAACAAGATTCATGTAGCCGACCCCTAATTGGGATAAGGCCTTGATGATGATGATTTTACGACTGGATGCTAGATTTGTCCTTCTTCAAGCTATCTGAAATTGATCCATCTTCTATCCTACAAATTAACAGAAATCATTATTTCAAGGTTCATTGCTGAGACAGAGTTGTGATTACTGGCACCTGGGAACTTCTCTTTAGTCATCTAGGAAAGAGATGCTATAGCTTGACAGTTGATGGCAACTCTATGGTCCATGGTTCAGCATCACTAATTCTTCAGCCATAATGCAGAACTTTTTGCTTGAATTTGTACTTGTTTTTGAGTCTTTGACTGCACATTATCTCTTTCAAGTTGCCAAATTAACTCAAATCAATTGTTTGTATTATGATTCTTTTGCAATTGGTGTCTTAAGATAAGATGCTAGTTGGTTGCAGTTGATGCTGACCCTTGTTCCATGATGGATTATCTTCTCTTCCTTAAGTTTAGATTATGTAAGTATATTCCTTGACACTGATGACTTGCAGTCATGGGGTGGCTAGGATGAGCATGTGTCTTTCTGTTGTCTTTACCCAGTAAAAGAAGAGTAATTGTGTGCTTTCTCAGATGTATGTTTCCAGGTAGAAGTACTGGCTGCAAAAGTATATACGAGGTTTAGTGGTTCAGCTATACAAAAATCAAGTTGCATCTCGCAAATAGAGATTTAGGGCCTGATCCATCAGTTTCTTTGTATTCATCAGTGTGCCAATGATTTATGGATGATCATTGTAGCAGTGTAAGGCTGTAGTGGATGTTGTTTGGGCCTACTTTGGCTTTTTTTCTTGACCTAGTTTTTTGTTTTCCTCTTTTTTTCCTCCTCCATATGGCCCAAGGTTAGCCCTCTTGGAAATGTTTCTGCAGGCTTCATTTTCTTCAACAAAGTTCAAAATGATAAAGATTAGAAACCTTTTTCCTCACCCATACAATGAGGCATGAAATATCCTCACCCTTTTGTCTGTGGAGATTTCCTGTTTGTTGCTTGCTTACCTTCTCAGATGTCCATTTTCAGACTGAGCTTCTAGACTTAGCATCATTCCATGGGAAGATTTGTGGGGCAGGTCCCATCCATAATTGAGACTAGTGAATGAATGATTAAGACAATTGAAATGTGGCTCTTACACTGCCTACACTTTTTTAGCTTTAGTAAAATAGCTCCAGGAACCATGTAAACTTCCTGGGATATCTCTCATTTCAGTTTCTTTTAATTTAAATGCCTAACTCTTTCTTATCTTTCTGTAGTTTTTCTCTATTGCACTCTTCTCTCCCTATTTTATCTCCACCTGTTCTCTTTATCTCTCTAATCTTTTTCTTACACACGTGCATATGTCCATTTTTACTAGTTATCATCTATCAAAGCCTTGCTTGTGTTTCAATCAAGCAGTACAAGACATGTTTTTCCTGTCACCAATAAACCTGCACCATCCTGATTTTGACTGCTGCAAGTTGAGTTCATCCCCAGGGCACTTGCTCCTAATGTGCTCTCTGATATCCTAACATCAGGATCAAAATAGTGTACATAGTTTTGTACCCTTTATTTGGCACCCACAACAGACTACTATTCAAGAACTGAATCCATTGATTGAAATCAACAAACAGTAAACTGCTAGTCAATTATAAGACCCACAGAACAACTTTCTTGTTTTTGCTTCTTTTCCCATTGAATGTACTGACAGAATGCTGCTTTTCTTGCCCATCTTTTGTCATTTTGCTTAAATAGATAGTCTGAAGTTTGGCATCTTTGAGCAAGCAGGTATATGAAGCGGCTAGCAAGCGAGCTGAGCCCATCTGCTGGATTGAATTTCACCGACAATTACCAAGCAACCGCAGTTTGCAAGGCAGTGGCAAGTGGTGGAACTTTTCTGACTTATGGAAAAAGGCTTCCAAAGTATGTTGTCTATGGGGGAGCAACTCGCAAACCCGTGGAATGGGATGCGTTCATAAAGGAGAAGAAGCTGAAGGCATTGAGTTTGTAAGCTAAATGTAGAATTTTTGGTCCCCCCTTGCTCCCTCCCAATTGAGACTAAGAGGAATTGAAATTAAGAGCACCTCCTTCCCTTTCTAACTGAACAGTTTTCATAAAGTTGTGGGCTTTTCGTGTGACTCGATCAAATAATGATTGCTTCATGTTGCAGATTGCAATTTTATAATGCTTTTCCATGGCCTGACGCCAAGTTTTTATACATCCTTTATTGTAAGAGATTGTCCCAGGTGTATTAAGGTGAGGTACTTCAACCAAAATAAGATGTACTCTTTATTTGATTTTTGTGAGCACTTTATCTACATTAGCAGTCTTTTCTGGGTGGATTTACGCCTAAGATAGCAAACAAATTATATGCTAGTTTATATGTTGTTTCCTTGCATTCCTGACTAAATGTATATGTGGCCATACATCGGAAATCTCCTCCAAGAGACAATCTTAACCTTCCAATCTGCTAACATTTTTCTTTTACACGCTCTCAGCGATCTGGTTCTGACTTCTAGATAGAAGTTGCTGAGGTCGTCTACTATACAGGGCTAGCTCATTTCTACTCTTTTTTGCTTATTTGACCAACCCAATGTATCATGGCGGAAAGCTGAAAAATACAACTAAAGAAGGGTCACTTTAGTCCGTAGTGTTCTCTGCCTTTTCATGCAAGTTGTCCAATCTTCTACCAGTCAACTATAGACTAAGGAGGAGCACCTCAGTCTCGATTGCTGTAGCATAATGGGATTCATGTGCCCTACGATCAGCTTAATCAACCGTGCATTGGAGAGAGAAATGCTTACCGTATAATAATATTACAGCATATGTGAAAATTGAGCTAAAATAATGTAAAGTTTCCAGTCCTAACTTGAGCCGACGTAATAAAATAATATTCTCAGTTAATTTATAAGATTAGATCCTTTTAGAATTTCCTTAATCAGTCACTAATTACATAACTTAATATTAGAGAGAGAGAGAGAGAGAGAGATTTCTTAGAGCATTTTTGCAAACATGGCCTCCACAAGCTGTAGGGTGAAGGGACACATGGAAATAGCCATTTAAAAATACATGTTTAAAGGTGTAAGATTGTTCCGAGGAAGAAGTTACAACCTCATACAAGAGCATGTTTTCTATAAGGAGAAGGCACACCATTCCACTTTCTTTGAGAATTTCGTCTTTACTTGACAAATCAAGAGAGCTGCTCTAAAAAATGATTATAGTGCATTAATATCCACTTTTAATTTCGGATAATTGTGTATTTAAGGACAAGAATGCCAACTTAAATCTATTGCTTAAGGTGGTTACCAGAAATATTATTAAGAAAGACATCTTGCAAATTTATAATGATACCAAGAACAAATGACATAAGATGTTAGATAGTCTTAGAAGTTTGAGTCACTATAACTATTGATTTGTGAACATCAAATCAGAAAAAAGGTTATATGAGCAGTCACTATCCATTACACTGATAAGGGATGGAACTTGTAGAAAAGAATTGTGAGATTTGCTTATGTGCCTACATCCCACACGAAAGAGGTATTAACTAAGGTTTTGGTGGGTAGTCTAGTAGAATGGAAGCAAGATTTAGAGCCAAAAAAAAAAAGTCTACAACAATTGTTCAACTAAGAATAGAAAGAGGTATATCTTTTCTATTTTTTCTTTTGAATGATAAATCTTTTCTACTTGCTCTAATTGTTTTTTTGCCTTCTTTTACAACCACAACATTTCTATCTTTTGTGCATAAATTCTCTCTTGCTTTTATCTCTATTTTTCCTCCAACATTTACAATTTTCTCTCAAATAATAAATCTCTCTCTCTCTCTCATTGTAAAAATGCAGACAACATTGAGCTCCATTTCACAAATGAAGTCCTTAAACTTAGGACATTATACAGTGGACCTCTAGCAAAAACCTAATGAATTATTATCTTTTTAGATTAGTGAGATTACTAATTTACCACATTGGCCCAAGTTGGAACCAAACATTTTGTATTAACTTGGCAGGATAATACATTTATCGAATATTAAATTAAGAGAGCTTTAGCGTACAATATGCATGATATGACCAACTCTTATCAGACCATCTTTGCGGATGGTACATGCGTGTATCCGTGCAGGAAAACGTCCCTGGCTATCCATCATTTTAGTACAATAGTTCCCACCAAAGATATGTTACTCCACGTAACCCCAGACATTTTTTTGTTCTTTTTCATTTTTAGACACAGATGCAGCCCCACGAGCAGCCTCAATTCCTTGATCTTCTATGGATAGACTCCTTGAACCGCTGCACTAGAAGGCCTGTGATCCAAAAAGATGACCCCTAAAATACCGTCTGCATAACTGTTGCCTAGCTATTTATAGAGAACATTCCAGATTTCAGGGGAAGAACAGGAGGAAAAATCACAGGACCTTATTGTGCGGACACTTTGAGCAGATAGTTCCACAAGGCAATTAGATCAAAATTGATCGATTATCCATCTACAATAGCTTTCTGCTGGTAGCCCTTTGTTCCATCAAATTCCTTTGAGAACTCATTGTTACAGTAGCGTCTGTGCATTGTATTACTAGAGTTGGAAGTTGGTAGCATTTAAGATTTATCACTGTAAATATTAATCATCCATTCAACCACACATTATATGATTGTCTTATGGAGGACTCCCTATGTTTCGTCATGTAAAAGTTTCGAAGCCCCACCTTAAATTCAGCCCCCGTCTGTGGCAGCTTCGCAGGTGAACAAACAACAAATAAAAAGGATGATTCTGTTCTGATGGGCAGCCAAAATGAATGGGTTGCAATATCATTTCAGATAGTATAACTTTAGAACAAATGTATGGAAAAAACGCCTTTTAATCTCTCGAAGTTGAAGCCTCCCGCCTCAATCACATCACAATCTTCTCATAGAGCACAGAGAACAGTTAAGACTGATAAAAAGTACATGCAGAAACAAGCTAATGCGGCAACAGATTAAAAGAAACAATTGCCTTCTCATGCTTTCCATAATTAAACATGGCAGACAGGACCACACATTGGCGTGCCAGTTCCACCATGCCCAAATCTCTTCCAGTGAAGTTGCCCAACGTATCTTTACTGAACCAAATCTGTAATTTACCAAGAAATGGGTCATCTTGTTTCCCTTGGACTCTGTTCGTAACGCTCCTCTAAATGAGATTAGCTTTCTTTAAAAATCTGATTGTTCTGCAATAGTATGGCCATATGGACTCAATATAATCAAGGTACTTCTCGACGGCCCATTCTTCAAGTTCTTTCAGTTTCTTCTTCGACAGTTCTTTGTAATCCAGGTTTCTGATGTCAACCACAGGTTGCCAAAAATGGGTTTGGAGATATTCTCTGAGTTTCCCCTCGGCTATGTAATTGTAAATCAGCAGATAGTATGTTGGTAGGCTTTTTACTAGTCTAATTGTCTGCTTGAAGGTAAAAACATAGAGAGAACAGAGTCCCTGAACCAGCTTGACGTAGAGAGCAACAATCAGAGGCCCGAGAAGCCACATAGGCATTAACTCCTTTGAGACTTCAGCTCCATATAGCAGGTTGACCACCAGATATGCAGGTGTGCTGCGAAACGGAGAGAGAGTGAGACAGAACGTTGTCTAACAATCCCATGATCAGGAGCATCTGAAGGTAAAAGAAAAACTGAATAACAAACAACTAGAAAGAGGATAACTTACAATATGAGTAATGGTAGTTTGATAGCCATGTCCAGTTGAAGGAAATATCCCAATGCAGCCTTCAGCACCTTAATCATTACCAATTTTGGACTCACATGTTGACTTTCTATCATTTCACTTGGGCAAGGGTTTTCCTCAAGAACCCCTTCTGTTGTTTGATCTGATGGTTGTGTCCGCAACATAATCAACCATTTCTTGAATAATTTTTCTATCACTGGAGATCCGGTTATGGTTTCTCCCCTCTCTTTTGAGGTATAAGAGAGCGGAACCTTTTGGACATCTGGAGACTCTTTAATTGTTTCTTCTCTCTCCTGTGGGGCATAGGAGAGTTGACTAGAATTTTTAGTGGATTTCGAGCTGCTGGCCCTGCCTTCAGATTCGTCATTCTGAGCATTGCCTTTAAATGATGAGATCTTGAAGGGTTTTCCTTCTGAGGAAAGAATAGGTTGGCGTCTTTTGCTGAAGAAACAAGACATGCCTAATATAAGAAAAAGATGAATGCTGGAATACCATATGCACAATAAATATGGTATGTATAAAAGGAAGCATGTAGTTATATGGGGTATATAATAATAATAAAATTTTCCAACCAAAATGTTTAGTATTTATTTATATATAAACAACATTGAATGCAGCATTAGGACTGCCACCAATAGATGCTGAAACTGCCGTAGTAGCTATAGACATACAATAATTTTGATCAAATAACTACATGAACAAATTAGAAAACTGAGCTAGTGGGAACCATGACAGCCATCACAACAGTAAGGATGCTAGAGGAATTAACCACCAATTCTTTAATGGTAACAAAGTTTATAACACCAATGGGCTCAATCCCTGGTGTCATTCTAAGGTGGTTCATTTCACACCACTAGGTTAACTTACATTGGTCAAATCAACACAACCACATGGCAACAGAAAAGAAAGGAAAAATGCAGCAACTCTAAAACACAATGCACACTTTCCGTATCATACTCATCAACAAGATATGCCAAACAGATTAGCTTAATGCTTGCACTAGAACACAAAGCCAGTCAATGTAAGATACTGATCAACAAGATATGCCAAACAGATCTATATATCAACAGACCATATTATCCTAGCGGGTTTACCTATTTTGTGGAACTGTCTAGTACTTTAATTGTAGAAAGAGACTCCACACTCTATCTACTTAGATGCATACCCATCATCAAGGCTAGAGAGATTCATCTTGGGGAGAGTCAAGTATCACTCGTAGTTTAAATTCAATTTCTCAGAGTAGCCAAGGCATTGGAATATGACCTAGCTACAGGGGCATTGATACCGACATAACAGTTACTTGGACATTCTTCGGTAGTAGTTACTATCTTGCTTTTTACTGTTTCTTTTATACAAATGCTGTCTTTTGATGTGACTTTGTCCTTTAGGACTGGTGGTCCATACATATGAAACCCCCTTCTTTTTTAACTTTTTTTCAAATTGATGAATGCTTCTGCATTATCACTAAAATCAAAGAGCCAAATATGGACTCAAACTTCAGTAATTTGACCATTCAATAGACCAGATCTAGGATAAGAATCAGAGGAAAAGGAACAAATGGAAACTTGAACATAGCACACCTCAAATACAAGCGTCGCTTCAATGTAAAAGACCTATCTGTTCTCCCAATCAAGTGAAAAGAAACAGACGGTCTCAACTTCACTCCTTTGGTGCATGGTCCAGGCCTCAAAGGAAAGGTTGCATAAGAACACTGAAAAATATACATAAAGATCAGATAAGAAACACGCATCCGGTTGAAAGATGCTTCAGGAAATAATAGATAATATTCACACCAAAAAAAAAAGGTTTGAGAATCAAGTTGGAATAGGGATACAGAAATAGAGCATTCAACCAAGAAAAGTAAATACAAGGATAACAAGGATATTATGAGCATAAACATGGCATAAAAATATAATGAGGACCTCCACGAGGATCCATTTTATGTTTATATAAAATTATGATAAAAAGAATAAAGCAATGCATTTCAGACCTGCGTACAGTGGGTTATCAATGCCATTGTCTGCAGTTTAGGCCCCCATCATCGACTCATTAAACCCAAAATACTGCAAATTTTCATAAGTCACCAGAAAAGACGCCAACATCAGCTAATCAAGCCTAAGGTCAAGAAGAAGAACCAAAACAATTCACATTGGCAAATCACTGAAAAAGACCCAAAAGAAGAAATGGTTAAAACAAATGAAAACTCAGTGAACCTTAGTCGTAAACAAGACTTCATATGACGATAAGTCACTGAACAAACCTAATTTGGAGACGAGATGAAGGCAGACAATAGTAAGCCAGTTCATTTGTCAAATCAACCCTAGCGTTGCAGGTAACAACTCAATTAAACTACATCACCTTAAATCTCTCATGGAATATAAAAGAAACCCGCATCACCGAGTCACTGAATTTCCCAAAAACCATAACCCCAGTTTAGCAAAAAATCCAAATGTACCTCCCAAGCATGAGATCAACCGCAGTATATTAATGTTTGCCTTCAATTATCCAAGAACATACGAATTTCCCAAAACCTAACCCTCACGAAACTAACAAATATGCCAAAAGAAAAACCCAAATAGGATTCGACCCTAAAATAACAACAAAAGCATAATTATCACATCAAACACAAAGATATGTCCATCCGAAATCTCAAATCAAAGAAATATAATCACCTCAATGGTAGATAGCATTGGCACTCCGAGAGAGAAACTAAGAACCCCGAACTTGTTTATGTTCTCGCACTGAGTAGGGAGATTTGACAGAGTAACAGGAAGAAGAGAACAGGAAATTATAGGGTTGAGACAGAAAGAGCGAGAGAGAGAGGATTTGGTGTTTAAGAAAATGGATAAAGAGCGGGGTGGGAGGTTTGACGGCTGAAAGGAAAAGGCAAGTTTGAGAAGAATTCTCAATCCTCGCCAGAGATAAAAATAAACATCAATAATTTATTTATTTATTTTCCAAAAAAACGCGACCATAAACAAAGAAGAGAAAAAAGGAAAGCTCACTGACTTGGTGGAGGCGGCAAGTCTGCATGGGGAACAAGGAGTACCTTCTTTTCCGGTACATGCTAAAAAAATTTGTACATCTAGTTATTTATCATTTTCATAATACCTAAAATAGGTAACCCAAGAGAAAATAATGCATTTGGAAATTCTAACCACTTCTTTTAATTATGAAAATATAATAAAAATAAATTACCCAAATTTTTTACCTAAATATGAATAGCTATAAAATTTCTTTTGAATGTCAATATTGTGAAATTATTAATTAAGTAAAAGACATTTTGAGCTTGTTTTCTATTGTGAAAAAGGAAAAAATATATAATAAAAACAAATAAAACAAGTTGTCCAAACATATATTTATATTATTTTCATTTTAGACCATCAAAATGGACATTTTGGAGTATCCTGATAAAATGTAGAGCCTAAAGGAGTCTTCTAGTAGGCTTTTAGCATTCATGATTTTAGACAATACTTTTTGAAAGATCTAACTTGTGCCACTTGTTTGGAGTCTGGTAAATTACATATGAACCAAAATTTGCTTCAACTAGAATTAAATCTATGACCTACATAGACTTAAATTCAAAA
Source organism: Warburgia ugandensis (assembly GCA_035236585.1). Taxonomy (NCBI): domain Eukaryota; kingdom Viridiplantae; phylum Streptophyta; class Magnoliopsida; order Canellales; family Canellaceae; genus Warburgia; species Warburgia ugandensis. The sequence continues at coordinate 7,025,701 of CP141136.1, forward strand.
ATCCATTTAAAAAAGCAAACTTGGAAAGAGATAGACTTGAAGAAAAGGATGTATTATAGTTAGGGCTGCCAATCAGAATGGATTATCTGCTAATCCAACCCAAACAAACAAATAGGATATAGAATGGAATATCATATTCGTAGATCAATACAAAATTGATTTTTAATATCCATGTTATTTTAGAATGAACACAAATTATCCTATCAAAAATATAGTTTTCATAAGAATACAATACCCCTAAATTTTTTATTAAACTATAGTATTATGAGTGGCAAATTAGTCATTTTATATATCAAACATTTATATTCAAATGGTCAGAAAAAAAAAGGGTGACATTTTTTATTTGTTTCACCTTCTTTCTAATAAATTTCTATATACTACTTTAATCTTAAAGGTGACATTTTTTATTTGTTTCATCTTCTTTCTAATAAATTTCTATACACTACTTTAATCTTTCAGCCTATACATTGCATTATTTGCTTGCCTCCCCAACCCATACTTTTCATATACCATCAGTTGAAACCAGATGATAGCAGTCTACGGTGGATAAGGTTATAATTCTATACATAAGACTATCATTTGCCTCAAACCAAGTTGACTTAGTTCAATCTATAGATCTAGGAAGATGTGAATGGTCTCTTGACTATCTTTTTTTATAGATGGATAGAAAGTACAAGACCAGCTTACTTGATGATCTACACCATTTTATGTGCTGGGCATGCCATGAATGCACATACTAACAGTTTGATTTGTGGATGCTGTGTTGATTAATGATTTTAGATGTTCCGACCATGAATTTTGAAGGCCAGGCATAAAGGTATTCAATTAGCCGATATTCATATAACCATGTGAACCACTAAACAAGTAAATATCTCTTATACTTGACTTGCTGAATCTTTTTCTACCCAAAATACTATAAAAATAATAATAAAATAGCTCAAGTGTGTTGCTTTAAAATAAAAATTAACAAAACCAAACTAAATGGATAGTCCACTATCGAAACCGAAACGAACGGAGCGGATAATGAAAATCCGAATTTATATCCGGTCTAATGAAATTATTGGAATAGATATAGAATGATGATATTCAAACTGTATTTTTGGTATCCTAAATATAGTCTTTTTTTGTTTGAGTAATGAGATACATACTATTGACTATCATTTGATTACTAATGCATTTTGGAAGTTTTTTTTGTAAAGATATGGGAGACTAATTGCGCACCACCAATGAGTAGCTCATGGGATGTACTCTAGATGAAATTCATTGGGAGAATTCAATTCCATCGTGACTAATTATCCAAATTACCCACGAAATTCACTAGAAGAATTTAATGATAACTTTTTATTTTTATATATTAATTTTTTTGTTATATTAGAATTAGGAATAAAAACATTTGAGGAGACTTAGGGATAACACCAGGAGGTACAAGATGAGGGAGATTAGATTTAGATGGTTTGGACATGTCCAACAAAGATTAAAAATGACACTAGTTAGAATGAGTGAGGCAATGCAAGTAAAAGGTTCTAAAAAGGCAAGAAGAAGGCCCAAATAAACATAAATAGAAGTGATGAGAAAATATTTAAAAACTTTGAAACTAAGTGAAGTCATGACACTTAGTAGAGGGAATAGAGAAACATGGTTCATGTAGCTGACCCCTTATTGGGATAAGGTCTTAATAATGATGATGAAATTAATTTTTTGTAACAGATTTTCTGCAGATCCATTATCCAACCGAGAATCAAATATGGGTTGAAATTTTTTTATCCGTTTAAAAAATGAATAGTATATCAAATCCATTTAGATCTGGATCCACAAGGACCAGATAGGGGTTGATTCGTTTGCCAGCTCTTTAAAGTGTGCCGTTGTGTGACAAATGCTGCATGTCACAGCCATTCCTTGTTGTATTTATCCATCTCAATTATGAAGAATGCTCCTAGGGCCGACCTCATGATCTTATGCGGTAAAATACCAGCACCACGCCACTTTTACCCAATGGAACATGCCATTTGATCCTGTCCGTTCTTCCTATTTTTTTATCCGTTTATTTGTCTAGAAATGCAAATATCAGCAGTTGGAAATCCCAGTATCTGAGGAAACATGATCGTCCATTGGCTACTGTCTAAATAACAGCCACACATCATGATTACTTAACAGCAGACAAGCCCTACCTGTACTCTTCCTGAAATATTCTCCCAATTCTTTTTTTGCTGGAAAATTATACTCCTGGTTGCTTGATTAATGAGGAGAGTCCATTTGCTACATCAATTATGCTAGTGAAATATTATTACATTGCTAAAGCATCAAGACGATATATTTAACCTTTCTAATTTTCAGTGCTCTTCATTTCCTAAATTCTTGATTGAAAAGTAGTGAGCTCACCAGCTATGGTTGATTTCATAAGAATGATCACCACCAATACGCACTAGAGATGTGACATTGAGATCCATACAACATCCAACGGAATTTGTACAAATTTTCGTCTTCCATTTTGCGCTTGGCACATTTGCCTAACAAGACTGCAGCAAATTCCTCCCTAACCGCCTAACTCCATTTGTGGGTACCTACCTGTACCATCCATTAACAAGTAGCTGAATGCAAATTGCCGTCTATTAGTAGCCCAACAACCACAGCAGTGACTAAACAGATGTTCAAGGGACACCCAAAATTATGATACCCATTTACAATTGTACATATGCAAACCGTTGATTGGAGATGATATCATTCGTCTGGGTCACATAGCTGCTATATCCATATGGCCACATTGCAGCTGCACATGGATGAATCTAACAACAAAAGGAACTTCGTCCGAACGCAAACGGATTATAGCCCAATTATCTCACGCATCTGGCAATTTTAACCTCCTGTTTCACATCTCAGAACCATAAAAAAAAACTAGAAACATCCAAATGTACCTAAAATGGATACCAAATAAGGATCCAATCACCAAAAACTACGGCCCGCTTGTTTAACTGCATAATTCAGTTGAATGGTGGTTTCGGAGTCACAACAGGATGCCTCTTCTAGCAGAAAAAGCTTGATCCAGAGAGTAACGAGACTGCTGTGGTTTGGAGCTACCATTTTGTCCTATCAACAACCCTAAATTATGCAAAGGTAGCAACAAACAGCAAACAAGTTTTGAGATATACAGGGGAAGTGCCACACAGCTTCATCCCGTTTCCATTGAATGAGAGAAGAAACATCAGAAATATTGCTTCACAGACAGAGAACAGTTATCTTCTCACTGATTCCTTTCTTTTAGGACCAGATACATTGGCCACTAAAATATAGGCATCTAAGGAAGAATGGCAAGGTTCTAAGGTAAGACCTACCATGGGTAAAACAAGCTGTTCAAAATCAAAACATTAAAAATCAAAGTCAAGCACGACTATACCTTCAACCAAATAGACCTTTTCCTCAGATGCTTCATCTGATGACTCCCCACCTTGGATCAGCATCCTGTGTAATGGAGAAATACATTTCAATCAGAATACTGATTTTGGTAAATAGAGCATAAACCTCGAGGAAATCTACTTTTATTACTAGCTTACCTTGAAATGGTTGGGCTCAGGCTACATCGCAAGTATTTCCGAACAACAAACACTTTCTATTGTTTGTGAGCTTCACTCTCCATTGCCAGCAGCAGTACCTACATGAGCAACAGAACCACCAGCATTTCGCCCATAGAAGTGGCCACTGCGTTTTGAGTGATTCTGACCCCGCTCACGGTATTTCAAACCAGTAATGCGTGAGTTATCCCGCTCTTCCCCCTCAGCTGAGTTAGGATAAAGTGTGTTGTTAGACTTATGATAAGACCCAATTGGCTGGTATTCATAGTGGGAATTGTGCTTCTGCCTGTCTCCATTTGCCGGTACTTGCTGTTTGTTGATCTCATGTCCAGGGCCACGACCACCTCCATAAGGAGCTTCTTGCCCTCTGTTAAAACGACCATTTTGTTGTTGCCCATGTCGACGCACCCCTGATGATACTGTCACCTCACTAGCTGCGGTTTCAGGAGCAAGTTCAGCCGCACTAGGTGGTCCTTCGTTTGGAAAGTGAGGATGCACTCTGGATGAATCTATATACTTAGCACCTTTCTTAGTTTCCTGATGACGTGCATTTATTAATTCAGCTGCATTAGGTTTGTGATTCTCAGGCAGGTGAAAATGAGATTGAACACGTCCAATGCCTTCCTTGTCTGCTTGTGGTGGACCCCGCCCTGTACCTTGTGTGGCGAAGTCCTCAGGCGTTCGTTGTTGAACTACAACCCTCTGGCCCCCATTGCCCCTATTTCCCTGCCGGCCATGAGTCTGATATGTTTGTGATTTGGGTTGCCACTGACAGGCTGCATATTCACTAGTACCCTGACTTTCAGTTTTTGGCACACTTCTTCCATCTTCTTCCCTGGACCCATAGAACGGCAACTGAGTATCAGTTTTTTCAGCCATTTCACCTTCTGAAAGCTTATTATCACCAGCATTTTGATAATGCCCCGTACCCCTGTGCAACTTTGACGGGTGACGCTTTCCTTTCCCAGATACAACATGATTCTTAATATCAACAGGTACAGCAACTGCTTCAGTAGACACTTGACTAACATTATTCCAGTTGTCACAATATTTTTCCTGCACTTTTGGTGAGTATGTATCAGCTTTTGAAAATTGATGCTGTTCAACAGGTTTTGGCACAGTTTTGCTAGCATCGGAAGAAGATCCTTCGTGAGGACCCTCTACAACAGTGGAAGATTCAGCTGCACCTAGCTGACGCCATGAGGTATGTGCTTTACCATGCTTATTATGCTTATTAGAGTCTGCATTCTTTGTATCAGAAGCCAATCCTCCTCTACTAGCATCTGCACTATCTGCTCCACTGCTTTTGGTAACCTGAGAACCATTATGTACCTTCACCATCATTTCATCACGTATTTCCTGCTTGAGGGAGGGAAATGAAGCCTGTTGCGAGTTCTCGTGTTGTGACAGTTCTTTGGCTACAGGTTTTGGAACATATCTTTCCATTTCCGCCCTCTTGCTTTTCAAATTATTTGACGTTGCATGCACATTTTTATCTGAGGAATAGTTGCCTTCGACAAGAGTGTTTTGACCAGTTTCTTCAACCCACCCACTCTTGTTTGGTAGACGCACAGGAGCCCATATAACCACCCCCTCACTTGCATGCAACTTCTCTGAAGGCTTAGTAGCTTGTGTACTTCTGAAGATCCTCCTCGGATGCTGTGGCTTCCACTGGTTGTCTTGTCTACTGTGGACCTCTTCAAAATCTTGTACGTCAACCTTTTCCTCCATGTGAATTGAACCAGCTTCCAAAAAAGATTCCGAGGACATGCCCTTGCCACTTTCAGGGGAAACTTTCACAGCACGCCCATCTGTTGCTGGTGGTGGTGACAAATCAGTGCCTTGAGAAAACTCATCCAGCTTGTGCTTGTTCCTGACACTCCGGCCATTTTTCTTCTTCAATTGTGATGTAGGAACTTCAAAAGTATTTTCACTGACAATCACATTACCCTCAACTTTTGTACCTTCCCTGGGTACCAACTTGTCAACTAGATTCTTATCCTCTGAAATATTCTGCTTCCTCTTACCCATTTGCTTGTGCTTGGAAAAACCATTACCACGAATATGTGGAGCAGTTGTTTGGACAGCAAACCCAGAACTGGCAGAGGCATTTTGCAATGATGGAAGAGATGAGTCAACTACGACCAGCAAATCTTGAGTACAGCTTGAAGCTTCCAAAGGGGTGTTTGTAGTAGTAGCCTCTTCAAGCCTATTAGTTGAGTTTTCAGTCTGTGTAACTGCATCTGAATTTTTACCAAGTTCACAACCTGATGCCAGATCACCAATGCCAAAACTGGTTTTTGGAGCTCCATCAGTATGTAATTCTTCCTGCTTGTGCTGAACAGCATTGTTCTCTGTATTATGAGCAGAATTTTCTACTAATGTCCTCTTGTTCAACTCTTCCAACTTAGCAAGGGCCTTGGCTTTCTGCTCTCTGGTCCGCTCCTCCTCCTCCTTTTGAAGCTGTTTTGCACGTTGTATTGCTCTCTCTTTTATTTTAGCCCGCTGAGAAGAGTCCACAACAATAAATTAAAACCACATCAAATATTCTCAATGGCATGTTAGAAAGAGAAGAAAATAAGCAGATTTCAAACCTGTGATTTGTAATCACAAGAATCAAATAGGGTTGTTGCCGCACATGATTTCTCTCCTGCCTTCCCTTGAAAGTTCAGTTCCTGCCTCTCAGGAGCCTCCTGGGATGTGTCACCATCTTGCAGATGTGTATCTGAACTCTCAGATTTTGACACATTAACTGAAACTAATGAATCTACACCAGGAGGTTTCTTTCTCCACTCCTCACTATCCTGAATGTTAAACCGTCCTTTACCTCTATAATCTGCTCTGCCTTGCATTTCATGGCCCCTCTTGTGAATCTGAGAATGAGCTTTTTCTCCAGCTTCCGAACTATCTAATGTTGCAGAAGCTTGTGGTTCTGAAGCCCTGGGCAAATGCCTCCCAGTAACACTTGATTCATGGGCCTTGTCACCTGCAGAAGCATCCATCAGTTCATTAGAGGTAGTACTAGGGGGGCTGCCAGTGGAAGCTTTCTCTGTGGAGCCAGCAATACTAGGCCCAACCTCATTAGTGTAATGACCAGTTTTAACATTCATATTCCCGAATCCTTTTGTATTCTCCTCACTAGAGGAAACAAGTCCGACCTCATTTCGGCCATCAGAGTTACGAGCTTTGTTGTTTAGACCCTCTATTTTATTTATAAGAGTAGAATTCTTTTTCATGGCTGGAAACTGTTGCAGGCTTCCCACCGAATCAGCCACAGTTTCTGGTTTCTTTATGAAACTATCATCAACTGGCTTGATCATGCATGTGTTTGCAGGTAAATTTGCAACAACAGGGTCAGAAGAATGTCCTTCCCATGAGTTCTTTGATTGAAAGACTTCAGCGGCAGATGTTGACTTTGAGAAATCCACTTGCTTATCCTGTCTTTCATCTGCTTCCCAGTAATTCTCCCCTGGTGTTTCTGCCTGCTGCCCTTTTTCAACACGTGTCCCACTTGTCATTACAGAGTGCTCTCTCTTTCCTTCTGTATCATTCTCTCCCCAGCTATCATGTTGCTTCAGAAGAACCTTGTATGGTCTTCCATGGGTATCATGAGCATGACCAGAATTCACCTGTTCCTTAGACATTCCTGAACTTGGACCGTAACCACCAGGTCCAACATGAAAATTTCCAGAATCAGGATGAACATTCTGATTAGGATATCTGTTATAAACACAAGGACCACCCCCCATTCCCATAACGGGGACATCTCGCTCATTGGGATTGCAGAAGTTCATACGTGGGAGGCCATAATACCCATCGTAGGGCATCGGACCAGGGTAAACTCCTGGTCTAACAGGCATGACAGGGTGACTAGGAACCACATAAGAATCAGACATGCGAGGACGAAATGTATCTCCATTCTTTGGGTGATAACTGCCTGGACCTCCTGGCCTTGGAACTGCTTGGGAGGCAGACACTGGCCTAGCTGGAAGAGGACCTTGTGAATGATAATAACCAAATGGTTCAAGAGGATAGCTACCAGGAGGGCCGGCATGTCCATATGGACTACCTGCAGGCCCCCCTCTATACCATACTCCCTCAGGAGGATTTCGGATTAGAGTACCATGCCAAGGATCAAAATGGTGTGGTGGCATATTTGGGATGGTGTACGACTGTGCCTGTTGAGGATCTCTCTGCCAATGATCCATGTTTGGTGGAGGACCACCACCTCCAAGGTAAGGGGAACTTTTCCAAGTATTGACAGTTCCCTTCTCTTTGCTTGCATCAACAGGCCCATCTTCTGTGATACAAAATCAGGAAACCCTCTTGTTATCATTACACGTAAATGAAAACTGCTCAAACCACACACTGCTACTTTGGATTGCATGCCAAACTGAGAAGATGTTGAATAAGATATTGATACTAACCAGTTGGTGAAGTTTCTGACATCTCCTTCTGTGCCTCAGCTCCACCAGAAGCTGAGGTAGGATGCCCATGAGAACTGTGACCTGGCATAACGTCTTATCAAAGTAAGTAGAACTCACAATGCAGGCATTCAAATCTTCTAGAGGTCCCTCAAATTGAAAGCAGCATTTAATAAAAATGAAGTAAATGAATCAACAACCACAGTAGCAGAAGATACAAAAACTTCTTACTTACAAACTAACTCCATAACAACTCAGCTGTTTGCTTGTGCAAGCTAGCTATCCCCTTCATGATTGTTTTGAACATTAGAAAATCAAATGGTTTCAGCTTCAGGAGAAATAACTTTAATAATTAAAAAAAGAGTCAGCAGGATCTACGGTATTAGATACCAGCTGAATCCAGCAATTGCCCAAGTTAAACTCAGAGAAGAAAAAGATATTGCTTCAGGAGAATTTTCCCTAAGATCGAGAAATACAAAATGATGCTCATTATAACGGAATTCAGAAACTGAAATTTATACCTGCTATTAACCGCCAGATGTTAGAAAACAGCAAGTGAGTTGTCACTAAATGTCTAAATGGACAGAACAGAATGCTCCAATTATTATGCCATTATTATTATTTAATCAAAGAAAATATATTTCCAGGAAAACCTTCTAAAGACAACCATAAAAGAATGATAAACTACAAAGTTCTACAAAATACTTCAAAAGTATACTGTAGCAAACCAAGCTGGGAAGAGATTGAAAATCTGAAAAGATCATACAACCACATGAAATCTGCAGATATCCTTGTTTAAGCGAGATGAAAAGCAAGACTGAACTGATCCATCCAATCATGTATCCAACTTACACTGCAGTCATGTCCATGATGTTTCAAGCATGTTATCAGAAATTTTGAAAATAATTAACAAAGAACAAAATAACATGAAGGAGGAAAGGAAAAAGAAAGACATCATTATAACTGTTTGTAAATTCTCCTTGAGCCTTTAACAAGTTAAACAAAAAATCCACAAAATAAGCCACATCATTGTACCATGATGCATTTCAAAAAGAAGGACGGAGTGAAAACATAAAGGTCCGCTACAAGAACCATAAAGCTAATGACTTTTATCTACAAACAACATTTTCAGTCCTCCATTGCAAATACAGAGTGAAATGATATAAACAAAACCAACTCGTATGTAAAGCTTGGCTGGAGCTTTCTGCTCTTTCCTTTTCCTTTCTTGAGCTACCCATTCATCCAGTCTCATTCCCAAAATTTTCAATGCCAGCTAAATACAGTCATGAGCATAATATTACAAGTTTTTCTTAAATAGAGAAACATCATAGTTCTTCAAATGTTTTTGACTGTTAAGTTAGCACAGGTTACTGAAAAAATTGCCACTACAGAATACTATATGCATGCTGCTTGACTCTCAGGAATAAAATGGCAGGGTCCCAGTGCAAGGCTCACAACATTGAATAAATGAGCACCCTAGAAAACGATGGTCAATTGGGAATAAGCTAACATAAGCACCTTGCTGAATATGCGATTCAGAATTCTTTTCAGAGCCAAGTGTAGGAAAATCTCCAGAACTAAGAGTGAATGCATTAACTTTGGATGATGCAGATCCCTGTAAAGTACAACAGCCAATGACCAAATAAGACAGCACCAAATAAACAACAAAAACTCATTACACTGCTTATTTGTCACAGACCAAACTAATTGTAAAGCTTTGAAGACCAAAAATACTTGGCAAAATAAGAACAGTACCAATCTTTCTGCAGTTCCTGGCCTACCCCATGCAACTGAATTTTCAGCTGTAGGTTCGGCAAATCGGGATAGCTGAGAGCTACCAGGTCTTGTTTCTGCACTTCGGGGGCGTGATGACACCGCAGATGTCTGATTCGAGGCCAATGCCCCAGATGCTGACAATGGCCGTGAGTTTGGACCCCATGCATTAGAGCCAGGTTCATGACATCGGTCACTACCAGCAGTAGACGGTCTAGTGCCACTTCCACCAGATGAAGGGCGGCCATTATGATGTCTAGGTGAACCAACACTTCCGTCAGTAGTAGGAGATGCTGGGGTACCCCAAGCATTTAGGACAGAAGAAGATGACCTGCTCCCCCAGCTAAGTGTGCCCCTAACAGAAATGACACAAAATACATCATGTGACTATTTAAGTAAAAGTGGTGCCATAATAGCAAGAAGAACAAACAACAGTTGGAAATGATAAAGACAAAAGCCAAAGGAACAATGAAACATCATATAATAATAACAAGAAAAATGAAGCGAACCAAAAGAAATGAAGAATAAACTCACTTTGGAACAATTTCAACACTGGGATCCAGGCCATGGTTCTCCATCCTAGAAATAACATAGAAAATATTAACACCATGAGATTAGGTAAAAGAGAGAAAGAAACAAGGGAAGCTGGTAAATGGACTTGAAGAATTTCAGCAGAAAAAGAGTACCTTTGACTGGGTAAGTTAACAGGTTTGGGAACAGCAACTTTCCCCAGGACAATCATGCCACCTCTCCGTGCAGACCTAAAAGAATGGTCAACAGAATAAGACAAGCAACCACAAGCCAAATGGGAAAATGATATACATACACTTTTGTACTTGATGTGGATACTCCTTTCAACTTACCTTCCTAATAGCTCTTAAGGGGTTAAGATTCCCAGAACAGCAACCACCAATCAAATTAAGGGTTAAGTGCGAGAGTCATTGTCAAAATCAAGAATAAGGAAGAATGCCCATCATTATCAATAAAAAATAATCTACCCATAATTCTTGATGTAAGGTCTTTTGGATTTTGGATACAGGATAAAAACAATTCTTGGAGAACTGTGTTCCCGAAAATAAATTTCCAGTGTTGGGTAACTCGATTCCATTTGGAAAATTGTATTCAAATGAAAAGTTTTCCTATTTCTAAGGAAAACATGGATCCCTCTTCACCCTGGAAATTGTTTCCTCATGTACACTATTGTCCACGTCAAAATGTTCTGCATGAAAGGTTTTAGCCATGATACAATCAACACTTCTAATATTTCACTTGGTCCCTCATTTTCTTCCTAATTGAAGGGACATGAATGTTCTGTCTCCTCCCTCTTCAAGCAGCTTAACCTTAAAACTGAAATCTGATGAGAACAGCAAAGTGTTCACAATATCGAGTTAGGGCAGCCCTCTAACTAATATGTCTACTAATGCACAAGTTAGAGGGCAGCCCTCTAACTCCGCCAATGACGGTCCCAAGCCCGGATGAAAAGGGAGGAGGGTCCTGCGCCAGGTGCCAGCCAGCAGGGGAGAAGTTGAAGATGATTTTGTTATTTCTTTCTTACAAATGAATATGCATTTGTATATTAGTTTGTAAGGAAGAAATGAAAATCATCTCCCTCTTCTTAAAATATGGCAACCCTTGCGTCAGGTAGCCAGCCGGCAAGGGTGAAACTAAAGATGGTTTTGTTATTTCTTTTCTGCTTGCAAATGAATGTATATTAGTTTGTAAGGAAGAAATAAAAATCACCTTCAGCTTTTAAAAAATACGGCAACCCAAATATGACATGAATCGAAAACAGACATTCCCTCAAGCTAGGGCGTTCCCCATAAGCGACGCGCTGCATCGGATCCCAGGTGCGGTGAAAATAGGCAAGGGCTGCTAGGGCGTTCTCCCAGAAGCGACGCGCTGCATCGGATCCCAAGTGCGGTGAAAAATAGGCAAGAATTGTTAGGGCGTTCTCTTAGAAGCGATGCACTACATCGGATCCCGGGTGTAGTGAAAAATGGGCAAGGGCTGCTAGAGCGTCCCCTCGAAAGTGACGCGCTGCATCAGAACCCAGGTGCAGTGAAAAGTCGACATTGGTTCATACCATGGAGGTCGAGAAAGGCAATAGTAAATAGGGTATCACCAGAACATAAGATTCGTATCACCACATGGAATATAGAGACACTAACTGGCAAGTTTGAAGTTAGTAGATGCGATGAAACGTAGGAGAGTCAACATCGCTTGTATCCAAGAAACCAAGTGGAAAGAGGCTAAAGCAAGAGAAATAGATGGGTATAAATTATGGTACATAAGAAAGGAAAATAACAGAAATGGCGTAGGAATAATAGTGGATAAGGAATTAAAGGATAAAGTTGTGGATGTCAAAAGAATCAGCAATAGAATTATAATAATCATAATTGTTCTAGGAGAGCAGATTATAAATGTTATAAGTGCATATGTACCACAAGTAGGGTTATAAGAGATAATCAAGAAACAGTTTTGGGAAGATATGGAGGGAGTCATGCAAGAAATTCTCAACACTGAGGGAATATTTATAGGTGCAGACTTAAATGGTCATGTAGGAAAAAATAAGAAAGGATATGATAGAATACACGGAGGCTATGGTATAGGTGAACGAAATGAGATGGGGGAGAATATCCTCGATCTTGCTTTGTCATATAACATGTCCATTGCAAATACACTCTTTAAGAAGAGGGATGAACACTTAATAACCTTTAAAAGTGGACTTCATAAAAGCCAAATAGACTTTTTTCTACTTAGAAATAATGAACAATCTACATGTAAGGATTGTAAGGTGATACCTGGTGAGAGTTTGACAGCACAACATAGGTTAATGGTTATGGATATCCATATCAAAAGATGGAGTAAAAGAACGAAACTTAATACTCATCCAAAAACTAAGTGGTGGAACTTAAAAGGAGAGAAAATAACCTCCTTCAAAAATAAGTTGATGGTAAAAGGAAAGTGGAACTATGAAACAGAAGTAAATACTATGTAGACTAATATGGCTGAGTGCATTAAGAAAGTGGCAAAAGATGTCTTAGGAGTATCTAAAGGTAAAAAGGTATTAACAAAGGAAACATTGTGGTGGAGTGAAACAATTCAAAAAGTTATTAAAGAAATACGAATGCATTTTAAAGCATGGCAGAAGATCAGAAATAATGAAAACTATGAACAATATAAGAATGCTAAAAACATTGCTAAGAGAATAGTAAGTGAAGCTAAATTTAAAGCATATGATGAGCTCTACAATAGACTAGGAACAAGAGAATGTGAGAAAGATATGTTTAAACTTGCAAAAGTAAGAGAACAGAAGGGTCAGGACATAGATCATGTTAGGTGTATTAGAAGCGATAATCAAAGGGTATTAGTCAAAGATGATGAGATCAAACAAGGTGGGAAACATACTTTCAAAAATTGTTAAATGACAATGGCCCTGAGAATATAGGGATTGAAAATACTATAAATCAAAATAACATTGGATATTATAGGTATGAATGTAGGATTAGAATACCTGAAGTAAAAGAGGCCTTGAAAAAGATGAAATTAAGAAAGGCCATGAGGCCTGATGGTATACCAATAGAGGTTTAGAAGCATATGGGAGATATTGGGGTAGTTTGGTTGACCAAGTTGTTTAACAAGATTATAAAATCAAAGAAAATGCCTGATGAGTGGAGGAAAAGCTCTATTGTACCAATCTATAAGAATAAAGGAGACATACAGAGCTGCACTAATTGTCGAGGGATTAAACTTATGAGTCAGACTATGAAACTTTTTGAAAGAGTGATTGAGAAGAGATTGCGATATGAAACAAGTGTATCGAAGAATCACTTTGGTTTCATGCCTGGGAGGTCTACCATGAAGGCTATTTTCTTACTAAGACAATTAGTAGAGAAATATAAGGATAGGAGGAAAGACCTCCAAATGGTCTTTATCGATTTAGAGAAAGCTTATGATAGAGTCCCTAGAGAGTTAATATGGAGAGTGTTGGGTGGTAAAGGGGTTTCGAAAAGATATATAGACATAATTAAATATGTATGAGGGAGAGATAACAAATGTTAAGACCACTAGTGGTGTGACTGGTGATTTTCCTGTCACTATAGGATTGCACAAAGGATCGGCATTGAGTCCATACCTTTTCACATTAGTTATGGATGAGCTAACAAAACATCTGCACGAGGAGATTCCCTGGTGCATGTTATTTGCAGATGATATAGTCTTACTTGATGAGACAAGGGAGGATATAAACATAAAGCTAGAATTATGGAGAGAAGCATTAGAATCTGAAGGATTTAAAATTAGTCGAACTAAGACAGAATATATGGAATGTAATTTGAGCAAGGAGAGCAGGAGTAGAACACCAGTCAAGATTGATAACCAAGAAGTCCCCGTCAAAGACCACTTTCGGTACTTAGGATCAATGATTCATGAGAATGGAGAGATTGAGAGGGAGGTTATTCAGAGAATTCAAGCGGGTTGGAACAAATGGAGATGTGCATCTGGAGTTTTGTGTGATCGACGGGTGTCACTCAAACTAAAAGGAAAATTCTATAGGATGGCCATCAGGCCGGCTATGCTCTATGGATCAGAATGTTGAGCAGTTAAGGAAGGAACATCATACTCATAGAATGAGTGTCACAAAAATGAGGATGTTGAGATTGATGAGTGGTAAGACAAGAACAAATAGAACTCGAAATGAAAATATTCGAGGAAATTTAGGGATAGCACCAATAGATAATAAGATGAGGGAGACTAGACTTAGATGGTTTGGACATGTTCAAAGGAGACCAACAACGGCACCGGTTAGAAGAAGCGAGGCAATACAAGTAGAAAGTTTTAAAAGGGCAAGGGGAAGGCCCAAAAGAACATAGATAGAAGTGGTGAGGAAAGATTTAAAAACTTTAAGACTAAATGAAGACATGGTATTTAATAGAGTGGAATGGAGGAATAAGATTCATGTGGCCGACCCCTAATTGGGATAAGGTCTTCATGATGATGATGCACAAGTTTGCTCCGTCTAGCATCGCTTGAACTTGAACAGAGATTCTACCTACATGGGAGCTCAGGTGGAGGTTACTCTTTCTTTCACCAAGTCCAAAGAGGATATCTACTAACACCTTCCTTTATCCCAAAGAATCCAACAACAGTGGTTCTCTAGTTGGTCTAAGTATATGGAGGATATATCCAGGTGTTTGAGATGAGTTTTCTCCCACATTAATTCGGAACTATATACTATGTTTTTAGATGACATATTGATCTGACATCAGCACCCTCCAATTAATTCTTATGGAGCAATGTATGAGCCTCATTTTTGGCTTCTTCCTTCTTGTAGAGCCTGAACCCTGCGAGTGTTAGTTTCTAAACTCTTTTTGGGGATTTCAAGAACACTCCATTAGAATCTTTCGAAAGATGATGTCAACCATGCATGTTAGGGTTTTCCTGTCCAAAGATGGCTAAAGAAGGGGCAAAAACATTGCCTGGAATGACATGGGAGACACATCAGGGCTTTTCAAACTTAAGTTTTCTACATTTAGAGCCAGTTGGCTGACAGACACTAGGCAACTAAAGGAGAAAACAAAACATAACAGAACCAGTATCAAATCTTATATTAGAGACTTGCTTAACCTTCTCTAAATTTTACAACCAACCACAAGCTGGCTGCATCATACCATCTTCAAGTAACAGATGATCCAAACTGTAGTCACATCAAGAATTGAAGTTCAACGACCCATGTGGCTTAAGCCACCAAGGTAATTTATCAAGTTTGCAGATCTATAAACCAGATGGATTTTAATGTGCATCAAAAATGAAATTGAGCAATAAAAACAATCCCATCCAACCAGTGAATTAGGACCATATAGTCATTCTTATCACATGAAAAAAACCATTACAAAAAATGTCATAGAAGTAATTAAACAAGTATAACCACATTCCAAAGTGCATAAACATTTGGTTACTAAAAGTAAAAATAATATGGAACCGAGACACTTTGTCTGATTCCTGATAATATTTCACGAAAGAAAGAAAATAATAAAATTGCTAGCTAAGAGAAAATAGGGAAATGAGCAAAATGAATTATCAAGAGACTGCACAGTACCTCCGTTCTCCAGTCAATGTGCTTGAAGCCATATCCCAAAGGAAGTAATGTAAAGCTCATCCAATTAAGTAAAACAGGCTGCCAAAAGGAAAAGGATTAATGAGAGTGAGACTCCATACCTACAGATGACTGGCAGCCAACAGATATAAGAAATTATGACAAAATGCTTTAACTTAATGCATGCAGAATGTGACATAAAGTGGAATTACAAAAAATGTTCATCCAGAATCAATATGTTTGGAAAAGACCAGGTAAGAGCAAGGTTAAATGCCCAAGAAGAATTAGATTGAGACAAGGAAACAGTGGACAAGTATTTGCAGCTAAACAGAGTCAATTGTTGGTGCAACATTTGTCTAGTAATAAAAATAACTCCATTTTTTCCTTTTGACTTTTAAAGGCAAAACAAAACTCACTTTTACCCTTTAAATAAACAAAAGCCATCCATTCCACACTACGATTCCTGTTTGTTCAGATTTTTTACCTCCATTATCCTTTATAGATACATATCTTGAACAAGTTCTAGAGGAGAATCATTAATGTACAATCTTGACAAGGATTTCACTCGCTAGCTAATGAGCTAGATAAACACTTAAGTCCAATCTGAATAAGGTATATTAGACCAATTCTTGCACGGGACATAAAACTGGGAATGATATACAACCAAAAACGACACATCTTGACTAGGTGGATAGATGACAGAAGAAGGTCCAATTCTTTCTCTGTTTTTTTCTTCTTCTTTTTTGAAGTTACTCTCCACCACTAAAACCTGTACACAAGTAAAATTAGGTTTTTTATATCTTATAATCACATTATAAACCACTCAAAACCCTATCTATAGTTGTGCCTGTGCTAAAAAATGCTATCTAGCCTGCCAATTTTCAAGCTAAACTCCAATTGAGCTGGCCCCGTCTTTGAAATGATTGAACGGCACCTAAACATGGTGAAATCCCAATCACAAACAACACATTCAAGAAGATGCTCGTGCAACAAGTTCAAGAGAATTGATGCTTTTCAGCTCAAAGGATGATTAGCACTCTACAGTGGTTTTCCAAATTCAAAACATATGAATACTGTTTATTTCACCAATTGCTGCATCAACATAGGACAAAGTACAATTCAACTTCTCTTCAAACTGCCTGATTAGAGTCATATATAAGTAACAGCGACAGCTGTTTGTCAATTTGAGTGTGTCTCAGTGAAAGATCTAGCAAACATATTTTAATTTCTTAAGTCTTGTTCCCAAACCATCTGCTTCAATTTTCTCAAAATTTTGAATGAGTATATCAAGGGCAAAGGCAGCCGTAATGGGGGCCTAGGCATGTAAAGCAGGGACCCAACTTATACGCAATCACAACAAATGTGCTAAAGCTCTTTGCCTTCCCCATAGTTTCCTTTCTAGGAGACTACCATAGCTCAAGAAGATGCAAGCAGTTGATTATGTCATATTATAATATGGTGGCATATGAATTGCAAAAATGAAACAGATGGGGAAGTTTGGTGTATTCCACTAATGCAGATGTTTGATGAGGTGGTGACTGCAGAAAAAGAGGTGGTAAGATGAGCATCATCATAGAAGCATTAGAATCTGAAGTATTTAAAATTAGCCGAACTAAGACAGAATATATGGAATGCAATTTTAGCAAGGAGAGGAGTAGGAGTGGAACACCAGTTAAAATTGATAACCAAGAAGTCCCCGTAAAAGACCACTTTCGGTACTTAGGATCAATGATTCATGAGAGTGAAGAGATTGGGAGGAAGGTTACCCAGAAAATCCAAGCAGGTTGGAACAAATGGAGATGTGCATTTGGAGTTTTGTGTGATCGGCGAGCACCACTCAAACTAAAGGAAAAACTCTATAGGACGGCCATAAGGCCGGTCATGCTCTATGGATCAGAGTGTTGGGCAGTTAAGGAACATCATGCTCATAGGATGGGCGTCGCAGAAATGAGGATGTTGAGATGGATGAGTGGTAAGACAAGAAAGGATAAAATTAGAAATGAAAATATTAGAGGAAATTTAGGGGTAGCACCAATAGGTGGCAAGATGAGAGAGATTAGACTCAGATGGTTTGGACATGTTCAAAAGAAACCAATAACGGCACTGCTTAAGAGTGAGGCAATACAAGTATAAGGTTCTAAAAGGGCAAGGGGAAGGCCCAAAAGAACGTGGATAGAAGCGGTAAGGAAAGATTTAAAAACTTTGGGGCTAAATGAAGCCATGGTACTTAATAAAGAGGAATGGAGGAATAAGATTAATGTGGCTGACCCCAAATTGGGATAAGGTCTTGATGATGATGATGAAGATGAGCATCATCATGGCCTCCATGTTCTACAGGTGACAAAAGAGACTCTAAATGAAAGGAGGAAAGATGCAACAGCCATCTGGAAAGAGAACAAACAAATATCTGCTACGAGATAACTAACATCTGGACTCAGGAATATGTACCTCATTCAGCATAACAGATCAACTAGCAGAAATTTGAACCCTTTTCTTCTTTAGCCAATGCCAAAACAGATTATCAATTATTGGATGTTGAGATCATGAAGGAAGACTAACGTTGACCAGGAGGAAGTTAGGCTGGAGTCAACCGCAGAACTGGTGTTGATTTTTATTTTTATTTTGGTTGGGGGTGGGGGTGGGAAGAGGTTTAGTCCTTCAGCAACAATGGTTAAAATCAAGGTTGATGGATGGATCTACGAATATTTCTGTCTTTATTATGATGGTTAGGGTTTGGAGATTGCTTTAGGATAGGATTTATTCAGTTCATAGCTCTACAAGGATATAGCTCAAAGAGGGGCTCTCCAGATAGGAACACACGTGCTGAAGCCACATCTAAGAGAAAGGGGAGAGATGTGGAATGATGGAATATGATGGTAACCAATGGTGGTTAATGGTACATGGAAGAAGGGAAGAGAGAAAAAGAAAGAAGACTGAGACAAAAAGAGGGGCGCGCACATAGAGAGATGCAGCCTGACTATCCATAGGCATGAGGAACCTTGCTGAGCTTCCTTCAAATTTTAGGTAAGAGAACATTGCCCAAGCTTTCTCCTACATTCACATCCTCATTCTTGAAACATTCAAAAGACCTTACACAGAGATTACTTCTGACACCAAGGACGACCAAGTTTCTTTTCCATCACCAAGAAACTCTCCTTCCATGAAGTAGTAATTTGCATTTCCACTGTTGTAAATGAGGAGATGTGAGCTCGCTATGGTCCAGTTGGGCATGCTGATGGAAATAGGCATATCATTTGCAATTCTTTTCAGAAACAATCTCCTTGTATATGTATGTACGTAAATGCTCCTCCCATTGCAGAACTCTGAAAGTTCATGACTTCATTCACTTACCTAACATGGCAAGAAACATCATTTTCTTGGCCACACACACAAACACAATTATGCGCATGAGCTCGTATTTGAATCAGTCACTACATAAGCCAAACTAGCAGCCCTTCTTAGTTTCATCGAGCCAACATATCACCAACCAAAAGTTATGGGACCAATAAAACATACAACAAAGGCCAAAATGTAAAAGGAAAATAAATCAATAACACAGGAATGTATCTTGTACTTTGACCAGGATCTGAAAGCACCTTAAAAGGCAGATTGAGTGACCTAGCTCTTTGGGCATTTTTGTCGCTTCAAGCTTTTAGATTCATTCACTATCATGTCCAACTCATTCTCTCTTTGTAAAGGTCATGCTTTGGTCTGGTCTTGTTTTCACTCAGATTTTTAAGATCACAACAGGGTTTTGCCATTCAAGTATGCCCGTAACAACTCTTTTCAGAATGGCCAATGAAACTCCAGATCTTCCACATAATATGTTGTCAAAAAGAACAAAAGACTATTTTAGCCAAAAGAAAGTTCCAGAGAAAACACACTGTCCCTCAAGAAAGTGAGTAGTGTCATAAGGTATACTTTGTTCAAAAGCCACGACTTCCTCACTTTTCCAAAAGATGGAGATGATTTCAGTTCAAGGAAAGACTGATATCTAACCTCAGCTTGAAATCTGGCCATCCATTTCGCTACAATCTCTAGCCTACTAAATTGCTTAAAATTTTTACAACCCCCACGTTCATTCCCAGCTGCTTCTAGCTAACAAGGACTAACTGTTGTATGAAACATTCAGCACCAGTAGATTATGTAGTTCTGGAAGCTATAGTTACCACAGGCATTCTCATGACCTAGAACAGAATTCACATTTCCCTTTGAACATTAAAGAATAGAGAACAGAACCAATCCCAGCTGCATTATGAACGACTGGAAACATTTCCTCTTTTTGTTCCTTTTGAATGGTCAGAAGACGTCAAACCATGACAACTAGAAATATTTCAACAACGCACGGAGTGTTCGGAATTTAAGCGACGAGAGACCAAATCACAAGGAACATTTCATCCACTTCCTTAAAACCCAATACCACACCAGCAACTATGACCAGTTCTTTCCAAGAAAACCAGAAAGAAGAAGAACTGGACCGGTTTCGATACTATTGCCGCAATAATGAGAACGAAAATCCACGATTCACCTCGTCAAAAAAAGGAAATTCAGAAACAAGCAGAAGAAACAACTCCGTCGCACCACCTTCACGGCAGAAAAGACAATCCAACCTCTAGACAATCAAACTCCAAGTATAAAAGAAATAAAATAAAAGAAGTAGAAAGGGCAATTTTTGTACCAAAACCCTGGAAAATCGTAAGCAAGATCCTAACCGATCACGGTCCCAAGCATCCCATGAACACCCTAAAATCATGAAACCAAAACCTCTAACTTAAGAGAATCAACTTACACGTAAATACCCCGCTTTTCTTCAGTTTCTTCAAACCCTAGCGAAAGGGAAAAGCAGCGAACAAGCGATCCATCTGTTCTCTGGATTACAAACGACGATAAAAAACTTGGACAATTTCGGACCAAATCCGGCAGAAAATTTTCTCCTTTATACAGATATACAGGAGGGCTCCAGGATCTACACAGAGCGGGGGTGGGTGCGCAGGCTAGTGAGAATTCCCTGCAGCAGCGAGCGAGTTCGGATGTGTCCGGGTTGATCCTACATGCAAGGTCTATAGCGTTACGTCTCGCGATATGATTTTTTGGCGCGATATTATCATGCATAATCTCGTGGTTGGAGCAGTCATGATCTGGATCGTTCATTTGGTGGACCCCCCATGATGGTGATTGTTACCCGAACTTCACCTGTGATTGGTCCACTTTAACCTTAAATATTTGGTGAGATTTGATGAACATAAGCGTATTGCATTGGCATGCTAATTACAGGTTCACTTAGATTAATGATCTTTCAATTGCAATAGTTAAAAGAGCAGTCTCGGTGTACAAGCTCCTGCCTATACGAGATCCAAGGAAGGGGCAGACCACAAGGGCCTACAGTACACAGCCTTATCTTATATTTTTGTAAAAAATTATTTTCACATTTTAAACCCATGACCTTAAGGTCACACGATGACAACTTTTACCATTGCATTTTATAAGCCACGGTGCAACCAATGCTCTCCACCCAACCACTAGTTATTGTGCCATTTTTTTTTCGTTTTTCTTTGTTTCTAAAGATCGGTTGTCGATGTTGAGAGGCTGCCCCGAAGTGGCTGTTGTTAGTACTGAAACAAAATACGAAATGTGTACAAATTAGTAGATTTTTATGGTTAAGTGGTACATGATGCTAAGAAATAATGATTATTAACCCTTTTCTTTCTATTAAAGGCAATTGGCCTCACAACCAACTGGGTCTGATCTTTTTAACCTTCTTTTTATGTCTTTTTCCTTTTCTTTTCTTTTCTTTTTTTTAAGAATCTGATTTTATTTAAAAGATCTTTTATAGCTCTTGCTAGGTTTACCTGGAAAGAACTACCTGCATCCTTCCTCTCTCTCCTCTGGGCCTTTAACACTAAGCATGGACACTTAGCTCCCAATAAATTCAGGGCTACAATAGCAAAATCCAAGGAAGTAATCACATTGTTGAGACCTATTGAATTATGTAACTATTTAGGAATCAGATTTCCGAAATTAGCCAACTTTTTGGTAATCACTACTAACATGGCATTCATCTGATCAATCACTTGATCAGATTTTTCATCAACATGTCATTGTACTTTTCAATAAAGAGAGATATGTAGGACTTGGTACTCCCTATATTTTGTTGGCTGCATCTTATATATGGAATAAGTAGCTGGGCTATTCCTGTAACAAGATCTTAATGTTTGGCTCCATGAAGATTAGTATAATGGATCTAGCATTTTTGTCATGCTTCATAAACTTTTTATATGTGCTCTATTATGCAAATATTAGTTAGGATCAAGCAAAGGAGAAGATTTTTAATATATGGCCAAACTAGGATAAAAAGGGCAGCTCCAGTGCACAAAGCTCCTACCTCCGAGGAAGGGGCAGACCACAAGGGACTATAGTATGCAGTCTTACCTTGCATTTTTGTAAGAGGCTATTTCCACCTAACCAATAGTTGAGATTTCCAAGAAAACGGGGACATGCGGTTCAGGCAAGGCCATGAGCAGCATGAGTCTTAAGAATGGAGATTACTGTGCAAGGTTGTCTAGTGCACCTTTCACCAAACATGCCCCAAGCCTACACTTAATCGCATCACCACCTTTCAAAAGGTAGAAAGACGAATTATTGATTGAAGAGCTACTATCATTTCATCTTAGAATCTAAGGAGAAAGAAAAGTTAATATTGACACTCCTTTTGTTAGTCTCCATTTCTACAGTTTAGACTTTAGTTTGTTGGTAGCTTTCTTGACTTATGGCTGGCTTTAATGGCTAATGTGCTCGAAGCGTAGACAAAGGTGCAAGTCTTTAAGGAGGGCCCTAATAACCTTTACTGTAGCACAATACAAGGAACTCACCATTTGGTTGACGCAGACAATCCATCTGATAAATGGGCTATTAGACCTTTAGCGTGATGATCAATCAATTTGGATAATCTAGGAAGCAAAGTGACAAAACTCACATGTTCTTCCTAATTGTTGCAAATTCAAAGTAGATCCACTTAAGTGGAAGGTTTATATGTTGTATAATTAATTGTACTTCACTAATCTCTTGAATATATATTATATATTTGTAATACTTTGGAATATGCAAGGGATTACTCTTACGTTGTTTGTAGAGTGGGAGAGATAAAAAGAAAAAATTATTAGACAATATATTTTTTTTGTAGAAAATAGCATATTGTTGCAATTTTTTGTAAGGACATGTACAATGATATGAATAATTTTATATCTATTATTGAAATTTTGAAGATTTTTTTCTCATAAATTTTAGTTTTTAGAATGGTGTTTCTACACTTTCTATTATATTCTTACAAAAGTTCATATGAGCCCTTGTGACAATTTCAAAATGCCATTTTATAATTCAAATTTTATTGTGAGGGACTGATTTGCAAATATATAATAGTTGTAGGGACCTATTCATAATAAGATTAATATATCCACGTGTTTAGACGTATTTTGTATTTATTATGCCATATTAGTTTGTGATTATTAGATTAATATCTATTTTTTATTAAAGATATTATAAAGTACAAAAGTAACTTAGAAGTAGCAAAAGCATCTCAAGTCATGATTGTTGCATGATGTATTTATCTATGAAAAGATATGAAAGAAATCAGTATTCTAACATCAAATTGCAATTAATCATGAAAGATGATGACTTGGCTTCACAAGGAAGTTATCATATTTCATAGATTAATATGATTGGAGGAATAAGTTCTAATGAAAAGATCCTAGATGCCCCAAGGTATAAGATTTTCTCTTTCTTAATTCTTGGAATTTAATTAGCTCCAATTATAAGAATAATTAGCTAAACTATTTGTGTGTTGTAGCCCCTACCACATGACAGTTATAATGATACACTTGTTTGTTAAAAGTATTATCAACATATGTTGCTAAACTTAATTTAGATTTAATTATTTTTGAGGAAAATTTGTGAAATTTCTTGAGGTTGAGGCAATATTGGGAGTGAAAATCCTCAAATGATAGAATTTTAGAGAAAATAAGGGTTCTACTAAATATGCTGTAAGGAACAAGTTGTACTAAATATGTTGCTCATAATCCATAAGAAGTGGAAAACATAGAAGACTTAAGAAGCTCCTTAAGATTATAAATAAATAAAAAATCAACAATTTTATTAGGTTTGTAGTTTATCTACAAGTTTCATTTTGATATTGGCAAAAATCCTAAAGATTGTTTCATGAGTCGTGAATAGATTAAACTCTAAGTTATGTTACAATTCCATGGTGTAAGAGAAAAATCCATAAAATACTTATATCTAGTATCTCATTAAATTGTCTAAGGAACCAATGTGTTTTGGTTACAGATGAGTCCACAAGAAAAAAGAGAGCCATTTCAACAATTTACAATGACTAAATTTCATGCTTATTACTAAGAAATTTACTCAAAAGAAAGCATTGACTATCAAGAGATTTTCTCTTTTGTACTAGGATGACTCATAAAGAACTATCATGATTTATTGGCTTGTTTTGACTTAGAGCTATATTAAATGGATGTCAAAATCACTCTCTCTAAATTGGATCTAATAGATGAAGTGTACATAAAACAACCCAAAGGATTCTGCTTAGAGAAAAAAAGAATTGGTTTGCATACTAAGAAAATCCATGCGTATAAGTTCAGCAAGCTTTCCAGTAATAGTTCTTCATTTAGTTTCATGAAGAATGTTATAGATTAATTGGTATACCATAAATATAGTGAGAGAAAATTTACTCTATATATGAATGACAGGTTGCTTACCTATAATTGTTCTCCTCTAGAAAAGTGGGAATTGAAATAAGTATATAGACAAAAAGTACTTAAAGGTATAAAAGAATAAATAAAATTATAAAATGATTATGAAGCATAAAAAGACAGAACTAATAATATCATATCTCATGATTTAAGGGCTTGTAACTAAATTGTTTATAGAGCACTTGGATCCTATAAGATTTTATTATTTAGCATGCTCTTTACCATTACTCTATGTGCATTTGAATACCATGGATTCGATACAATAGTACAGTTATGCAATGTTCGTATAAGTTAACTATTTTCTCATTTTGTGTGTGCATAAGGCATAGAGATAACTACTTTTTTTAATGATAAATATAACTTATTGTTAACTATGACAAACAAGGCTACACCCCAAATATGAGCATTTATTAGCTCACTATAAATAAAATTATATAATATAAAGTACTTAAATAAAGATATAATTGTACATTGATGCATGGAGGAGAATTCTCACCTAATAGAGTAACTACCACCATTATTCTTATGAACATACTTTATTTAATTAAAATGTCACAACTAGTTAAAAACAAGGTAGCTTCAAGGTTTATTGTATGGTCATATGTCCACTGACTCTTATTAAGTCTTTTCAAAAAAAAATTATTTTTTATCAATATGAAAAAGTGGGAGAACGTTAGATTTGAAATCTAACCCATACTATGGCCCACATTGCCACATTATATTTTCTTTTATTTTTATTTTAAAATTTTACTTTATGTGATAAGTACCTAAGAGGTAATGAGAGCATGAAGAAAAGAAGCAACCTATTCCTATTAGTTATAGTGTAAGATTGACATCATGTGAGAGACTTTCAAGTCTCCCACACCATTTGTTTGTAATTGATGAAGGCATATATAATGACAAAAACTTTATTGAGAAAGCCTTAGTTTTGCAAAAGAATTGGTAGTTAAGGTTCCATTAACTTTTTTCCTTGAGGTTTTGCAAAAGATTAGAATGTCTTCCCATTCAAAACTCAAATTGAAGAATCAAGTCTTTCAACACCAAGTATGTGATCATGGCCAGATGTAAATATTTTATTTTGTATTCTTTAATTCAGAATGAAATAAACATGGTTTCACACATGCTCAGAACAATATGGCTTGCCTTCATCTTCCACATCAAATAATTACTTTCATTAAGCTTCTTAGTTTCACTTAGTTTGGAAGACCCGACGAACGCATATGAAGAACAAACTGATAAGCAAGCCGATACAATAAACCGCATAACTTGGCATATTCAAATTCAGAATAGAACAACCAACTTGACATCTCAAATCTAAGACTTCATAACATACCGATACTTGGTGGCCATTATACTAGATTTAAGAGCTAGATATCAAATAAGATTGGTCTTGCTTACAAAACTAGCATGCACCAACCGTGACAAAAAAAATATAAGAACTTCTAACAAAGTAAAAAAGACATATATTTGACATGGTGTAAACATGCACATACAATTGTAATTAGCTACCCAATAAGACAACTACTATTGGCCTCTAGTGGAATATCTAGGCCCTTAGCACAGAAGACACTGGTTTTACTAGCGATTATAAGATCAAGTCCATACTTCTAAAGCTATGAATCCTTGTCAATCCACCCTTGTAGTAATCACTAACTCTTGTTGAAAACTTTGATCTTTTCTTTCATGTGATGTGGCTCGACCTATAAGAGGAAGTACTTGAATTACAAGTAGAAACTTCACAACTTGAAGAAGCTCAAGGAGTTTCAAAATGGAGGACACAACAACTTTAGATGGGGAGCCCCTATAGCTTATTTAGAATTTTAGATCAGTTTCTAATATGAACTACCCACTAAACCCTCTTTCTTTATGTTAAACACCAATTAGGAAAGTCTTTTTACTTTCTCATCTTTACTTAATTTTTTAATTTTAGTTATAACAAGTTTAGGTATAAGCTCTTAGGTTTTCTGTAACAGCCTGAGTTTTTATACACAATATAAAAATAATTTACAAAAATAGTCGGGATCCCTGTTTTAAAAACTTCAATTTTTAAAGTGACCAAAATAAAAAACTTAAATAAAAGCATTTCTACCAAAAATCCGACAAAGTTTCCTTTATAATTTGGACCATTGCACATGACCAGTGCAATACAAAACCACCTGATAAACAATGTATAATACATATTATAAGGGAGACTCGGTCTCCACACCCATCCACAACCAAATGTTGTTTTCAATAAAATATACTCTAACAATGGATAAGAAAATATAGTCACTACTAAATACCCAGGGTCCCTCCATACAGTCATCACATCCAACATAAATCCACATTCTGACATCCAGGTCACATTACATTTTTTTATTAAAGTACAACCCATACTCAAAACCCAAAGTGAGGTCTTGAGCAAACCTGGTCATCTCTGAACATCGTCCATGCTTCACTGGAAGCTGCCATCACTTTTACCTGCTCTGTCAGCACATCAACCTGTTGTCACTCTTTGTATCTGAGGCATTGCAAACAAAGCAATGCCTCAACAAGCTATGCTTGTGAAGGTGATTATACTCAAATAAAGTTTAACAAAATTTACAATATGATTCTCATGAAGGAAACATACCTAAGACATGTCAAATAACCAAACGCTCAGAATTACAAACTTTCACAAAACAGGTATCGAGTTAAATCAGGATGGCATGTAAGACACGATCAAAATACAAAGGTACGTACATCAAAACAATACGAGTCTATATCCATAGGATAGTATGCATGCGATCATGATAAACAAGACACTGTATCAAAATATGCCAAAAATGTCTCAAGATACTCAATCACCGGTGATGTGTACCCATACTAACTTTGGGTCCCTCCTGTGCAGCCCGCATAAGCCCCTGGAGTCCCTCACGGCCTAGGCCCGGCTTGCCTCGGTTCACCCTACATATAAAGCCATATGGGCATGCAAAATAACTATATGGGTTACTATGCTGCAGTGGCAACCCCATCAGGATGTAAACCACTGCCGCTCCCTGTTGACACCCAAATGGGAGACTTTCTCCGTCCCCATGGGAAGGAACGGACCTGTAGGGAGGACTACCCATAATATCACCACCTACGTACCTGGCCCTGTATCACTCAAGGACGGTGTCTAATTATCATCATCACAAAGTTAGAGGGCGGGTGGTCAGCCCTACAACCCTCCTAGCATAGTACCCACTGAGTGGAAACACCCGTCATAAATCATCGACAAGATATAAATCATATAAAGGCGCAATAAATAACCCAAATAAAATACGATCAAAGCCCATGTCAAGATAGTGCATCACATGTAAATAGAGTTATTAACAAATTGAAATGTCATGCTACAACACGAAAATAGGGATATATTTATGTGCCATGAGAAGACATAAAACACATGTCTCAAAAACTTTAAAAATCCACTTATGGTTACTGAAATCACGATGTAATTGAATGAAATCACCTACAGTTCATCCATTGTCCATTAGTTGATCGACCTCGTACGCTTCAATCTATACAAGACATAAAAGTTCTTTTCTTAATACCTTCACTTACACATAGTTATGATTTAACTATCTGGTCTTATGTCCTTATATCAAGGGTTGGATTTATGTGAGCCTCTAAATTTAGTGTTTTCCACAAGATGACAATGACTGATCAACTATTTATAAATTATCCATATATTAAGATTGGCTAAAGATGGTCTAATCCACATTTTTCAAGTAATCCAATGGTCCACAATTACTAAGAGTGGTCAGATCCAACCTTTTTCAGGCAATCCAATGGTTAAGATCTACTCTAATTGGTCATATCCAGCTAATTTAAGAATGCACAGTGGTTGGATGGACCACTGCTAGTTTTGGATTGACAATCAAAACTCATCTGTGGGGTCTGATCGTCGATCCAACATCAACCAGTTACTGTTTGAATAGTGACTGATCGAACAACTGAGGTTTCTTGATAGTTTTCATCCAAATTACAATAATCTAATCACCTCCTAGCTAATTTACGGTCATAAGAGTCATCCGTAGTGTCTGATTATTCATCCGACATTCAGAAGTTACTGTGTGAACAGTAACCAATCGGACGGTCCAGATCATCCAATCTATTTTCTAACACAGATCATGAATTCCATAAAATATGACTTATCTCAGGCATCGATCTACCCATTACTAAGAATGGATTAACAATTTAACGGTTGGATCGTTGTTAAATTTATGTCTAAGATAAAAACTCACGAATTTATCAAAATCTCAACAAATCAAGATCAGGGTTTTGTAGATCTTACCTAAAGAATGCATAACCGTGCTTTTCCCCTTCCTAGGCGTGCTAGATTAGCTCCGATCTGTTGTGAAATGATCCTTCCCTAGCCGCGCGCACTGTTCATGGCTCAATCCACATTCATTTCTTCTCCGATCATAGCAAATCCAAAGGGGTTTTGCTCACAACTTCATGCTAAAGAGAATGAACGACTTGGAGCATCAATCTAGGCCGTCATTTTCTCCGACGACCTCTGCAACTCTGGAAAAATAGAAACCCTACGTTTCTACTCCTCCGTCATGGCTGAGCTCTATTCTCCGGCGCACAATCCCTCCCTCTCTCCTCTTCTCCTTTCCTTTCTTTTCTCCTCTCCTCCTTTCTCTTCCCTCTTCTTCTTCTCCTTCTTCTTCTTCTTCTTCTTCTTCTTCTTCTTCTTCTTCCCCCTTTCTTTACTTCCCATCGGGTTCCCCCTTTTCATCGAGTTTGGGAAACAGACATGTCTGTTTCTCAATTACATTTAAGTGAGGGGGTGCCGTTATCAAACCGAGCCCCCCTCTAATTTCCTCTCTGATCCCAACATTCACTCTCTCCCGAATCCTAGAACTCAAGACAAGAAACATAAAATCGTGGGCCTTCACTTTGCAAGGTTTATCACCTCTTTTATATATAAGAAGAGGAGGACCAATGTGCCACAAACCATAACCTTCACATAAATAAAAGCAAGTTTCTTTTTAGGAATTTAGTCGCATTAGGAAACTCATATGTAACATTCTCCACCTTGAAGGTTATTTCTCATATTGCATATCCACTTGTTTATGAACTCTGCAAACACCATTGGCCTTCACCTAACTCAATCAACCCAAACAAGCCTTGTGCAGCCATACCAGATTAGTAGCTCTAAAGAACATGGTTCAAGTCCAAACAATACTTGACCTTGTTCACAGGAATCAACTTGGTCAGCATATCTACTGGATTTTCTATTGTAGGGAATTTTTTCACTATAATAAACACTTTAGATACAATATCCCAAACAAAGAGGTATTTGACACTAATATGTTTTGTCCTCTCATGATACATCTGATTTTTAGTCAAATGCATGGCAGCTTAGCTATGACAAAACGCAATGTCTTATACCCAAACTACCAAATAAACTACCCAACCAAATAACTTCCATCATTGCCTTAATCATTGTCATGTGCTTTATTTCCATAGTAGGCAAATCAACTATCAACTATAGTATCATCTTCAAATTAATAGCACAACTTGTAAGCATGAAGACATACCATTTTGTTGACTTCTCCTATCAAGGTCACAATCATAATTAGAATATACATACCTAATAACAATGCTTTTTGTATCATTATCCCCATTAAACACCAAACCAACATTTAAGTAGCCCTTCAAGTAACAAAGAACCCATTTCATTGTATGCTAATAAGCTTTTTCTGAATTTGCCATGTTCTTACAATATTAATAACATGGGAAATGTCTAAATGAGTGCAAACCACAACATACATGATGCTCCCAATTGCATTACCATGTGGAGCTTAAGACTTGTATTCCTACTTCTTGTTAGCATGTGGTGATAAATAAGCTAATAACTTAAAATGCATAGCAAGTGACTTACTTGCATGTTTGGAATTTTTCATACGAAAGCACTCCATTACTCACTCAACGTAGCTATTCTGTGGTAAGAATGATTCTCTAGCCTTTCTCCCTCTTAATCTCTAAACTCAAAAGTCTGTTTGCAGCTCCTAGATCTTTCATCTCAAACTCTACACTAAGCTTTGTTTTCAACTTATCAATCTCTAATATGTTCTTTGCTGCAATAAGCATATCATCAACATACAATAGCAGATAGATGAAAAACCCATCGACAAGTTTATGAGAACATACATAGCTATTATACTTGCTCCTAATGTAAACCATGCCCAGCCATAAGTGCATCAAACACTTGTACCATTGCCTTGGTGACTCATGTAGTCATACAATGATTTCATCAAACTTGCATGCATGATCCTCTTTTCCAGTAACCACAAGCCCTTCTGATTGACACTAATCTAGTCCTCAAGATCACCACGTAGAAGAGCTGTTTTAACATCAAGTTGCTCCATGTCAAAAAAAGCAATCATAACAAGGAACATATAAATTGAACCGTGCTTTCAAAACTGGTAACAATATTTCACTAAACACTGCACCTTTCTCAATATAACCTTTTGCTATTAAATGTTCCTTGTTTCTTCCTTCCTTCTCCTTGAAAATCTAGTTACACCTACTTATTATCTTTTCCTTGGGTAGTTTTTCAATAACCCAAGTCTAATTCTTATAAAGAGAACGCTTCATGCCATTGAGCTTTCCCACCAATGTTAATGGCCTATTGATATGTAGTAGGCTCATCACTGCTCTCTATAACACCCATAGTAATTAATGCATATGCTACCATCTCTGTGTAGCGATATTTATTGGGCAGGTTGATAACTATCTTAGTTTTGCCTTTAGCAATTCTGTAAGCCTCTTCTGGCATTTTCATCCGCAGATTGCAATCTTGTACATCTTCTCGAATGGGTTCATCTGGAATACTTTCTTCATCTTCAAAGTCAGGGGCTTCAAGCTCCATCTCCACTTTCTTGGAGATACTCTAGCCTTCCCATTATCACCCACTCATTAAACTTCACATCCTTGCTTATAATAAATTTTGGTGATATATATAAGATTAATATCATCATCATCATCATCATCATCATCATCATCATCATCATCATCAAGACCTTATCCTAATTAGGGGTCGACCACATGAATCTTATTCCTCCATTCCACTCTATTAAATACCACGGTTTCATTTAGTCCCAAAGTTTTTAAATCTTTCCTCACCACTTCTATCCACGTTCTTTTGGACCTTCCCCTTGCCCTTTTAGAACCTTCAACTTGTATTACTTCACTCCTTCTAACTAGTGCCGTTGTTGACCTCCTTTGAACATGTCCAAACCATCTAAGTCTAATCTCCCTCATCTTGTTACCTATTGGTGCTATCCCTAAATTTCCTCTAATATTTTCATTTCTAATTTTATCCTTTCTTGTCTTACCACTCATCCATCTCAACATCCTCATTTCTGCGACACTCAGCCTATGAGTATAAATTCACTTTTATGATCTAGGATCTAACTTTTGACCTATAACATGAACACAAGCATGACAACCAAATCTTTAAGACAAGATAAATTAGTAGATTTACCATATCATACCTCTTCTATAGTTTTTCAATCAATTGTAGATGAAGGAGATCTATATGCCAAAAAATAAGCCGTGTGAATTGACTCTGCTTAGGAGTCCTCAGAAAAACCCTACATTAGACAACAAGCAGTGATCTCTCTCTAAGAGTGTCCAATCCTTGTAATGTGCCTTTAACTGTAAAGTGATGAACAATGCCTTCATTCTTATAAAATTCTTCAAGTTTCTTTTCTTTAAATTCGGCATCATTATCAGTTCTCAAGTGCTTTACAATCTTGCATGTTTCCTTCTCAATCATTGATTTCCACTACTTGAAAGTGACAAAAACTAGAAAGCTAGGATATTTTAGATATCAGTACCATCTTATGATATCTACAATTACCATATTTGTAGGATTTCTAATTTAGGATTATTGACATAATATCCTATATCCTTAAATCTCTCACAAATCTACAATATCTCCTTAAATCCTTATCAGATCCACAATTAATTGCCTCAAATCATCGCTAATCACGTACCTTGTATAATTTGATTTTATTCGAGCTTACCATGTATAGTCAACCTTGTATTCCTCTATAAATTGAGAGATTGTAAACAACAAAATCGTGAATTTACCTTCCCTATGTTAGTTCAACTTGGTATCAAAGCTAGTATCCTGTGCCTGTTACCCTAAACCTAGAAACTATCTTTTATTAAGCAACAACACCCACAAATCCACCACCATAAACCCTCAAAAAGATTCCGAGATGTCTAAGACTAAAATTTCCTTAGATGTAGTGTCGCACATCTTAACCAGCAATAGCAATTCTACTAATTTTTCTGTGGTGTTTGAAAAACTTAGCCCACATAACTACATTAGTTTGATTCAGTCAGTCAAACTCACCACTAGAGTAAAAGGAAAGTTTGGTTATCTTGATAGTTCAATGAGAAGACCAGAAGGAGATGCTGCAATCATGAAGAAATGGGAAAGAAGAAAATGCATTAGTAATGTCTTAGCTAATTTAGACCATGCAACCGAGCATTGGGAAGAACTACTTGTTCATAGAAGGTCAAAATGAGACTTGGCAAGCAATACAGGAATCCTACTCATAGGTGGTAAATGATGGATAGATGTACGAGATAGAAAACCAAAACCGAGACACCAAACAATGTGATTAGAATGTGGTAGATGTCTAAACAACAACAATCACATAAAATCTCAAAATCAAGAAGTATCCATGAAACCATATACACTATTAGGCAGTTTTGTTATAACTTATAAACTGTGAGATGAGAGGATCCAATCACACACACATGCACTTGGGGAGCCCCAAACATGAGTTAGCTTGCTCAAGCAAGCTGGTACCTATCCAAAACACATTCCCATTGGACCAGTAAACATAAGGAAAGAAGATCCATAACACAGAAATGGCCTATGTGGGAAGGTGACTGGCATGCCTGAAAGAGCTCCACAGTTGGATGAGTAGACTTGAAGAAATGCTTGCAGGAAAGTTGCAATTCACAAGCTGTTAATTAAAAGGAAAATTTGACAAAAATATTTATGAAACAAATGCAGTCTCCAATATCTTCAATGCAGAAAAGGAACTTGTGGAAAGCAGAGATGTGCCCTTTCCTAAAGGCTTTGCTCCTTCATAGACAAGAAAACCAAACTCAAAGGTTAAGTTAAACTTGAAATGAAATTCAAGTTCTGATCTGATAATTGGACTGTGCAGCTAGTACTTCCAGGTTCATGATAAGGTTCTCCCGGCACAAACAAAACATCTTATTCTGCTACATGCTCCAGGAAGCAGAGAAAATGTGACTGAATTGGCTACAGTCATGGTAGGGTATGCAGTAATTATGCCATGCAGATGAGAGTTAACATAGAAGTATCCCAACAAATTAGGATTACAACATTCTGCCACAGCCAACCGATGTCGGTAATCTACAGGTGAGGAAAGGTGGACTCAAAATGATGAACTGTTAAAGTATGATCACTGTGAAAAACAGCTATGAGAAAACAAAAACCTATGCATAAAGCTCGAATGCAAACAAAACATGTGATTTTGCTACATGCTCCGGGAAACAGAGAAAATGTGACTGAATTGACTACAGTCATGGTAGGGTATTCAGTAATTATGCCATGCAGATGAGAGTTAACATAGAAGTATCCCAACAAATTAGGATTACAACATTCTGCCACAGCCAACCGCTGTTGGTGATCCATGGGTGAGGAAAGGTGGAGTCAAAATGATGAACTGTTAAAGTATGATGACGGTGAAAAACAGCTAAGAGAAAGCAAAAACTTGTGCATAAAGCTCGAATGCAAGCAAGTGATTAATTTTCTAATCATATAGCGCAAAGCAAAGGCAGTCCTGTGCACGAAGCTCCCAAGTATGCAGGATCCAGGGAAGGGGTGGACCACAAGGGTCAATCCCCTTGAGTTTAAGGGTTCAAGGCATGGAAACAGCCTATTGCAAATGCAAGGAAAGGCTGTGTACTATTGACCCTTGTGGTCCACCCCTTCCCCAGATGCTGCATACACGGGAGCTTCATGCACCGGGACTGCCCTATATAGCGCAAAGTAAAAGTACACCCTATTAAGACAGATATCAAGAAATTCATCATGAAATGCAAGCGGCTGAACAATCAGCAATTGATCCAGTAGCTTACAGGAATAATTAGGCTAATTTACAACAAAAATGCCGAGAAGGTGCAATATTGAATAAACCAAGCAAATGGATTGATGTATGGTACTCAAGTTATCAGTTGCCAGCATTAGGCAAAGCAGCCATGAAAGAATTATATGACGACTCCAGATCAAAATGCAACTGCCGAGCCTGCTGCTCAGTAAGCTCGTCTACAGCTCCCATCTTTGACAAACGACCTATCCATTCCTTCATCTTTGTCCTTCCCTCAAAGTCAGCTGGCAAGATACTGAGTTTATTCAAGGAGGCCGAGAGGTCTGCAAGCAATGGATGGACCTGATCAACTGCCACCATATTCAATTTCAACGAGTCCATTGCTGTGATGAAGTGTTGCACGCACTCTGCAACAATGGCGGCTGATGTGGTGGCCGATGCAGCAGCAGCAGCCCGGTGCTCAATTGTAGCAGGGACACCAGAGATAAGAAGGCGGTTGAGGGCAGCATGGCAGTCCATCTTGTATGTATCAACGAAGTGCTCAATGCTAGGGACAGTGTCTTTAAGGGAGGAGGTTAGAGTTTTGAACTGGGCAATGAGTTTGAGGCACTCAGGCTCATACTCAATAGAGGAGATGATGTCGCGGACATACATCTTCTCAAGCTTCTCCGTTGCATTGATGATAGCAAAGAGATCAGCAAAATTGTCATACATTTCACTCTCTCTCTTGTCATTCCAGAGCTTTACTTCCATATCTCCTTTAATTTGGTGATTGGGATTTGTCCTGTTAATGTTTGGTGCGAATGCTGAGGAGGTTAGGATAACGAAACAATCTGCAAATCAGAAAAAGATTATTGGTTAGGAAAAAAAAGAGAAGAAAATTGAATTCAGGAAAAAGTGAACCATAGACTATCTGGTTGTCCTGAGAGCAGCAGGGCCAGTGCTGTTAACAAGAAAGCTTTCTACTGGAAATGCATCTCTTAGGAAAGCCATTTCCATTTCCACCACTACAAGTTGTTTGGTTGGGCAACTTGGAAACCAATATTTTTCTGAGAAATGCTTTTCTGTTGTTTGGATGACATTATGGAATGACGTAAATAAAAATTAGATGTTAACTTTACTGTAACGGGCCTGCATCTAACCCTACTGAATTGAACAAAACCAATCTCTCCTAAAGCATGACTTCCATTACATATATAATTATTTTAAGCTGCTGTCATATATGCAAGAGAAGGGGAGCCTTGGCACAATGGTAAAAGTTGTCGTCATGTGAACTTGAGGTCATGGGTTCAAGGCGTGGAATCAGCCTCTTGCAAAAATGCAAGGTAAGGCTGCCTACTTTAGGCCATTGTGGCCCACCCCTTCCCCGGACCCCGCATAGGCGGGAGCTTCGTGCACCAGGGCTGCCCTTTTTGTCATATATGCAAGACACCCACCAGACCTAAAATAATCCATGAAACAAAGACACGGACATATGCCTAGCTAATGGCAGAATGAATAGCCAAAGAATGCAATGAAGTACATGCATAGTTGTGCAGCAAAATAATATGACAGATTGAACATAATCAGATGACAAAACCCCACAACGTGGAACTAACCAAACATGAAAGAGTAAACTAAATATTGCTCAATTATCAGGATCGCTAATCTTAGCAACCATGTGAGCAGATCACTCACCATGATCTGCAGTTAATCCAAAAAGCTATTAACTGCAGTTAATCTTAGCAACCATGTGAGTAGAAAAAACAATCAGCAATTAATCCAAAAAGCTATATTTGTTGAACATTTATAGTAGACCACTCACCATAATTTACCTTGGTGAATCCATTGGAAAACCACTCACTATAAATAACCAAGCCAAATGAAAAAGAAGAACAGAAACTATATTCATAAAAACTAATTGATATTGTAGACACGAGCATACCTGACAACTACATATCTTTGTTAATATAAGGATGTATTTTTAAAAGTAAAAGATGTGTATGGTCAGTATTGCCATTCACTTGTACTGGGATCTCCTATCCTTCTTTTGTCTATAATTAAAAAGTTTTAATTGGTTCTTTTAGATTAACAGTGAATCGCTGGAACCACACAAGAGTATCCATTGTCTGACTTTTGACAATGTATAGATAACTTTAAGAATATAATGTCAAATGAAACCTTTCATATGAAATCTTGCAGAAACAATAGAAAACTTTTGTGACCATGGAATCTACATGTAATGATGACATGGGATCGGTCACAGGAAAGATGATGGCAAGTACTTAACAGTTAGCCCTGTTAATGGCAGATAGACTTCCTGTTACTCAAGATCTTTGAAATTCTACATGGAAAGAGTGATGAAATCATAACTTAAACTGCTATTGCAAATTGAAGGTTTTTATTCGACACAATGTGGTACAGAAGTGGCTGAAGAAGAGGAGACCATGAAGAGTTATCAATGTTCTGTCTCTGTTTTTCTTCTTGTGCATGTTCCCTCAAGGAGATGAACTTCCCCTCATATCAATGATAGTGACTCGGATCACCTCACAAGAGATCCAAGCAAGTTTATCAGCTACAAAAATAAGAACTATGCAAATACATCATGATTGTGAATTTATAGAGTGTAGCATATAGATGCACCTCAATTTCAGCTACAACAAATCTTCCACTCCTAAAAGGCAAGTACCATATCACTGGCCTGCAAAACTTATGAGCAATTATCCTTAGCTTGAGAGAGAGAGAAAGAGAGAGAGAGAAGTCAAGGACAACGTGGCCGTTAAAAGAAGAAGGCTAAAAAGTGGTCTCATTTCCCAACAGGTAATCACAGGAGGTGATGACTACATATCGTTGAACTCATAGATTTAAGCCACATGGAACTGGTAAATATGGTTGGCATCAACAGAAAAGCATGCAAGAGAATAAATATAAGAAGACCAACATCTTTCAGAATCTTGTGGAAAGACTTCTCTTATGCTAGTTACTTTTTCCTTTCAGTAATTTCCCTATTCTCTTCAGCATCTTCTTCTTGTAAGATTCTAGTGTTTCCAATATGATCGTAAGCCTCAAATTTTCCATAACATTTCTATCTCCCAGTACACATTAGTGCATCTGATTTTATAACTGATCAGTCAAAACAATAAACCACAAACAGACTCTGATAACATTAGGTCTTAACGACAATATATATCAGGCCATAAATAGTAGATGAAATATAGAGTTGGATTTTGGTCCCAAGTCATCCACATGAATCAACAATTCTATGAATACTTTCATCTTATGGGAGACACAACGACCAGTTTTCTTTAAGTAATTGACAAATAACACAAAGACGTAAACAAAAGGCTCTTAACAGTCTAAACATCACAGTTCTCATTAATTTTTATCATCATTGTGAAGGGGATCCTTGGCGCAACGGTAGAGTTGTTGTCGTGCAACCTTGGGGTCAAGGGTTCGAGGCGTGGAAGCAACCTCTTGCAAAAATGCAAGGTAAGACTACGTACTATAGACCATTTGTGGTCTAGTCCTTCCCCGGACCCCACATATGCAAGAGCTTCGTGCACCAGGCTGCCTTTTTTTATCATCATTATGATCAAGACCTTGTCCCTATTAGGAGTTAGCTACGTGAATCTTGTCCCTCCATCCCCTCTATTAAGTATCATGTCTTCATTTAGTCCCAAAGTTTTTAAATCTTTACTCACCATTTCTATCCATGTTCTTTTGGGCCCCTTGACCTTTTAGAATCCTAGACTTGGTTTGCCTCACTCCTTCTAACTGCTGTAGTTTTCAGTCTCTATTGGACATGTTCAAACAATCTAAGTCTAACCTCCCTCATCTTATTACCCGTTGGTGGTACTCCTAGGTTTCCTCTGTTTTCATTTCTAACTCTATTCATTTTTTGTTTTTGTCACTCATCCATCTCAACATCCACATTTCGGCTAGGCTCATCCTATGTACAGTTTTCATTATTTTTCATGCGAAGCATTAATTATTTTGCAGCATAACAAGACAACAAAACCAGCCATTCCCTCTGTAGAACTTGTGAGTTTGTGGAGCATTCTTTGAACCTAGGAATATATTACAAGAAATAGAAATCAAGGGTTTACACCGATCAAGGGGCACCAAAATTTAATGATCGTAGTGATTGTAAACGGAAGCTCTTATCAACAAAATTAATTCCTACAAGTTCATGAAGCAATCATCTGCCTGAACATCACTAGAACATACTATCAATCATCTCACTGGTATCCAAAGTCTAGATTTTCTTCGTGATAACTCAGCAAAGGATCTTACTAGCACAACCTTCCCAATTCAACAAATTAACAGAAAACCCCCCCATTCCTGCTAAAACTGCCCTAGAAATTCAACTTTGCTCGTAAACAGAAATTCTCTAACAAGTTTCAATCCTCACAATCATCTAATAAACCGCAAAACAACAATCAATAAATCAAAACAAACCTCTTGAATATGCCCATAAGTATTCTACTTCCATTGAAGAGAATATCAATAAAAATGCAGAACCCCAAAATCAAAAACCAAGTAAGAGAATTGAAGGAGTAGATTTCAGAGGCATCTCAGACACAATCAAAACATTTTGAGGGCTCCAAATCATGAACAGAAACACTCAAAACAAAGAAATCAAAGCCCTAAGATGACGAATGAACTGAAAATACCTGATGAATTTGAGATCTGTAGAATGAAAATTGCAGCAGAGGTCGATAAATCAGGAAATCGCCAAGAATTGGATTCTTTTAGAAACGGGCTTTAGCCCGTCGATAGTTTCCAAATGTTATGTGTTGGATGCAAGCATATTTTGGCTTGGAAAGTGTGGGCGGGTAAGTAAGGTGGGGCCCACCATATCAATGACAGGGACCATTGGTCTGATTAGGTTTGATATGGATGAGCCTTTGGGGTCCTTCAGATGAAGGCTTACCAATGATCAACGGTCAGATGTAGGACAACCGTCCTTGATCAAGTTTGTAAACTCATCTGGTAATCATTAGATCACTGGTAGTTAGTGGAAATCCAACCAACACAACCATGCTATATCAGTAAGATTTGGGCTTTATTTGTAAGTAGAATAAAAAAAAGGGCAGCCCAGGTGCACAAAGCGCCTGCTTATGCAGGATCCAAGGAAGGGAACGACCACAAGGGCCTAAAGTACACAACCTTATCTTGCATTTTGGAAGAGGCTATTTTCATACCTTGAACCCATGACTTCAAAGTCACACGGCGACAACTTTTACCATTGCGCCAAGGCTCCTCTTCTTATTTGTAACTACAATGACTAAGCTAATATTATCTGTAAAAGCTAGGCACTTCCTCTAGTACCACATTGATCTAACTGATTTGCATTTCTTACTTATTAAGCAAGCAAGTGTACTTGTGTCATCATTTTTCCTCAAAACCAAAGTTAATTACTCTGCTAATTACTAAATTTAGAGCAAT
Organism: Warburgia ugandensis; assembly: GCA_035236585.1. NCBI lineage: Eukaryota > Viridiplantae > Streptophyta > Magnoliopsida > Canellales > Canellaceae > Warburgia > Warburgia ugandensis. Next base: position 7,065,862 of record CP141136.1, read on the forward strand.
ACATCAAAGTCCAATAGCATTCATAAAGCCATTATATATCCAAATTAGGTGCTATTAGATGGATGGCAAGGATCATCCATAAGTTGGCCCCACTATAAGAAGTGGGCTAACGTTATTGAATTGATTGGTGTCTTCTAGTTCCTATAAATGGAGAACATAGGCCCCAAGAACATTTATACTTCCAGTCATGACTTTATTGTTCTTGGATAATTTCCTTGACGATGTTAGGGAGTCCACATACATTAATTTTTGCTTCCCTCTAAGTTACAAATTCGAGAAGTGGAGATAGCTATTTACAAAATTGCAAGATAAGGCTGCATACTTGGAGCTTCATGCACAGGCTGCTCTTTAGTGGATAATAGAAGCACCAAAATTATTCATCCCAACTAAGGAAACGACTTGGTCCACATCTAGGAGATGCCGGGTTCAGAATTATAACTGAATTTTAGATTTAAAGTAGAACAGTCACATTAGGAAATTCCCACTAGTTTCTAGAACTATAACAATTTACAAGTGCTACTCATAGTAAACCCACGATGGGGAGCCTTGGCACAATGGTAAAAGTTGTCGTCATGTGACCATGAGGTCACGGGTTCAAGACATGGAATCAGCCTCTTGCAAAAATGCAAGGTAAGGCTGCCTACTTTAGGCCATTGTGGCCCGCCCCTTCTCTAAACCTTGCATAGGCTGGAGCTTCGTGCATTGGGGCTGCCCTTTTTACTCATAACAAACCCACCTCTGTCGTTTTATTACAAGGTAACAAGAAAATGTCTTAGATTTGTTGGTCTATAAAGGTTTTAGAAGGAATTAGATTCCAAACATGAACATAATTAAAATCCTCATGTGACTTGTAACTATTTGTGCCAATGCAACAAGGTTGGCAGTTGAATATAGAATGCAAGCTTTTCAGCAGATTAAAATGGGATCCTTGCCATGACTTTGGAGTATAGAATCTAATTTTTCCACTTATGTAGTTGAGATACTATAATCAAACTGGTAATAATATAATGTTCATATGTAGATCCAATTCCTTCAAGAGTAAGATTTTATATTAATATAATGAAACTAGTACTATAATAAAGGTTTATGAGGCAAACCTCTATCCATAGAAGAGCCAAACTGATATAGTGTGAGAACTATAGAAGAATTAGAATTTAGGACTATGGGCTTTATCAAAACCAAAGACTCAATAAGTTTATGAAATTTTGATAATATAGGATTCTAATTAGAAGAATTTAGATTGGCAAAACAATTTACTTGAGCCACAAAAAAATAAAAGAAGATCTCATATGAAACCCAAGGTATACATGAGAAAATTGAATTGAAATTTCTAGCATAGCATAAAAGAAGATCTCAAATGAAACTCAATGTTGGCCTCATCTCTCTCTGAATAATATGATGCAACTAGTCTCATTGTGATTTCATCAATCTATTAATATGGCACTAGAAAAAGCCAAAGTGATTCAAAGTTCTTTTGATTATTATGATAATATACTTAAATTTTCTATCAAAATATTGAATATGTTCTGAGCCCTACAAAACATAGCTAGGTAAAGTAATCTAGTTTTTTTCTCCATAAAAAATCAATCTCCTCCTACATTAAAGAGGCTGATTTCATAATGAAACTTCTCATTTTTTGAACAAAAAAATATGAAAAATACAAAGAAAAGAGTGAGAGAAAAAACATGCCCCAATATATCCTTTTGTAGTGTGAGTACCTACATTAATCCTAACTCTGCATGCTAATTAAAAACACAATGATCATAGAAATCTAGCCTTTTGATTTTATCATCGTACAAAAACCCCCACCTACTCAATTTTGCCACGCCTTACTCATTTGTGTCCCAAACATATATGCCATAATAGTGTCAGGTCTAATCGTGATTCTTAGACGATGACACAGTTGTTGTGCCGGTAACTGTGTTTCACCACAAAATGTAGGGAGTTCCAATCTTCTTTCCTTTTTATAACACCTAGTGCAACCTCAAAGATTCTAGTAACTCCACCTTTAGTGGTGTATTTACACCCATTGGAGTCCAAAGAGTCTAGAGTAGCCAAAGATATGATATCCTTCTTCAAATTCAGAATATGTAGAACACTACCCAAAGTTCCCAAAATCTTATCATGCATCTTAATTTTGACTGTCTCTATTCCAACAGTTTTACAAGGCAAATTGTTTCCCATCAAAACTATACCACCACTCGATGACTTGTAGATGGCAAACTAGTCCCAATTAGGACATGTGATAGGAGCAACAAGAATAAAGAATCTACTCATCAGTGCTTATCAATAACTATTATAGAAAAAGCAGCTTCATTATTTTTTGGACTATCCTCTTTAACATTAACAACATTTGATGACTTTTTCTTCTCATCTTTATCATTAAGTTTTGGACAATTTTTCTTTATGTGCCCAGTCTTATAATAATAATAGCATTTGACTTTCTTCTTAAATAATGGTCAAAAGTTTCACTGAACATTTTATAATTGAAAATTACAATGGATATGATCATCTAATTGATGAGAATTTTGAACTATAGTGAATCTAAGTCAATAAAAATATTTTGAAAGACTTTGATCTTCACAAAATTGGGCTCACATAAAGTTATAGCATCCAAAACAATAGTAGGAGCTAATTTATCACAAATAGGGGGCTCTTATATGATTTCCCATTGATTTTTATTAAATGATATTTGTTTGATTAGTTTAGATTCTGTGATCAATAGATCAAAAGGCCACTAAACTTTTGATTTTTCTTTTTGATATATTTTGTCTAATTTTGTCACGGTCAATGAATATGAAATGTGAATCATGCTAGTATTTGGAGGAAGAAACTTTTCTTTTGAGTGAACATAGGCTCATATGTACTTGTGTACGAGGGTTCCCAAATGTTCTAGATACAGACTTGTGAAGTCTTGAAAACAAGTCTAGGAAGCGACACTGCCTATTTTAGTTATGCGCTCCGATTTCATGTAATTGGTAACAGAATTATTGGTTGTGTATAATATATATATATATATATATACATGGAACAAGGATTTTTGAATGGGTGGACTAGTGGATTTCTTAATGGTATTGGTGAATTTCACTTGTAAGGTGGAATTGAGGAACAAATCCTCATTTTAGGCTCATTTACATTGGTTGTACAACCCTAGGATTTTAGGTCATCTTGTTGATTTAGATTCTAGTACCTTAGCATGCCAAATGTTTGTGCAGGATGGATATTATATTTTAGAAGTATAAATCCTATCCTTGAGGGCTATTCATTGATTACTTTATTATGCCAAATTTGTCATTTACATATATTGGTTTAAATGGCTTATCGAGGGTGTGTTATATCGATTGTGGTGTGACTATGAATGGTTTGTGTGCTAAGAACACATATAGCATGATCATCATTCTCCATTTATATCAAATTTCATTCATGGAATGATGTGGATGGTTGAGAATGTAGCATAACTCACATGGATGGTATGGGCAATAGATAGGTACTAAAGGGTTGAGATGATGGAGGTTATATCATTTTTAAGGGAAAGTCTTGGTATTTTCCAACACCAAGTTAGCATCTTATTTTAGACGCTGCCTTTTTTCTTTTCTTTTTTTCTTAATATATAAGAAGTTCTTCTTGTTTGGGCACTTATTTTTAACTTGCCCATTAGAAATAATGTCGATTGGATGATCCAAACTTCTTTTTTTGTTTTGTTTTTTTATTTCAATGGTTTTGATTTAAAGCTCAAGGAAAAATAAGGCTACAAGCATATAATAGAAGTGATTTTTGGTGTGGGGATAATCTAAAAGATTCCTAATAATGTGAGTGGATTAGATCTTGCAAAAATTTAGCCTAAAAATAAAAGAAGACTACGTCTAAAAATAAAATGCTACCTTACCATTTGAAAATTCAAGGATTCTCATGGACAACAATATGAACAACGATGGAGATTTGAAGGAATGCACTAGCGGGTTCTCCCCTTCTATATAAATTAGGGATGATATACAATAGTCATGTCCTCCCCATCATATAAATTAAGGATGGTATACACTAGTGGGTTTCCCCATGCCATATTATTTAGGAATGACATACATCTTCTATCATATAAATTTGGAACAAATAGTGCTTAATTTTCAAATAAAAACCCTTGCAAAAGACAAGATCAATTATACTATGGCAAATATGAGGGACTGTCGAATGACAAAGATAGAATGGATTATCTACCAAACAAGGGAAATTTTGCTTTTGGAATTTAAACTAAAATGGAATTAAAACAAAACCAAAGCTAGAACAAAAGGAATCTAAGGTAGTGAAGAGTAGTTTAGGAATTATAATTAACCAATCAAGTTATATTAATAATATCTCATTACTCAAAAAGCACGCATCAATTAGAAGCCATGGCTACATGTTAGACTTCTTCTCAAAATGGAAAAATAATCTAATAGCATGGCCTAACTAAATTGGCACAAATTTTCTATAAAATATAGGCATAAATTGTATAATTATAGCATAACCCATCCAAACTACATTAAAACCATTTTATGAACATCTCATCTAAACTACAAGTATTATAATCAAAGTGAGATAAAAACATTAATATTCTTCAAAGAACCTCCCATCATGAAATCATTTATACGTCAAATTTTTAACTAAAAAACTATAAAGTTGAATGATAAATCATTAATACTCATATGTTGGCTTCCTCCAATTTCTAAATTTGAAATTAGCCTTGTAAGCTAGTTCTTCCACGAGCAACAGTTGATGAACTCTCTATGGTTGGTCATTTTCTCCTCTATGACATTTTCGAATTTTCTCTGGCTTAAGCAGTAGGAACAACCCCTCTTGAAAGAGCGTTATTTTTTGCTTAATAGATGGGTTACCTTTGAGAATAACCTTCCTTATTCATGAAAAGACTTTGGGAATAAGCAAGAAGGTCTCCTCTTTCAATAATACTTGTCCTAAGAGCATTCCTAACTACTCTCCCCTTTCCTTCCAAAAGTTTCCTCTTTCTTCTAGATACATCTCAAATAGCAAGCCTTTTAAAATCATGCAAAGACTTTCCAAAAATAGGATCATTTTACTCCATCAAGCATTGGTCAAACTTTCTTCTTTTGTGTAGGAAAGTATTTATCTTCAAGAGAGACATAATATAAAAATTTCTCATTTAAGATACTTTTTTATTGGGAAAGTATCATATTAGAAAAGCTTTAGTGAAAGAAATAACTTTTCAAATTAGGAAACATCCATAGTTAGAAACTTTATAGAAATAGAAAGTAGAGGCCTTTTTGCTCTAAAAGAGTTTTTGCTAGTTGTATCTTCACCTTACACATGATCATCCTCTCAACATATTGATCTTCACACTTAGAGCTTGATCTAATGAATCCAACAGCTAAGATCAAACACATAAATTAGTCATTTTTAAAGTCAAAACTCAAATATCTCATTTATAAATAAATTAATTCGAATTTCTAATAATCTAAACTACTTTAACTCCTAATTCATATTAGAAAATAAATCATAATTTTATTAATTAATACATAAATGATATTCATCATATAGCCCCAAGACTAAATAAAATATTCTCTTAAAATAAAATTTTATGGTTAGAAGACCAACCACCAATACTTGCGATACTTGGATAACACATTGTTTATCACTTTTAAGTTAGTTGTTTCCATTCTACACTTCATCTTAAAATATTTTCTTACATAAATATAAATTTTAAAGGAATAACATGTACACAATTATAGCCATACAATTACGCATATGTGTATCTATCCCATGTGTGACCCATTATTTTTCTTACTAATGCAAAATAAGACAATGGTATGTATTTATTCTTGAAGTATCGTGATGCAACGAGGTTGTATCACGTTTGTATAGAAGACATTATCAAATATCCTAATTGGCCCAATTTTCTTCAAATTTTTTTGGTGATCCAAGTCATGTATCTTGCTCGGACTATTTCAAATGCCTTAACTTGGTAAAAATGACTATTTTCATAAAATGGATGGTATGGGTGTTTATGGACTTTATTGTGTTACACAATCCATTTTATGACTTTACCTTCTCATGGCATATAAGATAACACAAATTAGATAAGTCACTTAGATCACTAAAAAAATTGAAGAATACACGGCCAATTAGGACATTTGAGAACGCCTTCCATACAACAGTGATGCAATAGGCTATATGGAATAACTACTCTCTCTCAAAATTATATAATGTGATTTTCTCATTGCAGTCAATCCATCCATCTATCTTGGAGTGATATGATGCAACTTGTCTCACTGTCTTTTCGTCAATATGCTAATGTGGCACTAGAAGAAGCCAAAGTTAATCAAAGTTATTTAGATATACCATTTCCTACAAAACATAACTAGTAAAATAGTCTTCTTATCCATCAAAGCCAATATCCTCCTCTATTACAGAGACTAGTTTTAGAATGAAACCTTTGATTTTTAGTACAAAAAAAGAAAAAAAAAAAAGAATAGAATGGAAAAAAAAAAAAACCATTTGCCCAAAAGGAGAAAAAATCCGTATATAATCTCTATCTGCTATCTACCCCCTATCTATTCAATGGCACAAAGTCCTCAAACATAGACTAGTTCTAATATCCAATATAAAAAATAGTAGCTCTTGTCATTTGAGCACCATAACAATGTATAATTGTGCCAATTGCATAATTTGAATAGACCAAAGGGCAAAGGGAATCCCTAAGGAAGATTAATCTTCACATATGCCCTACAATTCATCCATTATAAAGATTCAAAAGCAGAAATAAGAGCACTCCTAGTGGGTCTCAAATTATTCGAATGGAGATAGGAGGATTATTGAAGGGGACTTTCTGTAATTTTTAAATAGGAAAAGCTTAGAACTTTCAAAGTTATGAACCTTAATAATGCCACTATAATCTTTATAATTTATAAATCGGTGATGCACAATTTATAATTCTTCAAAGAGCCTCTCATTATTGAATTATTTATACATCAAAATTTTAAACTAAAAAGCTATAAGTTGAATGGGAAAACATTAACACTCATATTTTGGGTTCCTCTAATTCTTAGACTTTGAAATTAGCCTCGCATGCTGGATGATCCATGAGTAATAATTGATGAACTCTCTATAGTTAGTCTTTTCCTCCTCTAGGACATTTTTGAGTTTTCTTTGAGTTAAGGAGTAGTAGGAACAACCCCTCTTGAAAGTGAGTTTTTTTTTTAAATAGATGGATTACCTTATTTGTTTCATGAAAAGACTTCGACAATAAGCAAGAAAATCTTCTCTTTTGACAATACTTCTCCTAGGAGTGATCTTAACTAGTCTTCACTTTCCTTGTTTTCTGTTTTCCTTCCAAAAACTTCATTTTTCTTTTAAAAACATCCTAAATAGCAAGCCTTCCAAAATCATGCTAAAATAGGACATTTTTTACTTGGTCAGATATTGGTAAAACTTTCCTCTTTTGATTAGGTAAGTATTTTTCTTTAAGAAAATGACTAATTAGTTGAGAGAAATAATATAAAACTTTCTCATTTAAGATATATTTTTATTAGGAAAGTATCTTATTAGAAAATATTAGTAAAATAAAGTAACTTTTTAAATTAGAAAAAATCCATAGTTAGAAACTTTCTAAAAATAGGCCTTTTTTTACTCTAAAGAGTTTCTAATGGCTAGACTTGCACATGTTCATCTTGTGGACTTCTTGATCTTCACAACTAGATATTGATACAATGAATCCAATAGCTAATATTAGACACACAAAATAGCCATTTTAAAGTCAAAACTCAAATATCTAATTTCTAAAAAAATTAATTCTAATTTTTAATAATCTAAACTACTTCATAATTCAAACTAAAAAAGAAATCATAATGGTATAAATTAATACATAAATGATATTCATCATATACCCTCAAGCCTAGATTTTGCTAGTCCTTCGAGTAAAGCATACTAAAAACAAAGAAATAAAATTAAAATTCTAACTAAAATATTCTCTTAAAAACAAACTTTCATGCTGAAGAAGACCAACAATTAATACTTGGAACAAAGAAATAACTCATTGTTGATCACTTTTGAGTTAATGGTTTCCATTCTATACTTCATCTTTGAATAATTGCTCAAATCAATATAAATTTCAAACGAATGAAGTGTAGACAATTGTAGCAATACAATCTACATATGTGTGCATAAGTTTATCCCATGTGTGACCCATTAACCAAAATATTTATCTTACAGGTGGAAAATAATACAATGGTATGAATTCATTCTTGATGGATCATGATACAACCAGGTTGTATCAAGGTTGTGTGGAAGGCATTCTCAAATATCCTAATTGGCCCAATTTTCTTCACATTTTTTAGTGATCCAAACCATGTAACTTATTAGGGCTATTTTAAATGCCTTAGCAAGGTAAAAAATCATGTTTTCATGAAATGGATAATATTGGGTGTTTATGGGCTTTATTGTGTTCCACAATCTATGTTATGGCTTTACCTTCTCGTGGCATCTAAAATAGCCTGAATGAAATAAATGCCTTGGTTCACTAAAAAAATGGAAAAAGACCAATTAGGATATTTGAGAAACTCTTCCATACAATAGATATACAACCAATATATGGAATAATCTCTCTCTCTCTCTCTCTCTCTCTCTCTCAATTATATGATGCAGCCACTCTCATTGTAGTTAATATAGCCATCTATCTTGAAATTATATGATGCAATAGGTCTCTGTGTAGTTTTATCAATATACTAACTTGGCATTAGAAAAATCCAACGTTAGTGAAAGTTCTTTTGATAATAATAATAATATATTTAAAATTTCTATCCAAATATTTCATGTTTTTTGAGCTCCACAAAACATAATTAGTAAAGTAAACTAGCTTTGTTCTCCATCAAAACCAATCTACTCCTCTATTAAAGTGATTAGTTTAATGACACTTTGATTTTCTAAAAAAAAAGGAAAAATATAACAAAATAGAGTGAAAAAAAAAACCATTTGCCCCAAAAGTAAAAAAATCCACATATATTCTCTATCCTTTTTTTGCCCCTACTTTATACAATTTTATTTGTTCAATGGCACAAAGTCCTCAAACATGGACTAGTTCTGATATCCAATGTCAAAATAGTAGCTCTCGTTATTTGAGCACCATAATAATGCATAATTATGGCAATTGCATAATCTGAATTGACCAAAGTGTGAAGGGGATTCCTAAGGAAGAATAATTTTCACATATGCACCAAAATTCATCAATTGTAAAGATTCAAAGGAAGAAATAAAGAGCATCCTAATGTGTCTCAAATTATTCAAATGGAGATAAGTGGATTACTGAGAGGGACTTTTTGTAATATTTATATTGTAAAAGTTTGGAACATTCACAGTTGTAGACTTTGATAACACTACTATAATCTCTGTAATATATAAATTGGCGATTCACAATTTATAATTCTTGCAGTCATAAAAGAAAGTTGAAATGGTCATGTGCTATACCTCGATTCTCATGTTCCATGCTTTCCATCCTTCGCTTTCTAGCTTTAAGAAAAATTTGTTGCCTTTCATTTTCAATACTAAGATATGGAAGAAATTATAATCCTAAGCTTAAGAATTGTGAAAACCCAAATTATCACTCCTTTGTTAACCATAGAGAAGAAGACTGGTTTAGTTTCGGAGAAGAAAATCACATCGAATGTGTAACATGAAATGCCAAATAATAAAAAATCTTCATATACTCATCTAAAGAAATACTAAAAACTATTGAGAATTGTCATCGCTCCAATCACAAATAGGTTTGTTGAGTAGTTTCCTTCCATATAGCTCTCAAACACTCAATGCTAGGACAAAAATTTTAAATATGAGCTTTCACTAACTTTTTCTATTGGGAGATCTACTTTTCTAGTGCCATATTAGTAGAAAAGATTGATCTGCCATTGATCACAATGGATAGTTGGATCATGTACGAAATGATGAACTGCATGATGCATTTTTTATATTGAACTTATTTTACCAATGAATGAATGACATATTTGGTATTTGATGTATTTTTGGCAAGTAGTTTCACAAATCCCAATTGACTTATTTCACACACACCAACATGCTCTTAGATGGCAATTGTTGATTGGGGGGTTTTGGGAAGTTATCCTAATTTAGGCATTGTCTAACCAGCATCTTTTGGAAAGGGGGGAGTGAACATACTACTATTTGTTTCTTGCTTGAAAAAATGAAAATGATGTGCAGATTAAGTTGGATATCTATTGAAAGGCAATTGTCATGGACTTGCATTACAAGGCCCACGACCATGCCTACAGGCTCGTAGGAATGCCTATTTAGCTTTGTGGATTTAGCCTGAAGGACTTAGGCCTATTGTTGAAGGTCTATGGATCAAGGCATGATTCTAGAAGGCCTGGTTTCTAAAAGTTTCCTGCTAAATATCTAGAAAGAGGAAAACCTATATATTTGTGTAGAGATTTTTAGAGAGAATTCTAGAATGGTCCTCAACTACTAGGTGGTTGACACCTAATAATCTAGACCATCCGTTGAGGAGGTGGATGGAAGGGCACAACTATAAATAGGGTAAAGCTCCTCACTTGTAGCTTAGCTCAACTCATTAAAGGTCAATACATTAGAGGATTTCATTTCTGAGTTCTTTGGAGTTCCTCTCATTGCTTTAGTGGGTGATTGAGTATAGCCCTAGTAAGTGAGAGTGAGAGTGAGAGTGAAAGATTGACTTGTGCTCTACAAAGGAGTTGTCCACAAGTGGTGCACTGGTTTAGCATAGGTGAAACTATAACCCCGTGACACGATGTATAAGATGTGCTTCATCTCCTTCAAGTCGGTTGAATTTTTTCTTTTTCTTTTTAAATTAGACACAGGCACCCATACATAGCTTGAAAACCTTGGTCACCCTGTGAGATACTCCGTGCACCACTAAGCTAGAAGGCTTTGGTACAAATGGGTTGGATTTTGCAATCAAGTAAAAGGAATAAAGAGAGAAGGAAAAGCTAAGATAGAAAAAAGTTTAGTTTCCTTAATGCTTGTTGTGATTTTGTGAATATTTTCTATTATGTGGGCAACTTCTATTAGATGTATCGAAAGCACTTGTCTGTTAACTAGGTTTTCCTATCAACACTCTAAAGAAACACCCTTCTCAATAATTAAGAGGACAGTGTATCATAAGTACCACCAAATAGTTCCTTATATAAGGCACTAGTTACAAATCCCAATTGCATTCATGTCAATCATTTGACACATGCCCTTTGAAACTAGTGGTTGACAATATTCTCTAATTATGTATCACTTTAAAAGTTTAGTTGAATTACAAAATAAAGATCGCTGTCAAAGACTAAGGAAGAACTCTAGTTGACTTACATATCTGACATTAAGTTAATACTATATGTGATGGGTATTGATAATAAATTAATACCCTTACTAAAGTTATATGATGATATTCTTTGAAAAATTTCTTAAGAACTGAATATTGTTGAGTGTCCAATTTACTAAAATTCCCTCAATTTAGTATCTCAATAGATAATCTAATCCATCAATTTTAAATTTTAAAATTAAAAATATATTTTAGCCACAATTGAATTTTGTAAATCAATGGTTGATTTACAAAATTCAACTACTTCCACTTTGTTCTCATGTTATCTATCTTCATAGCGTTTCATCCCTTGTTTCAAACCGCATTTTTCTCTCTTCTTTAACCATGAGTTTCCATGATTTTTCCAGCTTGTTTCCCTATGATTTTTCCTAAATTTTCTTTCTTTTGTAAAATTAGTAAAATTCCATTAATACCAAAAAAGTCCATTTTGATTTCTCCCCCAAATCCCTCCTTTTCCCTTTTTAAACCCTTCGTATGGAGGTAGAGAGTTGTTTGAAAGCGCTGTGTGCATCACCAACTTCCTCTCAGTTACTAGTTAAAAGAAAGGAATTTTTAAAGAAAATTCCAAATTTACCCTTACACCCATTCATTTAATTCCTTTGGTATCGTTTTTCATCTTATCCCTGTTTTGTCTTTTTTCTCAGAAAAGAACTTGGATAATTTTAAATTAGTCCCTATTTAGTTTTAACTAAACCAAATAAATGGTTTTGCCTTAATTGGTGGTTCACATTTAATTATGTTTCATTTTTTTTTTCAAATCTTTATCTAAATACAATTCCTGGTTGATCTAGTGATTTTGATCTTTCATTTGAAGTCCAAAAAGTCAACCTAAGCTATGAAATTCATGAATTTTCCCATTGATCTAGATCAATAGTTTGTTGAAAAATTTGCTTAGTCTACTTGTTGAACCAGTAATCAGAGATATGACCAAAAGATTGATGAAGGTTGATTGACTTGGATGTGACTAGATTTAAATTTGTTTACTACTCTCCAGTTAGAAAAGTTAATTTAATTTTTTTATTTTGTTTAATTCTTCCTTCTTTTGAAGTCAAAATTATGCAATTTTCAATTAATCAATAGATACAAGTTTTTAATGCACTTTTATTTAATTTTTGTTAAATTTAGGTATTTAAATTTTATTTGTTAAGTCAAGTCCCTATGGGATTGACTCATACTTGCACAAACTACATTGCAAAGCACATGTACTTGCAGAAAATAAATAAATATATAAGTTAATTAGTAAAAGATACATGCATAGAGAGAGAGAGAGAGAGAGAGAGAGAGAGAGAGAGAGTTTAAAAAATATATGAAAATGCCTATATTTAAAACCACATGGATTGAGCTTGGCATCTTGCGTTACCTTCCAACGCAAGTGATTCTCTAATTCTCTGTCCTCATCCTCGTTGGGTTTGCTTGCTTTTGCTCAACTCAAGTGAAATTTCTAATAAAATATAGAAAGTGAGACATGCTAATCAGATGAACGGACCGGATGAGCCATCGTGTAATAGCGGGGCTTCTCCAATATACAATGCAGCGGAACTCTAACGCGCCAAGAACAGCTCATTGGCCTGTGCAACCACCCGAAATCTTCCTCCTTTCTTGGGTCCGAGGGACACGCCAAATCTTGTCACCCACGCACATCTGATGTAAGAAAGCGACAGGCTTCCATTTCCCCGCAGAAAATAGTCTTTTGCCTCGGAAATCCCCTCTCTCTCTCTCTGCTCCGTCCTTCATTTTCGATCCAAAATGACCAGGACGGAGCAGATCAACACGTTTCTGGGTTTTCCATGGCCGTCATGAGGTATGCCAATTTTGATTTTCTCCTTCTTTTCTATCTAATTCCGTCATTCCCGCATTTTTGTGCCGTGCATTTGATTTCTAGTCTTATTATGTTGTAATTTTTAGTCTGAAGATCTGCTGCGCATTTGAATTAGAGCTCATAACGTGCTAGGTTTGTTAGCAATTGAAAGGGACTTTGTGCGGTATGGTTTTGAACCGGATGGTTACTTCATCCGCATTTTCTTTAGAGGTTTTCGTCTTTTGATCTGTTAGTTCGTTTTCTCCCTTACGTAAATCGGGCTCAGATTAAGTTATTTGTTTGGCTTAAATTTATATGAAGTTTGCGTTTGTCAAGATTGTTGTTACTCTTAGGAAAGTTACATGTTGCTTTATCTATATCCACTCTTTCGTTTCTATTAAAAGTTTCTCTGGCTGTCAAGCTCTCCCGTTTGTCAATGCTTTGATCCACACAACTTTAACCTATTGAAAAGAAAAACTGTATCACTGTCTTATCACTAGAACTCTAACCATGGATATTCTTGAGGTAGATTAATACAAGGGAAATTACGCCTATATGTCAAATAGTTGACATGCAAATAGATGTCATTCGACACTTTTTTGACACTTCAAAAAGTGCAAAATTACGCCTATATGTGTGTATATGCTATTTGGGATGCGTGTCCCTATCAAGTTGCCCATACAATCTTTAGATGCAAAGTAGTTATTGACACTCATTGATTATTTTTTCTAGGAAAATTCTTTGATCTTTAGATGCAAAGTAGTTATTGACTCTCATTGATTACTTTTTCTAGGTAAATTCTTTGATCTTTAGATGCAAAGTAGTTATTGACTCTCATTGATTACTTTTTTCTAGGTAAAATCTTGAATAGTCCTGCAGTTGTTTCCACCATGTTCTGCTGAGGAGGCCTATAATGTCGATGGGGATTCATTTACTAGGTTGACATGTTAACAGTGCAGATTGTTATCTAGTGGTGGAAGAATGTGCAGGTGATAATTCCATAATAATAGCAGCCATTGTATTCATCACTTCAACCTTTTGGTCTGGGGCTTCTATTTTCTTCCATGCCATCTTCTCCATTTAAGAGGAAGGGTTATCATGGGAAAAATACCAAGGCTGCATGGAAGCAATCAAGAGTCAAGAGGAGGTAGAGGTTCATCAGCTTTTGAAAACATTAATGTGACAGAACTATCAATGGGATCCATATCTCCTGTTAATTCAAGACTCCCACTGAGTTCACATCTAACTAAGGGCTGCAAGAAAATTAGCATCACTCTTCTAATTGTTATCTTGGTGGTCTCCATTCATCACGTGTTAGGATTACTTAGGGCTCACACTCTCTATCAATCATCATACTTCACTGTTGTTGTGGACTGTGGAAGTACTGGAACGCGAGTAAATGTGTATGAATGGTTAAGAAACCACAAAGATGATCAGGACCAGCCAATCATGCTGCGGTCTTTTCCAGATCATGCAACCAAGAAGGCTCTGCAGCATGATGCATGTCAGTATCACTGCATGCAAACCGAACCTGGACTGGATAAATTTGTTCTGAATGCTTCAGGGATTAGCACCGCATTGGAACCACTGCTTCTATGGGCTGAGCATCAGATACCTTCTCAAAGGCATGAAGAAACTCCTGTCTTCCTTTTAGCGACTGGAGGACTACGGAGATTACCGAGTAAAGATGCTGATTGGGTATTGGAGAATGCTGAGGCTGTTGTGAAGAGACACAAATTTATATACAGAAGAAGTTGGATGAGGATGTTGAGCGGGAAAGAAGAGGCTTACTATGCATGGGTTGCCCTTAATTACAAAATGGGGAGGTTGGAAAGATCTCTGGAGATGCCCACTTTAGGAATTCTTGATATGGGAGGTTCTTCCTTCCAGGTGGTTATGGAAACAGAGAAATCAAGGGAGGACCAACATTTCCTTGCATCTAAAATTGGGTCAGTGGGACACCATCTCATAGCATACTCACTGCCAGCATTTGGTTTGAACGAGGCATTTGATAGGTCCATTATCATGCTGAGTAGAGAGCAAAGGACTGGAGAGGGTATCAATGGAGGATTTGAGCTCAGGCATCCGTGTCTCAATTCAGGATTTGTACAAAATTACACTTGCCATGGATGCTATATTAAGCTGAATGCAACCAATAGCCAAAATGTGAGCAATCAATTATATAGTAATGAGTCTACCTTAATTTATCTGGTTGGTGATCCAGATTGGGAGCAGTGCAAGGAACTTGCAAGAGCTGCTGCAATCCACCCAATCAGTTCAGACTGGTTCCAGTTATTAGAATATATGGACTGCAAAGCACACTCTTCATCAATCGGTAAGATGCACCTTCCAACCAAGCCCGCGCGCGCCCCCCCCCCCCCATGTGTTCATCTTGTGTGGATGTTTCTCCACTTTACCTTATTTTATATTTATAAACCACAAACATAATATGATCTTTCCATGAGCTCTAAATATTCTTAAGTCATTGGCTAGATTTGGAATGTTTACATGTATGCTAATGCTGCCATAGCTATGCTCAATTTCAAAAGGCATGCCAACAGGTGTTTTGAACTTATATTACCTGTTCTACATAACATTTATCTTTTCTGAACCGCAAACATTTTTTTTACCATTCTCACCTTCTAATCATGACAAATCAGGCACCCAATCAGGTGCTTATTAGCTCTAATTCAGAGTCTTTAGACTCTTCCTCTATAAACATCTTTTCTCTACAGACATCAACTGTCTCAAGCAAACAACACATGCCATTGCATCTTCAGTTCATCATCAGTTAAGTGGCATTCCAAGATATATGCATGGCCTTAGAAAGTTTACTTCTGTTAGTATAAGCAATATCATACTTCGTCCATGTAGACATACTTATGGACACATATGCTTAGAACACTAACTATAATAGATTAGGCTGTTGCCAACTTGGTTGAGAAAAGCTCAGGAACTTTCTGATTGTATTGTGTGTATCTTTTCTGTTATTCTTTCTGTTTTTTTTTGCTCATTAAGCGGCTCAAGTACTCAGTTGACGTACCTCAGATTGAATTTCCACAATCTTACCTTCCATTTACTTGTGAAACTTGGCCCCAAACATAACACCGATAAGAAAATGATCACAGTGCATGTTAATTTTTGCCTCCTTGACACTTACTTCATCAGTGACATTGAAAGCATTTAGGAACCATGAACGTGAATTATCTAGGAACAAAGATTATTTATACACATAATGTACTGGAAATTACTTAAAACAAATAAATTTCACTTCATTTAAGACTTGGAATGAGTTTTTTTTTCATTTCTTCAATCATTGATAAGAAAAATAAGTAACTCCTTGAGTGGATAACTGATTTCTTTTTGTGATATTTCATTAGTCTTATTCTTTCTTCTAGATAAAACAGAACCTTTTTCATGCCAAACTGAAAATAAAACATATAAATAGCCAAGCTGGTCACCACAATAACAAACAAACAAGGAATATAGGAAAAGAATAGAAAAATATCATAGGTCAGCATTTCCGTTTGTGAGGGGCAATCTATCAGTGATTTCTCTGAAACCCCCCACTACAGCATTGGCATCTTATTTAGGGGCCTAAAATGTATGATAGGGATCAGATCTATATTGATGGGGCAAAGTTGGTCTTCAAGTACCATACTTGAAAGCCCATAAGAGTGGCCTGCTTTAGCAATCCCACACTAGAGGATAGTTGAGCAGATTGTATGTATTCCAGCAAGATGTGTTTACAGGATCACAGAAGCAGACCAGAATTTTTTCTCTTGAAGAAAGAAGTTGTTGAAGTTGATCAGAGTTGATTGGATTTGTTTGTAAAATAAGTATTATGCACAATAGCAACTGAGAAGTTGACCATTAGATTGGCTTTAGTTTCCATAAATGCTTATGCATTTTTGGATAACCAAAATTGACCAGATTTGATTAGCTTTAGCTACCATAACTGTTTATACATACTAGGAAGGTAATAACCAGTAGTCTTGCTAAGTGTAAGTTATAAGCTCTGTAAATTTGCTGTATAAATCTTTTGAAATCAATGAGAAGTGAGAGATTTTGCTGTCACTGTAAGTGTAGCTGGGCAGGCGCCTAGTCATTGGAGTGATTCTGAAGAGAAATCCCAATGGTATGACTCTGTCAATGTTATTCAAGTTGTTGATGCAACTTGAATGTGCTTGTAGGCACTATAGGTGTAGCTCCAGCAGTACTATTATCTATCCTTTATTCCTTAGCTAATTAGCTTGTTTATTTCTATCCCTGTTTCTTTAAAATAATGTTTCAAGGGTGTGATGCCTAGTCCTTAGGAGTGATTCCAAAATAATTTTTTTCCATTCTCATTCTTTTTCTTTTGGCTTCTGTATGTGCTGTTTAGTCTGTGCTCTATAGAATTTTTAACAGTTTGGTTGAGTTCTGTATCAAGTTCCTTTCAGATATGTTCTTCCCCAGATCCTGCACCAACGATACAGACAGTCCCGACTAAGTTGATACGATTGTAGAGTTCGTCCTGAATAACCATTGGTAAAGCTACCTCCCTACAACTATTTATTCATGTATGGGGAGTCTTCCTTAATGATAGGATCCAGAAAGATCACTTTGGAAACTTAATCCCTTCTCTCCGTGCCTTCACCTCTGCCTCAGATGAATTGCTCTATATGGGGCCAGAGTATTGTGTCTTACTAGGCCCTTAAGATCCCCTATAATAGTACGAACACCTGCTAGATCTGGATAGGCCCATCAAAGTTTAGCTTGATTGACCGAGGGGCAGAACCTTTTTGGGTCTGGACATCTCCATGGAACTCCTCTGCAACTATGGCTGCACACTGTCTACTCAGGTGAGACTGTGAACTTCCACTGAAAACCTACTCTGTCAGTGCCTGCCAGATAAAGGGGGGCAGCCCCGGTGCATGAAGCTCCCGCCTATGTGGGGTCTGGGGAAGGGGTGGACCACAAGGGCCTAAAGTACAGTCTTACCTTGCATTTTGCAAGAGGCTGTTTCTACGCCTTGAACCTGTGACCTCAAGGTCACATGACGACAACTTTTACCGTTGCGCCTGCTAGATATCCTTGTAAAAACAATATATTTAAGCTCAAACTACTTTTATCCTTACCTCTGAAAATGAAATGATTTCTTTCTTTCTACACAGAAGTAAATGTGAACCCAGAACTGATTGTCCATTACGCTTGCCTCTATAACTTGCTAGAAGGAGAGGTCATCCCTCCAACAATTCCCACTGATAGGGGCATCCTACAGACGCCCAAACAATGCAGCCTAAGTGAACAGGGATATGCTGGAAGTAATATGTAAAATTTCATGCCTTATATGTCTGAGCTACTGTTTGAGCAAGTCATAGTAATGGAGAACAGCCTGGACCATGTCCATTTTATGAAAGCCTGAGTCCAAGGTGTTAGGTGAATGATCTAGGTAATGATGTAGCCTCTCCAGGGTCCTGTCTGCACACTTTCCTAGTTCTCCCATTTCTTGTGAGCATGTTTCTGATATTGGGTTTTCATTTAGCTCTTTAATTCTCTTCATGTCTATTACCACGCCACCTTCCTATAAACTTGTTTGAGAGAGATGGTAGACTGACATCAATGTATAAACAAGACCATGCAAATAGCTTGGTCAAATACTATCACCTGGTCAAAGGATCAGTGCAGTGACTGCTAACTTTGCAGCCAAGTTGAAAAGGGTTTTTGATTAATGCAAGGGGAAGGCCTTCAGTTCAAAACATTGATTGCGATGTTGAAACCATAGTTTCAGAACTTTGGCTGCTGAACTCTAGGCTTGGTTGCATCTCTCAATCTGTTCAGTAAGAGGCTATAGGCCAAATAAACCAGAGGGTTCTGCCTGTTCGAGTGAGTTTACTTAGCTATTACAGGTTGATTATCAACGTTTAGAAAGGCTGGCTCTACCTTTTTTTCCCTAGCTTTCTATTGAAACTTTGGTTGTTTACTTTGAGTATCCTTTGTGATCAACTGAAATTTATTTACTCAATCAACTGGTTGTCCCAGTTCTTGGCACAGTATGTACAGTTTCTGAGATGATGCTTCCTGCCCTTGTGGTTTGTAAATGGTTAAAGTAGTCCACAGAGATTTTTCCTTTTTTGGTTTTTTTTGAATTGTAGACACATTCCAGTGCACAGTCTTGAACTCTGGTCACCCAGGTGAGAAATTCCTTCTTGCGCCACTGCACTTAGAAAGCTTTGGTGCAAAGTCCACATAGAGGTTGTGGTTAATCTTGGTGCACTGTGGTTACATTTTGTTTTCCTTAAGCCTTGGGAAATTACAAACAATTAATTTGTTCTTTCTGGTTTTATTCAGCTCATGAGAGCAGATACATGTGGATTGTGTCTTATTTTCTTGTTAGTCATTTTATTAGTTTAATGGTTGAAGATGTATCTATTTTGTGAATCTCCACCTGTAGAATCACAAAGTGTTCGTGGTCTGACAATCAACAGTTCAAGGTAAGAAGGTTGTGCTAATTAGAGTTGCAACATGGTTTTGCTCTTCTAGTTAGGAACCTATTTCCCTTGGCTCCTGCCCTTTCCTTAATTTTTCTGTGGCTGAGGATCAGGAATTGTTAAGTGTGTTTGTTTACTTTTTGGGTACTGATTTTTTGATCCTCTTATTAGAAGTGGTGAACAGTCATGGGTATTGGAATTTGCATGTGGTTCTTGTTCTTCCTCTTGCTCTTATTTCATAATAATTTTCCTTTTTTAATGGAAGTATTGCCTTTATTTTCAGTTTGTATCTCTGATACAACTTATTCTTTGCAGAAACTGATTTGCAGAACTTGACCAACCACAGGGCAGTTGCTCCCTTTCATGCTTTATCAGGGTTCTTTGCAGTTTACAGTATGCTGAACTTCAATCCTAAAGCTAATATGACAGAGATCATGATGAATGGTCAACAATTATGTTCAAGATCATGGAAAGATTTGAAGAGTACTTACAGCACCCAAAAGTACATTGAACAGTCATGCTTCCGGGTGCCATATTTGGTATCATTGATTGTGGATGGACTGTGTCTTGGTGATGCAGAGATAATATTTGGCCCTGGAGATGTTTCTTGGACATTAGGAGCTGCAATGGTTGAAGGTGAATATTTATGGTCAAGTGAAGCAGGGGCTAAGAGTTGGAGGTCTATTATGAAAAACACAAAGATCATCTCAGTCACTGTTTTTCTATTTGTGATATTTTCATGCCTTATCTTTATTGGTTTTTGTACACAAATGAAGTCATTTACAGCATTGTTGATGCGTATGTTGGGCAAAAGAGGTTCAGCTGTTGGGATGTCTCTGTTATCTTGTTTTTATACAAAAAGACAGTTGAACTGAAACAACCCCGCAGCTGCAGAAAACCGGGGAATTTGATCAGCCGAAACTTCCAACTGGATGAGTTATCTTAATCAGGAATATCTTGGTCTGAACATGTATAGGTAGTGGACCTTAAGATGTGAATGGGGAGGAGATACTAGGGCCACTGTTTCATGGATTTGGTCATTGACCTAGAGCTTGCCAGAGTCCTTGGTGGCTTTTGGGTCTAGATAAATGATGATGCTCCAAGTGAATGCATGAACCAATCCAATTGAAATTATGAGCTTAAACAAGAAACAAGAACCTGGTAGAACTGATGTAAAAAAAAAAGAGAGACTGTTTGATACATAGATATTCAAGGAAAGAGATATCTACCAGTTCTTGTCTAGATGGAGAAACTCCTGGTAGAAGTGAGCAAGATTCGAGAGAGATGGGAGGAGAGAGAATGGGCCAGTTAGCAGAATAATTCCTTCTCCAAGAGTGTTTGCAAAATGCAGTTTGAGGACCTATATGCAGACCAGTCACATAAAGGTGTTTTCTCTCTCTTTCTCGGCATTATATTTGTTTGCTCATGCTGTTTTCTTTCTGCTTGTTTTCTTGCTAAACTGAGTTGTAGACATAAATACCTTTAGAGCTTTTTACTAAAAGTCACTCTATCTTATAGGATACTGCTCAAGATCCAAATTACTTTCCAAATAGTAGGAAACTGTCGATGTCTTTAAAAAATTATTCATTAGGTTTCTTTTTCACTTCCTGTCTTTTCTTTGTTGGTCTGTAATAGTCCTTGACTTTAGTTTCCAGTTATGAAGAAATAAGCCATTGACAATTTCATGCCAAAGCACATTAGGAGTGTTTGCTCTCGAACTTTTAAGTACAAGGAGAAAAATCCATTGCGATGGAAGGGATTGAGGTGTCATTAACAGCTTCTTAAGGTGTCGTATGTTGCCTACTGAACAACCTGGCTTGCAAGTATATACTTAGTTTTATATTATATTTAAGATTTTGTCCCCTTAAAATGGATTAAATATGTTCGCACTCAACTATTTAATTGCAATTTGTCACTCCACAGCCTCCATAATTGAACCCAGGGCCAGCTGGTGTTAAACGAGTTATTAAGTAGGGAACATCTGTCTTTCTCTACACAGTTAGAAGAATGGATTCCAAGGAGGCTGAGGTCGAGGATATGTAAAAAGCTTTTGGATGGACAGGAGTTGAAATGATGATAGTCGAATGACATTAATCAATGTCCTCAGTGGTAAAAGTCTTAACTTTGGGGCTTTTTTGACTTCATTGAGGAAGCTGAAGATGCTACTGTGGCCGTAAAGTAGATCATCCCATTAAATGGTGGTGCTTTCACCAAAACATCCCAATTTATCACAAGACCTATGCATTTCAGTGTCTTGATATCCTTGTAAGCCACCATGTTGACACCATCATGATCACACTTCTCATGTACTGTTTCCGTCATCTAGTTGCAACAAGGCAATTTGCTCAACACAATTATCAAGAATAAGAACATCTTTGATGAATGAATTCTTTTTCCTGCTCAGATTAGCAATTCACTGGGGGGAAATAAGAACTAGATCAAAATGGTCTAGGATTGAATGCAATAACTCGACAGAAATCAATCGCTCAACCGTGGAAAACCAGATATACTGTCGCTGTCGATCACATCAAATAGATGCTGCTAACAGACAACCAATCTAGTTCTAGACATTAGAGACTCCGTAGCAAGCTTATCCTCCTTTTCATTCATGACAGGTGCCATCTTTAAGCAAAACATCTACTCCTAATTGAAGTGTGGATCTCAATGATTTCATAGAAAATCTATGCAACACATTGTTTGGACATTTATTCATCTGATCACATTGCAGAGTTGCCACCAAGAATCAAAGGTACCAACTCGGTAGCCTTTCTGAAGTCTGACACCATTGTAAAGAACCATTTATATATAAAGTATGAGTTGACTATAATGATTTGGGGCCTGAGAAATCAACTGCAGCCAATAACCTCCACCTTGGGATTCTTAGAGCTCTGTCAATTCCATCCAGCCTCTGTCATCATTAGAGTGTTGAATTTTATCATAGTCCAATTTAATATATTTAACCATTGTGTTACATAAAGCCCACCCAATTGAGGTCACCATAACCACTAAGTGAAGGTAATTTAGTGGTGAAATTAAGTACTTCAGTGAAACTAGGCTTAGATGGTGGAAATAACTATCCAAGTGAAAGGGGATATTTGGGGTGATAACATGGAAAATGACTATTTAAAAGAAGGGTGTTTAAGCGTCTTTGCCAAGTACACTATAAAGAAAGCATAGGTGTATCATTGCATGTGCCTCAAAGAATTAGATTCCACTTTCCAATTTCATTGCTACCAGCATTCTATAATTTCCAACAATTTTTTAGTGTATTTCCTACCCTAATAGAGTCTGAAAGCACTATGGTTACTATCAAGACCATGAATCAAGACATCGATCAAGCTTGGTTGTTTCAAGCTGCAAATCTAGGAAGTGGAGTAAAAGGAGCAACCTGAGGCATAGGATTAACTAATCAAAATTTATGAACCTCTTCAAAGGATGGGCTTGCTACAACCCATCAGCAATATAAGAATTGATATCTAATCAGTCATTTAAACTCATTATTTCTACATTTAAGATAGTTTGTTTGAAATTGTATACATACTCAAACAAGATGAGACTTGAGTTTGCAGGGTATATTCAATTTTTCAATCTTCCACTGCATTTCATGCCATACCTATGTACGTGAATTTTGATTGGACATAATTTAAAAAATGAAGGAAACTAAAAAAGGGCAGCCCCGGTGCACGAATCTCCCACCTATGGGGGGTCCGGGGAAGGGGCAGACCACAAGGCCTAAAGTACACAGCCTTACCTTACATTTTGCAAGAGGCTGTTTCCATGCCTTGAACCCGTGACCTCAAGGTCACATGATGACAACTTTCATTAATCTTAATGATTTTAGGAGGATTCTTGATCTATTATGTGCATGAATGAAATAAGTTTTCAATGTATGATTTATCTCTTCTCTAGCATCAATGTATGCTTCTTGAATATTTGGAAGAAAAAGATGAGTAGAAGGACTGGAAATGCTTTTAAATCTCTTGTTTTATCAGGACAAATTGGAAATTTTCTAGTGCCTTGTTTAACAACCAAGAAGTTGTGAGTTGGAATTGACTCACCATACAAGAAACCTTTCTAGTATTGTATTGGTAAGATTGTGCTGTCACATACATGTGCAATCATTGATGTAATGTGGTGGATGTAATCGGAATCATGCAACAAATTTTTTTTTTTTTTTTTCAATTATCGTCCAAATTGGCCATCAAATGAGGGAGGTATGAAAATTTGAAGAAAATTACTTAAACAAGGCTATTTATTACCTGTTAATAGTTGTTTGGTTTTGACATTTGGCCAGAAAGGGAGTAAGGTATAACTGTGGCGGTTCATATCCTTTTGATTCAACTCAATCCATTACCCAATGGTGGATATCTAAGGGGGAAAAGAAAACTTTAGAGGTTGGTCTGCAGATTCACTTTTCCAGAGAAATCATTGGCAATCAAATATGGACTCTGGACCAGGGGTCCACACCCTTGCTAGAGTAGCCAAGGCAGGAGGCAGCATGTTGCAGGAAGTCCCCTACAAAGACTGGTGTATACCATGCTTTTGGCTGTGATGAAAAGTCGTGTGGAGGATAACCAAGACAGTCTATGCTCCCCAGTGACATCAGCCATTTGGATAGGTGCTCTCTAATCTTTTGGTGGTGTAGCAGTCACGTTTAAAAGGGGATCCTTAGGCTGTGTTTGGGAACACTTTTTTCAATTCTCATTCTAAGAGATAAAATGAGTAATTAGAGAATCATTTCCTTTTTCTTTTTCTTTTCACATTTTGACAAAAAAGCTGTCTAGATTCACATATTACTTTTTCTGTCTTCAAAATCACTGTTTATCTGCGAGAGGGAAGTATCAATCCTAGATCATGGGGAAATCCAATCACCAATCCTCAAAACAGGATTTGCTGAAGAAAGAAAATCCAAATCACCAGATTCACCACCAGATCTCTTCTTATGTTCTCCCAATATTTGCAGTTCAAAAACACAAATTTGGACCAATTACACTGTTCTAAAACAGAAATCTCTCAATATCACCTCCTGGTTTCCACTTCCTTCTCTCTGAATAGCATCTGGGTGTTCTGAAACTTGATTTTGGAGTGAGAAAACTACTTCAAAACTCAGATAATCGGCAGCAAACCTGTGGATCAGGAGAGTCAGATCCAAAATCACACAAAAAATTGAAATCTTTTCCTTCTATATGCAGAACAAGAGATCTACTGATGTTATCTTTGAGATGTATAAGCATTGAAATTTTGCCTGAGAGTTGGCTTCCTAAGAGAAGGAAGTTGTTTATATGGAAAAAGGAAGAGAAATGCTGTAAAGAGAACCAGATAAGGGAAGAAGTAGGCTTGATTTTGGGGTGAGAAAAGGGCAGAAGAGAAAACGTGGCAG
The DNA here is from genome assembly GCA_035236585.1 of Warburgia ugandensis. Taxonomy (NCBI): domain Eukaryota; kingdom Viridiplantae; phylum Streptophyta; class Magnoliopsida; order Canellales; family Canellaceae; genus Warburgia; species Warburgia ugandensis. The sequence goes on from CP141136.1 coordinate 7,090,869, forward strand.
TTTTCTGAAAAGGGGTTCTTGCCAGACCTTTTCATGATGGGAAATGATGGCAACTTACATGGTGAGGGAGAGAGGTAGTTCTTTGATCAAGAGAGAGGGAAAAATAGGTGTCCCGATACATCTCTTTCTCCAGAGAAGCTTACTTTTATGGCTTCTATTCGTCCCAGATTTTCCCATTCTCTAGCGAAAGAACAAAAGGAAAAACAAAGTTGCCTATTTGTCGCTTCCAAATGCTCTCTATGCATTTCCCTCTTACAGTTTTGAAATTAAAAAAGGACAGCCCTAGTGCAGAAAGCTCCTGCGTATGTGGGGTCCAGGGAAGGGGTGGACCACAAGGGTCAATAGTACGCAGCCTTACCTTGCATTTTGCAAGAGGCTATTTCCACGCCTTGAACCCGTGACCTCAAGGTCACACGAGGACAACTCTACCATTGCACCAAGGCTCCCCTTCACAGTTTTGAAATTGTAATAGGAAAAAGTGTATCCAAACACAGCCTTAGTATGATTCTAATGTTTATAAAAGTGTACCTTTGTGTCTGATTTCAAATATATTTTCAGTGAAAGTTGAAGGCTGATTTCTTAGAGCAGTTAAAGGTCTTGTTAAGTGTACTTTTGACTGTGGATTAATTTAGCCTACTGATTTTAATGTTATAATAATTGTAGTGGATTCTATAAAAACAACCAAAACTTACATAGGAAGTTAATGTTGAGAGATTTTGCACTCTAATTTTGCAAAAGGCCTGATGAATGATTGATAAAGTGGGTCCAGGTGGAGGTTCTAAACTGAATAAACAGTAGTAGTATGCTCATATGTTCTGTACATGATGTAATACCTATAACACATAATGGATGCCAACCTCCTATAAAGAGAAATGTGTAGAATTAAGAATTGAACAGATCTCAAGAGAAACAAATGATACAATGGTATGATCAATAATATTAGTATGGTTCAAGGGGAAGTCACAATATCTATTCAGACACTGATGGTGGAAATATCTATTCAGACACTGAAACTGGAAATGGGTTGAATCAAGAACCACTAATGTGCACTGTGGGACCTCTCTCTCCCCTCCAACAACAAACCGAATATGAAGGTTTCTTCTCACCCAGCTAAAGTAGTTACATCTAACCAATTGTAGAAAACCCCATGAAGATCTATTCTTCTCTCAAGTTCCTTTTGAGGGGACCTGCCGTTATTGTTAATTTGATTAAATAATCAATTTATTAGTCATTCATTAACTTTGGGGCTTTAAAGCATTTGCGATATCTGATTTTTGGAAAATGTTGAACTGTTGATGTCAGAGTATGCAAAGTTTATAACGTTATTCTAACCATTGAAGTTTGTAAAAGAAGTGGAGGTTATATGTTATGTCAATTTGATAAAAAAGAAAGTAGCATCTTAGGTTCAAAGATGTTAATTCCTCATATGATCAAAGAAACAAACTACAGGAGAACTAAGGTAGGAAATCGGATAGCTAGAATAAGCTGGTGCAATTAGTAGTCTAATGTATGGAATGCATTGCACTGGACTTGATGTTGTTTTGATATATGTAAACTGAGTAGGCATAAACAATCCCAGTGCATAACACTGAAAGCCAATGGTAGAGACCAAGATTATTTTAAATAAATGAAAGGACTTAGCATATCCTGTTGGGGACTTCCAGTCATATTAGAAGGTTATACTGAAGTGAGATGGATATCAACTACATGCGCTAATATGGTGGGCATTTGTCCTAGGAGGTTCAGTTCTTTCATGGGGTTAATAAAAGCAAACCTGTATCTGTCATTTGACAATAGAAGTTGGTATGCATTGCATTATTTACAATTAGCAAGGGGCCTAAGTGGTTGAGAAATCTTTTAATAGATGTTCCAATATGGCATACATCTATATCACCTATACTAATTTAATTTTCATAGTGAGGCTACTCCATCAACAGCCCTTGCTAGTGCATATATTGAGAATTTTTACCTTAAGAAAACAGAAGGACTTGGTTTATCTTATGAGGGATTTCTAGCCGTATTAGAAAGTAAAATTGATGTGGGTTGGATATAAGTACATGTGATAATAAATCTACTACCTCATTGGTGTTTGTCCTAGGAGTTGTGGCCTAAGCTGTCAGTACCATGCTAGATGCAGTATCGGTCGCGGACAAGACCGAAGCATAGCTCCAGTACAAACCAGTACCGGCCAGTAAATATGGTACATAATGATAACTCCAGAAAAACTTAAGTGTCATATTTCAATTGTCTAATAGAGGTAGCCTATTATGCAACTTACAAGAAATTCCTTGAATAGTGTCATTCTGGTAAAATTCTTTAAAGCATGGTTAAATAATTTTCTGTATTTACTTTTCTCCCCAAATCAAGGAGATAGCTGATTCGGTCTTGAGATGTTGACCAACAAATTAAAAGATAAAGGGTTTCTCCTTCCCCACCATTTTTTCCAACCAAAGGTGCATGGTGAAGCGAGAGCCTTGCACAATAGTGAATGAGTTTGGGAGAAACGGGAGAAGGAAAAGAAGAAAGGAGGCGAAGAAGAAAAGAGGAGGAAAAGGAGGGAGGAGGAGAAGAAGATAAGAGTGTCCTCATGGTGAGTTTTTCCAATGACTATGAGATGTGCATGATAAAAAAGAAGAAAGGAAAGATAAATAATGAGGAAAACAAGAAAAACAAGGTTAAAAATGTCCATGGGATGAAATCTCAAGATCTGATATTGCCAGTATAGGCAGGTATGAATGAAAAACAGAGAAACTGACAGGCTCCATTAGCAGTAATGAGATAGAGAGCCATTTATACCGTTTTCCCAACCAGTACCTGAAATTTCAGGTTATCAGCCAGTACCAATCAGTATTGACAACCTTAGGTTGTAACTCTTTCTTGGGGTTTAAAGGAACAAACACATATTCTTATTTGACCATGGGAAACACATATTCTTATTTGACCATGGGAATCAGAATTCATTGCCTTAACTGTAACTCATAACAGGCCAAGTGCTTGAGAAATCTTTTAATAAATGTTCCAATTTGACGTAGACCTTTGTCACCTATTCTAGTAAGCTGTGGCAGTGAGACTACTTTGTCAAGATCCTATATTAGTGCTGTAATACATATAATGAGACATCTAAACATAGAAGTCCTAGACATGATGTATAACAGGGTATTAGTGGTGCTTGAGATAGATGATCTGATGTGATATGAGATAATATGGACCATATCACTGCTAGTGGTGCTTCGAGCTGAGATGAGATGAAATTATTTCTCATCTCACTGTTAATGGTGCTTGAAATGAGTTGAGATGAAAATCATCTCATCTTAACTCTCAGTTAAGTTGAATTTTCAGTCTTCTCACTTCTTTTCATGCCAAATTTAGGCATCTCATGTCAGCTTAAGTCATCTTAAGTTAGATCTTATATAATCTCATCTCATGTTAGCTCATTTCATCTCAAGAACCACTAACACTATATAAGACATTCAATGCAGGAAGGACTTATAACAATGTTATATGTGAAGAGCAAAGGCCTTTGAGTTAGTGCCAGAAGGAGAAGCCTCTCTCCTAGGTGATTAGGGTAGCAGGGTTGAAAAAAAATAAAACAATATGATATGTAAAGTCAAGTCAGAACTTGCATGCTCCTTTCACTATCCAAAAGGATTGGATTAAAAGGTCTCCAATCGAGCAACCATTGCTGATGGGAACCCAACATAATATCTACCCTTGAGTTTCAATATGGTGAAAACAAGTTATTGATAAGTGGATGGTATTAGCATTACAATTGCCTAGTAGAGATCCTAGGGGTAAGGTACTGATAATATCTACTCTCAAATATTAATTTATTTTATTTCTTTAATTTAATAATAGAGCTAGATGATTCATTAGAAATCTATTTTAATTCAAGGTCTAATTAATAAGGTGTTAAGAAGATGAATACATTGATCGCTAAAGATTTAGGTTTGGTCACATAAATCTTATTCTTCCATTCCCCTCTATTAAGCTTCATGGCTTCATTTAGTCAAAGCTTTTAGATATTTTCTTACCACTTCTATCCATGTTCTTTTGGGCCTTCCACTTGCCCTTTTAGAATCTTCTACTTGGATTGACCATTCCTTCTAATTGGTGTCGTTTTAAGTCTCGATTATGTCTAATACAAAAAAAAAAAAGAAAAAAAAAGAAAAAGAAAAGAAAAGTTGGTGAGTTCATGTACACATAATTAGAAAATTCAAATATGCTAACATGACATAAGGAAAAATAAGGTTCTAAGTGCTTAAAGAATGATTGAGAGAGAGATAGAGAGAGAGAGAGATTATTTGTTTACATTTATTTAGACTATTAAATGCATTGGCACTAATCATTATGATGAGGTTAAGATTTTTGTTGTTTATATTAATTAGAGGTTTATTAAGATGGACAACTCCACTAGTGCAGGTACTAAGCCCGGATAAAAAGGAAGGTTTTGCATCAGGTGCCAGCTGGCAAGGAAAACTTATGTAAACCCCATGGCATGAATCATTCATTGACATTTCCTCAGGCTAGGGCATTCCTCGTAAGTGACACATTGCATCGGATCCCGAGTGCCATGGAAGATGGACAAGGCTTGCTCCGACGTTCTCTAGGAAGTGATGCATTGCATCGGACCCTGGTTGTAGTAGAAAATGGGCAAGGGTTGCTAGGACATTCCCTCAGAAGTGATGCGCTGCTTCAACCCAGGTGCAGTGAAAAGTAGGCATGGATTTATCTCGAAAAATGTGTTGGTAAATGGGCTAGCTCAAGAGAATAAGATTTGTATTGCCACATGAAATATAGTTACATTGACATGTAAGAGTCTGGAGTTAGTAGATATGATAAAACACAAGAGAGTCAACATCGTTTGTATCAAGAAACCAAGTGAAAAGGAGCTAAAACTAGAGAAATTGATGGGTATAAGCTTTGATATGTAAGAAAGGATAATAATAGAAATGAAACAGGGATAGCAATGGATAAAGAATTAAAGGAAAGGGAGTGATGTAATTATACTAACAAAACTTGTTCTAGGAGAGAAGATCATAAATATTATAAGTGCATACACACTGCAAGTAGGGTTAGAAGATAGAATCAAGGGACAGTTCTGGGGAGATATGGAGGAAATTATGCGAGAAATTCCCAACACAAAGAGGTTATTTATAGGAGCAGACTTAAATGGTCATGTAGGAAAAGAAAATAAAGGATACAATAGGGTACATGGAGGGTATGATATTGGAGAAAGAAATGAGATGAAGGAAGTTCTCATCGTTTATGCTTTGACTTTAACCTAACTATGGCAAACACATTCTTTAAGAAGAGGGATGGACACTTATTAACCTTTAAAAGTGAACCATATAAAAGCCAAAGTCTTTTTTCTGCCTAGGCATATTGAAAGATCGATGTGCAAGGATCGTAAGGTGATACTTGGTGAGATCTAACCTCACAACATGGGTTAATGGTTTTGGATATCTGCATTAAAAGATAGAAGAAAGGAAATAAACTTAATAGGTGTTCGAAAACTAAGTGGTGGAACTTGAAAGGGGAGAAGATAACATCATTCACAAACAAGTTGATGGTAGAAGGATACTGGAACATGAAACAGAAGTAAACAACATCTGAAATAACATAGCCGAGTCCATTAAGAAAGTGACAAAAGATGTTCTAGGAGTATCTAACGGTAAAAGGTAATCAATAAAAGAAGTTTGGTGGTGGAATGAAAAAGTGCAAAAAGTTATTAAATAGCAAAGTTGATTCTCTGTTGGGTAGCAGTCTTCTAGCATCCCAACACTGTCTTTAGGTGCCAATACTGATCAGGTCGGGTCACAAAAATGGAAATTGTCATCTGCATATTGCAGTTCCCTGACTTGAAAAGGGTCCACTTTTGAAGCCATGCGGCGAAGCCTCGACTTTGATATCATTATTGATGAACTTTAACTTTCATCTCAATTTCCGTTTTATTTCTCCTTGAGCATGGCTGATAAAGTGACTGATTAGGGAAACTGGAGCTTTTGTAGTTGTCCTTGTGCACTAGGTGGTCATTCCTTTTCAATTTTGTATTCTTTAGCTGTTTCTTAACAAAGCATTAATTATCTATGGAAATATTTTCATTTATTCATTTCATGTTTCTGTTATTTGTTCTTTTGTACAGATGATATTGCACTTGTCCTAGATGACATATGAGGACTTGAACTGTATCTAAACATGGACTCTCTACTCAATCAAGTCCTTGAATATCATTTATCTATATTTGCAGGTCTTAGAAATATTGAAACTTAAACTACACGAAGCAAGAAGGACACAAGATAGCTGACACCATGGATTGCTTAAAGTTCACTTTTAGCTGTTGTCTTGGGCTTTTAGGTTGATATAGGCTACAAGTTATGCGGTCATTTCATTACACAGCTTTAGATAGTGTCCAATTCTTGACCTCTATTTCAATCACAGGAATATGAATAATGTGGGCACTTAAACATGTATGTGTATATTCTCATGAGCAGGTGTCCCAGCATATCTATTGTTAATCAGATATAGCTTCGTGAATATGCAACAATTTTATTTCATACATGGGCAGGTGTTCCATTGGAGGGTGGGGTTGGTGCAGAGTTCACTTTTCTACCTCTTTCACTTCTGCTGTTGTCTGCAAATTTTAAGCTTGCTAGATGGAAACCTTCCTCTTTCTCCTTTGAATTCCATTCAGCCAAATAGTAGTTTTCTTCTGTGGCATTCTCTTTACTTGATGGACCATAAAGCATTCCTCCCCACTGTGGGAAGTATATCAACCATATTGGAAGGGTGCATACTAGAATCATGACACCCATTAGAGTGATCCCCGTTTCCTTAGAGTATTTGGAGCCTTTAAAAAATAAGAGCTGCGTCAAGATTGCACCCACATTTCCACCACCTCCTGTCATTCCAGAAACCAATCCCAGTGATCTGAAGTGGAAAGCATGATATAGAGGACCACGAAATATATTAGTTGAAGCTGAAAACTAAAGAAGATAATAGTTCGAGTTCTCTCCAAAACAAGAATAAAAATCTGACACCCATAAAATAAATATACACATTTAAAATACTAATCAGAGGAAAAAAAAAAACAGCAATGAGGAATAGAAAAGCATGCTTCAAAGACAAGTCAAGTAAGATAAATCAATAAACTTCAACTGAAGTTTGAGAAAAGGTTAGTTCTCTGACAATCTCGTGATATGGTTATGACAGGACTTGGTGCCTGAAGGTGTATGATCAGGAACGTTACTCAATTGCATACTTATCAAGACTTCCATAAGGTAACATTTATGAGAACCCATTGAAGACATGGATCATAAGAAGAACCCTTTGAAGTTTTCGTAATAAAATACTTGATGATGCCAATGCGACATGAAGTTGCCTTGACATGATGGTTGATATCTTGTTATCTACAGGACCTAATTATCTTCTAATTATTGTTGTCATAGTGATATAACGTTGTTCTCAGGAAATTTCTTTTCTCAAGAATCTTCAAGGGAGCTTTCAAATTTGGCTTTTTGGTAAGATCTTGCCAACATTACATTAAATGATGCAAAACTAGGTACATTAATAAGTTGATAGAAAAGGTAACCCAGAAATGATAGTGTCAGTTGAAGCACATATAGATTAAAAACCAGAGTTTGTAATTATACCTAAAGTGAAGAAACTAGGAAATAATTGTTCTGTTTGCTTATCAAAATTTGGAGTGAACTTATAGTTTCTGTTTCTAAGAGGTTTTAAACATGGCTGAACAAGATTGCACACATTTAGATGCAGGTGGTTACGTTTAAAACATTCTGTTCTTTGTTAATATATTACGTTTATCTTATCATTAGAGAAACATTTTTAGCTACATCTTCCTCTGATAGTAGCGAATCATATCATTGGAATATAAGGGAGAATATGTATTCTTAAGGTAGCAGTTGTAACCCCTACTAGGCTGGCTTGGGATTTAGCTTCAAGGACAGATGTGGCCTCTCCTATAATATACAAATTTGCTACCTCTACAGCGCCTTTTAGAGCTCATGCTTCTTGGATCCTTTGGCTCCTGGAATAGTTTTACTTTCAATTTTCTCTTCCTTCCTTCCTGCTACAGTCCAAATCTAATTTAGAACTAAGTCAAATGGTTCCTTATTGCTTAGTGATCCCAAGGCATGCTACAGCTATTGCATGTTCCAAATCTAATTTAGACCCAAGTCAAATGGTTCCCTACTGCATAGTGATCCTAAGGCAGAAATATCTTCTCATGACCTTGAGAGTTTTCATGAGATTGAAAGAAATTCATTTAGCCTTTAGTTGAAAAATAAATCAGTTCTTCTTAGTTTGATTTGCTTATTCTCTCTTAGATTGGTAAGTCAGCACATTTACTGCAGCATGAGGGTTTTCTTCGTCAATGTTTCAAGATTTTAACCCTTTTGGTTCTTGAGAGCTTCAATTTCTATATGCTGAAATATTGCTGCGCTACAGTTGGAATTCTTACTGGAAAGGGTTGTGATGCTCATTCTCTTTGGGGAAACTCACTTCCAGGAAACAGAAAAAGGCATTATTCTTAGTTTATTGTAGTTGATCATGGCACTTCTTTGTTTTCCAAATTCCACACTGAATTGGTGGATAGTGATGCTTCATGAGATGATAACTCCAATCTGAGAGGCAACTGTTCATGGTTTTCCTGTCAGTGAAAAATGTTTAGTTTTTAAACTCTTTATGTGAATTACTTCTATCTTATTTCTTGATGGGAGGTGATATATCAGTGCCAAGGGCTTCTTGATATCAATGTGCTATCAATCTATAAGGAGAAATCCAAACACAAGTTCCAATATCTACTTGTCTATAAAGAGAGAGAATTTATCACCATTTAAATATTTTCAGGGAAGAGATCAGATCTCTGGGAAATGTCTTATGGTGAAGAACCCTTCGGAAGAAAATTCAGACATGGGCTGAACACAGGAGGAACACGTTTAGAAAAAGAACACTAACCTTCTGGAGACGAATGGTACAACTCCAAATGTTAGTCCACATGCAGCTTGCACAAAAAGAGAGAAAGCAATCATTATACCAATGGAAGTACCCAATGAATCGACCTGCCCAAGCAAAATGCAGAATGCCCCTCCCAGGGACTGGACTAGCCACAGGCTCCACAACCTGCCCCTCATCCCAAATCTCTTTCCCATCTTGTCTGAGATGAATCCCCCTCCTGGTCGTGAAACTATGTTTGCCAACCCAAAACTTGCTGCAATAGTTCCAGCAGTGTGAAGGTTCAGATGAAACCTATCATAGAAATACTCTGCTATTATGTTATCCACGGTTAACTCCACTCCAAAACAATATCCATAAGTCAAAGCCAGGATCCAACTCCTATAATTTTTTATCCCATGGTCTAGGACTTTCAGGACATGGTCTTTTGGCTTCTCACCAGACTTTTTCAGCTGACTGAAGTTACCATCTGGCAGGTCTTGGCCAAAGACCAAGATGGCTAATGCTGTTAAGACTTGGATAGTTGCAGGGATAAAGAATGCAATGCGCCAGGCAGTGAAACTAGTTGCACCAAAGTGATGGATGAGGGAGTACAAGAGGGGCATGAGGAGCTGGGTGGCCCCACCGCCAAGGTTACCCCAACCACCAGCAAAGCCATTGGCAACACCTACTACGGGAGGTGAGAACATGGAACTCATCCAGAACTGAGTGGAGACAAAGGTGGCGAGGGAAAAACCAGAAAAGAATCGGACTAGCAGGAACGAAGTGGGAGAGTTAGCAGCAGCAGCAGCATAGACAGCCGGGGCTGTGATGAGGGAGAGAAAGGCAGAAGCAAGGCGGGGACCTACAAGATCGCAGGCTGTGCCCATGGTTAGGCGAGCAAAGACTGCACCTGAGACTGAAGCAATCCCAGCATTGCCGATGTCAGTAGCTGAGAGATTGAGGTTGTCACGGATTACAGGTAGCAGGGGTGGAGCAGCAAAGGTGGAAACAAAGCATGAGAAGAAGGAGAACCATGAAAGGTGGAAGGCCCTCATGTGTGGTGCAACCGTAGAGTAGAACCGGAATTCTGTTGCTCTGTTTTCAGAGTCCACTGGAAGAGCAAACCGTGGAGGTGCTGTTGCTGATGACAGTGTTGATTCTTCTTTGTTGGATCCTTCCATCTTTTTCTGGTGAGGTGTTACCCTTCTTTGCTGCAGTTGGTTTGAAGGAAATTTTATCTATAAATGTAAAGAGCTTCCTCCAAGTTGGTGGAGATGATGATTTGCAGAGTTTTCTCTGTTGAACCCATCTTTGGCCTGTGGATGTACACAGTTACGGTTTTCTTTTGATGGCTGGGTTGAAGGAGAATCTTTCACCGAATTTAAAGATCTTCCACTGAAGCAGGCATAGATGGATAGTTTCTGCTTGTGGTAAAAAGCTAGAGAGAGAGAGAGAGTATAAAAAATCACCTTTTTACTTTATCTATGCTTGGGAATTCTCTCTCTGAGCCCCGAGTCTCTTCAGCTTTAGATGTTCTATTTACAGTAACTAGAGCGACCAGAATGCCCTTCTTCTGGATCTCTTATTTGATCAGTGAATTAACACAAGTGATCATTCAGTTCAGTGGTATGTTGTGGTATCTCTGAGTTCCAAAATCTTGCTTTATGCAGAACTGAATCATGCAAATCCTGTTTGAATCAGATCTTAGATGCAGCATGCCAGCATCTGACTGTTGATGGTGATGCAGATTTTACAGCCAGAGGATTTAATAAACCATATATGTACTTTTGGGAGATATGACGAGGAAGTTATGATCATGATCCAGGAAGAATCTCAACTTCTGGGCCCACATAGGGGAATTTGTGTGTGGATCCATAACGATAAATATGTAGCCCATCAAAAGATGAGCCACATGGATTTGGTCCCATTAAAAATGGGTATCCCAACTGCATGATATAGTCCCTCAAAGACCACAATGGTTCACAATTTGCTGGTGGAACCTTAGACAAGGCTTCCCGGATCCAAGTTCTAGGATCATCCTATCAAGACAAAATCAACGGTGACACGACATAGTAGTGGTCAGTAGCCTGAGTAACAGATCAGATCCTGCGGCACATGTGGGCCCCCTTAAAGTGTTTCTTATAACACCAATGACTCAGCAAATTTTCACTTCCATGGTGTTGTAGGAAACTTCAGCTAGGCATATTGAATGCCTGAACTGTTTTCCTAGGTGGAGCTTGAGAAGCTCTCTGCCAAATTGTCTTCCTACTCTTCTAGCACCTGCAAAAAGGGCAGCCCTGGTACACTAAGCTTCTACATATGCAGGATTTGGAGAAAGAGCGAATCACAAGGGTCAATAGTATGCAGCCTTATCTCATATTTTGTTATCCACAATATCAAGGTCACACGACGACAACTCTTCCGGCACCTGCAAATGAAAAGAAAATTGGGTTTTGGATTCTCCTAGCCGCCCTGAGAAGATTCCTTAATTTAATTGATTGATTAATATTTGTGGACCCATGATTCTACATGAAAGTCATCGTCAACTGCTCAACTTACGTGTGAGACGCATTCCAGTCTGTCCTACATGTGCTATCAAAGTTACGGCAGATGGACTTGGACCAAGGATATGGTCCAAGATACACCTACGTAAGCGGGTGTCCATATCAATTCAGCGTAATGAGTTCAAGTAAAACATGTTTTCGGTAGGCGACAAACGTATTCACAGTGAAACTGCAGGCCTCGTTTCTTGCTTGCTTCTTTTTCTGTCGTCTCTCCAGGTTTTCTCTTTCCGAGAGTCTCTCCTTGGTAAACCGTTTCTTCTTCCCTACTTGTGAATGTTCACGTGAGTCCAGTCCGGAGTTTTGTGGGTCAAACTGTCCACTTTGCTGGTGCCTGCCGGTTCGAGATACTGTCTAGTTAGGCTTTACTTTTGGATGATCTAATGAATTCATCTTGTTTTGCTTGCCTGATAAAAGTCATATCTAGCGGATGCTTCTAAGTTTTTCAGTAGAAAAATTCAATAATTATGATTAGAAAATCTCACAGAATCAGCTAAAATTATTCAATGATTATGAAGTTTGCTTTCTAGAGTAGGCTGAACATGATGAATGTTCAGATCATCTAACACTGAGGCCTGTTTATTTGGTGCACTTTATATGTGCAAAACATTTTCCTAAGAAAAATGTCTTGGCAGTTGGAGAATGCTATTTCCTAATTAGATATTTTCTATAAAAGTACTACTGAGATAAAAGGGCCAGAAGAGATCCCTTGCCAAGCTAGTCATGTCGGGAGTGATTCTGTGCACTTAAGTTCACTTCCTCAGAGTAAAAGTCTGTTTTCTACGGGGCAAAAGCCGGTTATTTTTAAGAAAGCATATTTTAAGAAGGGGAGTCTTGCGCAATGCTAAAGTTGTCGTTATGTGACCTTGAGGTCAAGGGTTCAAGGCGTGGAAATATTCTCTTGTAAAATGCAAGGTAACGCTGCAGACTATTAACCCTTGTGGTCCGCCCCTTCCCCGGACCTTGAATACGGGGGAGCTTCTCACGCTGGGGCTGCCATTTCTTCCATTTTGATGCATACTTAGATCCTTGTAGTCCTCCTCTTTTCCAAACCCTGCATACACAAGAGCTTTGTGCATGAGTTGCCTTTTTTAATAAAAAACCAACCCCTAATTAGGATAAGGTCTTGATGACGATGACATTTTGAAGTGTGCTCTAAATTAAGATTCATTGAATTCAGTTTTGTCCAGTTCTCTAGCAGGTCTACGTTAAATACACATTTCATTATTCATATTAACAGCTGAAGATCAACGGTTTGCCTTTTCTTGATACGTTTCTAAATGAGGCTTAACAGATCATGGGGCTAGGATTATCCGTGAAGGGGTCAATGAAAATGTGCGGGAGTTGTCATGGCCAAAGAGATCAATGTAACTCATAGCGTCTGGCATTGAAGACTTAGAAAGTGACTGCTAAAAGGAGGTAACAGCCCACATATTTTGGCTTTCTTCATTGACTCTAGTTCCTTGCAAGATACAAGGTCGATTTCCCTGTCTTGTAGTCTTCTGGCTTTCTTAATTGACTCCATGTGCTTGCAAGAGCAAGGTCTACTGCAATGTCTTGTAAGAGCCTAAATTTGGTTCAACACATGAAATAAGAGCAGCTGGTAGGATAATATTATAGTTAACAAGGGAACAAGGGGGCTATGGATCAGAGTGTTGGGCAGTTAAGGAACATCATACATATAGGATGAGTGTCGCAGAAATGAGGATGCTGAGATGGATGAGTGGTAAGACAAGAAAGGATATAATTAGAAATAAAAATATTAGAAGAAATTTATGGTTAGCACCAATAGGTAACAAGATGAGGGAGATTAGACTTAGATGGTTTGGATATGTTCAAAGGAGACCAACAACAGCACTGGTTAGAAGGAGTGAGACAATATAAGTAGAAGTTCTAAAAGGGCAAGGGGAAGGCCCAAAAGAATGTGGATAGAAGTAGCGAGGAAAGATTTAAAAACTTTGGGATTAAATGAAGCCATGATACTTAATGGAGAGGAATGGCGGAATAAGATTCATGTGGTCGACCCCTAATTGAGATAAGGTCTTGATAACGATGATGATGAACAAGGGAACAAGTCAGTGATCTAGCTTCTTAAGCTGCTTGCAAGTTACTTAAAGCTACTTGCGTAACAAGCGGTTTACAAGGCTGGATCAGTTGTATGTTTATATACTTGTAAAGGAATGCTAGAGCCCATAAAAGGACATAAGTGATCTAACTCCGTAACCTGTTTGTCAGTCAAAGCTACTTGCCTAAGCAGCTTACAATTAGCTTGCAGGTAAGTTACAGAGTAGCTTACTAAGTTTACCAAGCTAGATCAGTTATTTATTTATTTTACTTGTTGAGGAATGCTACAGCCTGAGCGAAACAGAAGGTGCTGTACAGTTTCATACTCTTATCATGGTGATCCCACCTTTGGTTGATCAGAACCATTCATCTTATTTCTCTGACTGTAGATGACTACCAGTCCTAACACTCTTTAAATTGTTTACAACCTTGAGGTCACGGGTTCAAGGCGTGGAAACAGCCTCTTACGAATGCAAGGTAAGGCTGTGTACTTTAAGCCCTCGTGGTCCGCCCCTTCCCCAAACCCTGCATAGGCAGGAGCTTCGTGCACTGGGACTGCCCTTTTTAACTCTTTTAATTGTTTACGACCCAAGAAGACAGCACTACAAACGGGAAGATCACAAACTTTGTGGAACAGACTTTTATTACCATCTGCTTTTGGTTCTTTGCCACATCTTTTTCATTGATGATTTGCCTTTCTTGTCTCATGCAGCTTCCCCTGAATTGTGTGAAGACATAGATGGGTGGCTAACTAAGTACTGCACTGTGTAATTACTTTCCAAAGTCAGAGGACAGAGGGTGGCTAAGTACTGCAATGTGTAATCACTCTCCAAAGAACAAACTCGGTGCAAGTTGGTGGACAGAAGAATCACTATAAATGCAGGAAGACGTGATCTCATAAAAAAGCAAGTCAGTGAATCATTCATCTTGCTACCATAATTAAAGAAAAAAATCATTCACCTATGCTGCGGATCCACCTTCATTTGCCTCGGGCGAGTAGACAGTGGAGGCCCAGTGTCAGCTTCCATTTGTTATGCTAGGCTGACAAGGAGACAATGTTACAAGGGTTAGTGCATTGAGATAAATTGAGATTTTGATGAATAAAGTAGATATTGAAATATCTGTTGTTAGTGCATTAAGATATTGACAAAACCCACAAAATTTCAGCATTAGTGTATTGATATATTGGTCAAAAGTTGAATTTTGCCCTAGTTTTTGTCAAAAACTGAAAAAAAGGATTTTTGTAATATCCTATTTCTCTTTTGGTTTGAAACCATGACCTATTAGGAAGAGAATAGATTCACTTGGGCTGCTAATAAATAAATATGTTTTTTATATGAACCCTATATTACTCCTCTATTTTGCATTGCGGGTCCTTCCAATAATTAAAGCAACCTCCTTTCACACCTCTCTACCATAAAAGATGAGTGGAGCCATCATTTGAATTGTCCAATTATTCATCTTCTTTGCATTTTAGAAAATTTAAATTACATATTATAGGCTATAATGGGCCTAAATTTTAAAAGACCGAAACCATTAAATAGTGATTGTATTAATTAATAATTGTAAATTAATAATTTTTTTAAAATAATCATAATAAAATGATGCGTGCACCCAATCATTGTTTAAAACGACCAAGTTGTTTTATGCCAACAACGTTTAATGCACCTGCCCATAGATAACTTGATATCTTCTCTGTACTAGGGTTGATTGCATGTTCAAGTTGCTACTTTTCTCTTTGCCCGGTATTAGATTTAGAGAGTGTATTAGTGATTTGCTATGTGATTCTTTGCTTGCACTAAAATAAAAAAAAACCCTTGGATGATCTGATCCCTTCATCCAATTGCTCCTTTGAATTCTTAATAGTCCCACAAGCATACGGATGAGATCATTCCAGCATCCAAAAACTTCTACTTTTGATCATAGTAAATAAATAAAAGATTTTAAGTTTTATTAGAAGAACAATCAAAATTTAACCGAAAAAAAATATGTTTTCAAGATCCTAGCTAGAGTTGTCGAACCCTTCTGATTTTTTGTCCGAGTGTGATTACCAAGCAAAGCACTTTTTAGATCAAGAAGTAAACTTTTTTGGCTGACATGAGAGATCTTAGTGTAGATCTATATTAATTAACATGCATACTATTAACTGGTGAACTACATGACTTTGGTGCCATGCTAAATGGATATTTAATAGTAAGCTATAATTCACCAAAATCTGATGTTCACATTTTCTTAGTAAATCCTAAACAAAAGTTTTAGATTAAGGATCTGGAAATGTTCCATTAAGATAAAGTTAGTATTAATGGCATGGGCCTATCATTACCTCCCAGATCAATAGCTTGGATCATGCCAATGTGGCACATGTGAGCTTAAAGAGCATACTTCTTCCTTAAGCAAGTAAGTCTCTCGGTCCTCGAAGCTCCAGTGTATCCAAGGTCCGAGGAAGGGGTACACCACAAGGGTCTATAGTTTGCAATGTTACCGTACAATTTTGCAAGAGACTGTTTTCATGCCTTGAATCTGTGACTTAAAGGTCACAGGACGACAACTTTACTATTGCGCTAAGGTTCCCTTCTTCCTTAAGCAAGTCCCATTCTTAAAGGCAATTTTCATTTTGTTTAGGAGATCCAATGCAAAGATGCTAGAGTCGTCCAAACCTAGTGAATTTTCTATCAGGGGATATCCAAAGCAACCGATAGCAGATGAAGTTGGGTCATCCAAAGTGGGGCGTCTTAATGCAAAATAGGGCGCTTTGGGGCCGGAGAAAATTCAGCCTTGGGTCTTTTACCCCTGATTTAATGGTTCCCTTGAAAGAAGTGAAGATAACAAGGATGCTTGAGCCTAGAAGCAAAGGCACCGAGGTGGGCCTAAAAATTTATTATCAGGCTAGATCTTGGACGTATATAACATCATGATGATCAGTCTCATCTTATTCTGAGGAATGATTCGGATCTCACGTCTACAAGTAACAAAGAGAAATGTGTAATCTTTGTTTGTTGTTGTTTGAATGGTCGAGATGCATTGGAAGATTCACCTCCCATTCTCATGCTATAACTCTAGGCAGACCAGATTTCTGAATATCTGAATCATTCGTATTGTTGTCCTTGACCTACATTTTAGATTTTCATGCTCTAAAAATCTTGGAAATTTGAAAGCTATATGCAGGCAACTAACTGAAACCAAGTGTGCTAGACGCCAGAAATACCATTTTAGTGGAGGGATTTGGCTTAATGAATAGGTGTTAAAAATCAGGTACAGGTCTTGCAACTATAGAGCTAATAAGTTGGGTGAATAGTTAATCTCAGATGTACCTCCGAAGATAAGTAGTCTGGATCAAGCTCCACTTGTATTTTTAACACTCACAAAAGCCATATAAGAAGCTGTTATTACCAG
The DNA here is from genome assembly GCA_035236585.1 of Warburgia ugandensis. Classification (NCBI taxonomy): domain Eukaryota; kingdom Viridiplantae; phylum Streptophyta; class Magnoliopsida; order Canellales; family Canellaceae; genus Warburgia; species Warburgia ugandensis. Next base: position 7,107,839 of record CP141136.1, read on the forward strand.
GAAAAATGTGCTGGGGAGGGTTTACTTGCTCAACAATATCCATTTTTTCTTTGTTTTCACACGATCTCATCTGTTCCTCTTGTGCACCATGAAGATGCCAGTCTTTGGTGGGCTGGTCCAATAGGAGAGGACAGTGCGGCACACCATGTGGCTTGGATGCAAGAAAGCACTAGCGTAGAGAAAAGAATGGGCCCCCATTTAACTTAGATCCTTCTGTTATGTTCCAATATCTTCATTAGACAAATAAATTCATAAAGTGTTTGACAAATTTACAGGCCACCTAATGTCTCATCTAATGAACAGTTTTAATCAATGGAGCTTGTGGTATTCTTATTAAAAACTTTCATGATCCGATGATCACTATCTATTCTCTTCTTTTGTAACCAGAGCTTAAAAACTCTGAAAACTTGAATTGACTTGAAAGGCAGGCAAGTCAACTTTGATTAAATTTTTTTGTGTAAACTTGACTATTTTCTAGTTAAGTGTATTTAATAATGAAATATATGATTAAATTTATCCCTACTTAAAAATATTTTTATTAAGTTTGTCAAATCAAAACATAACTACTATGCATGCATGACAAATCTTTTCATTCTACCCATTAAGTAATTTAGTAATTACTTAATCAATCCCTTTGTATTCATTTTCACATGATTTACTGCCTTAAGTAATTTCATAACTACTTAATCAATCATTTTATATTCATTTCAACATCATTTGTTGATTCATAAACAATTTTCAGGCAGTTATAATCAATCTATGGTTATCAAAATAAGATTATGTGTAAAATATATGTATCTTCTATATTAAAAATATTATTAAGATCTACCTACCTTTACTTTCAATAATCCATCTTCTCATTAATCTTGATCATCATATCCTTCATGTATCTGTCGAATCATATATATACAATCATTTCTCAACTCATTTATACTTCCTAGTTGTTCTTTTGATCATCTTTACATAGGATGATGCGGATCTTTTTCCTTGAATCATATTGATCAATAGTCTAGTCTATTGATCTACATTTGAATCTAATATTTATACCACTTCAAAACATACATACAATATTATGATTCTTGATCATTCAAGATCTCCTTATGGATCTTGTTTGATCTTTGATTATCTTAATTATCATTTTTATTAGGATTAGATAGTTTACTATCCTTTTATGATATTATTATTATTCAATCAGTTAATGTTTTACTGATTGAAGATAATTTATGCACTCCTAATTCTAGATAGCTCCTCTTATTTATTAAGGTTTACCAAATAAAAGCTGTTCACAGAGTGGTTAATTCAATCCTCATGTAAGGAAGTGTTTAGACCTTACAAACGTCCCCAGAAGGTGGGGGAAGACTGAGGTTCTATTAGAGAAACCTCTTAACCACCATGTTTAGTCTTTACTGGGGTGACCTTAGCTTAACCTTCATAAGGTTCATATGAGCAATAAACCCTAGGTACTCTTGCTATTTGATTTTAATTAAATCCATGAACATTTAAAATGTCATTCATAGGGTTTATTATTCTCTTAATTTAGGCGAAGATAATGATATTCTTTATATTGTCTTACTAACTATAGCCGTTACTATCATTAAGTCCATGTCCATATTCATTGTAAATATTCATCAATATCTATTTTCATTTAATTATATTTTTCATGTAATTTACATAACATGAACATTAAAGCGTAAATAAATAAATCTAATAAATAAATCTACTAAACAAATAAAAGAACATTTACAATAGAATATAATAACTCACATGTTCATTTGAATATATCTTATTTGTCCATTTTGATCCAATGATCATATTTTGATTTCTATTCATTTTTATCCCATTAAGGGTTTAGATATTGATCTTTCATTTCTATTCATTTCTATCACATTCTCTTAATGTGATATCATCATTAGATCATTAATGCATTTCATCATATGATCTAATCTTTCTTGATTCAACCGATCAAGAAGATTTTAAGTCATTTGATCAAAATCAAGGGCATAGATATCAATCTATTCCAAATTAGCCTTATTAGGCTCATCAATTCATATGATCTTAACTTTAAATCATCATTTAAATTGATTTTCATGGTCTGATCATGCTTAATTACTCAGATCAAGTAAATCCATGATTATTTTAAAGATTTCTCCTCCATTAAGGTTAAATTTCTTAATTCTTCCTAGATTAGTCACATATAACTCTTGATTCCATGTTCCCTCATCACTAGATCACTTATGGATTAGAAATTCAAGGTTTGATTATGCCAGATTTGACTGATCTTGGGAATTAGTACCACTTTTTGTTACTTACAGAATTTTACAGTTAATAAAACCTAAAATTTATATTTTTATTAGATTCTAATCTTCATCAGGAATCCAGAGCTTCTTTCCGATCTTGATTTGGAATTACAATGAGCTCTGAATTAAGATTTTAAGTTTCAAATATGTTTTGATAGTCCATATTTGATCAGAACGAGACAAAACAGAACGGATGGGGTTCTTTGTCGCTAGGCTGCAGGCGGCGTCTCAAGCAAAGATCGCCTGTGTCGCATGTGCGGAGATGCTTTCGCAGCTAGCATCCTTGCGTGCATTTTGGGTTCGCGTCTTCAACGCAAATCAACGTGGTCTGTCCAGATCATTTGATCTGGACTGTTCATTTTATTTTAACCTGGATCTACGACTAAGATATAATAAAATTTTATTGTGATGACCTATCTTGGGTTGGAACCCTCTGGATCCATCCAATGGCTAGAATTCTCAAAAATTCATATCTCATAGGTGTTTTTCACATAGGTCACTGGTATTGGATTCACTAAAAAAATCTTGCTGAAAAATCTAATCTAATGATCTTTATACATGAAAAATTACTGGAATAGCTAGAGGGGGATGAGGGGTACCTGCCTGTAGCATACATAATCAAAAAAATCGCCAAAAAATCAAGATCCACACAGGAAAATACAGGGTCGCTGGACTTACCATTTTTTTGGTGATTTGACCGCTGAATACATATATGATCATTGTGAAATTATAGGGCTTTTGAAGATTGGAATGATATGAACAACATGAACAATTTAGATCGTGATTGCAAGGGCTAAAATTGGATGCCTAATTGAAAAACAGTACCAGGGTGAAACCTTGGGTCCGTCAAGGACAACGCGTCTGTGGACATGCTTGACAGATCTGGAGGAATATTCCCCTCGAGTGTGTTCGCAGACGCGCTCTGTGGTTGTAAAGGGAGGAGAAGAGAGAAAAGAAAGAAAAAGAAAAGAAAAAGAAAAGGAAAGGAAAGAGAAGGAGAAAGAGGAGGAAAGGGAGAGGGAGAGTGTGAAAGTTTGAGAATTTTTTTGTGCAATATCGTGGGAATGTTAGGGGGTATTTATAGGTTTATTTGTAGATTATTTTAATTAAAAAATTAATTTTTTTTATTTTAAATGATTTTTAAAACTTTTCTTATTTAATTCAAAAGAGATTTCTCATTATATTTATTCTTCATCATTGATATTCTTTGTGCTGGCTATCCCCTAGCTCACCAAACTATTGTGGACCCCACACAAAAGTAAAATAACCATTTTACCCATATGGGTAAACATAAAATCACAAAAATTAAAAAAAAAAAGGATTTTTCACCCTAGCTCAAATTTTAGCGTGCTTACAGTCATTCTAACCTATTTTCCTTGAATGATTCTAAATATCTATGTTTCAAGACTTGATTCTTTTTTTAAATTAATATTATATTAGATATAATATTCTACCTCGATTTTTGTAAAAATTCTAATTAATTTCAAATAATTCCAGAAAAATTGGGGTTTTCACAAGTAGTTGAGTCTAAGTGCTATGATTCTTAGTCAGAGTTCCTAAGGCTATTGGTTGGGAGTCTTGACATTGACGGGGATCAATATAGGTGGACATTCATCACTAACAAGTAGAAAGGGTTATTGAGATGCCTAGAAGATAGTCTTTAACTTTGACCATAGAGCAAGTGTTATGCATCGACATGCAAATTTTAGGGACTCATGGTTCACTAGAAGTGGGCACAAGGAACTACTATGAAATGCAACAATAGTATCTAATGTTGCTTTCTTTAACCATGCCATCAATATTCTTTAGCCATGCAATGAAAAATATTGATAAGTACAACCCATAACCTTTTATGTGGCTAACTGATAAGCCACCACACCAATGGTTAAGATCTCAATGCTTTTCCAAATTATGTAAAACTTGTGTGTTTTTCAATAATTTGATTATAGATCATGGGGACAAGTCAATCCTAACCATTTTAAAGGGTACAAGGAATGTGGCTAATCTAGGTCCTATGTTGTCACCACATTATAAGAAACAATTAGGTAGGCTTAAAAAGAAAAGAAGTAAGAAAGATGGGAAACAAAAGTGACATATGTTGAAGAAAAATGGTGGCCCACTAAAATGTAGTATATGAATGCAGTAAGGACATAATAAAAGAGGATGTCCTACTAAGAAAGACAACCTCAACCAAGAAAACAACTAAATGGTTAAAATGCCTATGAGTGATTTGTTGCACGTGTTCTTGGTAATTTTGTATGATTGTATTATACAAGTAGTCTAACCGTTAAATATTAATTCGGTGCAAAGGAAACACCCTATCCAACAACCAGAGGTTCCTCTTAGAAGATCCCCAAGGAAGAATGATATCAATGCTTAGGTATATATCAAATACTGTGTATCCATTTAGTTAAAAGAGAATGATAGAATTCCTCAGTGTCTCATTGCTTGTGTCCTAGCAGAGTGGAACTATAGAGATTCCTTATAGGAGACCCCCAAGGAAGATACTACTAATGCTCAGGTATAGATCAATCTCCCAAGCACTCAAGGAGTAAGAAGAGAATGGGAGAAATGCTAGATGTCATGTTGTTTTCTTTGAGTACCTGCACGAGAGAACTATATTGGTTCTTCTAAGAAGATCCCTAAGGATGAATATTACCAATGCTTAAGTTAGACAACAAATACTCACTACCTTTTTGGTTGGCAGAGAATTGGTTATAATCTAGGAATAATTATTTTCTCTCTATGTCCCAGGAGGAGGGAAGCATACATGTTCTTCCAGGAAGATCTCTAAGGAAGCACATTGCTAATGCTCAAATTATTGGTCAAGCAATTAACACATCAAAAGGCAAGTAGTGTGATCAAAGAAGGCCCCCAAGCTCAATCCACCTTATCACTGTCATTCACCAGAGCATGTTCACTATCAATGGCCCTAATAATAGAGCCTAAAGAAAGGAAATTCAAAAGCCTATCAACTTTGAAACTTGATGGTAGAGCTTCAACCAACAAGGATTCTAAATGAAGAAGCTTAGATTAGTTGCACTTTGATCAAAGTGATCAGAGAATGAGACTGCTTTGTTGCAAGTAAGCTATTGTATTTTATTTGTGTATGCTGTAGTTATATTTTGTTTGCAAATGGGAGATGCTTTCCTTGAAAAAACAAGCAACGGATGTATAGAAGATCTTCAAGAATGATCCTGTGGTTGAATTTTGTCTAGAAAAGGGAAAAGACTTTTTAACTTGTAGTTATGATATGCTACAGGATATGAATAGAGTATTTTTCCTATTTTATATGATACATTACTTATGTTTCCTTTTTTTATCTTTGAATGTTCCAATTTGGTTCATCTTTGTGTGTGCCTTGTTTTGTTTATGTTTCAAAGACTTTATAGTTGCAACAACCTCAATAGATTGGCTAAACTACCCTCCAAAGAGTTCTACAATGAAATGCATATGTCTTTACTTATTAAATATGTCCCTCAAATATGTTTAGCCCATCTTACTTATTGAAAAAGTCTCCATATGCTAGCAATCTTTATCATTAAATGATGTCCACCATGGTATAGTGGAATCAACGAGATAGTGTTTCTATCTGCTGTCTGCTTTCACATGAATTCAATTGTGAACAAGAAAGTGAAGGCAATTTCATCACTGGCAATATCATTCACATTTGGGATTCAAACATAACTTCAACTCATACACATCAAAAGGATGGAACAAGTATCAAATTCGAATCCTTTTCTTGCCATTGGTGCCAACCCTTCTACACACTCATACTTGGCACTTCAACTAGTCTTCTACACATCCATTGCATGAAAACCTTAAATACATACAACTAGTCCACTTTCCACATCAACTCATGCAATTTGATATCACATTCCTTCCATTCAGCCAAAAGAAAATGAAAACCCCCCAGCTAAATGCAAGAAATGCCAACAATTTCTTCTTCATCTTAACATCCTTGAGCTTATTGTTGCTTTGGTTTAATCTTCTCAACAAGCCTAGGATGATTTCCCTTGATCTCAGGCACATGGGTGGATCAAATCATACAAAATAATTGCACTAGTTGCTATGAAACAGTGTCTAAAAGAGAAAAATAGTGATATTTTTATTTGGGTTGTTGGAGAAATTGAGATTCTATCTGAAATGGATAAGAAATTCTTAGCCCATTACTTCCACAACTATAAAAATTCTGTCTGGGTTGCCATTGGTCCTAGATGTTATATACAGTGGTGAGGCCTTGCTTCCTCTTCTTCGGGTTGCATTCTTTGGATTACCTTTGTAACTCATCTTCTTCCTACCCTCTTCTTTGAGCGAACCAACGAATAGATGGACGACATGAAAGATTTTTTAAGTGAGGAAAAGGCTCGATGAAAGAGTTTTGATGGGCTGCTATACCCTTCTATTTCTCATGTGAAGTGCATGCAACGAACTCTTGTTTCAAAATTTAACGAAAATCAAATGGGGGCCCACATTGACTCACTTAATGGTACTTTAGGATACCAACGTTAGATTTCAATAGCCAAGGCCCTTAATTGAGAAAATAGGAGAACTTCAAGGCACACAAGTGAATTTCTTCAAATATACTACAAGAATACAAAAGTCTTAAAATGTGGTATTCTGTCCAAGGCATTTAGAACTGGATGAATCACTTGGAACTTCCAAATGAAATTACCACTCATGAAAAAATGAGGCGTTAGACTTCTTCGCATGCCCCTTGAGTGTGACCTCTTAGTAGTACTCTTTAGATTACTTCGTAAGTGCTTTAAGTACAATATTGAAAGAAATTTATAATGACATATGTGTTCAAAAAATTAGCTTAGCAACTTGCTAGTTAAACACTAAATTTAATCAGAGAAGCCATAGGATAACTCAAGGATGCCAAGAAAGATGGATCCAGATGTAAAAATGCCATCTGACCATCCAATTGGAAAGGGTTGGATATGGATCACTGCTCAAAAATTTCATTTTCTCTAGGTTTGGGAAACTGCCCTTCGTAAAAGATCGAACTGCCAGATGAAGGGTCAAAACATAGAACATTAGGTGGTTGACCAAGTCAAAAGTACCTCCATGCATGGACAAAGAGCCAGAGAGATGATTTGAAGCAGCTCTAACGGTTTCCATTCAACACAGCAAGTGCTATAAGCAAGGGGAATCTCAGAAGCCAACTGCGTACCCTTGTACGATTGGCTCATGAACCGTGTTACTCGAGACTAGCTGACGTCCACCCAAACTTCCAACGGTTTAAGGTCCAAACTGAAAATGATGGACTCTTTAAAAGCCAAAATACAAACGTCCTTACCTCTCCCAAATGCAAAAGACGTCGAGGAAGGACGGACGATAAGAACCAGAACCAGAATTGCAGTTAGAAAATGGCTTCGCGCCTTTCTTTCTCATTGGTCCTTGTGGACACCATCGTCCTTCTAGCTGCAATTTCTGGTGCAGCTGCACATAATCCACCCCACTTCCATGAGGGCCATGTCAGATTCAATGGAAAGCTGGGTTCCAATATCATGGAACATTGTGATTCGGCTCCTCACAAGCTCCTGTGCACAAGTACCGCCCACAAAGCCTCCGACAGCAATCCACACGACGGCGTTACACCCGAAACCCTTTGTAAGACATCCATACTTACCGCCATTAACAACATCAAGGTTGCACAGACCAAGACAACAAACCTCATGAAGACAAGCAATGACAGGGTGGGGCAGATGCTTGGTGCTTGCTTTGATGTCTACGGTGATGCTCTAAGCAATCTGGAGACCTCGCTCAAGAACCTCAAAAGCAAGGATGTAGCTAGTTTAAAGATCAATCTCTCCGCCGTAATGTCCGATATTTCGACATGTGATGATAATTTCATGGATATGCCAGGATCGTCTCCTCTATCAGATATTAACGAGAAGCTGAGCCAGCTTTCAAGCAACAACTTGGCATTCGCAGACAAATTGAGGTAGATCTTATTTCAAGATTAGAGAAGATGATGCCGCAAATAAGAAATCTTTCCAGCTCTAACTGGGTATTTGATGTAGAGGAATTCTGGTTCTGGTACTAAACCCAAAATGAAATGGGTAAGAACATTTTGCTCCCTCTTGTATAATCTATAACTGCATCAAATTAATAAGTGAGCTAGGCTACTTGGGCTTTTATGTTTCTTTTCATTGGGTTTGTTGTCATGTATGGCAAAATAGGAGGGCCTCAAACGCTATATAAGCATGCTAATTGAGAATGGAATTTTCATGCTTAGGGACTGATTAGTTTGACCAGAGCTTTTGCATAATGGAAATAGTAATTAGACTTTCTACGGCCTTCTTTCATTTTTTACCCTCTTCTGGCATTTCCAGCTTCGGGCTTTACATCATGCAATGCAATTCTCTTCCTATGTTGGAGTAACCCTTTCTATTTATTTTAAGTTATGTTTGGAACACCATATTTTCTTTTCTAACAGCAATAAAAATGCTAAAAGATGCAACCTTCATCTACAAGGTTTTGTATATGAAATTCTTCATATTTAGTTCCAAGATTTTGTTTACAAAACCAGCATCAATTACGTGGAGACAAAGAATTGGAATGTTCTAATTAAGAACCCCTGCAAAAGCTCTTTGTAGATGAATCTCTAATACAAATGAGATATTCATTAAGGGAAATGCTATTATCATTGAACAGTGTTGATTGTGGCTTGAAGCAAACAGCTCTTTCAGTGTTCTTTCGCCCCACAAGCTACAAATACTTTTGCTTGTGGCTTGAAGTAGAAGCAAAATAGGGCAAATGGCTCTTTTAGAGTTCTTTCACCCTGTGAGGCCTACTGCTCTCTCTCTCATATAATTTCTTGGGTCCCGGTGACTGTATATGCTTAAGAGGAGAGAGGATGAGGTACACATCCATTTCTCCCTGTAGGGTAAAACTTTTATTGCAGATTTAAGCAGGTCATAATATCAGGAATGACTATCGTTCATAATATCAGAAATTACATACATAGGCTAGAACTCAAATTTCATGCCCACTGAGTAGTTGCAGCCTAAGTTTTTTAGGTAAGAATTACAATCATCCATGTTTATTAAAATTTTAAAAGCCAAAACAAGTGGTTAGGATTATTCAAACGTATTTATATCTCATGGTTTACCTATTTTGGCATTCTAAACTTGATGAACAGATTAGATCTACCAAAAAAGTTCTACCTTGCATGAAAAAATTGGCATGTATACCTTCCTCTCTTCTTGAGTGTCTACCTTTAGGACTTCATATGTCTAACAATTCTTTTCTTTTTGGCACACGGCAAGCTATATTAGAAATGAAAGTTAAAGTACAAATTTAGGATAGCCTTATTTTCTAAATCGCTCCACCAGCTCTTGTTGGCCCTCAGTGGGAGGAACCACCAGAATGCATTTGGACACCTATTGTGATATGATGGTTTCCTTATATTCCACTTTGGAACAAAGCTTTCGTAACAGGTAATTCTATTTGGTTATATAATTTATACATAGCATTAATATACCTAGTGACTAAGGCATTCCATTGTTACACAATGTAATGGTGATTGAAATCCTTGTTTTGATGCACTTTCCCAATGTGGTGAAACCAAATGAGCCAAGCCATGGTAGTGTAAGTTGTTGAGGTATGTGTGTGGGACATTTCATCTCATGAGGTGGGACCCACAACTTAACTGACTTGAAGTCTCTACTCTTATGAGGCAGGCTTCTCTGATGCTCCGCTTTCACCTGTTGACAAGTTAAGCATCTGGCTATATAGCCATCGATGTATCTTTTCATTTCATCCCACCAGAAGTTTCTCTTCAAATCTTGATACATTTCTGTACCTCCTTGGTGAATTAAAAATGATGAATGGTATGCTTCTTTTAATAGTTCTCTCTTCAAATCTGCAACTGATCTACCCTGAAAAAGGACTCCTCCATCTGTGCCTTTGCTGAAACCATTCATCTTGCGCAACTCTTGAGTTGCTACATCATCCATCTGAGTTCTCAGCACTTGGTCTACAAACGTTGATCTAATGGTGATGTTCGCAAGTATTGTACTCAACGTGCTGCTCGGGGCGTCCGCTACTTATGTTTGCTTTCCTTTCGTGGATGGCGAAGTCTAGTCAGTAAGGTACTCCATCCATCTCTGTTGTCTTATATTCAGGTCGATTTTTGTACAGATGTAAAGGCTCTTGTTAACTTTTGCATAGAAAATAAGCACAAAAGAAAGGACTTTCTCTTACTAAAGTCTCCATCCCTCTAAACAGAGTGAATATGAACTAATTAAATGATCAAATAGAGACAATATGAACCCTTAAACCCGAAAAGACATACGGGAATATGAACCCTTTAAAATCAGATTATGAAAATCTACCAGATGAAAATCAACTGCATGATCCAAAATAGACAATGGGATCTTCGACTATTCCGGCTTAGATCGTGCACAAAAATAATCTACTCAAATGGAAACTACACCTCGAAATGGGGTCTTCTAACACAGAAAACAACATTGGAGATTCAACTTCAAGCACCAGATCCACCTTCAAATTCATAGGGCTGTTCAAATGAACAAACTAGATGAACAGAAAAGCGCTATTTCAGGCTGGAAATGGAGCTAGAAGGATGTTAGAACATAAATAAAAGAAGTAAGAAAAGAGGACTTATAGGAACGCATAAAAGATGCAAGATTGAAAAACTAAACCAGATCCACCTTATAAATCCTTTCTTTCTTCGAAATGGACAGTCAAGATTGACAACCTAGCACTTATTCCAATCGAAAATTGCAGTAGCAAGTCTGTTAGGAACAAAAATCATCATCATCAAGACCTTTTCCCAACTAGGGGTTGGTCACATAAATCATGTTCCTCTACTCAGTGCCATGCCTTTATTTAGTCCCAAAATTTTTAAATCTGTTAGAAATAAGAATGATAATAATTTTTTATGCCAAACTATGATAACGGTAAGAGGATAAAAATGCATTCGTTAAGTTATAAAATGGGGATTTGCGCCAGCTTCATCCTCTCTCTCTAAAAAAACTTCTATTGTGTCATAGATGTGTCTCTTACTAAAAAGTTGCCTAAATACAACTGCTACAATTCCCGAAAGTCTATCCTTCTGGAAATTTGGTGGAGAAATCTAATAACCAAGCACAATTAGCATCCAGCATCCACTAAGGTGGATGTTTAACCAAGTCCTCCACCCACTCCCAATATCACAAACCAATAAGACAGATTTTCATCTTCTCCATAGTTATTCAAATCACTATCTTAATATCACAATTCGCGAAATCCCTCTTAGAGATCTTAGGCGTCGTGGAGAAACTGTGTAAGATTTAGGCCCCATCGGCAAAGCTTAAATAATATGTTATTGGATTATGCCAGATTTTTCTATGCAGTTTTATATGAATAATCCCACATGATTCCAATAAAGAAACCGGATCACATACGCCTCATTAATCCGCCTCTTACTCATGGCACGCCTGTAAGACTGTGTTTTGGGCGTTGGCTCCAGTCCACGTCCCTCATGTTTTCCAAGTGAAATGCACGACATCTCAATTGATCTCATGCCATTAGATGATTGAAACCAGCTACCTGGTAAGTCATTCGAGCCAGCAGAGAATTATAAGCCTCTGATCTGTTGCCTCCGCTGGGATGGTCACATGGTAGAAGAGGAGCAGTCCACCTGCCATTAACCAGCAAAGCCCCCACCAGCCCAAGGCTTAACTCTTCTACTGGAGGAGGAATTTTATACATGCCTCTTCCGTAGCAGACCCAAACAGATGGATGATTTAGGTTACTGAATGAGTGAACCCTGTTCGTACTTTTGGCTGCCATATTTTCCAAGCAATAAACATAGCCACGCCCACGATATTACTGCCTGTAACAGACAAATTTTAAATGAAAACTCTCTTCAACATGTCCCCATTCTATTCTCTGAGTAGAAAGATTTTTTATGCAAATTACAATATAGAGTCACCCTTAGATAAGATTGCAAAAGCGAATGCAAAGGTAATAAATCTATGAACAGTAAGTTTCACTAAGAAAATGTGACTGATGAAATTGTACAATGCAGTGTGTCAAACATCATCTGCAAGAAAGGACAAAAGTATAGAACCCCAGACCACAGCACGCAAAAGCAGCTCACAACAGAAGAAATATTTGCCGTGTACTCTTCTCTGGTAAAAGGTACTCCCGCCCTTGGAACGTCCTTGCAGTTAACTACTCGGCAACGAACATGAACTTGTCTCCAATGGCTAGTGGATGACTTTCCATGACTTGCGATTAGTTCCGTTGAATATCTCATCTACACTGCAATGACTCACAGCCCAAAGATAGAGGTGCTTCGTGGATATGATGAAGATTCAAAAATCCACCAGCTGCCCATAATTCCGATTAAGCTGATCTTCTTATCTCTTAGCTCAACTTTTGCTAAGCACAAAAGCTTATAGTCTTCTACTTCAACCTTTTTGACATAAAGGAACTGTGAAGAAGATACAGTGCAATGAGAATTAGCAGATCACCAAACAGAAAACTGCAATTTAAGTCCCTGATTTTCAGTGAAACAATAGACAAAAAAACTTGGAAGTTTAACATTTCAAGCAAAACAGTTTTCACTTCCTTCGAAAAAGGCAATACTCCTAGACATTAACCCCAACACTTCACAGAGAAAATAAAACAAAATACTGCATAATGACGTTTATAATTGAAGTATGGAAATTCTCACCTTTAAATTATACAACTCCGGGTGTTGACGCAAGTATTGACAACGCAACTGCAAATTATGAAGTACAAGGTATTTAAAGGGTCAAGACTCATGGCAGATGAAATTCATTTTGCAATTGGAGAAAGAGCCACATATTAGTGCCAAAGGCAAATTTATACGTGTCAAAACAAAGAGCCAGAAAGAAATAGATACTCTAAACAATGTATGATACACACATCCATCCAAGACACAAGGGTTTCTTTACAAGAGTAGATGCAACTATTGCAGTTATTATCATGGAAAAGAAGTTTGATATGCTAGTCAACTGTGATTGTCAAGCAAATGAAGCCTATTCCAAACCTGTTACTAACACTAGCTCTCTTACAATCATCAAATAGGTGAGTTAAAGCTGATTTAACTTCGGAATAATCAATAATTTCAACAATTACAAGAGAAATTGTTGCCATAAAGTTTTATTTGAATAGTTAGCAGATTAGAACGCAGAATCTAGAGCTGGAAAATGAGGTTCATTCTAACTGAGACATGGGTTCAGGCCCCCAATTGTAACATCATACGTGGTCTCAGTGATCATCACAAATATGGTTTATATTAAACAGAAGACAGTTGTATCAGACCCATCAAGAAAATACATAAACTGCACTTGGTACAAAAGTCATGTCTCATAGCACCAAAAACACCAGAACTAGTATAGGCTACAAAGATACGGCTAGTTTTTCATTTATCAGTAAGGTTACAAATGAGAAGATAAGACGAATTTGATATAGCTATTATTAGCATTATCGGCAATTAATACACTTTTGGAAAGTAAGCTAGAATTCTTCCAAGCCAACCTGCTCAATAAAAAGATGCAGTGAAGAAGGACTGGGTCTTGTGCCGAAGAGAAATAGAGAAATTTTAATGGCAAGACTAAAAGGATGTTGCCAACCCGTCAGCACTGTTACAACCAGAAGAATAGGCAGCCACCATTTTCTGGCCCAACCCCAGAACGTGTCCGGATCATCTTGAAAGCATCCTGAAGCATCCCAAACATCTGCTTGACCCTCCTCCATTAAAATATTATCACCTACATTATCAAGATTCAGAAACTAAAGGACTCTAAAAGCAATGCAGGGAGAAGAGACATCTAGACAAGAAAAAAATAACAAGGAACAGACAGAAGTTGTTCCCTCACCATTCATAGCATAGGCAACAGGTGTAGGCTTCATTAATCCAGCAAGACATGAGAGTCCCAAGAAACCTCCCAGACCTATTTTTCTTCCTGGTGTGCAAAAGTTTATTTCTCTTAGATGAGATATCCATGTTGATAGTTGAAAGTTTAGATCATAGCAAAAGACTGACATACTTTCATGCATGCAAGTGTTTGGCAGAGTAATATCCTTTATACAGATGATACAAAGTAGAAATTTGCAAACTATTTATGAAGAAACAATAAGGTCCACTTCTAATAAGTGAGTTTGGGTCATTTCTCATATTTTTTTTTGCTTTTCTCCTGATAAATAACAATTATTTATTTATTTTTCAACAGCAAGAAATTTACTAACAAGGGAAGTGGGGAGTAACAATGAATAATAAGGACAATAAAGACAGCTCTAAGAAGAAAATCTTTTTCCCAGATCTTGAGGCGAAATGATTAACTTATCCGTCTACCTATCTGCCTTGTGGTTGAGAATAAATAAATGATACATCCAACTCTCTACCAAAATCATAAATTTCATCTAATGTCAGCCAAAATCCATGACCCCATGGGCCAGAAGCATAGTAGTCAATTGCATTCCGTTTTGGCCGAAATTGGTGGAATGTTTCATTCTAGTGTAAAAAACAGAACAAAATTGACTATAAGAGCTTCTGTTCTGGTTTTCTTCTTTCTCACAATATTTTGACAAAATTATGAAATCTTCTTCGTTTCACTATTTTTAACTTTAAAATAAATATTCTATATGTTTGCCAGTTCACCTTTATTGAGAAAGGCACATATGACATGTAAATTATATCCATGAAAATTGATATTCACACCCTAATTTGCAAATTTTTTTAATTAAAAAAAAAAATCTACAGGAAAAGTTGTTTGGATCAAATCACTGGAACAGCTGGAACACCGGCATATTCCATTCTAGAGGACAAAACATAACTCCCATGGCATTGGATTTGACAACTACAGTCAGAAGGTTTAACTGACTCCATAATACCACTGACTTTCCCCTTGATGGGAAAACTGTTGAGCCTTCCCAGTTCATTCATAGATCCAAAGGACGAAAAAAGTCCTTCAACATCTCCTCATATTTCCTGAGCAGACCTCCAAGTCCTGGTCAACCCAGATCAATACTTAAACTAAAGTTGAGATGACACTTCCGAGGCCCCACTTTGCTCCCTTTCTTTCCAACCACCATCTACCACCAACTCCCTTCACTTACAAGTAATAAAGCAATCTAAATCCTCTCTACTCTCATTCTTCTAACCAAATCAATATGGATGATCAAAAAGTTTTTCCCAAAATCTTCACCATGCATTCGAACTTCCTGCTGAAGATCATTGTTCATCTCCTCCCAAATGCTTTCGATTGTGCATTCTGGGTTCCTGCTGAAGATTGTCAATGTGCATTTATGGAAGAGGACAAGACACCATCCACTCATGATATCTTCTATGCAAGCTGGCATTTCCAACTTATGACAAAAATCTCAACAATGATCTGGTCCAATAGTGAAAGCATGGATTACTTACCACCCCAATAGCCATATTTTTTGTTATTAAGGGAGAAGTGACCAGTTTGAAAATATTCTCATGGCAGTGGACAAATCCTCATGATATCACATACAGTGACAATGCTCATCTAGAAGATGGTTACCATGTGGTGTGTAGGTATAAACAGACACAAGTTCAAACCTAAGAATAGAATCAACAGAAGTTTCCAACTGGCTAAGACTTGGTAAAGGCAATATGATAGGACAAAGGATATTACATAGATAAGTTGATAAACTTTCTTATGATTTCCGATACTTAAATCAATCTTCAGCCATCAGATATTTAGCTAGTTGGCTCCAAAGCCTTAGGAAAACCCCAGCAGATTTAAAATATTACTGCTAGCTGCATTCTTTGTCTTCTTCTTTTTTATCTTTTAGATAAATATCTAGCTAAACTCTTGCATCCAGAACTTGAAGGTCAAACTTAACATTCCATTCTAGATTTAATACACTTATCCCTCAGAAACATAGATACACAGCCTGAAACTACTACGACTGTAAATCTAAAAGAGGAAAATCTCACATGATCACTAATACTTTTTGTCAAAAAAATGGACATTAGTCTTACAATACTGCCATAATTTAGCTGAATTTCTAGTTTAAATTCCTTTTAGATATGAAATAGTAATTGCATTGAATAGATCAAAGAGTATAAAGTATCGCAGTAGATTATCCAAGAAAGACATTAGTAGACTCCAAAGAAGCAGCATCAGAACAATACAAAACTCTCCTTGGCTCAGAGTGTTCAAGTCTCTCAAGGCAGAGATTATTACGTGGGAAGTTCAACCAGAATTCCACAGATATAATGGATGGGAGGTTGTGGGCTTCAATCGGTACTTTGCAAAAACCAGGGACCTTGGATATTAGCAAATAGCTGAAGAAGATGTTACATCCATCCAGGAGGCTTGATCTATCTTTTTTATTAAGGAATTACCAAAACACGACTGATCATTTGGGAAGAAAGCACTTCTGCCAATTCCATATTCCCTGTTTTCTGCTTCTTTTCCAATAAAAGTTTTCATCTTCCAAAAGGAAAAAGGTAGATAATCTACAAGTAGTTTATGTGCAATCAAAATCAAAGGTACTAACATTTGTATTAGTGAGCATCAGTCACGCCGCAGAAGGGTAGGATGAGTGCATGTCTTTTTCTTCTCTTTCCTGAACAGTAGGGTTAAATACTTGTGAAGGCTTGCCATAGATGAACCATCAAATGCAGACGCATTCATTTCGAAGGCATCCCAACTCTTAAAAGTATAATATCAAATAGCAGTTTCATGACACATGTTAGAGGTCCTTGTAGAACTCCTTGGATGAGGTAAATGGCATATGAAAACACCAGATTCATGGCATAAAGTCCCCTGTTCAACTTGCACAGCAAAACAACACCAAGTCTGACTGGTAACATAGTCGGGGGACAAAATGCAAGAAAAGATTATAGTACACCTTCATGAAATGAGTGAAAATACATGCTATGGTGGAAATATAAATCTCATCCAACCATTATAGTGCTACTAAATTTCATCAAATAAAAACATAATTTTAAAGAATACTGCATTGAACATTCAACATATGTCCTTCAGATCACCTTTTGCAGCTACAATTGAAAAGATAAATCTATAGACTTGCCTGAAGAGCTCAGTTTATGCATACATTTTCCTTGCATGTTTGACTTAGAGTGGAATTTTGATGCTTCATGCCCATGACCTTTCATCCAGGCCTTTATCTGGCCATGTTTACCAATAACTGCATAACGAAGTGGCATTATTATTATTTTAAACAATATGGCTGCATATTCAACTTTTGAGAGGTGCAGTAAAACAGCCAAGTACCTTATCTACATACTAACAAATGACAGGGGCAGCAAAATAAATAAAATATGCAAGAAAGCAAAACGAACATGTCCTAGAGCAGAACAAAAACAGCATATAGTGCCAATGAATTGCTGGATTATGCTTGAACTGCCCAAGGAAGTGAATTTACATTTCTGCAAAAGACAAATCATTGAAGAAAGTATATCGAAGCTAAACTAACTTCACTGATGCTGGCCCAAGACTGGACAAAAAAAGAGGGTTTTACGTTAGGTGCCAGCCAGCAAGTAAAACCTTTCTGAAGAAGTTGAAGATGATTTTATTATTCTCTTTTTACTTGCAAATGAATATGTATATGCATATTAGTTTGTAAGTAAGGAGAGAAGACAATGAAAAGCATCTTCAACTTCTTCAAAGTATGGCAACCCTAACATGACATGAATCGATCACTGACATGCCCTCAAGCTAGGGCATCCCCCATAAACGACACACATTATCAAATCCCAGGTGTAGCGAAAAATGGACAAGGATTGCTAAAGTGTTCCTCTAGAAGCAACGCGCTACAGTAGATCCTAGGTGTAGTGGAAAATGGGCAATGGCTGCTAAAGCGTTCCTTCGGAAGCGACGCGCTACGTCAAAACCCAGGTGCAGTGGAAAGTAGGCATGGGTTCATGTCATGGGGATTAGAAGTGCATGGATAAATAAGCTATCTCAAGAACATATGATTCATATCGCCACATGGAATATGGGGACATTAACAGGTAAGAGCCTGGAGTTTGTAGATACGATGAAACGTAGGGAAGTCAACATTGCTTATATCCAATAAACCAAGTGGAAAAGGGCTAAAACTAGAGAAATCGATGAGTATAAGCTTTGGTACGTAGGAAAGGATAATAATATAAATGGCGTAAGAATAGTGGTGGATAAAGAATTAAAAGATAAAGTTGTAGATGTTAAAAGAGCCAGTGATAGAATTATAATAATAAAACTTCTTCTAGAAGAGCATATCATAAATGTTATAAGTGCATATGCACCACAAGTAGGGTTAGAAGATATAATCAAGAGCAGTTTTGGGAAGATATGGAGGGAGTCATGCAAGAAATTCCCAACATTGAGGGGATATTGATAAGAGCAAACTTAAATGGTTATGTAGGAAAAGAAAAGTGTGGATATGATACGGTACATGAAGGGTATGGTATCAAAGAACGAAATGGGATACGGGAAGCTATCCTCGATTTTCTTTTAGCATATAACCTGACCCTTGCAAACGCATTCTTTAAGAAAAGGGATTAACACTTAATAACCTTTAAAAGTGGACTTCATAAAAGCCAAATAGGCTTTCCTTTACTTAGGAATACCAAAAGATCAATGTGTAAGGATTATAAGGTAATACCCGGTGAGAGTTTAACCTCACAATATAGGTTAATGATTATAGATATCTATATTAAAAGATGGAAGAAAGGCAATGAACTTAAGAAGTACCAAAAACTAACTTAAAAGGGGAGAAAATAACCTTACTTACAAATAAGTTGAGGGTAGAAGGAAATTGAAATAATGAAACAGAAGTAAAGACCATGTGGATTAATATGGTCAAGTCCATTAAGAAAGTGACAAAAGATATCCTAGGAGTATCTAAAGGTAAAAGGTAATTAGTAAAGGAAGCTTCGTGCCGGAGTGAAATAGTACAAAAAGCTATTAAAGAAAAAAGGGTGTTTTTTAAAGCATGACGCAAGACTATAAATAATAAAAAAATATGAACAATATAAGAATGCTAAAAAGATTGCTAAGAAAATAATAAGTGAGGCTAAACTCAAGGCATGATGATCTCTATAATAGAATAGGATCAAGAGAAGGTGAGAAAGATGTGTTTAAACTTGCAAAAATAAGACAACAGAAGGGTAAAGACTTAGACCATGTTAAGTGCATTAAAAATGATGATCAAAGGGTACTAATCAAAGATGATGAGATCAAATAAAAGTGGGAAACTTACTTGCAAAAAATGTTAAATGACAATGGCTCTGAGAATATAGGGATTGAACATACTGTAAACCTAAATAACATTAGACATTATAGATATAAATGTAGGATTAGAATACTTGAAGCGAAATAGGCCTTGAAAAAGATGAAATCAGGAAAGGTCAAGGGGCCCGATGGTATACTAATAGAGGTTTGAAAGCATAAGCGAAATACTGGAGTAGTTTGGTTGACTAAGTTATTTAATAAGATTATAAAATCAAAGAAAATGCCTGATGAACAGAGGAAGAGTTCTATTGTACCAATTTATAAGAATAAAGGAGACATACAAAGGTGCACTAATTATCAAGGGATCAAACATATGAGCCGCACTATAAAACTTTTTGAAAGAGTGATTGAGAAGAGGCTATGGCATAAGACACATGTATCAGAGAACTAGTTTGGTTTCATGCTTGGGAGGTCTACCATGGAAGCTATTTTCTTACTAAGATAATTGATAGAGAAATATAGGGACAAGATAAACGACCTCCACATAGTCTTTATTGACTTAGAGAAAGCTTAGGATAGGGTTCCTAGAGAGTTAATATGGAGGGTGTTGGCGAGAAGTGGTTTCACAGGAGTATATAGACACAATTAAAGATATGTATGAGGGAGCGATAACAAATGTTAAGATCACTAGCGAAGAGTGTTGATTTTCCTATCACAGTAGGATCACACCAAGGATTGGCATTGAGCCCATACCTTTTCATGTTAGTTATAGATGAGTTAACAAACATCTGCACAAGGAGATTCTATGGTACACGCTATTTGTAGATGATATAATTTTAATTGATGAGACAAGGGAGGGCGTAAACACAAAATTAGAGTAATGGAGAGAAGCATGAGAACCTAAAGGATTTAAAATCAGATGAACTAAGACAAGTATACAGCATGCAATTTTAGTAAGGAGATGAGTGGGAGTGGAGCACCAGTAAAGATTGATAACTAAGAAGTCCTCGTAAAAGACCACTTTCGGTACTTAGGATCAATGATTCATGAGAGTTGAGAGGAAGGTTACCCAAAGAATCCAAGTGGGTTGGAATAAATAGAGATGTGCGTTTGGAGTTTTGTGTGATCGGTAGGTGTCACTCAAACTACTAAAAGGAAAATTTAATAGGATGGTTATAAGGCCGGCCGTGCTCTATGGATCAAAGTGTTAGGCAGTTAAAAAACATCATGTTTATAGGATAGGCGTAGCAGAAATAAGGATGTAGAGATGGATGAATGTCAGGACAAGAAGGGATAGAATTAGGAATGAAAACATCAGAGAAAACTTTGGGCAGCACCAATAGGTAACAAGATGAGGGAGATTAGACTTAGATGAATTGGACATGTCCAATAAAGACCAAAAACGGCACAAGTTAGAAAGAGTGAGGCAATGCAAGTAGAAGGTTATAAAAGGGCAAAGGGAGGGCCCAAAAGAACGTGAATAGAAGTGGTGAGAAAAAATTTAAAAACTTTGAAATTAAATGAAGTCATGGTACTTAATAGAGGGGAATGGAGGAATAAGATTCATGTGGCCAACCTCTTATTGGGATAAGCTCTAGATGATGATATAGAAGCTGAACTGAAATTAAAATTTTATGCAATAAAATATGATGCAAAAACCTCTAGATATAGAAATCTCATTTGCACTTGTAGAACAACTTGAATATGAGCTTTCTTTAGGATTTTGATTTTCTTCAGATCGATTGCTAGAGTAGACAAATTGAACCCATAAATTTGATTGCTCCCACGTTTGTAAACACCAAATTCATTTAGAAAGGCACCTTTAACAGAATGGTACGTACTAAATCACATGTTCATGGTGCTAATTGGTGTGTGCATGTTCAACATTCAAAAAGGAAAAAGAAAAGTAGTATGTGTCTTTGGCAAGCAATTTGATTAACTCCTCTATCAAATTACATCACATCTAGATTTTATTAGCAGAAAAACATCTAGGACCATCTTGATTATCTTTTCTAGTGGTTCAATGGATTCCATATTGCATATTTTATGTGCTTCATATATCCAATACCTACCTAACTCACCTATTTAAAGCCAGATGTTGCCCAACATGGATTGATACATAAAATCTGTATCCCAGGCTACAACAGACATAAACCCCTGAAGGCTAAAGAAGATTTAAATTTTACAATATTAGACTTGTTCATTGAGCACTCCACCAAGTAATAACTGACCTTGCTCTATGTGTGCTACACATTTTCTTAGCATCTTCACTCTAACGACTTTGGTCACCTTAGGTTATAAGAAACTACATTGATGAGCACTTAGCCTAGTGGTTATGTAGTCTCTTTCCCAACAAAAGGTTGTGGGTCCAAGTATGCTTGCCTATCAACTTGAGAAAAAGATAAGTTCACAAGGAACTAGAATATGGTAACTTCTTGCCTAGGATTCTAAATCCCCTGGTCATGGTGCTCCAGAAATGTTTCCTATGGTCCCGTTTTTACCTCATAACCCACAATAGGACATACTTTAGATTCCTAGTGTCATAAAATAGTGGATTAAAGCTAGGCTATGAAACTCATGTATCAAGATGAAAAAAGGTTACAAGTACATAACATAGATTGGCTTTAGAAGACATAAATCCTGACAAGATCTTCTTTGTCCTTCCTGAGATTTCTTGACAAAAATGCGTTATGAATTGATCAAGAGTTCAAGACTGAAGACTTTGGTTCTTCAATGCAGGTTCCCACCCTTGTTAATTTGACTTTCTTGTCCAGATCTTCTTTTGATACTGAATAACACGTTTCAGATATACTCAAAATGCCAAATTTTCATAATAATTGGCTACCAATGGGAAAGGAAACACACTAAATTTGCAAACAACGAATATTTTATATCCAGTTCACCGACTGGAAACTCATTTTATGAAAATTCTGCCTCACGGCAAGCTGAAATTGGCTTTCTATCAATTTAGTCCAATTCATCCATAAGCCAAGCCAAACATGTAGTCTAATTCATGTAGATCGCAACCATAGTAGGTATATGAACTTTTAACGACAATCTATTGCAAACAAGTAGCACTAAACCATTACTACATTAGGAACTAATCTCCAGATTAATAACATAAAGTGATAACCAAAGAACAGTACTCGAGTCTAGCTAACCCAAGGGGAGAAAAATAATTTTCCCAGCTGAAAAACGGGTCAACAGCTAACAACTTTGGAAATCAAAGAGCGAAAAGAAATGTAAAAACCGATAAGAAGCAGGATACAGTGATATAACACCACAATCTTTAATTCATATGCAGAAATTTGCAGAAAGAAAGATAAAAACACCAACTTAAAAACTATTAAAAGCGATTCAAAGAGGGAAACGGAGAAAGGAGAAGGAAATCGAAACTTACCTGAATTTCTCGAATGATATAGAGAGGTATTGGAAGAAGAGAGAACATAAAAAGACGCCCTAGTTGGCCCTAGAAATCTCCCCAAATATGCCATTTTCTAGCTTCCATTGCTAACTCGACTTCCGATCAGGTTTCTCTCAGACATTTTTCAGGGAATGCGGGGGCTGTGAATGCGCCGAAGACTAACAAGTGGTCCACTTACAGTTTCAGCTGTTATGTGCGCCAACTGTTGATAAGCTGTAATACACGTTAGATGAAGGTGTTACTAGTGCGCCCTTGTTACTATTTTTTTTTTAAAAGGGAAGAGAAGAGAAATTTACCAAAATTAATTTTTTTTCTCAAAAACAGTGCTAATCCGTGAAGTAATTTCTTTTTTTTTTTTCCATTTTTGTCTCCACAAAAGGAAAGGGAATAGCCCTTTTCAGTCTATTAAATGCAGTGGTAAAACAATCATCCTTAGACTGATATTTCTTCTCCTGGAGAGATTTGTTTCTGTTATCTTTCAAACTATACATTTTCTGTGTCAGCCATAAACAAAGAGTTCTAAAATGGTCAAAAGTGACGAATCTGGAGATTGGCAAAAGATAGCTGGTCTCGTGTAGTTTGAGGCCAGTCCTAAACATTTTTCTGACAATCACCAAGAGTCTATCATGATTATGTCATGTCTTAGCTTAAGCTTATGTTCTGTTTTGTATTGCACAGGATACATTGTATTTACAATTCCTAATCCTGTTGTCTACACAAGGTTTAACCTGTAGCTCTCTCTCTGAAGCATACCATCGAACAGTACACATACACCTACGGAAGGACAAATAGAGAGCTACACAGAGAGAGCTACAGAGATCGTGGGCTACAGAGAGATAGAGAGAGGCAGAGAGATTACCTCTTGACGAACTTGATTAGGGCCAAGAGGGAGTAGGGGTTTGCCGCGAGAAATGGGAGTGGGCGGGGCGTGCGCGCTCTGCCAGGCGTGAGCCGCGAGTTTGATGGGAAACGATCTGTGGCTTGTCGTTGTTCGTCGACGGTCGTCGGTGATCGGTCGTCTTCCTGGAGGAGTCTGTGTTCTCGTTGCGAGCACGCACGCACAGACAGAGAGATCGGTCGTCTTGCTTGATTGGAGGAGTCCGTTTTGTTACGCAAGCACACACAGAAGGAACAACAGGGGTGGGGGTAGGATTGAAATTTCAAAAAATGCCGGAAAATACAGCTAGGAATCAGTCGGAGTGGCAAATCTGCATAGTTTTTGAAAACTTAATGAAAAATCTGCAAAAATACCTTAAAATAATGATAAATCTGCTAAAAACGCTATAAACTATCCCTACCTTTTAAAATAAAGCAACCGTCTTAAACCACTGGAATCTCCCAAATCGTATTCTTCATCGACATAGGGCGTCTTTTGCACTTGATTTCAATAATCTATAAAGTGCGTCAATGTCTATAATCAACACTTTAGATCAATATATTTGTCATTCATATGGTTTAGAAGTGGCTTTATAATTCTTAATACACAATCAAAGTAGTATTAAAATCATTTATCCTATAACAAAAGACTAAAGTGAAACAAAAAAAAAATTAAAAAATGTGATATTGAGACGTGCTTGCCCCATAAGATTAAATTCTCGAACAAATGTTTCAATTCTTAAGATTAAATTTAAGTTGAAGGGGCTAAATGCATATTGCGCCCCTTCTACATAACGTAATAAGAAAGAATAGCAAGGGTTCAAGGCTCGGGGAGGCGGATGTCCATAGTTACATGACATTGAAATAGTCCTATCAACCCTCCACCAATGTTT
This sequence comes from Warburgia ugandensis, assembly GCA_035236585.1. Classification (NCBI taxonomy): domain Eukaryota; kingdom Viridiplantae; phylum Streptophyta; class Magnoliopsida; order Canellales; family Canellaceae; genus Warburgia; species Warburgia ugandensis. The sequence continues at coordinate 7,132,530 of CP141136.1, forward strand.
CAAATATGTTAAAGATGGTGTAGAGAAGAGTGTTTGGCCTAATCCTTATCTTTATGCTATAGAGGAGTCTCATCTAGTTGACACTAGATTCTACCTCACTGAGGCTTCTGACACTCAAAACAAGATCCTCATGAATCAGGCATACAATGGCTTGGCAATGTCATTGAAACACTATCTCCTTTGGATGGTTTAAACATTGGCGACCCCTTTAGAACATATTGAGACATTACTATAGCAAGAATTTAGGAGTTCATCCCAATCATGCTATAGCAAACAATCACATTGTATGATGCAACAAATAGGTGTCCAATTCGGATTGTACAAGAGCTCTACCCCATACAAAACCATGCTTATAAAGATCCAGAAATCTACTATGTATCAAGGGATTGGATTCCTACTATCCAAGAATGGCGTTGGTTATATAAATCCAAGCTGGTCAACACTCTTGCAAGTATAAATACCATCATTGTTTCAAAGGTTGTGTGACACCTCGAGTTTTACACAATAATATAATACCAAATTTTAAAATGTCGAGATCCTTGCTTTAAAACTTTGATTTTTAAATCGACTAAAAATAAAAACTCAAATAAAAAGTATTCAATTCAAAATCCCAAGAGTCATACAACCATAAAATTACTAATTTAATGGTGAAATGATATTTCAATTTCTACAAAAAATCTGATAGTCTCCTCTATATTTTGGACCATCGCATATAACCCTTGCAATACAACCATACCTATTAGATAAAATAAACATAAACACATCACATAGGAGACTCAGTCTCCATACAGATCTATTTAGATCAATTACAAATCTCGATAAAACTATAATCTCTACAGTAGAGTAAAAATAAATAAATAATAATAATATTTCATGGTTTGTCCATGCACAGCCATCACAACCAACGTAGATATATCTATACATCCAAGTCACAATGTAAGTCATACCAATATACAGTTCACATATAACAACCGAGGTAAGGTTTTGAACAAACCTTATACATTTTTGAAATTTCCTCTATACATTGCTAAAAGCTGCCATCACCCTCACCTACTCTGTTAGCATGTCATACCTGCTGCCTCTCTCTATATCTAACTTGGTAGCTATGCTTTTGTAGGTGACCACATTTAATATTAGATAAAAAAAATAGGTAGTGTGGCGTATAAAGATCATGGTTTATGATAAAGCTCATGGATGTAAAACATTTATATAAGAAGCTGAATCATTAGATATCAAGAATGAAATGATGCATTAATAATAAGAAGTCTGAATCAAATACAATAACCAATGAGGATATAATTTCGTGCATAAAATGTAGAAATATCATAAACCAAATGCCATGGCAAGCATAACATGAATAATGCATGTGTCATTAAACTCTTAGAACCAAATACAGTCAAATCCATCATATCAAAGCATGAATGTATGTCATGAATAATAGTGCATTTAACACAACCATGTCCATCGGGTGTCCCACAAAACTCTCATATTTGGCCATGAGTACTCATACCAACCCTCTGGATTCCTCACCTATAGCTTGCCTAGTCTATAGGCCCACCCACCTCTGGTTGCCTACATAGGCTTCACCTAGAGGATGTTTCGTCACGCTATGGGTGCGTCAGGATATAACCATCCAGATGTGTTTGTAACTACATGTGCACACAAAATAAGTGCATGAATCGCTAAGCTATAGTGGCAACTACTCCGGGGTATTAATCATTGCAGCTTACTGTTGACACCAGAACATGAGACTATGGTCCATAGAGGCATGGGAGTTGGTCGGACAGTGTGGGTAGCCTACCCATGATTACCACAATTGCACACAATTTGCCCACATATCAAGGCAGGTGTCTATCATCCATATACTCAGAGGGTGGGTGGCCAACCTTACGACCCTCTTTGCATGTCATCCATCAGACAAAAACACCTGTTATAAATCAACAAAAATAGGAAACGGAGTATCGAAAATCCATGCATAACCGTCCTCGATAAAATCAAGTTGATAAAGTATTTTAATGTATCGATAATCATGCCTCAAAAATCCTTGTATAACATCCTCAAATAATCCAATCAATGAAGCATATAATGTATCAAGAACAATACATGAATCATATAAAACGAAAAGATAGTATAAGCATCAACAACACATGTTGAATGATAATCTAAGGGAAATCATGGGATTGGCTTACATATCCCTGCATCAAACTGTCCAAGTGAATAAAGTCATCTAGTAAATAATCATGATTTATAGAATCATAGGAATACTAAATGTATACACCTACCTCAGATAAAGAACCATTCGTCTGTACCTCTCAAATGTCCCCGATCCAAAATATCTCACATGGATCTTGATCTATAAGTCACAAAGGTTACAATGGACCATTCAGATCTTACAATCTTACCTCATGTATTCCTAATCTGACACGTATCCAAATTGGATGGTTAGATGATCCTCAATCAAAGATTTGACCTTTCCAAGGTATAGATCATGCCAAAATGCATATATCATGGCTACTTAGGAGAAGGAAAAAAGAGAAATGGAAAAAAACTTCAAAAGTGAGATGGGAGATTACGAAATAAGAAACAAGAAAAAGATGTAGGAGAAACTAGTAAGGCTCCTAAGAAATATGTTGTTATTAGGTTGAGGCCAAATTTGAAAGAAAGGGGTAACATTTAATGTGTCTACCATGATATATGCATGATTGGAGAGCCACTAGTATTGGTGTAATTAAAACTTGAGAATTATTGAATTGAAACAAATTATGAAGGACGAAGAATGATCAAAATTTATTACTGAATATGGAAGAAAGATTTTGACCATTGAAAGAGTTTGATTGATGGAAAAAGAAGACGTCGTTGGATTTTCACAGATTTTGGAAGAGAGTGTGGAAAAATATGAATAAAGATAAGAAGGATGAGAAGAGATGGTAGATTGATTCCTCTTTGACTTTAGAGCAAATTGAAGGTGATGAAGAGAGACAGAAACGCAGAGAAGGGTTAAGACAAATGGTGGAGATTGCCACCATCGACTTGACAATCATAAGTTCATAGGGAGATATAGAGCCAAAGGAGGAACATGTGAAGGAATTAGTAATTCACATGTTAGGAGCTAAATGGGAAATTTGATGAAAGAAGATAAAGAAAATAAGGAATATAAGCAAAAGAAGAAGAAGAAAAGCTGAAAGTAGAAGAGAAAAAGGGAAGATGAAAGAGAAGAAAGACGAAAGGACCACTCTAGTCATAAGGAGTAGAAAATGAGCAAGAAAGAGGCTAGGAAGTGAAGCAAAGAATCCTTTAAGAAATTGTGTGTGCATCAAATTTTTCATTGCATGTGAAAGATATGTATATCATATAAAGGAAAAATAAGTACTTATTTACCTTGGAAGAGATCAAGGGTTTATATTTATATTTCATTTTATCAAATGATTAAGAGTACATTCCTTCACTATATAGTTGTTAATTACATTTTCTTTGAATACAATACACAGAGCAAAGAAAAGACCCCTAATTACATGTTGATTGAGGATTAATGAAAACATAAATATGTGGATTTCATCATTTTATACACTGTAGTTTTCACTTTGGATCAAAACTTGCTTTAATTAGTTTTAAAACATGATTTGGTTGTTGTCGATTATTGATACACGTGTGTCTTACAAAGTGTTGTGTTAGCTCGACAAGAGCGAGTGGCCTTTGGAGCCTATCTGTTTAATGCTCAATAGTGTTAACAAGTTCTCTCTTTTCTCATTTAGGTTTAGGTAGCTTTATCATAGCCTCAAGCGTATAATAATATCCTTAATTTTTGCATGCATGATAGGTGATGCATAGCGGTATTAGGCATATATCTTATGTTCATTTAGTTATTCAATGTTAAAGAAGAAAAGCACATGTTGCTATTGATCGATTAACTTTAAGAGGGCTAGAAGCTTAATTCTATCAGAGTTGTAGCATACATGTTACAAACATGGTTTGGATATGAGATGATAAAGTCCTTGCATTTAGGGCTCTTTGAGCTAGAAAAACCCGTATGGCTAGTGCTTTAATTGTTTAGGGATTTTCACGTCCAAGAAACCAATTTATTAGAGCCTTTAGAATTTAGGACTCTCCAGGTCAGTAGGACTTCGATTCCTCTGAGGACTCTTAGGTCTTAAGAATTCTAATGTCTTGAGAATTTTAGTTGGTGTAGGACTCTTAAGTATTAAGACTTTTGATCATCCAAGAGTTCAAGGACTCTTAGGTATTAGGACTTTTAGTTACCTAAGAACTCTAAGTTCTTTAGAATCCCCATCATTAAAGGACTCTTAGGTCTCAGAACTTTTAGTCAACTAAGAACTCTAATGTTCCTAGGTGGGTTAGGACTCTTAGAGAATCATTTTCTAGGAGAGAGAAAGAAAGACATAGAAATGGGACTCAGGTGGGCCATTCATCCTCTTTATTTTCTCACTCTAGTGTTTTCCTTTTTAATGAGAAATAGGAAATGGGACTCAGGTGGGCCATTCATCCTCTTTATTTTCTCACTCTAGTGTTTTCCTTTTTAATGAGAAATAGGGTGCTCCATCTTGACAGCTTGGCATCCCATGAATTTAGTGTAAAAACAAAAGAAAAGTGGCCCAAACAATAAGAGTGGATCCCATTTCACTTTTCTTTTTCCTACATTTTAAATTTGGGCAGGAATTAGAGACTGGATGGAGCACTCCATTAAAGGCTACTACAACCCAAAGTCCTTACCAAAAACTTGATTTGAATGTTTTTTAGGAAGTAGGAAACTTATAGTCTTAATATAACAAACTAGTTTAAAAGGAAATTTTAAGATAGGAGACTCTCTCTAGGAGAGTCCTAACTCATTTAAAACATATAAAAAGCCTTTAGGGCATTTTATTTGGAAGAGAAAAGAGAGGTTTCTTATAAAAAAAAATAAGGGTACTTAAATACATTAATTTAATTTAACTAAATGACCAATTATTATTATTTTATTTTAATTTACTTAAGACATTGTAATGTAAATAAGAAAGCATCTCCATTTTAATTTCACCAAACAACAGTCCCAACATCCTAATTCCAAGGGAAAAATTCAACTCTCTACTCCTAGAAGAAAATTGGATGTTTGAAGTTTGACTTAAATTTTGAAAACTCAAATATTAAAGATATTTCTTGGGTTTTTAATGTTAAAATCAAAAGTTTGATAACAAAACTTCAAGTTTAGGTCATGTGAAAAATAGCTTTGATAACTAGTGGCATTTTTATAATTTTTAAAAAAGATTAATTATGAGACAATACAAACAAATTGCCTTCTTCTCTTCAAAAGCTCCTAACATTGGCTTAAAGCAGTTATCATTTCAAAATATGATCTTAAAGACCTTTTGAATACTATACTGCATAATTGTGCACATCAAGAGCATGGTGAAAACTATATGTTTTATTGTCTATTGAAAGTGTGAAAATTTTAATGCCAACAAATTTTAAAGAAAATAAAATAATTAATCAAGTGTAAATTTAAAAAAACATATAGATGTAATGAAAGTGAACATTCAATCTTTTGCAATCTCTTAGGGTGTTTATTTTCTTTATGTTATTTATGCAAAATTTGAATGTAAGGAGGAAAAATGGAAAGATCACATGTCTTATGAAACTTTTTTTTTAAAAAAAGAAAAGAATAAAAGAAAAGATAATAGAAAGAATAAAAAAAATGCAAAATAAAATCTTAGGAAAAATATGCATTGTGCTAAACCATGCATTGTATCACAAACTTGTTCCTCTTAGAAAGATAATAGAAAGTTGTTTAAGATATGAAAAGACATGAAAATGTTGTGTTCCGTTAAAATATTTAGTGTAATACAATTAGTACATTGGTGGCACCCATTAAGTGTTGAACTTACATTTTGCATAGCACAGTCTATAAAAATTTGTTTTATTTTTTTTTTTCCAAAATTCAAAGAGATTATAATTAAAATGATACTTGATTTGAAATATGAAATTTCAAATGTCAGTTAAAAAATTTTCCTTCAATGTGGAAGATTGGAAGTGATTGAAATATGAAAATAGGGGTGTGATTCAATTGAATATTTAAAAACAATAGTTGCAAAAAGAGTGAAGGAGAGAGAAAAAATAAGAAGGTATAGGAAAGCAGTGAGGCAAAGAAATCATGGCTAGAGAGAAGGGTGTTGAACATGGAAAAGGAAAGGTAACAGAGAGCGGGGCTGGATCAGAAAGGCCAAAGGAGAGAAAAACAAGTCAATAGAAAGGCATTCAGATTGCTTTTTAGGATCCTCTGCTATGTTTAACCCCTCCCATTATTCATCAAGTAATATATTCTTTCCCATTGTACTTATGCCTTAGTATGGAGGGCCTATCCTTTGTTGAGGCTACAATGCACATTTGTCCAATGAAGCATGTAAAAATATTAGCAAGGTAAGTTTCCAAAATCGTGCTTATTTTCTTCTTCTCCAATATAATACCATTGTATAATACCTTAATATTCTTATTCAATTCCTTGCTTTTTTTTTATTCATATTTTTCTTTAACTGTCATAGGCATTTTGTGTAAAGCAACCCTATTGAAAGTCAAAGTGTAAAATATTTCCAAGTAAAAAGATTTAGTGGGATGCTAAAATTTTCTAAGTAATTTATTTTCTATCTTTTTTCTTCTTTTGTTTTTGTAGAAATATTATCTCATCAATTGATCATGTCCTCAAAAATTGCATTAGATGTTCCTAGCATCACCTGTAAAGCATAAACAACTTCTGAATACCACAAAAATTTGGACCATATGTGATGATTGAGATTAATATGCTAATAGGCTATGTGGTTAGGCTTTCTTGGAGAGATTTTGAAGTAAGACTTCTTCAAAGCATCTCATGTAGAGAGAATTGTTAAGTGTTCAATTTTGGACAAAATACCCCTAATTTAGTATCAATTAGATCATCTAACCGTGCATATTTGTAAAATTTAGCTTGATTTTGAATTTAGCTTCAATTGACCGTCCACACTTTAATTTTTCAAAATCAACGGTCAGATGATCATTAGAGTTCATTAGATGACTAATGTATGGTTCAGATGATTTTAATTTAGTCTTTTCTTTTGCAGATCAACCAGAGGAATCACGTATGACTAAGATCAAAAGTTAACAGTGCAGATCATCTTAAAGAGGATTGGATGGACCAGATCACCCGTAATGATAAATGAGATAGTTTTCTAAACGATAATTGAGCTCAAGTGAAAATCATGGACAAAAAGGGCAACTTGCAATTCTGTAGGAGTTTCTAGAGTCAAAGGAGGAGACCCAAATTAATATTATCTTTCTTTTTTCCTACTTCTCTCTCTCTCTCTCTCTCTCTCTCTCTCTCTCTCTCTCTCTCTCTCTCTCTCTCTCTCTCTCTCTCTCTCTCTCTCTCTCTCTCTCTCTCTCTCTCTCTCTCTCTCTCCTTTCCCATCCCCTTACCTTGCACAACTCTCTCCCCTACTCTGTTTCCCTCCTTATTCTTCTCTTTTTCCTTTCCTTATTTCTTCTCTTTTTTCCCACTCTCTCATGTTTTTTTCTATTTCCCCTTTCCTCTTCATATGACCACGCTCCTCTTTCCACTCTTTCTCATTCTCTCATCTTTACCACCTTCCTCTTCCCCTCCATTCCCTCCTCTATTCTCCTCTCCCCCTCTTCTCACTTCTCTTCCTCTCTCTCCTCCTCTTCTCCTCTCTCCATTCTCTATTCTCATTCCCATCATTCTCTTGCTCTCTTTCTTTTCACTCCCACATTCCCTACTTCCTCTTCTCTCTCTCCACTCTTTACTCTGTTTCTTCCTAGGTTGAACCATAGAGGCATACACCCCCCCTTCTCTTTCCTTCATCTTCTACCTCTCCATCTTCTTCTCTACTCTCTTTCCCACATCTCTTTCTCTCTACCCCTCTTCACTCTCTTCCACGTTCTTTCTAACTCTATCTTCCATACTCCACTAGCGTCGACCACCATCACCAGCACAAACCCAGGACCGCATCTTCTACACTTGGCCATCATCACACTGCCATCTTCATCGTCGGACTGCTTAGAGAAAGAAAACCCAGATCGGGTTTTCTCCCATCTCTTCTCCCTTTCCTCCTTCCTCCTCTCTTCTTCCCTTCTCCTCCAGCTTCCCCCTCCTTTCCTCCTCTTTTTCCTCCTCTTCCCTTTCCCTCTTCTCCCTCATCCGTTTCTCTCTTCCTTCATCTAGTTTTTCCTAAAAACTAGATTTTTCAAGAAATGCCATTTTTACCCTCACTCTTTAAAAGAAATTGCAATTCTATCCTTTTTCGTTAATTATATCTGTGTTCTCATTTTATTTATATCTATGTCCCATTTTATTCCCATTCTGTTTTATCCATATTCTGTTATCCAGGAACTGTCCAATATAAATCAGATCATTTAAGGCTTAACCCATCAACGGGTTAGCCTTAATCAACTAAGAATCTCAAAGTTCTCCTTTGTTTTTCAACGGATTTCAAATTAATTTTACAGAGCCATTCTTAGGACATCCCTAGATCTAAGTGATCTTTTTGATCTTCTATCTGAAATCCAGTAATCAATCTGAGTCGTCCAAATCTTGACCATTTTGAAGAATCTGACAAATCTGACTGGTGGATCTCTAATCAAGGACGTGCTGAAGACATATATGAAGGCTGATCATATATGTCTTCAGCACGTCCTTGATTAGAGATCCACCAGTTGGATTTCTCAGATTCTTCAAAATGGTCAAAATCTGGGCTAATTTGTAATTTCAAGATTTGGACGACTCAGATTGATTGCTCGATTTCAGATAGAAGATCAGAAAGATCACTTAGATCTAGGGATGTCCTAAGAATAACTCTGTAAAATTAATTTGAAATCCGTTGAGAAACAAAGGAGAACTTTGGGATTCTTAGTTGATTAAGGCTAACCCGTTGATGGGTTAAGCCTTAAATGATCTGATTTAGATTGGACAGTTCCTGGATAACAGAATATAGATAAAATAGAATGGAAATAAAATGGGACACAGATATAAATAAAATGAGGACACAGATATAATTAACGAAAAAGGTCAGAATTGCAATTTCTTTTAAAGAGTGAGGGTAAAAATGGCATTTCGTGAAAAATCTAGTTTTTAGGAAAAACCAGATGAAGGAAGAGAGAAACGGATGAGGGAGAAGAGGGAAAGGGAAGAGGAGGAAAAAGAGGAGGAAAGGAGGGGGAAGTCAGAGGAGAAGGGAGAGAAGGAGGAGAAGGGAAGAAGGGAAGAAGAGAGGAGGAAGGAGGAAAAGGAGAAGAGATGGGAGAAAACCTGATATGGGTTTTCTTTCTCTAAGCAGTCCGACGATGAAGATGGCAGTGTGATGATGGCCAAGTGGAGAAGATGCGGTCCTGGGTTTGTGTTGGTGATGGTGGTTGACGCTGGTGGACTGTGGAAGACAGAGGCTGGAGAGAGTGGTAGTGAAGAGATGGGGGTTAGAAAGAACGTGGAAGAGAGTGAAGAGGGGTAGAGAGAAAGAGATGTGGGAAAGAGAGTAGAGAAGAAGATGGAGAGGTAGAAGATGAAGGAAAGAGAAGGGGGTGTGTGCCTCTATGGTTCAACCTAGGAAGAAACAGAGTAAAGAGTGGAGAGAGAGAAGAGGAAGTAGGGAATGTGGGAGTGAAAAGGAAGAGAGCAAGAGAAAGATGGGAATGAGAATGGAGAGAGGAGAGAGGAGAAGAAGAGGAGAGAGAGGGAGAGAAGTGAGAAGAGGGAGAGGGGGAGGGGGAGAGGAGAATAGAGGAGAGAATGGAGGGGAAGAGGAAGGTGGTAAAGAGGAGAGAATGAGAAAGAGTGGAAAGAGGAGCTCGGTCGTATTAAGAGGAAAGGGGAAATAAGAAAAAAACGTGAGAGAGTGGGAAAAGAAAAAGAGAAGAAATAAGGAAAAGAAAAAGAGAAGAATAAGGAGGGAAAGAGAGAAATAGGGGAATAGACTAGGGGAGAGAGTTGTGCAAGGTAAGGGGATGAGAGAGAGAGAGAGAGAGAGAGAGAGAGAGAGAGAGAGAGAGAGAGAGAGAGAGAGAGAGAGAGAGAGAGAGAGAGATAATGCTAATTTGGGTTCCCTCATTTGACTCTGAAAACTCCTAAAGAATTGCAAGTTGCCTTTTTTGTCCATGATTTTCACTTGAGCTCAATTATCGTTTAGAAAACTATCCTATTTATCTTTACGGGTGATCTGGTCCATCCAATCATCTTTAAGATGATCTGTACCGTTAACTTTTGATCTTAGTCATACGTGCGTCCTTTGATTGATCTGCAAAAGAAAAAACTAAATTAGAATCATCTGAACCATACATTAGTCATCTAATGAGCTCTAATGATCATCTAACCATTGATTTTGAAAAATTAAAGTCTGGAAGGTCAGTTGAAGCTAAATTCAAAATCAAGCTAAATTTTACAAATATGCATGATTAGATGATCTAATTGAATACTAAATTAGGGGTATTTTGACCAAAATTGAACACTTAACAAGAATACACCGCCACTCTTTAGATTTTATACATTTTAGTAGGGATTAGATTTGGCGGGATAATAGTAACAAAGAAGAATGTTCCTTTTAGTGAGGAAAAACCAAACAGGTAAGAAGAGTATTTGGAACATGGAGGAGTGGTGGCAAAGCTTCTGATACAAATATGAGAATAGGATCACTTGATCTGATGTTGACAAAATTAATGGTAAAGTATAGGTATATTGAGGGTTAAGATTTTGGTATGCTGATTATGCAAGTAAGACATGTTGCAAATGAGGGTGATAACAAGAGAGAAGAAATAGAGGGGGTAGTAGAAGATAGGTTTAGTCAATGTTAATTCAAGACAATCCTAGACTTCCTTAAATGTGAAGAGATTAGCCACTTGAGTTAACATGGGTTTAGTCAAGGTAGCAAAAAATCCTAGAGACAATGGTATGCCTACACATTCCTATGGAATATAATGTTGAGAGAGTGAAGGAGTATCAATGCTTATAACATATTTTGGATGGTGCAAGGATAGTACTGTTAATGAAAGAATTAGATCTTAACCGAAGAAAGTCTATCGCATCTGACCTAGCCAAATAGGATAGTCATGATGGTCCAACTTTATGGAAATATAGAATGTAATGTTGGTGATGGCAAGAGGTACAAAGTCAAGATTTCAAAGTGGAAGATAATCCAACAGTAGAGTCCTCATAGAAGATCTTGAGGATGTCATTGGGAGAGGAGTGGCAAAAATAGATGGAAAAAAGGATAGAAATCTACCAAAAAATAATTCAAAAGTCTATTTAAGGATCAAAATATAGTATAACACAAGACATTGCCTTGATCTGATGTCATGTGACAAAGAAAAGACTATTGAAAGGAGTAAAATTTAGGGCCCCAACAGAATATCCAAGCTTGATCTAAGATCTCTAGTCAATTTTAATTTAATATCAATTGTTATTGCATATCACATGATAAAATTATCTTATTGGAGATGAATGGTTGAGATCTTTCCTTTCAAACATAGGATATACCTCTTTAATCCACCCTTTTTGTGATCCTAGGCTTTTCCAAAAGCACAATCTTCTTCTTTAAGTAAAGGTGGAGTGTCATACATACATACATACATACATACATGTTCAATTAGTTTGAACTTTTGCCAAGGAAACCCCACCATACTACTAAATGTCACAAAAAAATGAAAACTACTAGTGTCTCTCTTAATGTTGGTTTGGCTTTCTACTTTCTAATTCCTAATACAACAAGTTAAGGTGTAATCTCTTATCTTTCCTAATTATGAGCAATCTCTTTCTTACTAAATTAGCCTTAGGCCCCATTCTACTTAACCTTAGTAACTTTAGACAAAATTTGACCTAGTCAACATTTGACCAACTTATGATATAAGCTATTAGATTACTGATATACACATAATTATTACATTTAATATTTCTAAAATTTACATTTTGAACCCTAAAATTGTTTAATTTATCATTAATTAGGATTTATTTTGTATTTTACAAGTTGGGGTAGAATTGAAAATGTTTTGAAGCTCGAAAAGGAAGCTAGTTCAAGATCCAAGCAATTCTTCTAATCCATATTTCAAAAGTCATACAAATGACATAGATAAGTGGTTAAATCAAGCCAATTAACATTTTAGGACACCGATCAAGCTTAGATTGAAATGTATGGTTCAGATCTATCCATGATGCATTTGGATTATCCTAATCAAAACCAGATGCAATGGATCAACTTCCAAAAATTTTCAATTATAAATGATCAAAGCATCCAAGGATTCCAAGATTGGAGGCAAATTGATGAAGATCAAAAGTAATCTAAATAATCTATTTTTGGACAGTCTAGATTACTTTAAATCCAACTTGGAATGTAATGTTTTAAGCATGACTTGTCATAGAAGTTAGGTTTTCATCATCTTGAAGGAGTTTAACAAATTGGATTGCCCAAATTCATTGTTTTTATGCACAAAAAAAAAAAAAAGATGTCCAATTTTAGCCATTATGGACATTTGAGATTCAATCTTGAGAATGGATTGAATATTAGAAAATTGAACATTCTAGATCCATGCCTCGCTAGTCAAGTAAGGCTGCTAGTTTTGGAAAGAGGAATGGCTGGGATGATTTTCTATTGGAGACAAAGTGGAGAAAGTCAAAGGTGGGGAAAAGTATTCGATGGTTTTGGAAAGTTTTTAAACAGGTGAAGTTTTAGCATGATTTCTATAACGTAAAGCAATTGCATAGAATTGTATTTGAAAAGATTGTTAATATGTTTGACTTGGGTTTTTAATTAAGAGCTAAAGTTTGGAGAGTAGCAAGATGCTTTGTTGAAATTAGAAAGTGTTAACATGTCTTATATGGGAAAGAGGACTTCATTCATAAAGAGGAAAAACTTGAGGCACTTTCCTAATTGGTAGGTGAGAGATATATTGAATGACATTCATAGATAGAAAGGGCTACTTGGATGTTTTCCATAAAGGAGATTCATTTTAAGAAAGTAGAAATAGGAAAGTGGTTAGAGGAGTGCTTATTTAAAAGAGAGTTCTTCAATGTAGGACTTCTTCTAGAACATTAGGTAGAAGGAGGTTAGAGAAAGAGAAGGTTTCCTACCTGGGAAGCATCTTGAGCAGTTAGTGGGTGCTAAGTTCAAACTCTTGTAGCTGCTTGGATTCAACATAAGAAATAAGGGAGAAAGCTTCAATCTATTAACAAGGAGAGACCTTCACTTATTCTTTTCCTTTTCTTTCTTTCTTTTTTTTTTTTCCTTTGACTCAAAGCTTCATTAAGATTCTCCTCTACCTTAAGAGCAAGTCTGCATTGTTTCCTGGTGAAAATTTAAGAAAAAAAAATCATTGTAATTCATTAACAAATAATAATGACTACTTGTATATTCAATTATAGGATAATTTTGTGAGTAGTTATCTCAAATTTTGTTTGTTTTCTTTGAATTTGGTTGATTCCATCGAATTCATGGCTATCTAATTGCGTTAGACAAAAAACTTCACTGCAAAATTTCACTTAAAAGTGGTCTAAATCACCTACCAAAGCAGTACACTTAATTCTAATGTTAATTTTTAGTTTTTAATTTAGTTTAGACCATGTGATTGATATATATATATATATATAGTTAGTACTCTTTTCATGGAAATTATGATATATTTTTCAATGCTTAGAGACTAATTTATGATTAAATAATAACTAGAATAATTCTTAAATATTTTGTGATTGTAAAAAATACAAGTTATGCTATGAACCCATACTACTTAACCTAGGCATATCATTAAATTTAGAAAATAAGTAAATTTGGGTTTTAGCAAACGCATCTTCTAGGTTGATATTTCATCATTATTGTATTAATATATGTGAACTAAATTAATGATTCTTATATACAAATACTTAATTATTAATATGGTGGATTCCAAAACCCTAGACTTTCATAATTTGGTTATTTTATCTTTTAGAATAATTGGTAGTTACTTATAGCTTCTTAATTGTTTTCCATTGCTCACTTAGTTTAGAATAATTTGAGTTAGATTTTGATTGAAATTCTAAATTTTAAATTGAGTCCTTGTAGGATTGACCCGTACTTGTACATTTATACTTCAATAGACCCATACACTTGTAATAATTTTAAAACAAGAACAATTACTAAGGTGGAACCCCTTACATATGGCCTACTAGTGAGCGATATGAAGAGATAAATAATATAATCAAGTTATTCACTACCAACTATGTTATTTGGTCCTATCAATTAAAAAAATTATAATATTGGCCTTATGTTATCAAGTTATTAACTTTTGATATGTTTTATCATATTACCCTTTCACATTTTCATATTCACTTATCTTTTATGGGCATGTGGATTATAATAAACTGGACGTTCGGATACAAAGTTCATGCAAACCCCATCATTTGCTAGTGATTTTACTAAATCATTTTCATAAACTCCTTTATCAAATACAATGCATGCACTTGTCAAGTCCACTTAGGATGCTCTATACCTGAATATCTTTCCCCATAAGGGTGTGAGTCCTGTATTGAGTATCACATACTCTTAGTGAGCCTAATATATATTCTAAAGCATTTGCTTATTATACTAATTATATTCTATCTCTTGATGCCTCAAAAATAAATATTATGACCCCTTTAAGCTATGGACCTCTCAAGTTTAAAGGCACAAACTGTTATGCTTTGTCTGAAACATTTCTTTGGTCATGCCAACTAAATGCCCCGACAAGTTGAGATCATATCCTATGCATAGATACACTTCTTCATACCTCAATGCATGCCTTAAGTCTTTACTTGGATGATTGAGAAATATCATTCTCTAATCATATTGGTAGCATCACGTTTAGCATGTGTTTCTGGATGAGGATTCTCAGTTACATTTTCACATGAGGATAGTTTTAAGGTTTACAAGGATCAAAATTTTCATTTGTCCTCATCCTATTATCTCCATCACCTTCATATAGAATTCTTACAATGTTCCATAAAGTTCCAGTTGTCATCTCATAACTAACTAATAAGTGTTACATTATTTAAAATACATCTACAAAGTAGTATTCATATGATATAATTGACAAATAAATCAATCTTATTCATCAAGAGGAGAGAGAGAGAGAGAGAGAGAGAGAGAGAGAGAGAGAGAGAGAGAGAGAGAGAGAGAGAGAGAGAGAGAGAGAGAGAGTTTGGAGTAATTCTACATACCCTCTAGGTGTGCAAAGGTTTAATATATAAAGTACAACTAAGATTATAAGATATTATAATTTGGGAAACTTCTAAATACAGAAAGAGAAGTTTCTCAATATAATAAGTGAAAGAAATAAAGGAAAGAATAGGTCAAAAGAAAGTGAGAAAACTTAGAGCATAAATTTGGATCTTAAAACTAGTGGCTTCCAAAACTTTGTACCTGATCCTTTACATGCTCCACAGGGAATTTTCCTATTTGTCACTCTTTTGATGAGAGTGTATCTATTTGGAGATGCTCCTTCATAGAATCTCTTCATCAAAATTGACAAAATTAGTGTGAATTGGTTCTCCATCTGATCAAGAAGGTCTTCAAATTTGTCCTCTTCCACACAGTCTGTTGCCTCCGTTCGTCTCCACACTCTTAGGCTTTTAACTCATGGCGGTGGTTTGTTTGTGTCTATTTTGCAAGATGATTTTTCTATTGGAGATTCTTGAAAGTAAGTTTCCTTGTTGCTCATAGTCATTGCTTCACTGCTTTGCGATCCTTTTAAACCAAATCCATCTTCACCAATCAATGGGTTTATGAGCATAGTAAATTTTGAGAAACAAATTCATACAAATTTCAAAGTTGTATATCTTATTGAATGTAAGGCAGCTAAGTTATTTGTGGTAACTTGAAGGAATCTTTCTAGCATTTGATGCATAAGTTTGCAATTGAGTGTGGCTTAGAATGGGATATGGCAGCCACTTGAGCACCTTTATCATTTGAGCTTTTTAGTTCTATATCCTAGGGATTTAATTATCGAAACTCTCATCTAAGCATTATATCCTAAGACCCTGTCTCCTTTATAGCTACAAACTAAATAATACTCTCTCTTTTAGCTACCTTTCTACTACATTTTCAATTTCTCCCCCAAAACTTTCTAACATTTTTAAGTGTTATTTCCAACTATGGAGGCTAAAACGAGTATGAAGACTGTCAAGGTGATAAATCAAGACATGATCATGTTAATTTGCTTCAATGTACCAATCTCACTCAATGCAAGACAAGATAAAGTTCTTCTTATTGCTTTGAAGATATATGACATCTTTGATTCAAATCTTGCCACTGCCTGAAGCTAGTAAAGAAGAGACAGATCAAAGTAAATGAAAAGAAGAAAGCATAAAAAAGATGAGTTAATTTGTCGTGGACAAATCTCATTGCACTCTCTTATCATATATATAATCTTTACTTAGTAACAATGAAAGCAAGGAGATTTAAATTAAACTAGAAAACAAATACAAAGATGAAGAGGAATGAATGAATGAATAAATTTCTAATTTGTAAATATTTTGATTTTAAAATGTTGAATGACAGGCCAATACTTGTTCAAGTTCATGAATTATAAGTATTGGTTCATAAGATTTAGGTCTAGAAAAGTGAAATTCCTAACTGTTTCTAAGTGGGGTTGATAATTGCTAAATTCTCAGCAAGAATGAAGAGTTCATAGCTGAGCAACTTTTGAAACATCTACAAGTTAAAGAAGAATCTCATTTAAGAGATAAGAAGGATGACTCTACGAATATCTCTAAAGTGAATTTTACTTCAAGTTCTAACCTAAATAACAAAAATAAATGGTGGTATGACACATGTGCTTCTAAGCACATGTGCCTTGACATATGTAATGTTTAAGACATAGAAAGATGGGACAAATATACAAGAAGTTCAAATGGAGAATGAGAACCAATCCAAGGTTCTAGGCAAAGACACTATAGAGATTTCTTTTACTTCTCGAAAGAACAGAATCTTGTAGATGTTCTTTATGTACTAAAAATGAGAAAAACCAAGTTTTTGGTGTTATTGGAAAGGGAGAATTAAATTCGCGTATGATTTTGGCAAGTTAGTCTTCAACAAGAATGGGATATTCATGGGTAAGGGATATTGCTGTAAAGTATGATTAGGCTATCTTCGAATGAAATAAATAATAATTCTACTTACGTTACTGAATACACTTCTTTATAGCATTTTAGATTTTGATATGTCAATTAGAATGCTATAAGACAAATGATGAGATTACAACTACTTCATAATTGCAATGGTGATGAATCCAAGTGTGAGACATATATACAATTCAAATTTCCTAGAAAACTTTTTCCTAGTACTAAAAGATCCTCTCAAATATTGGATTTAATTCATTTGTATTTACTATGAGTAAAATTAAATGTTAATAGAGGAGGCAAAATATTTTTTTATTACATTTATAGATGGTCACTCAAGATATACTTAAGTATATTTGATAACAACCAAAGATGAAGTTTTTTTTTTAATGTTTTAAGCATTTTAGAGCAAAAATTAAAAATTTCTATGAAAAGAAGGTTAAAGTACTTCATATTGATAGAGGTGGTGAGTATTTCTCAAATGATTTTTCTATTTTTTGAGAATAACATGGTATTATTCATCAAAGGACTACACCTTTTACACTACAACAAAATGGTTTAGCTGAAAGGAAAATTTGTACTTTGATAGAAATGGTTAACTCTATGATTTGGCATGCTAAATTATCTTTCAAATTTTGGGGCAAAGCTTTGCTATATGCATGTTTTATTTTAAATAGAATTCCTTCAAAAAATTGAATGTTTCTCCTTATGATTTGTCAAAAGCAAGAGTAACAAACTCAAAAGATTTAAAAGTGTTTGGGTGTTTAGCCTATAGAGTACCTAATTAGGACCTAGGAAATTAAAAGCATATAGGTATTGCATAAAATAGTAAAGCATATATGTTACTTGACTAGATTTTAGTGTTATTATAGAATCAAGAGATGTTGAGCTTTTTGGAGATAAGATATCTTCAAAAAACAATGTAGAAGAACAACCTTCATCTAATCAAAATTGTCAATTATTTCACCAAAAAAAAAAAAAAAACTTAAATAGAGGTCCATGGGAGTACAAGGATTAGAAAAGAGAAGGACTTAGGTGCTAGTTTCATGATTCCCAATCTATCACTTTCTTAGTTGAGGGAAATAGATATTTAATCAATAAATTTCCTTTTATCCTAAGTATTACATAGAGGCAATGGATAGGGATGAAATATTTGGAGAATGTGCTATACTTGATGAGTGGAATTCAATTATATCCAACAACATTACTGCCTAGTTCTCAAGCCATTGATAGTAAGTAGGTTCTTAAAAAGAAATTTCATTTTCATAGTTCATTGCAAACCTTTACAACTAGGTTACTAGCCAAAAGTTTTAGACAAAAAGAAGGAATAGATTATTTTGACACTTATGCACCAATAGCTCAACTAAATTTTATCAAAATTTTGTTTGCATTGGCATTTATTTACAAAATTTACATACATCAAATGGATGTGAGGACTGCAATCCATAATGGAGATCTTGATGAAGAGGTATATATGAAATAACTAGAAAGGTTCGTATGGACTAGACAAGAAAACAAGCTATACAAATTAGTTGAATCACTACATCATTTAAAACAAGCACCTAAAAAATGGCTGGAGAAATTTGATCATTTTATTTATCTCATGGTTTTAAGCATGATGATTACAGTACATCTATTTGTTCTAAAATTTGTAAAGGTTGTGTTGTAAATATTAGTTTATATGTGGATGCTACATTACTTACAAGTTCAACATGAAAGTCATACATATGAATAAAAAACTTCCATCTTCTAGTTTCAAGACAAATGACCTTGGGGAGATGGATACTATATTAGGTATCAGATTATGTAAAAACAATGGGGGTTCCTCAATGAATCAAACCCATTATATAGAAAAGGTGTTAGAGAAAATTTAGCATTTCAATGTGAAAATTTTGCATACCCATATGATTGGAGTATATAATTAAAGAAACATAAAGGTGGAGCAGTTCCACCTTAAAATATGCTAGTGCTATTTGAAGTCTAATGCATGCAATGCATTGGGCTAGACCTAATATAACCTTTGCAATTTGTCAACTTAGTTAGTTTACTGGTAATACTAGCATAGAAAGTTGGAAGGCTATAAGGAGAGTTCTTAATTATCTTAAACTAACCAAAGCACTTTGTTTATCATATAAGGGATATCCAGCAATATCAGAAGCTTTCACTAATGCTAATTGGATATCAAATGTGGGTGATAGTCAGTTAACTATTGGTTGCCCTTTTACCCTAAAAGGAGCAGTTGCATCTTCGAGGTCTAAAAAACAAACTTGCTTTCACATTTGACTATGGAGCTTGAGTTCATTGCATTACCATAGGCTAGTAAAGAGGCTGAATGGTTAAGAAATGTATTATTAGATATTCCAATAAGGCCTAAACCTATGTCACCCATATTGATAAACTGTAGTAGTCAAGCTACATTAGAAAGAGTCTATCAAAGTAAATATAAAGACTAATCTAGACATATTAGTCTAAGACATACTTATATAAGGCAAATAATAAAAGATGGGTCTTAAACCCTTGAATTTACAGAATCACCATTGATGGCAATCCAACTTCTTGTTCCATAAATTCAAGCTTCAAGTTCAAAGTGGTAAAAAAGTCATTGATAACTGGTTGGTTTAGCACTATAAAGAGAAATAATGCCGGCCACTACTGTCAAAGGAGGTTGAAATTTTACATTAATGAAATATCACTATGTTTGACAAGTGCATGTAAAAGTAATAGATGCATTGTATAGCCTTCACCTATATGTGCTTTGGGGTGGCACCACCTCTCATGCAAGTAAGGGTTCTCTCATGATCACTCATAAATCAAGAAATTTGTATATGGCCACATAGAGTTCGAAGTGAATATTTGAACTTCTTACTTAGTAATGTTATCATTTATATGGCGACTCTGGTTTTATCACATAGATTACCTGGTTCAAAGCTTTAGACTACTAGAAAATTTGATAAAGGTTTGAGGTGCTTACAGTAAGTGAAGGTTCAAACTGAAAGATACCTTCATTTATGCATGATAATTTTGTAGTGGTCTAAGAACCTTAATCAATTGTATTTAGTGGAGAAGATTTTATTAATATAATTAATTAAGTAGGGTATTGTTGGAAATTTTGTTAACTAAAATATTTAATAAAATTGATTATTGAGCAACTTTAGAAGTAGTGTCTTTTAGTTGTATCTAAAATTATACAAATGATCTAAGTTTTTGCAATTTTTCCTCCAATCAAAGTGAAAGTTGCTAAAAAATTTAGTCCCACATTACTCCAAGAGAAGAAGTAGTTGAGCTTATATTAGAAGTTTCGTTTCCATAAGGCCAGGGATCAAAAGAAGAGAGAGAGAAAAGTGGAAAAATCTTTAAAATGCAAGTGTGCCATACCTTACCTAGGCTTGGGTTTGGGCTTAATAGACCTTTCCTTTTAACAATATGTAATTATTATAGGATAGCTCATTTTATGACCATTTGTACCAATTTTTTACAGTTAAGGTCCCTTTTCAAACATAAATTAAGAGTTGTCTGAAATAATAGATCTAAAATAAGTTATTTGAGACAATCTCTTTCTCTCCCCTCCCTCTTCGTTCTACTTTATTCATATCAATAACCATCAAAATCCCTGAAGTGTTTTGCCTTAGATCAGATAAGCAATATCTGCATTACAAAGTTGGGGCAAATGACACTTTAAAAAATGTATATTTATACAAGCTCAAACTTATGCATTCTTTATTTGTTACTCTATTAAGCTATATTATTACCCTATTTTCTGCTCCATATCCACTCTCTCCCCCAAAATTTTCCAATAAGATCATATCATTCATGTTACATGTATATTGAGGGCAGGAGGAAGGTAAATAGTCTGTAAATATGGTAAGGTATTGTTGGGCTTTTCAACTGTTGATGGGCTGTATTCTCAAGAAGTCAAAAATATAACGCCGCTTGTTCTTAGGCCGTTGATCCTGTTTAGCACTTGGTGGACAAATTTATCCATAGACACAATATCCGATGCTATTGGCAGTGCTAAAATTCGACGAAGTAATAAAATTTAAGCTAATGAATTTGCTAATATATCCGAATATAAGATGACCAGATAAAGAGGATTGGTAACTCTCATCTTGTGAAGATATTATGCAATGATTTGTCACTCCAGCTTTGTTTTTTCACCAGAAAAATATCTAGAAAAGAGAAAGCAAAGTCTGCAGAAAGAAACAAAAAGTCCCCATAAATATCTTTCTGCCTTTCACGATCAAAATGGATGAGAGTAATAAGCACAAATCACCAAAAGCGCTCTGATTATTCATTCTTCCACCACCAACTTCAAAAATGTCAAATTCAGCCAACTTATTTCATCCATTACCACTACCAAAAACTTCCCAACTCTATCAACAATTCAGCCGCAAAAAGTCCATTCGAAGGCAAATCTCTATCTTGCTAGAATTTCTGTTAGTGGGTCTTAAAAAGTTCCAAGAACTTTTAGCATCAAAATATTTAGTTCAGTAAGTTAACCTTAAAGAAGTTCCCTTATTACATTGTTGTGTTGCAGTCTGGGGCAGAAACTTGTTGGAATTAGATGCTCCAGTGGGAGAACAGAGAAGGAGAAGGAAGCAAAAGCAGTAGATTACTACAAACTGCTTGGAGTTTCTATTGAATCAACTCCTCAAGAAATCAAAGAAGCTTATAGGAGACTGCAGAAGAAACATCACCCAGATATTGCAGGACAGAGGGTCTGTTTATCCCATCTTCTTTTTCTTTTCTGTTGGAATATCAGGCATGATCTGTTTTGACAATCTGATATTTATTCCCTTTCTGTTGTTGATTAGACCTCTTTTCCTTTTTCTCTTTGTATCTCCTTTTGTGTAACATGTTTTCTGTCGGTTGAAAAATGGCAGAATTTGGATGCAAAGAATCCGACTTCTCTATAACTGAGATTTAAATTAATTCAATTATTTTAAGTGGATTTATTTTAATTTTTGTTTCTCACCCATTGGAAAAACCCCATAAAGATGAGTGCTTATCTTTCTCTGTTACTATCTTAATCTTAGAACAGCGTAAGTTTCTATTATTTATAACATTTAATTTTCTTATTTGAAAAAAGAAAAAAGTTACATGAAAACCTTCTAAATATCAGTTTAATTGTTCTGGTATTTGAAGTAATTGGGAATTTTACTGACAAATTATAGTCAAGGAGGAGATCAGTTTTTAGCCTTTTTCTGTTGTCATTTTGATGTGTTCTTTTTTTTTGGAAGGGTAATTTTGCTATGTTCTAATTTTGAAATTTCAGCTGCGAAATGATATCTCTACTATGTGCTTTGATAATGGTAGTCTCCTTATTTTCCACATTCTAACCAGTGCAAGAGGCTGTTGAAGTTCTCTAACCCTTATATACAGCAGCTAAACCCAAGCGCTTTAGACAGGTGCTTGGACTCAAACCACCTCTGCATGATCCAACCTGTGTATCTGATTACGCTGGATTTGGATATGTCATAAACAAAATTCAGAAAGATTGGACAATCTTATCATCCTTAAAACTCGTGTTTTGGTCCTTATTTTAGATTGTTCTTTATACAAAGTTTCCAATCAGCATGGCTTTTGGACTACTGACAATGGTTACAAATGTTACATACTTAAATCGTCCAATCAGCATGGTTTTTGGACTACTGACATCCAATGCCAGGGCAGTCAGATGAATGTGTTAGATCATCCAAAGGTTTAGCAGTTCTCA
This sequence comes from Warburgia ugandensis, assembly GCA_035236585.1. Classification (NCBI taxonomy): domain Eukaryota; kingdom Viridiplantae; phylum Streptophyta; class Magnoliopsida; order Canellales; family Canellaceae; genus Warburgia; species Warburgia ugandensis. The sequence goes on from CP141136.1 coordinate 7,155,326, forward strand.
TTAGTTCTTTAATAAAATGATGGGAATGCCTGGATCAAAATATGTGAGTACTGAAATGAATTACTTTTCAAATAAATGCCTAGCTGTTTGTCTGCATTTCAATGCCACGCAATTTATACAAGCCGTGTTATTTCTGTTTCACCTTTCAGGGCCATGAATACACTCTAATGCTGAATGAGGCCTATCATGTGTTGATGAGAGAGGATCTAAGAAGGAAATATGATTTTTCCACTGGCATAAACGGGTTTGGAAGTCATCTCACCGGTTTTAGTTCGTGGAAAGGACCCCTAAGACCCCAAGCTCTCTTTGTTGATGAAAATGCATGCATTGGTATAAACATATCTCTCACTCATGAGATTAGTAGTATTCAGCAGGCTTTTAGGCCTCCTTCTAGTACAATGCATGAGCCACTTTTACTTTTACACTGTTTTCCGCGCTTATGAAGGATCCGGTCATTCCCTCTCATTTTGGATCTCCAGGGGCTTGAAAAACCCAATTAATTGCTGATCATGACCATCCTACCAGCATGTTGTTTGGATCAATGAAGATCCAACATGGATAGTATAAGATGGACGGTCACAGATAACTGTAGGAGAATGCAATGTGTGGAAAGGCTGGCCTTGTTGTAGAAGTGGGCTAATTGGACTTGCATATATTTCTAATGTTATTGAGTAATGTGGCAAGCATATAAATATTTCTGTAAATAGGCTCTTTAACAAGTTGCATGCAGGTTGTAGGGAATGTGTGCATCACGCCAGCAATACGTTCGTGATGGATGAAGCCCTTGGATGTGCACGGGTCAATGTCCAGTTTGGAGATGATGATAAACAAATTGAGGTACAAGTTTACATTTTAAGTAGTTAATCAGACAAAAAAAACATAAAGGAAAAGAGACAAACAAGTATACATTTCAAGCACACTGACTGCACAACCATATTTCCTTTTGTGAGTGTGGAGAAAGACGATCTAGGGAGGGGATAACTTTTGGGTACACATTGGAAAATCTATGTGATGATCCATGCTTTTTTATCTGTGGACCATCAACAGGGAGGACATGGTTTGTTTGATTCAAAACGGATACATTAATGGTTCACATTTGCTGGTGAAGCCTCAATAAAAATTCCTGGGTCTAGGATCATTCAATCGAGACAGAATCAGTGGCTGATTAACGAATTTGTTGGTATCCTATTTCACATGTGGGCTCTCAAGAGCGTGACTCCCATGTATGGCTTTTATTTTAGAGCTGGGCCTTTGCTGACCCCATCGAAATCCCACCATGGAAGATCTACTAACAAAGATTTTGGATTCCAGGTGAAATCCATGGTGGGTGGAATCTGATATCTGGTGGATTTCATTAACAAGTGACTGCCAGGAAAGGATATATTCTATACTATCTTGACTAGTGTTCCAAAAGCTTAATACAAAAACAAGGAAAACAAACTGTTCTACAAAACCAAAAGTTGGGGGTCATATCCTTGCTCAGATTTGCATGTCCTTTATTGTAGAGCTTCCACTTCAATCTCTTCTTTGTCATAAAATGTTTCTGGTAGGAGTATACTATAGAACTATCCATAAATCATGCTACAAATCAAATTCCATTATATCTTCTTTCTTTACATGTTGTATTCAAAATCTCAATCCTACTTAACAAGAACACTAAGTAAGATCCTCAAACAAAAGAAAAATGAGGGGTTGCTACTGAGTTTAGGCTCAACTTTCTCACTGGAGTTATCCCAGAGGCCTCACTCATATCCAAATCTTCCGGCTGGCAAGGGCTAACTCGATAGAAGTCATTGCAAACAGCACACCAGTTTAAACCTGCCTTTCTGCTCCAAATGGGATATACTCAAAGTTCTGCCCCTTAAAATTGATTGGATTTCGAGAAAATCTCTCTGGCTCTAACGCCTCAGGTTTTCCCAGTATCTTTGATCTCTTGATACTGCCCATGCATTCATAAGAGCCTTACATTTTTGGGTATCTCATAACCATTAATTTCATGTCTTTCTATTGATTCTCTTGGAACTAGCATTGGAAGATCAGGGCACGGCCTCATAGTTTCCTTAATAACTAGTTTTAAGTAGTTCAGTTCATTAATGTCCCTCTCTTTTATCCTTTCCTTTCCTTTGAGATCCTCTCTGAACTCAGCCTGTGCTTTCTTCATCACTCGTTAGGTTTTTCATTAACTGAGTCATAGCCCTTTCCATGATAGTAGATGAGGTCTCTGTTCCTACTCCGAACATATCCTGTAAATGCATGGAATAATAAAACATTTATTTCAAAGAATCCACAATGTTTATGGTAAATGGAATAGAACATTTAAATCAAATGACTGCAAGTGTTTATAGGTTCTACCAATTGAAAAAATTGTAAAATGATGAGTCTAATCAAACTTTTATGAAATGTGTTGAGTCCAACATTCTTCGATCTTTCATCACATTTTATTCCTGCCTTATTTTCAAATTCATAGTGTACAGGCCTTATAGTTCATTTGGCCTGTATTTTCTAAATGATGCACATCATCCTCATCAAAGCTATATATATGTTTATTACTTTGTTGAACATTTCTATATATTACAGGAGAGCTTTTTCGTGGCATCTGAATTTAGAAGCACAATAATTTAATCTTTCAGCGAAAAGCACACAACAACATCTTAACAGTAAGCTACTTGGCAAAAGTCTTCCCCATTTGATTACCATAACCACTCTAATCGTGAATGGGAGATGGGTGGCTCGAAAAGTCCAAAAACAACCTTACGATCTTAATCAATTGGAGGGTTATGACCATCAAATGGAGGAGAATTGTGCATTCAGGATGTGGCCACGCAAGTCAATAGTTTCTATCACCAATAATCTGGGCCCCAACGTACGTGCTTTTTGTTGCAAGTTTGGTACACAGACAGATGTCAGATAATAACAATAATTAACAAATTTCCAAGTTTCAATTCTTTGATTCCAAGTAAGTCTATTGGAAGAAAAACATACCAAGATAGACTGCTTTTACGTTGTCTGCTGTAACCTCTTGATCTTAGTGTTGTTCCGATAAGCACACACTAAATTTTAATGACGTGAGAAATCAGCAACACTGAAACCCACTGCTAACTGTAATGACTCCATGGCCGCTGATAATCTCCTTTCCTGATCGCTAGACTTGTTACCAAAGGCTGCCCTGGATGTTATGTTGTTCCTCAATGACATAAGCATCATGGAGAGATCAACTACTGTTCCATTCATGGATGGGATGGATCAAACGAGATTTGATACATCTTCTTCCCTTGCTTGACGAAATGATTGGTCACGCTTATTGCCTAATAGCTCCAAAATACAGATCCTTCGGAGTTGTCTCCATTAATCACCATATGGGGAGAAAACAAACGTCTGTGGATGTATGCAGTTGGGTCTGAGCTAGGGGGTCGGCTCTTTGCGCAAGTTAAGATCATGGGTCTTCATTATCTCGTGAGCAACTTCAGGGCAAGATAACACTACTGTGCATATCTGGCCAAGCTTCAGGTGCTTAAGGGGTCCATGCTTCTTGGCTAAGTTCCATACGGCAATGATGTTGTAGTGAGCCTAGCATGTGGTGCAAGCTGCAACTTCCATGGTCCTGGAGAGAATTTTGGGACTCGCTCTTGGAATTTGAATCCTTCTCCTAACTTGATCACCATGAACAAGAAGAATAAGGGACTAAGAAGCAGAGAAACAGATGAGAACCGGACTTCCTTTGATGTAGTGAGACTGAGCGAAATAACACGTAGTAACTTGATCTTTTGTTACTAGCTTATATATTGTCGGGGAGTTAAAAAGCAAATATTTCCCTACCTAACCAAAACTGAAAATATGGATTCATTATGTCTAGCCTATTACTTGGGCCTTGCAATGCGACTTGGGAGGAGGAGATCAACGTTCTAAATATTTGCCACAAACGTGAAAGCTTGCTATATTGAAACAAAAGTGTTAGAGAATCTTTGAATCTTTAACAGATGTAATATTAACAGAAAAACTCTCAAAATAAAATGCACTTTCTTCCTCCTTCTCTAGGGATCAACATGAGCCATGTTGGCATAATTGGAACCTGTAATTTACCAGTAGCGGCAAGTCCAAAGCGTTCTACACGTAGACTTTTTCCATGTGGTCCCAGAAAGTGCCTTTCTCCATTGATCATGAGAGTGTCTTTCTTCTTAGGCAAACTCTAGTTAATAATACAAACATGAGACAGTTATTTGTTGTGCCTGTCAATTGAATTCGAAACAACAGTCGCGGTACCAAAAAGTAAAATAAAATCAACAATCTGAAGGCTGCATATACAATCCATATCTTATGCAAACACATAAGACTTCTTACTTAAAACAAGAAAAACCAAAAACAAATACAGAAGAACTAGTGTGACATCAAAAGGAATGACATGATATTTGCCGGCATTAATCAGATAGGTTAGGACTGCAGCTAAAAACAGGTTGGACCCGGTTGTTTGGTGATATACACAGTTGTTCAAATAGCTGTCCCGAATTCAAGTTGATTATGTTTCACTTCTTCCTCAGAGAAAGACGATCAAAGAATTCCCAATCATAGTCCTTGCAGATCATCCCTATAGGATATAAAAAGAAACTCCAGATATTTGATATCTTTCTCTTTGAATGAGATCTCAATTCCAGCTACGGTGGACTTACTGCTTCCATTACAGATCCCCAAAAGTCTCACATATCAGAAAATCCTAACCGATAGCAACTTGATAGCCATTAGTTTATAGATTTTGAGTTATATATCCATTTTACAGCGGATATTGGTAGTGGTTAGAAGAACCCAATCGAATACTTGTCAGCACGAAAAGATGAATAGGCCAAAACCACGGTTCCACTGTACTTCCACATGGGTGTGCAGATGACCAATGTGGATATCTGATTTTCTAAATATGAGCAAGCAAAGTAGAAGTGGGTGATCAATGGAAGTCTAAGTTATGCATGAGTCACAGACAACTTCTTCACCATGTGAAGATTCTAAGTTTACTTCCAATGATCACACTGCAAGGTACTCATCGCAAGAGAAATGCCAGCAACAAGAGAAAGACTGAAACAAAGGTCCAGACCAGGCATATGCACTTGGCAAGCCTTGTAAGTGAATGGGTCATCGATGTGATTGTGATGGTTTAACATGATAATCAAATGAGCTTGTTGTAAGAGCTCTAAACGCGTCTTATTGTTTGACTTGTTCAAGGATCCAAACCATGTTTGGCCTTTGATTTTAAGGCTTTACTGATTTTGTTTCGCTTCTACCTCGCTCTTCAAATAAAAGACGCTAAACCGTGAACTACAAGGTCAAGCTGGAGTCTCCTGCTCCTTTCACCTCCCTGTGAAACCTACTAGAGACAGAAAGTTAAGTACTAGCATCCCTTCTGATACTTCCCTGTCCTTGTATTAACCCTTTTCTTCGGGCTATCATTCCATTCTCTCTAGAAAAACCACCAAAACCCTCCTTTCTGCCATGATCACTATAAACCAACCTCGTTCCACCATAAAACAGAACCAATTCAGCAAGTTTTTTTGAAAAATTATACGAACTGATACAGAAGTAGCCAAAGAATAATAGCTCCTGGTGGTGACCCAAACCGGTCAACCCGCACGATTGTGTCTTGTGCCTTTAGTATACAGTAATTAGACTCCATAAACAAAACTTAAGTTCTTGCAAAGTTTGGATCGTTATGTTTTACATTTATTACAACGATATATATGCCTTTTTTAGTGCAACAGTAGAGTTGTCGTTGTTGTGTGTGGAAACAGTCTCTTGCAGAAATAAAAGTTAAAGCTACGTATTATAAACCCTTGATGGTCCACTCCTTCCCCAGACCCTGTATATGCAGGAGCTTCATATATATATATATATATATATATATATATATATATATATATATATATATATATATATATATATATATTACCTCGACTATGTTGATCTTCAAGTTGCAAATAGAATCTCGTAGCATTAGTTGCCAATGTGTACACATTGGCAGCAAGCATAACATCCACTCAGACATTTAGACTTCTGTATATGTAAATTACAGGTGGCAGTCGAATCATGCCCCGTGAACTGCATCCATTGGGTGGACAAGGACGAGTTACCAGTGCTTGAATACCTGATTCGCCCACAGCCTAAGGAGGGATATGGTGTTTTTGGTGGTGGATGGGAAAGACCCTCCAACGTTTTCATGGTGGCCAAATCCTTCAACAAGAATTCCAAATATTATCATCAACATCATCAGAAAACTGGTAATAACACTCTCTTTCTAAATACAGTTGCTCCAACTGAGTTCATACAACACGTTATCGTTTCAATGTGCTTGAGAGCGCAAACTCAAGAAAATAGGCCAAATCAGCTATAAATATAGCACACGGTGCATGATATATCGGCCATTCTTCCTCGAGATAAAAATTGATGGTTGGGATTTGCCATTACTTTGGCCATTTTCAGAATTTTTTATTTACTCCTGTTCTTACTCCCAATGGAATAATTGCAGGATATGCAACAGTGAAAGCGGAAACACCCGCCCAAGCGAAAGCACGAACTACCGCCAGCTCTAAATTACACATGGAGAAATTTTCCAGAGTCTGGACATGGCTCAAGTCTCTAGCTTCAATAGATAACAGACAATAAAGGCTATGAGCTACAGATTGCCTCAAGAATGCCATGGTATTGTATATATGGGATCAGAAAAGCAAATATAACCTAGGAACTTCGAATTTGTGTTCCGAATGTTCACCATAAATTGGAGGAAAGAGACACTAAAGAAGACGTGTTTCTAACGTTTTCCTTCTTTCCGTCTAATTTCTGAGTGACGCAAAACAATATTAAGAGGCTACAAAACTGTCTTCAAGAGACGGAAGAAAGCCCATAGCAACAGATAGCTAACATGTATCAAGTTATAGGAATAAATCACACATGCTGATCATAGGAATACAGCCTATCTGGGAAGCAGATCTGCAAATTTGTTGGCTGATCAAGGAATATGATGGACGGAGATGTTGAGTCTGCCACTGAATATACTACCCCAACAGCAATATTGGCCACCAACCAGGAAAGTAGGCCGTCTGTTGCACTCGCCTAAAGATATTGAGACAATAACCCTCCATAACCAGAAGTTGAACCAAGCCCCAAAGGTTGATCCCAAACTTTAAAATGCAAACTTTGGCTTCGATGGAGTGTTGCCCTGCAGAAACTGAATAAACCATCTCTGAAATGCCTCCATGATCTCTAAGACTGGGACCTGGTGCTAGAAGGATCAGGCTGATCCAAAACAGACTCGTTAAACTTGCAAGTGCCGGCTGAGGTAGACTCTCATGGTTGACGCTGCCATACACACGACTGGTTGAGAACCCACGTAACTATCATTTACGACTTATTTGAATAACCCAGGTGACCTACCAATTCACAGAAGTAGGATTTTTGGCAAGCAATAAGTACTTAAATAATAAAATTCAAGTGTACCGTCTGTTTTTTCATTTTGAGGAAAAGGTTCGGGAGAAAAAGGAAACAACGGAGAGATCCTACTCTTTCAGCAGAGCTACGATTGATTTATCCTTCCTGCGATTATTCTTCGAAATGATCGGGGGCACTTGTTATATTTGTTTATATAGTGAAAACTCTTTTCAGCTAAGTTTCTTCTCTAAAAATAAGTCTAAAAAGATGCTCCATGCTTGCCCGTATAATTGAACCCACGTAACTATCATTTACGACTTATTTGAATAACCCAGGTGACCTACCAATTCATAGAAGTAGGATTTTTGGCGAGCAATAAGTACTTAAATAATAAAATTCAAGTATACCATCTGTTTTTTCATTTTGAGGAAAAGGTTTAGGAGAAAAAGGAAACAACGGAGAGATCCTACTCTTTCAGCAGAGCTACGATTGATTTATCCTTCCTGCAATTATTCTTCGAAATGATCGGGGGTACTTGTTATATTTGTTTATATAGTGAAAACTCTTTTCAGCTAGGTTTCTTCTCTAAAAATAAGTCTAAAAAGATGCTCCATGCTTGCCTGTATAATTGTTGTTCCTATAGCTTTAGCACAAACTGCAAGTTGATGTGTGACATGCAAACCAAGGATTTCTCTATTTACCAACTATACAAGATTCATGATTTCATTTTTCATTATTCCATAGGGTATTGGTGATTGTAATCCTCTATAGATAATCCTTTGGTTATTGCCAAATCGATTGATTGAGAATCTTTCTTTCTTTCAATGAAAAAAGACTCTTTACTTGCTTTATATGAAAATAATATATATAAAAAGATTGCCTCATTATTCCTCCATAGTTTCACGACAAAAAAGAAACCATGCAAATTAGCTACTTGTTTTTACCACACAACGCCCCCGTGTCTCCTGATATGCAATGCCATTGGCCATTTCATGCAGTGCTCTCAATTGATGGCTCTAGAGACTTAGGCTTAGGGTTTCACAGTTCAGGGATGTAACACATGATTCTAGCTTACAGGTTTAAGGTGTGGCATTTATGAGTTATGGTAGGATTCTAGCTTAAGTTCTGGGACTTGAGTATAGTAAATACACCCGAAGACCACTTGAACAACCTACCCTGCAGTCGGCGGTTACTAATGAAAATAGCCAAAACTATAGGTGATCTGAAGGTTGGTCTTTGACCTGGACCTTAAGAACAAGTTCCTTCAGGATCGTTGCGGCTAAGACAACCACAATGCAGATCCACTCATTAGTCCCCAGTCTTTTAAAATTAATCCTAAAAAAAATTCAGGAGAAGAAGCTCATCTTCTGGAAAATTTGACAGCGATAATAGAATGTGAACATAATTCATTCCACTTGGCTCAGGACTACACATCTAGATTTGATGCCAAGTTAGAGAAACCAGGAAAAAGAAGTACCATATAGTCCTTCGCCAAAAGAGAGAGGCACAAGGGCATGATAGCTAGCTAGAATAGGGCATAATGGCATAAGTTTTGGTAGCATAAAATGGCTTTCCTCCAATTTAACAATGCATCCAATAGAGAGAAAGATTAAGTCACAACACTGCTTCTATTATAAATGGACGAGAATTACATCAGACATATATACATCAAACAAATAACTATTAATGACAACATGATGGATAGAAAGTGCTCCTTGCTGCCTCCAGATTGTATTGATGCACCTTAACTGCAGAGATTCAATCCAGTTAGCACGTTGTGACTGGTAGTGTCCTTCCATTTATGGCTCGGTAGCATTGAAGACTGCACAGAGGCAGATTGGACTTGGAATCCCTATATTTATATGTATTCGTACATAAAGGTCCAGCACATTTCTCCCTTGGCAGCGGATACCTGATTCCAAACAGAGTTAAAACAAAACCCATGAATCTCAAAACTTATTGAGATGGTGCACGTTAAAATCTAATCAAGATCAGCAGACTATCAAAGGGAAGTTCAAAGGATCAACAAGGGGAAATGGTGCGATGGCAAGCATGGATACATCGTCTATATGATGTTAAACATTTAAAACAATGTTAAGCAAGCTATTTTACCTCGGCAAGGTTACAGGTTTTGAATACACAAAGGCTTGTGTATATCAGGTACTCCAACCACAAATTCTCATGATAATGGCATTGGAAGGAGATGACATAACAGTAACCAGTTACAACAACAAGCATAACCATATAAAGATATTGCCCTCGGCAATAAATTTGTTAGATGCATATTGTTTATAAGACATTTGTTAGATGGACTAGTGGGTAGCTGGTTCCTTTTTGAGGATGACAAAGACAAGGTTTGTAATAGGCACAAAGGACAAAGAATAGGAAATTCAAGATACTATCAGAGCAAAAATAAAGCAAATAACTACAGGAAAGGTTACTTCTCCCACCCAAAAAGGTAAAGTAGTTGATCCTCTCCTAGTAGCTAATCTAGTATATCTTCTACAACTGGCGCATAGTTCCCTAAGAGCATCTTCATACTGATGCAAGCCTAAGGAAGAGAAAAAGGAGAAAGAAAAGGGTCCTTAGCATATTGTTCATTCATAAACATGCAGAGAATGCATATTTGTAGTCCATTTCCTTAAAAACAATAATCAGCTATTCTTTTCCTTTTCTCAAATCAAAATCAGCTATTTTCTTTACCATTTTCCTTTCATGAATTAGCCGTTAAAGGATGATAGAACTTCCAAAACACAATAAAAAACCAATAGAAAAATGTGGAGTATTACCACCAAACAATGGATTGATGATACATTTGTTCAGTACACAAGCACGCATGGGCACACAGACATGTGTACATGCATGCATATAAATATAATTATCTGTTACAGTTTTCTAAATGTTACCAAAAGCTAATAGCTGCTGGTTAAAGAAGTGTGTACATGTCTATATCCAAAATATATGCAGCTTATCTATGGGTTCGTCTCGGGAGACATATCCCGACTCCTTTGTCAATTGTCTCTTTTCAAACTTCAGCCATTGTATGTGATAGTTGCCAACAAACTATACACGGTGCAATCAGAGGCATCTAAGATGGAGACCAAAGCAAGTCAACTCATGCAAGCCAATGATACATGTGACCGAGTTTTAGTAGCTCAGATCAGTACAAGGAGTTAGGGATATAAATGGTATACCTGGAACTACAGAACTGACAGGAACTAGAATGAAAAAATTGGGTATGGTTATTCAATTGAACCGACAGTGTAGTACCAGTTTTCATTTTGAATAACTGAATCTTATTGATACAGTATCAGTCTTACACTAGGATAACTGAGCTAAAATTGAGAAATGAAAAAATTATTAATTATTAGACTGAAAGACCCCTATAATATGTCTCTCTCTCTCTCTCTCTAGGATAACTGAGCTAAAATTGAGAAATGAAAAAATTATTAATTATTAGACTGAAAGACCCCTATAATATGAGGGTAAAACAATAACAATACTCTCTCTCTCTCTCTCTCTCTAAGCCCCCTTGGCTTCTCTCTCCTTCCATTATTGTTCTTGTCAAAAGAAGTAAGATAAAGTGATAAAAACAAATAAAAGGTAAAGAAAACCTTAAGCTTAATCATCAGTTTGTTAGATTCAATTTCTTCATCTTTGGATATCAGGAAGCCAAAAATCATGCTATTAGTGAAGAGCTTGTGCAGCATTTTTATACAGAAATTGCCTCATTTGTTTGCTATGTATCCTTATACGCAAAACCTCAATCTTGGACAATTAGATTTGTCATGATGAAGACCCACGACTTTCAATAATCGAGAATTTGAGCATCTGGATTTTACGTTTTGGCAATTTAAAAACAGAGATCTCTAGACCAAACATGTTAATCTTTTAAATATTTTTCATATTGACTCTCTTTAAGTCTCATTTAGCACAATTGTGTGCCTAATTTGAATTCATGCCATCATTAACTTCTTTATGCTGTAGGTACCAGCATGATGTGTATTTTTAGCTTGTGTTATTTCTTATATTGTGTTTTTACTTGCCTATATACCAGTTAACCAACAAATTCAAGATTACCTGATTTATAAGCAATTAAATAAACAAAAATAATGTGTAACCTAACTTTAGGCCTTGTTAAAATGTTTACCTTTTGCATTTTTCTCCTTCATGTAGTAGAACCAACAAATACCTGAGAACCAGACTGGAATCATAAATTTGGAAACAGTTTTAAGACAAGGAACTGAAGGGAAGCCTTGGCGCAATGGTAAAAGTTGTCGTCATGTGACCTTGAGGTCATGGGTTCAAGGCATGGAAACAGCCTATTGCAAAAATGCAAGGTAAGGCTGCCTACTATAGGCCCTTGTGGTCCGCCCCTTCCCCGGACCCCGCATAGGCAGGAGTTTCATGCACCAGGGCTGCCCTCTTTTAAGACAAGGAACTGAACTCCGAAACTGTATAGTAATAAGAAATCTAAAATCTTAATGATGCAATTCTGGTTTTTCATGGAATTGAACCAGATCCAAACCGTTTACACACCTCCAAGGAATCTTTCAATGTTCAATAGGGAAAAACTCAGACTCTAATATGAATTAGTCCAAGGTAAATCCTAGTCAAGTAGGGGAGTTTAGAATGAGACAAGGAAAATCATCAAAAGAACTGCATATGAACATGGGGCATTCTGGTTGGAAAAATACATCTTTCCAGGATGATTCTCAGTACCAAACGACACAACTCATCGAGGGTCTGTCTGATTCTATTTATTAACACATCAGAGGCGATTATTGTGATTTTATATCCTTTAATCCCTAGAGAGGTTGCCACACTATATCCTCTCTTTTTTTCTTCTTCACAAAATACTAAAAGGAAAACAATGTGGAGTTCTTTGTTCATATGGAGTAGAAAACCCGATAAATGCTTAGTTTCAGACAATCCAAGGGAGAGATATCTATCCCCTTTCTGCCTTCATCATCAATCATCTGCCCCATTTGCCAGAAAGATCTTAAAATGATGAGTTGATGATTGTTTTCTACCACTAGTCCAGGAAATTATTTGAGCCAACAAAACTCTATCAGCCAATTTTTATTTATTCTCTCAACCAAAATGTCCCAAGCATTTGCAAGAGGACACACTCCATGAAACACAAACCCCATCAATAAGATATGAGATGGATGGAGGGAAAGCCATAAGAGATAACAAAGAGATAGACGAGACCAAACATACCTTCCAAGTAACAACGTAATGTAGATATTACATGGTTATGGAAATCGTCAACTATCTTACACATAATACACCAGTTCCACAAATATGATGTTTCCACTTTATCATATTTATTGTATTAATCCTTTGCTAACACACTATCCAGAAGAAAACTTAGAATCATAGGTAGAACGGAACACCTCCCATTATCTAAACCTTTGAAATGACAGGAAGCTCCTTGACATTGATAAAGGCTTGCCTACCCTGTCATGAACACTAAGTTTGGTGTTGGTTATTTGCATAGATATATCAAGCATTTCAAAAGCATAAGACCTTCCATAAGTTTGCAAAACAATTCATATTTTTTACTTGCAAGATTTTTTACTTGCAAGATAATTGTTATCCATATACTTCTTCGACTTATTCAGTGTATTCAGCGTCGACCTGCCCGAGTTCTAAACAATACTGCAAATGCCACACCTGTAGCTCATAAGTAGATACCTAAACAACATGCCAAAACCAGTTACACGGTGTTTTTCCTTCTGAAACATAAAGAATAATTGCCAAGCAAAACACAGTTTTTCATGAGGAATCCTCCAAAGAAGCGAATGCATAGAAATAAAAGGGCAGCCCCAGTGCACGAAGCTCCTGCCTATGCGGGGTCCGGGGAAGGGGCAGACCACAAAGGCCTAAAGTAGAAATATATATATAATAAATGTGTGTGCAAGAACGTCTGTGCATGCATAGGAAACCACTAACCTGCAAGAAGTGGAATTGAAGATGCTAGGAAACTCCGCATCTTCAGAGAACGATACTATAGTACCAGTTGGTCCCATGACCCACCGCACTGTGTTAGATCCAAGGACCATGGAAGTAGCAGCCTTCTGCTGTAGATAAAAGAAGAGAAATTAGCTTCAAGATAAGCTACGGTCCCACAGGATCAGTCTTTAAGAAAGGTAACATAAGAAACTACCTGCGCCATTTCATTTTGTTTCCTACGCAGCTTATATGCCCGTGTCCCTTTATTGGAATCATGACCCAATATTTTCCTTATTGCTTCTGCCTGTAAGAGTGACCCCAGATTCCCAGAACATAGTAAGGATCCAACTCTTCAGGAAGATGAAGAATAAGCAAGAGTTAACCAGTACATAACAAACCTGCATCTCCTTTGCCGCTTTCTCCACTTGCATCCTCCTCCGCTGAGCTGCCTCAGCTTTCTTCAACTGTTGCTCCAAATCTGAGATCTTCTCTTTTTGCTCTACAAGAAATAAGTAACATAAATGAAGCGACTAAGTTCAAAACTTGTTGCCAGCATTCCCAGAAGTGCTTGGAGTGGTTGGAATTGACAAACTGAAATTAAAAATAAAAAACTACTACAGATGCTGATGTAGGAGGGCGTCTGTGAACTTTCTGATACAGCTACTCTGGTCAATTATACATTTTTTTCAACAAAAGTACAGAAATCCTACAGCAACCCACTAATGCAAAACCCAACTGAGACCCTTTAAGCGCTATTTCAACTATCAATCATTAACAACTAGGAAATAGTATCTTGTTCTTCCTACATGTCAATCCCATCACAATCCAACAGTGAAGTGGCTCCCCTTGCTTTCACATTTCAGAAAATGGCTGAATCAAGCGGGACTGCTTGCAGTCACCACCCAATAATTTAATCATTTCTATAGCTTTTCATGTTTCTGAGTGCTCTAAGTCTGGTGTCTTCACTACTAAACACTAGTGGCATATTTTTTTAATACCACAAGGCCACTAAAAACATAAATAACTAGATAAGAATTGCACTTTGGAATGAGAGAAGCAGCAAGAAGTACTTTTTTGCCCTGCTTGGGGTAGCGCATCTGGAAACTCGAACAATTTTGCACCAGTTTCAGGATCCTCTTTGATTGACTGGAGAGCCCGTTGTCGTGCTGTGAGGGGAGCTTCACTCTTATCATTAACTGAAAGACCAACTACTTCTCCTCTTCTACTTTTTTGGCTTTTCACATCAACTTCCAGATCTGAGTTTCCACCATCTTCGTTGGTTGATACAGCACTTTCATCATCATCTTTAGATAGATTCTCAGACGTTCTTTCCAGCAGACCTTTCTTTTTACCACGCTTGTTTCGTCGATTGGCAATGTAATCTGTATCTTTGTCATCACACCCACCTTCCAGAACCCTCTTTTTTGGAATTCGCGAGCTTCTGCGATGTCCAGCATCTACCTCGCAATCTTCACCGTATGTGTCGTCGGCAAACGTTCTTTTAGAAGCCCGACCTTTATGATCTGAAATGACATCTTCATCATCATCATCATTACCATGTTCCCCATCTAGGAGACGCCTCTTTGGAACTCTTCTACTCTTACGAACAGCCTGAAGGGCAGAAACTTCAACAACAGCATTGTTGGTGCTCTTTTGGGAGACAGTTTCATTAGAGGTTTTGCTTCCTGCATCCTCCCTAGTGGAATGTCTATCAACTCTGGACTTGGACAAACTAATCCGCTGTTTCTTTGCTGTTCGAGGATAGTCATATTCATCATCTGTGTTTTCCTGAACAGAAGAAGCTTTATTTAGCAAGTAGAGAGCCATTTTACGAGGTTGACTACTAAGACAATAACTCTTTAATGTGCAGCTGAACTCATAGGCAGCACCTATAAAGCAATGCTTCCATCAGAGCAAACAGGGTTTGCCTAATTTAGAATTTTAAATATCCTGTATTACTATGAACAGGCAACAAACTAATTAGACAACATAGAAACTGCAAAAAACAAACAAAAAAAGCTGCAGTATCAGCTGTGCTCTAATCTCTGTCACATGGGAACTTTAAATTCTCAGGAACACTTCACCAGACCTTTTCATTGAGATGACTCCATCAGGTACCAAATCCATTTTCCAAACAGCTCACTCATCAAGTGCAAAGATGTGTAAATTCACCCTAGCAGGAAAATTTCATTTCCTCAGATGTTTTTTCCCTTGGGGACCATAATCTCTAGACTCTAGAAAGTAATATTTTTTTACAGAGCCTTTTCTTCCAAAAAATATTGATGCAGAACCAGGGGAAGAACAGATCTAAGAGGAACTTAATACAGAACTCAACCAAAAAAGTTGGGGTCTTGTAGAGATATAGAGTAAAACAGCACACACAGAAGTCAAAGAAAAGTAGAACAAGAACGCAGAAAGTTTCATTGGAGTCACTCCAAATGATTAGGTATCACAACGGCACAAAGTGTCATTGGAATCACTCAAATGATTAGGCATCACACCAATACCGTTGCAAATGCAGTTGCGGCAAAATCTCTAATGTCTTCCTTGATTTCAAAGACTTCTATTTTACAGCCAACACTCTTCAAATCTACTACTTGTAACCTTCCTGATATGTATAAACAGTTGCGGAAACTGAAGCTAACTGAAACTGGTCAACTTTGTTGATCCAATTCTGGATATGCATTTATGGAAACAAGAACAAATCAAGCCCGGTAACTCTTGTGATGCAAATGTGCACAAGCACTTATGGAAGCTAAAGCTAATCAAATCTGGTCAACAGATCTCATAAATCTTGACGAGATTTTTGACCCGGTCACTAGAGTGTGCTTGCTGCAGTAGGCCTATTCCCATGGGCTCTAAGTCATGGTACTTTAAGCCTAGTTCTGGCTCATCAGTGTAGAACAGCAATCTGGCTTTATTTTGATATGCCTCTAATCAGTAACCTTATGAATGATCCATGTGGAGCCTCCATTGTCATTGTTCCAGATCAATGTTCAAGCCAGAAAATTTAGCCCCTTTCTGTGTTTTCTGCTATGTATGTTTTAATCTGATCCCTATCAATCTTTTATGGAATTTGGTTTTCTAAATTCATTTTCATTTTTGGCTCACATTCCTCAATTCTCTAGATTTTCATATTTTGTTGTTAGTTTATGTTGGGTTTTTCCCCCCCTTTTCTTTTGAATGTTAATTAGTATTTATATGGAAATCATTGATCAAGAAAAGATAAATACTCCTCCTTTGAAGCTCATTTATGTTGAGAGTCTAATAATGCAGATAATAGAGTTTCTTGATGACACTCACTGTGTAAGTCAATGCAAGGATCTCCACACATTAAATGTTCATGCATGACTAAACTTTAGTGATTTACCTCCCTTCTCTTCTAGGCTGTCCATTAGCTAGGCCTTGCACAAGAAATATCTCAACTGGATGATCCTAACCACATTGTTTTGTGGTAAAAATGGACGTCTCAAAGTTCAATAAGAAAAGCAATATGCAGAATAATGTTAATACATCCAGGATTAACCCGTGGCATATTTAAAATGGCTGGAAACATGAATCGTCTGGATCATCTAAATAAATCAAATTGATATCACCATATAAATCAATAGGTCCAATCAGGTCCATGTGAATTATGTGACCAGAAAATGATTATTGATGGGTAGCTAATAACCCCAACCTACATACCAAAATGAGAGTTGTAACCAGAACAAGAACATCAAGAAAGATAGATGAGAATAAGCTTCATGAAAATGGAACTTTCCTTTCATAGGAGAAAGCAAATTCTGTTCTCCCCAATTTTTACATAAAATCTTTTCACGAAAACAAGTCCATCTAAAAAAGCTAAACAAACATAAGAAACTAACTTCCCAGGAAAGCTCTTTATTGGAATGAAGAATCCCATAGATCCAAACACCCCTGGGAAATATGTTCTGTAGATAGAAGACCAGGTTGGCATAACCCTTTGTCTCCTTCAACGATACAAAGACTCAACACATCAAATATACTAGGGCTCAAATTACTTTAGTGGAATGAAGAATCCATAGATCTATTCACCCCTAGGGAAATACATCTAATGACAAAACTGTTTAAACCATCCATAATCATGTCAGCAACATAGATGGAAGACCAGGTTCACATAGCCTTCTGCTTCCTGCAAAGACTGCAAAGACTATAAACATAAAATATACAAGAGCTCAAGGCACACAGCGAGAGATATCCAATTCTAACATTTTTCTGACAGATGGCACAATCACTTCTGTGGTATTTTTGGTAAAATGACCAAACTGCCGTTAAGATCTATCATTTTATAATATCTTTTGTATAGACATTAGCCAACTTTAATAAAGGCATTAAACACAAATAATAAACCACTAACCACTTAAAACTAGTAATTTCAAAATGAGAAAGATTTTTTGCAACATATGAGCACATACAACA
The DNA here is from genome assembly GCA_035236585.1 of Warburgia ugandensis. Taxonomy (NCBI): domain Eukaryota; kingdom Viridiplantae; phylum Streptophyta; class Magnoliopsida; order Canellales; family Canellaceae; genus Warburgia; species Warburgia ugandensis. Next base: position 7,173,128 of record CP141136.1, read on the forward strand.
AGGGTTTGGTGTTGCAAAGTAACCAATCAGGATTTATGAAGCAGATCAAGTACCTGGAGAATTAGCTTTTGTTGACGTCTAACATCAGAAGGTGGTGAATGATGTTTTGATGCTGAAGTTCCAATAGCAACTCTATGTTTGGTACCTCTAGGATTTTCATTGTGACTTGCACTTATACTATGAGTAACCCCCTTTAACTTAAGCTTTACCTTAGTGGGCCTGTTTTCTTCAGAAGAAGGATCACCCATGTGATGCATTTTCTGCAGTCCCTTTATTGAACTAGTGGTTTTCAGTTCATTGGTATCTTCAGATTGATCCAGATGTTGGCCTCCAGTGCTCCCACTAAACCTTTGGGACCTTTCAAGATGCCTTTCCATGGTCCTTTCAAGGGTTTTGGCAGAAGCCATAACTCCTTCACTAGATCTCAAATCAGAATTAGGCTTCCGTTGCCCTTTAAAAGGTACACGCCTAAAACTGCCGGCCCTCTGAGTTTCCAAGTGATTCACATCATACTTCCTCTTGGATGTCCCTCCAGATCTCTCTGGATCCATTTCATACTTATCTCCAAAGGCATAGGCATTTGGCCCCTGTGAACCCAGAGAGCCACCTTTAGAAGCATCCCCCCTAATTATCTTGCCACCATGATATTTTGAATCCACTGCACTTCTACTATCTGTATCTTGATTCCAACCAAGTCTCGTGGAATTAAAATCACCAGGTACATCAACATCTCTGGAACTTTTGCTTGTAAAGTTGTTATTGAGATTCCCATCATCCCAGCCTCTTGCAGCTTTAAACTCCTCTGTCCTTGCAGATATGTCGCACCGAAAACGTTCACTTGGAGAATCACCTTCTTTCCTACTCACCTCTTGGTCATACTCATCCTCATCATTTGATAGCCAAGTCATATTTTGGGAGCTACTTCCATTATGAGCAGGCACCAAGTCAGATGGCGGAGATGTAGATGAAGATAAAGGATTACAATCATAGTCAGCAATAAAAGCATGTGATGTTAATGTTCGAGGTTTTCTCGTAGCAAATGTTCTGGGCTTCCGCACACCCTTTACAATGTCAAAATCCAGACCTTCTGACCTTTCCATGGCAGATAGCAGAATCTGAAAAGGAAGAGCACAGAATGGAATTAGACCCAAATAATATCCTCCATTGAACCAAAAAGACCAAAGTTAAAGCTAACAAGGGAAAAACAATGTGGTCCACAAAACTGCTAATAGAAGAGAAAGAACTTCTGAAATATTCCATCTGCAAAGAGAAGTACTAAACCATCAAAGTATATAAACAGAGAATCTAGAGGAATCCATTTAAAGCAAATAAAGAAAGAGAACCGCTCTTCGAAAAACTTCAGCTTGCAAAGGTCAAATACTATTGAGAGCATTAAGGTTGGATGTAGCTAAAATCAAAGCACTGCTTCAGATCAACTTACACACTTCATTAAATGAAACTGGAGAACGTGTCACGGAACTGATTCAAGACATGAAACAGTTAAGCACAATAGAGAAAACAGAACCAAGGGCAACGTGCAAAAACCTAGGAACTCCTTACAGAGCTACAAATGAAGCCACTCACAGAATAAAACAGATGAAATCAACCATGAAAAGAGTTTACCAGTGAAGAGACTACACCAAGAAATTTCACAAACCAACCAAGATATCAAAAGACCATTCCCAGGTACCAACTAATACTTAAGAAGGACAACCAGAAATTCTATAAAAATCTTGAATGCAAAAGATCAAAACCCTATGAATACATATTAAAGAACAGAGACTAACACCTTCATGCAGAGTAAAGAGAAAATGGAAACAGAACATGTAAACAATGCTGAAAAATAACCAGGCCCAGTTAAGAAATAGGGATGCAAGCAAAGTTTCCGCTGTTTAATTATAACATTTTTTGAATGATAATAATCAATAGAAGAAAACATCAAATTAATAGTTAACGCAGAGAAATGATAATTGAGCCAAAGAGAAAGCATATCAGGCATCAAGAAAGAAACAACTTACTAGATATAGCAAATAAACGATCATAGTAACTACAAATCAACCGGTAAACAAGAAAGAAACGGCAAATAGAATCTAAGTTAAACAAGTAACCACTCTCCGCACAAAAACAAAGAAAACAGCAAAAAGAAAAACAGAGGCCTAAGTAAAAACAAGCCTCAGTTACACGACTCCCAACCAAAAGCAAGCTTATGATAAATATAACTTAGTAAGATTGAACTACCACGCAAAAACAGCAAAACAACCAAAGAAAAGGACCGTAAACAAGCAATTCCTATCAAAATAAAGCCCAAGAATTTTTTTCCGACCATAGGAACATCAAAACACTAAAATTCAAGAAAATAAGCACGCAATGAAAATTTTGAATAGAAAAGTATGTCCGCAAAAAAAAATGCACCGGCACAATAACACGATCAGAGAGTTGCTGCTTCAAGGGTAAGGAAATCAGCAAAACCAGGACACTGCAAAGCATAATCAAACCCTAACCTAAAAAATTGAGAAAAGAAAGCATGAACACAAACAAACGAAATTGGACGAACCAACGATACCTGTATCCAGAATCAACGAGGCGGGAGAGAAACTGAAATCGAGAAAGGTTTGAGAGAAGAATTGCTGGAGGAAGGTGTGTTTTAGGCCAAGGGTTTCGTGGTTTGGGTAATAAGGGGTGGCAGTGGGGCTGCTGGTTATGGATGATGATGATGATGATGATGATGATGATAATGGGCATGATGGTAATAGCAGCCATGTCTTTCGCTTTCTCTTTCTTCCCCACCTCTCTCCGTATTTCCTCGGAGGTTTCCGTCGCTGTTAGAGAACCGAGTCGCTCTAACGTGCGCGGGAACGAGGATCTGCTGCTTCGAGGGGTCAGCTAACGGTAACGTAGGGCTAACTACGTCAGGTGGCACACGTTAGAGAATCTCAGTCGAGTTTTGTTAACATGCGGTAACGGGGTGGTTTTCTTACAATGGGTAGGACACCCCTTCTCAATAGTGGCTGTTGGGCTTCTTTTGGTTGGCCAAATTCTTACCAGGCTTAATCTTCTATACTATATATAATTATTAGTTACATATAAACAATTATTGTAAGATAACTCATTTCTACTTTTTATTTATTTATTTATTTATTTATGCTAGCTATTAATGTTTATTAATTGTCATTTTTAAGATAGAAATCCTTCTACTCTCTCTCTCTCTCTCTCTCATGTATATGCACACGTCAATTTCTCTAACTTCATATTCAATTTGATATGGCCTACTTGGTCAGTAGAAAATGTACAAAAAATTGATTTTCACATAAAAGCATTTTACAACTTGAAATTGAATTACACCAAAGTCTCAAAAATCTTTCACACTTTGAATGAATAATTCTTTTTTCTTATGTGAAAAATAATTTCACCCATTTTTCTACCAACCAAATAGGCACTTAGAAGAAGAAAAAACTATGCCAAAAAATATACATGTATTTTAAGCTTAGAAATTGTGAGAGCTAGAAAATTTTGTATTGGTTTTCTTATTAGAAACATAGATATTTTTATTCATTTCTATAGGCAATACATGCACTCCATTGTTTCACTAAAATATTGTCTTCTCTTTTTTTAACACTTTTATAGCTATCAATATCCAATCATATAAGTATTAATTAAAGTGGCATATATTATTATCATTCAAAAAGATTGCAACATCATTTCCCTTCATATATGTGGGCAATAGGTGAAGTTTGAGAAAATTTTGGCCACCTTTGTCTTTGCCCTAATGTGTTCTGTCGCACCCCTACCCCAACTCCAACCAATCTCACTAGTTTTCTGCCCCTAATGTTGTTCTAGTCAAAACTTTCTATCCCTACCTCTAGCCTAGGGTTGTTTCATGTCAAATCCCCTAAAGAACTTGAGTTGTACGGCAACATTGAGTAGTTCTCTTTTTCTCTATAGATTTGGCAAACATTGCACTTTTAGAAGCATTGTCATTGATCCTACCAATCCCACTAATTTGGAAGAAGTGTAGATCCAAAAACCATATTCCTATAAAAGTAAAAATAAAAACCAACAAAAAAATACTTGGTAGTCAAAATCTTGGCTTCATCTAGCCTTTCAATTAGCTCCTTTTCGGTTATTTTCAACATGTCAAGATGATCATCACAATACATTGTCCTACTACTTGACAAAAATTGAAGACATAAATTTTATAACAAGATATCTAGTAATCATAAACTACTGGAACTAGAGCAGCCAAGCTAGGATAAGTTATCTCCATGAAGGAGTTTAATCTACAAAAAGATGAAGTGAACAACACTTGAGCACGAAAGTTCAAGGTAAATATCTTAACATGACAAGGCTTTAATTCTTTTAGTTTCAATATACTTAATAATCATCATGATTATGTAACCGACCTCCAGTGATAGATTTTCAATCCCTAATGCAGTTCAAGTAAAATATTCCTTGCACTTGCCCATAGCTAATAGGGTTCTTTCTAGTCTTGCAAAAAGCCCAACCTATTGCCATCCCTATATATCTCTAGTAAAAAATTATAAGTCAATTCTGCAGTCGTGTGTGTATGCATGAATGTGTTTTTTCTTTTACTACATCAAATAATTTTTTGTAGGAAATTACCTAGAATTACAACACATAATCCTAAACCCATTTTTAAACCTCAATGGGAAGTGCCAGCTCAAACCAACTACCAAGCCTAAACAAGGGAACACACCTATTTTCATGCAACTAATGTGTTAGGAGCCTCTTGACATGTGTAGTCATATGATTTAAGACATTTCTCAAATAAACCTAAGCAATCATCAGTGAGCTAATGTTAGCCATTTTATAGGTGACAATTACCAACACTTGTCGCTAATTTCACGTGAAGATATGGAATCCTAGTTGCACAATAACAACTCCTTGAGTTAGTATGATAGTAGTACCCTTACATGTTGCGTAACAAAAATGTTAAGAAAAATAGTATTGTTGGCTTGAGCCAACTTACCTACTACAAAGAAATAACAGAAGAAGAGGAATGATAAATCTAAGTGTGCACTTGGATCTTACTTCATCCAAGTGTGCTTTACATATATTTTGTAGATCTAAAGCTATTCATCATGTTGGGGTTGGTTTAGATATGCTACGTACCAAATTTCATACCTTTGCATAATTTAGCTTATATTTTCTAAGTTGAAAATAACATTCATAATTTATCCTATATTTCTTTAAGTTGAAAATCACAGTCAAAGAAACATAAGATAAATTATCTAATAGGAATTTAATTTGGTAGTTACCCTATCCACATCATTCTTGTCATGATGAATGGCTAAGATTCACAAAAGAGGCAAGTAAACCGCAATTGGACTAAATAAGATCTAAAGTTGAATTTTTAGTTTCTCAAGAGGAAGAAAGATAAAACTAAGAACTCCCCCAACTTAATACCAAAACCCTGATGCTAAAGAAATAACCAAAAAATAGCATATAAACAAATTTCTAATATTAAGAAAAATGTTGCATTTTTACATGTTAGTTATCAAGCATCTCCCAAGCTAGAGCACTTATCCAAGTGGAAGAATTTTGAAAAAATTTGGCAATCACTAAGGTATGGGAATTTCACGCATTATTTCTCTTATTGGTTCATGCAAGATCCTTACTCTTGACTCTAGCTCTAGGCCAAGAATCAACTTTTTGAGTAAAAATTTAGAGCTCCAACAAGGTTGATTAGATCCACATATATAAAAAAACATTCAAATGGATTAGAACTTCATCTTTTTACCAAAATGTTGTGGTTTCCAGAGTATATTAATGGACCAAAAGAATCCAATCTGCATGGCATTGCTTCAAACATCTCTTTGATCTAACAAGAGTATTAGTAGACAAAATGGATCCAATATCCATATTGTTGCTTCAAACAATGCTTCAAGATAACACGAGTACATTAGTAGTCCAAAAGCATCTAACAAACAAAGACACTAATGGCAACAGTATTGGAGTCCCTTAAGGGTGTGTCTAAATATCTATCTAACAATGTCACGGTTCAAAATAAAAAGGTATTGGAGTTGTAACAGATAATGAGATCAACATCAGCATGATTAGGAGGAGTAGAGCTATTTGGTGGAATGAATGGGTAGAGTGACTAGAGGACGGGTTGGGTTGTGGACATCAAAGTCAAGTGAGACAATATGTCAATACTAGGCAAATTGGAGATTTTTCTTATCCTTTTTCCTATAGTCCCCCCACTATAGTTGTTGGTAGACTCTCATCACTACCCTAGATCTACAAAATAAAGAGAGAGAAAAAAACTGAAGCATTAGATACCACTTATACTATATATCAAGAAAACTTGCAAGATATAATCAACTAGACAAATTGACCAAATTAGTAATATATTTACTTTGAAGTAAAGAATAAACATATTGGAAATTTAGAAGATCCATCCTTTAGATCATTCTCAATACTCCTTTAGGTGTCTTAATCGACAAATTTAAATCTCATATGTCTTAATCCTTGATAATTCCAGTGTTTGACAAGGTTCTCAGGTGTATTAATAGTTAATCTAATGATATGATGATCAGATCGATCTCTGATCAACTAGATCTATAATTTGCATTTTGTTCAATGGTTCTAATCCTAATCTCAGTTTAATTAGAAGATATGACTATTAGATTCACCAGTTTACTTACTAGGTCATATAATTGTTCAATTTCTGAGGCCTGATCAGCTTTTGATTGGCCCAATCTAAGTCATTCAATGATCTTTGTGTTTGATCTAGTTAAGGTGGGGTCAGATTGTGAATTTCAACATAAAATCAGGTCCACATTGTTGAGACGAATCCAACAAGTATCTCAAATCAAAATTTGGGCTCATATAGCCTCTTTAATTGTAAATTTACTGTTTTAGGTCAGTTTTAATAGTCGAGATAAAACCTGGATAGAGAATGGCACAAAATGATGTCACCAAGATGCACTACATTCATGATGCACATTCGGGATGCACCTAGGCCCATCACAGTCACCAAGATGCATATGGATGTGCTTCATGGACACCTAGATGCATCCGCGTCCCATGGATTCTGCAAGCAGCATGCACATTTCGCTAGCGCGTCGGCCTATGTGTCATGGGGACAGAAGTCCAATCGGTCATTAGGATGGTACGATCATGACTGTCTACTCTTGTTTCGTTCAGATCTATCATCTGGGACGTCTAATTTCATCTGATTTTTATTGTTTCTTAGGTTTTTAGGGTCCGCAATCACAATGGATGGCTCAAATCTTCTATCTGAGTTTTCTATGTGATAGGTTTTTCTGGCTAGTTGGATCCATTCACCGATGGATCTCTGGCTGAAAAAGCTAGTCCAGCAAGGAAAAGAAAAAAGCAGAAAAGGAAAGGTAGGGGAGAGGCTACTTGTTCAGCCAGAGAAAGGGGATATGCATGGGTTACTCGTTCACCGGCAATTGTGCAGGGGAGAAGCTACTTGTTTGGTAGAAGAAAGGGGATACGCATGCGTTGCTCATTCACCGGCAACTGTATAGGTGAGGAAATCTTAGCAAATGGAGGAGCAGAGGGAGAAAACGATGTCACTAGCAATCGCTAGAAACTGTCGTGCAACGCTAGCTAGAAGTAGAAAGGAGGAATGGTGTCACAGACAGCAGCAACGGAGTTGGCAGTCGTCGAGCTGTCAGTTAGCGTGCAACGCTGGTTTTAGTGCAGCCAGCACCAGCATTGAGCTTGCTACAAACAAGGCAAGGAGAGAGAGAGAGAGAGAGAGAGAGAGAGAGAGAGAGAGAGAGAGAGTAGCGGGGAGTAAATGCGGGAAAACCGCATTTAAAGCTGATTTGATTTTTTTTATATGTAATGATTACCTGCATTTAATAAGGTAATTAATATATCAAATTTTGTGAAGTTTTAAGTCAACATTTATAGCTGTTACCTACTCTAGATTTCATGTCATGTCATGTGAGCCCCACACATAGTGAAATTACTAATTTATCCTTCTAATATTTTAATTAAAATATCTTAATTAAAATAATTATGTATTTTTTGTTCAAACTCGAATTTTAGCATTCTTAGTGTCGTTGGATTTCATTTTTCGTGCACAATCCTATTATTGAAGTTTCAACCCTTGATTTGATTTGTATAAAAATCTAATCCTTGGAATTCAATTTTTCATTAAAATTTTACAAAATTCAAGGATATTACATCCTTCTCTCCTCACAAAAATTTCATCCTCAAAATTTGCATAAAACTATATAACAACTCTGGAAATGCCTATCTCATCTCATCCTCTGTCTCCCATGTGGCAACCTATGTAGAGTGGTGCTACCAGAGGACCTTGATTAGTGGAAGTGTCTTACTCCTCAACTCCTATGTACTATCCAAAATCCATATCAGTCTCTCCTCAAAGGTCAAATCAAGTCTTAAGTCCCCATGTATCTTCTCAAGCGCATGGGCTGGCATAACATAGATGCATGGAAGACATCATAAACATTTGTAAGTTGTGGAAGTAAAGCCAACTGATATGCAGCAACTCTAACTCTCCTTAGAATCTCAAAAGGACCAATAAACCTATGAGTGAGCTTCCCTTTACTTCCAAACCTCATCACTTCATTCATGGGAGAGAGACTCTTAGGAAAACATGATCCCTAATAGCAAACTCCACATCTGTCCATCTCCTATCAGCATAGCTCTTTTGATGACTGTGAGCCGCCAAAAGTCGCTTTCGGACTAGTCTGACCTTTTCCACACGCTGCTCCACCAACTCAAACCTCATAAGGCATCTTTCTCACACATTATTCCAACATAAGGGTGATCAACATGGTTTGCCATATAATGCCTTGCAAGGGGCCATGCCAATACATGCATGGTAGATGTTGTTATATGAGAATTCCACAAGCGGTAAATGATCATCCCGGCTACCCTTCCAATCCATTGCGCAAGCCCTCAATAGTCTGGATGGTCCTCTCTGTCTGACCATTTGTTTGGGGTAAAGTTGTGCTAAACCTCAGTTTCGACCCCAAAGCCTCTTTGACACTTTGTAGTACTTAGAGAGGTGAATTTAGTGTCCCTGTTCGAAATGATACTCAAGGGGATCCTGTGTAAACTCACGATCTCCTTAACATACAATTTCACTAAACTTTCAACTATCTAATTCTGTATGATAGGAAGGAAATGCATGAATTTTGTTAATCTGTCAACAATGACACATATCATGTCATGTTCGCTCGCAGTCCTCGGAAGGCCAACTATGGAATCCATGGTGATATAATCCCATTTCCACTCTGGTAGGTCTAATGTTTGCAGCAACCCTAAAGGTTTTTGATGTTCAGTTTTGACCTACTAACAGGTCAGACACTCCGCTACACATTCCTCAATATCTCTTTTCATCCATTCCCACCAAAAATGTCATTTCAGATCTTGGTACATCTTTGTGCCTTCAGGATTAATGGTGAACTGTGACTGGTGAGCCTCTTGAAGTAGCGCATGCCTCATATCATCGGTTGCAAGGACTATTAGCCTATCTTGGAATTGAATGCCACCATCCTGTCCTCTAGTTAAGTCAACGTTATCTGTTAAGGCGTGGGTTTCTGCATCCATGGTCTGTGCCTGTAAAATCCTGTCAATGAATTTAGATCTGACCGATAGTTGGAAATCACTACCATCGACTTCCTACTCAAGGCATCTACAACAATGTTTGCCTTCCCAGTGTGGTACTAAATAGTGAAGTCGAAGTCCTTAAGATATTCAATCCACATATGCTGCATCATGTTCAAATCGCTATGGGTAAGGAAGTACTTAAGGCTCTTGTGATCAGTAAACACCTCAAACTTCTCACCATACAAGTAACATCTCTAGGACTCAATGCAAACACCGCTACTGCCAACTCCAAATCATAGGTTGGGTAATTCACCTCGAGCGTCTTCAGTTGCCTAGACACATAGGCGATCACCTTCCTATGCTACATCAGTACTACTTCTTACCCCTTATCAGAGGCATCGTAATAAACCACTTAACCACCAAAACCTGAGGGTAGTGTCCACATTGCTGCAGAGGTAAGTCTTCTCTTAAGCTCCTGAAAGCTCTCCTCACATGCATCAGTCCAAACAAACTTAGTGTCATTTCTGGTCAAGGTAGTCAAGGGCAACATAATCCTTGAGAACCCCTCGATAAACCTACAATAATACCCTGCCAAACCGAGAAAACTACGTATCTCAGTTATTGTCGTAAGCCTCTCCCAACTTAGTACTACCTCCACCTTGACTAGGTCTATGACCACTCCATCCTTTAGTACAACGTGGCTTAAGAAATACACATACTCTAGCAAAAAATCACACTTACTGAACTTAGAAAACAAGCAATGGTGATGTAGGGTGTTCAACCGTATGAAGGTGCTCCCTGTGTGCCTCTCGGCTGGGAGAGTAGACTAGTATATCAGCAACAAAAATAATAACAAACCTGTCCAAATAAGCTCAAAAGACCCGATTCATCAAGTTCATAAATACTATTGGCACATTAGTCAACCCAAAAGGCATCACCAGGAACTCGTAATGACCATAGCGAGTCCTAAAAATAGTTTTAGAGATGTCCTCTTCTCTAATTCTCAACTTGTGGTAACCTGATCTCATATTTATCTTTGAGACCACTTGCATCAATTGGAACTGATCAAACAAATCATCAATATGAGGCAAGGGACATTGGTTCTTCACTGTAACACTGTTCAAAAACCGATAGTCTATACATAGTCTCAATGATTCATCTTTCTTCTTTATGAAAAGGATAAATGCTCCCCACGGATACCACTAAGCCTAATGAAACCCTTGTCAAGCAACTCCTGTAACTAAACCTTGACACCTCTTAACTAAACTAGGGCCACCCTGTATGGCTCCTTAGAGATGGGCGATGTACCTAGCACTAGATTAATGGTAAATTCGATCTCCCTATGTAGTGGTAATCTTGGTAACTTCTCAGGAAAGACATCTGCAAACTCTTGCACAATGCCAATATACTCAATATGGGGATGCCCACTGTCTTCTACTGTCACACAAGCAAGAAAGGCCTGACACCCTCGCACATAATACCGTGCTGCCTTAATGGTGAAAATGATACATGCACCACTGATGTTCGTCCTACCGTGGAATACAATCACTGGCTATTCAGGTACACTGAAAATAACCCACTTCTTGCAGCAGTCTACTGTAGCCCAATAGATGGTCAAGCAGTTCATCCCAAGAATAACATCATAATCCACCATCTCTAGCAAAATAAGGTCGACATCCATCTTTACACCCAATATCTCTACTGGTACTCCTTAGAGGTACTCACTCGCCTCTACTATCTTTACTTCAAGTGTCATGATATCCAATTCAAAAGCTAACTTATGTATGCACATATCAAGATAAGATGCAAAAGTACATAAAATAAAAGAGTGGGTGGACCCTGAGTCAAAAAGGACCTTAGCATGCCTATTTGAGATTGGGAAAGTACCTTTGATAACCTAATTTGAGGTTTGTGTCCGCCCCAATGTAATGGCTAAAACTCATCCTTAACTAAGTGGTGCAATCTCCACACCAATACAAATCTTAGTATGCCTATCTTCTGCTCTCTAGGGCACTCCTTATGAAAATGTCATCTCTCCACTACCAAAACATCTAAATGGCTGTCTTTGCGAGGGTAATTGCAATTGTTGCTATTGCTAAGGTTATCATTGTTGTTGATGTTTGTCTGGTCTAGGGCATGGCTGCCTAGGGTGCCAATCCCTGCACTTACAACATCTCCTCCTGTCTTCGTCACTTCTCGACTTAGTCTACTACTGGTGACCTGAAGCTCTCAGTGACTGTGTTGGCATAAAAGGTCTCTTGCCCTTATTGGGCTGGCTCGGACCACCTCTAGTCCTAAGAAAATCTCTCTAACATCAAGGCCATGTCATTTACCTCTCTTACTATCGCAGGATGTGAGAATATGACCAGGTTCCTCAATCTGGTTTCAATCCATCTACAAATTTGTCAGTAGCTTACTTGTTCGAGGCAAAGGTAATGGGTGTAAAACTCCTCAGTCTAGTAAATTGGTTCAAGTACTACTGAATCGTCATGTCTTGCTACTCTAAAGTGGCAAACTCCCTCTTCAATGCTTGTAGTGCATAAGGTGAAAAATAGTGATCATCAAAGGCCTTCCTAAAGGCCTCCCAAGTGATAGCCTTTGTGGGAGAAGAGTGTGTCCACTGAAAGGTCTACCACCAAAAACCTACCTCACCCTTCAAGAGGTAAGCAACTATCTGCACCTGGTCCTCTATGGGAACTCTCATAGCATCAAATGTCCTTTCAACTTCAAATAGCCACCTCTTTGTCTCCTCAATGTCACCTTCCCCAAGGAAGTGTGGCACCATCTTTAGAAATCTTTCCAATAGTTTGCCTGTTTTGCTAAAACTCCCCGAAGCATCACCCCTAGTAGCTATGGGTGTTGATGGTATCGACACCTAGTGGGTTGACTAAACTAATGAGTCTACCAGGCCCACGACAGTCATCACTATGGGTGTTGAGTTCGTGGCCCACCCTGCTACCCTAATTTGCTATTGTATGTGTGATATCAAATGCTATATTACCCTGGTCACTAAATCTGCTCCGTGCTCCCCTTGTCCCGAGGACTCAGCAGGGGTGGCAACTGGAGGAGCAAGGGTGGGTCTTGTTTTCCTTCAAGGAGCCATCTGCCAAAAATTTCAGTGTAATTTGGTATAAGTTCCTCCCTCTAAGTTCCCATACGACAATGACTTCCAGGCTATCAAATATAAGTGGACCCTTGAAATGGTTATGATGGAGTAGGCTAGGCTCTGATGCCAAACTATGACATCTAGAGTTTTATTAACAAAATAAATACGCAATAACAATAATAATAGTAGTAAAATATTTGGGATCCCTGAAATCAAGAAGTTTACTTTCTAATTAAACTAATATATATCCTTTATTAAAGCATTACTTTTATATAATAAAAAAAATCTCAGGAGTCATATGAACCATGAGAACAAAATGAAATCAAACCACCAGTGGCTACAATGGAGTTGGTGGTCTTCAGGCTGTCGGCCAGAGGAAGGAGGGTAGAGGAGGGTGTCGATCGGTGTGCAGCGTTGGTTATAGTGCAGCCAAAGACATGTAATGATTACCTGCATTTAATGAGGTGATCATTAGATCTAATTTCTTAAAGTTTTAAGTCAACATTTATGGTTGTTACCTACTCTAGATTTCATGTTATGTGGGCCCCACATGGTGAAATTACTAATTTACTCTTCTAATATTTTAATTTAAATACCTTAATTAAAATAATTATGTATGTTTCGTCCGAACTCCAATTTAGCGTTCTTAGTGTTTTTAGATTCCATTTTTCGAGCATAATAAAATTATTAATGTTTCAACCCTTGATTGAATTTCTATAAAAATCTAATCCTTGGAATTCAATTTTTCATTAAAATTTTGTAAAATTTAGGGATATTACAACGATCCAACCCAAATTCAAGTGATTTAGCCTAAAAACAAATACAAAGGTCATGATCCAATCTAAATCTAGGTGATCCAATCAAAATCCACATCCAAATCCATGACCTAGCCCAAATTCAAATGATTAGTCCAAAAGTCTAAACTTATAGTCATAATCGATCTACCTTAAAGTAAACCCAAAAACCCAAATCGATTTAACGTAAATTTGAGAGATAAGATCAACACATCTTAAGTTACTATCTTATGACCAAAAAAATGGTCGTGAGTTATCCATACAGAGATGGCCATACAAAAGCTAACGGTCATACGTTGCATATACTAAGGTGGCCATGTAGCAACTCTACAAAGCTCACAACCATGCATAGCCCAATTATACTTTACATGGATAATTCATGGAAAGATGGAAAGCTTTATTTGGATAATTCATGCAAAAGATTATATTTTATTTGGATAGTTCATGCAAAAGTAACAAGCTCTTGCTTGGATAATTGATAAAATGATAATATTTTACATGAATAATTCATGCATAGATTGTAACCACTTACTTAGATAATCCATGCAAATGATAACATTTTTCTTAGATAGTTCGTACAAAGGTTACATTCTTATTTGGATAATTCATGGAAAAAGATAATATTTTATGTGGATAGCCTATGTAAAGGTGGCAAGCCCGTCATTGGATAATCCATACAATGATACTATTTTATGTAGATAAATTTCATGCAAAGGTGATAAACCTTATATGAAAAGTTTATGCAAATGATGATATTTTACATGGATAGTCCATGCAAAGGTAGCAGCCCTACTTAGATAATCCATACAAACGATAATATGTTATGTCAATAGTTCATGCAAAGGTGGTAACCCTATTTAGATAATTCATGCAACAATAATATTTAATGTGAATAATTCAATATAATGGTGGCCACTATTTTACGGAAACAACCAATGCAAAGGTGGCAACCCTCTAGTATAATTCATGCAAACAATAATATTTTATGTAGATAGTTTATGCAAAGGTGGCAACCCTACTTGAACAATCCATGTTGATGGTCCATGTATAGATAGCATCCCTTATTTGATAATTCATGCAACAACAATATTTTACATAGATGATCCATGTAAAGGTGGAAAGCCCATTTGGATAATCCATGCAAATGATAATATTTTACATGAATAATTCACACAAAGGTGGCTATGAATGGCTCTGTAATTTTTACATGAATAGTTCATTTAAAGGTGGCCATGAATGACCCTGCCATATTCATGCAAAGGTGGCCATGAACGGCCCTGCCATATTTTATATAAACAACTTGTGCAAACGTGGCCATGTAGGGTTGATAATTCTAACCTAATGGGCCTTAACTGTAAAAAAGTTCTAAAGCAATGATAATTCTAACATAGTAGACCCTAGTTATGTGTAAACCTTAAGATGATGATAATTCCAGCCATGCAGGCCCTGTTACATAGAGTCCTAATAAGGCAAAGACTTAAGCTATGAACTCCACTTATGTTCTCATGATAAACTATCTCAAAAAGACATACTAAGACTCCAACAATACTAAACCTCATGCCTCTTAAAAAATCCAACAGTCAATAGCTATGTATATGCCTTCTCCTCCAATAATGAACGACTAAAGGAATGTAGAATCTATGTCTTATGCAACTATACATGCATCTCCTTTATCTCTATGAAGAGAATATTGACATGCACTTGAGGTCACATCTACTTTTGCCTAAAATGATAAAAGAAAAAATGTGTTGATGCTATAACTAATACTAAAAAAAGAGACTTTAAAGATCATACACTTTTATTGACTCAAGGTATCACTTAAAATGACATCTTCATATATCGACAATCGACTAATTCACATCATCAAACTGAGTCAACAACCTAATTATGTTGTAAAATTGAATTACATAAGAACAATGATCCTAGTAGAGTTTAATCCTCATGCTCTCTTGAAGTTAATCAATTGCTAGCAATATATGCCTTCTTCTCTAACAATAAAAAGGCTAAAGAAATGCAAAACTTATGCTTGATGACGCTACACATCTCTTTCATCTCCATGAAGAGAGTTTTGTCATGCACTTGAGGGCTCAACTACCTATGCCTAAATGGTTAAAGAGAACATGCTAATGCCACACCTAATACTATACGAAGAGCCTTTAAAGGTCATATGCTTTTATGAAATTATAATGATACTTTGGAAGATAGGCTAGCTTATGTCATACAACTGAGTCAACAATCCAACCATGTTGTAAAACTAATCTAAGACAACCTTGAAGACCATCAAAGCCACTGATCATTATAATTTGTTTGTATATAGTTAGCTTCTAATGAAAGAAAGGTCTTTTCTTTACATGTATATATATATTCAATAATCAAAGAGAGTTTGTATATATTCAATAATCAAATATTATACGTATTCAGTCATCAAAGGACTATAATTAACAATTTCATGTAACTGAGAAAAGATATCCCAATGCTTGATGTAACTAAAGGAATGTATTCTACAATCACTTGATAAATAATGAACCCTTGACTTTTTTTTAGGGAAATCCGCACTCAATTACCTTTGGTGTGTTTGTTTACGCAACACATACAATTGTGAAATTTGACAAGAATGCATATTTATTGTTATCTATGTTTACTGAATGAGACTTCTAACAGAATATATCGATTTCTTCTTCTTCTTCTTTCACTAGTTTCACTCAATTTAGTTTTAAAGAAGTAAGCTCAAAGTAATTAGTACTTATTTTAAATGAAGTAGGGCATAATTAAATTAGTGGCTTGGATCAATAAACAAACAATGCACAAGGCAAACATAAGAGTTGATTCTCTATGTAAATCCATGATTTGTAGAGTACTACCTAAGTAATTTTAAGGACTCTTAGAAATAACTAAAAAAATTAACCTTTCAAAAGATATTTTAACAAGACTAATAATCTTTAGATTCCTTTTCTTTCTATTGTTTTAAGATTAAGCCCTATAAGCATTCCAAAAAGTCACCGCTCCTTTTTCTTATGCAATGTAAAATGATGTTGTAGATCTAAGCTGTTCTTTAGGTTCGAGTAACTTGGAATGGCTCAAGACCAAATTTCAAGCATGTTGGATACTTTTAGCCTGTGTTTATTTAAGTTGAAAATCACGACCTTCCACTTTTATTAATTATTTCAAATACCTAAGACAAGTGGTTAAGATGATCCAAAAGCATTAACTTCTTGTAGATTTCACTATATAAGAGAAAAAGAGCTTTTAACTTTTTCATACACACTTAAAAGTGTCCAATTTCTGTCGAGAATCTTTTTCATTTTTTTGACAGGTGAAGATTTACAAAAGCAAATCAATCACTCACACACGCTTCTAGATCTAATCCTAGCCAAAAGAAAAACTGGTGACTCGAACCCATGACCAAGCATACCTAATGGGGGAGATATCAAGTTGTCTACAATCAATTGCACCAAACATTTCTTTGCTCTTACTACGACTCGATAAGATTACTCTCAACTAATATTTTTGGTCTTCATACAGATTAATGACAACATGGTAAATCTTAAAGGTAAAAAAGAAAGAAAAACAAACCAAACCAAGAGGCATTTTTGCCTTCAAAATTCCAATGACTGTCCACACATCTTCTTTTCACATGGTGAAACTTCTTCTGTAGATCTGAGTTGTTTGTCATGTTTAGAATACCAAATATAGGCAATACACAATAAATCAATACATATGGATGATTTTAACAGCTTGTTTTGGGTCTTTAAAAGAAGGTAATGAGTTTTAATGCCAAGAAACATAGGCTAGAAAAATCTAATGGGTATGCAATTTGATCTCCAGCTTATCTAAGTCATTTCTAGCACCATGAACTGCTTACAAGAGAAAAGGGCTGAGCATGGGCTTTTATAGAGACTCTACCCTCTATTAGGTTTTAGAGGTGCTTTGTGCTTTTGCCGGCCCATGTCTTGGGAGTAAAAATATTCCGTGTCTGAATAACAAATTCACTCCGTTAAGTGAGAGAATGAAATGGGTGATCTTATAGTTCTTGGTCTTGAAGATGCTTTGTTAAGTGCTACATTTTCCGTGCATTGTTAAGTATTCTATTTTCCATTAAGTGCACTGTGAATAACAAATTCTCTCCATTAAGCAAGAAAAAAATTCATAAAAGAGAAATGCTAAACTGACCAAAAGTTGACGCGACAGCAATCGCATCCTAAAGCGTTCAATCCCATGAATAACATATTCTCTCCATTAAGCAAGCAAGAGAATTCATAGAAGAGGGATGCTAAAGTGGCCAAAAGCTAACGTGACAGCAATTACATATTCGACGCACATTTAAGATATCCAAGCACACCATAGGCATCGTACATTAACGTAATTTTCAAAAACATGGGAGGATCTCCACTCCTCTCTTGAGGCTGAAGCTCTTGTTGCAAGGTAGTTTGCTGCTTCATTGCTCTGCCCGCAGATATGTTTAAACTTCACCACCTGCACTTTTTCCAGGAGCCTTAGTTCAAACAATTTGAACACTGAAAAAGAGCCCATTTGGTTAGAAAAAAATGCCTTTCACTTGGAATGGATTTACAGAGAGAAAGCTTTTCACCCTTGGAATGGATTTCTGAGGGATTTCTCAGGTAAACCATTTCGATCTTCACCCATATCAAGTTCCCAAAGAGCACAGGCACATGGATAAAAAAACGTACTTGTTGTTGGAATTATTTTCTCATACATTGTTCCTGTCTGTATCCTTTTAATATATACCACATTTCACTAATAGTGCAAACAATTCAACAAAATATCACATTTTCTCTAGTCAATGTAGGTGGCATCTATCTGTTCCGACACAAACTGAGCATTCTTCTGCCTCTCCAGCTACATGGGCCAGGCAGTGGCTGATTCTGTCCTTCATTACATCCTGCAACCAAAGTTCTTTCTTACATGAAAACATTTCTAGACTCTACGATGCAAAACATTTTAACAAAGAAGACTTTCAAAGGCAAAGTTGGTCTTCTAACATGAAAATGCTGTAGACTCTAAGGCGTACAACATTTTAACAAAGAAGACTTTAAAATGCAAATATGGTGCACTTGGAACCATTTAATCAACAGGAGGGCACTTTGACACTCCACCCAGCACTTCGGGACCAGAAGCGAATAATCCAGGATGTTGGATCATGTAATATTGATATAATTGTAATTAGTCATCTGTCGCTTCTGTCACACGCAAGCCATCTTGCCCCATGATTAAGCATCCACAAATCTATTTACACACACATTAAGAAGAAATGAGAAGTTTCCCTTCTATATTACATTACAATGGCCAAATAATAAAATGAGAATACCTATGTTGGTAAATAATTAGGTTATCAGGAAGTTGAAAATGATGAGGAAGTTACAAATTACATAGATCCAAATTAGCAACAGACAGAAGTCTAATAGGAAGAGAACTATCCAACCAGAGCACGTTTCTCTTGCTAAGATAGCAGAAGATGCTTAATTCAAACTGAAATCAAGGAAGATAAGGTAATGAATGGAATTACTCAAATATTCTGAAAGTTAAGAGAACACTTGCACTCTTACAGGCCAAGACATCCAATATTCAAATGCATGTACTCATGTTTTCATAGGAAGGATGTGACTGCATATGTGTATCTATAGATAGAAGGAAGCATTGATACCACCAACAGCTCATGAAGGCCAAGAGGTGCTGTTACGAGATAGGAGATGCCAGGATGCTCCTTTGCCGCTTCAGCTGCTAAAGACGGGATATCCTAGAAAGCAAGGAAAACAAGGTAAGATGATAACAAATTTTGTTGCAATGGTGCTATCCACTGCATTTATCAATTAAAACCAGATCGGCTCATTCTCAAAGTTATGAAGGTTTTTAGCATGTCAAGATCACCTGGTACCAGTGTCTTCCAGGAAAAAGAAAAAATGGACTGATTATAACCCGATTTGCCCCTCGTTCGACACACAAATTAAATGCATCTTTGATTGATGGTTCTGCCAACTCCTACTCAAATTGAAGACGACACAACTTAGGCTTTAAATTTCAAAAGAAAATTTAGATCATAAATGTCTAATGTGAGAATAGATAAACACAAGATCCTCCTGTTCGATGCACGCAAATCATAGATATATTAGCCAGTTATTAAATCAACCATACAAATGCATGCAACAGTACAAAATCTAACTGAAGATCATGAGAACATTGAAATGGGATGTGATTTCATCATCCGTCAAATATTCAGAGATGCAAACCTCCAAGCCCCTGTACCCCCCAAGTCTCTCCTAAAACATTTTAACAGATAATTAACCAACAATATGATAGAACTTTCACCCAAATAGTCAACCAGATACCTTTTTGATCAGCAAGCTAAAGTTAAGCAGAAAGCTATCAGATTAATTATAGTGTAGAAGTGCATAATGTTACCTATGGAGAAGGAACTTTGATACGTTATGCACAAGAAAGAGTCTCTACCCAAGGGCTTTCCCTTCCATTCAATTGAAATTTCATCATTCATTCCTTCACGGTGCGGCTATCTCTCTTGACAAAGCAACTTCCTAGTGTCGAATAAAAAAGATCCATACACCCACCAGAAGCTTCACTTTGAAAATATCAAGACAAGGTTAAAGTTTCCCTCTACCCAGATCTTTCATCTCACCATTTTGGTTAACTTATATCCCTTTTCCTTCAAAGATTATCTGAGGGTCTAGTTGGGCTTTTGACAATTTCAGACTTTCAAAATTCCTGCTACATCTTTAATTCTTTGAACAGAAATAGATACAATCATGACCAAAGACCAAATTTAAGAATACAATCATGATGTACAAATACGGCAAATATCTCATCCCGTAAATTAACTGCAATCACCACAATTTACCAATCAAAGTAAAGCAGGAATCAATTTTTGTTAACAAAAGTTGAGCAGGCTAAGAGATAGCATGATACTAAAAATCTCACCATATGAGCAGGCTCCACGATTGAGTATCCAGTTTTGTCTCTAAACATCTCTACAAACTCATCTGCAATTCTAGAAGGTTAAACTTTTCAGGTCCACATTCACTATCCTCAATCCATGATGCAAATAAGCACTAGAACTCTAACAATTTTCAAAGCTCATAAAGAACCCCAGATAATGCAAAGGATTAGAATTTAAAAACTATGGATTAGGAAGAGAAGCCTTACTAAGCATCATATTGGATTCTTTCCTCCGTGATCCATGATCAACAATGACCACTCCATCTTTATCACCTATAGAGTATCTCTCTCTTTCGAGCCCTTCATTTCTGACGCTCAAACAGGATGTTCTTGAAAAAGGTTTGCCTTTTGCAGAAATTTTCTGAAACTTGATGCTTTGTGGAAGAACCCCTCTAGAATTTCTTATGCTCATTGTAGTTAGACTGCTAGATTGTAGTAAAAATAAAAGCAAATTAACATCACAGCTCGGTCAGGAAAGATACAAAAGCTAACGGTCCAAACAGTTGTCCTAATTTGTAATAAGAGGCAACAATGGTAAAAGTTTTCGTCATGTGACCTTAGGTCACGGGTTCAAGGTGTTGAATCAGCCTCTTGCAAAATGCAAGGTAAGGTTGCCTACTATAGGCCCTTGTGGTCCACCCCTTCCCCGGACCCTGCATAGGCAGGAGCTTCGTGCACCGGGGCTGCCCTTTTTAGGCAGCAACTTCATAAATTTGGGGACAAGATCTATGATTTCTTGTACTTTTCATCAAAATGCTACATCAAAGACAAAAACACTTTAAAATCACCAGACTGAACAGAGAATAAATGTGATTTAAGGTAGTGCTTAATTTTAAATTGATATGCAGCAGGGACGATTTGGGCAGACTTACTCTAGGAGATGTGGCATTCGGGGATCTAGACAGATGGTTCCTATTTAGAGGCAATGTAACAGGGACAAATGGAGAGATATCATGGGCCTATTGGGGAATTCTATTAGGGAAATCAGATCTCTAGTGGCAAGGGCAAGTGGAGGGGAGGATTGGCCAAAAGATGGAATTCGGTTGGAAGGAGAAGGGGGGATATGAGGGGAATTGGAGAGGAGGTGAGGTAGGGAAGAAGCAGACGTGTAATGGGCTCTGGGTTACTAGGAAAACTAGAGATTATAGTGGATTTCATTATCTTCATTGTGTTCTTTTACTATTCTTAGCTTACTGTGTAATCACTGATCATCAGTGAATTCAAACTTTCCATTCCATTTTTACTCTATTGCACTAATTAGTCAATTTCTGCCAAACTCAACCCATCAACTGGTATCAGAGCACTCGCTCTTGGGGTTTGGTCAAGACCCGAATGAAGAGAACGGAAAAAATCAAGAAGGAGATGGAAAGCATGCGAGGGGAAGTTGGCATCATGGAGGATATTGGACAACTGCAAACCAATGTCATGGCCACTGGCGAGTACCTACTGGAGATCCGGAATTGGATGCAGTAGAAAGAAGAAGCGGTTAAAGCTCCACCATACCGAGATGGCGAAAGGGGGAAAATGCGGGTGTCTGAAATAGGCAAGACCTTTTGTGGAAGGAACCAAGGTCTCCCAAGAACGGAGGAGTATCACGGGCACGACTTCCATCCCCAGAAGCTCGATTTTCCCATCTTCGGAGGCAATGTTCTTTACGGCTGGTTCTGTAGGGCAGAGCACTACTTCCAAATCAATCAGCTTGATGATGGCGAGAAAGTTGCAGCAGCTACAATTTGTTTGGTAGGAGCACTTCATTGGTTTCTATGGATGGACTCCCATATTCATCTCCAATTGTTGCCATTCCAGTCATCTCTTCTCTTGCAATTCTGTCTGTCGTAGTCGGACGATGATTATGAGGCTCTTCTGACGCTGCAATAGGAGAGCTCCATCGTCAAGTACTAGCGAACTTTGAACTAACATCGGGCCACTTAGTGGACCTGCTCGACGAACTATTAAAGGGCGCCTTTATTAATGGGTTGCGGGAGGATACCAAGGCCGAAGTTAAGATGTTCCAACCTGCTTCCTTAATTGGGCTGATGGAGCTGGCCCATAAAATTGAAGAGAAGGATGCGGCCCCAGATCAAGTGAAAGCCCGTGGTAGCCAACCTAGATTTGGGCCCAAATTCTTGGGATCTAGTAGCTTCTACTCAAAGGCCCTATAGCTAGGACAGGGCATCGGAGGCAATTGTGTAATTTCTCCCAAACCCTAACACATTTCCCCAACATGACAAAGGAGAGGAGTTTTAGGGTTGACTGAGAACCCTGTACAGACAATTCCAATACATGCTAGTAGGATCCCTTTCGACGATTGACTGATCGGGAACTTCAATAGAAACAAGCCCTTGGTTTGTGCTTCTGGTGCGACAGGGAATACGCTCCTAGCCATCATTGAAAGAACCGTTAGTGATAGGTTCTCCAACTAATAGATGATGACGACCCAAAATATAGCAAACCTCCACCCAGAGATGAACCCATGTAGCCCAAAGTGGAGATACCTCAACTGGAGCTATCCATGCATGCAATCGTAGGATTTACGAAGGGGAAAGTCATGAAACTCAAAGGGAGTTTGGGTAACAGGGAGGTGGTGGTTCTGATAGATAGTAGGGCATCTGAAAATTTCATTGCCAGAAAATTGGTGGCCAAACTTTAGCTACCAGACTCCAACACGAAACTCTTTGAGGTTCAGGTGGGGAACGACCAGTGCATCAAAGGGGCCAGAATCTCCTTTCCTTGCTCGGCATTATCGTCCAACAACATTTCCTTGCTCAGCTGGAGTTATCCATGCACGCAATCGTAGGATTTACGAAGGGGAAAGTCATGAAACTCAAAGGGAGTTTGGGTAACAGGGAGGTGGTGGTTCTGATAGATAGTGGGGCATCTGAAAATTTCATTGCCAGAAAATTGGTGGCCAAACTTTAGCTACCAGTCTCCAACACAAAACTCTTTGAGGTTCAGGTGGGGAACGACCAGTGCATCAAAGGGGCCAGAATCTCCTTTCCTTGCTCGGCATTATCGTCCAACAACATTTCCTTGCACAGCTGGAGTTATCCATGCACGCAATCGTAGGATTTACGAAGGGGAAAGTCATGAAACTCAAAGGGAGTTTGGGTAACAGGGAGGTGGTGGTTCTAATAGATAGTGGGGCATCTGAAAATTTCATTGCCAGAAAATTGGTGGCCAAACGTTAGCTACCAGTCTCCAACACAAAACTCTTTGAGGTTGAGGTGGGGAACGACCAGTGCATCAAAGGGGCCAGAATCTCCTTTCCTTGCTCGGCATTATCATCCAACAACATTTCCATCCATTCAACCTGCGTGGAGCTGATATCGTTCTGGGAATAGCGAATTGTAGACTTTGGGGAGGTTTCGGCCAAGTACTATAACGTCGCCATGCAGCTCTTGGTAGAAGGCAAGCACGTAATACTGCAAGGAGACCCCTCTCTAGCTTGGTCATCTATCTCCCTCAAGTCCATGCTGAGACTCATCCCCAACACCTGTGATAGTTACATGGTTGAATACAATGGTCTATAGGTTGATATCAACCAGCAAGATAGTGAGACACACACGACGTTAGTTCAAGTTCTGGTGTAGTTCTCCCATGTATTTGATCAACCACTACAATTGCCAATCACCCGTATTCATGATTATGCTATCCTACTCAAGGAAGGAGCTCAACCTCTCAACATTAGACCGTACAGATACCCACATAGTCAAAAGAACGAAATTGTACAGATCATCAAGGAATCGTTGGTTGCGGGCATCATTCACCCTAGCATGAGTCTCTTCTCGAGCTCAGTGCTTTTAATCAAAAAGAAAATTGAAGATTGGTGATTTTGCATTGATTATCGAGCCTCAAAGAAGATAACAATTCCAGACAAATTTTCAATACCAATGATCAACGAGTTGTTGGATGAGCTAGTGAGAGCTACAGCCTTCTCCAAGTTGGATTTCAAATCTGGATATTACTAGATTCGTATGGAGGAGGACATAGCCGAAACCGCTTTCAGGACACATGAGGGCTATTACGAATTCTTGATCATGCCATTCGGCTTGACCAACGCTTCATTGACTTTTCA
This sequence comes from Warburgia ugandensis, assembly GCA_035236585.1. Lineage (NCBI taxonomy): Eukaryota > Viridiplantae > Streptophyta > Magnoliopsida > Canellales > Canellaceae > Warburgia > Warburgia ugandensis. The sequence continues at coordinate 7,197,645 of CP141136.1, forward strand.
AGCTCTTATGAACGACATCTTTCACTTGCATCTTTGTAAGTTTGTCCTCGTATTCTTTGACAATACATTGATTTATAGTCTGGATTTCGATTTGCATTTGTAAGCAGCCTCAGGTTCATAATATAATCTTGGATTTGAGAAAGTTCTTCAAATTATCAATAGCAACATTGCCACCACTGATAACAATAACATCATCAACAAACACTTAGACAAATATAGAATTCCATTGTGTTAGTTGAAAGAAAAGTGGATAACTTGCTTTAGATTGATTATCAACAACTTTATGTAGGCATGTGAAAATTTGGCAACCATTGTCAACTTTCTTATTTAAGCCCATACAAGGACTAGTTCATTTTGTAAACCATATCCTCCTCTTGTTTAGGAAAAGAGGAGTGGACATGTATACTCCTCCAAATCACTACATAAGTTATTGTTTATTTCCAATTGGTGACTCGACCATTGTTTGACAACAACAATGGAAGGAGACATCAAACGGTGACCAACTCAGCAAAAGAAGCAAAAGTCTCAAGATAATCAAGCCCTTCTATCTAATTGAATCTATTGGCCATCAAACAAACTAATGATTGCTCTATACAACAATCCGCTTTGTGCTTAATTTAATAAATGCACTTACAGCCTTGGCACAATGCCAAAGTTCTCACCGTGTGAACTGGAGGTCATGGATTTGAGGCGTGGAAACAGCCTCCTGAAAATGCAAAGTAAGGCTGCATACTATAGACCCTTTGTACTCTACCCCTTCCTCAAACCCAGCACACATGGAAGCTTCGTGTACCAGGTCGCCCTTTTTATTTAACAAATATGGCACTTTCCCATTGTTTAAGTTTAACAACTTTGGACAAGGACTTAGGCTCTATTGAAGAATCAACAACTGCAAAATTGGCTGTAACATAGCAATTAACTTTAGTAAGAAGCCTAGAATATGTTGGATTGCTGGAATAACTCTTGGGTCATAGGTGGAACAAATGTTAGTGATGTCATGTTAGCATGTCCATCAATAATTGATATATATGTGCGCATGTGTGTGTGTGTGCTAATGGTGTTGTTACTACTGGTTTTAGGGTGCTACAACCTTTATTCAGCATTCACAAGTTCCTATGATGGCTCTGACCATAAATTTTGTACTTATTTTTCATCTTCTGACCATCACACTAGAATGATTATAATGTTGGTAGCCGACAATATTATAGCAATATTCAAGAAAATATTTGTTGGCATTACATTGAGCACAATGTTAACGTAATTTAAGTTTTTATTGTTGGACTGCAGAAGTCCGATTTGTTGAATCCAAGGCTGAACACTTGGGTAAAGTATGATTGTGTAAAGGGAGTTGATGTCATTCACCCTTTCCACTATGGTGTTCTCTAAGAGTTTTCTCTTCAAAATCTGAGTCCAATCATCCTCTCTAGAAGTGTCTTCTATTGTCTTCAATCACAACTTGCTTTTCTATATATGAGCTCTAGCAGTATCTTCTATTGCCTTCAACTTCCACGACAACAATTCACCAAGTTCTACCACTTTGACAGCCCCATGACTATTATCATTACAAAGTTCATTATGATCCATCTTATCTTCAACACTTAGACAACCCCACTTAAATCAATAAATAAAACTAAAGGGTGTGTTTAAGAACCCAATATTTGATGCATTCCTTGTATATGTTTGAAAAAATAATAAACACATTTGGAAATGTGATATGTTTTACTTCATGTGTTTTCATTTGGGGAAAAAACCCCAAATTTGTATACAAATGTTTTTAACAAAGCCCATGTTCTCATTTGCATTTATCGTTTTTGTTACAGCTTGACTTCTACTGAGATAATCTCAGCAAAAGCCCCATTCCTTCTCTCTCTCTCTCTCTCTCTCTCTCTCTCTCTCTCTCTCTCTCTCTCTCTCTGTAAACCCGCTAGCTAATATTCTTCTCTGTTTCCAATTGATATTGGCACCCTTTTTAAATGTTGATAGTGGCATCCTTTTTTCCTCTGTTTCATGTTGATATTAGCACCCTCGTTTCTTCCTAATATTATCAGAAGCATAACTTCCCAAACATATAGTCAATTGAATAAATCCAATAAACTAGATTCTAAGATACAGATTAGATTGGGTAAAACAAATACAAGAAAAACGGTTGCCATACATGCACTAAAAGACCATTACTTAAACAAGTGGTCTGATTTATAACACCAGTATTTTTTATGCAATTTCTCAATGGAACTAATAAATTTGGCTAGGAAATCCTTCAAGGTCTCTTGTATTTTCCCTTAAGCAAACTGCTTGATTATTGAAAAGGCTAAAAATACAGTACAATAACTTCCCAAACATAAACAAATATAAAAAGAGGAAAAAGAAAAAGAAAGAATGGTTCAACTTTGAGAAGATGGCTCTAGTTTTATGGACACATCTTCTTCCACAAATATATAAAAACAACAGTGAATGTTTCTTGCATTTAATGCAATTACAGTTCTTGAGGATCAAGAAGAAAAAGGAATCAAATTCTCACATAAGAAAGAAAAAAAATGACAAACCTAGAAGAAAGGGATTTCAATTATGAGAATATTGGAAAAATGTTCCTAGAGAATCTAAAAAAATTCATTAGGAAATTCAGGAGTTTGATTGATTGTCCATCGAGAAATCAAAGAAGAACATGAAGCTTTAGGTATATCTACTACTAACCTGGAATGAGGTCTGAAGAGGTGACAAGGAGATGGGTAAAGATCAGGAAAAAGCAGATGAGCGAAGAAAAACTGAGACCCCAAAGTCAAGGCATGACAAGGAAGACAAATGGAAGTGGGAGTCCCGAGAGTTGGGTTTTGCTCTCGTGGGAAATGAAATCATGTCATCGAGGTATGATTCCATTTGGATTAAACAGTAAGCTATCTTTGGTGGTGATGAAACCAATAAAAAAAGGAGAGACATCCCAAACAGTGTAAAATGAACATTTTATAAAAACTGAATCATGAAAATGTTTTCGCTGCTGCCAACAGCTCCTAGTCTAGTATCCCATTAAATTTGGATAGCTTCCTCAATCTTCACCTTAGCTAACTACTTAGTAAGGCACCTAAGCAATCACTAGGGCAACCAATAGTGGCAAACACAAATGGTTACCTTGCAAACCATAAACTAGACTGATGACAAGCTGAAGAATGTGATGGATTGATGAATTGTAGACTGCATGCTCTAGTAATTAACAATTAAGAACAGCACCCATGCAGAGTAATGTCCTTCTGGCTTAATGCCATGAGAAGGCACCTATCCCATGGTACATCAGGGAAGACCTTGACAACATGCATGACTAACACTGTTACAAGGGAGAATGATAATGATTTATCTCGCTTATACAGGCACTAATAGAAGGGGAGCCTAGCGCAATGATAAAGTTGTCGTCGTGTGACCTTGAGGTCACGGGTTCAAGGCATGGAAATAGACTCTTGCAAAAATGCATGGTAAGGCTGTGTACTATAGACCCTTGTGGTCGGCCCCTTCCCCGGACCCTGCATAGGCGGGAGCTTGGTACATCAGGGCTACCCTTTTTTATATAGGCACTATTGGGGAAATGCCTACAGCATTGACTTCTTGACCCTCGGAAACCCAAGGATCAAGATGACAGCAATTGTTCTCAATTCCAATAACGTCTTAAAAGTTATAGAGAAAAACTAAAGCACAAATACAACAAACCTCTACAAGACCAAAAGGTTAACTATAAGTTTCTAACCAAAGTTTGGGTATCAATAGGGATATGAAGGCATGAGGAGGATCTTGAGACCCCAAATCCATTCTGGACTTTTGACAAGCTCATGGCAGCCAACAAGCCACGTCAATAGTTAATGATCTTCACCACTCACCATTGATACAGTTGTCATGTTCCATTTAGCAAATGGTTGGCAAACTGCAATCAAATATATTATTTGTTTTGATTCAAGTGCTTAATCCAATAGCCATATAAGTGCCAAATTGAGAATTCTGTGCAACAAAGATGGACAGAATCATGCAAGTGATAACAAAAAAAAAAAAGAAGCAAAATTGAAAACAACACTTTTATCACAGTAACACTAGCAACAATATCATCCAGAAACACAAAACCAAGCTGCACTTCCAAAACAAGTCATACTAAAAATGGTAGTATGTGGTCAGAAAATTATGAGAAAATGGAAATCAGACGGGTAAAATGAGAAATTACAGCTTCCAATGACAAATATAAGCGCACAACACATTGATTAAAGGAACAAGAATCTACCTGGATTCAGATAAAGTTGAACTCATGGAACTATCAGCATTAGCCTACGGAAAGAAAAGAAGGACACAACTTTCAGAACAGAAATAAAATGTGAGCATTTTTCACAAAATATCCGCGTCAATTTCAAAAAGAACAAAAACTGCCGCTTTCAACCGTCGAGCAGAGAGAGAGAGAAGAAAGCACCATGAATGCTGGAAATGGAAAAGAAAAGGAGGAAGAGATCAGAGATTTAATTGTCACTGCATTGATAGTTTTGAATTTGCAGCGAGCTCTAGTATTCAAAACTCTCGATCTGACAAACAGAGACCTCCCATTCGTCACTGTAGGAAATAAGCATAAATCAAAGCTATCCTCAAAGTAAGAAACGTAAACAGAAATTCAGATTCAAACGGCAAAAAGAACAACGGTGTTATAAATCTCATGAATTCGACTGGATCTCCGAAACCTGCATCAATAATTTGGAAAAAGAAAAATCGACGTACCTGGTCTAGAATTGAGCGCTCGAAGTTGAAAGTGGGTGTTAGTAAGAGTATCGAACGAAGAAAGACCACAGAATCCCTGAAAAACAACCGCCATTTACGAGCGAGAGAGGGATAGAGCGTGGTGGAAAGAAGGCCTACTGATATATGTAGGTCAGGATTATTGGCAATGGGGGCGAACCCCGGAGAGAGAAAGGAGTTCAGCTCTGAAATTGTCGAGCTTTGATAGTATCTTTGGAGTGGTTTCTCAAAGACTTTGTTCCATTACCCCTCCCACCCGCTTTCTTTTATATCTTCCTTGCTTTTCAGCCTTTGACTCCAGCGATAACCAATTACACTTAGTATGATATAATTAATGTTAGTTTATCTAGTGGTAAATTGGTCTTTTTAGCTTAGTTTTATAAGGGTAAAAATACCTTGCATACTAATTAATTAGTAATTAATTAATAAAGGTAAACAAGTTATTTTAAGCCAATAGTTGGCAAAATAAAGAAATTAATTCTCTTCAAAATAGTAGAAGCCCCAAATCCAAAATCTAACATTAAAGGCACAATCTCTCTCTATCTCAAATTGTTTGATAGAAGGAGCCTCAGAATAATACTTCTTGTCAACCCCAATTTTGAACCAAGCCCAGAGGTAAACGATCTCTACTCATAGGTAAACAATCTTCACTTTATCATTACTATTGCCGAATATAAGCTACAATTGATATCCCTTCTTAGTTTTCACAATAAGTGGTTTTAGAAAAGACTAGAAACTAAAAGTTTCTCTCATGTAGTGCTGCAAAATGGATAAGTAGATTGAATCTAATTCATCTAAATATGGATTGAAGTTTTTTTATCCACACAAATAGAAAGTCGTAGCTCAATTGCCACAAATTAGGCATTACCAAAATTAGCATCGTTTAGTTTATTTCTATTTCGAATTTTTCAAAAGCAGGAGGAGGAAATGAAAAAGAAGTTAAAATGGAAGTAATTATAACTCCATCTCAAATGGGCAACCATGATTTTGTAGATTAATTTTCAAAATCCTTTACAATAAACTTGCTAACATAAGATATTGGATAAACAAATCGATCAGCTGATTTTGTGTGAAGATTTAGATATTGGATTGAAAGAATCAATTCATTGATTTATTTTGAAGTTGTATCATTCCCTCATACTTTGAAATCGACTGACACCAATGCTGTTAGACCTCAAATTGCTGTCCTAGATGTCTTTTTTTTTGGTGGCCTAAAACCCAATGGTTTCAATAACACAAGCTTCTTTAGCCAACCATGTTGTATTTGCTAAAAGGTGGGTAGGATGAAAGAACACATAGAGAATAAGACGGTAAGACCTTGACATCTAGAGATTAGATTTGTCGCTTGGTTATGAGTTGAAAGGTGTTAGGCACCAATTCCACCATGCCAAGGCTGGTCTCTACTAGATGAGATGGATAAGCTACCTTGGGTTTTCAAGCAAAGATGATTGACTACTACATGCATTATCTTATTTGCATCTCATACTAGAGAAAACATGAGAAATCTTTTGCTGCCTACTTTGTGATGGTGACAGAGTTCTTTTACCAACTAAGAAGTTCCTCCTATTATATAAATGGGTGGGAAAGCTCCTTGATTAGGCATGAATTGATGCAATATATTATTGAAATGGATAGGAGAACTCTTTGTGTGCTTTATTTTAAGTGGGATCCCTCCTCTTAGGAGAATAAGGCAACTAAGCTACAAGAAGAGAATCTTAGAGGAAGAGGGAGCTCACCTCCTTTTTTCCCCTCTACTCTTAAAAGTAGGAAAAATTACTCTAGCAAGCAGAAGGACTTACTCTAAGAGCCGATTTTATATGCCAAAATCATCCTAGAATGTAATAAAGTAGTAGATTAAATAATTTAAAAAATAAAATTATACCTGACTATGCAGAGAAACAAGAAAAGTCAAGAGACTATAAATCCAATAAAATGCTTTAGAAAAAGCCTAATATAACATTCCAAAAAGTGCTTTTAAAGAAGACTCCTCTTTGAGAAAATTTGAGCTAGAACTCCCCTCAAGGTAATGTGATAAGATGATCACTTTTTCGCTCTCTACCAAAGTCTCTAGGCCTTTTGGAGGCTTTGAAAACTTTCTAAAACAGTTTTTAACAATGAAGCAACCTTATCATAACCATTCCCTCCCTTTTTCTCTTGAAAAGACTCCCCTTTATATAACATTCAAATATATAACTCCTACCAATTAGATTGCAACATTGATTTTATTTTTCTAGCTATCTATGTGACAGCACTAAATTGGTCCATAAAGTGGACCATGGTAGAGTGTGGCCATATGCATACTTCATCATCTTTTGGAAGGGAATATGTGTATGAGGCTTTTGGGTTGTGCATTCGCAACTTATTAGTTGAGGTTGTGTAGCCTCTCATAGGATTGTTCTAGAAATGGACACATGCTCATGCAAATCATGGATCATGCTACAACATGGCTTTTTCTACCCTTGTTCTATATCTTCCCTGATTTTGATCTTGTAATGCTTTTTTATTGAATTTTTTTAGAATTCTAAATAAATGAGTTGTCCAAGAGTAAAAATAGATCATCAACAGGATTCTTATATGGTGATCATGGTAGGGTCAAAATCTAGTGTCTACACTTTTCTCTCCAACTTTGGTTATAATTGTTTATATTTTGTTGAGATCTTTTTGTGTAATCCAATTTTATAGCACTTATAAAATTAGGATTGACTATTGAATTACTAGATTCAAAGCTAATTTTCTGGTAATTAGTTTCCTGTTTTTTGGTACTATTAGCTTCTTAAGTTAGCTTTATTTGTATTATATATACTGTACCTTCCTCATTCTGTCATTAATATTGGAATATCATTCTTCCCATTAATTGAATTATATCTGTCAATATGGTATCAGAGCATGGTCTCTGAACTTCTTGAACCCCTACAAAAAAAAATTTTTTTTGAAGCTTTTGAATCCTATCATACCAAAAATATGATACTCACCCTTCTGAATACTCTTTGAATCCTTCAATATATATATATATATATATATTGAAGTCCTATCATGAAGCCTCCAATCGAAAAAGGAAAAAATGTTGAATCATTTGAAACAAAATTAGTTCCTTTTATTGTTCAATCTGACCATGTTTTTAATGTAAGAATCATTCTTACTTAATCAAATTTTGATGTTTGGTCCCAGTTGATGGAGATGCATGTTGCCAAAAGGGAGAAAATGTCCTATATTCTTGGCAAAATCAAGCCACCAAGAGAATCAGAAGATGGGTATGTTGATAATAGAAAAGTGAAGAGGTGACTATTAACGTCTATGACTTCAGAAATTATAAAGCATTGTTTACATTTTCCCACCGCCCATAAAATTTGGGGTGCTCTATCAACGGTCTTCTATGATGAAAATGATGAGTTGCAAGTTTTTGCCCTGAACCAAAAGGCCTTCGCTACCAAACAGCATGGAAATTCCCTATATGAATATTATGAAGAGCTAATTGTAGTTTTCATAGAGTTAGACAGTTGTGACTAAGTTTTCATGAAAGATCTTGATGATATTGTAGCATACAAAAAGTCCATGAAAGGACTAAGGATACATATATTTCTTGCTGGATTAGATGGTGATTTTGAACAAGTTCATGGAGAGATTCTATGCAAAGAGCTAGTTCTAAACTTGGAAGTATGCTACTCTTTGGTTCAAGGAGAGACAGTGCGCCATACAACTCTGAAAGGAGAGTCTGAAAATTATGAAGCTTTAGCCTTGGTGGCTCAAAATCAATCTAATCAAAATTGGCTAGTCCAAACTAGGCCTAACCATCCTAAGAACAATAATGGTGTTGATAAGTCTACTTACAAATGCACTCATTGCAATCAAATTGGTTGTACCAAAAGTCGGTGTTACGAACTTGTGGGATCATACTCATAATCCATAGAAGAAGATCTCTACTACAGCAATTGTTGAAACAAAGATTGAAGATGATGTTGCTGAAATAGCCTCACCATTGGTATTAGCTACAAATAATGGTGAAATGGTTTTAAATATTTCAACACCTGTTTCTAATAGTGCATGGATAATTGATTCTAGTGCTACAGATCATGTGACATCTGATTCTAGACATGTCTTATCTCTTAATTTATCCTCACAAAGATTTGTTTCTGGTGCCAATGGTACTTCGACTCTAGTTATTAGGGAAGGATCTTTAACCATCACTAATATTTTGAATTTAGGTTCTGTTTTTAGTGGTTCCATTGTTAGATTATGACTTGCTGTCACTTTCCCAAATAACCTTAGCTTTATCTTGTGTGATATTTTTTTGGCCTGAATTTTGTGTGTTTAAGTAAATCCAAATCAAATAGATGATTGATTGTGGTATTAAGCAAGGGAAGCACTATTACTTGGACTTGCTGTCAAAGAGTTCTAATAGGTTAAGTCAAGCTTTAATTGTGGATTACTTTGAGGAGGAGAAGAGATCTAAAACCTAGTTATGGCATCAACATCTAGAGCATGCTTTCTTTGGTTATCTAAAACAACTAGTTCCTAGTTTACTTGTAAAAATTGATGTTTCTAGTTTTCAGTGTGATGTTTGTGAACTAGAATGAGTCATCGTGCTTTGTTTCCATTATGTTTAATAAAAGTCCACTTCTATTTATGATTATACATTCTGATGTCTTGGGTCCATCCAAAGTCACTACTTTGGGTGGATCGCGTTGGTTTGTTACCTTTATTGATGACTGTACTAAGATGACTTGGTTGTACTTGATGAAATCCAAGGCGAAGTGAACTTGTTATTTCAAAAGTTTCATAAAATGATTGAAACTTAGTACAAGGCACATGTCCAGTTTCTCTGCAGTGATAATGGTGGAGATATCATAGTTCTGAACTTCATTAGTATTTGGAAGCACACAGAGGTATTCATCAAACTACTGGTTCCAATACGCCTCAGTAGAACAGGGACACTGAGCGCAAAAATTGACACTTGTTGGAGGTTGTTCGTGCTTCATTAATAGAAGCTCATATGTTGTTATCTTATTGGGGAGAAGCACTTGTCTCTACATCATATTTAATCAATTGGGTACCTTTTAGATTTATTGACTTTCAAACACCATTTCAGGCTCTCATTGACGCAGTTGTTGCCTGAGCAGTCTCAAATTTACCATCCCATGTTTTTGGTTGTGCTGCCTTTGTACCCCTCCATAAACATTAGTGCAACATGTTGACTCTTCAAGCATTCTGATGTGTTTTGATCTTGTATGTCGATCATCAAAAGGGGTACTAATGTTATCATCCCCCAACTTGACAAGTGTTTATCACAATGGACATTGTTTTCTATGAAGAAATAATGTATTTTTTTGTTGAGCTTGAACTTCAGGGGAAGTATCAACAAACTCTAGATTATGATTCTCTAGACTATGATCATCACATGTTTGAGAAGATAAATCCCTTATGATTACCTAGATTATGATTTCTTTGCAGCATAATAGTTCATACACTTATTGATGATTGATTTTAGCATATTGTGTGGTGAGCACTAGGATGTATATTCCCTATTTACACATGGCATGATGATGTGTAGAGGAGTGGTATGAGTATTCATGACCCGAGATTTGAGTATGTGGGACACTCGCAGGACTGTGTGAGGGTGCCCCTTGTGGATAATGTGCATATTGTCTGAGATATTTTTTGCGAATTTGATGCATTGCCTTTGTTGATGACTTGCCCATTTATTGATATATTCTACAAGCTTTTGACCTTCTGTATTGACATGATTTTGGCATGATTTCAGATACGTGACTGGCATGAATTACATTGATTTGATAGTCATTTGACAAGCTTATGATGCTTTTGTTTTCTCAACAAGTTTTGGAACATGCAGGTGGCTTGGACGCATTACTTAGTTTTTTAGCATTACTATGAGCTTTGATGCCTTGATTATTATCTCTAATTTAGTTGGTCTTTGATGCTAATGATGATATACTTTAGCATTATTTATATTTTATATTTGAATTCATTTTAGAATTGCTTTCATAAGGAAGATATTTATCACATGCCCTGAGATTTAATGCATAACCACTTCATACTGTGTTAAATATTCATAATTATTATTATTGTCGTCACCTACATAAGCATAACTTGCTGAGGCATTGCAATGTTTTTGTAATGCCTTAGATACAGAGAGAGAAAGCAAGTATGACATAAAACCAGAGAAAGCTAGGGCATTGGAGGCCTTCAGCAGTGCATAGAGGAGGTTTTAACGATGGACATGGTTTGTTCAAACCTTACTTTGGATATTATTATGGACTGTATATGTGTAAGGTTTATATTATGACTTGAATGTATAGATATATCTACGTTGGATGTGATAGCTGTGCATGGATAGACCCTGGGCAATGTCATTATTTCTTTTTATTTTTACTTTGTTGTTGAGGTATATGGATTTATCGAAATTTATAATTGATCTGGATGGATGGGTATGGAGATTGAGTCTCCCACATTGTGTATTTATATTTATTGTATTTATCAAGTGTTGTCGCATCGCATGCATTAAATGTGATGGTCCAAAATACATATGAGACTCTATTAGATTTTCGATAGAAATGGAAATTTCATTTCACAATTAAATATGTGATTTTGTGATTGTATGACTCCGAGGGTTTTGAAATAAATGCTTTTATTCAAGTTTTCATTTTCAGTCGATTTAAAATTTTAAAGTATTTAAAACAAGGACCCTAACTTTTTAAAAATTGATATAATATGCTGTGTAAAACTCGGGGCGTCACAATTGAGGGCATGATTTGTCCAATAAAAATTAAATTAAAAAGACTAAATTATCCTTAATTAATTTAAAGTTAAATGTAGATTAATAAGGGTGTTATATTCTAATAAGTCGGTTTTCAATTTTGTCCATTTTTTTAGGAATGAAATCGAAATCAGACCAAATTCTACTTGGAACTATTCACAATGATTTGGAACCTTACTATGTTTCCTAATTGAAGGAACATAACATAATTTTTTGTTTTGGTTCTCTTTGATTTTTTGTTTCTTCAATTCTTGTTGGCACCCCTAATGACTTGCACCCATGATGAGGTAAAATAATGTGAGTTGAGTTGGGTTTGAGGTAGGTCACGATAGTAAATAAAACCTACTGATCCAAACCATGATTAGCACTATGTGCGTGTGTCTATATTGAATTCTTGAAGTGCTTAGTGGAATTTGAAAGAATTACAACTATTTTACCAAAGAATTACAAGCATTTCTTTAAGAAAAATTATAAACATTTCACTAATCTCATGTAATAGCCTTAATTTTTAATTATCTATCTATTCTATTTATGTAAACTATCTTTTAATTTGAATAATTTTTTTTACTTAAATAGGAGGGTTCAGTTTTAATAATGGCACCCCCTTCTTTAAAACATAACATTCAGAGAAATTGACTGTTAGTCGGCATAAGGAAGAGAAGAAGAAGAAGAAGAGAGAGAGAGAGAGCGGAAAAAGGAGGAAACGCTGTCGAAAAAGCTAGACGGCATTGCTGGACAGGGAGAGTGTGCGTGAACTGCAATCACCAAAGACAGAGCAAAACAGGGAAAACGATGACTTTGATTGGCAATCCAAATCGATCATTTCATTCCCTTCATTGTAACAACCTATACTCTCATCCATATTGTCGATATGTCTTCATCTCATAGGAAAATTGACAAATAACATAGAAAATCGATGTAGGGGCTGATTGTAGTCATTGAAAAAGAGGGTAGATTTTGAAGATCCGGTATGTTCATCTTGTTTGTCAATGCAAAAGAACTAAAGAGGAGTAAAATCCCTCAAGAATGGTTGAAATCCGGCAAGAAACATAGATGGATTAGAGCAAAAACAATAAGTTAAGTTTTTGCCAAAAATTTTCAAATTTTCGATCAATTAAATGATAAATCAAGTACTGACATAAAGATTTGACTTAGAAACAGTTATACGATACAGATAGTGATCATTTGGTGTCAAAATTTGAACAAATTTCAAGCCCCACGATCGTTTGACTTGAACAGTGCATTTCAGGTAAGACAATTTTGAATGGATCTCCTTTAATTATGAATGTTCATACAAATATAAGTATTAATATCTATGTTTTATAGCTTAGATCGGTTTGGATCTAATCAAAATTCATAAATCGATGACTAAAGGTCAATATAAGAATCTCGAGCATCTATTATAGATTAATCTAACTGTTGGATGTTCGATCAATCACTTTAAACTTCTAATCAATCAAATTTAAACCATTATAAACATTCTAAGAAATTGACTAGCTATTAAGAATCTTTGAATTGTCAAATTCGATTGTCCATGATTGGCTTAGAGGTTGGATTTGCATCAGATTTAATGAAACAAAGCATGTAATGAAGATATGATAATAATTAATAACTAGATCTAGGTCAAATGCATTGATTCAGATGGATGAAATTGTTTTGACAATACTAATTAGACCCTAACTGTAGGATTGCAACCATATACATAAATTTAACTATTGTAGTACCATCTTGCATAATTGATTAGACATGACGGTCATGTAATAATAACATAAAAATCTAACATGTTTTAAAGGACGAGAGTGCATATAAAACATATCTGATCCATAAACAAGATCATATTATAAATCAGTAGTTAGAGGACATCAATCCGCAAATTTGGTCATTCATTTTTGTGGATGGATGATTTTAGATAATTTGAATCATTGATAGAAAATTCAATGGCAGGATATGAAATTAAATGAAGTAATGAATGTTACATTAGCTCATCAAAACAATAGATGCTGAGGCTAAGATTATAAGAATTCATGTTCATATAAGATGAAATTTTAAAGATCTAACTGTTTTATGATTTTGAGATAATTTGGATTGCTAGATCATAAATTAACTTAAAGTTTATGTATATTAAAATAGAAACTCTAAGCATTATACAGATCTAGATGCTGTTGGATTAACTTGAAATTAGTGTATTACCAGTGTCACGACCCGGGTTTTTATATGATGCAATATTGATAAAAAGGCGAGATCTCTTGTTTTATAAATATGAAATGCATGAAAATCTTTTTCATTTGGAAAACAACCTTTCATAAAAACCCCGAGTGTGAAAACACATTCTCAATCTATTTAGCCATGGCAAAGTTTTAAATTGATATTGTTCCCAAGAAAGTGTTAGTCACAAATTTCACTATTAGAGAGTAACTACAATCAAGTAACATTGAAAGATAAGATAGGGGTTTACTTACCTGTACTTAGTCTGTGTCTCCTAGTACAAATGTCCCTTGCCCTTAAGTATTTACTTTGTATCTGAAAAATGTTGAGGATTGGGTGAGTATATAATATACTCAGTAGGGCCTATCACTACTAGTTTTATAAATGCATGAGATGTTTCAAAATCATATGCTCATTCAAAACATGCGTATGTTTGAATACTCGAGTTCAATATCAATATAAGAATCCATAATCAACTGAAATTCACAATATGCGTATGTTTGAATACTCGAGTTCAACATCAGTATAAGAATCCAAAATCAACTGAAATTCTTATAACTTAAAAGATCACATAATTCCAAAAGTGAAAGTATCATATATATGATGACATCATGATATGCAATAGATGCCTCATGGAGTCCAACTCATGGACCTCTAGTATGGTATGGTCGACCAACCTTATATCATGCCATATGCAATGCACATAAATTCACAAAACCATAGGGTCCCACTATGCCCACGACCTCACCGCCGTGTGGTCCCCGGGTACCTAGGGACACAGGATCATATACCTCCACGGGGCATATGACACTTCGACCCAGTGTCGTGACACCAGTGGTAGCCCCCTGTACCACATGCAGTCGAAGCAGGGACATGCCCTTTTTTGGGCGTGGTACCCATCCACCTAATAGTGGTAGAGGCTGGGTGGCCAACCCACACCCCTCGGCATAGCACCCACGGGCTTACTTGCCCAAATCACATAAGATAAGTCAAAACCTTTTGTGAAAACTTGTCCTCTTTTGGGTCCCTCACAACTGCCTGGCCCTCGGCACTCCAACGTCTTTTGGCAACCCTCAAGGACAGCAATCTTTGCAAGTACGTAAATCATGCAATGTATGCACTTGTTTGCAACACATGTATGTGCATAATGTATATGCAGTCATTCCAAAACATGGCTATGTATAAAGCATTTAACATGCATGCTGAATTTATTCATACAAATCACATGCAAGTCAAATCATATATCTAAAACATATGTTCTCAAATAACAATAGTTCTTTTTAAAAGAATCTAATAGTGATAGAGCACCTACCTGACTAGGTCGCGTTCACCCTCTTGTCCTCGTACACTCTTGAACATGGTTTGGGGACTTAAGATTAGTTTAACCTATCTTTAATGGGTTTAGAGCATTTGGGTCTCATTACCTAGGCATTAGGGGTCTATCCTTATGCCTATGGGTGTCCTAAGGTCCTAATTAGACCTTGGTATTCTCAGTTTTCCAGAGTCCTAGCGGTCACGCGCCACCATCCTATTCTAAGGGTCATGCCCTACTTTGATTGGGCTTTGATTAGGGATTTTATGGTTTGGATGTGTCCGCGTCGTCGATACGGACACAACGCTTTTTGCGGCGCCTCAATCGGAGCTCTAGATCTCAAGTTATAAGCGTTTTAACATTGCATGTACATATAGTCTTAAAGACAAAAAAAAGAGGAATGCTAAGGCGCTGCGCGTCTGCTACGTGCGCCCAGCATCCTTAAGAACAAAAAAAAACGCCACTTCGCTAGTGCGCTACGCGTCTGCGACGCGCGCCTCAGCAGGCGCTCTGCAGACACGCGAGACAATGCCGCTCGTCGTCCCTTTAGAGGGCGCATCCAGGGACACGCCCGTTTGGTTTTTCAAACGGCTTCGACCTACGTCGACGTGGGACGGTCCTGTTGGATCGTCCCGCCTATTAGTGACCTGGGTCATCCTCAGTGCGGCCTGGGGACGTCCCAGGGGTCTTTGTGGCTCTCCTGGAGGCCTATTCTCCATGGTTTTTCATGGAAAAACCTAGGGAAATTGAGCCTAGGACTATGGGTGAGATGGGTTTGGGGAGTTTTGGAGCATACCTGCTTCGTGGGTGGTTTTCTCTCCACGTTTTCCCCCCTTGGTCACTGCTTCACGACTGGTTTTCTCCAAGGCTTTTGGGCTGCCATTAGAGGCACCCAAGAGCTCTATTTATAGAGCTTTTACAGAGGGTTCTGGAGAGGTTCTAACCGCCTTTGAATGGCGGTGGGGAACCCTCTAGAATGGCAGTGGTTTCTTCTTGAAACACCACCGTTCCAGAAACCTCTAGGAGGTTGAAGACGACGGGGTGCCCGTATCAAAACGGGCACCTGTGTTTTTTCAAGTTAAGTTGTTTTGTGAAATTTACAATTTTGCCCCTGAACTTCAAAGGGCCATATCTTGCTCATTTTAACTCCGTTTTGGGTGATTTTGGTCTCGTTGGATTCCTTTTTCCGAGACGCATCTAATGGAACCACTTTTGGGACCAAACTCCTGGGTTTAGTCAAGGTAACTAGTGAAATGACCAAAATGCCCTTTTTTTTTAAACTGAACTTTTCATTGCTAAACTTGGAATTTCAATAGTACAAAATTGGAGTCATTACAACCAGAGCTAAGGGAAAAGCTTGTGGAAACAGATAAATTCACTATTTGAGGAACGTGTTCTGACATCACGTGTTTTCTACTTAAATTGAATTCTCAAAGAATAATGTTTAAATAGATGAAATCCTAATTTGATTTATGAGAATTGTCACATTTAGAGTCATTATAATTATGGATGAGATCTTCATAACTTCATCGAAATAGTAACCTCTAAGTTGTCTATAGTTTTGGTTTAATCTACTATGTATATTCTAATTTTGAACTTGTTAAATTCGCATGATTACAAATAGTATTTTTTCATAAGTATGAATTTAAGTATTCTATTGTTTAATTTCAAGGATGATTAGTATGCGACTAATGAGTCGTATTGAGTACAGAGGTACTAGATTTATCGCATTATTTTCCAAAGATTTGTTTTAGACGGGCACTTTTATCTGATGGATACTGTGCTAAGAGAGTAGTAGGGTCGGCCACTTGCTCTCCTAAGTTTAGATACCCATTACAGCCAAGATTGGCTTTTTTTCAACATGGGTATCATGGAAAGGCCCCACTTGGCATTGATTCACATCCTTATGTGATGTAGATATTAGTCTCCCCTCTATGGTATCTCCAGCTGGGCATGCAGATAGACTGGGTTTGGGTTGTAAATGCAGAGTGGTCCACATGTTTATTTCCTACGTGTGGATGTGACATGGTGTTATGAGCGGTGATGATTCCCTGCATTGATACGGTATGATAATGCGTGGATGTTGATGTTCGTGCTCATGTTCAAGGCATGATTGTTAAAATACACTTGAAAACCTGTGAGATAGAATAATTTACTAACGATGAAACTTTATACTTTTGTAAATATTATATGAGTTTTGTAACTTCTTGAGCCCATCATTACTTCAAAGTGATTTCACAACTGAGTATGTGTAATGACCCCGAATTTTTGTAAATTATTAAGGAAAATTAATAAAGTTTGAATTTTTAGAAATTCTGGGCTGGAATATTAGGTTATTGAAAATTCTCTTTTTATAGAGATTATTAAAAAATAGAAATTATGGATGTACTTGGAAAACTGATCGAAACAACATTAAGTACGTTCAATTCTGAGTTAAAATGAAAATTCCTTAATTTTTCCATTTGGGGGTAAAATGGTAATTTTACCCATATCCCATATCCAAGAAATAAGACCTCAATATTCATGAAGTACTTAGAAATACGATTCCAATGCCACTAAGTACGCTCGATTCT
This sequence comes from Warburgia ugandensis, assembly GCA_035236585.1. Classification (NCBI taxonomy): domain Eukaryota; kingdom Viridiplantae; phylum Streptophyta; class Magnoliopsida; order Canellales; family Canellaceae; genus Warburgia; species Warburgia ugandensis. The sequence goes on from CP141136.1 coordinate 7,215,259, forward strand.
GAGTTCGGACAAATATTGCCTATTATTCTCCAATTTTAGAGTTAAAAAGGGCAAAAAGGTCTTTTCACATAAAAGTGGGGCCCACAAAGTGGGCCAAGGTTCTAGAAGCACCAATAATTGCTCAATGCATTATTGCTGGTAGTGGAGATTGTAGTGGAGATTGTAGTGGGAGTGGAGAATGCATTAGTAATTAAAAATTCTAAAGTAATAAAATATCTTATCAAAAGAAATGATAAAAAATTCAAATTTGGCTATAAATATGTCCCAAAAATTTCCAAAAATGTTCACAACCTTAACCACGAAATTTCCAAACCTTCCCTGGAATTTCAGCCCCAAATTCCCCTTCATCTCTCCCCAAACTCTCTTTTCCTTATTTCTCTCTCCTCTTTCTAATTGGAACAAGAGACCTAAATTCAATTAGGCACTCCGTTCTAGGAAGAATCTCATCAATTCCACCATCCATAACATCCTATACTACAGTATATACAAAATCCCAAAATCAATTTCAAGATCCAACGGTTCCAACAACAGAAAATCACAAAAAGGTGGATAATCGGGCTATATTATCATCAACCGGTAATTCTCTCATATTGGGCATCAATTATATTGTTTTTCTCCAATCAGGTAGGTGGAATTACTTCCCATTCATATTTATTATGTTTTAGTGTAATTTTTATTTTTTTGTAATTTAATTTGAACGAAAAATGGTAAAAATAAAGTAAATACCAGCCCCTTCAAATTATGGTGATAGAGAGCTCAGATTGAAATTCTGAGCTTTCCAATCAATCCAGGAGGGTCAAAAACCCCTAGGGTACAATTTTCAAGAAAATCTAACAAGGTTTGGACCCTCAATTGAGAGAGATTAATCCTGGTGGGCCCAGATCAAATCTAGACCCTAGGAATGGCTGAAAACTTCAATTTAAGATTGTGGAGTCATATGAGCTCCAAATTGAGATCAGAAAGAAGCTATAGAAAGTTTGTAATGTCTAGTTTCTAATGAAGTCATAAAATTTCTAAAATTTATTTCTGTATTTTTCTATATTTTGGAAATAAGTGTCCATTTTCTAAGATCTTCAAGATCTGAGGTGATCAGATCTTGTAAATTTATTTTAGTGATGATATAATAATATAATAAAGTAATATCTATGGTTAATTTGCACAGATCTTGGATAAAATAGGGGATCTACCCTTTATGGTAGAAAAACCCTAAAATAAAAATAAAAAAAATACAAAGGGACCCACTTGATCAATGAGATCAAGTATGATCAGATCCTTGGGATGGATTAAAGGGATGATATTATGATGGAATCCAGTTAGATCGTGGATGAAATGTGACAAAATCAAGTGAATATGATTTTTGGATCTTAATGGATTAAAAGCCCTAAAGTTAATTAAAACCCTTAATCTAAAGGAAAACACCTAAGATCTAATGGTTGGATCATATTTAAAGGTTTATAATAATCTTAATAACATTAGTTTAATTGTCTTTTATTGGATATAGAAGTGTAAATGTGATTTATGTTCTAAGTTAGAAAGCATGATAGTGTAATCTTTAAATTTTAGTATGATATGCCCTAAATGAGTAATTTGTTAGTATATTTGATTATCTTAGGATCATGTTAGTGTAAATTAGGATTTAAACATGATTTCATTATGATAGAAGATGTGTTTCATAACTTAGGATCATGTTAGTTTTATTTCACTAGCTTAAGTTATATTCATAGGAAAAATGTTAGTATATAGTTGTTAAACTTATATTTGATTTATGCTTTCAAGTTGATGATTTACTTATTGTCAAATTTAATTCAATTGTTAAGTAATTGTTAAGATATAAGGAGCATAAATCACCAAAAATGTAAACTAATGAAATATAGAAATTCATGGACAACTAAGAGGAATGAATGATTTTGACTTAGTAAGGGCTATAGTTAGTAGGACAATATAAGGAATGATTTATCATTTCCTTGGCCCAAAATAGGAAAATAATGAACATCCATGGATGACATTGTGCATATCCATGGAAATTAATTAAAATCAATTAGAGAAGAGACTTAAGGTAAAGAGCTCATAGGAACCTTGTCAAAGGTTGAGCTAGTACCACTCAGGTGGACTGAACATTGTGGTTATAGGGGGTATACAAGAGCCAAGTGCTTTTCCCTCACCTCCCATTGACGTAAGAAAGGTCTAAACGCCTCCTTACATGAGGGTTGTATTAACCACTTTTTGAGCAGACTTTAACTGGTAAGTACTGGTCATCCTGAAATAAGGAGGAGTTATCTAGTGATAGGAAGAAATAAATTATCTTCAATCAAGTAAGACACTAACTGGTTGAATAATAATAAGAACATAAAAAGATAGCAAATTATCTAACTCTAATAAAAATAGTAAGTGAGATAAGGATGATCAAATAAGATGAGATCTTGTATGATCAAAAACAATAAGGAAAAAGAAACATCTATGTAAATTAGATTGTTATGTATGATATAGATAGTATTTGTATATATGATATTAAACCCATGGATATAGGATATTCAAGGAAGAAAGATTCAGATCATCCTACATAAGGATGATCAAAAGACCATGTAGTATGTACCCTTGATTACAAAAATGACATTATACATATGATTTGATAGATATATGTTGATCGAGACTATGGAAGATTTCAAGGAGTAAGAATACCTTATTGAGGTAGGTGGATTATTAAGAATGCCTTTACATGAAGATACATGTCTAATACATGATCTTATGTTTTGAAGTATTGACATGTATGATACCAATATATTAAGGTAAATACCTCAAATTAAAATATGATCCAACCAAATGATGAGGAAAATAAGTATTAAATGGTCAAGTTGAGAATTGAGAACAACCCTAAGTGAATAGGAAAGTAGAAAATATTCCAGTTCTAGATAAACAGACAGATAGTCTGATATGTATAAGTATTATTTTACATACAAGCTTGGAGGCTTGTGGTTTTGTTTTAAACAGGCATAAGCCCGGGGATGCTATGCTAGGAGAGTTAAGAGGGTTTGGCCACCCACTCTCTCGAAACTTGATGATATTGAATACCAAGCCTAAGAAAGGCTAAAAGCTCGGGTGGGGCAATTATGGGAAGGCCACCACCGTGACGACCATGGTCCTCCCATATGGACATGGATATTGTAATTTCCACCGAGAATGGTATAAGTGGATTATTGAACAGTTATCCCAAGGCACAGACGGATCAAACTGCAAGCATAGTAGTCCTTGATTATTTTGCACTATGATGCATATGAAATTGGCATAGTGAAATGCCTTAAGGGATGACATGATGAAATGTCGTGTAATTGTATATTACCAATATTTTTCCCAAGAAGGGAAATTTCGTATTGTAATCGGCTGAAATACAAATCTCTTATAATGAAAAGAGTTGATCACTTTGTATAGAAATGGTGCTTGATTATTTTTACATTTTTAATGGATTTGTCCTTATACAATATGTATGTATAAAGGTGAACACAAATGACAAGGAAATGAGATGTTCTTATAATTAATAGTTATTAATGAATGTGTTTATGATAGAACGAATTATGGGATACTTGAATATTGAGATTATACTGTCAATAACTTACATTCTTATCCCCTACCAAGCATAGCTTCTTTGAGATATTGTAAATGTTCGAATGTTTACAATATCTCGTATCTGAGAAGGAGACTTAGGAGCTCAAGACTTGAAGAACAATTGAAGAATAAGTAATCAGGGTATATCCCTCGAAACATTGTATTAGAACATATATTGAATTTTGAACTTTGTAATTTGGATTGTATATTTGGATAAGTATTGTAAGGATACAATGGGCTGTGTACTGTGAACCACTGGATGGATCCTGAAGTTTAATAAAAGTATATTCCTTCAATGGAATTTTATCTTATACAAAATTCTACTTATGTTATATATGAAGTGGTGACTTAGGTTTTACAAAACAAATTCGAAAGAAAAGAATTTCTGCTGCTTTGGTTTGCGAAAATTTTTTACTCTAAGGGCCCTATCTTTACAAAATGTATTATAAAATGTGTTATAAAAACCTGGGTCGCCACAGTATGAACTTCAATTATCAGATGTTATTAGAAATGCCATATTTGAATAATTAGCCCTTTCACATAATTTACATTATCATTTTACTTACATGATAATGATTATTTAAATTCATAAGATTTTATTTTTATATTATTGCATGGAATATAATGCATACTTGAATTTATTAATTATGAAATGTAATGTTAAACAATTACACTAGGATAACTTACGGAGATGTTGTAGTGTTTACAATATCTCAAATCCGAAGAAGTAATTGGGAGCAACATTCAATTAGATCAAGGCGGATGAGACTTATAGCGAGAAAAGTTAGATGAAGACTATAGTAGTATGAGTTAGCATTATTGAGGTATATTTTTAAACATTTGAATCATTTGTTATGTTCTTACTATATAAATGTTTAACTTTAAACTTCCTTTATAACTTGGACTTATCTACATATGGAATAAGTATAATGGACTCTGGATTGTGATTGGAGGAGATTTTGGGTAAATGGTAATACTTTAATATTTGTTTATTAAAAATTGTTAATTCTTTAAAATTTTCTAAGAATTTAAGTATGGATGTGAAGATAGTCTCCAAGTATATTGATAATAATTGTAAAATTATCAAATGTTGCCGCATTGCTTGTGTTAAATACGGATGTCCAAAAAACAAAAACAAAAAATTTGTTGGATTTTCGATAGAATGAGATGTCCATTTTACTATTAAATTTAAGTTTTTGCGAAAGTTATCTCATAAAGTTTTTGAAAAAGTATTTTGTTATTTGTTTTTAAAATAAATTTCAAAATAAAAAGTAAAAATATATTTAAAAACCCAAGTTGTCACATCTCACTTCGTCCAACCCTACCACAACAGTGAATGAAGCAGGCAGATCAACATGGGGTTTTTATATTCTGCCCGGTCTTGCAATGGGTCGCAAATTTCATTAATCCAAGGTGGGGCGGCAAGAAAACTAAGTCATGGCCGATCTTTATTAGCCGGTTCGGCCCCCTATTTCATCATCACACAATAGGTTGCCCTTATCATTTTTCATATCGTCGTTCAGGGACCATAAAATTGGAATTGTCTGAAACCTCTTGGAGACTCCGTAAGCCCTTGGCCTCACAGACGAGTAACAAACTCTCCTTGGAATTGCTTTACTTGGCAGAAAAGAAATCATAGGCCCTTTCACTATATAAAGGCCTCTTCGTTGCGTCTCTTCTCATTTTTTCTTTACCAACGCAACCAGAAGCGGTCGAAGTTTTCCTCAGCTCTCAAGGTATGGCCTTCCTCTTCGAGTTAGTTTTGCTTCTTTTCTTTAAGGGTTTATAGACGTAATTGTAACGGCATGTCGATACTTTTTATCTTGATTTAGTATATCTAGTTCTTGTATCATAGATCTATGTCTATGTTACTTGATTATTGTTAGCATATCTGATCTGTGTTTGTCGATCGGAGAAATCGAGAACCTAACGCATCGGATCTGTCTTTTGATCGCGTTTGCTTGCTGAAATGCTTGTTTCTTTCATCGTTGTTTATGGCCTAGTTTATTTGTGAAGGTTTTTGTTGATTCGAGGCGGATCGGGTCATCTTTTCCTTTTTTTAATGTAATATTTCTGTTACTTTATCGGTTGATATGAATTTGTCTTGTCTTTGGAGTTTTCATGGAGAAATTTTGGATGACCTCCCGATCTTTCTTTACCTCTAGTCCTTAAATTTCTGTGCTTTTGGATCCATTTTTCCATCTTGATTTGTTGTTCAGGTTTTGTTGTTTTATCATTTTTAAAGATCGTATGCAGATGATGCATTAGATGTTTTTTTATTAGGGGCGTTGATCTTTCGTAAAGATCTTAGTAGAGCAAATCTTTCTAGCTTCAGGTTTTTTTAGTACTTTTTTGTGTTTTTACTTTTCACCTACGAGATTTAGATTCCTGATTGCTGTGGTTCTCAGCGCCGCCATTTTGTTTCTGTCTGTTCATCCTTTTCCAGATCCATTCATCGTTATGATATTACTTTAAAGAAAAAGATGATCTTGAAAACATTAAGAAAGCAGTGGACCTTTTGTTGTTCGTGTAATCTTATTTTTTCGCCTTGTTTTCTTGTTTAGATTTGAGAGTATTTCCCCCTTTCTGATCTAATTTCGTCGTTCTTTGTTATTATTATGACTGAATAATCTCTAGATGTCACTTCCATGACTTTCTTCTCCTTGTTGATTGCAGATGCAGATATTTGTAAAGACACTCACCGGAAAGACCATCACTCTCGAGGTTGAGAGTTCTGACACAATTGATAACGTAAAAGCCAAGATTCAGGATAAGGAAGGCATCCCTCCCGAGCAACAAAGACTTATCTTTGCGGGCAAGCAACTTGAGGATGGCCACACTCTGGCTGACTATAACATCCAGAAGGAGTCCACTCTCCACCTTGTTCTCCGATTGAGAGGAGGTATGCAAATCTTTGTGAAAACTCTCACTGGAAAGACCATTATTCTCGAAGTGGAGAGCTCGGACACCGTTGATAATGTAAAGGCAAAGATTCAAGACAAGGAAGGTATCCCACCTGACCAGCAGCGATTAATTTTTGCCGGCAAGCAGTTGGAGGATGGCAGAACCTTGGCGGATTACAACATTCAGAAGGAAAGCACCCTTCATCTTGTCCTCCGTCTTAGGGGAGGAATGCAGATCTTTGTTAAGACTCTTACGGGAAAGACTATTACTTTGGAAGTTGAGAGCTCAGATACTATTGACAATGTTAAAGCTAAAATTCAGGACAAGGAAGGCATCCCTCCTGACCAGCAGCGTTTGATCTTCGCTGGGAAGCAGTTGGAGGATGGGCATACTCTGGCTGACTATAACATTCAGAAAGAATCCACCTTGCATTTGGTTCTTCGTCTGAGAGGAGGAATGCAGATTTTTGTCAAGACTCTCACTGGAAAGACCATTACTTTGGAAGTTGAGAGCTCGGATACAATTGACAACGTCAAAGCAAAAATTCAGGACAAGGAAGGCATCCCTCCTGACCAGCAGCGATTGATCTTTGCAGGAAAGCAGTTGGAAGACGGCAGGACCTTGGCAGACTACAACATTCAGAAGGAATCCACTCTCCATCTTGTCCTGCGTTTGAGGGGTGGTATGCAGATATTTGTGAAAACTCTTACTGGCAAGACCATTACTTTGGAAGTAGAGAGTTCAGATACGATTGACAATGTGAAGGCCAAAATTCAGGACAAGGAAGGCATTCCGCCTGACCAGCAGCGGTTGATTTTTGCTGGCAAGCAGCTGGACGATGGCAGGACTCTAGCTGATTATAACATCCAGAAGGAGTCGACTCTTCACCTTGTCCTCCGTCTGAGGGGAGGAATGCAGATTTTTGTGAAAACTCTTACCGGCAAGACTATTACTTTGGAGGTTGAGAGTTCTGATACTATCGATAATGTTAAGACAAAGATTCAGGATAAAGAAGGGATCCCACCAGATCAGCAGAGGTTGATTTTTGCTGGGAAGCAATTGGAAGATGGGAGGACACTCGCTGACTACAACATCCAAAAGGAGTCTACGCTGCATTTGGTGCTGCGCCTGCGTGGTGGTATGCAGATTTTTGTGAAGACTCTGACCGGGAAGACTATCACTCTGGAGGTGGAGAGCTCGGACACGATTGATAATGTGAAGGCTAAAATTCAGGATAAGGAAGGGATTCCTCCGGACCAGCAGCGTCTCATCTTCGCTGGGAAGCAGCTTGAGGATGGTCGTACACTGGCCGACTACAATATACAAAAGGAATCCACTCTTCACCTCGTCCTCCGTCTCCGTGGTGGTCTGTGAAATTCTGCTTTCAATTTTCTGCATGTATTGTGTTACCATAGGAACTGTGCTGTTCTGGTTCTAGTTTTCTTCTCTGGTTTCGTCTGTAGTTGTGTGTCAGAACTTCAATGGCTGATAATAAGTAACATTAGGTAACTCTGTCGAAGTTGTTATGATTACCATGGATCGGCTTTGGTGGTTGGGATTTGACGGGGCTGGTTGATTATTGGCTTTATTTGTGAAAATCATTGCTTCTCTCCTTCCAAACATCATCAGCCTGCCATAAGCAACCATTTCTGCACAGTAGCTGACTCTAGCAGGAGATACAATCTCCTATATAACATCAAACTTTTTTTTTTATGATCATCTCATCCCATAGACCGTCCGTGGGCTAGTCTATTGGTGAGCTAGGCCTTAGGCCTTTGGCTTTTTAGCTCTTTATAAAAAATAATGAAAACCCGGTGCACGAAGACCCAACAACCCAGTGCGGACGCCCCCCTCGCCTGCTGTTTTTACGCCTGGAACCCATGATCCCAGCTGTTCTATGAAATAGGAGCGTGAACTATCTACAAGGTAGGAAGATGGTCCATATTTATCAGTGTTTCTGGCGGTGGAATGCCAATGGTTGCCTGTTTGATCGGGCTGCTTCGATGGAATTATAGAAGTATCTTTGGCTGTGGCTAATTTTGCCGAGGCAGAATCGGCTGTACCACACTTTATACATGGGTGTGTTTAAAATATAGCGTGACCGTATTGGGTTGGATAGAGCATGGCCGGATTTGGTTGATCTTCCTGGATAGAAAAAGGGCAGTCCCATTGTATGAAGCTACTGTTGATACAGGATTTGGGGAAGGGGTGGCTCACAAAGGTCTATAGTATGCAATTTTATCTTCCATTTTTTACGGAGGTCGTTTTCACGTCTTGAATTTGTGATCTTGAGGTCACACAACGACAACTTTATTGTTGTGCCAAGGCTTCCCTTCATTTTTTTTTGGGTAGTCCAAGCCGAAAATTTCAACTGTTGGATAATCTTAGTCTTTGCATTTTTTAGCTTTTTCAAACTCTAAAATGAATGGTTAATTTGTCTCTTAAATGCTTATTAGATCAAAATAACAAGTGCACCTATGGCACCCCTTCCAGAGCCAAATGGGGAAGGGGCAAGTCACAAAGGTCTATGGTATGCAGTCTTAGCTTGCATTTTTGCAGGAGGGTGTTTCCACGTTTTGAATCCGTGATCTCAAGGAGGTTGTTTCCACATCTTGAATCCGTGATCTCAAGGTTACACGACGAGAACTTTTAAGTTGCGCCAATGCTCTCCTTCATTTTTTTGGGTAGATCAAGCCCAAATTTTCAACTATTGGATAATCTTAGCCCTTGCATTTTGAGCTTTTTCAAACTTTAAAATGGATGGTTAATTTGTCTTTCAAATGCTTATCATATCAAAATGACAGGTGCACTCATGACACTTCCTCCAGAGCCAAATAGAGTTAGAGATTCGAATAGAGACTAGTGGGTCAAATAAGTCGAAGCTCCCATTGATGTAGGGTTTAGGGTAGTGGTGGGTCACAAGAATCTATAGTATGCAGTCTTATCTTGTATTTTTGCAGGAGGTTGTTTTCAAGTCTTGAATCCATGACCTCAACATCACATGACGACAACTTTACTGTTGTGTCAAGGCTTCCATTCATCTTTCTGGGTAGATCATGCCCAAAATTTTAGTTGTTGGATAATTTTAACCTTTGGTTTTTAAGCTTTTTCAAACCCTAAAATGATGGTTAATATGTCTCTCAAATGCTTATCAGATCAAAACGATAGGTGCACCCGTGACACCCCCTCCAAAGCCAAATAGAGTTAGAGATTTGGATAAAGACTTGTGGGTTAGATAACTTGAAGCTTCCATTGATGCAGGGTTAGAGAAAGGGGCAGGTCACAAGGGTTTATAGTATGCAATCTTATCTTGCATTTTTGTAGGAAGTTGTTTCCACGTCTTTAATCTGTGATCTCAAGGTCACATGGCAACAACTTTACCATTGCACCAAGGCTCCTCTTCATCTTTTTGGGTAGACCAAGCCCAAAATTTTAGCTATTGGACAATCTTAGCCCTTGCATTTTTGAGCTTTTTCAAACCCATAATGGATGGTTAATTTGTCTCTTAAATGCTTATTAGATCAAAATGACAGGTGCACCCATGGCACCCCCTCCAGAGCCAAATAGAGTTAGAGATTCGGATAGAGACTTGTGGGTTAGATTACTAGAAGCTCTTGCAGATGTAGGGTTTGAGGAAGGGGCAGGTTACAAGGGTCTATAGTATGCAGTCTTATCTTGAATTTTTGTAGGAGATTGTTTCCATGTCTTGAATCGGTGATCCCAAGGTCACATGATGACAACTTTGCCATTGTGCCAAGGCTCCCCTTCATCTTTTTGGGTAGACAAAGCCCAAAATTTTAGCTGCTGGATAATCTTAGCCCTTACATTTTTTAGCTTTTTCAAATCGTAAAATGGATGGTTAATTTGTCTCTCAAATGCTTATCAGATCAAAAGACAGGTGCACCCGTGACAGCCCCTTTAAAGTCAAATAGAGTTAGAAATTCGAATAGAGACTTGTGGGTCAAATAACTCGAAGCTTGCGTTGATGTAGGGTTTAGGGAAGTGGAGGGTCACAAGGATCTATAGTATGTAGTCTTATCTTGTATTTTTGCAAGAGGTTGTTTTCACGTTTTGAATCTGTGGTCTCAAGGTCACATGACGACAACTTTACCATTGTGTCAAGGCTCCCCTTCATCTTTTTGGGTAGACCAAGCCCAAAATTTTAGCTGTTGGATAATCTTAGCCCTTACATTTTTTAGCTTTTTCAAACCCTAAAATGGACGGTTAATTTGTCTCTTAAATGCTTATCAGACTTATTAGATCAAAATGACAAGTGCACCCGTGACACCCCCTCCAAAGCCAAATAGAGTTAGAGATTTGAATAGAGACTTGTGGGTTAGACAACTCGAAGCTCCCGTTGATGCAAGGTTAGGGGAAGGGGCGGATCACAAGGGTCTATAGTATGCAGTCTTATCTTGCATTTTTTCAAGAGGTTGTTTCTACGTCTTAAATCCATGATCTCAAGGTCACACGACAATAAGTTTACCATTGCGCCAAGGCTCCCCTTCATCTTTTTGGGTAGACGAAGCCCAAAATTTTAGCAGTTGGATAATCTTAGCCTTTGCGTTTTTGAGCTTTTTTAAGTCCTAAAATGGATGGTTAATTAGTCTCTCAAATGCTTATCAGATCAAAATGACAGGTGCACCCGTGACACCCCTTCCAGAGCCAAATAGAGGTAGAGATTCGGATAGAGACTTGTGGGTTAAATAACTCAAAGCTCTTGCTGATGCATGGTTCAAGGAAGGGGCGAGTCATAAGGGTCTATATTATGCAGTCTCATCTTGAATTTTTGCAGGAGGTTGTTTTCATGTCTTGAATTTGTGATCTGAAGGTCACACGATGACAACTTTACCGTTGTGCCAAAGGCTCCCCTTCATCTTTTTGGGTAGACCAAGCCCAAAATTTCAGCTATTGGATAATCTTAGCCCTTACATTTTTTGAGCTTTTTCAAACTGTAAAATGAATGGTTAATTTGTCTCTCAAATGCTTATCAGATAAAAATGATAGGTGCACCTATGACACCCCCTTCAGAGCCAAATAGAGTTAGAGATTTGAATAGAGACTTATGGGTTAGATAACTCAAAGCTCTCGCTGATGCAAGGTTTAGGGAAGGGGCAGGTCATAAGGGTCTATAGTATGCAGTCTTATCTTGCATTTTTGCACGGGGTTATTTCTATGTCTTGAATCCATGATCTCAATGTCACACGACAACAACTTTACCGTTGTGCCAAGCTCTCTATTTTTTTGGGTAGACCAAGCCCAAAATTTCAACTATTGGATAATCTTAGCCCTTGCATTTTGAGCTTTTTCAAACTTTAAAATGAATGGTTAATTTGTCTCTCAACTGCATATCAGATCAAAATGACAGGTGCACCCGTGACACCCCCTCCAGAGCTAAATAGAGTTAGAGGTTCGAATAGAGACTGGTGGGTCAAATAACTTGAAGCTCCCATTGATGCAGGGTTTAGAGAAGTGGCGGGTCACAAGGATCTATAGTATTCAGTCTTATCTTATATTTTTGCAGGAGGTTGTTTTTGTATTTTGAATCCTTGGTCTCAAGATCACATGATCACAACTTTACCGTTGTGTTAAGGCTCCCCTTCATCTTTTTGGGTAGACCAAGCCCAAAATTTTAGCTGTTGGATAATCTTAGCTCTTGCATTTTAAAGCTTTTTCAAACCCTAAAATAGATGGTTAATTTGTCTCTCAAATGCTTATTAGATCAAAATGATAGGTGCACCCGTGACACCCCCTCCAAAGCCAAATAGAGTTAGAGATTCGGATAGAGACTTGTGGGTTAGATAACTCGAAGCTCCCGCTGATGCAGGGTTAGGGGTGGGTATCAAGGTTCTATAGTATGCAGTCTTATCTTGCATTTTTTCAAGAGGTTGTTTCTATGTCTTAAATCCGTGATCTCAAGGTCACATGACAATAAGTTTACCATTGCACCAAGGCTCCCTTCATCTTTTTGGGTAGACCAAGCCCAAAATTTTAGCTGTTGGATAATCTTAGTCTTTGCGTTTTTGAGATTTTTCAAATCCTAAAATGGATGGTTAATTAGTCTCTCAAATGCTTATCAGATCAAAATGACAGGTGTGCCCGTGACACCCCTTCCAGTGCCAAATAAAGGTAGAGATTTATATAGAGACTTGTGGGTTAAATAACTCAAAGCTTCTGCTGATATAGGGTTTGAGGAAGGGGCGGATCACAAGGGTCTAAAGTATGCAGTCTCGTCTTGAATTTTTGCAGGAGGTTGTTTCCATGTCTTGAATCCGTGATCTAAAGGTTACACGATGACAACTTTACCGTTGTGCCAAGGCTCCCCTTTATCTTTTTGGATAGACCAAGCCCAAAATTTCAGTTGTTGCATAATCTTAGCCCTTACATTTTTTTAGCTTTTTCAAACCGTAAAATGGATGGTTAATTTGTCTCTTAAATGCTTATCAGATCAAAATGACAGGTGCACCCGTAGCACCCCCTCCAGAGCCAAATAGAGTTAAAGAATAGGATAGAGAGTTGTGGGTTAGATAACTCGAAGCTCACGTTGATGCAGGGCAGGTAACAAGGGTCTATAGTATGCAGTCTTATCTTGCATTTTTTCAGGAGGTTGTTTCTATGTCTTAAATCCATGATCTCAAGGTCACACGACAATAAGCATACCATTGCGCCAAGGCTCCCCTTCATCTTTTTGGGCAGACCACGCCCAAAATTTTAGCTGTTGGATAATCTTATCCTTTGCATTTTTGAGCTTTTTCAAATCCTAAAATGGATGGTTAATTAGTCTCTCAAATGCTTATCAAATCAAAATAACAGGTGCACCTGTGACATCCCCTCCAAAGCCAAATAGAGTTAGAAATTCAGATAGAGACTTGTGGGTCAGATAAGTTGAAGCTCTCGTCGATGCAGGGTTCGGGGAAGTGGCGGGTCACAAGGGTGTATATATTGAAGCCTTATCTTGCATTTTTGCATGAGATTGTTTCCACGTCTTGAATCCGTGATCTCAAGGTCGCACGACAACAAACTTTACTATTGCGCCAAGGCTCTCCTTTATCTTTTTGGGTAGACTAAGCCCAAAAATTCAGCTGTTAAATAATCTTAGCCCTTGCATTTGTTAGCTTTTTCAAATTTTAAAATATATGGTTAATTTGTCTCTCAAACGCCTGTCAGTTCAAAATGATAGGCGTACTTATGGCCCCCTTGAAGAGCCAAATAAAGTTAGAGATTGAGATAAAGACTCGTGAGTAAGATAACTCAGCCTGCTAATGTGTCGACTCGCCAACCGGGACTGCACCATGAAGTAGCGCATTTTGTTAATGGGTCCCACTTGATGTTGGTATGGCGAATTAATACACCAAGACACGTGTCCAGAGCTGTGGGCCGACAGCTCTTTATTTCAACATGAAGTAATCTGGCCGGTCAACCCACTTTGGCAGAAGAGCAATCTAGCATGAGAACAACCCAACTGCCCGCCTTCAAAACGCTTACGCATCTTGCATTACTCCGGCACCCGCATTCATGGCAGATTTCTCCACCAATTTGTCTCCACTTGCCCGCCGTGTCCTCCTCTTCAGTGGCAAAAAGAGCCGTTGGAACTCTTTCCTTCATCGACCCAAATTCATACTTCCAGGCATATGTACAAGCCTGTTGCTCTATTTTGAAGTCATGTCCCCACCAGAACTCATTCTCAGAAGGCAAATCTCTCCACGGTCACCTGATTAAATTGGGTATCTCATCAGAAAGATCTATAGCCAACAAACTCCTTACAATGTACCTGAACTGCGAGAAAGCTACTGAAGTTGATAAGATCTTCAGAGAGATTGACGGCGGTTTTAATCTTTTTGCTTGGAATTGCATGATCTCTGGATATGTTAGAGGTGGCCATCTTGAAGAAGCTTGTCGACTTTTCGACGAAATGCCCCAGAGAGATGCAGTCTCTTGGACCGCTTTGATTACCGGTTTCATGACATTTGGTAGAGTAGATGATGCCATTTGGTATTTTGAGAGACATCCATTTAAGAATGTTGTTTCTTGGACTGCTATGATCAATGGGTTTGCCCGAAATGGGTCGAATTTAAACGCACTGATGCTTTTTAGACGAATGCTTGAACGTGGCATTAATCCTAATGACATCACATTTACTTGCGTCATTAGTGCTTGTGCTAGTATAAGCGATTTCCGCATTGGGAGGAGTGTTTTGGGTTTGATTATTAAAACTGGTTTTGAACACAATTTATCTGTCTGTAATTCTTTAATTACATTTCACCTTAGGATGGGCGAGATTGATTTGGCAAGTCATATTTTTGATGGAATGAAGGAAAAAGATGTTGTTTCTTGGACTGCAATTCTTGATGTGTACGTAGGAATGGGGAAGTTGACAGAAGCTCGTCGGATTTTTGATGAGATGCCAGATAAAAATGAAGTTTCTTGGAGTGCAATGATTGCGAGATATAGTCAGAATGGTGATGTGGACAAAGCACTGAAACTGTTTAAACAGATGATTCATGATGGTTTTAAACCCAACATTTCATGTTTTTCGAGTGTCCTTAGTGCCTTCGCCGGCCTTGAAGCTTTGCAGCTTGGGATGCATGTCCACTGTTACGTTATAAAAACTGGGATTGAAGACAATATTTTTATTGGTAGCCCGCTGATTGACATGTACTGTAAGTGCGGAAAGACTGCTGAGGGACGTCTAGTTTTTCACTTGATTTCAGATAGGAATATCGTTACTTGGAATTCTATGGTTGCAGGGTATAGTTATAATGGTGACATAGGAGAAGCCAAGAAAGTGTTTGGGCAAATGCCTGTAAAAAATGTCGTCTCTTGGAATGCTCTGATTGCAGGATATGTACATAATGAACATTGTGAGGAGGTACTGGAGGTCTTTGATGATATGTTATTATCGGGTGAATTGCCAAATCAGTCGACCTTCTCAAGTATATTACGTGCATGTGCAAGTTTGGCATTCCTTGAGAAAGGGAAGAATCTTCATGGGAAGATTGTTAAGCTTGGAGTTCCATATGAGGTCTTCATGGGAACTGCACTCACAGATGTGTATGCTAAATCTGGCGATATTGAGAGCTCTAAAAGAGTTTTTGACAGAATGCTGGAAAAAAATGAGATCTCTTGGACTGTGATGATCCAAGGGCTTGCGGATAATGGGTATGCTGAAGAAGCTCTTCTTCAGTTTGAGCAAATGAGGAGAACAGAGGTATCTCCTACTGAACTTACGTTCTTGGGGGTTCTTTTTGCTTGTTGTCATTGTGGATTGGTGGAAAAAGGATTTCAGTACTTTGAATTAATGGAAAGAGATTATGGAATAAAGCCGGTAGGAAGGCACTATACATGTATGGTTGATTTGCTGGCTCGTGCAGGGCATCTGAGTGAGGCTGAAGACTTCATTAAAATGATGCCTTTCCAGCCTGAAGCCAATGCATGGGCAGCTCTCTTGAGTGCTTGTAGTACTTACGGAAATGAGGAGATCGGAGAAAGAACTGCCAGTAGACTGTGGGAATTGGAGAAGGAAAATTCAGCAGGTTATATCCTGCTGTCAAATATTTATGCTTCAGCTAGACGATGGAGTGATGTTGCAAAAGTGAGGAGGCTAATGAGAGAGAAAGGGTTGAAGAAATGTGGGGGGTGTAGTTGGATTCAAGTGAGAGACCAAATTCATACTTTCTTTGTTGGAGATGAAACCCATCCACAGTCTGCCAAAATTTATGGGATTTTAGAACTGCTGATGGATGAGATGATAGTTTAGAGGTTATAATTTAATGGGATGGGTAGCTTTTCATGTCCTGATTTCATGGTTATGTACCTAAAGAATCAACAACTGTTACTCATAGGAGCCAAATACTCAAATTAATAGAAGCAATGAATCAAGACAGTAGTTCCAGGGGTGAATTTGACAGTACCCAAACACCAAAAGTTTCAGGGTAAACATGTCAAAAGTCTTGATCCGTGCGTGGTTCTCAAATTTAAAATGTTAAATACCCAAGCGCTTAGTGTCTCTTCGGTGTCACTGTTGAAAGTTCCTGTTTTATGGACAGGAGTTGGAGAATACCAGTGCATTGTCTCAAGAGGACTGTTTGTATCACCACTTCCATGGGAGAATTTCAAATAACAGTCAACTTAAAAGCTCAAAGGGAAGAAACTCATATTTAGTTCCATGTTGAAGAATCTGGACAACCAGAAACTGCAATTGTTGACTCCTGAGAACAGATACAGGAAGTCTTCTGTATGATGCTTGGGTTTGTGGTGGATATAATATCTTTTTTATACTGATGACTGACTTCAACCTACCCAAGAGAACGAATTTCCTACAGCTAGGCATCAAAAAGGAAAATGACTATGGAGTGGGGAACACTTGGACTTTGTTTTAAGGCAGGAGCGGAGAAGTCCAAGCCTGTTAGATTGAAAACTGAACAGTACACGATGTTGGTTTATTCAGTTAGTCCTGCCAACATCTGACAAGGAAGAGTATCAACTGATTTAGCAATTTGTTTGCATATCATGTTTTAAGAATTGTAACATTTCTCTCGACCTATAATTCGCTAATACATACAGTCATCAACAAGTACATGATGCTTTGTTCGCATAGATAAGCATTTCTTGCTCGGCAACATACTCTAAAAGACTTATACACCGACCTGTATATGTTAGTCCATGCTTACAGATAAGTATGCACCGATCACTTGATTCAGGATCATGTGGGCATTAACCCTATCTAAGAGGATTCTTGTATTGTTCTGGGACATCAGCTGGCGTTTGGGTGATTAATTTCTCACTTTCAGATTAGACAATGATGAAATGTCCTTCTAGCTCAGTGGCACAAGAAGAAGCCCCTCCGTGCAGGGTCAACGTTTGGAGGCTGCTCTTGGATGAGTGACGTTCAGGGAAGAAAAGGACGAAAAAATATGCTTGCAGAGCTCTTATGAATTCAAGATCAAAGCTCTGGTACGAAGTCATGAAAAACTGTTGAGGGAGACATTTGAAAGCAAAGCCAATGAATGTGTAATCTTAGCCCCTCTCATTGCTTTACTGGTAATTGTTGTTTCGTTTTCCATGTTTCTGTATGAAGTTAACTAGCCGAATGACAACAAGTAATTTGTCCTCAGAATGCGTTACTAATATTAGTAAGGCAGTTGGGCCATGTCCCTGCAAACCGGGACAGTGCTGGTTTCCTAAACGTCATATCTGTATGGCATTACATGTTCAGGGGATCTTATTGTTATCATTCTCACTGGTAGAAGTTTTAAAGATATATAGAGCACCTCTGAAGAAAAGAGAGTTCGCAGAAGTAGGGAACTGATCTTCTATAATATAATATCAAGTTTTGGAAGTTTGTGAGCACGTTTTTGTAGAATCTTTAGGAAATGGGTTTCTGATTTGGAACGGGTTTGAATGTTTTCATGGTATCCATTGTGAGCAAATGTCTTCTAGCACAGTGGTACAAGAAGACCTCCCGCAGTACCTAGTAGGTCATGGGTTCGAGCACAGTGGCACAGGAAGGCCTCCCCTGTATGTAGATGTTCATGGGAAGGCCTCCTGTGGTACCTAGTAGGTTATGGGTTCGAGGTGCTCATGGGTGTGTATTCAACATTTAAAAAAAAATAAAAAAAAATGGACTCCACTGTGGACTTGGATCTAACAGATCTTTCATCTTTCCTATTGCATGGGCTGTTGCATATAGATATGGGATTTTGACCTCTTTTTTCAGATAAAATATGATAAATCTTGCACTCAGTTTCATGTCCAAATTCAAGAGACTGCGACGCAGATCTTGAATTGCCATTATGAAAGGATCATAGCTTGTACTCTAGAAAGGTACGTGATTGGACTCCATTACTTCCCATGAGGAAGCAATATTATGGTCATACTAAAGAATGGAGGAAATCTATTATGAAATTTAATAAGCCTTTATGTTAGGTTGGTTGCGTAGCAGAAGATTAGGAACTCCTCCTGGAAAATGGATCAATATCCCCTTCTATGTCATCAATCAATAGCAAGCTAGAGTCCAATGTGGCTACAAGTGCGTCTCATTCATTGAAGAACTGGCAGCGTATGAGAGAGAGAGAGAGAGAGATGTGAAATTTGATTTTCAAGGTTTTGATTTTTAAGGATAACTAATGAAAAATGTGGAATTGATTGTTGAAAATTGAGAAAAATAAATCTAACGACACAGATATTGAAGTCAGAGTTTGGACAAAAAATTCATAATTAGTTTAAATAAAGTATTTAATTTAAATAAATAATATAAAATGATAAATTGACTCCTAGTGGGACTTAAAAGATGTGACATGCAATTATGATCATACACACTAACAATTATGACAATTAGTAATTATGAAATAATAATAACAATAATAATCGGCATTTAATTTCCTCCCAATGGATTTTCCCCTTGCATCTCTCTTCCATAGCGTTGTCTCTCTGTCTCAATGTTAGTTGCTTGATTATTGCGCTCAACTCATAGCTGCACTGAGCCCCAAGTCGAGGTCCTTGTTGGTCTTACTGCAACCTATAGGCTGTAATATCCTTAAATTTTAAGTTATAACTTAGTAATAAATAAAATAAAATTTTATGCATAGAATTTAGTTTTGAAAACCCAAAAACTAGAAAGTATGCGTCGATAACCAGGACGCACGCAGTGCGTCCCGTTGCACGTCTTGGAGCCGCGGCGTCTTGGGGACATCGGTTTACGCTGGTGTAAACTGGGCTGCCAGTGTAAACCGGTGCAAATGGCCCGCCCGACCCCCTATTTATGAAGTATTTTCACCAAAAACTTGATTTTGAGAGCTACAAAGGTCCAAATCACGATCGAAAACATCCGTTGCGATCGTCTTGATGACACAGACTTAGATTTAATTTAAAAACTTACAATTGATCACTTTTAATTTAAAAAATTATAAAATAGTATACAATAACTTAGATCCGACCAATCAAAGGGCGATCAGACCCTATAACTTGAACAAATAGACAATATATAGTATTAAAGTCGGGCATGATGAGTAAATTAGATGTAATTACTCTATAAATTGGTATAGACCATTAATCTAACCAAGATCTTGGGAAACTGTTGATATGAGGATGATCCAACGGTTGGATCACCAAATATTTCTTTATGATGAAATAAATAACACAAAATAGTATTATGGTACTGACAGGGACATCTGAATGTACAAGATCAGGGAATTATACGCTTGAGTTGGGTGATCTCGCATTGAGGTAGGTGACGACATTTAATGCATTTAATGCTATGTTTGATTTCAAAACCTTGCATTATCATAACATCCTGATTGATTGTGATTTAAATTGCATTAGTTATTTAGTCTATGATTTTGTGAGACTCAAAGTTTTATGCCATGATCGATAATTGATTTCAATAATATATTGAATGGATTTATGATCAATGGTTTCATGAGATTGATACTATGTATTTATGCATAATTAAAAATTATCTTTCTTTATTGCATCAATGAAATTGATGGGTTTTCATGAGAAAGGACAGTAGAGGCTTGGTGACTGGTCCTTTGAGAGGCTAACCCTGGGATGAGGGGTGTGCCTTGGAGATTGCGAGCCACGAGTGCTCCTGATTTTTTGAGACATGTGATTTTTGTGTTTTGTGTTTTATAACGGGTGCTCTCACCTAAGGAATGTTATGTTAGGAGGGAGTAGGGCCGGCCACCCACCCTCTAAGATTTGTGATGTGATTGTGATATGATAGACACCTACTCATAGATGGCTTTCAGTAGGGGTTTGGTAACATGGATAGTCCACACTATCGGTTCGGGCCTTTCCAAGGGGACGAACGTTAAGTTTCTCGTTATGGTGTCAACGGAGAGCGGCGGTGGTTGAGACCCTAGAGGGTTGCCACTGCTGCATGATGATCCATACTCTTGTTTTGTATGCTTGCATGATGAGCATAGAGATATTATTGTATACCTGGGAGTGACGATACTCAGAGGAGTGATATGAGTACTCATGATCTGTTTATACGAGTGTATAAGACACTTATAGGACCCACGTACCTTAGGGTGCCCTGTTATTATTGTATGCTCATTTACATTAGCTCATATCATGTTTTAAACCCATAAGATGCATGTTTTATTATATATGATGTTTTGAGATCTTATTAGCATTGCCTAAAATGATTACAGTTTCGTAGATAATTGCTTTACTCATTGTATCAGTATGATTATTCGATTTTGTTCCATTGCTATTACATTAAATATCTATGTACCTACACAAGCAATAGCTTGCTGAGGCATTGCTTTGTTTTGCAATGCCTTAGATCTCGAGCACAACAGCAGGAAGGGTAAGACCGTTGAGAGACCGTGATAGCAGTGGGAGATTTCTTTACGTTGATTGATAGACAGTGACGTGAGTTAATAAACAGACTATCATTTGACTTTCTTTATGGACCGTATACTTTTATTTTATGGGATTGATTATGATAGCTATATATATGATGGACATTGAGATGGGATGTTATGATGTCTAGACCCTGGGCCACATTGTTATCATGTTTTGGATATTTATTATTTTAAAAATAAGGGTGCTGATGATTTTGACGTTGGTTTGACATGTGTATTGTCTCAATTGTATCACTGTGAAATTATAATTATGTTTTAAATTATAATCGTGATGTTTTGGAAAAAGAAAATAACACCTGG
Source organism: Warburgia ugandensis (assembly GCA_035236585.1). NCBI lineage: Eukaryota > Viridiplantae > Streptophyta > Magnoliopsida > Canellales > Canellaceae > Warburgia > Warburgia ugandensis. The sequence continues at coordinate 7,236,435 of CP141136.1, forward strand.
AGTTTTCCAATAAGTGTTTTAAATAAATAATTAATAGAATCTTTTTATTTTGGGATCCTAACTACGACTATTATTATTATTATTGTTGTTATAATAAAAAAAATTCGGGGTGTTACACAGGCACCCATCTTTCTCCTCCTCCTTGCCCCCTTTCTTTCCCTTCCATGGTGAGCTTCCTATGTTCAGACCCCCTCTGGTGATGACGTCCATCCCCATTATCACGCCCAAAGAGTCCTGCAAGATAAGGAAAGTTAGTTATTTGTAATCTCAATCTGATTAGGAGTCCTAATCAGAGAAGGAAAATGAAAATTGAATTAGAAACCTACTAGGGATCTACCAGGAAAGTTCTAAACCGCCTCTGGCCTTTATAAATAGGACTAGAGGCAGAGCCAAAAGGCATCGAGCAATTGGGTAGTAGATTTCTCTCTGATAGAGAAAGTGTTCCCCCTCCTCCTCTAGTGGACGTAGGCTATACATGGCCGAACCATGTAAATATTGTGTTTTTGTGTGTGATTGTGTGTTTCTATGATTTTGATCCCAATTGCTATATATAACAAGTGGTATCAGAGCTTTGGTAAACACAGAAGTAGGAACAAAGCTTGGGAGAACTGAAGAAGACTGCTGGAACAGTATTAGCGACGCAGGAGATCAACTAGACCTGGGCTAGGAGCGGCCCAGATCTACGTTCAGAATTGGGCCAGGTGCGGCCCATATCAAGTTCAAGGCCAGAATACATTTGGACCCAAGGAAGTCCAGCCCAGATCGTGTTCAGATCCAATGTAAGCCCAGATCACACTAGAAACCCTATATCTAATAGTCCAGATCATCTGACAAGAGAATGACCCAGATTACATGATCCAGATCACGTGACCCAGATGGCATGGTCCAGATCACGTGATTCAAATTGGAGAACCCAGACTAGTTTTTTTTTTTTGGTCTGGTAAATTTTCTCATCGAAAAACTAAAAACAGAGGGGGAGGGGTACTAGGGTTCCGGCTGGCCAGAGAAAAACTCGACAGGAACCCCCTTTCTATTGCTGTAGCCAGAAGGAGGGAAAAAGGGGTTTCTGCCGGCCAGTAGAAAAACCATCCAGAAACTCCATTTTCATAACCCTCCCTGTGAACTGTAAGCCTGAGAAGAAGAAGAAGAAGAAGAAGAAGAAGAAAAGAAAAAAAAAAAGAGGGACTAGGGTTTTTGGTTGGCCAGTGAAAATCGATTAGAACCTTGTTCTTGTATCCGGCACATTGGGAGGAGAAAGTTGAGGCTTTTCGGCCGGCTGGTAAAAATTGTCCGAAACCCACCAAGCCGGAAGAACGCACACGAAGAAGGAAAAAAAAGGGTGAAAGGAAAGGAGACTTATTTGATCTCTCTACCAAGGGGGACCACGCCAGAGAACACTGCAAGTTGAGGGGGAAGCAATGCTAGAGGCCGCCTCAACCAAGGGAGGCAGCGCACCAAGTCACCGCCTCAACCTCAGGAATTAGCTGTTGTCTCATCGAAGAAAGTGACACACCGCACCAAGAGGAGAGAAGAGAAAGAGGGCAAAGAAGGTTAGGGTTCACTTTCTTAACCTTTTATATAAGGTCTGAATATTTTCACATTCTTAGTTGATACTGACACCCCTAGTGGCTCGAAATAGTGCACCCTAAAATTTGATTTAGTCACCTCCTACGGTTTGTAACAGTACTGCTCGAAATTACACAAGACACCCCTTACATGCTAAATTAGCACCCCCTAAATTGGTAAAGATACCTCCTAAACAGAAAATTTAGGGCACTCTTAAATTGTAAAAAATATCCTTCTTAAGGTTTTTTGCCGTTCTAAACTCATTCGTACACTCTATTCTTTCTAATTATAATCAGAAAAGGTAGAAATAAAGTTTGAAACCATGGAGGAGACCAGTTCTCAGAATATCATGGCTGGAGCCATGATAAAATTAAACACCATAAATTATACAATGTAGAAACCTAAAATGAAAGATCTTGTGCATTGCAAAGATCTTCATGACCCCTTAGATGATCATGGAAAATGACCTAAGGGAGTTTTTGAAAAAGACTGGATAAAGATGAATAAGAAAACCATATGTCAGATCTGACAGTAGATTGATCACAACGTATTTTACCACGTTGCTCAAGAAGAAAATGCCTATATTCTCTAAAAAAAGTTAAAGAATATGTATTAGGCTAAGACCACTTGAAACAAGGCCTTGCTGATAAAAATGCTTATCAATCTAAAGCTGAGGAGTAGAATGACTGTGGTTAAATATACCAGTGAATTTCAAAATCTGGTAAATCAGCTAGGAACAGTGGCATTATAACTTGGAGATGAATGGTTAGCTCTACTATTGCTAAGTTCACTACCTGAAAGCTGGGAGACATTGGTAATTTCACTCAACAACTCAGCACCACAAGGAAAGTTGACCATGGTTATGGTCAAAGACGAGCTATTCAACGAGGAGACCAGAAGGAAAGAAGTTGGCATAGACCAGACACATGCCTTAGTAACAGAAAACAAGCACACTGGGAGAGACAGACGAAGGGGGAGGAGCAAGAGTAGGCGAAGAGGGAGATTATAGACTCGCAACAGATCAAAAAGTCAACCTAGAGGACAGTTCAAATGTTACCATTGAGGCATTCCAGGGCATATGAAGAGAGATTGTCGAAAACTGAAGAAAGATATGGGTCATGGCAAGCCAAAGGAGGACAATGGTGAGACATTAGTCACTATTGCTTAGGACATAGCAGTGCTCACTATTAAGGAAGGGTCATGCCTACACGTGATCAAGAGCGAAGCAGAGTGGGTGATAGACACAACAGCTTCTTATCATGCTACTCCACACAAGGACTTTTTCATTACATACAAAGAAGGAGACTTTGGCACTGTGAAGATGGAGAATGACAGTTCCTCAAGAATAGTTGGGATCGGTGATGTGCAGATAAAGACAAACATTGGCTGCATAGTAGTACTCAAGGATGTGTCACACATACAAGAACTCAGACTAAACCTAATATCAGTCCTGGCTCTTGACAAACAAGGCTACACTAACTACTTTGGCAATAGTACTTGGAAACTGATGGCAGGCGCTATGATCATGGCTAAAGGTGTCACGACCCGAGTTTTCTCATGCATTTTTAAATGCAATGTCTAATTTTCTAAGGCGGGATGCATCCCTATTTGCAAACCATTTTATAAAAAACCATGCAATGTAGCGGAAAACCTTTAGTTTTAAACTCATTTTTGAAAACCCCGAGTGTCATTTGCTTTCACAACAACTAAGGTAGTTTTTGAAAAACTTTAGAAATCATAAATGTTTTTCCCTGTGTCTTTCCAAATACAATGCATAGCCCAATGTAATTCAAGTACAAACACATGTCCAAAGGGTTGAGAGTTTACTTACATGTGTATTTGTTTCCTTTTGGATTCACTTGCTCATAGCACTAACATAGATGTCCTCTTTTTGTGAGTGAAGCTGTCCTGAACCATGATATATACGGACGTATCCTGTCCTTGAGTACTTACTGATGTCTGAAAAATGTTAAGGATTGGGTGAGTATATAATATACTCAGTAGGAGCCTATCACTACTAGTTTTATAAATGTATAAAGAAGTTTTTAAAATCATATGCTCATTCAAAACATGCGTATGTTTGAATACTCGAGTTCAATATCAGTATAAGAATCCATAATCAACTGAAATTCAAAATATGCGTATGTTTGAAATACTCGAGTTCAATATCAGTATAAGAATCCATAATCAACTGAAATTCTCATGACTTAAAAAATCACATAATCCAAAACTGAAAGCATCATATATATATATGATGACATCATGATAAGCAATAGATGCTTTATGGAGTCCAACTCATGGACCTCTAGTATGGTATGGTCGACCAACCTCATATCATGCTATATGAAATGCACATCAAACCATAGGGTCCACTATTCCCACGACCTCCTCGCCGTGTGGTCCCCGGGTACATGAGGACACTCGGTCATAGCCTCCACGGGGCCTATGACACATCGACCCAGTGCCGTGACACCAGTGGTAGCCCCATGTACTACATGCAGTCGACGTAGGGATTTGCCTCTTTTTGGGCGTGGTACCCATCCACCTATTAGTGGTAGAGGCCAGGTGGCCAACCCAGACCCCTCGGCATAGCACCCACGGGCTTACTTGCCCAAATCACATAAGATAAGTCAAAACCTTCTGTTAAAACTTGTCCTCTTTTGGGCCCCTCACAACTGCCTGGCCCTCGACACTCCAGCGTCTTTTGGCAACCCTCAAAGACATGCAATCTTTGCAAGTACTTAAATCATGCAATGTATGCACTTGTTTGCAACACATATATGTGCATAATGTATATGCAGTCATTTCAAAACATGGCTATGTACAAAGCTTTTAACATGCATGCTGAATTAATTCATGCAAATCACATGCAAATCAAGTCATATATCTAAAACATATGTTCTCAAAATAACAATAGTTCTTTTAAAAGAATCTAATAGTGATAGAGCACCTACCTGACTAGGTCGCGTTAACCCTTTTGTCCTCGTACGCTCCTGAACATGGTTTGGGGACTCAAGGTTAGTTTAACCTATCTTTTATGGGTTTAGAGCAGTTGGGTCTTATTACTTAAGCATTAGGGGTCCATCCCTATCCCTATGGGTGTCCGAAGGTCCTAACTGGGCCTTGGTATCCTCAGTTTTCCCAAGTTCTAGTGGCCATGCACCACCATCCTATTCTAAGGGTCATGCCCTCCTTTGATTGGGCCTTGATCAGGGATTTTATGGTTTAGATGTGTCCGCGTCATCGATACGGACACAACACCTTTTGCGGCGCCTCAATTAGAGCTCTAGATCTCAAGTTATAAGTGTTTTAGTATTGTATGTACATATAGTCTTAAAGACAAAAAACCAGAATGCTAGGGCGCTGCGCGTCTGCGACGTGCGCCCTGCTTCCTTAAGTAACAAAAATTCAACGTGCACTGGCATGCTACGCGTTTGCGGCATGCGCCTCAGCGGGCGCGTCTGCAGACGCGCGCGACATCTCTGCCCGTCTGTCCCTTTAGTGGGCGCGTCCCCGGACATGCCCGTTGGTTTCCTTCCGATGCATTCGACGCGTCACGTTCCGTCTGGAATGTCTGCGTCGACTGGGGACCGGGGCATCCTTAGGACACCCTGGTTCGACCCTGTCGAACCAGTGCGGCCCTAGGGCGTCCCAGGGTCCTTGGTGGCTCTCCCAGGCTCCGTTTTGCGTGGTTTTTCATGCAAAAACTTAGGGGAATTGAGCCTAGGACTATAGGTGAGATGGGTTTGGGGAGTTTTTGAGCGTACCTGCTTCGTGGCTGGTTTTCTCTCCACGTTTTCCCCTCTTGGTCACTGCTCCGCGATGGGTTTTCTCCAATGTTTTGGGCTGCCATTAGAGGCACCCAAGAGCTCTATTTATAGGGCTTTTAAAGAGGGTTCTGGAGGGGTTCTAACCGCCTGTGAATGGCGATGGGGAAACCTCCAGAATGGCGGTGGTTTCTCCTTGAAACACCGCCTTTCCAAAAGCCTCTAGGAGGTTGAAGATGAAGGGTTCCCGTATCAAAACGGGCCCCCGTGTTTTGCCGCTAAACCCGTTTTTGTAAAAATTATAATTTTGCCCCTGAACTTCAAAGGGCCATAACTTGCTCATTTTAACTCCGTTTTGGGTGATTTTGGTCTCGTTGGATTCCTTTTTCCGAGACACATCTAATGGAACCATTTTTAGGACTAGATTCCTTGGTTTCATCAAGGTGACTAGTGAAATGACCAAAATGCCCTTATCTTTAAAACTGAACTTTTTATGGGCTTTTAATATTACAAAAATTGGGGTCATTACAAAAGGATACATATGCAGCACACTGTACAAGACCCACATAAGAATATATAAAGATAGCCTTAACACAATGAAGGATGAAGGATCTCCAAACCTTTGGCACAGAAGACTTGGCCACATGAGAGAGAAAGGTCTGTTCACACTTGCAAAGAAGCAGTTCATCAAACTAGCCAAAGGTATAGCTCTTAATCCATGCAATTACTATTTATTTGGCAAGCAACATGGAGTTGCCTTCTCCTCTTCTACTAATAAAAGAAATGAAATCTTGAATTTGATGTACTCAAATGTATGTGGTCCCATGGAAGTATAGTCACTGGGCGGGAACAAATATTTTGTAACATTTATAGACGATGCATCTAGGAGGGTATGGGTATACTTTGTAAAGAATAAAGAACATGTATTCGAATGCTTCAAAAGATTCCATGTGATGGTAGAGCGATAAATTGGAAAGAAGCTCTAGAGCTTCAAAACAGACAATGGAGGAGAATACACATCAAAAGAGTTAAGGGTGTATTGCGTAGCACGCAACATTCAACACAAGAAGATAGTTCCATATACCCCACAACACAATGGAGTAGCTGAGAGGATGAACATAACCATTGTGAAGAGAGTAAGATACATGCTCAGTATGGTTAAGCTACGTAAGCCATTCTGGGGTGAAGCTATGAAGACTGCCTGCTACTTGATCAACAGGTCACAATCAGTACCACTTGACTTCGAAGTTTTAGAACAGAAGTGGACTGGCAAGAAAGTGACCTATGCACACCTGAGGGTATTTGGGTGCAGAGCTTTTGCACATGTATCGAAAGAGATGAGACAAAAGCTATACCTGAAATCTATCCCATGTATCTTCATCGGGTATGGAGATGAAGAATTCAGATACAAATTGTGGGACCCTAAGACGAGAAGAATCATCTGTAGCAAAGATCTAATATTTCAAGAGAATTAGTTCTATGAATATCTAAGAAAGGATAAAGATACTAGCACTCCAACTCAGTACCAGACTCAACACCCATTAAGATCGACTAGAAGTTGAACCAGAGGCAAAGGAGTTCGAGCAAAGGGAGCATTAGTTTCCTGTACTAGAAGATGTTACGACATCAAATGTTGAATTATCACCTCAGCCTGAAGCAGAAGCTTAGCCAAAGATGTCAACAAGAGGACATATTCTGATTCCATCACAGAAATATTTTGAATTAGAATATATCATGCTCGCTAATGAGGGGGAGCCAGAAAATTTTCAACAAGCCCTAGCACATGCAAACAAGGGCAAATGAGTGCAAGCTATGCAAGAAGAAATTAGCTCATTAAAGAAAAATTAGACATATGAGCTAGTGACACTTCCCAAGGGGAAAGGAGCACTGAAGAACAATTGGGTCTTTAAGGTGAAAAGAGGAGGCAATGGAGAACTAGTCAACACAAAGGGCGATTGGTCGTCAAAGGTTTTGAGTAGATGAAAAGAATAGACTTTGATGAGATCTTCTCACCAGTAGTAAAAATGACATCAATCGGGATTATACTCAGATTGGTGGCAAGACACAACTTGGAGCTTGAACAGATGGATGTCAAGATAGCTTTTCTACATAGAGTTCTAGATGAGGAGATATACATGGAACAACCAGAGGGTTTGGAAGTAAAAAAGAAGAAGCATTTAGTATGCAAGTTGAAGAAAAGTCTTTATGGCCTCAAGCAAGCACCAAGACAATGGTATAAGAAGTTTTACTCATTCATAACGAGTCAAGGTTTCAAAAGAATAGCTGCAAATCAGTGTGTGTACATCCAAAGATTACCTAAGGGTAAATTCATCATTCTACTACTATATGTAGATGACATGTTGATAGTTGGATTAGATATGACCATGATCAATAGATTGAAGAGAGAGTTATTTAAGTCTTTTGATATGAAAGATTTAGGGGTAGCTCAGTAGATTTTGGGGATGAAGATTGTACGTGACAAGAAAGCAAGGAAGTTGTGGCTATCACAAGAAAAATATGTTGAACGAATAATCAAGAGGTTCAACATGGAGAGCGCCAAGCCAATTAACACTCCATTAGGCAATCATTTCAAATTAAGTAAGAAGACGTGTCCCTCAGTACCATAGAAAACAGATAGGATGGCTAAGATTCCCTACTCATCAGCAATTGGGAGTCTGATATATGTAATGGTGTGCACAAGGCAGATATTGCTCATGTAGTAGGAGTCATAAGCAGATTTCTTTCAAATCCAGGCAAAGATCATTGGGAAGCTATGAAGTGGATACTACGGTACATGAAGAGCACATCTAAGTTGTGCCTGTGCTTCGGAAGTACATATACACTCTTGGAAGGTTACACAGATGCTAATATGGCTGGAGATCTTGATGGAAGAAAGTCAACATCAGGGTTCATTTCACTTTTGCAGGGGGAGCTATATCATGGCAGTCCAAGTAGCAGTAGTGCGTAGCTATATCGACAACAAAAGCTGAATATATTGCCGTAGCTGAAGCAGGCAAGGAAATGTTATGGATAAAGCGGTTTCTTCAAGAGCTCGGTATCACACAGGAAGAATACAAGATACATTGTAACAGTCAGAGTGCTCTAGACCTGAGCAAGAACTTAATATATCAAGCATGCATCAAGCACATAGACATAAGATATCACTGGATACGAGAGGTGACAGAAGAACATATGTTAAAGCTGGAAAAGATTCACACTAATGAGAATCCTATAGATATGTGGACAAAGGTGGTAACCTATGAGAAGTTGTTGCTATGTAAAAACATAGCCAGCATGAGCTCAGACTAGTGGAGTATGGCATGGGGATGGAGGGGGAGAATTGATGGCGTCCATCCCCATTATCACGCCTAAAGAGTACTGCACGATAAGGAAAGTTAGTTATTTGTAATCTCTATTTGATTATGAGTCCTAATCAGAGAAGGAAAAGGAAAATTGAATTAGAAACCTACTAGAAATCTACCAGGAAAGTTCTAAACTGCCTCTAGCCTCTATAAATAAGACCAGAGGCAAAGCTAAAAGGCATCGAGCAATTGGGCTGTACATCTCTCTGATAGTGAAAGTGTTCCCCCTCCTCCTCTCGTGGACGTAGGCCATACATAGCCGAACCACATAAATCTTGTGTTTCTGTGTGTGATTGTGTGTGTTTCTGTGTGTGCCGCTACGCATAACATCTGGCACCCTCCAGCTCTGATCGACATCCTCCTGGACAGATCAGGTTGGAAACTATTGAAAACCCTCACTGTCTTCTTCTTAGTTTGGTTCCAAGAGGTGATCGAGTCAAGATTGCTAGCCATTGTTGGAACCCACTTCCCCTTTCTTTCTTTCTTTTTTTCTCCCCTTTGCTCCCCTTTGGTTACTGTAGCTCGATGGGTGTGCTGACCCGTTCCTCACATCTATCCCTCTCCTACACACTTGAAACCCACCTTCCTTGTTGTCCTCTTCCACCGACACTACATGATCCGACCACTTGCATGCCCAAATTGAAACCCATCTATCCCTCTCTTGTCCCTTCCTTCTCCTCCATCAGCATTAGATTGGAGGTCATTGCTAGCGCGTCTAGTGCTCCTCCCTGATGGTCACCCTACTCCCATAACCCCTATCCCACATCCAATCCATTCAAATCGCACAAATACGACCATTGGTCATGATCTGAGACTAGATCACTTGACTTATGATTGATCCAATCATCCATTGTAATCCATCCATTGATTTGTCTCTAATGTTGTAGATCTATGGCTAATCTGACCATCCATTGTGATCTAGCCATCGATCTGTCTCCAATGTGGCAAATTTTTAATTGATCCAGAACATTGATCTGTCTTTGAATACCAGATTTGTGATCGATCTGACCATCCATCATGATTTTGCTATTGATTTGTCATCAAGTGATAGATTGGTAACCAATCTATCCCCTTGTAACAATCTGATTATGGATCAACCACCTAACGCCTAGATGAGAGACTAATTTGAGCTTTTATCTAGATTTGACCGCAGATCTAGCACTAGATCATTTGATCCACTACTCATCTGATCTCACACTATGATTCGACCATACATTACTTACCATAACAAAAAATTTGTACAATTGGGCGCTCTATTTCCCCTATCAACGACCAAAGCACTTGTCTTAGCAATCATTCTCGCATTTTTTATCAGAGAAGATAAAACCCGATCAGGCCCCATCAGACACTACATTATGCATGGTTTTAAGCCATCAGAGGTAAGATTGCTACCAAATCTTATTTATAACTAATTAAATTTCACTTTATTTTGATTATGCCTAATAAATTATAAAAATTTAGAAAATAGACAAGATTTAGAAGGGATTAAAAATTAGGAAGAACAATTAAGCTATTATTAATTAGACTAATCTAATAGTTAGATTGTTTTAATGACCTTCTATTTGAAGATTTGATGTTAGGATGATTTGGAACTATTAATCTAACATGTCAGAATTTAATATAACCATCAGATCAATAGATCAAATATTGAAATTTGAAATAGAATATCTATAAATTCAAGTTGGATAGGGATTGAGGATTGAATGATATGAATGTTGACATTTAATCATTGACCATGATTTGAGGATATAGCAAAAATAAAGAGATATACCTATAAGTGGAGGTCAACAAGGGCAAGATCATTATATTTAATGATCATTATTTAATGATCATTAGAGACTAAATGAGTAATAAATGAGATTTGTGAGTACGAGAATAACATAAATGAGTCTATTGAGCATTATGAGGATTGGGATAGCTTGTGTTCAAGATAAGTGAAATTTAAGATGCATATTACCTAAAATTGTATGACCTTTGACATATCATGATGTGATTTGATATTAGCATGAGATTTGAATTGCATGAATTATTTATAAAATGCAATGGTTATGAGAATTAATATATGCAGTATTTATGATATAATTTATGAAATGACAATTGATATGCGAGAAATTATTATATCATGATCCTATTCTATGTATTGAAAATGCATGTCATTTATTTAAAAAGCATGATTTGAGGATCCATTGCACAGCTTGATATTATTATTATGTTACATGCGGGCATGGAGGCTTGGTAGATTTTGTTTTTGATAGGCACAAGCCTAAGGATGTTATGATAGGAGAGTTACGTGGGTTTGGCCACTCACTCTTTGAAACTTATGATGTGGACACCAATGCCCATAGCAAGGCAAAACGTTGGGTGGTGATAATTATGGGAATGCTCGATTATGACAGTCTATCTCCTCATATAGACATGATGATGTATTTTTCTATCTTGGTGTAGTGGAGCATGACAGTGGATCCTAGCATGCTGGAGGTGCTTTGCATCATAGTAGTCATTTGTATATTTTGCACTATGTGGGTTAGACTATGATGATGTATGGCATGATGATATATCTTGTATGTATTCATGATCATTATGTGGATCCAGCTGTGATTGAAAGTATATGAACTAGTGATGATTGGGTATGTGGAACAAGTAGTGGCTAGATGTATGTGGACCCCAGATAGTTGGGGAATGATTAGTGATGATAATGCATTACTATTTTACGAGTTTGATGTTATTTAACTTGTGTTGTTGTTTAGAAGCTTCATTCAATATTTTGATTGTAATTTGCACATGCCATTTATTTATGATGTTTACACATATTCATAAAGTTTATTCAAGATTATGATTATGATTTGAATATGATATTGCACTATTAAATTTATTCATGATATTTAATTGAAGTGCTATAAAATTTGATATTCTAAAGTTTAAGACATCATAAGTTTAATTAGGCAAATTATTGATGCATAATATTTTGATGCTTTGAAATGATTATTAAATTGTGAAAAGAAGATGTTTTTCTACATTTTCATATGCATCTTATTCTACTACCAAGCATAACTTGTTGAGATTTAGACCCATACTTTAGGGTACATTTGAGACTGCCAAGCATAGAAAATGTTTCTCAAACATTTATAATATTTCAAATTTAGACAAACATGAGTGAAGAAGAATCAGGCGAATAACTGATTGAGACATTTTTAGGGTACATAATCATTTCACTTGAATTGTATATGCATATTTGTTATATTTGGACTTTTAATTTACAATAATGCAGGGATTGTGGCTATTAATTAGATGAATCTTGAAGGAGTAAACTTGTTTTGAAAATGGTTACTTGAAAACTAAAATTTTATTTGAGTTTTTAAAATTTAAAATTAGACTAAAGATTATAAGTGATGAGTTGAAAATTGACACTTGGGGTTTTTAAAATAGATTGCAAAGGAAATGCTCTTCGCTGTTTGTTTTCAAAACTATTTTCAAACTTGGGGTCCCACTTCTTGAAAAGAATTTTGAAAAACTATTATAAAAGCCCGGGTCATCTTATGGTGCTTATTGGGTTGAGCTCAAATTTTGGTGATTTCAACCATTCATCTTGTTGGTCCAATCCTAAGTAGGGAACGTTGCAAAATTCTCATCCAGTAGGTGATCTTATCTATGTTTTATCAAAATGATAGAGAAGACTGCATAACCTAAAATGATATTTACACATTTTACAATTTAGAAAAAAATTATAACTATTAAATTTGATATTACAATTTAACAAAGATTAATATTACTACAATGATGAAAAATTTAACCAATGTATAATCTAAGACATGGTAAAAAATAAATGGATTAGATTAAGAAATCTAGCCAGCGTGCATATGCATGTACCTCTGCTAGTTCATTTTAATAACTCAGTTAGCTATAGTAATTGGCCTGCCGAAATAACACATCCCAATTAGAAACTACAAACAGAGAGTAAACGCCATAAATAAGATCATTTTCTGTCACTCTTATTCATAACTTTAAACCAACTTTATGATACTATATTTGTTGTACATTGATAATCCATCCGTGCAATCTCGATGTTCCAAAATTGTGCTCAAGAGGAAAATCGATGAATCAGTCAACTGCCAAACACATCACCTCTCCAGCTTCAATTTGGCTAATCGCATGAACGGACCAATAGATCACTTAAAAAAATAAGGGGTAGCACACATTTTCCCATTGACTTATAACTGTATATGAAATATACCGAATAACTCAAACAGAGAAGTGCCATTATCAAAGAACCAGCAAATACAATGAAGGACGCGGCCATTTGGTCACTCAGAAATCAATAAAAGCTGCGCCAGCGTTATCTATAAAGATGGGACCGTCGTTATGTTGAACTGCAATTACGCCAGTTTCTTCCTTGCTTCGCCTGACAAATTTTAATGTCAAACGTTGCATAGGAAGAATTATATCTAGTTTTGTCATTTTAAAGACCAGTGGAAGGAAAATCTAGCCATTTCCAATCACAACGTCAAAATCTTCACGTCATTTGCAATGAAGACCGGTAGGACCATGCATTTGTACTTGGTTTTCTGTCAGACAACAAGGTTTCCGTCACATCTCTATCTGTTAGGCACTCGTTTAACTCTTGGAAAAAAATCCACACCGACTAGACTTTTCAATAGCAGCATAAGGTTCTTACCTGCAATCTTCTTTGAAAATTGGGTAAATCTTATTATTACGCGGACAAGTCAATGAGTTTCTTCAAATGCTGCAGGAAGACTTCAGGGAGAATTGAGTTCCTTATCTATCAAAGGATAACAACCACAAGCTTTTTTATCCTTTTTCCGTTTATGCGTGTTCTTTGAATTATTCTCGAGGGAGTTCCTTGGATGGCTTCTGGTGAATGGTAAGTCCTCCCCGAGCAAATATTCTCATTTCTGTTGCAGAGAAGAAGTATCAGGGTATTTCTTAAGAGTAAATATTTGGGAATTTCCAACTCTTTGGTGACTGATATTGGTTGGTTTCATTGCTTGGTACCTTAATTGATTCCTAACATAACTTTTGACAGTTGGGTTTCTCTTAACTTTTGTGTTTTCTTTCTTTATTAATCAGATATCTCATAGTCCCCAAGGAGAATCGGTGAAGTCCCGCAAGTATATGAACCATGAGTTTCTTAGATAACATCACGTTTGTTCTTGTCGTGTGCATAGTTGCCAGTTTTTCGAGTACATCAGTTTCTGATCCACGTACAAATATTGCTGGTCTCATCTGCAGCACAACCTTGGCTGCGTCTGGTGCTGTACTTGCCGACAATTTTGTTCCTGCAATGGATAATCTGAGTTCTCTAGTTAATCAAAATGGTTTTGGAAGAACAGTTGTTGGAGAAGGTCCAAATGCTGTTTTCGGTCTTGCCCAGTGTTTAAAAGACCTAGGTTCTATTGATTGTAGGCTTTGTTTCTCAGAAATCCGGTCGATGCTCCCAAAATGCTATCCTAATACAGGGGGTAGGATTTTTCTTGATGGCTGTTTTGGTAGGTATGAGAATTTCTCATTCTTCAACCAGGCTACGGATGCAAAGGATTCAAACTCATGCTCATCTAGTGGGAACAGCTCAGAACCTGAGAAGTTTAGAGAAGTAGTGAAGGAGGTTGCTAGGAATGTGAGCTTCAAGGCACAACGAAAAGATGGTTTTGCAGTTGGGTCAGTTACTGCATCGAATATGACGCTTTATGCTCTTGCTCAGTGTTGGGAGAACTTGGAAGAGGAGCTTTGTACTTCCTGTCTCAGTGCTGCAGTTTCTTCTATTGTGTTATGTGTACCAGCTACAGAAGGCAGGGCACTTAATGCAGGTTGTTATATGAGGTATTCAACAAAGGTTTTCTGGAACAGAGATCAGATGGCTTCGCATTCGGCAGGTGAGCTTGAAACTTTTAGTTTCGCTTTCATGAAAGCAGCTTCTGATGCCTTTGCCTAGCGTCATAACTTTGTGGGATTAAGAGATATTTTTAGTTCAAATTTTGACATTCTGGGAAGATAACCACAAAATCTTGTGTGGGTTCTAGTTCATTGGAAGTTTTGGTTCCTGTGCTTGTTTCTGAGACGAAGCAACTCAAGCTATTTGGAGCTGCCTTATGTTCGATCCCTCAAGTCTTAATGAAAAAGTATGAGCTGTGAAAACTAAACTTAGCTTTATTTCCCCTAAATTCAGTTCTGTTTTCGGGTGTAAATTTAGCTGTTTCCTCCTCCGCTTTTAGTACTTGTTGAACTAGGATATAAGGTGGCAGTGCAAAAATCACATTGAATTTGTGCATGAAGAAGCGCTTTCTTCAGTCAGTTTCCACTTGCACTATCATTTATGCCAATTGTAGGTGCTTTGTAGGTCTCTTTCCTTGTTAAATGAGAAGGTGATGATATATGAGGTCCACCTCTGTCTCAATATAGGAGTATGATTTGTTGTAAGAAATGCCTGACTGGAAACCCTCTTGGTAACCATAGCAACACTTGGTGAGGTTTGAATTGTCTAGTTTTCAACTTGGTGGTGATCTTCAAGGCAGAATGTCAAGTTCGGGTCAAAAGAGGCAATTAACCTGAGATGTGGTGATGGTTTCATTAAGCTGTTTTGTCCTCCAGTCCTCTGCTATGGTATGCTGTATTCCTTTGCATTTGGCTTCACCACCTTTACTCCTTTGATCTTTTTTTCAAACTCTGCAACCTTGTGTTCTCCTTACAGATAATGACTACAAAGTTTGCTTCATTGATATAGAATGTGTATTTTCCTGTGGCTTTTCTCAACTTCGGCTGAGATGAAGCAGATATCTCAATCATACCTTTCAGGCTCTGATAGCACTACTGGGAAGTGCAAATATTGTAAACCTATGTTCGAAATGAGTTGGGTAGTTTTCTGCCAATAAGAAACCTCTATGATTTATGTTGGGTCTACATACTTCTGTTAGGATTGTCTTATGTTCTTAACCAGTTCCTTCAGTCTATGAAAAGGTATATATATCATAATGTCTCTCATCAGGAGTTAGTATTCAATGAAGTTATTCACTTCATGCACTATATCTAACAGCTTACAAGTCCACAAATAATAACTCATATATTGCAGAATTAGTGGCACCATCAGCCACTAACAATCTTCTAGTCCTCATCCAGCAACATTCCCCACCATGTAATCTACCAGCTTGGTGCAATAATTAACATCAAATTGTCTGTTAATGAATTATACTAAGTGAAATATGTAAAGGCAATACTTGCTATGATGTTGGTAACTTGCCCACCAGATTGTCTAATTGAGGGTTGATCATCACAATATTATGATAATGATGTAGCAGATTAGATTGTCAGTGTTCGATTTGTGGATCTCTATTTAGTTTCTTCTTTCTCAGCTAGGCCTATGTTTTGTGTAATCTTGATGTTCAATTGTCATTCTTTCTTTTCAGTTATGCTGATGGAATCTTCTAAAATTTCAGGAAATGTGAAGAGGCTTGGGGCTATATTGGGTTCTTCTCTTGGTGGATTTCTTGTAATTCTGTTGTTGCTTGGTATTGTGGTTTGGAAGAAGAGGGGCTTTATAACATCAAACAGTAGATCTCTAAGAGGTAAGCAGCATAAATTTGATTCAAAAATTGCTGGAAGAAAGTCTAATCAGGATTCAACAAGTAGTTACGTAAAGTAAGCATTGAGCTCCTTTCTCTCTAGCAGATTTGTATGGGTCAGGAATACCAGAAGCCTTTTCTCAATCCAATCTGAACTTTAGATACGAAGAGTTGGAAAAGGCTACAAAGAATTTTGACTCAGCCAACAAGCTTGGACAAGGCAGCTATGGGACTGTGTACAAGGTAGAAAAGATGATCATCCCTAAGAGACTTTGCAAGGTATTTGAGTTCTGAAATTTCTTGTTTTTATAGGGTGTTCTCTCAGATGGAAGAGAAGTTGCCATAAAGAGACTGTTTCTCAACACCAGACAGTGGGTTGACCAGTTCTTCAATGAAGTTGATCTGATTAACCAAGTCCACCACAAAAATCTAGTGAAATTATTAGGCTGCAGTGCAGATGGCCCTGAAAGTCTGCTCGTATATGAATACTACTTAAACAAAAGTCTGGATCACTTCTTATTTGGTACTTCTCTTTGCTCCACTACCTAGAGCATTCTTTAAGTTCATTTTTGTCCTTTCTGGAGCTTCCCTTCTTTCTAGTTTCTATTAGGTTCTGGGCAATTATAGGGGCCAGTAACCAGAGGATCTTATTATTTTGTCCTGCTATCTGTAGTGTTTTATGAAAATTTAATCATGCATTATTCATTTCATTTCAAATGAATAATTACTTGTATATGCACTAGAAATAGTCATTCTTGTTTCTTATATATGTGTTTGTAAGGGCCAAATTCTTTATTTGCTTGTCACTTTTCTGTTACTGAACATGTGCACAAAAAGTAGCATGACCATCCTTGAAAATCTCATAATTGGGAGTTCTTGGTTAAGGGAAAGTAAAAATAGAATTCTACATGTTGACCAAAGGTCCATGATCACCATATTGAATTCCCCTTACTTGATGCCCTGTCAGGGAAGGCTGCATAATTTCAGAACCAGTACTTATTTGAAGCTACAATGAGAAGAAGACAGTGGTGCCGAACTACTAATTGTGTTATTGGAAGCAATAAGGTTATGCTTCATGTCATAGTTGATGACTGCAGATGGTTGATATTGGTTTATAATGGAAGCAAGTTCACTTGCTAAAGTAGTAGCCGAAGTTGCAGCATTATATGACAAAGATTAAACAGGTCCTTTTTCAGTCTAAGTTTGGTTCCTAATATTATTATTCGAGAGTCGAGCACCAGATGTGACTCTACATTGATGATTAATATTGGAGAATGTGGGAGGAATTAAATTTCTACACTCTGTAGCAGATGGGTTACTAGAAATCACTGACATGATGGCAGAATTTTTGAGTTTACTAGAGGGTGTATGTGGATGGAGTCATATTGAGATGCTGGATGTCTGCACTGGCTCAGACTCAAAGATACAGTACATGCCTTTACAAATTGACATGAATGTCTGGACTCCGGAGTACATGGCAATCACCCTACAAACTCAATATTAAAGCTTCAACTGGTTTTAGCAGGAGGATCCATAAACTCTTTGGAAAAGAAATTTTAGACACATAGGACAGTGGAAGTGTTTGAAGCCATATGTGTGGATGTCCTCGGCTCTTAGCTTTCTTGTTTTGAATGGTGGAAGATATTATTAAGAGGCAAAATACTTACAACAGCATAGGACTGAGATGGTCCAGTAAACCCATCATAAAGGGAGAGAAGGAGAAAGCCAACTCTCACAGAAGAAGAAAGAAACCTCCCCAAAACAAGGCAATGTGAAACTAATCTGGATTTAAAATCTTAAATAAAGCTTGACACCACCTTTGCAAGCTAAAGCATCAGCGTGGAGTCAACTGATCCAGAGATGTGCTGGAAAGAGAAAATGTGAGGGTCAACCAATACCAAATCTCATCCGCAAGATCCCAGAGATGCCAAGGAGGAGAACTATTGGGCTTTATGGCTTTCATCTGTATAATGTGAGGGATTTTGTTTGCTATTGCAAAATGAAAATGAGAGGCATGTATCTTCCTTTCAAGTTCTTGTCATTGATTGCTTCTTGCTTGCCAAGGAAAAAATCAGAAAGGAAAGCAAACGTAAACAAATGAGCCAAACTCGATTAAATAACAAATGAAAAAGACATGGACCAGAAAAAGTCACACTATGAGCTTCAGAACTACTATGTCAGTATCCTGAAGAATTTAACATGCTTAGACTCAACAAAGTTAGAAGAGCTAAAACAAACTAAGAACTAGTACCATGTTATGTGTAGCAGGGTGCAGGACACAGAAAGAAGGTAGAACCTACAAATTCTTTATGCCATTCATAGGACTTGGAACCAAATTAAAAGCTCAAACTAACACATTTATGTGCATGTTGGTATTGATTTTGATGGTTATAGTGTACAGTTAACTAACTGAAACTATGATTATCCCACAAGCACAAAGAGTAAAAATCATGATATATGTTTTAGGCTGAACTTAGTTTTTTCACTTATAAGAGATTGGTTGATCTAACATATCAATTTTTGTCTCCGTTTGTAGAAATATATATATATATATATAAAGCAAAGAAGCTCCTTATTTCAGAATCCGTACATAATTATTTCTGAAGACAGATCTAATTACTCTGGCAGATAAGAAGCATGCAAAGCATTTAGACTGGCAGACGAGGTCTAATATAATTCAAGGGGTGGCTGAAGGGCTTTCTTATCTCCACGAGGACTCACAAATCCGTGTAATCCACAGAGACATCAAGGCAAGTAACATACTATTGGATGAGAAATTCAGGCCAAAAATAACAGATTTTGGCCTTGCAAGATCTTTTGCTCAGGATCAAACACATATTAGTACCGGACTGGCAGGAACACTGTAAGACTTCAGTAACTATTTATTTTTTTTCTGGTTAATCAAATGAGGGCAGAAGTTAGATTGAATCCTTTATAGTTTTTATCTTTGAGTACTTTATCAAACACTTACCCTTTGGTTCAGGTTTGAATGAGTGACAAAAAGATTTATGATAGGCATCTATCCTGTTCTATTTGAAATTTAGTTCCTAAGTCACCTTGCTCTCTACTTTGTTACCATTTGTGATGACTTTTACCCTTGAGGTTGCCTTTGGTTGGAAAAATTCAATTCAGCATATTTGGATGATCATCATCTAAAAGGATTACGATTGATTGCAGAGGCTACATGGCTCCAGAATATGTTGTACATGGCCATCTGACAGAGAAGGCTGATGTATACAGCTATGGTATACTAATTCTTGAAATTGTGACGGGCAAAAGATGTAGCAGTGGCATCGGATCACAGGAAGGCCAGTTTTTCTTGGCAGAGGTAATTAATCACTTAGTTTTGATGGTAATTGAGTGTGTTTCTGCTTATCTTCCAAGAGCACATAACCCAAGAAATATCTCTACCAATCAGGGAATGCTTCATGGGGTTTAACGAAACCTTTTAATTTTATCCAGTTGTCTGACATGCCTCCAATGACAATACCTTAGCCTGTTTAGATAGGAAGCAATGGCTGTAAAATTGGTTGCAGTTTGTCAAAGTAACTACACCAGTTATTCATTATGAAGAGACCTTAGAATCTATGTGTGAGATTTGGCCCTGGGGTAGAGAGACAATCTCCATAGATAACATTGAGATCTTTCCAGTCACCTCCATGGACCAAAAGAATGCCTTCTCCTTCTCCCCTCTTGATTTTTTTACAATCTCCTCTATAACCTTTTAACTGTCTGCCCGTTGCAAGCTAATAAAAAACTGCCATGTGTATGGAATGATATTCTTCATATATTCTGTTGCTGACCTGTCGATGCAGTTACTGGTTTGTTTCTTTATCTGGTATACACCTTGTATGTAACTGTATCAATTTCCCTCCTAAGGGAAAGGTTCTAGCTGATAAACAGTGATTTTCTTCAAGTATATAAATGTTAACAGATGCTACTTACTATGTAGAAGTGGATAAACATCCAGATTGAAGGGGGAAACTGTGTTTTGGTTGAATGAGTTTCAGTTACAAAATATGTTTTAAAATTTTCCTTTGTAGGAACTGGATCAACTAATGCTAGTTCTGCTAGTGACACATACTGTAGATTTACTAAATTCCAAAAATAACTGATTGATCAAAACACAGACATAATTTGTTCATGATTTTCTTATCCGCCCAGGCATCATTCAGTTCATTTCGCTCTATGACTTCCTTCGTGGCTATAAATCCTGCTTCCTTGATGTGAAGTATGGGTTTTAGTCTCCTCACTTTCTCTGAATCAGGAGTACCTATTTATCTTTGTTATTTCTCTTCCCAGTCCTTTGAACTAAAGTTAAAAGAGGCAGCTCATCATGTTCTTAAGATTTGTAATATTAGTAGCTACATGATTAACCCAAATTACACTCATTATGTGATATCTTTTCTGAAGGGGAGCCTTAGCGCAACGGTAAAGTTGTTGTTGTGTGACCTTGAAGTTACGGGTTCAAGGCGTGGAAACAGCCTCTTGCAAAAATGCAAGGTAAGGCTATGTACTATAGATCTTTGTGTTCCACCCTTTCTCCAGATCCCGCATAGGCAGAAGCTACGTGCACCGGGGCTGCCCCTTTTTTATGTGATATCTTTTCTCTAGAAAAGAACTCGATTCCACTGGACAATTAACACACTTGGATATTGCCTTCATCATCAAAGCCTTAGACCGATTAGGGTTCAGCCACACGAATCTTGTTCCTCCATTCTCCTCTATCAATTGTCATGGCCTCATTTAGTCCAAAAGTTTTTAAATCTTTTCTCACAACTTCTATCCATGTCCTTTTGGGCCTTCCCCTTATCCCTTTAGAGCCTTCAACTTGGATCGAGTCACTCCTGAATGTTTTTGGGTCTCTCCTGAATATGACAAACGATCTAAGCCTGCCCTCCCTCATCTTGTTGCCTATTGGTACTATTTTGAAGCTTCCTCTAATGTCTTCATTTCTAATTCTATCCTTTCTTGTCTTGCAACTCATCCATCTCAACATCCTCATTTCGGCTACACTCATCTTATGTATATGTTTTATCTTAACTGCCCAACACTTTGATCCATAGAGTATGACTAGCCTTACAACTATCCTATAGAAATTTTCTTTTAGTTTGAGTGTACCTGTCGATCAGTCAAAACTCCAAAGGCACATCTCCATTTGTTCCAACCCATTTGGATTCTCCAAGTAACATCCCTCTCAATCTCTCTGCTCTCATGAATTATCGATCCCAAATATTGAAAGTGGTCTTTTTGGGAGACTTCTTAGTTATCAATCTTTATTGGTGCTTCACTCACGCTCCTCTCTTTACTAAAATTGCATTTCATGCATTTTCTCTTAAGAAGGGGAGCCTTGGCACAACAGTTGAGTTGTCGCCATGGGATTTCGAGATCATGGGTTTAAGGCGTGGAAAAGGCTGCATACTATAGGCTCTTTGTGGTCCGTCCTTCCCTGGACCCCATATATACAGGAGCTTCATTCATCGGGCTTCCCTTTTTGTATTTTGTCTTAGTTCGGCTAATTTTAAATCCTTTAGTCTCTATAACATCTTTCCACAATTCTAACTTTGCTTTTACGCCCTCCCTTGTCATATTAATAAAACTATGTTTGCTGCAAATAATATACACCATGGAATCTCCTCATGTAGATGTTTTATTAACTTATCCATAACTAACATGAAAAGTTACTGTCTCAATGTCAAGCTCGGTGCAATCCTATAGTGATAGGGAATTCATCAATCTCTCTGCTAATAGTCTTAAGATTTTTATTACTCTCTTATACATATCCTTAATTATGCTTGTATAGCCCTATGAAACCCCTTTCTTGCTCAAAACCCACCATATTAACTCTCTAGGAACCCTATTATAAGCTTTTTGTAAGTCAACAAAGACCATGTGGAGGTCCTTCCTCTTCTCCCTATATTTCTCTATCAATTGTTTAAGTAGGAAAATAGCATCTATGGTAGACCTCGAAGCGTGAAACCAAACTGGTTTTTTGATACATTCGGCTCATGTTGTAATCTCTTCTCAATCAATCTTTTCAAAAATTTCATGGTATGGCTCATAATTTTGATCCCATGATAATTAATGCACTTTTTATGTTTGCTTTTATTCATATAAATTGCTATGATAGAGCTTTTCATCCATTCATCCAATATTTTTTTCAATTCTACAATATTGTTAAACAACTTTATTAGTCATACTATTCCACTATCTCCCATATACTTCCAAACCTTTATTGATATACCATCGCGCCCAAGGGCCTTTCCTAATTTCATCTTTTTTAAGGCTTCTTTCACTTCGGGTGTCTTGATCCTATGATCGTATCTATATAGTCCAATGCTATTTTATAGTTCTTTCAATCTCTATTCTCAGTACGTTTTTCATTTAGCAAATTTTGAAACTAACTTTCTCACATATGATTGATCTCATCATCTTAGTACCCTTTCATAATCACTTTTAATGCATTTAATGGGGTCTAAGTCCATACTCTTCTATTCTCTTATGTTTGCAAGTTTGAACACATCATTCTCACCTTCTCTTAACATTTTTATATTACTCAAAGTTTTTGCTATTTTTGCTCCTCGACCATGCTTTAAAATATACCCGTTTCTCTTTAATAACATTTTGTGTTCTTCAGTCCACTACCAAGTTTCCTTTATTGGATGCCTTCTACCTTTAGATACTCTTAGAATATCTTTTGTACTTTCCTAATGGACTCAGCCATATCAGTCCACATGGTGTTTACTTGTGTTTCATTGTTCTACTTTCCTTATACCATCATCTTGTTTGTGAATGATATTATCTTCTCTCCTTTTAATTTCCACCACTTAGTTTTTAAACACCTATTAAGTTCATTTCATTTCTTCCATCTCTTGATATAATTATTCATAACTACTAATGTTGTGTGGTTAAACGCTCACCAGGTATCACTCTACAATCCTTATATATTAATCTTTAGATATTCCTTAGTAGGAAAAAGTCTATTTGGCTTTTATATGATCCCCTTTTAAAGGTTAGTAAGTGTTCATCTGATGTAGGACAGCATGCAAAATGACCTAATCTATATGTTGAGATCATATCAGAATTAATTTAAATAAGAAAAATATAAAATAAACGACCACTATCATTTTTAACATGCAGAAAACAGCCTTAATAAGCACGAATGGCTTATGACAAATTATAAGATCTATAGATCGTCCCAGATCTTTACTGATTATGGTAAGATCAATATTTTAGTTTGAATCTTCCCTTTGATGGATCAACAGTCCTAACTAAGCTTAGGGTCTAAGGTTTCAGGAATTTAACACAAAATAATAATTATAGATTATTATCAATGCAAATCATGTAACCACACACAGCATAGAAATCTTTGAATAAAAGATAAAGTAGAAAAAATACTGACTTGCAAAACATGATCAAACGATATTGATTCTGCCTCGTATTGAACGCGGCTTCACGCCCAAGGGAAGAAAGCTAGAATGAGGAATCCACCAAGTCTAATGAAATCTTCATTCATTATTCATAAAAAAAAACTCCTTGCACTAAAGAGAAAATGATCTTAAGTAGAGGATATCCAACCCTAATCTAGATAAAAGACAAAATTGCCCTTACTTAAGTCATAACACACTAAGAAACCCAATACCCTTAGTGGTAAATATTCAAAGTAAAATTAAACTATAACATAACATAACATAACATAAAAAAAACGTGGGATGATGGTCCCCATCATCATCCCTCTTCTTCAAGTATGTGTTTATTAGAGCTAGGTTACATGCCAAAGAAAAATTGAAGATGGTTTCCCTAGCTCATTTCTTTTTCCAATATCATATCCTCCATGTACCCTATCGCATCCTTCATTTTTTTTTCCTACATGACCATTTAAGTTTGCTCCTATAAATATTCCCTCTGTTTTGGGAATTTTTGCATCACTCCATTCATATCTTCCCGAAACTATGTCTTGATTCTATTTTTTAACCCTACCTGTGGGGCTTATACACTTACAATATTTATGATATTCTCTTATAGAATAAGTTTTAATAGTCGAATTTTACCACTGATTCTTCAAACGTTTACAACTTTATCTTTTAATTCTTTATCCCTCACTGTCCTACCACCATTTTCATTATTGTTCTTTCTACATACCAGAACTTATACCTATCAATTTCTCTAGTTTTTGTCCCCTCCACTTGGTTTCTTGGACGCAGGCTATGTTGTATCTCGTACCTTTCATCATATCTACTAACTTCATACTCTTACTCATTAATGTGCCTATATTCCATGTGGCAGTATGAATCTTATTTTTCTAAGCTAGTCATTTTACTCATACACATCTAGAACGGTGTGGGAACCCTTGCCTACTTTCCACTCCATTCGGGTCCGATGCAGCATGCCGCTTATGGGGTAACGCCCAGTAGCCCTTGCCTATTATCTACACATGGATATTGCCTTCTTACCAAATTAATTTTGTTTTTGTTCACAGAGCTTTATAATTCATTTGTTATTTTGCTCTTACCTAACTGAAGGGTATGCTGTTTTATTAGAACTCATACTGCTACATCCCACCAAAATCAGTGTACATAGCAGTGATTGATAAAAAAGTGCACGAGAAATTCCTGGTGTTTTATATAGATTTCTTTGCTTTAAAGTTACCAGCTTTTACTCTCAGCTATCTCGTTAAAGCTTTAACTGATAGATGCATTATAGAGTTCATAAATGCAAAATTATTTAAATGATCTCATTTCAAGGGAGATCAGACCACACTCCCAAATCCAAATCCTTCAAGGACATGAGATGCAAGAATTCCCAGGGTAGCGGATCACGTTCATTAGCACAAATTATGATCTTATTGAAATTTGAGTCTTCTTTGTGATGTTACAAAGCATTACTAAAACTTTACATTTAAGATACAGTTTTTGGAGGCATGTGATAAGATTGGGATGATAGGGGGAAGATTAGCATGGCCCTTGAAGGATTTGGATTTTGGGGTGTGACAGATCACTTCAAGAATCATACCATAATTTCATGTCCAATTGCAAGAAGACAAATCCAAAGAAAAGCTATTATTAACAACCCATCCAATCTTGCGAACAGAATGTGTGACACCCATTCCTGGAACCATAAATGAAGAAGGAAATAGATGAAACTCTAGAACTTGTATTTCAAATGATTGATTAGTGGAACCAGTTGAGTTGAGCTGCTAATGATCATTATTTATCCTTCTGAAATTTGCTACCTTATTTGATCATTGTGCAGATATGGAGCCATTACAAGTCTAATACACTGGAAAGTCTGATAGATAGAATCTTCTACGCGGAGTGTGCAAAAGATGAGATCTTGCATGTAATTCATGTGGGACTGTTGTGTACACAAGCAGATCCAAGATACCGTCCCACAATGGCTAAGGTGGTAGAACTCCTTAGAAATAATAGAGATCCGAGAGTCATTTCCCCAACTGAGCCACCCTTTTTAGATGTTTTATTGATGCAACAAAAAGAAGAAGGTGAAGACTCACATTTGTTATCCGTCAACTCTGATTCAAGATTGTCCGGATCATCAGACTGTCAGTTAAGTGGGGGATGAACGTGAAGAAAAACAAGTGATGCTCATATATTTCTGTACAGCACATGTCAAGTGAACCCCGTTCATCCAATACCTGTAACAAATTAAGAAGCAGTTAGAAGGACCTTTTCTTCTGCAATTAGTCCCTCAACTCTGCAACCGAGCAGTTTTACAGATACAGCTTTAACCAGATGTTCATACAGAGAAAAGGTGCAGGGAAAGAATCTCTTCAGTTTGATAAAAGTAGTGATGTTGGTGGTCTGAGCACCTTGTTGCTTGCTTGTGGTCTGTGTAATATAATTTTCTTATAGCCTTTTGGTGATGAAACATGTCAGCGTACAGATGGTGTTGAAAACTTCATATTTGAAATATACTTAGATGTTGAGCTTGAGCACCTAGCCTAGTGTCAAGGTTTACGCTGTGCCCCAACTAAAGGTTGTGGATTCAAGTCTGCTTACTCGCCAACTTTCAGAATATGTACTTGGATGCTCAATCTGCAAAACTGGCTGCTTTGAATTGCATAAAGGATTTGAAGGAAGAAAATGATCTCCTTTCTAAGTGGGAGATGTTAAATTTTATTAGCGTTAGTCACGGATCGTCTAAGTTTTATATAAGTTGCATTGATGGGAGTGCTGATGGTGGAGCCTGCGGAGCCTACTGGTTTTTTGAGGCGGGTCCTCATTCCGTGGATCTCACTTAAGAAATAAAGGGCAGATGACATAAATTCTGACAAAAAGGAGGAGAAGAAGAGCAGATGGCTGCAAAAATGTACTTCTCATTACAACACATAAAAGCGTCAGACTCATTGTTTAAGGAACGATCCATAATGAATGAAGAAGAAGCACAGTTTTCTGCTGCTACAATCATCCAATCACTCCAATGGTTGGGATTCAGAAGACAGAGAAATCAGATGGACAAACCTCTGAGGCACTGCTACTGCAAACTGCTGAAGTAATCTGCACTGTGTATCATTCTTCTAAGAGTCTAACTACTAAGCAAGGCACTTTTACGATAAAGGAGTACATTTCATGGGCATACATGGGAAAATTTGATATGTGGTTCCACACCAATAAATTCGCGGACAATCGACTGCTAAATGACATGGCTTTACTCTGATGCCGAAAACCAAATAGTTCACACTACATGGCAAAAGCCCTAAATAGGCCTTTTCCCATCAAGGGTCTAGGAATGTCCAATCAAGATTAAGTCAGTGATAAGGGAATGGGCTTGTCATTGTCTGCCAGATTAACAGATTGGATAAAGCATCCAATATGACATCTGAGCCCTCCAAACTGTATTTTTTATGCAGAACAAGCAAGTGCACTTCTCCTTATCATTTTGCTTCGTCTAATAAAAAAAAGGCTTTTGGAGTTAGGCACAAATAGATGAAACGGTGAGTGATTATACTTGACCACGGATGGATGCTTGCGTTTATGGACGTGTGCACGCATGCCCCTACACACATATGGAGTCAATAGCATCCATGACATTTGCAGCAAGAGTGAAGAAGTAAACAAAACATCCTACTCTCAAAAGTAAAAAAAGTGAAATCTTGTCTGTGCACTGATCCGCTGAGGTTGACGTGCATGTTATTGTTGACTACCATTAACGAACGTCTTTTGCTGCCTTCCTGAGCATGTCCAAGGGTTCAGGGTTCAGGGATACGTTCAATGAAATTGTAGCTTGTGGGACTGTCCTCACACACTTTCTTGGGCCTTATGATCTGACACACGCATGTGGTTGGCGTTATGAACTATCTAATGGGTGAGGATAAGTTGGCTCATTTCCATTTAGTCCACCTTAATTGAACGATCTTATCACTTGATCCATCAAGCTTCTTCTGGGGTTTGGTCAATAGAAGTTAAAACTGTGGATTTTTTTAGCACTTAATCTTCGGTTTGGCAGGTAACTCAAGTCTGAAACCATGTAATGTCTCGCGCCCTGATCATAGTCTACAAAATCAACAATCTAAATCAAACTACTTTCTTCCCCTTTTTGTCAATGCTTCTTTAGCCACTTCCGCATTTGTCATATT
This sequence comes from Warburgia ugandensis, assembly GCA_035236585.1. Classification (NCBI taxonomy): domain Eukaryota; kingdom Viridiplantae; phylum Streptophyta; class Magnoliopsida; order Canellales; family Canellaceae; genus Warburgia; species Warburgia ugandensis. Next base: position 7,264,294 of record CP141136.1, read on the forward strand.
CGGGAGAGCTTACTTCATGGCAAAGCATTTTGCAATGCCAGCCTGGTGAGGGATGGCTGTCTGGGGGGAGGTTCATGTTTCAATGTGGTCTGCAGCAGTTGATTCTTAGGAGATGATGAAGCAAGTATGCCAAGTTGACCAAATATTGAGCTCCTCAGGATGTTCTTGATACCAGCGGTCAATGCCATAGAGAGAACGCTATGGATCTACTAGAAAGGCGCTCACAAAACCTCAAAGAGAGATCCAAGTTAGCTCACCTAAATCATTTTACTAATCTAAACTAGAAAAAAGGTCAGATAGAAGACTTTAGTGGTTTGGGTACAAACCCATAGCATTCTCCGTGCCACTAGCCACATGTCCAACAAAACAGAGTGACCACCTTTTCACGACAAACATTTAGTCGGCAATAAATAACTACATATACATGGAAATGCTTTGGCCATGGTTTAAGACAACCCTAAATCAAGCTTCTTCTTGGTCTCATTAGTCAACTAGAAGATGTCTTAATCAATCAAACTTGGTTATTTAACACAGTGAGTCAACATTAACTAATTAATTAAACCATATGATCTACATAAAATACAGGAGACTCCTAACTGCCTCTGTGTCTCCATATCAAAGAAGTTTATCGATCTTGGAAGCGGCCAAGGTTTTCAGTGTCTGCATGCTATGGCGATAACATAGAAAATCTACCTTAGAAAACTAAACAAAATGACTAAATTATTTTCTTCTATTTTAATTACATTACGTTCATACATTATTGGGGGCCTTACAATTTATTAATACGAATCATATACCTTCTCCTTTGGCCTCTTGCTTTGGTTATTTGTTCTTTATTTATCTCTTTGCTTCTAATTAATATTGATAAATCTCAATTCTATAATGTAGGCAGGTGGGATTTTGTCTGTATGGGGTGCCAAGTTGCCATTCTTTCCTTCCTTCGTTGAAGGATAGAGGAAGATCCTTCCCAGCTCAACTAAAGAAGTAACCCAATAACTCAGCTATTGACTACCAGGAAAGAGGAAAAAGAAACAACTAGAAGGAGATCATTTGCAGCAGGTCTTACTTTGTGTTTGTGATTATATGCTAACAAACAGATTTACGCGTTGTAAAAGTACATGTGAGGCCAAATGGTTGGCAATCTATGCCGTTCGTCTTCACAGAATCATCTTAGATGTTGCACAGCCTGCAAATTTTCTCCACCATGATCCATATCTCTACTGGTTATTAGCGGTTGGGATTGCGACGGACATGTTTGTTTGATGATGCGGATCAGAAGATGAACAGTTTGGATCACCACCTAATTTTAGGCGCATGTGTAAATATTTAGGTTCACCCTCAATGCTTTCTTTATCCATATATAGTATATAGTATATATAAAACTCAGGTCGAATTCAGACCAACACAGGAGAGTCATAAAATTTATATATTATAATAATATCAACTATACTCTAAATATTTATAATTTTTTGCAAAAGAAATTGATTTAAAACCCTAGTACGCTTATGCCTCTCTCTAGGAATTATATGATGGTCTAAAACGTGGATGGCGTATAAGAAAGTGTATGATGGGCCCATTTTTTCATTTCTTTCCAAGATCCAAACCGTTCATCGGATAAGCTTCATCCCAGATAGTCTGGTTATAAAATATCACATGAAAAAAAATAAAATTCACAGATGGTGTCCTGTACTTTGTGCTTTGGGTCTTTCTTATGTTATACAATCTATTTTTGTTTTCAAATTGCCCAAAAAATGAAGGGCCCAGATATGCCCAATACATGTGAGTGTGCATAGGCCATCTGCGATGAGGCAAATTTGATGAATAATTTGGATAGTGAAAATAAGTACAACAAGTGGGCCCTCACCACTTTTTTATACGCCTACGATGCTACATGCAATGTGATGAAATTGATTGCATCATTGGGTACATGCATTTGCGGGTGACTAGTATACTAAATTTTTCTAAGGTATATTACTACTTGTTATTGTTTCGGAAACTTTATAAAATTAATCCAAAATTGGTCATAGATACTGGTGCATTATTGTGTCAATTAATTCCACATCTTATGCACATAAAATGAAAATTTGGGGGCACGCCCGTCTCTTTCAAAGGCACTAATTTTGCAGGACGAGGCTCTAGTGGCTTGCACAACTGCAGCTGTGTTGGCCTTTCTATATACATGATGCACGCAACAAAGCTTGGGCAGTCCCTTTCCACCTTTTTGTTTGTATGTTCGTTTGTTCCCCATGGTTCCCAACTTCCCAAGTGCATGCACATATATTTAGATCGGTGTCCATTTGTTGTAACCTCCATTATGCACAATTCTCAGTTTTTGGCTTAAGTAAAACACTAAATCGCAAAAAACAAATAGAAGCAGAAGGAACGCAGCACCAAGTTATGCTGTAAATTTTTTAAGTTGGCTTGGAAGGATACCCCAACTCCTACTTGTCATTGATTTTCTATGGCAGACCCTATAGAAGCTTGACGAGGAGCCTTGGCGCAACGGCAAAAGTTGTTGTCATGTAATTTTGAGGTCATGGGTTCAAAGCGTGAAATCAGCCTCTTGCAAAATGCAAGGTAAGGCTGCCTCCTATAGGCCCTTGTGGTCCGCCCCTTCCCTGACCCCCGCATAAGCTGGAGCTTCATATACCGGGGCTGCCTCCCTTACCCTTTAGAAGATTATTGAATGATCCCCTTCAAAGCTAAGAAAATATTTGATCTTGGTTTATGTATAGGGGGTGAGGCTTACACTTTTTTCTTTTCTTTGGGACACATGTTACGCACAGCCTCTTGCAAAAAGCAAGATAAGGCTACGTGGATAAACCCTTTGTGGTCTGCCTCCTCCTCATACCCTAGATATACGGCTTTGTACACTGGGCCACACCATGCACAGCTTGAAACCTTGGTCAACCAGATAAGAGACTCCTTGCACCACTGTATCGGAAGAAGGCTTTACTTGTTGCTCCCCATTTTCTTATTTCTTTTTTCACAAATACATTCGTTCATTTTCTTTTGTGGATTGTGGTGGTTGGTGAGGAAGTATTCGTCAATTTTGATTTTGATTGAAAGGACAATGATATTTTATATCACTGGAAACATTATATGGCCTTAAACCTAGAGTTATTGGGAGAACAATTGGTTCTTAAAAGGATAATGACATGTTATATCGCTGGAAACATTATATAGCCTTAAACTTAGAGTTATTGGGAGAAGAATTGGGTCCATCCTTGACACTGGCATGCCTTGCAAGCAACTCCCACTTACAGAATAATAGTTTTTCTAAAGAGTTATCATTTGCTTCATTCCTGTGACTGTGACTAGACAGAATCCACCACTAAATCAAAAGACAAAATGCATATTACACTCCTAAACTATTTTCTAATTGAGTAAAGGAAACACACATGCATACAAGGGCAGTCTCGGTGCGCCAACTTCATGCCTATGCGGGGTTTGGGGAAGGGGTGGACTACAAGGGCTTAAAGTACACAGTCTTATCTTGCATTTTGTAAGAGGTTGTTTCCACGCCTTGAACCCATAACCTCAAGGTCACACGATGACAACTTTTACCGTTGCGCCAAGGCTCCCCTTCTAAACACACATGCATACAAACATAAACTAAATTAAATTAAACAAATTAAAATATAAGGCGGACAAAGGGGAAAAGAAAATTTTCGGCATGGTAGAATTTGCCCAGCAGCAAGTACTTTGTTTCCTTGTCTTATGTATTAGATGGCATATTTCCTTTTCTTGTAAATCATCGACATTCCTTGCGTCTGCATAAAGCCTGAAATCAATTGGCAGGTGAAAATAAAAGCAACCACTCAGAACTAAGAGGAAATAGGGGTGATCTCCATGAAATTCTTTTGAGAGTGAAGCTTTTGTCTGCATTTGTTTGGGTACATTTAGGCAAGAATCTTACTTGGAGATGATGATGCCAAAACCTACCTCTCTCAGCCATGTTTAATTAGAACCAAGTGGACAAAGGACATTCAAAAATCAAAACCTTGCGTTTTCTTACAGTTTGACTGATGAAGTTGGTTTTCATTAGGAAAAGCAGTTTGTTATTGTTTTGTGGTGGTTTTGCTCCTGTTAGGACTTCCATTTTTAAATTAAGATTAGGTGGGCTTAGGTTGAGGCAGAGGAAATTTCACCCCTGGATCTTGGCTCCATCTACTGTATAGAACTAAAGAATAGAGGTGAAAGGCTGGCACTGTAAGCAAAACAAATGAGTGGTTTGAAATACCAAAATTCCTTGAATAATTTCACCTGAAAAAGAAAGATTTGGGTCGGAAAGAAAAAGTTGGGCTCCTCTAAAATTTAATTTAAAACAACATGGTAGGATGACTAGCATGTTTTCATGCATCACTATATTCATACCCATTCCATTTAGAATGATACAAATTAATTGACTAATCGATAAGAGATTTCAAGCCAATTTCAATGATTCTGTTGAAGTCAATTACTTAAATGCATGGAATGGAATCTTACATTATATCTAAATCCTGATGTCAGGAAACAGAAGAAAAGAACTTCAAAATCTAGGTAAAGGCCCACATCTTGAATATCTTTGGGTCTGCAAATGGGTTTCTCCCAACTTTTTTCCCTGATTCAGCGTACCCTACACACCATCTTATCTCCATACTCCCCACCGCAAAAGCTACCGATAACTGCAAAAGACTAATGACCTTCTTAAAGTGGAAAGAAAGCAATTCTGCAAAACCATAAGGCTAAAGTTTCACCACTTTCTGCGGCCTTTTTCTCATTTCCACACTGGTCCTGCAGGCCCAGTTTAGCTATATAAACTCCCAACTTACATCATGCTAGCAGTTTGTGTTTCCCATTCAAACATCTTGTCCTCCGTTTTTGTGTTGAACTGAGCTCCAAGAGTAAAAAACATGTGAGTTTTCTTTTAGTCTGATACTTTGCTCACCCGCTTGATATTGAACATGAATTCTGAAATGTCTCGAATGCAAAACTACTGCTTCATGCTGTTTTTCTTAGTTCTGAGTGTCATGCCCACTCTTACTCTTGGAGATAGTTCACCAACTTCTTACTGGCTTCTGAGAATTAAATCTCAGTTCGTAGATGCCGAAAAAGTTCTTGAAAACTGGTCTTCAGGATCCAACATCTGCAGCTGGAATGGAGTAAAATGCTCTGAAGATCAAGCCCATGTCGTGGCTCTGAACTTATCAGGTTGCAAATTATCTGGTTCAATATCACCCGAAATCGGTCAACTCAATTCACTTCAAGTGCTGGATTTGTCGTTGAACTCTCTCACCGGATCAATTCCTTCCGAGCTCGGGAAGCTTGAAAATCTGAAAGAATTGCTTCTGTATTCTAATTCTCTCTCTGGTAAGATTCCTCCTGAGATTGGTCTTCTGAAGAAACTTCGAGTTTTACGAGTAGGAGATAACATGCTCTTTGGAGAAATTCCTCTGTATCTTGGAAACTGCACTGATTTAGAGATATTGGGTCTTGCTTCTTGTCAACTGAACGGAAGCATTCCAATTGAATTTGGCAATTTGAAGCATCTTAAATCACTGAACCTGCAGACGAACAATCTTAGTGGCCACATGCCTGAGGGGATTAGCAACTGCAGAGAGATTCAAATTCTCAGAGCAGCTAACAACAGGCTAGAAGGTGAAATTCCTTCTGCCATAGGAAACTTGGAAACACTGCAAACTCTGAACTTGGCAAACAACAGCTTCTCTGGACCAATTCCTGCAAACTTGGGTGGTATGGTGAATCTGGAGTATTTGAATTTGCTCGGGAACAGATTGATTGGAAGTGTTCCTACTGAGCTGAATCACTTGGACCAGTTGAAAATCCTCGATTTATCCAAGAACAATCTTTCTGGGACTATCAATATCTCCACTGCTTTTCTGCAGAATCTTGAGTATTTAGTACTATCGGAGAATTCTCTATCAGGCAGCATCCCTGTCGACCTCTGCTTTGGAAATTCAAATCTGCAGAACTTGTTTCTTGCATGGAACAAGTTATCAGGGTCGATCCCACCAGAACTACTCAACTGTTCTTCACTTCAAGTTTTGGATCTTTCAGACAATGTTCTCAACGGACAGATACCATCGGGTATAGACCGGCTATATCGACTCACCGATCTTCGACTTCACAACAACAGCTTTACAGGAAGCGTTCCTTCTGAAATTGGAAATCTGACCAATTTGGAAACTTTATCTCTGTTTCATAACAGTCTCACAGGTAGGATTCCTTCAGAAATTGGAAAATTGCAGAAATTGCAGTTGTTATCTCTATATGAGAATCAGATGTCAGGAAACATACCCATGGAGTTAACAAATTGTTCAAGCTTATCTGGAGTCGATTTCTTCGGAAACCATTTCACAGGACACATTCCTGAGACTATTGGGAAGCTTAAGAATTTGGTTTTTCTTCAATTGCGGCAGAATGATTTGTCGGGTCCAATTCCTGCAAGCATGGGCTACTGTAAAAAGCTTCAGAAATTAGCCTTAGCCGATAACAGACTATCAGGAAGTTTACCGCTAACTTTCAGATTTCTTAGAGAGCTGAATGTCATTACACTGTACAATAATTCCCTTGAAGGACCTCTCCCCGAATCTCTCTTCCTTCTAAAAAATCTCAGAATAATCAATTTTTCACATAACAGATTTACTGGAACTCTCTCTCCTCTCTCTGGTTCAAGTGCTTTAACGATCCTCGACTTGACGAACAATAGCTTCTCAGGTCCAATTCCATCGACACTTGCTCAATCAGGAAAGCTGACCCGTGTTCGACTTGGCCATAATCAATTCAGTGGAAGCATTCCATCCGAATTAGGCCTACACACGGAGCTCAACTTTCTTGGTTTATCATCAAACAACTTCTCAGGCGAGTTGCCACAAGAACTCTGCAACTGTAAGAAATTAGGCCATCTCCTTGTCAAAGAAAACCAACTTTCGGGCTTAATTCCTTCATGGTTAGGGAGCTTTCGAGATCTTGGAGAGCTGGATCTTTCATCCAACAACTTCTATGGTTCTATACCATTGGAACTCGGAAATTGTTCAAATTTACTTAAGCTTTCTCTCCATAACAACCGCCTTTCAGGCAACTTTCCACCAGAATTAGGAAATCTAACTGCTTTGAATGTTCTTGATCTTCAGAAAAACAATCTTTCTGGTCCGATACCTTCAACTATACAACACTGTAAGAAGCTCTATGAATTGAGACTTTCTGAAAATTTCTTGACGGGTTTGATACCATCAGAGCTAGGAAAACTTACTGAACTCCAAGAGATACTTGATCTCAGTAAAAACCTTTTATCGGGTAACATTCCATCATCGCTGGGAAGTCTTGTAAAGTTAGAACAGCTCAATCTTTCTTTCAATCAACTCCAAGGAAAAATTCCTTCATCACTTGGAGAAATAACTAGTCTTCAAACACTGAACCTATCAAACAACAATCTCCAAGGTCCAGTTCCTTCAGACTTCTCCAAGTTCCCTATCAGTTCCTTCTTTGGTAACAAAAATCTCTGCAATTCACCGCTTATTTCTTGTAGCGCACTGTCGAGTGCGAACAGAAAACAGCTTTCTGATAAGGCTGTAGCAGGCATCATATTCGCCATTGTCTTCACATCAACAGTGATTTGTCTGATAATGATTTACATCATGCTTAGAATCTGGTGTAAGTGGAGAACAGCTTCTGTTTCAAGTTCAGATTGTGGGGGGCTTGAACAGAAGAGAGAAGACGAGAAATGGGGATGCGGAGATGGGGAGAAGAGAAATGATGGGTACTGGAAAGTGAACTCAATGAGTCCAGATTCCTCTCCAGAGAAGGAGATTCCTACAGCTACATGCATTTTTGAGCTGAAATTGAATATGGGTCCAACTGAAAACACATTGGTGTAATGAAAAAAATTTCTTCTCTTCCTTTCCTCATCCGTTCTTTATTCTTTGAAATTGATTTGAGTCTTCTTCAGCTCAACTTTCAATGGCAGGCGAGGAATTTTTCATCTTGTAATTATCCTTACCCTTTTCTCCTTTGGTGCATGCTTGTATTTGTTCATTGTAAACAGTTTGGAACTTTTTAGGCTGAAGAAAGCATGGAATCTTAGGTTATGAGTGTATGGTGGGACTTCATGGCATGTGCTCAGTCACATGCACTGCTGCAAAATTCTGCTGATATCAGGTTTTCCTTGATAAGTAAAACAAAAACGATCCTCCGATGTCCAGTTTTAAGCTTTGGAACAAGTCTTGATATTAGTTCTTGCATTTCAGAATTCAAAGCGAATCTTCTGAAGTACAATGGAATTTAAGAACAAGCAGGCCCAAATGTATAGGACTATTTTTATCTATATATGTTTGAACATTTGAATAATTTTACCTATGTTTTCCTGGTGCAAATAGAAGGGGAGAAAAATCACTGCCAAAGAGCTCCCTACAGCTTTTCCAGAAAAAAAATAATACTTGTTGCAAATATAAAAACCCGTACATTTCCCAAACTCTCTTCCTGAACTTTTCCACCCTGAATTATTACAAGAGTCCAACTTCCATGGTAACATTGCACAATGTGCATTTGACAAGAAATGACTTTGCCTTTTCAGCACTTATTTTGATGCATGAAGCCCTGTTAAGCACCAAAGCTACTTCTTCTAGTCTAGAATATATCTTCTGATATCATGCTGAGTCTGTCAAAGTGGACTAAGCCCCATATCTTTGAGATAAGGTCTACTGATGTCAGAACTGCTATAAAACTTGCAACTAGGATGTAGCCCGTCCATTGCCTTTGGTCTAGGCCAAAGTGTAGATTTGGCGGCGCCAACCCCTTTGAAATCATAGCTTTGGAAATGATAACCTTCGTGCGTGTTTGGGAAACTAGTTCTTGTTATATTTTATCTATGATTTTCTACTATAAAATAGAAAGAAAAATATAATAGAAACGAATAAAACGAGTTTCTGAACACGCAATAAAACATTGAATCAGACCAAGAAGCAAAAGTGATTACCTTACCATCAATAAGGGCAGCCCCCATGCCCAAGCTCCTACCTATGCAGGGGTTGGGAAAAGGGCAGACTATATGAGTCTAAAGTACACAGTCTTATCTTACATTTTGCAAGAGGCTATTTCACATCTTGAACCCGTGACTTCAAAGTCACACAACGACAACTTTTACTGCTCCGTCAAGCTCCCCTTCTTGTGCCTTGACCATCAACAGAAGTTAAAATGTATTTGAGACTTTGAAACGGTGATGAATGGTAGATTGAGCACACATGAATTACAGATGCAAAAATAAAAGATGGAGGCTGAGAAATTTTGAGCAATAACTTTTGAATAAGGGCTACTAAAATGACACAAACATTTTCTCATCTCCCATTATTACCACCGAGCATAATCACAAAGTTTAGATTCTTCCTCGTCTCCCATGGTCACATACAAGCAGAGTCACGAAGTTCAAATTCGAGTAAAGGTCAGCAAGGAAAAAAGTTGCAAAATATGAAAAACTTTAAAATAAACAAAAAGGAGATGGAAAAAGTGGGGAAAAAGTCAAGAAATTTTAAAAATAGCGGCAAAAGAAAAAGTCAGAAAATTCAAGAAGAAACGACAAAAATCAAGTTTGAATTTTATATAATTTATAAAAAAGAGAGAGTAAATATTCAAGTTATTGAAAAACTTCTTTAGCAAACAAAATTAAACGTAATATTCCGACTCCTAGACATAATTCCAAAGTTCGTAGTAAAAAAAGTTGTCAAGAGAAAAAGTTTGAAATTTTAGAAATTTCAAAATGAGTTGAAAATGTTTTAAATTTTTTTAAAATATGAAAAAGAAATAAGAAGTCAATGACTAGAGTTACAAAGATAGGAGAGTTGAAGCTTAGGGTTGAGCTGCTAAAGAAAAGTCCAAAAATAATAATTATAAAAGAAAATTATCATAAAAATATAAGGTTGTAAAAGAAAAAAGAAACTTCAAAAAAAGTATAAAGCCAACAAAAGTATAGAGCCAAACAGAGAACCATGAAATTGACAATTTTTGAAAGGATGGGTTTTAAAGGGAAAAAAATTAAAATGTTAATTTCACTAAAAAAGATGCTCTTATTAAAGTATAATATGACTTATGAATAATATAAGTCTTTTCACTATTTGTATTACATGAAAAGTGTGAGAAGAAATACAATGATAACGGTTCCCAAAATTCCAAACCCTATGCGTTGCTGATTATGCCCTGCACTTTGTTACTAAGGTGACATGAGCAACACTATATTGCCGAATATGCACAAACCAGATCGTGCCTTCTACAAGCAACTAGAAGAATTTTCCTTAGTTCCCACTTATCTGATGCACCAAGGCCTGTTAAGCAGAAAACCATTTTCTTGTAGACGAGAGAGAGGGCCCTGATTCAATATTCAATTTTCTTTTCTTACAAGCAAAGAATTACAAACCAAGATATGCGTACACTCTCGCTCATACACATTCTTAAATTTAGTCTCTGACTAAAGAAGAGAGCGACAAATCAATCCTAAGACCAATCATATTCTAGGAGAGATGTTTAGTTGTCTACGACCAACTATTGTAGACATTTGTTAATCATTCAATCCAATTACTCTTTTTTCGTTTTTTTAAAAAATCTAGGTTACTTTTGTTACATATTGAGATTTTTCTTTTTTCTTTTTAATGTATTATAATTTAAGAATTACAAAGCAAACCACTTAACACAATCTCCTAAATCTATCCATCTCCTGATGGGATAGGGGGATTATTCTTGTTAAATAGTAGGATTTTCAATGTGATGACTCCCAAAAATGTAGTTCTCTTATGATAAAGCACAGAATAAACGTAGATATATACAAGGCTTGCTTATGTCAAAATGCCACGAAAACTTACATAAGCATGCGTGGTTGGTATATGGATGCGATATCGCTTGGTCCCCCTTCCCATTGTATTTGGACTAAAGAAAGTAAACAGAGAATGGTAGCAGTCGCTATTGAAAATCATAGCGGCTTAGTAAGAAAGAAAGAAGGGTAACCTCAGCCAAGAACATCGAATCAGAACATGAAGACTCAAAGAAGCAAAAGTGGGCGTCCTTATCACCGATCACACGAAGTATTTAAAATGCATGCATTCGATGTTTGAGATGCAGCTTGTCTTGGCATGTTAAGGAGGATGCTGCAGCTAGGTGCGACACAGCAAGTTACAGTGAGGTACCCTTCTACGTAACGAGTCACAGATATGGGCACATGCAGGTTGTGAGTAATATATATTTAGAGAAATGCGGCCGAACGCCCTAAGTAAACCTTAGTCAGAAGTGCTCCAACATTTGATATTAAGGGGCTCACCTTTGAATGATCTTACTCATTTATCTCATTGCTTCAACTATGAACAACCAAGATATAGAAACTCACAGTAACTAAAAGATTTTAGCATCATAAAAACTATTTTGGAGTTGAATTTACTGCTGTTATACAACATTTTCAACTGTCTATTTGTTGTGATAAAAAGCACATTACTATTATTATACAATATTTCTAACCATTTGTTTCATGTGATAAAAAGTATAGGTTTTTTTTCTTTTGAGCTGGTATTTTTTCCTCTCTCTTTTTCAGCTGCTGGAATTATGCAATCCTCACGTTGTTTGAAGTGCTAGTTATTTAAATCTGTAGCCATGAGATGAACCAGTCAGATCCTTCAAAGGTAAGCTCCCTTCATGCCAAATATTGAGCGCTTCAAACTAAGGTTCATTTATGGTCTCCGGCTTAGCATTCCTTGTATTTAATGCAATTTTTTACTTTTACGGGTAGTAAACTTTTGCGAGTAAAAGTCAGCTTTTTGTATGCAGTCTCCTATTCCTTAAATATCCTTTCGCCTATTACCAGAGTGACATCTCATGAACTTGCCTATTTTCAAAATGCCTCTGTGTATTTTCACCTTCTTCCACGTAAATATATACCCCATAGGCTACGTCAGTTCATCTGATTACTCATATCTTAGGTATTTCATTTCCATTATGTATATATAGTATAGACGTGCGCAACTTTTTTTATCTGAACTGGTAACTCACGCACCCAATAGATATTTATATATACATCCTGTTCATACATATCCTTGAGACACACACCCTCTCAACGTACACCCTTGTCAAACATATCCATGGACAACCCCTCTTAATATGTAAGCTCCTTACATCCCCTAAAAGTATGCGATGCACTACCTTGAACTCGTGACCTACTTACAAGAGAGTTGTCTCAACCTGACTACTAGGCTATCTTGGCTTATGTGCAATGTATGCGACCTTTGGTCAATTAGGGTGGTTTATTTGAGTAATTACTTTGACTTTGGTATATTGGAGCCCATGAATAATGGCAATTCAATTTGTAATTTGTAATATGTAAGATCACCTTGCACTTGGCAACAGATCTCTAGCACAATTAGTCACAGATAAGTTGGCATCTCCCTTGGAATGCTAGGTCGCAAATTTGAGTCATCCACTTTCTTCTTTGCGGAGAATTGGATTTAGGACTGCGAGTGTGAGAGTATGCGCGCAAGTGATTTGCCTTATAATCATTTCCTTAATCAACCAAACTAGGGGGCCCATTATGGAAAATTGAGTTTTTAACGAATAATGATAGCTTGCATTGAAGTCATGACTAACTTCAACATTCCTCAGGATCAAATTATCATTGGGACATAAGGGCATTCTGTCTCAATCAATGGGACCTAAATCAGCAAACTGCAGGTCCGTTTTGTGATCTAGGGTGGGCATGATTGACTCTCTATCCTACTTGGATCAATGCTAGTAGTTTTTCCTCATCTCCCATGAGTAGAAATGCACGTGTCACGAAGAAGATTGTGATAATACAATGTTCCTACAGTCAGATTCTATAACGACACGATAAGATTATTCATCACACTGAGCCTAAGAATCTATTATAAATTAAACTAATCGCTTTTTTTTTAGTACTTGGGACTTATTTTTCCTTGTCTCATGTTAGAAATTTTGAATTATTTTTATTTTGCCCTGTCTAGTTAGTAGGATAAATTTAAATAGGCCCCTACAAATTTGCCTTTGTTTTTCAATTACATGACAATGCCTAAATCGTTTTTATCTCTTTCTATTATCTAGTCACCTTTTTCAAAATCCATTTAAAATAAATAATTATCAAATAGGCAATTAAAAAAAAGGATAGCCTAGTACATGAAGCTCCTGTGTATGCAAGGTCCAAGTAAGGGGTATACTACAAAGGGTTTATACTACGCAATCTTCACTTGCATTTTTTTAAGAGGCTACTTTCACCCCATTAACTCATGACCTCCAATTCTCACGGTGACAACTCTATCATTGCACCAAGATATATAATTTCTTTATCTAAAAGTTCATCTTTCTATGGTTTTCTAATTCTACCTGCCTCATTTATTGTCAATCCCTAGAATCTCTCTCTCTCTCTAATCTTTCACGTATATTTATCTTTTCCAATTCTAACTATCCTTGTATTATAATTTTATGTTATTAGTTTTTTATTTTCTCTAAACTTTACAATTTATTATTTTGCATGTTTGCTAAAGAATAGACTTCTGAAGAAAAGTCTATCTATTATATGTTAAGCTAATTATTATTCTTCTTTGAACACAGAGCATATCCTTCCTTGTGCTATGTTACATTTTTAATATTTTTCTTTTACCCTACCTCATTAGTTGGATAAATTGGCCTCTAGGGATTTGCCTTTCTTTTCAACCAAACGTCAATGTTTTTATAGACTCTATCTCTTTCTATTTTCTATCTATAGTTTTGAAATCCCTTAGAAAGAAATAATTATCAAAGAGACAATTAAAAGATACAATTACTTTCTTTAAAATTTATCTATGTATATGGTTTCTAATTCTATCCTTTATTGGCAATCCCTTAAATTTTCTCTCTAAACTTTCCTATATATTTAACTTCTTCTTATTCTAACTATCCTCATATCACAAGTTTATACTATTAATTTTTCTATATATGCTTTAAACTCTTAAATTTATTGTTGTATATGTTTGCTTAAGAATAAGACTTCTGAAGAAATTTCCATCTACCTATCTTTCTTTTATCTTAATCTTTCTAAATATACTATCTTCTATGGAAACATATTTCTATGTATAATTCTAGACTTCAGACTCCTATTTTTATTTTTCCAAAAGAGTAAATTACCCCCACTTGAACTAAGGGTTTGGATCAAAAGACAAATGGATGTTCTGTGTATTGCAAGGGCAAATATACTAGTATTTTTTAATGGTAATATGAATATAATTATGAGTCCTCATAAGAGCTGTGTACTTAGATAAGTGAAGAAATCCACCCTCCATTTTGTGATTGAGGGTGACTTCTTTTGGAAGATATAAACCATTCATCTTGTTCAACTTATGAAAATCAGGAGGCCCATGAGAAATTGATACAAATGGATTATTCTAACCTGTTGTTTTAGGTCTTTGAAAAAAACTAAAAGAATTGGTGACTATCACTTCAAATGCACATAAAATGGGATATAAGCATTCAATTATCTTGAAATTTGGTATCTAGCCTATCCAAATCATATTAAACAAAATCTCCAAAAGAAGTATCCCTATCACAAAATGGAGGGTTGACTTCTTCACACATCTTGGTCCACTTAATCTTACCAAAACTCATATACTATAGAATGAGAACATCTATAAGAAACCCATCCAAAGGGAAATGAGAATCTTGATTGATGAGGCTAAGACAAACAAAAACATCAGGCACAATCAAACGTGTTGATCAAAGTTATTTTAAGAGGACCCCATTTCTTTCTAATTTATCAGCAATTGAATTCAATAATCTAAAAACATGTGAGAATCTGCAAAAGCAAAGCATTGATCTTGTTCATTATGACTCAAAAATACCATAGTATAGTGTCTTTAGATATTTGCCATCAAAATACTAATTTTGGAATACCCTTCAATTATGAAAGGTTAGGTTGCAATATGAACTTCTCCAAATACAAATCTCTTCATCTTGGACTCATTAAAATATCCAATGTGAATAAGGCTTACATAATCAAAGATGATTTCACCCTCATCTTCTTGCAATAATACATGAAAGCTATTGATAAAATAGAATTGATTCAAAAGGATGGCTAGGGGATGAAGAAATGGCTGAGAACTCTTGGAAGAGGAACACTAGTATGGTATTTCTAGTGACTAAACAACTGTGACGCTATTTTCATAAACCAGCAACAATTGTTGATGAGTGAATTTTTTTTTTTCCACTACCATTTCTCTCCAAAATCTTGACCTTTATCTTTTCTCTACCTTCTTTTGCTAAGTGACTTTGAGAGGTCCTTTTCTTAGCCATTTCTAAGATGACTTGTGAGAGTGAAAACATCTCAAATAGTGGATGCTCGGCGGTGAGCTCCAAAGATGAGAATTATAAGAGAAGAAGGGAAAAAACTTCTAGTAATGACTCAAGAAGCCTCTGAAGTTGAATTAAGAGGCTATTGTGAAAGATTTTTCAACATTGGAGGTACTGGCAAGCAAGATAGAAGGAAAACAAAAAATAGTAACCTTTTTCGTAATGGGTCTTAGAGATAGATAAGAAATGTGTTGTCTTTATTCTCATGTCTAGAACAAATGTAATTAGGGCTTTTAATCTTATGTTTGCATGCATGAATGTCATTGAAACTCTAAAAGGTCAACCAATATACTATGTAAATCTTTCTAAACGCATCTGCCACATGAAGGTGATTTTTCTGCTAATTCAACCCCTAAATATAAAGTTTGGCCTTTTCCCATGTCACTAAGATTAGTAAATTTTTCTCTATGTTCATCAAGAAATAGATAGTCTATATTAGGTTGATCACCTTGTTGATGAGCATCCTCTTCTTCTTCTACAACCATGAAAAAAGTTTGGTTGTTTCCTCTTCCTCACTTTTAATCCATGTTGCTGCACGAACCTTGTTCCTTTTCTTTTGACTCTTCTTTTTATTCTTCAAGAGTGAACAATTATGCTTATTGTGTCATCGTTTTGTATATTCAATGCATACAATTATTTTTAGTGGTAGGATTCATCTTACCTGTAGCCTTCTTGAATAATCTTCTTCTATCTCCACTTCTCTTGCTTTTGATAATCTTGTTGAATCTTCTAGTAAGAAGAGCAATTTCCTCGCTACTATCATCAGCATATGATTCCTTTCATATTGTCAACTTTAAAAAGCAATGACCTTATCTTTCTTTATTTTTTCTTCTTCTTCATCTGTACTCTATTCATTGATTTCATAAGTCTTTTGTGAACCTACAAGTTCGCCTACTTTCAGTGTTTTAAGGTCTTTAGCCTCTTAAATGGCTATGACCTTCAAATTGCAAGGTCTTGGAAAAGACCTCAAAATCTTACTCATACTCACTAATTGAAAACTCTTTCCAAGAGACATCAGAGTATTAATGATATTGGAAAACTTGGTGTACATCTCAATAATGATTCAATGGGCTTCATAAATAACATCTTGTATTGATCAACTAGAAAGTTGATTTTAGTCTCTTTTACTTGACGTGTTCCTTACGAGTGACTTGAAGCATATCATCTCTCTTTTTTTAAAACACATGTTGAAATTCTATTGAACTATATGCATGTAGAGCATAATGGAGCAAATTCATAGCTTTGTCATCCACTTGAGCCTTTTTGAAGTCTTTTTCGGTCTATTCACTCTTTGAATAGAGAGAGGGTCACCATTCATCAAGATGTGAGGTCTATAAAGACCTTCAAGTGATTTCTATAAGTTATATCTTTCAAATATGATGTATACCATTATTCTTGCTTTCCAATAGTTATAATTGTTTTATCAAAAAATGAGGCTCTATGAGTTGATTGAGTGATTTCTGCCATTTGTTATGTCATTTTTAAAACAAAATTTTGACTTTTGACTCTTTTTCTAAACTTAAAGCACCTGCTCTAATTCCAATTGTGAGGTCCTAAGAGACATTTGACCCCCTATAATACTTATTAGCTTTTGCAAAGTGGTCAAAAAACAAGAAAAAATATAGAGAAACAAAACAATGACACATAGGAACTGGGCACAAAGATTTATAGTGGTTCATCCAACTTACAAATGCATCTAGCTCTACTCCCTCAAAGTATTCCCTATTTTGAGCTCTCAAGGCTATCTCACCTTAAGGTTATACTAATTCTCTATGAGATTTTACATACAAGCTAACATTATGATGGCATGCAAACAAGGAATTAAACACTTGCAGCAGCTTTTCCTTCTTACACTCCCTTGAAATATTGTAACATCTACTATTTGAAAGATTAGGAAATTTTTATTTTAAAAAAAAAATGAAAATGAAGTATATAGGAAAAAATTTAGAGAGGGGAGTGCCTCAAATGCACTTCCCTCCCCCTCTTATTTTCCCGTAACTGAGTCACTGGCGACGATTTTTCGACGACAGACATTCCCGGCAACCGAACCAACGCGGCGGGCTCTCACCTTCCTTGCTCTAGCCGGGACAAGGTAGGCTCGCCCCACTCTTTTCTGTATATTTCCTTCCAAGTTTATCAACTGGTAAAGTTAGGCATTATTGTTGCCTTGGGAAAAAGTCAATGTATCGGTGTCAGATGAGGATTTGGACCGTTCATCTTGAGCGTGATGAAGTAAGAAACAGACCCCATGATTTTTCATGGCGATTGGACTGCTAGGGACGCTGAAAATCCCAAAAATAGGATGATTGGAGTTTTCAAAAACGCAATAAAAATTGTGAAAAAATAATAGATTTAGGAGGGATTTGTGAAAATGAAGGGTGAAAATGAAATGTCCATAAAAAATTGGACACATAGGTGTAAAAATAGCAAGAAATGGAGCACCTAGGGTCTCCGGTGACGGCGAACCATTCTGGTTGTTGTTCCCGGCAACGGCAACCTGCTCCGGGCTAAGGACACACGTACAGACATGCGACACATGGCACCGCGTTGACGCACATCACGGCCAAGCGGGGCACACGGCGCAGGAGACGCGTGGCTCAATATGCATGCACCATGCGGAAGGAAAAGGCACGGACGAGGGAGAGCCACGCAGTGAGGTAGGAATGCGCCACGCGCACTGTTCACCCCCCACGCGTAGAGTGCGTTTATAGACGCGGGATCTACGTGCGCTGGTTCTAGACCTGCGCCACACTCGCAGCTCACATGCGTGCAGACAGCACGCGCCGCACTTGCAGTGGGTCCTTTTTCTTGTTTTTGAGTTTTTTTTATCCTTTATGCATAAAAAACGTGATTTTAGGAACTATAGAGGTCCAAATTACTATCCGAAAGATGCGTTATGATCGTCTCAATAAGGCGGACCTAGATTTAAGATAAAAATCTAGTTTATAGTAGCTTTTTAATAGCAAAACTACTAAGCACTATTCAATTATTTAGATTAAGCCGATTAATGGATGATCAGGCTTTAGATTTTGGTTGTATATGTTAAACATGAAATGATAATGAGATTAGAATGATCAGACCATCAGATCGACACGCAATCACAAAGATAATTGTGGTTTACTAAACGAAATAGAAAATGTAGGGATCATGGAGAAAATGAGAGGCCTAACCATGAATAATGATTTATGGCGTGACAGGTACATCAGGGCATACATATTGATATCGTTTACACGTTTGTTTGGGATATTGTGATACCAAGGTAGGTGATTTCATTCACAATTTTTTTTATGATTCTCAAATGATGACTTAGAGATTTGAGTTTTTGAAGCATATAATTTATGCCTTACCATATGCGTGAGATTAATTTCAGTATGTAGTTTCTCATGTGCGTGCTATCTTTTGGGTGATTATTGCATGCACTGGTTCTGATATATTTCATGATATTTCCTTGATTATTGGTATTTTTGACATGTGGGAGTCACTTTGTTTTGATATTGAGACTATTGCTCCTGTGGTAGGATGCATTTCTTCACCCTGTGAGTGCCTAAGTACCTGAGTGCCCATGAAAGTGCTAGGGTGAAAGGGTGAAAGCGAAAGTAGAACACGTCGTTTCCGTGAGTGCCTGAGTACCCATGAGGGTGCAAAGGTGAAAGGGTGAAAGCGGCTGGTACAGAGAGCTGACCCCACATTACAGTGAGTTGAGACACTCATAGGGCTTGACTGTGTATGATGTTCGATACTTTTGACATGCATTCATGTGTTTCTAGATTTTCTTGGATGGTGCATGTCCTGATATCATGATTGATGATATCTTATTTATTTCATGGACTTGGTATGTCCTTCATCGTGTAATTTAAGGGTTTATATTATGTTTGACCATCTTACGATCTTTATGCCTTATGCTATGTGATTTGTTTCTATTGAGTTTACTTTGGATGTATATCACCTACACAAGCATGGCTTGCTGAGGCATTGCTTTGTTTTGCAATGCCTCAGAATCAGAGCATGATAGTCAGAAAGGGAAGCAGGCGGACTAGAGTGGAGCTGGACGGGGGCTTGAGGACCAAATACTGTCAGATTCATAGACAGAGTGGTGTACATTGTTGGACTGTAATGGATATTTGAAATTCTACTTAGTCGTTGTATATATTAATAGATTAGACTTATATTACTGTATAGTATGCATATGCTTATACATGGATGACGTGGTGATCTTGGACAGACATTGGAGCTTTGGAACTTTCACTATCATGTATCTTTACAGTTGCAAAAATTTCACCGTGGTTTTAATTTGTGAGCATGCTCAAAAGGTTTACTTTTGGTTCTATTTATTCAGTGTAATTTTTGAGGTGAAATGACCCTCGGGGTTTTCTTCATTGGTATTTTTCTTAACGCTGTGAAAAGTTTTTAAATTATGAGTTTTATGTTCTGGGATCCCATCTATTTTCTATCAATAAACTATTATTATTTTCGTATATATATGAAAAAGGATTTGGAAAACCCGAGGTGTCACAAATATGCTTCTAAGAACAAGACAACTACACCAGTCTCAAATATGATAGATGAGAAGAAGAAAAGAGATTCTCTCTCAAAATTTACAATACAAAAATCAAACAATAAAGATAGCACGAATATTACAATAACAAGTGGATAGAACTAATCCAACAAAAGCTTCAAGCTAAACATATGTTTGTAATCTTTGGAGCTTGATTTTTATTTCTTATGTTTTTCTACTATTAGGCTTTTCCAAGCTCTCTAATTCATAGTATAGTAGCCATTTGATCTGTTATAGATGATAATTTGGACATTTGAATAGATACATCTTACCAGAGAAAAAGATTCAAAATTTGTAAGAGACAACCATCATCCTATCTGCTAAAAATAGTTGACCAATCTCCATTGGTAGTCAATTGTTTTCTGAAGTAGTTAACTTGTTCTTCATGCCTTCTTATTGTTTTATAACCCAGATTTGAAAGTCATTTCATTTTGTGGTCAGCTAACATTTTTCAGATTAGGCAACTCAAAATTTTAGTTGTACAAATACAGTAGCATATCTACAAAGACCATCCATTTCCTCCAAAAATATTTGACTAAAATTTTTAGTCAATTGAATGGATTCTCCAAATATGTTGATTCTTTCTTTTTGCTAAATTTTTTAGAAACTTTGTGTGCATGCCGAACTTACTAGTTCTAGACAATTGACTAAATTTTAGCCTTAGTTGAATATTTTTACTGACAAAGTTGATTCCAATCAAATAGTTGATTGGCTTCTTTGGTTGAAATTCTATCACAGGCATCATCACATCTTCAAGGTACTGGTCTAAAATGGTTAACTATTTTTCAAAATAATTGATTACATATGCTCAATTAAGAAATTGTTAACGGGAATCTTAACTTTGATTAACATAATTTCTTGTAATGCAAGAAGCTAACCAAATTTGATAATCTCATGTCCAATTAAGTGCATCCATCAAAGCTTCAAAAATTTTATTTTATAGGTTAATATCTTGCACTGAACCTACATTTTATTGTGTACATGGACCAAATAGAAACACGGGTAAATTTTTTTGTCATCATCAAAAAATGAAATAGAGCTTGATTAAATGTTATAATGTCAAAGAAAAAATATGACAAGTTAGAAGAAAAATAAAACAAAACTTAATGACTCTTAAAGGGCCTACTTGTCTAACTAATAAAATATCAATAGACTATTGAATTGTTAGAATTAAAAGTAAAATAGGAAAGGCCAGAGAGAGAGAGAAACTTTAAAATATAATAGTAAAAGAGAACTAGAATTAAATTAGATAGAAATGTCGTGTAGCTAAAAGATAGGATCCATAAAGCAAATTCTTTGAGAACCCATCATCCAACTAATGGAATAAGATAAAGTAAAGGGCTTTTTGCAAGAATGCCTTTATATTTAGGCATTTTTGAAATATAAAAAAAGAAGAAGAAAAAAGTCCAATATATTTTTAATTTTTAAAATTTGCCATTAAGTTTTCATGCACTTTGCAAATTTGTCATTCTGTTAGTTTTTCATCCACCTTTCTTGTTAGTTTTTATGAAATTTCAACATTGCCCTTGTCTAACCGACCACCAAAGAGTGCGCACTGGGTGGCAAGAGCACCAACGATCGTATGAGGTGAGCAGGCTATCAGGCAGGTGTCGATTGGATGGGGGAAAAAGACAAGAAGGCAGCCCAACGATTGCATGTGAGGCAAGGAACAGCCTGCCGAGCGGGTGTCAGCTGGCCGGGGGCGGGGGGGGTGGGGGTGGGGGTGTTCGGGTGGGCACTGGGCAGCGAGAGCACCGACGACCATGTCAAGTGAGCAACCTGCAGGGCTGGTGTCGATCAGCAGGGATGGGAGCTACTTATGGGGTCAGACAGTGGGGAGAGGGGTGTACAGATGCTAGCCATGGTGAAGGAGTGGTGGGGGTGGCCAATCGGGTGTGCACCAGGCAGCGGAAGCACCGACGGCCATATGAGGCGACCAAGCTGCCGGGCAGGTGTCGGCTAATTGGGTTAGATGGTAGGGGACGGGTGTGTCAACGATCATGAGGCGAGTTGGGGGAGGCATTGTTGATGGGCACTGGGCTGCTGCTGATAGGATGGTGTGCTGACGATCGTGAGGCTAGCTGCGGGGGGGGGGTGTTTGGGCGGGGCACTGTCAACGGGGAGGGGGTGCCATTGATCGTGTGTGCACGGGGCAGCGGCAGCAGTAGCGCCAAAAACCATGTCAAGCGACTAGGTTGCCAGGCGGGTGTCGCGGGGTGAGGGGGGGGCGATCCTATGATGCGACCAGGGAGAGGGGGGGTTTGCTGACGATCGTGTGAGGTGTGCAAGCTGCCGATCATCCGCAGTGGCACTGAAAACCGAGGCTACATGGAGGAATAAGCCAGAAACAGGCACAGGGCATCAGAAGTTGGGTGTTGATAAGCTAAAAACCAATGAAATAAGCCGAAAACAAGGATTGCGGGAGGAGATAAGGGTCATATTAGAATTTAATAAAAATTAACAGGTAAAAAGGATGGAAAACTAACATAATGAAAATTTGGCAAAGTGCATAAAAATTTAATGGCAAATTTGTAAAATAAAAAACATGTTGAATTTTTTTGCCAAAATGTAATGGCATTTTTGCCAAAAACCCTAAAGTAAATATAATTAAGCTTTCAAAATGCCCACAATGGTGCTTTCCATGCATAGTGCTTTATTTAGTTGGGCTAAGGATGTTAGAATATGATATAATCCATTGATTACAGCCGATATTCTTAGCTATAATCACGTGATTCCAATAGCCATTTCCTATTGTAATCATGGTCATATCCGGTGGTTAGTCAACTATGTAATCCCTATTTATACATGCCTGTACTCCTCTATAATATCAATAAATACAACAACAATGTAGCTTTTATTATGGTATCAAAGCTGTGGGATGAAGATCTGATATTGCCGATCAGATCTGTCAACCCGATCAGATCTGACATATTTTTGCTTCTTCTTCAGTATGCATTCTTCTTCTTCCATCTGACATATTTTTGCTTCTTCTTCAGGATGCATTCTTCTTCTTCCATGGCTAATGCCACTTGCCCAACATGCAGCAGACCTGTGTCCACTCTTCTCTACCTTTTCCTATTCTTTACAATATCTTATTTTTTATCTAATCTACTCAGATCATATGGGATCTTCTTTTGTCTGCTTCTCTATCTTCCTCTTCTTCTACTTCCTATCATTCTTCTCCTCCTTGCAATCATTTTTCAATTCTAGATTCATTGAAAGTTGACCTACTTCCCTTATCAACGTCCTCTTAATTGGAGATTTGCCAGATCCGTGTTGGAGCTTACATTGACAAACTCATTCATGGAGATTTCATCATATGTCCCTGTGGATCTCTACCATTGGCTCCCTCCAATCTCCTCTGCCCTTCGTCTGCTTTCCCCACTCGTTTTCCCCTTCTGCCTTGAAAAGTGCTCGAGATCCAGAAAATAGTGGTGCAAATCAACCTTCTACCACGGTTCCACCCAGCTCTGTGGTTGTTCATTCAATTTCTACACCACCTACCAAAGACGATTCTGTTGGGAGAGCTAATGTAGAGGCGCGTTGATTTAGATATTGGCCATGGCTAGGAAGATAAGGTGCAAGATCCTTCTGAGATTATGTAACTGATGTTTCAACCTTGAAAAGCACTATTTCTGGCAAGCGGAAAAGGAAAAGGAAATCTAGCTGCCCACTTACCCTGATTCAGTTCCATCAGTTGGTGGTTACTCATCCCAACAATTTACATATGCTGGGCCTCTTGCAGGATCTTCCACCATATCAAATGCTTTTGTAAAAAGCGGAGGAGGTCTAGAATCATGCAAACCCTCCATGGGCTAGGGAGACGAGCCTGATGAACCAACACCCATTTCCTCAATTTTCACTCTTAACACCTTCCATCATCTTCTCTTCAGGAAGTAGGGCAGTTAAGACACATGCCCAAGTCGAGATATTCAAATGAAATCAACATATGTACGCTCAATGGAGATGATTTTGCTCCAAACTTTGTTTAGTCTGAACTTGGTGTTGCTAAATTTCACATTTTTGGACCGATTTCATCTGAAAAGTTGGATACCTGGAAGTAGGTCGGTGGAGGAACTGAATTCAATGAAGTGGGTTATGGGCTTCTGATATTGATTTTCAGTGACGATCAAAGTTGTGGCGTTTGCTTCAAAATCAAGTGCACCGATGATCTAACCTGGTGTCATTTTGGCAGCCCTTCAATCTTCATAACCTGGTGTCATTCTCAGCTCCCGACTCTATCTTACTGTTTAGTTGGTCGATCTTTGACTGGGAAAGCAAATCTGAGTTCCCTTTCTCGGTTATACTATCCAATTCGTGGCCAGAAGAACAGATCTGTGATATCTCCCATCACGATCTTGATCTGTCGCAGTCCAGCACTTCCCTGATCACAACTTGACTCATCACTGACCACTCCTCCCACTGCCGAGCAGATCCTTCAAACTTTAGTGATCATCAGCCTTTGCTACTTATGAGAACAGACTGCATCTAACATCCATTGAGCAATCCCTAGAGTGTTTGCCATCTTTAGGCCCAGATCGACCAATCAGTAGCATAACCTTGTGGATTTTGACACTGTCTGCGTAGGAGCGGTTTCATTGCTCCTATCGGCGGACTAAAATTGGGAGTTGGGCTATAAGGCTGTTCGGAATAATCATGCTGACTAGTTTCAATCTGCAAGGGAATCATCACACAAATCAAGTGAATATAATGTTTAAGTGCGATAATTATGGAAAAGAGAGAAGGGTGAAAAGGAGACATAATCATGATAGTAAAAAAAACAAAAAATGGGAGAAAGTGGAAAAGGGATGCAATGATTTGTTTTAAATAAAATACTGTTGGTGAACAGTACTCCCTGGGTTACAATAGTTTGAGTCACAAACAGAACTAATTTACGACTTAATGAATTATTATAGTATTGAGTAGCTATATAGTAGTGAGTTGCTACAATACTGATTCAATGAATAGTATTGACCACGTCGATTTCAAGCAATTTGCCTCGCCCATCATAGATTTTGTCCTCGACAGACAATCTATTTATGTTGTTTCATCTGAAGCTTGATGCTCTCTCAACACTCTTGAGCTCTTTGTCATAAAAAAATTGTCAACATTGATGCATCGCGACTCATATGGGAGCAGTGTCATTTGATTTCCTTATCAAGAGATCAATCTTATTTGATGTGCCTTCAATCCAAAATCTTTTGACAGATTTGGCCTCCAATTATTGATCATCTAAACTATCTTGAATTGCTTCAATCGTCTTAGGATTTTCCCATTAGTGTATTGGGATATGATGCTCATTATTACGGATTTGTTATCCGTTAAATTGCAATCATGTTCCGTTCATTGGAGAAAATATTGACGATATTAGATCGACTTTTGTCTTTCAATGAAGTCTTCTTTACTTGAGATTATGCTCTTTTGTCTATTTTTAGGGAATTTATTCTTCAATTACATTATTTTATTAGCAAGCTAATGTCAAATTTATCTTTATACCAGCTTGAGGGGGCATTAGAATATAATGTACTCCATTGATTACAGTTGATATTCTCAGCTGTAATTACATAATATTAGTACCCATTTCCTACTGTAATCATGGTCATATTCGGTGGTTAGTCAACTATGTAATCCTTATTTATACATCCTTGTACTCTTCTGTAATATCAATGAATACAGCAACAATGTAGCTTCTATCAAAGGATTAATATCATGCCCATTTCAAACATTAGGTTATATTTCTTTCGAAAAAAACTGCGAGCACATCTATTTCTCTTGGTTTTCAATAACCCAATAATTAACATCATCCGAATGCATTGATTTTTAGTAAGTTTGAAGTTTCACCCATGCAAAGGAAAACAAGGGCATGACTTCTTCTGCATGGAAAACAAGGCATGACTTCTTCGCGCACGTTCAGCATACCAAGACCTAAAAGTTTAATATTTCAATTGAATTTTTTGCATTTCAAAGCTGAACCCACATATACGCCAAGTACAGCCTTGTAGCTTGGTTACCCAAGTCAGAAAAATATTTGTGGAACCGATGCTTTACAAGGCTTCGGTGCAACCTTTTGATCTTTCACAATTTAATTTGTGATTAACATTAAAAAAAAAAATTTAAATAAATCTTGGTATATATTTTTTTCATTTTGAAGAGGATAAGTATCTTGAATTTAGCCTTGTAAATTTTAAACGTCTTTGGGTGGCCCAGGTTCAAGTGGATCGTGTGTGTATGATAAACCCAGTGCAAGAGCCTCAAGCACGCCTGGCATCTCAATTCCCAACTCGCCACCATCGGCCCACTGCCCGAATCGCGAGGCGAATCCATAAAAGGCTGCGCCCCAAGCCAGCCAAAGTCCTTTAAGGAGATACCTCGCTCCTGTCACAGTCAGGATTCGTTGTTTTTTTCTTCTCGTTCCATAGTATTCAGCCACCAAGCTTCTGATGGTCGTAATGCACCTTGGGCAGTACAAGCCTACAAGTAGCGGGACATTTTTCCTTTACACGATAAGTCATGCTATAAAATGCAGTTGATCAGAACTCGACCAATAGTCTGGGTCATCCAATCAAAAACCATAGGATTATCCAATTCAGTCTGCTGCTTTAGCTGCATATGTTATCGAATCAAAAGTAGTAAGACCATCCAATTCGGTGCGCTGCTTTAGCTATGTATGCATGAGATCTGCAAGGGTCTGGTGCAGATGTCATCCCCAGCGCTAAAACAAATCAAAGCTAGAGAATTGTAAGACCTAGTAGTGGTAGGAGGAGGAGGAGGAGATGTTCTTGAATGTCTGATAGAGTGAATAATGCCCATGTCCTTTTTTGAAAGATCTAAACTGTCCATCCTGTTCCGGATACATAAATTAGGCAACACAGAAAAATCAATGCATCTAAATGAGATTAATGTAATGACTCAAATTTCTTGAAGATATTTTGTATCCCATTTATAACCACAATCAACCATGATGATCTCCATATGCTAGTTAGTTATAGCCCGTTTATTTTGGAAATTTTTTGAAGATTAATAGATATTAAATCACCTTAATAGGTGGTTGAATATTTTATTTTAATTAAAATATGAAACCAAGGAATTTGTGAAAAAATTAGGTTATTAGATTCTAGACTCAAAATGGAATCTAACGCCTCAAAGAACACTGAAAACGGAGCTCATGTGAAGAAGTTATAAGTGTTTGAAGATGGAGGGTATTTATGTA
Source organism: Warburgia ugandensis (assembly GCA_035236585.1). Lineage (NCBI taxonomy): Eukaryota > Viridiplantae > Streptophyta > Magnoliopsida > Canellales > Canellaceae > Warburgia > Warburgia ugandensis. The sequence goes on from CP141136.1 coordinate 7,291,422, forward strand.
ATTTGAGTATAAAACAAATTGAATCCGAAAACACAGGGGGCCATTTTACTAACGGCACCCCCCAAGTCGTCCCCTACCTCCAGCACCGACCTCCAAATTAGGCAACTCAAATTTTTAGTTGTACAAATACAGTAGCATATCCACAAAGACCATCCATTTCCTCCAAAAATATTTGACTAAAATTTTTAGTCAATTGAATGGATTCTCCAAATATGTTGATTCTTTCTTTTAGCTAAATTTATTAGAAACTTTGTGTACATGCCAAACTTACTAGTTCTAGATAGTTGACTAAATTTTAGCCTTGGTTGAATTTTTTTATCGACAAAGTTGATTCCAATCAAATAGTTGATTGGCTTCTTTGGTTGAAATTCTATCACAGGCATCATCACATCTTCAAGGTACTGGTCTAAAATGGTTAACTATTTTTCAAAATAATTGATTACATATGCTCGATTAAGAAATTGTTAACGGGAATCTTAACTTTGATTAGCATAATTTCTTGTAATGCAAGAAGCTAACCAAATTTGATAATCTCATGTCCAATTAAGTGCATCCATCAAAGCTTCAAAAATTTTATTTTATAGGTTAATATCTTGCATTGAACCTACATTTTATTGGTACAAACGTGTACATGCACCAAATAGAAACACGGGTAAATTTTTTTGTCATCATCAAAACATAAAATAGAGCTTGATTAAATGTTATAATGTCTAATAAGGTTGGGGCAAACCTTATAGTTTAATACATATAGATAGAGAAGAAAAAAAGAGATTCTCATAAGCGAACTGGCAAAGCTATGAAAAATGAGAGAGAGCTAGAATGGGAAAGAATAAAATGTCAAAGACAAAATATGACAAGTTAGAAGAAAAATAAAACAAAACTTAATGACTCTTAAAGGGCCTACTTGTCTAACTAATAAAATATCAATAGACTATTGAATTGTTAGAATTAAAAGTAAAATAGGAAAGGCCAGAGAGAGAGAGAAAATTTAAAATATAATAGTAAAAGAGAACTAGAATTAAATTAGATAGAAATGTCGTGTAGCTAAAAGATAGGATCCATAAAGCAAATTCTTTGAGAACCCATCATCCAACTAATGGAATAAGATAAAGTAAAGGGCTTTTTGCAAGAATGCCTTTATATTTAGGCATTTTTGGAAGAAAAAAAAAGTCCAATATATTTTTAATTTTTTAAATTTGCCATTAAGTTTTTATGCACTTTGCAAATTTGTCATTCAGTTAGTTTTTCATCTGCCTTTCTTGTTAGTTTTTATGAAATTTTGACATTGCCCTTGTCTAACAGACCACCAAAGAGTGTGCACTAGGACCCGCACGCGTCCTAGGAACCGTAATGCACGGGCCCTACGCATATAATCCTAGTACGTCCGTTGGGGTGCAACGCTAAAAATGCAATTAAGGAGGCTATGTAACTCCAATCGACGATCCGAAAGACTCACTGTGTTCGTAATGATAACGTGAACCTAATACGACTATAAAAGTTAAGATCTGAGAACTATTTAGGATGACTAGAGCCTAAAAACTATAGAGATCTTCTAGATCTACCAAATCAAAGATGATCAAAAAGGGCAAATCTATCTGTTAATCGAGAAATCTAAATAGTGATCTATAAATGAATAAGTGAATAGAAAATGATATTTGAATCCTTGTTGTCAAACAATATATAGGGTTTTACGAAGGTGACTCAGGGTCGAGTAAGGAAGAGATACGATCTAAGTGACGACAATCGAGATAGGTAGTCTGATATTACTAAGTTTTTAAATGTATTTTAAACTCTAACTTCCCTTTATTGTTGTTTTTAGTATGTTTTTGAGATATGATGTTTTTATGCGAGTATGCAGACTTGTCTTTATGATTTATATCCTTAAAAGCACTTGAATCTATCACCAGATTTAGCATACTTTATGAGATATGATGTTTTATACAAGCATGGGAAATTGTCTTCATGTTTTATTCCTTTGAATGCGATATTAGCATAAACTGATTTTATGCATTGCTCGCATGGTTGAAAAGAAATGCTTAAATTGCATGATTTTGATGATTGAGATTTGGATTTATATGCTTTTTGGGCTGTTGAGCCTAGTGAGCACTATGCTGAGAGGTTGTGATGATGTACGACATTGGCCTCCCGGCCTCTACTACCAAAAAGGTGGATGGTATCGCTGCCAAAAATGGCATTGTCCCTTCCCTGACTGCTATGGTAAATAAGGACGACCACTGGAGGTGTTCACGGCACCCTTTCGGGAACATATCCATGGTCGTTGTGGAGGCGATGGTAGACAAGTCTCTAGATATTGGAGACACACGATTCAGAGGTGTTCTGGTTGTAAGCATAGTTGGCCCTATGATTTCGGTTGTATTGATATGCATATAGCATTGAGATGATCGTATACGAGTACTCGTGAGCAGACAGTTTGATATGTTTACCAACCCATCATCTGGAGTTCCAAGTGGGCAGATTGCAGAATGAGGCAACCTGTTGTGGGAACAAAACAGAAAGATCATTTGCATGATAGTAATGCTAGCATTTTCTTTAAATGATGACTATGTTAAGAGTTTCATGATTATTATATTTTACTCATTGGCTTGATGTATTACCGAGATCTTATTACCTGGATCTATTAATTTCTACTTTATGTTTTGAGTCATATAGTGACAACCCGAGTTTTTCCATGCATTTTTAAATGCAATATCTAATTCCTAGGGTGGGATGCATCCCTATTTGAAACCATTTTATAAAAACGATGCAATGCAGTAGAAAATCTTTTCTTTTAAACTCATTTTGAAAACCTCGAGTGTCATTTTCTTTCACAACAACCAAAATAGTTTTTGAAAATTTCAGAAATCATAAATGTATTCTCAAGTCTATCCAGTCACAGCTCACAGCCCAACTGTAAATAAATACAGATACATGTCCAAAGGGTAGAGTGTTTATTTACATTCATCTTGTCTCTTCTTTATTTACTTGATTGTAGTATTAACATTTCCTGATGCTTCTTCTACTCGTAAGTGGAGCTATACTGAAAAATAATATATTTGGGTGAGTATTTCTCATACCCAGTAGGTGATCTGATACTACTATTTTGAAAACATGGTAGGCAACATGCATGATTCAAAGAGCTTTTCATGTAAAACATCAATGATTCTTTTTGTGTAAGCATGCATAGTTATGCATAAAACATAAGCTTATTGACGCAATTTCAATCATGGAATCCTTTCTCATAATCTAGTATTCAATGATATAAATATGGTCAAAATCATGAAATAGAAATCAATAGATCCCTATACGAAAATCTCGGCAAATGCATCAAACTAACGAGTCAAATATAATAGTCATGAAACTCTTAAAATAGTCATCGTTCAAGCAGATGTTAGTCTCATGCACAATTAATCTCTTGGCATTCACGTCATGCCAACTGGTCATGAGTGCTCGTATACGACCATCTCGATGCTATATGCATATCAATCACACTGAAATCATAGGGTCACTATGCTCACGAGCAGCACACAGCTAACTCGTGTGGCTTCGGTATCTAGAGACCTACCTACCATAACCTCCACGGCTACTATGGCTGTCCTCGAAAGGGTGCCGTGAACACCTCTAGTGGTCGTCCCTGTTTACCACAGCAATTAGGGAAGGGACAATGCCTTTTTGGCAGTGATACCATCCACCTTTTTGGTGGTAGAGGCCAGGAGGCCAAACCCGTACCCCTTAGCATAGTGCCCACCGTGGACTGCCTCATCCGGCGATCTACCCACTAAAAAGCATATCTATAAATAATCTGAATCTCATACATCGTAAGTCATGCAATTTAGGCATTTGTTTTCAAAACATGCAAGCAATCCATCAAAATTTGCTCATGCCAGTAATCGCATTCAAAGCCATACTTCCGTATGCTTGTACAAAAACAACATATCTCAAAAAGCATGCTAAATACAGTAATTAAAGCCAAGTCAAGCATTCATATTTGAAATGTACTTGAAAACTTAGTAGTATCAGACTACCTACCTCGAAGTTTTCTAGAGTCGCGTCCTTTCTTTACTCAACCCGACCCTGGGTGTCATTTATAAAATCCTGGATTTGAATGGATAATAAGGAGTCCTTATCAATTTCGATCTATTTAGAAATTACTAGTTAGATCGCTAAATTAATGGCTAGATCTGCCTTTTAGGGTCCATAGGTCCTTGCCTAAAACAGTGTCAGGCTAGATCTTATGATATGGATCTACTATTCAATGGTTAGTAATTTGTCCTCTAATCCTAATTTTATAGTCTCATTAGGTCCGCATCGTTCATACAGACGCGATGGTTCTTTCAGATCGTCAATCGGAGTCCTACAGCTCCTGAAATTGCATTTTTAGCATTGCACGATCATGGACGAACCAAATTCATCTATGCAGCCCTACGGGTCACGATTCCCAAGACACCCGCGCATCCCGGTCGAACCGCGACAGCCTCACGTGTACGTACGCACGCCCGAGCTACGCACTACAGTGCGTGTTCTAGAGAGCATCGCACGAGCACGTCCTCAGCGCTAGGCGTGCGTCTCGGCTCCTGAAACGCCCCATGCATCTCGGTCGAGCCAGGACCCATGCCCCACGTCGCGCGCACCCAAATGCCGCAACAGGGACCGTGCACGCACTGTCGCACGCTCGAAACCCATCCCAGGGGTGCGTGAAGCGCGGCGTCCCTGGGACGCCTCTGGTTTGAGGGTTTTGGAATAACCCTCTTCCAGCAATTCCCCCACCAGAAGAACGCCATATCTGGCAGCGATCTAGGCTGGGAAGAGGGGAAAATGAAGAGAGGGAGATGGGGCTTACCTGGAAGCCTAAGACGATGCCATAGCTGGTGGGTGCGGCTCCCTTTTCCTTTGCTTGCATCCCAGGTCGCCAAAAAGTACCAAGGAAGGGGAAAACCCATTGTTCAGTGCTTCCATGGGAAAAACGGGGAAGACAAGCAAGGGGATTGACTGGCTTGAAGGAAAGGCCTGGCCGTTACCGGTCTTTACAGGGAAAACCAATGGAGGGTTTTTTTATTTTTGCCGGAAACCCTAGCTCCAAGTAGCCTGGAAAACGTGATTCAGAGAGGAGGGAAGAAGCAGGCTTTATAGCCATGCTAAGGTAGTACTCGCCCTAAGGTGGTGCCACCATTTTTCCTGGCACCACCTTGCAGAGGCGGTGCTGAGAGTTCTAGAAGCAGCTGGACGCATTTGGAGGAGGAAGATGATGGGGGTGCCGTTATCACAATGGCCCCCTACATTTTTCGTCTTTTTCGTTTTTTAAATTTAAATTACAGAAATACCCTTAATCTTTAAACGCCTATAACTTCTTCATACGAACTCCGTTTTTGGCATTCTTTTAGGCGTTGGATTCCATTTTTCGAGTAGAATCTAATGGTACTAATTTTTCTTACAAATTCCTTCGTTTATAATTTTAAATAAAGTAAAACATTTAACATGGTTCATTTCCTATAGAATGTCCAATTCATTTTTGTCAAATGGATGCAAAAATAGCGTAAAATGCTCGAGACATTACACATATCAATATCATTGCATACTAGATTTTGGCAAAGAATTTCATGGCTGAACTTGCATCAATGAGCTTATGTTTTATGCATAAATTTGCATGTTTACATAAAATGGAATCACTGATGTTTTACAACAATAAAAAAAAAGCTCATTGAATTGTGCATGTTGCTTGCCATGTTTTCAAAATAGTAGTATCAGATCACCTACTGAGTATGAGAAATACTCACCCTAATATTTATTTTTTTTCAGATTAGCTCCACACAGAATTAGAAGAAGCATCAGAAATATGTTAGTGCTACGATTAAGTGAATGAAGAGAAGACAAACATGAATGTAAGTAAACACTCTACCTTTTGGACATGTATCTGTATTTATTTACAGTTGAGCTGTGACTAGATAGACCTGGGAAGACTTTTATGATTACAGTAATTTTCAAAATTACTTTGTCTGTTATGAAAGCAAATGACACTCGAGGTTTTCAAAATGAGTTTAAAACAAAAGATTTTTCTGTTGCATTGAATTGTTTTTCTAAAAATATTTTCAAATAGGAATGCATCCCACCTTAGGAAATAGATATTGCATTTAAAAATGCATGAGAAAACCCGAGTCATCACAATTAACCACTTGTTTTGTTTGGTCTTTGAGGGAAAAAAAAATGATAGTCATTATTTTCAAGTGAAAGAAATATAGGCTAAAGCATCCCTTGTGCAGGTATGCCGCTATCTAAGACATTCTAAACATGAAGAAATATGAGCTAAAAATCATCATCATAAAATAACAGTAAAATTTTGAAGAAAAAAATAAAAAAGCATCACACGCTTACGAGCATTGGGAATCAAGAATAATAACAAGCGAAATTCCAGCGCCATGAAGATCAGTGCTTGATGGTATTTTACTCGCAGATCTCTATAGATCCACAAACATCATTACTTAAGAAATTAACTTACAAAAAAGTCAAGAAAATAAAATATACAAAATAGTTAAAACATGTCTGACTATATTACCAAGTGGATAAGATAACTTGGGTCCTGGAGGAGTATTATGGTTAGATATTGTATTATGAGAGAGACCCCTCACGAAACCATTGTCCAGTGGAAGCAATTTGCTTGCAAATTAAAGATTATGGCCATCAGTTACATACGAAAATGATTTAACATCTTCATCTACGGATGAGATAATAAAAAATAACAATAACAAGCAGATTTCACCTAAGGCCTGAGATATCAGAAAAACTGAAACTATAGAAAGCTTAATAACCTACAACTCGTTGTAAGAAATTTGAGATCGTAACCCTAAAGGGCGTTGCATTTGCAGATCTCAAAGAGCTGAAAAAATCTTGATGAAACAGCAAAACCCACAAACAAGTGTCGATATGTGCAAAAGGTGGCCGCTCTACCCAGCCAGTGTCGCAGGCGGATTGGAAGTTTTTGCACGTAAAACAAATACATGTACTTTCAACTAGGATAGACTCGGGTAGTATTCGCCCCTCGAATGGACTCCCTTCAGAAGGGCTACTTCCACCATCTACAGCCCACGAACAAACTCAACGTACGCCCCAAATAGTTGCAGATCCAAAGGATCAGAACTTCAGAAACTTTTGACTGGAAAGAAAGAGAATGCAGAAACACACGATCCTTCATGGCATAAGCATCAACTGAAAATGACCTATGCCAAGGATATCATCGACTGAACTTATGCTTACCTGAAACAGACCACCTTGCATTTGTTACAAAGGAGACCAAGATCTGGTGATCTACTAAAACCCTCCCTTTCACCTACTAGAAAAACATACTTAATGAAATGTATTAACTGAAGATCGGGGTGTTATGAGCTCATTAAAACCACACCAACTAAAAGGGCCATAGCAACATGAAGACGACTTTTGCTTCTGGACCTAAAACTTGAAATCATGCACAAAACTTTCCCTAAACGGACAGAAAAGGGTGCAGAACCTAAAACAGAAGGCGGGTTTGAGAAGGAATGCTTTTGGAAAGGCTTTAGGGTTTTGCTTTTATAGGAAATTCGAGGCGTTTTGGGAAACATTCAGGGGGTAGGGTTTTGGGCAGCGGACAGGGAATGTCATGGGTGGTGAGGCGGCAAAATTGGTTTTTCGATTATAATATTGGGTCGTACTTATCCACGCGCGGTGATACTGCCTGGAACCTTCTTGTGGGAGCTACTGTCAACAATGAATTGCCTTTGGGGAGTAATATCTTTTGTGGGTCATAAGATCTTTTACTCTTGCAGGGTCCGGTTTGGTGACTGCTCAGATTCGACTTGGAAAGATCAATTTATTTTAGTTGTATATGATCCATTGGCTGGATTTGTGATAGGAGTACATCCAACATGGTTAGACCAACAGCAGTTCATGGAGCTTTGAGGGTTACAGTCTTCCGCAAGCTAATAGATGTAAGTGATCCAGGCATAGTTTTATCTGGAAAATAGCATTTGCAAAAGTACAGTTGGGCTCACTTATTTCATTGGTCTAAACTAAAAAAAATGTCTAGGGGCCAGTAGGGTTGTAGACAACTTGGCATCTTCTATAATACACTTTGGTTAGAGATTTAAATAATTACTTTTCTCTTGGCGGAGATTAGACGAGAGTGCATGAGTGAGAGTGTGTATACAGTTATTAAAGCCGCCACCAAAAGTTTAAGAACTGCTTCCCTAAGTTACTGTGACTGTTTTGATACAGTTTCTTATGTTCCTCGTGTATTATATTTCGCTAATGATCAGTAAAATAAGTGTGGAGTTACTTGGGCTCTTGCTACTATTATTTTTCAAATGAAAATATAGGTATCCACTAGATAAAAATGCATTCTAAGTTGAATGGTTAATACGGTGATTGTGTCTAAAAGATTAATTGCTAAATGTTGTGTTTTTCTGAAAGCCTAGCAATTATATACATTTTTTTCACAATAAGTATTTAAATATGTTCTATTTATCAAATGTATGGCCTTGTAAGCTAAAAAGTAATTTATCATATACTTATGTAATGAATAAGGTTTATTTATATGCCAATTTATATTATAGGTATTATTTATGGATGTGATTAGTAAATGCTACAAATATTGGTTAGTTATTAAATGACAACTGGAACAATGCCAAGGTAATGGACATCACAATACAAGGAGAAATGGAATTCCAAATCCTTGCAAACATAAACATATCATCAGAGTGAGAATAGTACTAGTAATCCACATTTGAGTACCTACTAAACGTAATGTTACTAATAAGATTGAAGATAATTTTTGTCAATCATCTAAGTAGAAACCCAAAGCATACATGAAGGCATTTCAAAATATATTTTTATATAGGATATGATTCCAACTTTTTGGAACGTTCAGCGAATACAACTGAAGAACTATTTCAAATAGAGGATAAACATTTGTGCCCTTAAACTTGAAATCCCATAACTAAAAATGGGCTCAGGATTTATCTTAATATATAAAGTGCTAGAATCCAATACATATAATACACAAATGCTTTAGAATAGATATTGGACTCATCAAGGGTATGAAATGCTTAATATGTGACCTGCACCCTCATGAGAAAAGATATGTATGTAGGTATCATCACAAAGTGGACTTGACATATCTATGCATAGTATTAGGTAAAAGAGTTTATCAAATTGATTTATTAAAGTCACTAGCAAATAATAGGGCCTGCATGAACTTTTGTGTTTGGCCATCTAGTTTATTGTAATTCACTTGTCAGCCAAAGATACAAAGGTGAATATGAAAATGTAAAAGGGCAACTTGGTAACTTGATACATAGGTCAGACTATAATTTCAATAATTAATGGGATCAAGTAATACAATTGGTGTTAATTGGCTTAATAATATTATTTATTTCTTTTAAATTGTCTACTAGTGAGGTCCACATGTATGAGGGCTCCTTAGTAAACTAACAGTATGTGTAACAAATTGGTCAAATGTTGATTGTGCCAAATTTTAACTAAAGTTACTAAATTTGGCAAAGTAGGGTGGGATCCAATTAGGCTTGTTTAGTGACGAAGAGATCACCTACATTTAGGAAACCTAAGAGTTCATACCATAACTTGTTGTGGTAAGAGTTAGAAAGGCCTATCAAAGTTATGTTCAAAAACCTCATACGAGAACAAAGTTAAAACCAACTTTAAGAGAGATACCTACTGGTTACTATTTTGTGTATGACACAAATAAAAGATATTAGTACGAGTCCCTTAGAGGAAACTCAACCTGATTCAGCCTGTGTGTCTATGAGAGAGAGAGAGAGAGAGAGAGAGAGAGAGAGAGAGAGAGAGAGAGAGAGAGAGAGAGAGAGAGAGGATACCCCACATAGGTTATTGGTTGCTTTTGAAGCAAAACAAAACCATTTGAAAGAGGAAAATCATCCTCTACCATTTGCTCTCTCTAGTTGTGAAGAAAATACTTTCTAGTTCATCACTTTATCTTCTAATTGTATCTCTACTTGAATGAGGGAATCTTACTTTAGGAAAAAGTTTAGTTTAGAATCACAACAAGGGTGAATTGAGGAGGTATTTCATATGTTTGAAAGGTAAGATCGTGACCACTCATCTCTAGGAAAACTAAGTTTATCACGTGATATGAAGCAACGATTGAGATTAAACTAAAATTTGTCCATAGATCTTAGATCTGGCTTGGATATTCTACTTAGACCCAATAATAAGTACATCTAAAATTCACTGATCATTCAATACAAACCATCAAACAAAATAAAAATATAAGTTAAATGAAAAAATTTCATGTCAATGCTACTATTGCTCGTGTCCCAGGTTGAGACTTACTAGGCTGGGACTCTTGGGTTGTGATGTCTTTAGTGATTGGCTAAGGAATCAATAAGTGAAAGCATGGAGTGGTCAATTGGCTCTGTAGGCTGAGAAGACTAAGAAATACTCTTAGAAGATATGGTGGACATTTTAGGGTCTCTTGGTTCCTTCTGATAGGGCATGAGAGAGGAGGCTTTGGAAGGTTCAGTAGAGGGCTTGAGGATGTTAGGTTGGGATGTAGGTTATTGGGGTGAAGGAGAGGGCTTGAGGATGTTAGAAAGGGTTTGCTCTATTGGTCTTGCTACTTATTCCTTGATTAAGTTTGGGAACAAATTTGTAACGATGAACTCAAGGGCTCCAATCATTTTTCCATTTTCTTCTTCAATCTTGCTAACCCTCTCCTTCAACTTTTATGAGATAGAACCATCTTTGACCTGAGACGGCCCAAACTCTTTAAACTATAGACAAGTTCGGTTCTTTAGCACTTATGCAGCATAGTGAATAAGGTTTCATATTGGAAATGATTGATGCTCTGTCCAATTCTTTTAGAAGCTGCATTCCCTTCTTGTAATGCTTTCTCCACTCTAGCTTCCTGTCCTTCCTCTCTTTTATCTTTTCCTTCTAAGACAACTCTTTCTTCTTCAGCCACTTGAGGGGCCTTAGGGTCTTTCCCCCAAACTCCATTTTGGAGAGGTAGTGCATTCTTTTTAGAGCTCCACTACCAATTGCCTCTTTTGGCCTGCTTCTATGTTTTTCCTAGTGGTACTTTAAAAAGTGCTGCCAACACAGTGATCATTATCCACATGGAAGAGAGACACTAGACCTAACTTTTACTCTTATCATATGCTCGATAATTATTCAAGAAATTAGTGGTTAGAAATATCCAAATGGATGTGATCTTCAAAGATATCCATCTAGATCAAGGAAGACATTATGAATAATTTGGATCTTCAGAGATCAAGGCCCATTTAGAGTTATCAATTGTATGTACGTTGGGGGGATTGCGGGAAAAAAAGGATGCCATCATAACCACCTTGTTTAAAGAGGCTCTATACGAGTACACACTCAAGAGGCATGGAAGGAATCCACACTCCTTTTTATCTTGCATGGTGATACTATTTTTGGACTGCTTTTTTCATGCACGTGATGCTCTTTTTCTAGATCTAAAAAATTCAACTTTTAGGCTTAGATTTGCTAGACATCAAATTTCAGGTCCACTTGATGTTTTCAGCCTATGTTTTTTTGATAAAAAATCACAACCATTCGTTTTATTTATTATTCAAAAACACAAAACAAGTGATTAGGATCATCCTAATGCATTTATTTTTCATGGTTTACCTATTTGTTGCAATTCGGAACATGATGAACCATTTAGATCTGCAAAAAGAATATCTTCATGAATGAAAAAAGGGTCATGTACTTGTTCTTTGGCTCTTAAGCGTGAATGCTTACTAGGACTCTGTATTAAACTCATGCAGATCATGCACCTTCCCTCTTGATTATAATGTTAGTATTTAGAAATAAATGAAAAAACGAAAAAGTTAATACGAGCAAATACCACCATTCAAACAAGAAAATGGTTAATTGGATCTAAAACAAACATTGTGACTCTTTACCTTAAAAGTGAAGACTCCATAAAGATCACATAAGGTTGGCTAGAGAAAATAAGGTGGAAAATTTTAGACACGCACTAAACAACATGCTTTTCTCATATCAAAAGGAAACTTAGAGTAGATTTAGAGAACGAGGAAAACAGAGCATATCTTCTGCTCAGACGATAAATTACACGTCCCAAAGACCTGTTTCACGCCAATAAAAGTTGCATCCATAAATAAATAAGTTCCCAAATTTGCCGTCAACTCGCAAGTTAACTTGCTATACTCACAAAATACAAAAATGCAAATGGTAGTGTCGACCTTCCGGCCACCATTATAGTACAAGATTCTCCAAACAAATCGCCAAATACACGGTCCTAAAATCTTGCCGAAATTTTATAGGGAAATGATATTGCCTCGAACAGTTCTGCTAGTGGCAAGAATATTTAAACGCCAAATTTGTATAAGATTTATCTCCTCTTACCAACTTGTGCTCCTCCCAGATAATATCTTATTCTTTGACAAAATGATCGTCGCAAAGACCTTCATCAAGCCACACTAAAACTCAATTTCTTGTTGGAAATTTCTAATGGTAAGAATAAGGTTTGATCTAGCTGGCGCTGATGTTGAAGGTCTGAGCAGTCATCACACCATTGATTTTTAGAAGGCAATGAGAACTTGGGGCCTTAGCGTGGGAAGCTTGGTAGGGTTGATTGCCATTGAAATCCAGCCATTAGATGTGGTGGTAGAGGCAAGATCTAGGTAGATATTGTGAAGGGATGAGTTTATAGTCGGTAGATCTTTGCAAGTGTAGGGTCTCTTGTTGGAGAATGTTTGTGAAGAATAAATATGAAGAAGTCCTGCATCATCACCCTGAAATTTGAGTTCTAAAATGTCTTTGGAAAAATAAGGCACGGCCGAAGGACGCTAGAGAGCGAGAAGTTTAAACACTAGTGCACAGGAGGGTTTTGGGTTCTGTGCACAACGTGTGTTTGGCGTTGGTGGGTTGGTGGGATTCTGGTGTTGTTTGGAGAATGAGATTGATTGATTCAGCCACTGGGTTAGCGTCTCTTCCATTCTTACCTTATGCATTATGCCACTAGCAAAGCCGTTCGTGGCAATAGCAGCTTCCGACTCTGTTTGGCTCACTTTCAAGTTTTCAAACAATGCTTGCATCTATCTTTAAAAATGGAACAAGGCAGCCTACGTCCCTTACAATCACATTATGAGCTCAGAGTATACAGATATCTACAAGAGACTCAGCTCAGAGTACTCTCTAGTTTCATATCAACCAAAATTCAAATGACCTATACACAAGGGAAAAGCTAGTACTTACAGGACCCCTGGGTGCTGCTCTATGAAACAGAAGATAAAAGTATGGGGAGGACAGTGTTACAATGATAAAAATAAAAATATTCACACAATTGAAACAAAAAGTTAGGAATTGAAAGACCAATGTCTTCCACTATCCAAATGGGTAAGTGGATCCACCTCTACCACCCCAGTATAAAAACCAGTGGTGATGATACAATTGCATATGTACAGAGCCTGCAACAATGAATGAACACACGAGACAAAATTTGACTGATTGGTAGCTACCCATTTACAGATTCTCCATCTTGACTGCACCCAGAAACTGCAACTCTTCTGATAGTCTCTCATACTGCCTGTTGACTTCCTCAAGCTCAATCCTAAGCTGTTGGGCCTGTTCATGCAAACCACAGTGGGTATTGAAACAACTCGGTATTGAAACAACTATTAAAATATCTATGTACTTGAATTTTGTTTCTCATGATTTGATATTTAAGTTGGCAAGGCGAGCTTGAACTATTTCTAGAATAGAAGAGCAAGTGATAGGGGTATCTGAATGTAGAAATAAACCATCTTATTATTTAGGATAATTACGCATGTTGGCAGCTAAAAAAGCATTTATGGTATTACCCCTTTGGCTGTAATCAATCGGTAGTGGAGAAGGTAGGATGCTGTTTGGTGCATTACCGGGAACCTATCCAATAGCAGTCCTATGGTAAGCAAGCTCAGGTTCAGAGCCATTCCCTTTTTACTCCAGAAAGAAGAAGGGTGGAATCCCAAGCCAATTGCTTTTCTCGAGATGGAAGTGAGGCAATGAAGTGAAGAATACTGGAGATTCCAGAGGTGCTTCACGGGGAAATCACAGATGAAATTATCCATAAGATAGTAATTTTAGTTCAAGTTACTATTAGCCCCAATAGATAGTAATTTTTAGTTCAAGTTACTATTAGCCCCAAAACATAGAAATTATTTACGAGCAGATGGCCATGGTTTTAGGGCTGCCATTACCAAGAGATTAATGAATTGTCCAATATCTTTTATCCTGGAACCAAACAACCAAAAAGCAGGACCAACAATCTAGGGTGAAAGATCCTGCTGTAATAGATCAAATCATTAACCTGAATGTTGTAACAGGAACAAACCTCTATATCGGACTAAACACTGCAAGAGTAGACATGATTTTTGAAAGTTAGACACACACACACAAAGAAATGCATACCCTCAATTCCTGGTCCCCCATGTCACAGATTCCTTGCTCCTTTTGTGCATAACAGTAGATATGTGTTCCAGCAGTTATATCATAACACCATGTGTTATCAATTCTAATATACCCATTTATAAAGCTTATTAGGAAAATTAGAAATGATATCTACATCCTGCCTAAGGGATATCACACGTTTTTTTTTCTTAGTAAGGCCACCCCTCCTCATTTGCTTTGCAATAGCTGCAAGATATTTTAATCTTTCTGAAAGATATTAATAGCCAAATGTATAAATTTTAAGTAACACGTAAGTAAAACTAGGACCTCAGATACCATGACCCAAGTCAATAATGGCAAATTACTATGTGAAGACATTATTACCTTAAGCTGAAGCTCCTTCTCCTCCTCCTCGCACTGTGCACACCTGAAAATATGTAAGGACAAGAAGTTGAATATCACCCGTAAGTTAAAAGTTAAACTGAGATGTTCTTACTTCGAATCAGCAGAAGTCCAGAAAGTTACATTTTTTCTTGTCTTTAACAGTAAACAATCACTAAGCAAGATCTTAAAGCTCATAGGTTTATTAAGAAAGGTCATGCAGCTGGCATCATATTTCCTTTTGCCAGTCATGAAGAGCAAGCTTCTTAACAACTTTCTACTTTTTTGCCTTCAATACGAATAGCAAGGCCATCAGAAGAAAATTGATCTATTAGAACTCTGGAGCAGCTAACCAAACCCACACACACTCATAGCAATATTTTTGTCCCAGTTTTCCAAATGATATGAAAGATGGAAAGGAATGACTGACAAATAATTAAATACAAGAATAACTGTTAATGAAAAATGCACATCACATCCAATTGGAAGTCAAGAAACCACAACAACAGCAAAAAAATGATTTTGCTGAACTCACTGCTTTTTCAACTTCTTATTCTCTTCCATTAGGTCGATAACCTCCTGGTTTTGCTGATCATTGTAAACATTACCACCACACTGCAAAGAGATGTAAGAGTTAATATAATATTTAAAAGATGATAAGGAACTTCAGAAGAAATGGCATAACTATTTCCTGGGAAAGAATAATAAGGTCACAACAGGAAAAATGCAGAAGGTTAGAGTCCTTGTTTAGCAGAAAGAATAACTTGAATACAAAATGCGAACTTTTATTAGGTAGTGCTGAAGAGACACAAGTCGATATACTTATGATACAGTACACATAGTTGTATTATATGGATGCCGACATGATAACCATCTCTAACAAGCCATATCCTACATAATGAGATACATATCCTATCTGGTATTCAAGAAAAACCATCAATGCAATTACTATAGGCAGTAAGTAATCAGATTGTACATGGAAGTATCATCCAACTCAAATCATGTCATGATGACAGCCTGACTTGGCAAAGTATCCAGCTGTAACAAGTGACTGCCAGAACGGGAAGCTTAGACTGCATTTCCCATCAAAACCTGTCTCATTCATGTACCCACCTCTGTCATATATTTGCTCCCAATTTCCGTTGCATTTGCACCAGCCACTGCCTGCCTTTTCATTGAATCAGGTGCCTCTGTACAATTTTGCTGTTTCCTCTTTACAGGAAAGCCTGCTTGCATATTGCAAAGATGTCCTATGTCAGAAAACTAGTAATACTGTTGACTACATTTTAGAACTATAGGTTAAAGGTTTACCTGGTGGAGAGTTGTCATAATATAATTGCTGAGGTGTGGAGCATCTCATAGAATCAGCCATGATTGGGGTGTTTGTAAAATTTTGAGCACGTAATGCAGTTACCACAGGTGCTGCAGCTGAAATGTGAGAGGGAGTTCTTGTGAGATCTGGAGAAGCAACACTCCAAGATGAAAGGGACTTGGGATTCACCACCACGGGTTGCAGACCCACACATAAGGAGACAGGTGGTGATGGTTTTTTTGTCTGGTATCCAATCAAACCACAATGAAAATCCCTGTAAACAATTAAGAAAAGAATATCTATATTAGGTCGACCATTTCCTAGAATCATCATTGTTAAGACCATTGATCTAATGAGAGAGACATATAAAATAAAGAAATCCAAGGAAACACAAGTCAAGGGAAATGGGCTGTAAGAATGCAAGTTGTACTTCCCAATGCAATAATTAGTTTAATCCATTGCCTCTTTTAGACAATGAGATTGGGGGAAGGGAGCAAGGGTGCATAATCTGATAAAATTAGTGGAAAATTTCGATGATTTCATTTACAGATCAAATGGATTTGTATATACAAAATGGTCAGCAGCCATATCTCTTCATATAAGGAAAGGTGCAGCTGTGGACATAAAACAACTGGGTATCCAAATCTACAACTTCATTTGTATAATTGGGTCTCCTAATATATTCCTAATTGGATGTCAATCTCCTTGATTATAGGTAAATCAAGACTGTACATTATAAAGTATATCATGGACTGCATATACAATTCAACTCTCCTCCTCAAGTTGGACAACAGATATTTATCATTCCCAACTTGCTGATAATGGTGCTGTAAGTCGTGCGATCAAGACCCTTGGTAAACACATCTACTAACTACTATATGGTTTGAATGTAAAGAATATGCAACTCTTTAGAGTCAAGTTTTTCCCTAATAGTGTGTCGATCAACCTCCACATGTTTCGTTTGATCGTAGTACGAGATTAGAAGAAATTGCTATAGCAGACTTATTATCACAATATAGCTTCAGTGGTCCATCAATTCCAATCTTTAAGTCCTATAGAATGATCCTGATCCATATTAGCTCACTTATGCCGATGGCCATCACTCTGACATCTGTCTAAGATGAGGTGCATGTCATCAGGACAACAACCACAATGTTTTCCAAAAATTTGAATGAGAGCAGGATCTAAATCATATTATAACAGAGTGAACTGAAACACATGAGCTATCCATTGAAAAGAAAGACATGCATGGTGAATTATTATCACCCCACTACCAAGTGACAGAGTATGAATGAAATTCTGAGCTCTAATATTAAGATATCAAAACAAACTCAACAGCTGAATCTTAACATTAACTTTTTACCTCAAAGAATAATAAAATGCTTTGGTAAAGCCAAATTATGGAAAACAACAAATAGATCACCCCTACAAATGAAAAATTTGTATAGACACCTTCTGTATTGATATGATGTTGCAATTCTACCTTACGATGGCATTTGTGTGAACATAATACAACAATTTCAACCATCAGAGATTAGCTGGACATGGCATTGACACCTACTAAGCAAGCTGTATGCACACTATCAAATTGGCATCATGTTCAGCCCACAATCTCCACACCGAAGTCTTAAGAAATCCAACTAGGCAAATTCTTTTTGGTTACTTACAGAAAACCAAAAGGAGGCAATAACTCAGGTATAAAAAATTGCTTTGCAATCCTAGTTAGATCAAGAATGAATAAAAAGCATGGTCTTTGCAGAAAAGGAGAGAAATATAGACAAGAGTGACGAAGAAAGTTGTCAAAATTTTAAGAATTTGATCAAGAAATACAAATTTCAATCACAACTGGAAGAAAAAGAAACAAAAGGCAAAAGCACCTTCTGACCTCCTACTGTTTCCACTATTGGAGTCCATATGGATAAAATTCAAAGTAAAATTCAGACATGCAGAGAGACAGTTTTTCTCATTCGGAAGAAAACATAAAATACTTGATAGGAATGAAAGATACGACTGAAAGTAACTTTTGTCAAATTGGGGTTGTCTCAACTACACAATTGCATCATGTGCCATCAAGTCATACCAAAATTTGAGAAATTAAATTGCTAAGTTTTGTCTTATGTGAAAACAGACTAACCAATCATGACTCGACTAAGCCTGAAACATTGTCAACCTAACCAAAGGTATGGTCAACATGATGAGTTCTCCACCATTAGTTCCATATCATTGGATCATATGTCAATTCCCTCTAATCTCAAAATTGACTCAGTCTAAGATGGATTAATTCTAACCATCAAACAATAACATAATGAAAAAAGTGATAAGGTTTCACCAGTTGTATGGAGGATACATTATTACATGAAAGGTTCATCGACTGTTCAAGTTATGAACAGAAACCTTTGAGTTGCAACACTGTAGCACAAAGTGTATCTGAGACTTTGCTTAAGACCCAAGATGGAAGATGATTATCTCGCAGCATCGCTGGACAAAAATTCACTAGTTTGGAGAATTTATCAAGGGCCAAGAATTTGGGGATATCCAGTTTGATCTTCAAACTCAATGCTAATCACACCAAGGGCATGGTTCAAAGAAACTTCCTTAACAGATTAGCATCATCAGCAAACCAGATAAGCATAGTAAGAACCTAGGAATAGACAGCACAGTTTCTAAAATTTAAATACAAAATTGATTCCAGATCTTGAGTTTGTCATTCATTACATCGCAGCAATGTAAGGAAGATAGTGGAGCAAAGCTCTTACAGAATGACCAAGAAACATTAGCATGGAACCAACATAAGCATCTACAATTTAATGGATAGCAATGGAAACAACTGCAGAATACAATGTTTATTGAAATGGCATGGAGGAATGAGACAGTACTAACTAGGCTATCAATTTTATCTTTCCTGAGTGGTTATAATGCATTATCCACTGTGTTAAGGCTTACCAATACTCTACTGTCATTTGCTTCAGACGTGTCTCAAGTTTTTGAAGCAGTGAAGTTTTCTCAAAATCCTGCTTATCATGTGTAGGTTCAACAAAGTTTGCCTCCAAGACACCTAAAAACATTTAAGTCAACTGAAAAAATTCAATATAAGACTCTTAAAATGAAACCTTAACAAATGCAAGGTAGAACAGCACAGAATGTGGACATGTTACACATGCATATAAAAAAACCAAGTGTCTCAAAGGCTTCGTACCGACGACACCCCTCCCCTTGTTGCTGCTCTGATGAACAACTTGCCAAAAAGGCTGGAAACAAGACAAATCACAAGAAAAATATGTGAGCCACAGTTCTGTCCTCGAAAAGATGTCATGATATAGAACCAAAATAGCATAAACGAACATAATAGACAACATGAGACATAAGAGACAGAATATGTTGACAAGATTTTACAAAAAGGGCAGCCCCGGTGCACGACGCTCCCGCCTATGTGGGGTCCAAGAAAGGGGCGGACCACATGGGCCTAAAGTACACAACCTTACCTTGCATTTTGCAAGAGGCTGTTTCCACGCCTTGAACCCGTGACCTCAAGGTCACACGAGGACAACTTTTACCGTTGCGCCAAGGCTCCCCTTCTGACAAGATTTTACAACCAAAAGAAAAAATGAATTACATATTCTCGTGCCAATTTAGAAAAATGAACATAATATTTGATTAAACAATGAGCAGACAGAATGGTCAGAGAAGATGAAAACAACTGATGCAGTCCTGTGCTTATGTTTTGCTAGAATGCCAATAACAGCAACTGCTAGAGTCCTGTGCTTATGTTTTGCTATAGTATCTTTTTATGTTAATAGTTCTGGATCCCAGCTAGTAAAAAAGTTCAATATTTTCAATGCTAGTTTTACTGCTAGCAAACCCTTCATAGAATAAGCTACAGAGATCAGATAAGTGCTATTCCGCCCCCAGTTTGCACTTATTTTTCAGGACTTCACAGAAGATATTAGTGCTATTTTTACTGCACAAATTCAATTGGTTCTCCAACAGCAGGACCATGGAGAAAGCATGAGTATCAACACAGGGATAACTCATGCGAAGAGGGCGGAAATCATGGAGCGAATCCAGGAAGGCATTAAGAGGTTGACCAGCCCAAATATTATCAATCATCTCATGGTGGCAAAGAAAAAGGTTGGATGGTCAGTGGAAACCCAAAATAGCAGAATTCAATGGAGGTACAGTTCTGGAACACTTCTCGTAATTGGTTGGGCATTGTAGAGGATATCTGCAAAACTGCAAGGATGTTCCAACAAATAAGAAAGATCCCAATGTTGTTATATATTTGTGAGGACGAGCCTCTGCTTGTTGGCTGTCCGTTAAAACTCAACAAGAACAGCTTTCTAAACTGCCTATTACTAAATGGGCGGATCTAAAAGCCCCTATGTGTCCTACCTTTTTCCCATGTAACTATTGTCATAGACTTCTGTGACAAATTAGACGCTCTGAGGCAAGGAAACCAGTCCATTAAACAATATCTGGAGGACTTGATGTAAAGCAGTAGGCCATGGATTATATAGATCCGCTTGATCAATAAAAGGCTAAGAGTAAGATCTAGAAGTAAAGTAAAAAAAAGGGCAGCCCCGATGCACGAAGCTCCCGCCTATGCGGGGTCCGGGGAAGGGGCGAATGACAAGGGCCTATAGTAGGCAGCCTTACCTTGCATTTTGCAAGAGGCTGATTTCACGCCTTGAACCCGTGACCTCAAGGTCACATGAAGACAACTTTTACCGTTGCGCCAAGGCTCCCCTTCTACCTAGAAGTAAAGTAGATTTCTGAATTTTTCTTTATTCTGTTAATTTTCGTAAATAATTATTTTGGACATATTTAGCGTTCATTGTTTGCTGCAAGGAGGGTATCCTGGTCTCTCAGTTAGATTTTAACTTAAATAAATGTAGTAGTGACTTGTAAAGCAGCAGTTCTCCATTTTTCTGAATGATATTCCACAACGGATTTACTCTTTCCTTGGGGTTTTAACTCGGAACCCAAGTGCTTCTTGCTTGTATTATGTCAAGTGGTATCAAAGACGGTGATTCCCTGCAAGGAAAATACTCCAATGTTGGGAGAAATCCCGGAAACTCTTCAAGGTTTGTAAGCCTTCCTGCAACAGATGGCTGATACAATGTCTGGCCTGCAAATCCAACTAACCAGAATTACATCTACCAACGATGGGCTCATGGTCGAGTTCAAGGGAGGGAACAACTAGTAATCTAGCAAGGTCAGCAGCATATACTTGCCCAAGCTAATTCTAGTGACGAGGAGGAAATATTTTGGGGCGGTGGACTGTAAGCTTGCAGAAGACAGCAGCAGCAAAGAGTTGCAAACTATTATAAGAAACACAAAATGAAGGTCGATCTGCCCCCTTTCAATGGCCCAACTTCACGCAGAAGATATCATGAACTGGTGACTTGAAGTTGAGAGGTTCTTTGACTATACTGATATATAAAAGCATAAGAAGGTTAAGTTAGTGGCTTATAAGTGGAAAGGAAGAGCATCTACTCAGTAGGAACAACTACAGATGACACGTACTAGGTTGGGAAAAACACCAATCCAGTCCTAGGCACACGTGAAACAGTTGTTGAGGGTGCAATTCCTTTCTAGAAATTATAACCAAATATTGTTCCAGCAATACTAGAATTGTCGATAATGCAAGCAAGGTGTTCAAGATTATGCCACTGAGCCTTTTAGGCTCTTGGTTCACAATGAATAGTCCGAAACTGTACCACAAAAGGCTGCAAGGTCCATTGTTTGTTACATCAAATAAGGCTAAAGAAGGAAGGTTTGGCAAATAAACAGAATTCAGTAAATCTGTTACATTGGTTAGAGGCAGTTACATCTGTTTAGATATGTCAAAAAGACAGTTATGGAAAGGGAGATAAGAGGGTAGGAAGAGGAGGAAAGAAGAGGAGGTTTTGAAGGACTGAAGTGGAGGCTCTAGCTCTTCGAAAGCTAGAAGTTGTAAGAGATAGAAAAGCATTCCAGCATTGTACAATTCCAGAACATAGTATACAGAGTAGAACCTACAAAGTTCTGCATCTTTTCTTTCTGATTGTAATTGCAACTCTGTATCCCAATTCTTTAAATTGAATTTGATTGAAGTTTCTATTAGTGGAAACTCTGTGATGTAATCTTGTGAATTTGAATTCGATTTAAAGATTCTATCAGTAGTATCAGAGCCAGTTCGAACCAGGGAATGGTTAGAACCAGGATGGAAAGAACTGAGAGTATGGAGAAGGAGATAGAAGAAGTCAAGGGGGAGATAGGAGATGTAAGGGAGCATCTCGGAAAATTACAAACTAATGTAAGTGCTCTTGGGGATTACCTGGTAGAGATTAGAGAGTGGATCAAGAATCGTGAATCGCCGGAGGAAGGTAGGGGTGTTCATCGGAGTCAAGAAATGGGGGAACCCTCTGAAAACCCCAGACGTAGTCCCTATCCTTTGGGAAACCCCCACCGTCAAGAATGGCAAGGAAGAAGATTGGACTTGCCAGTGTTTGATGGACACGAACCCTACAGTTGGCTCTGCCGAGCAGAGCGATATTTCCAGGTGAACGAAATCACCGATGCAAAGAAGGTTACAGCAATTCCCGTGTGTTTAGAAGGAGATGCGCTTCATTGATTCTTGTGGGCAGAAAACCGATCTCCTTTCCCATCATGGGGATCATTCAGAGCATCTCTTCCGTTTCCGATCGTCCCAAGCAGATGACGATTACGAAGCCCTGCTAACTTTGAAACAAAACGGCAGTGTAGAAGAATACCTCCGGTCGTTTGAGCTGATCTCCAGCCAGATGAGGGATCTCTCTGATGACCTGCTGAAGGGAGCCTTCTTGAATGGGCTCTGGGAGGAGATAAAGGCCGAGGTGAAGTTATTCCAGCCTAATTCTTTATCTTGGCTCTTGGAGCTAGCCCACAAAATAAGAAAAGAACCGGGCTTTGGATAGGCTACGGGCCCACCCAGTACGAACTGATGTTGGGCCAAGAACATCAAGGCCCATCCATATTCCTTCGAAGACTAGATCGACAGAAGTGGGTTCGCAAGGGCATTTCCGTCATTCACCCGTCGTCTTCCCCAACACTAATAATGCTAGGGTTTTTCGACAAGAAAACGATAGGGAAAGACCGACCGTCAAACAGCCTGCGGGAAAAAGGGAAATTACAAAGAAACTCACCGATGACAAGATGCAACAATAAAGATCACAAGGATTATGCTACAAATGTGATGAAAAATATCAACCCAGGCACCATTGTAAAAACCAGCAGTTACAGATCTTGATCCTTGCCAACGACGAAGCGCAAGATCCGGAACCCATCTCATTCCCTATCACAGAGGGGAAAGACACAAGGGTAGGGAATACCCAACCCTTGGAGTTATCCCTGAACTCCATTTCAGGGTTCACGTCAGGATTCACGTCTAGCGGCACTATGAAGGTAAGGGGTTCGATCGGAGGAAGAGGGGTAGTGATTTTGATTGACAGTGGGGCTTCCCACAATTTCATATCCAACCACCTCGTCCAAGAACTTTAGTTGGACATGGATCAATCTAGGCAATTTAAGGTAAAATTGGTCGGCGGACATTGCATCAAAGGGAAAGGCATTTGCAGGCAATTAAGCCTAGGTCTGGCTAGTATCCAAGTGGTTCAAGACTTCTACACAGTTGACTTAGGAGGAGCAAATATCATCTTAGGAATAGCATGGTTGCAGACATTAGGGGAGATTTCTGCAAATTTCTGTGATTTAACTATGCATTTCAGAATGGACAGACAACAAATCATCTTCAAGGGAGATCCGACTCTATATTGTTCTATGGTCTCCTTTAAATCAATTTTTTAGGTCATTCCTAAAGTTGAATTTGGTTGTATAATTGGATATAAGGATATGGAAGGGGGAAATTGCCAGCCTCAGGAGGAGAGCCAAGTAGCCATAGAATCTCTCTTACAGCAGTTTTCACATATAATTGATTAGCCTCTAGGATTGTCAGTTGCTCGTTCTCATGATCATGCCATGAGGCTAGTCGAAGGAACTCAACCTTCTCACAGCAGGCCATATAGATATTCGCATGCACAGAAAGATGATATTGAGAAGATCATAAATGAACTGCTGAAATCAGGCTTCATTCGATTCAATAAAAGCCTTCTTTCGAATCCAATGCTACGGGTCAAGAAGAAGAAAAGGCTTAAGCCAGCTTGTAAGCCAACAATGATGCCTCAACCAATACCACAAGTTTTAGTGGAAGAACTGGAAGTTAAAGCATACCTTGTTGCAATCCAAAATATTAGACAGTCTCCTAATGGATAAGCAGAAGTCCTCATTTGGTGGAAAAATATTCTAGACCATGACAACATTTGGGAACCATTGAAAGGCATTCGCAGGCAATTACCTGAATTCCACCTTGAGGACAAGGTGGCACTATTGGGGGAATTGTTGCATCAAATAAGGCTAAAGAAGGAAGGTTTGGCAAATAAACAGAATTTAGTAGATCTGTTAAATTGGTTAGAGGCAGTTACATCTGTTTAGATATGTCAAAAAGACAGTTATGGAAAGGGAGATAAGAGGGGAGGAAGAGGAGGTTTTGAAGGACTGAAGTGGAGGCTCTAACTCTTCGAAAGCTAGAAGTTGTAAGAGATAGAAAAGCATTCCAGCATTGTACAATTCCAAAACATAGTATACAGAGTAGAACCTACAGAGTTCTGCATCCTTTCTTTATGATTGTAATGGCAACTCTGTATCCCAATTCTTTGAATTTAATTCGATTGAAGTGTCTATCAGTGGAAACTCTGTGTTGTAATCTTGTGAATTTGAATTCGATTTAAAGATTCTATCAGATTGAAACCTGCCTTATAAGAGAGTGGAAATGCAAGATGCATGGGATTTGAGAGAGGCTAGCCATGAAAGCTGAAGCACACTTGAAAGGTTTTCCTACTGGGGCCAAACAATTGGAAGGTATTTTGTGGAAGAGTCTTCAAGGTCTGATGGAGACCAAAATAGGAAGAAAGATATGCTTGAGGAAGGCCAGCCAGCTCGAACAAGCTTCCAGCCCTGCATCCAATTGTCCTCTCATCAGACAAACATATCAACAAAGGAATTGGCAGCCTTAAGAGCAGCAATCCAATCCTTATTCCTGCCCCACTGGTGATAATTGTTATCAGTGTGGTGAGAAAGGGAACAGATCAGATGTCTGCCTACAGCCTCATACTAGAGGACTAAACATGGTTAACCGGCAAGATGATGAAGATCAAGACGTTTTCTTTACAATATCATAGATGAAGTCGAAGAGGGTTAGACAATCTTAAAGATGAACAATAGGCCTATGCAGATGAAGGACAAAGCTTTGGGGTGGTCAGAAGACTTAAACACAACCAAGTAACTTCTACCAGATTCTATGTAGTTAGAGGCAAGCCTAGGGCAAGTCGCAAGTTCATCGCCTGGGTGGGAAAGAATAGCAGGGAAGTTGAGGCACCAGGGCCTCGGCCTAGAGCCATAGCTCAAGCACACCTCCAATTCCCAGGCGCAGTTGACAACTGGTTAAATTTCATTTTTTATTTTTTATTTTTCATCTTGCAACCCTATTTTCTCTTCTCCCGAGAGCTCATGAAGTGAAAATGACCATTCCTCTTCAATCTTTCACAAATCGAAGCAAAAAAAGGTATCAATTCATGAATCTTCACTTCAAACACTATTTTCTGTTAAAAAACATAAAAAAACAGTACCATTTTTTCAATTTCTTTGTTTTTTGTTTACTTTGTTAGATAAACCTTGATAGGTTCTTATTCTATATGTATAAATAAAGATTCCATTTCATTTTTATGTTTCTTTGCCATAGATTTAAGTTCTTTTTAAGGTTTTTTCGTGTTTTTTCTCCTTTTCAAAAATAACATTTAGGGAATTGGAAAAAAAAATCATTTTTGTGAATTTCTTCGTTGAAACATATTTCTATCTACATATATAGCTTCCCCTTGCTTGTGAGAGCATGTGTGATGTTTTTCTTCATGCTTTTTTTGTATTTTCGGGTTTTTTCAATTTTTTTGAAAATAAAAGTTACAGAAATTGAAAAAAAAAATCATTTTTTTCTTTATTCATTGAAACATATTTCCATCCATATATATAGCTTCTCCTCACTTGTGACTACATGTGTGAAGCCATTTTTCATGGTTTTTTGTATTTTAATGTATTTTTTAATTTTTTCAAAAATAACAGTTACAAAAATTGAAAAACTTGTTTTTTTTTTTTGTTAAAACATATTTCCATCCACATATATAGCTTTCCCTTGCTTGTAAGGACATGTGTGATGTCTTTTTTCATGCCTTTTTGTATTTTAGTGTTAATTTTTTCAATTTTTCCAAAAATAACAATTATAGAAATTGAAAAAAAAAAATTTATCTTTATTTGTTGAAACATATTTCCATCCACATATATAGCTTCCTCTTGCTTGTGAGTGCACATGCGATGCTTTTATTTCAAGCTTTTTTATATTTAAATGTTATTTTTAATAATAGTTACATAAATAAGTTTTAATTTTTGTTTTTTTACATTTACTCATTCAAACTTATTTCCATTCACATATATAACTTCCCATTAGTTGTGTGAATTATGATTGTATGGAAGTACTCACTCTTTGTTGCTTTCTACTTTCTAGGCCTAAAACTTAAAGATGTCGTCATCAATAAGTTGAAATTCAAACACTTCATGTTCATCAGCTGTTTCTAAATCTACGAACCCAAGGTAGGAGTATGGAGAGCTAAGAATTTTAGGTGAGAAAAACACAATTTTGTGCAAATTGCGTTGGAATAAGTATAGTGGTGAGATTTATAAGCTAAAATAACATTTGGTTGGAGGGCATAGGAATGCTAAAAAATACAACAAGCTCACGCCTGATATATCAAGGAAAATAAATGATTATATGAAGGACTTAAAGAAGAAGAATAAAAGAGAGAATTATTATGGAGGAAACATGACCAGAGAACTTGTTTGGGATTCATGAGGACTATGAAGTTGTTGATCTTGATGTTGATACTGACAGTGGGAGACCTGCTAGTGGTGGTAGTGGGATTGTTATTGGGAGTATCAAGAGATCTAAGAGTGGGCCAAGTGGTATAAAGGGACCTCTTGATATTCACTTAGCCCCTAATCCCAAGAAGGTTCCTTTGCAACAAACAACAATAAATAATCTGTATAAGGAGCTCAGGATGAGAGCAAGTAATTATATTGTAAGTTGGTTTTATGAGAATGGCATTGCCTTCAATGCAGCTCGGAGTCAATCATTTCAAACCATGTTTGAAGCGATTGTGCAACATGGTCTAGGTACATGTTCTTTTTTTGTTTTCCATTATATACTGGTACTTTTTATGCATGGTTTTTTAAGTTAAAGAGCATTTAACTTGTGTAATTTTTTTTATCTTAAGGTTTCAAGGCTCCCTCTTACCATGAGTTGAGGGTGCCACTTCTTCAAAAGCAAGTTGAAAATGAATGAATTTGTTTAAGAGTGCAGATAAGATTGGGCACAATACAAGTGCTCTATAATGTCATATTGGTAGACGGACGACAAGAGTCGCATCTTAATCAATTTCTTGTATACTATCCAACTAGGAGACAATTTTTGTAAAATTATTTGATGAATCTAACATGTAAAAACTCCACTAATGCCGATCCCAAGCCCAGATGAAAAAGGAAGAGGGTCTTGCATCAGGTGCCAGCCGGCTAGGGAGAAGTTAAAGATGATTTTGTTATTTATATCCTTCTTGCAAATGAATATGCATTGGAATATTAGTTTGCAAGGAAGAAATGAAAATCATCTCCAGCTTCTTTAAATATGGTAACCCTTGCGTCAGGTGCCAGCCGGCAAGGGGGAAGCTGAAGATGATTTTGTTATTTCTTTCCTGCTTTTAAGGAAGAAATGAAAATCATCTTCAGCTTCTTAAAACTATGGCAACCCTAATATGACATGAATCGAAAACTGACAGTCCCTCAAGCTAGGGCTTTCCCTATAAGCGACACACTGCATCGAATCCCGGGTGTGGTGAAAAATGGGCAAGGGTTGCTAGGGCGTTCTCTCAGAAGCAACACGCTACATTGGATCCCGGGTGTAGTAATAAATGGGCAAGGGCTGCTAGCCCCTCCGAAGCAAAGCACTGCATCAATACCCAAGTGCAGTGAAAAGTAGACATGGGTTCATGCCATGGAGATAGAAAAGGGCGCTGGTAAATAGGATATCTCTAGAGCATAAGATTTGTATTGCCACATAGAATATATGGACATTGACAAGTAAGAGTTTGGAGTTAGTAGACACGATGAAATGTAGGAGAATCAACATCGCTTGTATCCAAGAACCAAGTGGAAAGGGACTAAAGCTAGAGAAATCAATGGGTATAAATTATGGTATGTAAGAAAGGGTAATAACAGAAATGGCGTAGGAATGATAGTGGATAAAGAATTAAAGGATAACGTTGTGGATGTTAAAAGAATTAGTGATAGAATTATAATAATAAAACTTGTTCTAGGAGAGCAAATCATAAATGTTATAAGTGCATACACACCACAAGTACAGTTAGAAGATATAATCAAGAGACAGTTCTGGGAAGGTTTGGAGAGAGTCAAACAAGAAATTCCCAACACTGAGGGGATATTTATAGGAGCAAACTTAAATGGCCATGTAGGAAAAGAAAAGGAAGGATATGTTAGAATACATGGAGGGTATGGGATAGGTGAACGATCAATGTGTAAGGATTGTAAGGTGACACCCGGTGAGAGTTTAACCTCACAACATAGGTTAATGGTTATGGATATCCATATCAAAAGATGGACAAAAAGAAATGAACTTAATACGCATCCAAAAACTAAGTGGTAGAACTTAAAAGGAGAGAAAATAACCTCATTCAAAAATAAGTTGATGGTAGAAGGAAACTGGAACTATGAAACAAAAGTAAATACCATGTGGACTAATATGCCTGAGTCCATTAAGAAAGTGGTAAAAGATGTCTTAGGAGTATCTAAAGGTAAAAGGTAATTAGTAAAGGAAACATGGTAGTGGAGTGAAACAGTGCAAAAAGTTATTAAAGAAAATATATGTGTTTTAAAGCATGGCAGAAGACTAGAAATAATGAAAACTATGAACAATATAAGAATGCTAAAATGTTTATTAAGAGAATAGTGAGGCCAAACTTAGGGCATATGATGAGCTATATAATAGACTAGGAACAAAGGAAGGTGAGAAAGATGTGTTTAAAATTGCCAGAGTAAAATAACAGAAGGGTAAAGACTTAGATCATGCTAGGTGTATTAGTAGTGATGATCAAAGGGTATTAGTCAAAGATAATGAGATTAAACAAAGGTGGGAGACATACTTTCAAAAATTGTTAAATGACAATGGCTCTGAGAATATAGGGATTGAAAATACTATAAACCTAAATAAAATTGGATATTATAGATATGAACATAGGATTAGAATACCTAAAGTGAAAGAGGCCTTGAAAAAGATGAAATTAGGAAAGGTCATGGGGCCCGATGGTATACCAATAGAGGTTTGGAAGCATATGGGAGATATTGGGGTAGTTTGGCTGACCAAGTTATTTAACAAGATTATAAAATATATAAAAAAATGCCTAATGAGTGGAGGAAAAGCTCTATTGTACCAATTTATAAGAATAAAGGAAATATACAGGGCTGCACTAATTATCAAGGGATCAAACTTATGAGCCATACTATGAAACTTTGTGAAAGAGTGATTGAGAAGAGGCTACAGCATGAGATAAGTGTATAGGAGAATCAGTTTGGTTCTATGCCTGGGAGGTCTACCATGGAAGCTAATTTCTTACTAAGACAATTGGTAGAAAAATATAGGGAGAGAAGAAAAGACCTACACGTGGTCTTTATCGACTTAGAGAAAGCTTATGATAGAGTCCCTAGAGAGTTAATATGGACAGTGTTGGGCTATAAAGGGGTTTCGAGGAGGCATATAGACATAATTAAAGATATGTATGAGGGAGCGATAACAAATGTTAAGACCGCTAGTGGTGAGACCGGTGATTTTCCTGTCATTGTAGGATTGCACTAAATATCGGCATTGAGTCCATACCTTTTCATATTGGTTATGGATGAGTTAATAAAACATTTGCACGAAGAGATTCCCTGATGCATGCTATTTGCAGATGATAGTCTTACTTGATGAGACAAGGAGGGTGTAAACACAAAGCTAGAGTTATGGAGAGAAGCATTAGAATCTAAAGGATTTAAAATCAGCAGAACTAAGACAGAATATATGGAACGCAATTTTAGCAAGGAGAGGAGTGGAACACCAGTCAAGATTGATAACCAAGAAGTCCCAATAAAAGACCACTTTTGGTACTTGGGATCATGATTCATGAGAGTGGACAGATTGAGAGGGAGGTTACCCAGAGAATCCAAGTGGGTTAGAACAAATGCAGAGGTGCATCTAGAGTTTTGTGTGATCGACAGGTGCCCCTCAAACTAAAAGGAAAATTCTATAGGATGGCCATAAGGCCGGCCATGCCCTAGGGATCAGAATGTTGGGCAATTAAGGAACATCATGCTCATAGGATGAGCGTCGCAGAAATGAGGATGTTGAGATAGATGAGTGGTAAGACAAGAAAGGATAAAATTAGGAATGAAAATATTAGAGAAAATCTAAGGGTAACACCAATAGGTAACAAGATGGGGGAGATTAGACTTAGATGATTTGGACATGTCCAAAGGAGACCGAAAACAGCACCGGTTAGGAGTGAGGCAATGCAAGTAGAAGGTTTTAAAAGGGCAAGGGAAAGGCCCAAAAGAATGTGGATAGAAGTGGTGAGAAAAGATTTAAAAACTTTGGGACTAAATGAAGCCATAGTACTTAATAGAGAGGAATGGAAGAATAAGATTCATGTGGCCGACCCCTAATTGGGATAAGGTCTTGATGATGATGATGGTGATGGATCTGACATGTAAAGAGCTCAAATTTAATCATAAAGATGTTGGATGACATCATAAGTGACTTAGGAGAAGAAAATGTTGTCCAAGTAATTCCTCTTAACTTCAGTATGTTTTCACTAAGAAATTTAATATTTAAAAGTTTTAATAGTTACTCTTAAATTTCATTGCCTATTACAGATCATCACAGACAATGATCAAATTATGTAGCTACAGGAAGATGCTTACAAATATGAAAGAAGCATTTATTTTGGACACCTTGTGCAAAACATTGTGTTGATTTGATGTTGGAAGGCATTAAAAAATTGTTGAAAGTAGAGCATGCCATACGAGAAGCAAAGGCAAGACCGTTTTCATAGACAGTCACAACCATATCCTTCATTTGATGAGAATAATGATCAAGCAAAGCAAATTGGTCAAACCTGCAATCACCTGTTTCCCCACAAACTTTTTGATCTTAGAGAGTATCCAGAACGTGAGAGCGAAATTGAGGGAGATGTTCCACTATCAGGCATGGAACAACAGTAAATGGAGCAATGCGCTAATCGATCAAAGAGTTCAAAACATTGTTAGCCGTAGCTTCTTCTGGAACAATATTTTATTTTGTTTGAAGAGTGGCACCACTTGTAGAGGTGTTGAGCCTGGTGGATGCCGAAGAGAAGCGTACAATTGGCTATATTTCCGAGGCCGTCACACAAGCCAAGGAAAAGATTAGAGCAAACCTTAAAGATAATAAGCGACAAGCCACACATATTTGTGGTATTGTAGATAGTAGATAGACAAATCACCTCTGTCAACCCTTGCATGGAGCTGGTTATTATCTTAACCTTGCATTCTACTACGATAGACAAGAAGATGTTGAGGCCAATAGATTTATCAAGCAAGGCCTATTTGATATCATCAATACCCTATCTACAAATCAAGATGATGCAAGTAAGGTAATTGATGAGCTAGAGCCATATAAACATGTGGCATGACTGTTCATTAATGACTTGGCTAAATTGAAGAGAAAGGCAATGACTCCTTGTAAGTCTTTTATGATTTCAAATCTTTTTTCTTGAGCGTAAATTTCCTCAATTTACATTTTTATTTCGTAAGTGTTAACTATTGCATAATTTCTGTAGGCGAGTAGTGGGTCACTTTTGGGGCTAAGTGCACAATTATTCAAAAACTTGCTATCAAAGTCTTCTCCCAAACCTATAGTACATCTCCTTGTGAGCGGAACTAGAGTGCCTTGAAGAACGCAAGTCTTACTTTACTAATTTATAGATTAATCAACACTCTAATTTGCAATCATTACATATAATTTGACATTTTATTGCAGCTTCACACAAAGAAGAGAAATAGGTTGAATACAAAAACATTGAATGATCTAGTATATGTTCAATATAATCAATGTCTCCACCATCAACATGAAAATCGTTTAAGATTGCACACATATACAAATCCCATTGTCTTTAAAGAGGTTGATGAAAGTGATGAGTGGATCATTAAAGCAGATGGTGAGGATGACCTCATTCATCCAGATGATAACCTCACATGGGGTGACATTGAGCATGTTACTAGAACCAGTTCACGTATTGCTCCTACTAGGTAGTACCAGAGGCAGAGGAGACAGAGCTTGGGCCAAAGAAATATGTCTTAGGTAGTTGCAAAGCCAAAGGAGAAATTTGGTTCCAAGGAGGACACTGAGGAGTTGCAAGGTCAAGGTGGTGGTCCTGTTGGATATGTTGACGAGGATTATGATAGCTTTGATTATAATTTGAACACTGAAGATCCCTTCAGGAAGTAGTCTTAAACTCTTAAAAGTTATTTGACTTGACTATGCTTATATATTATTTTGTTTATAGAAAATTAGATGTTTGGGTAATATTTCATCATAGAATTATGTTTCTATGTTTTCTTACTTTTTTTAGGATTTTCTAGAATTTTTAGGATTTTTTGGTAATTTTTGTAACAGTTAAATAATTATTTTTGTGCCTCATGATTCGAGCACGTGCCCAAGCCCTCCAGGCTCCAAGTGCACCCCCTTGCACCTAGGTGCCCTTGTGCCTCTAACTAAATAGACCAAGTTCACAATGCCACATGATGTTTCAAACCAAATGTACCATGAAGGGGCTGATGAGTGACTCGATGGTGGACAGCGGTTGTGAAGAGCATATTGTGGTACAAGTTGTAGTTGACAAGCTGGGATTACATAAAATGCCTCTTTCAAAACCCTGTCACACTGATTGGATACAAAATGGACACCAATAAAGAATCAACAAACAATGTAAAGCTCTTTTTTCTATTGGTAAGTTTATTTTGATGAATTGGTCTTTAATGTAGTTGATATGTACATCAGTCACCTGATCTTGGGGTGACCATGGAATACAATTATAAATGTTACCCCCAAGGGACAATGTATCTATATTTTATAAAGATGGACAGAAAATTGCTCTTGCTCCTTCTGGAATGAACATTAAACCCAAAGCTTCTTAAGTAGAGGGGCGTTTTCATGAAAGAAGTTGAGGAGGAGATATCTGTTGTGGTTGTTAAAGAAGATGGACCTCAATCAACTAAAATACCAACTTGTTTGAAACCTTTATTTGATGCATTTGAATGTTTTCAAAAGAATTACCAGAATGGACTGCCACCAACGAGTTAAATCCAACATGTTATAGATTTGGTAACGGGAGGTAAAGCTAGTCTACCAAACTCACATCATCACAGAATGAATCTAAAGGAGCACGAAATCCTCCATGAGCAAGTGGAAAGTTTATTGAAGAATGGGTTGTAGCAGGTGAGCAAGAGTCCTTGTGCCGTCGAAGCTTTGCTTACTTGGAAACAGGATGTGCGTGGACAGCAGAGCCACAAACAAGATCATTGTAACATATAAACTTCCGATACTTATATTGGATGATGTTGGACATGCTTGAACAAGAGAAGGTATTTTTTAAAATTATTTGCATAGTGGAGACCAAGTGATGAGCGGAAGACTACCTTCCAGACAAAGGAATGCTTATATGAATGGCTGATCATATCATTTGGACTTTCTAACACCCCTAGCACTTTCATGAGCCTTATGAACCATGTTTTAAAAACTCTTATTGGCACGTGTGTGGTGGTTTACTTTTATGATATTCTCTTTTGTAGCAACAACGAATCAAAACGTGTGCAGCACCTTTTGTTTTCAAGAAGTCACTATCACTAGTTCACAGTTATAGTTGCGAAGTCACTATAACTAGTTCACAGTTATTGTTGCGATGAAAAGAAATTACCTCAATATATCAATTTTCCCACACAAAATTCTGCATTCAGAAAATTACAGAGCAAATTTTCCATTTTGGATGATATGTAAGTAAGACCATTCAGATCGGATACGTCCCCATACAGGAAAAAAAAGAAAAAGAAGACCTCATAATTTAGCCAGGTCCACAAAGGATTATAACAACAGAAATATCCACACTTGAGTTACTAATTACTCTTTAGAAGCCCAAACTTTATGATTAGCAAAATTCAGCTCAAACAGTTCCAAAATACTTAATTAAGAGAGGTGATATGATGATGGCACTTCTGATGTTTGAACAACCTCTAATAAATTCTGCCTAAGTCAAAATGGAAGTCAATTAAGGAACAGGCTCCAAGGTTAATATTTGCATCAACTCACGTATAAACTGGTTCAAATATGTCAAAGAGATGTAAATCTGTATTTAGGGAATGTAGCTGACTACGTAAGACCAAAACTCATGCATTAAAATTTGATAATCCATGAGAGGCAAAAACGAGGAAGCTCATAACTTTTGCTACCAAGAATTTTAAATCCTTAAAGGTAAGCCAAAACATATACCAATATAAGGCGATTCTTGTGATAGACATTGAAACCATGGATATTCACATTTGGAGCCTCCTTTATGAATCCAATGGTGGTGATGACCTGGGCCTGATAGTTAGAACCAACACACATCATCAACAGGGCTACTAGGAGCAACAGCAAGAAATCATCAGCAAAACAGTTTCCAAGGCCTAGATAATGAGCAAACAATCATTACCATATAATCAACCAAATTGATGGTTGAGCTAGAGATATGATATTTTAAACAGAGATTGTAACGCAAATTTCTTTCAAACAGTATGGCTTCTAGCAGAAAGCAATAGTTTAAGTATTCTAAACATTGCACTTCTAAAAAATTTCAAGAAAGGAATACTGCTCATAAAGTTTAGATTACTATTTCACATTATGCGTAGAAGAAAATGCAAAACTAAGATACAAGTTGGTGGTGCGGTATTACTGTCCCTTTTTTGTTTCTTTTTCGCTCTATATAAACAAGGGAATACCAGTAAACTCATAAGTCATGTGATTCCCTTCTTCCCACTCTACTTTATATTCCTTTCTTTCTCTTGTTCATCTTCACCTTTGCTTGTTCTTTAATCCTTAGTAGACTGCCAGGTTACGTGGAACAAAGACCTATCCTCCAAATCAAAGTTCTATTGAAGGGGATTATTCTTCTCCCACTATACTCTATGATTCTGCACACCAACACACTTAGAATCTAAAATCTGTACTTTTCAGTCACAATTGGAATCTAATCTCTGTGATACTTTCCTCTCCCACAATCTACGTCTTTTATTCAACCCGCATAGAATATAAAAGTATGTACTATGTAGTCAGGTACTCAATCTAAGGTATTCAAAAACTTAAAATTTATAACTCCATTAAAATCTAAAATCTGTGATATTTTCCTCTCCTACAAGTAGGCTTTCATATTCCAAAAACTTAGAATTTAAAACCCTATTGTCAGAGTACTCATTTTCTTTTGGTTTTTTGGTGGTCAAACCATCATATATGGTAACTTAATATTTGATATAAAAAATTCTCCATGTTCAACTGTACACATGAGGTGTGGAATGTGACTTCTTTGTTGATGATCTGGTGATGAGTTGTTTTAGCTTTTTTATGTGGTTCTTGTGGTGATGAGTGGCTTTCTCATGGGCCTCTTAAAAAAGGTATGCGAGTCAAAACTGGCAATACATGCTTTGTCAAGTGCCTGACAACAGTTTAACAGATTGGCAGGGAAATTGATTTACTAAATGGTTACAGGACACCAAATCTCCTTTGTAATAACATATGGTCAGTCAGTCCATGGAGAGATCTAGATATCCTCATAGGGAGCTTGTCTTTCATATTATAAGGTATATCAAGGGAGATCCAACTCATTATTTTTTATTTAAGAAATGTTCTCATTTGAAAGTTGAGGGATTTACAAATGCCAATTGGGCAGGCTCCTCTTCAACAGAAAATCTAGCACTGAGTATGTACCTTTTCCACAGGGAATTTGCAAGCAAGAAATAAAGTGTGTGAGATAGATTAATTGCTAGCGACATGTCATGCTATCACCATACTTGCTGGCAAGTTTAGCTTGGTTCAAGAATTTATTGTCTGAAATTAATTCCAAATTCACTACCCATGGATCTGTATCATGAAAATAAAGTAACTAATCACACCATAAAGATTTTGTCTCATAAGGGGAACAAATACATCAAAAACGATAACAATTTGGTTAGAAAATCAGAGTGGTTATGTCTCTTCCCTATCTCTAAGTACAGAAATTCAGTTGGACAAATTCTTGGGAAAGATCAGGGATGGGCTCCATTTGTGACAATCTGGAATCATTTGGAACATATGCTCTGACGTGAGAGGGAGTGTTGGGGTAAATAACTATAACTATTGGCGTTATTTGTTTCCTGCATTTACTCTAATCTCTCATTATATAACAAGGAATGCAACAAAACATGAAGGTTTTGTGATTCCCACTCTACTTTCTTTCCTCATGTTTCTCATATTCTTCTTCTATGTTTTCATCTATAACAGATTGCAAAATTTGCAAGAGTACCATCAATTAATGCCCAATAGACCTCTACAATATCCCAGAAAATCCCTTCTTGATACAATAAAGATTCTGTAGCAGCTTTTGGAGAATGATCTGACACCAAATAGAAGAAAAAGAGAATTGTGACTAGAGATGATGTTTCTTCAAGTTTGTAAATCCTACACCATATGAATGATACAAAAAAACTAATTCTATAACATGTGGTTTTATTTTAGCTTAACAGGAAAGCAGAACATCTAAGGAAACAAAAGAAACCCAAAAATCTGCAATCTCTCATCACACCAAACATAATACGAACCTCCAGGTTTCCACCAACTTGAGGTTTATACAAAATGTATTCAGGAAATTTGATCTCATTAGCAATATTACGATGCTCTACAAGTCGCCCACGCAAAACTATGCTGAAATTCTCCGGTATGCGCAGATACAAGAAGGATGAGTACACCTGCAGGAATTTTGACAAGAATCTGTAAAAATCAATGGACAATCACAGATGGTTTCTTGGGTGAAGAGCTTCCACAATCCCGTTCCCTGATAGAAAGAGAGGATAACTGAAAACCGACCATGTTGATCACATTGTCCGAGTATTATGGCCAGACTAGCACAGGGCAACAATATCAAATGTCAAAAGACAGGGCCAAACCTATAATATTATGAGCTTCAATTTTTATTGGTGATTCTAGTTGGGTCCAGGAAGCTGGTTATACTGGGTTCGAGTAGTTAGTTCTAGGTGTTTATATATGACAAATGATCCAAATTACATGGATTATAATAGGTTACCATTCTCCTACTCTGCAATGTATACAGGATAGCAGCTGCAACTCATGGTCGACAAGTTGGAGCAGAAAAATGGAAACTCAAACATTCCTATACAAGTTTAAGAGATTCAAAAAAGGGAGAAGTGAAGGCTCTGCACATTAAGCATTTTCAATTTAGGTAGCAGATAAGTGTTCTTGGAGTAGTTGATGAAAGCTGAGGTCTCCAAAATATGAAGCATGATTCAAAAAAGGGAGATGTGAAGGCTCTGCAGCAAAAAGCAGTTTCAATTTATGTAGCAGATAAGTGTTCTTGGACTAGCTGATAGAATTTGAGGTCTCCAAGATATGAAGCATTCAAAAAAGAAGAGATATGGACCATACTTTTACAATGAAGTGAAAAAGATGATTAACATCCTCCGCATTGTCCCAAAACATAGAGCATTGAGTGACAATGACATAGTTCTAGTGCATAAGATGATCCAAGGTAGGATCCTAACAAAGAAAAAGCCCTAATTCAAGGCAAAGTTGCGAACCACCAAATTCTAGTCAAAAGCAATGCACATGGTTCACTGCTTGCTAGAAAACTGTAAGTACACCTGAAAACCTCCTCTGTGACAGGAGTGAAGCTGTGAACATGGCATGAACTGCAATGATGAGGACAAAGGATTCAGAGAAACAATGTATGACCGCAAATAGTGAGAGCAACATTTCAGAAAAAAAAAAAAAAGTGACAATAGTTTAAGACATGTCAAGCTAAAACACTGGAAGAAAGCACTAAATGAATAAGCATTAGCAAGTAGACTTGAAAATGGTTTTCTTGCAGAAGAAGAGGTCCAATTCACATAAATTTCTTAAGCAAGCAGAGGTTTGAGGCAGGTAAGGAGACTAGAGCAAGCAAAATTTCCAGGAAATAGGTAATTAATGCATATAAGATTAAGATTGCGGCTGGTTTACATCTTACTAATATTAATTTCATCAACTTCTTTTGCATATATACCAACAAAAATCAAGAAAACTTGCAAGCATTACATGCAAAGATGCCAAATCACTTATCAAGTATTATATCCACTGGAAGCACGTGCCTACTGAACAAGCAATTTAGACTGTCACAAGATAGTGAAGGAAGAATAAATGCCAAAGCTGTTGAGTACATGAGACTTGAACTAAAAAGATGAATTCTTTGTAAGGGTACCAACAATGCAGCACATGGCTTCCCATAAGCTCTGAAAACTGTGCAGTCCCAATTACAAACTTACATGTGAAAGAAGAAACAGTGGTAGCTAAAACAGGTATGCCAATTTTCCTAATGTCATAACAAGTAAAAATCAAGGGGCAGAATTAGAAATCTGAAGAAAGAACAGGATTTTACTGTCTTTTGTTGTGGTGATCATGTTACACTCAGAAGTTGCTTGTGCTTGGTTTATAGAAGTGTCCATTTTCAAGATTTTGTTTTGAGATCCTAGGAATTTTAGTTCTACTTTAGTGACAGCAAACACTTCTTCGTGTTTGAAGTTTTAGTAAGGCAGAAGACTAAACCAGAAACTATCTCAGAGGGAAAGGCAGACTATCCCAGAACATAGAACAGATACATATGTTTACAATACATATGTATCTATACTATATGTATTTCTATACTTGAATTATATGCTTATGCATAATTTGTGTGACAACCACATGTACATATGATCTGCACACACAAACATGTTAACAAAAAGGTTAAATTTTCTTCTATTTATTTTATCTATCTGCATTGGTTCAAGGTGTCGAAACAGCCTCTTGCAAAAATGCAAGGTAAGACTGCATACTATAGAACTCTTGTGGTCCGCCACTTCCCCAGACCATGCATATGTGGGAGCTTCGTGCACTGGTCTGCCCATTTTTTTATTTTATGCATTTGCATCTTCTTTTGCTTAGAAACTTATTCCCTTGACAACTGCATCTTAGCAAATCAAGCTAGAAACTGGAACTTACTCGCAGTGAATAACGATACCGGTTGGCAAAATGCTGCTTGGAGAGAACCCTCAGTGAAGAATGACCTGTTTCAACTATCTTAGTAGCCCCATTGATCATAATATCCTGCAGCCAGAAAATTAAGAGTAATCCACTGGAAACAACCTAAGCTAACAAAAGGAATAAATGTGGAAAAAAGCTGTGGCACACAATATCAACTAACCTCTTTATCTGATTCAAAATCGAGCTCCGTACTCCCATCATCATTTAACCACAGATTATACACAATAACTTTCGTGCCATGATGACCTATGTCATCAAACTGCTCATTAAATCCAAGGAATGTGTGAATTTGAAGCTTCAAAAGGTGAACTGGAAAGGATTTTAAGATTTAATACACCAAGCACAATGAATGTGAATGCCTTACAACCCCAAAGAAACAATTCATTGCATGCTAAGGTGTAGGCCATACAACAATGACAACTATATCTGTATACATTAGATCCGAGGATGGTTGAAATTGACCTGTTTCAGAAACTAATATGAAGTGTCTAGCATGGTTGAAGAGATCAATGCAATACTGTTATCACTTTCTAGACAAGAGGTGCAATAGGCTAATTGCTAATCTGGACTAGAAATATGCTGCCAATGTAGTTTCTAGGAAGCCACAGCTATGGGCTGCAGATTGATGAAATAGTATGAACAATGTAGTTCTGGAGGTGAACATCAAAATACTTCAAATCAGGAAAATTCAAAAAATGATACTTTTTCAAGTGCAGAGATAGGAACAGCTCCCTTTATCCTCTAAACAACAAACTGCGATGATGGAGCCTCCAACATCAGTAAGTTGCCAATATGGCATCCCACTTTCCCCACCTTGGGTGGATCCAATCCATTCATCTGATTTCTCAGACTTCAAATGTATAGCAGTCCAAAACCATGCAGATTGGAAGAGTCTAGCATCTGCCAAGATGTACTTTTGATCACAGCAAAGTATGTTTAAGAAGTTACCATAAACAACCAATGTACATTCAACAACCACACGCAGGCTTTTGGGTGCTAGAAACATCCAATCTTTGTTATTTTTGGTATGTGACACATCCAAAGGAGGGGTACTTCATGCAAAAGTTGGGTGCCATATGCAACTTATCAATCCCATGACACCATGGTAGAGTCCTTCCATAAGTAATACCTGATTTCTTCTCTATCTTTCTTTCTTTTCCCCATGAGTGCCACAGCCATAAAAACCCTTATATCCCTGATGTTAAGAAAAGAGTATCGGTCAAAAGATCATTTGAAAGAGTAGGGTGTCCTGCAATCTATGGGAAGGATGCTTAGAGCGCACTAGGTAATACCTCAAGTCAGTACAGAATGACTAAGATTGTCATTCTTCAAAGAGAAAAAACAAGAAGAAGAAGAAGAAAGGAGCCGCATTACTGGCTTGCACTAAAGTCACTTTTACGGTGTCTTTTTGGAGATAGGATACCATACAATTAGACACTAAGACATGAAAGTTCCCAGTCTTACACAATTAAAGCATTCTCTTGAGAGGGTAGTTTCAGGATGGATACTCTTGAAAAGTTAAATGTGAGAAGTTCATGCTGGGGCGACAGTGAAACTGTCAACAAAATGAAATAAGCTTATAGAATGAGACAGTCAATTGATATTGTATTCGTAATCATGTCATTAGTATGTTATGCAGTGTAAAGTTAGCAAGAATGTGTGAGTTAGACACTTTGGTACAGTTTTCGACTTGTTGCCTTTGGTGAAGTTAGCAACTTGACAATCTTTGTCAACTCAGCATAATCATGGTGCAGCAGTTTTTAGGGAAGAGTGGAGCAGGAAGAAGAATCCAGAACTGGAAAGGAAACTTGAGAATGCCAAAAATGTGTAATTTGTTTTCAAAAGTAAAAGACAAAGAACTTGTAAAGAGATTAATCAATTTCTAAGAACCATGAAAACACGATACCTTAAGACGTAATAAATTGATGTGCCTGAAAGGTAGGAGTATTTCTATTTTCAATCCGTATAAGATTCTATAAAAATGCCCAAAAAGCTCTAATTTTCAATTCCCTAATGTGTTCACAAGAAATCACACAATGTATGCAAAATATGGTGAAAAGATTGGTAACCATCAGATAGCCAACAGTATGCACTGTTGGTCCAACCGACTCCACAAGCTATCTGGAAGGGGTTTCAAAACCACATAGCAAGCAGACAAGGATCACATGTCATCAAATTCTTAAAACAGTATCTCGGAATCACAAGGAAAATGACCAGACTAACAAGAATTCAATACAAATAAAGGGCGGCCCGGTACACGAAGCTCCCACATATGAGGGTTCCGCAGAAGGGGCAGACCACAAAGGGTCTATAGCATGCAGCCTTACCTTGCATTTCTGCAAGAGACTATTTCCATACCTCGAACCCATGACCTCTACATCACTCAATAACAACTCTACCATTGTGCTAAGGCTCCCCTTCAACACTTCAATCCAAATAACTGCTGAAAATCATCCCAACTTATATGTACAAATCCGTCCAACTTCATTGATGTCAAAATAAAGAAATGGCTTGCAAGAAGAGAAAATAAACAGTCCTAAGAGTTATGTAGCTTACTTGCTTCAATAATTCTGCTTCCTTTGCATAGGGAGACCATTGCAAAAGTGTAGACAAATTAGAAGAAAAGTGCTTTCTGCTTGGTTGAAGTATGGCCTCGAATTTTCCAGTTGATGGATTGAATGCATAATTCACCTACAACAGCAAATCATTATGCAATCAAACAAAATCATTCTATCCAAATAATTAAGGGTGCAAAGCTGAGTATTTAGGTAATTCCAGAATCTGGACTCAGAAGAGCAAGGAATGCCATTCTGTGATTAGCCAAAAGTGAAATCCTAACCAAAATGAACCAGAAAGCTCTCATTACAAAACTCACCATGGGTACCACTATATCATTGTGGCCTGTTAGGCTCAGAAAGGTATATGAAAGAAGACCAACACTTTGAGTCAATATCCTGATGCCAGAGAAGGATTTAAATGAGATGGAAAACTAGCAGTTAACATGTCAAGAATGATCCCAAGAGTATCAGAAATATAACAAATAGTATAGAGAAAAAAGGGGCATCATAATCATTGTCAGTTGATGCTAGAAACTTAAGGTGCACAAATAAATACTAATGCAAAGTTGAACTAGTAAAATGCAGCAATGAAGCATCACCTAACGAACTAATAGGGTAACAAATCCTTAGTTTCAAGTTCCTCTATGCAAGAAGAGACATTATGATGAGCAATGCGCAAACAAAGGATTTAAACAGATGGCAAGGTACATACTGAACCAAATATTTGTGAAGCCAAACTATTCATCTGTCTGGATGCTTTATACAAGCCATGCATCAAATATATCACAAGCCAAACGATCCTAACCCTCTAATGGTCAAGAATTTATTAAATTGTTCTAAAACATCCAAACCATCAACTTTACAACCCAGATTAATAGTGGTCAGTGTCATCCAACAAAGAAGCTAACGAGGCATAGCAAATCAAACAAGTCACTCAGCCAAAAATTTTGGAGCACCAAAGACTAGGCCCTCAATGTAATTTTAGCATGCAGGGTAATGTCTGGTCGTTACAGGCTTGAGAATCGTATAAAAGCTGATGGAAGAGATGCATGCTAATGTTTTCAAATGATTTGAGCCAATAATACTAGTCTCCCTTGCAAAGAACAACTGGACAAACCTTGGCACTTTGGGGATATTAAGGTTAACATTGTTAATATGGCTGTCCTACAAAATGAACTCCAGGACAATTTCATTAACGTTATCTTCAACGACTGGAGAACAACTGCAACATTAAAGTCCAGCCAGATAAGTAGTAGAGATAAGAGTCTGACATCCATTTAGAGTCATCAATGATCAAAATGAACTTTGATTGAAGCTCACAAGGCAACCTAGACCATCAGGCAATAAAGAGTTTCCAGAAATTATCCTAAATAAAATAAGTCTTTTCTTACTCAACCAAAACTGGCAGCTCCTCTTGCTAGTCCTGTGATCTTCTTAGAACTTTCCAATCTCATAGTAGGAGGTAACTACTCCAGTTGCCAAATGAGTGAATCTGCAACATTGAAATTTGCAGCAATTGTACCTCAAATACTACAAAACTACATATAATCAAGCTGCTCTCAAGACTAAAGGACATCTTTAATTCCTCCGCGAGGTAACCAGTACAGAGCATGAAGTAATGCATCGGCAGCAAATTGTTCTAGGGAATAGCTTCTTTGCTGCTCGTATTATGTTTACTTGTTTATAATCACTAATTGTATCTTCTATGCTCCATAGTCATCTCCAACCAGGTTGGTGCCCTATTTTAGCTATGGTCACATTGTCTGTTAAACAAACAGCTCAAGATATTTAACTTAAATGTTGAGTTAAGTGTTAAGAGTATAAATGACATTCCCATAGAAATGGCAGATTCCATTTTCTTAAGATATGCTTAAATTCACCATTCCCAAAGTAGCTGTGTTCCATAGTTACAATG
This sequence comes from Warburgia ugandensis, assembly GCA_035236585.1. Lineage (NCBI taxonomy): Eukaryota > Viridiplantae > Streptophyta > Magnoliopsida > Canellales > Canellaceae > Warburgia > Warburgia ugandensis. The sequence continues at coordinate 7,335,563 of CP141136.1, forward strand.
TTAATTCTGTAGCTGAACTAAAATTATAGAGACAGTAGAGAACAAAACAATTATAAAGCAAAAGCAACAGCCACATAAAGCAATACAAACAGTAAAGAGATCAGTACGTGAAAATGTCAAAAACAAAAGCCATATGTACTGACCACACACCAGATGGTGGTGCATTTAAAACATTATCCAAGAACTGGAATGATTGCACCAACGAAATCAGCACAAATTGCATAATCCCGTAAAGCCCATGGAGAGTGTTTCATTTTCCAATGGAAAAGGGCAAGACTAAGATGGCTTGACATTCACCAGGACACATCACATTGTAGCACAGATTATTCCGTGTTTCCTTATAAGCTAGGTGAAGGTTAGGCATATGCATTTGATGTAGGTCTAAATCAAGTCTGTGTATTTACGTTAAATATTCAAGTAAATAGATGGCTATTGTAAGAATCGAAACCAGCAATCAACTTTTAAGTACATTGGGGATGTCATCAAGAAATTGGTCTTTATAGCCCATCAAAACAGAACCTCCATTGCTGTAGTCCCTTATTGACAGACATCCCATCTGTAAGAGAAGAACTCCCACAAATCCATAAATCAAAGGATTTAGATCTTTACAAACACCTTTAGTAATGCTTGATGGATCAAGTGACTATGGCTGGCCAATCAATGGAATAACAGCAATGGGCCGAATTCATGCTCACCTGTCTGATCATTGCAGTCAATTATATTCACATGTGAAGAACAAAAGGTAGTTGTTAGTGCAAGGACTCTGCATGTACTTAAGAAGCAAAAGTGGTTTCCAGAAGACAGACACAAAGTATATGTACAACAGCTAGACCCTGCAAGTAACTTTGCAACCTCGGTTGTACACTATAAGATGGTATAACTAACAACAAGCAACTCCACTTTGTGAATATGGATTCAATACCAAGAGTTTAGCATCAGACCGGTTGTGCACAATTCAGGTGCATGCATTCCCTGGTCATGATAGGATCCTAAGAGAAGATGAAGGAAGAAACGCATTAGTATCATTGTATTTGTTAGTAATTTTGTATAAGAATCACAGAATCATGAAGAGAACTACTCTCAAGTGGTTCATCTAGTTAGTGGAATTGCTCAGATCATTTGAATGAAACATGCAACTCTAATCTGCTTTCTGCAAAAATTACTGAAGGGCATGTTAATTATTTATCAAGCCTAGGATCTGACTTGGCAGAATGGCAGACCTTGAACAAACAGTAAGAAGCGAATATATGTCTTTTGAGGAATAAAAGAATGGATGAAAACTCGAAGTTCTAGCCATACTCTAAAATACATTCTTCACTGTCTGCACCCAGCAGAAGGGCATCTAGAACAACTTGGATAGGTAGTGAGAGATGATCCTTTAAACGTGCTATAATCCAAAATAAACATTCTTTACTTTTGGCACCCATCATGACGGCATCTACAACAAGTTTGTTGCCAAAAACAAGGACTATAGATAACTCGATGATTCTGGCCTCATATCTTACAAAAAAAATATGCAATGTCCAAAGCAATTATCTGGAAGGATCTGTGTAACTGATATTGCTGGTGGGGTGCATTCCAACAGAATGAAGAATGAAGTCACTTATCTCCTCCAATCAACATGACGTCCCTAAAGTTGATTGCATTCCAATTTTCAAAATCATAAGACATCATACAAAAGTTTCAGTTGGCAAGTTATTTGTTGTCCTTGATGGAACAACTTAAGGGAAACTTTCTCATTTTATATCATGTTCTTCATGGGCATTGACTGTTACCATTCTTTTTCTAGTGTTCTGCATACACAGAGAACTCTTTTAGTTTTTCCAGATAAGGAAAGAAACTCTTCCAGGTTTTTTTCTTTTCCAATCATCATAATGAACTGGTCATTCCTATCTTTCTTTTTACCATTCATCAAAACCTCCATGCCAAAATCCGAAAAGGTTTTGGATGGTGCAACATTTCAATTCTTAAGTTATTTCTTTCCATCCATTTAACCCTTAGCACATGCAGAGAACTATTATAGTTCTATTTGTTGTTTTCCAAACGGATGAACCTATGAAGGCCCAACCTTATCTTTCATTCTTGGTGAACTGAATAATGCAAACACATTCAAAATGACACCTTTGACTGGCACTTTTCCTTTCTATCCGTTCTATTTGTTGTCTTCCAGGTTTTTCCTTTTCTAATCATCATAGTGAACTGTTCATTCCCATCCTTCTTTTTACCATTCATCAAAACCTCCATGTCAAAATCCGAAAAGGTTTTTAATGGTACAACATTTCAATTCTTAAGTTATTTCTTTCCATCCATTTAACCCTTAGCACATGAAGAGAACTATTATAGTTCTATTTGTTGTTTCCCAAACAGAGGAACCTATGAAGGCCCAACCTTAATCTTTCATTCTTGGTGATTATACTGAATAATACGAACACATTCAAAATGACACCTTTGACTGGCACTTTTCCTTTCTCTTACATTTTCAGCTCAATATTTCGAGAGTAGTCTATTTACTGTCAGCTCAATAAATCAAATTACCACATTTGCATGTAAACAAATGGTTTTCTGGCCAATTTCTTAGATAACCATTTTGGGTTTTATGGTATCATAAAAGTACTTCTTCAAAGTCAAACAGCCTCGCCCAAGTTACTCAAAACAGATGTTCTATTCCTTCTACTTGACAAGGTATATTCAAGCCACAAAAGTATGTAACAGAGAAAACAAATGGCAGATAAAAAGAAGGTAGTGTGTTACTCGATTTCCTGTCCCTCTTCCTCCTTGGGAAAATGATCTGGCATTAACTTACAAGTCAAATATGACTTTGGAGACTCCATAGAACAAGACCCGCATTACCTGGATTTCTTCAAACCTTCCAACATAAGCAGACAATCTAGACAACAATCTTATTATTTTGCTTTATCTAATGAATCCCCACTTTCTTCCAACAGAACGAATAAATACTTCTATTCGATATTGGATGCAAAAGGGGAAAGAAGTAGAGCTAGTCTAGTGAGTATTTGGTTTTATTAAACTAAATTACACATCAAAGTCATGATAATCTCAAGCGGATTGAGAAAGCCCAGTTACTTGAGAGCTGTTCAAGTTCAAAGCTTCATCAATTGAGGTTCCTAAATCACAATATACCACTAGCATCTCAAGTCATCATTAGATAAAAGACAGTAACTAGTTAGATATATGAGAAAATATTAGTAGCTATCTGCATGTCAAATATATTGTAGCTCATATGAATAGGCGACCCAAGTGAATCAGGACTAAAACTTTCGAAAGAGAAATACCATAAAAGGAACAGCTATAACTGTTACTCTGTTGACTATTAGTACCAACCATCCAATAAGTCAAACTGGAAAAGAATGAGAAGAAGAAGACGAAAGTAAAAGTGGAAGAACATATAACAGAGCAATCGAACTACATCATCCCAATAAAACCTTTTGCTCATGCAGCGACTAAATACAATAGCATCCGCCCCCAGTCGCATAGTGCTTGTCTTGAAACCATTACCATCTGAAAGGCTACAAACCAACAAATTAATAAAAAGCAGGGCAGAGAAGCCAACTAAATGCAGAATGATGAGCATTGGATGCATACACTGCCCAATTGCAGATTTTGCTTTCTTCTCTGAAAACCCAAAGCTCAAGCAACGACGCATACATTCTGAATCCATTCCACCACCATCATCTAATCAAAAAATCCAGATTAATGGTGCACAAGATGCAGTTCAATGCTAATACCAGAACATTATAGAAGAAATATAGAAAAGTAGCTTTACCAACAGAAAATACTGATTGATAGCAGGAAGAAACATTTAAGTACCTTGAATCAGCAATGCAGGACTTCCATGCCGTGGATTTGAGATTTTATCTACTATGACAAAGGTAGCCCCATTTTGTATCTATTTTGAATTACACGTGTAGAAAAGCAGAGTCAATGGTTCAATTGATGCAAACCAGAAAAAGTCTTTCTAATAAGAAAGCAGCACTGATGAATATAAGAAAAGTAAAAATATACAATAGACATGATAAACTTCACAATTGAACAGATGCATATAATAAACATCATGGGATGAACTTTGCTAGGGCTCTATCAAAAGACACTAGAATGAAGAAGACAAGATAATAGAAGGAAAGATGTATGGGAAGCCACCTCGTCAACTGCATTATCAAGCAACTCAGCTATGGCTGCAAAGAAAACAATAAAGTGGCAATATATAAGTCATTATAGTAAATGGAACAGAAATGAAACAGCATAATGCAGACACAGGAAATAAGCAAACCAATTTGGCGTACCACCAAGTACCCACTTATGCGAAGTGGCGTTGGAATGCAAAAACTTGGGATGAACACGTAAATGATTCTTACCATCTGCAAATTCAGCACTAAATCACTGCTAGTTCACCATGCGATTGAAATAATCAGCTAAAATATGCAATTAACAAAAAGGAATTTGGTAGTTGCAGGATAAAATGTAGCAATTGAATACTTTGAAATACTGTTTTAGATGCCAGTCCAACATCATAGTTTCCAGCTTTCCAGAATTGCCGGCACAACGGTTCTGACCATCCAGCCGGTGCAGAAGTGGGGCTAGGACTTGACCCATCGAACACTGAACTTCCTTCATCTGAAAACCTTGAGCTACTGACAACTTTTATGGTACTGGAACTTCTGCTACCAGTTGTTCCTTCAACTGTTTGCTGCTGAGAAAATTCAGCTTTGCAATGACGTCCCTGTTCAGTAGCACTGAGGACTAAACCGTACTCCTGTTTAATGGGCTTTAAATTTACTTCTCCATCATCTTCGCCACTGCCCAGATCCACAATTTCAGGAGAGCTCATCTCCAGCACTGTAAATAAAATACAATCCAATCAAGCTGACTGATGTTTCTGGAAGTTCAACCAATCAGAAGCAAAAGAACAAAGTATTAATGTAGCTACTATAAATGGACTAAGATTTATGTAGAGCACAGCTAAGATTCAAATAAGCTAGAACTACTAACAAAACAAGTAGAGAAAAGATGCAGTTTTGAATCGTTTTACAGAACTCTGTGTACATGTTGGTTGAGTAATATAGTAATGCATGGGAAAAGAAGAAACAAACAAAATAAAGAACAATAATTGTTGAACAGCATGTACATACTGAATGCAAGGCCATAGAAAAGACAAGATGTCCTGAACAGCTAGACCAATGCACTTAAGGTGCAAGCTCCAATCTTTCTTATTATAGTCAACCCTCGAAGCACAGATTTATTGAGCCACAACAATTGACCAACATGCACATCTCCTATTGTAGAAGTTTCAACTGTCTAGGGAACCAAGTTGCCTGCAACCAAGGTCAGAATACAGCACCTTTGAATTTTGAACTGTCACCAACTCAACTTTGAGAACAATACCCAAAAATCTGGAGTTCATGGGCATCACTCGAACACCATCAGATGATCAAAAGGAGGTATAATTCCCGTCCCTCATGAATTTTGCACACAATGTCCAAAGAGATGTAGCAAATCCTCTCATGGATCCCATGGGGCATATGACATACATTCATCATAAAGCTATTAACAAAGCAGATGAATCTACAATTCACAGTATCAGACCATAATTCAGGGTCTGCTTTGCAATACTGAAAACCAAATTTCAGGGGAAGATCAGTTTCATGCAGAAACAGTTTAAAGAGGAACGTTTGCAGAGAACCATGTTTGGTTGTGCAAAGGATCTCCAAGAGAACAGGAAGCAGAGGCAGGTCTGCTGATGACCCAAGCATAAGTTTCAAGAAACAGCTAATCGAGCAACAAGGTGGTTGAAATGAATGAAGCTGTCAGAGGCAGAGAAGCCAAAGTGGAACCAAAGATGAGTGTAGGGAGCAACTTAAGAGAAGTGCCATGAGAATATGACAGCTTCCTAGGTAAAACTGGTCTCAATGTAGAAGCAGATTACTTGATTGGCAGCAAAATTAGAGTCAAATGAGTGAGGAGATGCAGCGAGTGCGGCACTGAGCAAGAGAGAGTAAGGACAGGAAGTAAAGGACAAGAGTAAGTTTAACAATTGGATATGAGAGAGATAGAGACCGGGGGGGGGGGGGAGTTAGTTTAATAATTCCTCTGCTCAAATTACCAAAAAAGTGACCCTTGAATTTCAATTTTCTGTGTTAGAATGGAAATGATTTGGAGCCTTCTAGGAAACCGGCTACCTTCCTGAATTAATTCCACGGAAGTTTGAAGAATCAAAATGATGTAATCCAGAAGTTTGAGCAAGTCATCTTATGTGGGTGTGTCTGTGTGTGTTTGACACCATAAATTTCAAATGCCCACAGATATGTGGTCCACAAGAACACTAATTTACATTAGAAGATGAAGGCAAAAACAAGTTAACAGGACCACTAAGAATCAGTCTGCCTTTATAGTAATGATATGAGACTTCCTTCTACTTTCTCCATGACTATATGTGTTATTGTTTTGTTTATTTACTTCCTTCTAAACTGACTCTATATTATAGTTCTTAAAAGAGGACTACATAGTAGACAGTTCAACCATTAGAGGACACGTTGGAAAACAGTGCTATGCCATCTGGAAAACAGTTATGCCATTAGAAAATCCGACAGGGATCAGTTAATCTACACATGGTCAATCCAGACACCAGGAACCATTGTGCCAATTCCACACAGATCTAGTATGAAATCTATGAAAATCAGCTACCTCCTCTGTAAAATTCTAGAGAACATCATCAATTAGGCTGTTCTTGATTAGAGGAGTAAATAACTATATCAAGAAACACTAAGTTATGGAACAAGAGCAACATCTGATCAGCAAGCCTTTTAAACATCACTACATAATGAATGCCATCTGAATTCCATCAATCATCATAAATTAAAAGTTCAGACACTCAACCAAACAATGCTACCATGATGTCAAGAACAGAAACAGCCATCAAGCATCATGAACCAACAATAGAGCTTAGTGGTTAATCCCACTAATTACACAATCCGTTTGACTATACTGTGATCTCAAAGCAACAATGTATTAGTGTTGCCATTGACAGAAACAGCTGATAACTAGAAGTATACTAGCAACAGCAACCAAACCACTGTCTCAGACTCAAGTCCAACAATTAAAAATGGTTTTCATTCCATTAGTTAACAACACTGGCCACCCTTGTTTTTGTCTGTGTGTGTCTAACATGGAAAAACACTCCTATGCAAATACCAATACAGATGGCAAATTCAAATGGCTTAAACCGTCATAACAAAAGGATTCGAACTTAAGTTACAAGCTCACCTCAACAGACCCAATCACATACTTCCACTAAAAATGCCCGCTGACAAATGCTTAATCGGCACTATGTGACTGCATTTTCAAACTACAAATAACACTAGCACATGCATCCCAGTGCTACTCAAGGGAAAGAAAGTAGGGAGCATTTATAACTCAAAAGTGGACACAAAACAAAGCTATATAAACTGTTAAGCTATAACAACCAACCATGCCAAGGGAATGAACAGAGAAGAAATCAAAAACCATGTCATAGTCTCAAGCAAATTCCACTTCTGCTGAACAATCAGAACCCACAGAAAATTGACAACATAAAGGGTTGGAAAATCAAAAGACATGATTACCAATTCCATTAACTGATTTTTCGGTTTTCAATCAATGAGTTCGCTAAAAAGACAAGAATAATTGAAGATCCATGTATTCCAGAAACAGAGAAGGAAAAGAAAAGAACCCACTGCAGATTGACTGCAAAAAGAGCAGGAAAATCAAAAGACATAATTACCCATTTCCATTAACTGACTTTTCAGTTGTCATTCACATGGGTTTAGCAAAAGGCTAAGAATTATAGAAGATTCATATTTTTCAAACAAATAGAGAAAGAAAAGAAAAGAGAAGAGAGGAAACCTCACACCTTTATAAAATGCCAAACCCTTAGAATGTATTCCTCAATTTAAAAGCAACCCAAAGCATGCTCTTCCTCAATATCAGCCTTTATATACTTCCAAGGTTGCCAGCTGTCAAATCATTATTTACAGCTGTATATTAAAAGTATCCGAACCTGTAAAGATCAGGTTCGGCTAGCCACTTTAGGTTCCCGGCAAATTTGTAGGCGCGTATCTCGGCGCCGTACAAGATTTGAAAGAGAAAGGCAGATCCGAGCCTTTCATATTATGCCGGTAGTTGCCCATGGCTGCTTAGAATTTTGTAAGGAGAAGAGGACGAGGAAGAAGCGTGAAAAACTAAAAAAAAAAGAGCAAAAGTTTTCTTGAAAAGCAGGCAAAAGTACGGTACAAGCTCTTTTGATGGCAAAATTCATAAAAGAATGCGAGGGATGATATGTATTTAGTTAAAAGCATTTAATCGGACGAGATCATCTAAAGTGGAGCCTAGCCAAAACACCTATGATGTCCCTTGTAAAAGTCTTATTATTTTATATAATAAAATAATTCGTAGAATTGCTTTTTCATATTTATATTACTTTTGTGTAATTATTTGACTCTTTCACCTGTTTGCTCGAACATTACATATTTTGCATAGAAAAAGAAAAAAAAAAAAAAACTAATATTTCTAAAGCCCCTCATTAAACCATGCCGCAAGTAGGTTTTTGGGCATTTTACACCACAAAAATGAAACAAAAGTTTCTTCTTATTGTTAGTCTATTCTTAATGCACATCTTGCGCATTTTTTATTGGCATATTTTGTGTAATGTCTCCCATGATATCTTTTGTGATATCTGAGTTATGTATATGTTTTGTGATATTTTCTTTAATATCTATGATATGTGAGATATGTTCTATAATATCTTTTGTGATATTTTTTGTGGCATCTGAAATATGTTTGAGAGGTATTTTATTAATATATTTTTTAAATAATGCATCAACCAATCAAAACGCAATGACCCTCAAAATATGAGTAAATTAGAGCCATTGATGTGAATCGAAATCAATTAAATTCTCATGAACCTCAAATTGATGACCAACACAAGATGCAAATCTGCACAGACCATTTATATGTTTTAGGTGTGCTTAAACAACTACAATTCAAATTTACTTTAGGTGAGCTCATCTATTAGCAATTTGAGTCCTTCTATGTACTTTGAACAGTAATTTGATGGCTGTCAGGTTTTCTTTAACAACATGAACATTAAGCATCACTAACTATAATCCAGGTTGATCTGCAACTCTTGAGTACTAGTGGGTAAGGAATTATTGTGATTTAAACCATCACCAACTGCGGATTGTGTAAACTTAGCTGGCAAAAAAGTAGCATAATTATTATTTTCTTTATAATTATTTAATTAATATTTATAAAGAGAACAAAATAAAATAAAGCTAAAAAATTTCCCAAAAATGGTCACCCTTAGCATTGTACTTCTTCTCAAATAGAACCTGAAGATTATATCACTCAAATTACATAAATTATTAAAATTCTAATAGAGCAGCTAAAAGTGTTTATAGGGCTTGTGTGTTCATCCACTAGATGAATGGTTTGGATAGCAAAATAGTAGGTTCACATGTACTACAAGGTGTGATATAATTACTCAAGAGACATTCTAATAAGAAGTTACAGAGTAAAGTGGATGGTTCAGATTGTCCTATCCTTCGAGATTCTTCTATTAGATGATGTCAATCTTTAGTATTGGATAGTTAAAAAAGTTACAAAGTAAAAGCATATAAGGACCTAAGCAATCAAATAGGTAAAGATTCTTGCTTAAAAAGATGAACGATTGGCCAACTGCTATGGCCCCACTAAATGTGAAGTAGAATAAGTGATTCTCTTAATCAAGTTGGTCAGGAGAGAGGATTGATCTGGAAGTCTGCAACTATCCATCAAGAAGCTAATTTCTACATGGCCCAGCTAATTGACAGTTAAGGGCGCCGCACCACAACATGTAGAAGAATGGTTTGGAATAAGATCACTAGATTATGGACACACTCGTATTTCTATCAAGCAACAATAGTTTACTACCATACACATTAAACTATGCCAAAATACATTTGATCAAGTGATCAAGATCTACCATTGATTTCTTAGTGAATGATCAAAGACCCATCGTAGTAGGCCAGCTTGCATGAGCCTTGTAATGGAAAGCCCATATGCATGAGTGCAAGCATTAGTAGTGAGCTTCTTTAAGGTGAAGCCACTCATTTCTTTTCTCTCTAAAATCATAGTTTGAAGTTGATTTTTCTCTCTATAAGGAGGGAACGTAATATCTCTAATAACATTAAACATATTAAATGTGATAATGTTAAATAAACCTAGTATATCATATATGCCCAATATATTGCAACTGAATAAACCAGATATCTCATGTATGCACGAGATATCGTTGCTAAATAAGCTGCACATTTTTTAGATATGTCATGATATCTCAGAACCGACTAAGAAACGCAGTTAAATAAACCCCCTAATTATGGCTAAAATTTTTAGCTTTTTTTATCTCTAAAGCAATTTGAACTATGAAATAAACAAAAGCATGTGGGCACATATATGATAGGACCTATGTCCCTTTAGCTGCAATTGAAGAGGTTTTTGTCAACCCTTAAGTGTCTAATGTATATTACAATCTTCCATGAATAACGTGGTCGTCACCACATTACTAAAGGCATTTCAATTTAGTCTCTCTCATGCTTTCTACAATTAAACATTTTTTTTTCTTCTAAAATGCCTCCTGCTATTAGATGCAAATTCATCATTGTTAATTTGAGATACCCAGAGGGCCTCACTTGCATTTGATCGAACCCTTACATGGAAATATAGTCCTTTAGAACTATAACATGGGTGTCACTTCACTTTTTGGCTACGGATATATACTTTTCCAAGATGAGTGCCAGTAAGTTTTCTACATTCCTAATTGTATTTTTAGTCATGTGACTTGTGGAAATATAATCAATCTATTAGGTACAATCTTCTCCATAAACTAGAAGAGATTTAGATACCATACAAACTATATCTTTTGGTTCTTTACAACCATTCTTTTTGTTCTTGGGGCAATTAAATTTTCAATGCCTAGGTTTCCCACAATTGTAACATTTTTATTAATTTTTTCTTTAACTTATTTTTATTCTTTTATTTAAATATTCTTTTTTTCTTTTGAAATTTTCTTGGCTTTAGGATTTGTTTTTAAAAAAGATGGATTAAGAAACATGGCTTTTAATATTTTTTTCTTTGATCTTCTTTCTACTTCTACTCTTAATAAAAGAGGTAGATTTTGCATGTTCAAATCTTGACCTAAGAAATAAAGCGCTAAAACTACTAAGTCCCATGACTTTAAAAGACTGCAATACAATTGAGACTTGCATTTTCTTAGGAATTAGGTTACCTACTACAACCAACTTGTTTGTAATAAAAGAACATCATATTAACATGCTCTGCTACATAATCTCCCCTTTTTATCCTAAGATAAGGTGAAGCTCCAAATTAATAATTTGCATGGACTCTGATATTTTACCATGAGCATTGATAATTGCTTCATACTTTGGTAGTTTTAAACTCTTCACAAATGATTCAACATCCCGTTTCGTGAAAGTTTCCATATATCTTTTAGCAATTTTGTCATCTTTAAGCTATTTCTAATAAATTGTCTTACTTTCATCGCTGTCATCATTTGTAAGTTCATGTAGAGGGTTATCATGCAAAACATTATCATCATTTAAAATGGGGGTAATACTATGCCTCTAAATAAGGAAGTTTATACCATTAAAAAAAAATTCCTACTTAATTAGATACTAATTCCCCTAGATCCCATTCCTTTAAATGTACATTCAAAAATTATAAAAATAGATGTGTTTAAATAACTGACTAGTATATTGAACCCTTTCTTAGATGTTGAAGATGTGATATAGATTATTAATTTGATGATCAAGAGTGCACTTTCTCTTCTCCTTTGATTGTGTTTGCTATACATGATTGTAGATATCAAGACGATTACAACACTTTTTACAGATGTGAAATCATAGTTCAATTAATCTTTTAATTGAATAAATGATTCTTCAATTATAGGGCCCACAAAATTAGTATTTAAAATTGAGAGACTAAGGTGACTTTAAGGTGCTCCAAATAAGATGAGCAGAAGAATCTACTTTTGGACTAGATATGATAGCCCTCTCCCTAAAAAAAATGGTAAATCCTAAAAGTTAGAACCCCTTCTAAATTTTGGATAAAAGGTACTCGCAAAAACCTTAAGTTGACATTATTTTTCTTCCCCAGTTAGACTTCTTCCCGAAATTAAAAAACATAAATGGGTTTTTACAAAAAAATAAAAATTACGGATCTTCCTCAAATGGAAATGGGTGTCGATCCATTCGATGCTATGGATTATGAAATTGTGAACAAGAAAACGGATGATGTTGATTACTGCACAGATGAAACCAGAATTTGGGAGAATGGATAGAGTGAAATGAAGAGAAGAAGGGAAAAGAAAAGAAAAAATAAAGACTTTATTCAATTCATGAATTTAAGAGGAGAGAGAAGCAATTTTTCATAGAGGTGATGATTGTTTGGGCTCTAATTCCAATGACAAATCAAAAAGAAGAGGAGAGCTAGTGTGCTTATTGTACGTATGAGATTGATAATGGACAAAAGGATATGAATTTCTTCCAATTGAAAAATAGTATGCAATCGAGTAACTTGAGGATTTCTCACTTAGTTTTTAAGTGATCAACTTCATCATAAGAGGGGATAATTATATACCTTTGTGTCCTCTCCTAGTGACCTAAAACCATGAAGAGGTATAACCATTCATTAGCCATTTCACTTCATGAAGAGCTATGTTTCCGCACTTTTAGTTTTCAAAAACTGTAAACTCTAATAAATCACTTAACTCCCCAGGCCATCTTCTAAGTGAGTCCACTGGTAGAGTTGACCTAATGTGGTCCCTATGCTAAGTTAGTAACCGGCATAGCAAACCCCATCATCATTAATCTCATTACTGACATAATGCACAGTAATGGAAAATCTCCTATTTCTATCACTTTGGGCCAATGCTGCTTCTCTTCATGCTCCCTACCAAGGAGTTCTTTTGCCTCCATGCTCTCTACCACTAACCTCCTATGCCCATGCCAATCACCTCTTTTTTATTAGGAATAATTTGTCATGTCAACTGGTTACTCCTAGTTCTTTGTTATTGAGTGCTCCAAGTATTTTGGCTATTTAGCAAACTTCAACTACACTTATCCTTGATCAATAAAGCATTAGTTAGGCAGTGTATAGCAAATAAGATACCTTCTTAATTATGGGACCACAACATGTGAGTTGTCAATTTATAGTTTATAAGGTCACCCACCACAAATACACGCAATTTCTCATGTGGCTTTTGAGACGACTTGGGTTTTAAAACACTTTTTCATGTTTATTTTCAAAAGATGGCATGCTTAATTTGTAAAAATTTAAACAGCAGAAAATGTTTTCTTTAAAATTCATTTCTAAAAGACCAAATGTCACTTTTACTCTTTTACTATATATACATATTTTTGTTTATAATATATATTTCTATTAAATTAATCAATAGAAATAAATTTCTTGAAAACAAGACCCATCCAGTGGTTCGCATACACAGTCCCTTATATGTATTTCAGGTGATGTCCAAAGTTCACAATTCCAAATAACTAACTGCACAATACAAGAATTTCAACAAGAGTATGTACTCTTACTCAGTAGTATGCAGACATTTACAATCTCTCAGTAGGCTATACTTGGTAGGGGATTTAAGAAGCATATGAAATTTAAAATATAATATATAATTCAATAATTCTTTCATAATTCTAATATTCACATCTATCATATTCCATATGAATCAAGTAGTTCAATTTTCATGAACCATACTCTATAAAGGAACTCTATCATATAATTTCTCATGCGAAATCTTCCATGAATATATTCTCCAACAATTCATAATCATATCATATATATGTAAATGGTTAAAACCATGAAAAATAGTTAATGTCTTTAATAACAATACTACAATAGTCACACCCAAACTATACTGGGTTCAATATCCATACCCCTCACTTACGGCTCCATTATTATGTTCAATAATCATACCCCTTTCATATGGGGTCTATAATTATGTTCAATAACTATAACCCTTATATATTGGGTCCATAATCATTCATACCCTTTATTGGGGTAAATAATCATCCAGTCTTTGTTGAAAAATATCGATTTATGTGAAATATTGGTAATAAGCTCATACTAGGCATCTTATTGTGCCATCACATAAGGCATCTCATCATGTCATGCATCATAGTGCAAAATACATAAAGGACTACAAGGCTATCTTGTAAACTTTAGTTATGAATGGAATACCAATTCTAGGTGAGTATTCTACTCTTAATCAAATGCTTAAAGTTTGAACCAAGTAATGCAAGTTATTAGATTCTAATAAAGTGGAGCTTATAGGGAACATATTATAGCTTAAAACATGTTTGCTTTTTGAAAAAGGGCACAAGTTAAGGGCTGACAATTGGATTTGATTATCAGTAATTTGAATAGAGATGAATGGATTGGATTAAGAAAATTCAAATAGAATATGAAATAATAAAATGTTAGCAAGCTTCCTTGATTTTAATGAAAATACGTTTATATTGTATTCTTACATAGTTTACGAATGCATAAGATCACTTAAAGAAGTTAGAAAAAACAATCCATGAAAGATTAAGCAAGTTTCAAGTCTCAAAAGAATCAAAGGTATTAAAGTTCTACAAGTTTTAATTGAGTGTTTAGACCAAACAGCTGACTGTTTCAAACAAATAAATGTCACCAGTTAATTGTTTCTTGAAAGCAGTCAACTACATTGTTAGAAGACTTGAAGACTTTGGAGTTGATTAACCCTCAATTGATTGTATTAGATAACAAAACATTTGAAAAGTTATTTGTGTTTTCCCTATGAAGACGTTGACAGTTTTCTCGATTTATTATGTTGCTCATTGTAAGGAGAAGAAGGCTCAATAATTTTGGTTGACTACTTTAGAAATGCAGTCAACTAACTTAGGACCAGTAATATTTATGTTGTTAAAGCTATATGATGAAGTTAATTGTTTTGTTATTACAACTAATTGCTTTAAAGATCAAGTTAGTTACCTTTGGAAAACAACTAAATTTTTTGTGACATTACCTGGAGAAGTTTTAGGCTTGACATTTTAGCTTACTGTTTGGAGAATCTAATCAACTGCCAAGTATGAGACGAGTTTCATTTCTGGCTTAAAATCCATTCAATTGCCAAGTATGAGAAGTCAACGACCAAGACTTAAGTTGTAGCATTATTTACTATTTATGAAATTCAATTGGCTTCCTCAGTGAAACCAATCAACTACTTGAGGAGACAAGTGTGCAAGTTGTCATTTTCAAAGTTGAGATTTTGTCTCCCAATAAATCTTTCACACTCCAATGGGTAAAATTGATCTCCAACAAATCTATTGGTAAGAATAATATGAATTAGAGACTCTTGGAAGATTTAATTGACCAATTGAGTATCAAATTCTTAAGCATTCAAGCTTACTACTCAAGTAAGTAACTTCAAGCTCACTCACTCACTCACTCTCTCTCTCTCTCTCTCTCTCTCTCTCTCTCTCTCTCTCTCTCTCTCTCTCTCTCTCTCTCTCTCTCTCTCTCTCTCTCTCCTTTATTAGCTTTAAAGAAGAAGGATGATATAAAAGCCCAAGACACTACTAAAGATCAATGTATAAAAGATTGTAAGGTGATACCTTGTGAGAGTCTAACCTCACAACATAGATTAATAGTTATATGCATATTTACATTAAAGTATGGAAGAAAAGAAATGAACTTAATATGTATCCAAAAACAAAGTGGTGGAACTTAAAAAGAGACAAGCTAGCATCATTTACAGACAAGTTGGCAGTAGAAGAAAACTGGAACAACAAAATAGAAGTAAACACTATGTGGACTATATGGCCATGTCCATTAATAAAATGACAAAAGATGTCCTAAGAGTATTTAAAGGTAATAGGCAATGAACAAATAAAACTTTGTGGTGGAGTGAAAAAGTGCAAAAAGTTGTTAAAGAGAAACATGTGCGTTTTAAAGCATGGAAAAGGACTAAAAATAATGAAAACTTTCATCAATGTAAGAATGTTAAAAAGGTTGCTAAGCGAATAGTAAGTGAGGCTAAACTCAAGGCATATGATGACCTCTATAATAGATTAGAATTAAGAGAAGGTGAGAATGATGTGTTTAAACTCACAAAAAGAAGATAAAAGAAGAGTAAGGACTTATACCACATTAAGAGTATTGGAAGTGTGACCAAGGGTACTAACCAAAGATGACAAGATCAAACAAAGATGAGAAAGTTACTTCCAAAAATTGTTAAAATGACAATTACAGTGAGAATATATGGATTGAAAGTGCTATCAAACCAAATAATGATGAAATTAGGAAAGAGGCATAAAAAAAGATGAAATCAGGAAAGGCCCTAGAGTGTGCTAGTATATGAGAGATATTGAAGTACTTTGGTGGTTGTTTAACAAGGTAGTAAAATTGAAGAAAATGCTAAATGAATGGAGGAAGAGTTTTATTGTACCAATTTATAAGAATAAAGGAAGACATACAAAGTTGCACCTAATTAGTGGGGGATAAACTTATGAGCCATACCATAAAACCTTTTGAAAGTGTGATTAAGAAGAGGCTACGCTATGATATAAGTGTATCAGAGACCTAGTTTGGTTTCATGCCTCGGAGGTCTACCATGAAAGCTATTTTTCTACTTAAGCAATTGTCTTTATTGTCTTAGAAAAAAGCTTAGATAGATCCTCAGAGAGTTAATATGGTGGGTGTTGGGTAAGAAAGGGGTTTTATTGGGTATATAGACATAATTAAGGATATGTACGAGGGAGCAGTAACAAATGTTAGGACCACTTGCAAAGAAAACAATGATTTTTCTATCACTGTAGGATTACACCAAGGATCAACATTGAGCTTGGACTTTTTCACTTTGGTTATGGATGAGTTAACAAAACATTTGTACAAGGAGATTCCATAAATCATTCCTCTAGCTTTGTGCAAATGTGTCATGGAATCTCATTAAAACAATTGCCATTATCCTAATATCTCCTCACAAGTGAGGCATGGCAGGAAAGCATCCATGAACTCAGACATATATGTACAAAGTTGAAGTTATGGAATCTCCTTGTGTAGCTATTTTGTTAATTCATCCATAACTAATATGAAAAGGTACAAGCTCAATGTCAATCCTTGGTGCAATCATGTAGTGATAGGAAAATCATCTATCTATCAGCCAGTGGTCGTAATATTTGTTACCTACATATCCTTAATTATATTTATATATCCTCATGAAACCCTTTTCTTGTCCAACACCTACCATATTAATTCTCTAGGTACCTTATCATAAGCTTTTCCAAAGCTAATGAAGACTATATAGAGGTCCTTCCTCCTTTCTTTATATTTCTCTATTAATTGTCTAAGTAGGAAAATAGCTTTCATGGTAGATCTCCCAAGCATGAAATCAAGCTAGTTTTTACTCATCCATATTCATAGCCTCTTCTCAATTACTCTTTCCCAAAGTTTCACGGTATGACTCATAAGTTTGATCCCACAATAATTAGTGAAACTCTATATTTCTCATTTATTCTTATAGATTGACATGATATAACATTTTCTCCATTCATCTAGCATTTTATTTGATTTTACAATCTTATTAAACAACTTTGTCAAATAGACTACTCTAGTATCTCCTATATACTTTCAAATCTCTATTGGTATACCATTGCAACCCACCACCTTTTCAGATTTAATCTTTTTCAATGTCTCTTTCACTACAAGTATCTTAATCATATGACTATATATATATATATATATATATAATCCAATGTTGTTTGAGTTTATGGTTCCTTCAATCTCTATATTCTCATGACAATTGTCATTTAGCAAATTTTGAAAGTAACTTTCCCACCTTTGATTGATGTATTCATCATTGACCAATACCATTTGGTCATTACTTTTAATGCATTTAATGTAGTTTAAGTCCTTACTTTTTTGTTCTCTTATTTATGCAAGTTTGAACACATCTTTCTCACCTTCTCTTGAGCCTTGTCTGTTATAGAGATTATCACATGCCTTGTGTTTAACATCACTTACTATTATCTTAACAACCCTTTTAGCATTCTTCTATTACTTGAAGTTCTTGTCATTTCCAGTTCTCTACCATGCTTTCAAAACACACATGTTTCTCTTCAAAAACTTCTTGTACTTTTTCACTCTACCACCAAGTTTCTTTTACTAGTTGCCTTTTAGCTTTTGATATTTCTAAAATATCTTTTGCCACTTTCTTAATGGACTTGACCACATTAATCCATAAGGTGTTTGCTTATGTTTCAATTTTCACTTTCCTTCTACCACTAACTTGTTTTTTATGATGTTATCTTCTTTCCTTTTTAAGTTCCACCAAGAGGTTTTTGGACATTTATTAACTTAATTTCCATCCTCCCATCTCTTAATGCAAATATCCATAACCATTAACCTACCACTCTCATCAAGGTATGATTACAATCCTTACACATTAATCTTTTGGTATTCTTAAGTATAAAAATGTTTATTTGGCTTTTACATGATCCACTATTAAAGGTTAGTCCATCTTCTTAAAGTACTTGTTTGTTAGAGTTAGGTTACATGTCAAAGCAAAATCAAGGTTAGCTTCTCTCATCTCATTTTTTTTTCTCCAACTTCATACCATCCATGTACCCTATCATATCCTTCATTTTCTTTTCCTACATGACAATTTAAGTAGACTTCTATAAATATCCCCTATATGTTGGAAATTTCTTGCATTACTCCTTCTATATCTTCCTAAGACTGTTTATTAATTCTATGTTCTAACCCTACCTGTGGGGTATATGCACTTATAACATTTATGATCATTTCTTCTAGAATTAGTTTTATTAGAAGAATTTTATCACAAGTTCTTTTAGTGTTTACAACTTTATCCATTAATTCGTTATCCACCTCTATCCTTATGTCATACCAGAGCTTATTCCCATTGATTTCTCTGGTTTTAGCCCCTTTCCATTTGATTTATTGGACACAAGCTATATTGACTCTCCTACATTTCATCATATCTACTAACTCCATACTCTTACATGTCAACGTGCCTATATTTCATGTGGCCATATGAATCTTATTCTCCCAAGCTAGTCTCTTTACCTACACACATCTAGATGTTGTAGGAATCTCCACATACTTCCCATTGAGCTTGGGTTTTGATGTAACTCATCTCTTCAAAGGGAATTCTCAATTAGCAATGACCCATTGCCCATTGCACCATAGATCCAATGTAACTCCCCACTTAAGGAAAATTCCCTATCAACCCTTGCCATTTCTCTCTAAGCATCTACAAAAATATATTATGCAGAGAAGTATGAGGGACTGGTAACTAGCAAAAGGACAATTGGTGGTGAGAAAGATGAGTCGCGCACTTTCATTCTCTTTCTTAAAAGATTGGTATTGATTACTCTTTCTTAGCATTGATTCTTTTAACTTAATAACAGGAATATACATTCAGAATGTCAATATGCTATCAAGATATGACATGATATGGACAGATGAATGTGGTTTTCTTCTAAGATTGTAAATATCTTGCTTCTTGCCATTTTTTGTTTACTAAACTTCTAATGAACATGGATTGTGCCACTGTAAGGGAATTTTCCTTTTTTTCTCAAAGGTAATCAATTATGAATTTGAATGAATGTTCAAAAGCCTAAATAGATATAAGTAATTCAACATTCCAATTGCATGCTTATTAGCTACTCATTTGACTAAATGTTTTGTTTTTTTATAACAACTACCCCTACTCTTTGAATGATTTCTTTGATTTAAATCACGCTATTTTCATTATTTTAATGAATCTTCAGCAATATGCACTTCATCGTTGAATTGTATCCACCATTTATTATATTAAAGATACTTAAAGACTTGGAAGACAAATGTGAATGCATAACCTGCTCATTGTTAATAATGTTATACTTATATACTACAATGAGTGTATATTGAAATGCTTCTATTGTTCTCTTACTAAATCTTTCTACATCTGCACCAATTGAGCCTGGAAGGCTAATGACAAAGTATTATTTGAAGTTCATTACAGTGAAAGATTTCATGCAAACTCCTAATAACTATAGTTTGGAAGATGCACTTTAAATTATTTGGTGCTCTGAAGAAATTGCTTGTATGTATATCAAGCTAGCGACTCAGCACTACCAATTCCACTTATCATTGGTTAACTATAGGAATCATGAATCTGTGCTGAAAATTGAAGGGATACAACTTAGAAGTAATGAGAAGAAACTCTTAAAAAAGAAATCAACTATGATAAAGATGGTCAATTAGGTTTTTATGTCCTTGGAAAAAATGAAAAATGGCAAAAGAAAATTCAAACAAGAGAGGAAAAGGTATTTGTGCTAGCAAATGACTGCTTGATTGGTGATCCTTTAGTTCATGACGTGCGGTCTTTTCTCCTTGACAATGCCTAATAGTTTTGATAGCCTTTTTCTCTTATTATTATTTGTTTCACCAATGAGTATCATCATCAAAGCCTTATTCCAATAAGGGCTCGGCTACACAAATCTTGTTTTGCCATTACCCTCTATCAAGTGTCATGGCTTCATTTAGTCTAAAAGTTTTAAAATATTTTCTCACCATTTCTATTTATGTCCTTGGGGGCCTTCCCCTTGCCCAATGAAAATATGATCTGTATATTATATTCCAATAGAAAAAGTGTTCATTTTCTAATTTTTTGTAGCATTTTTTTAATAACTCACCTACATATTTCTCACATTAACATTTGTTGAACACTAAACTTATCTTGATGAGGTTCTCATAACTAGAAGCGCCATGGTTTTCACCAAAAAAATTGGTAGAAACTTCAATTGTTGATGGGAAATCATTAAAGTATACAAGTTGTAGGAAAATGACAACACATAAAACCATTTAGCTATACATGTGGTGGGGAAATGGTAACACATACTTGTAATCAGTCTATGTAAGTATCAGCCAGCAATGACTGATACTTACATAGACTATGTAAGGAACTAATTTGGCATTCCTGACTTCATATATGCCAAAAAATTATCTAATTGCTAGCTGTGAATCTTCATGAACTTGTTAAAAAATCTAACTCATATTTTTAGCCATTTTCAAGCCCAAAATTAGGGCATCTAATTTTGCTTTATTATTCAAACATGCTTTAGATAATCTTCAAGATACTTAGATAAGACCTTAATATGAATTTATAAACACGATGCCAAATCCTAAACTTTCCATCTTGGTAGCTCCATTGAAATACATATGGTTTAGGTAGTTATATTGACATCATCCCATCATCAAGAAAGTCTTGGGAAAGTAGTGAATCAATAGGTAATGGGTGTGCTGCTAAAAACTCTACTAAAGCTTATCCTTTTATGGCTTTTTGTGCCACATATGCAATTTCAAATTTATCATGTAGCAATGCCCATTTTTCTAAGCATCGAGACCACTAGTCCTATCTAAGGTATTGTAGAGGACCTACTTTGGAAATGATGGTAACTTAGTGAAGTACTGGGTAACATCTTAGTTTCTAAACTGCAAAAACCAAGGCTAGGCATATCTTTTAGATAGGAGAGTACCTAGTTTCTGACTCTAGCATGGTTCAACTAAGGTAATGCATTTTCTTAAACCTCTTCATTATTTTGAGCCAGCAGGGCACCAAGGGAGTTATTACTAACCATAACATATATAAGATAAGTAGTTTTCCTTTGATCCGCGTCACTAAAACTTGAGAATTGATGATATAATTTTTAATTCTTTCAAAGGCATTTTGGCTGGTTTCGTCCCATTTAAAAGGAATATCCTTCCTCATCAAATGAAAGAAGGGTTGACAACGCCCTAAAAGATTAGAAATAATCCTCCTAATATAAGAAAATTTTTGTGCAAACTCCTTAATTAGCATAGATTCCTAAGAAGTGCATTTCTCATATTACTCTGATTTTGGTTGGATCAACCTCAATCCCTTTGTATTTTATTACAAAATCAAGGAATTTTTAGAGGTCCCAAATACACATTTAGATGGATTCATTTTAAGCTAGTGCTTACAAAGCCTTTCAATGACATGGGACAGGTCACCTAGATGTGACTCTCAATCCTTAGTATTTACAACATAGTCATCTACATAGCTCTGTACTTTATTAAGCAAAATTCATTTAAAAATTTGTGCCATGGTATTATGATAAGTGGCCTTAGCATTTCTCAAATTGAAGGGCACAACTTTATATCAAAAGATCTCTTTTGGGATGCAAAATAGAATACATTCCTTGCCTTTGAAGCTCATCCATATTTGATTATAATGGAGCAAGCCATCCATAAAAGAAAAGATGGGCAGCCTATAGTTGCATCAATCGTAATCTATGTTAAGGTAACATGAAATAGTTCATAGGACAGGCCACATTCAAATCCTTGAAGTTGATGTTAACACAAATGTATCCATTCTTCTTCTTCACAAGCACGATGTTTGTAAATCACCATGGATAATTCACTTCTCATATAAACCCAGCTTCAATGAGCTTTGACCTGCTGAATCAATTTTGGCCAAAAGAGATGTCGTGATTGTTCATTAGTCTGCTAGAAGGGTAAACTGATAACAATGAGTGGCAACCCTAGGGTTGAGCCCTAACATCTCCTTGTATGTCCATGCTAAAACATCCTTACCTATATGAAAAAGTTCTTATATCATTTTCTTTCTTCTGGAGTAAGTTTGCACTAACAAACGTCTAATGAGGGTCATCTTCTATCCTAAGATTAATCTCAACCAATTCATCAACTATTGCTTATCCACCATCATCTATTTCTTTCAGTTCAAGTGGGATAAATTCTTCTTCGTTATCCTCTCCATTTACTATGGTAACTATGTTAACTAAAATTGAGGACATGTCCTGAATTAGCATATGACAAATACACTTCACAGCTTCTTGGAATCCTTGATCTTGTCATTTCCATCTAGAGATCTCTTCTAATGAGTCATCAACATATCCCCGAAAGGTGATGATAAAGCCACATGCTTCAGGTTTACCCCCATCTTTTGCATCATCATAATGGACTGTAGAATGTACCTGTGATAAGGTGGCTCAAATTTTTGTACTTTATTTGCACAAGTGGTAAAAACAATCTTCTTTTAGCCACTTTTGCCTTCCCTTGCTACAACAATGGTTTAATGATTTCCTCAAGTAGTTCTTTACCCTTATTTTCCATTCAGATATGTCCTTTACTAGTGGCTTGACGACTTTGATGAGCTTTATTGTATTGTATTGTATTGAGTTGATGACTTAGATTTTGCTTTCTGATTGTTAGGGAGGCAGAAATGTGCATTGCCCAAATGTGACTCTAATTCTGCAAACAAAGATGAATCTATCCAATCCTCGTCTATATTTCATTCTTAAGGTATTTATACACTAGTGGAGTGTAGATGGCACTAACAAATCATCATGAAGCCAAGGTTGACCCAACAAAGTGTCATAGGAAGTAGGTAGGTTAACAACAAGAAAGTCACCAAGTCTATCTCAACGTGTACTTTCAAATGAGCCACCCCAATATCCCTCTGACTACTTTGATTGAAACCTTGGATTATCAAGCCACTCGAATTCAAGTGCTTAGTTGTCAATTTGAGAGTACTAAGTAATTGAACTGGGAGCAATTGGTACTAATCTCGAATCGATCATCACCCTCTTTGTTGATACATTCTTGACCCAAGTTAAGAGGAAAAAGGTGTGATTGTGATTCTTTGCTTCGGATTGGAAGTCTTTCTTTGTGAAGGTAACTAGTTACGTACCTATAGCCTCGAGGACTTCACCATCTCCAAAATCCATATTGCTATCAATCTCTTTCGTATTCTCAACTTGATGCACTCCATGTGATACTCTTTAGGGTGATTTAGAGCTTGTACCAAGCCTTCTCGAAGCTATTACAACATCATTCATGTATCATTTATGCTAAGGAGAGACATTATCTTACTCAAGTGTGTTAAGACGTATATTTAGCTAGTTGAGACATAGTAGCATGCGTGATAGTCATGGCGGCCAATTGCTTTATCTCGGTACTTGATTATTTTGTATAAGTGGGCTGGCCTGAGTTATGCCTGAAGTTTAAAGAGGAGGCTGTCTTGGTGGAAGAGCCCTCCATGATCTCAATGATATTTGATCAACTTCTGCTAGTTTATCCTTAGTTACTTCAGCAACATTGCAATATACCCAAGGTTCACATGATTCTTGATCACTTTGCACTTTGTATGCTGTAGTGTGTACTCTATATACATTGGTGTACATACTCTAGAGGTATAGGTGCATATTCAAGAGAAAATGAATGTCTACTTCTCGAGTGGAGGCTTTGGCATATTGCCTCACTATGAGCTTCTTCTTCAAAATAGCAGTTTTTCAAGGTTGTTGACTCTTATAATGTTCCCAAGTTGCAAGCCTCTTCTTACAATTATAGTCTTCTAGGGATATATAATTAGGTGCCATCGTTTAGCCATGAGCCATCACTATTTAGGAGATTTAGGTTTGTTAAATAGCTTAGATTCTCCTTCAAGCAAATATCCGGAGTTGTCTTCCAAGGCTTCCAATAGAATTGTCATGACCTCGTAAAATAGGTGGCAAGTAGACTTTTGTATCCTTAGCATATCAAGATACAACTAGATAGCAATAATCTCTCCTCCAAGTTTGAATTCCCATAAAATAGTACCATGAGGAAGTTCCATAGTCACAGGATAAGGCTCATCATCTTGCCCCGGTGCTTGATTATCTTGCACTAAGAATAAGGTTGGATTGTCATCCTTAAGCACTTGGATAATGAACAATTAAGTGGAGGTTCTAAAGCTCCTTCCCTTTCCTAATCTCATTATTGTTCATTCTCCTCATCTTACTCGTAGCTGGGGCCCGAGGTGACACACTTGGCAACAATTGTCGGCTCAATAGCATCCCAACACTTAAAACGATCAAAATTCACATGGCTATACCTCATCATTGCACCACAAAAATGTTGCCGAGCCAAATATAATAAAATCTCACCTTCTAATGTAGAATCATCATCGTCATCAAGGTTGAAACCACATTAGAATTCCATGTCATATAAGTCTCCAATTATGATCTCATGAAGGGTTGCCCATGTGGGGATTCAATATTTTAGGCATTGAAATACACCCAGATAACAATGACATCATCCTCTTATTAAAATTTTATAGGGAAGAAATCAGGAGGAAGCTTAAGTGTGGCAATCTAGACCAGATCATCCTCAACCTCCTCATCATCTTCATGTGCTTGCACAATGCAGTGGTTAAGTTTTTCATTGGGTGTAGGCACATTCTCATGTCCTTGATCCTATTCATTTGATTTATAACTTGGTTCAGGAGTGGCTCAATCATTATCCATCACCTGATATGAGTTATGGTCCCATCTTCATACTAAATTTGCATCTTCAATAAACATTGGTAGACGTGCAATCAAAACCTTAACGGTTATGGACTCAAACTACTGTTCCTCATGTGACTGAACATCCCATAGGATATCTTGAGTGACTAGTACCCTTGGCATACTATCAAAACATTTGAGGCTCTCAATCAATTTAGGTTTCATGCTATGCTATCTTGCAACTTAAGCTTCTTATCTCGTTCTTAGATTATATTCCAAACAGTTGTAATACTGCAAAGATTAGTAATCATGGAATAACCCAAGGTCAAACAAAGGAAGAGTCACATCCTCATATAATGTTGTCTAAGAGGAATTTAGTGCTCTTAGCATGTTTGCATATGTCCGGATAGCAATAGATTTTCCTTGTTGATAAGTGTTCTATTTTGTATGAAAAATACTCAATTAGTAGCTCACGTGTTCTAAAATATAGTGTTATTTCTAGGGTTTTTTTTATAAATTTATAACACATGCATTTCTGACCTAATTATTAAAAAGTTTGATATATTGCAGGTTTAGAAGCAAAGTTAGAGTAGGTACATAAATTATCATAATTTTCTAGGATTTAAATAGGATTTTTACTCTTTTGTAGGAAGTGGGAAGATGATCCAACATACTATATTGCACTTTATAGAGTTTTTCGTTGGTCGAGCTATATAATTAGCTCGCCAAGGGTGCAAGGGTGGTGCACCCTTGCGCAGGGTTCAAGGCCATAACCCTTGAAAGGTCCACAAAAATCATGTTCTGTTGTATTATAGTAGTCCTAAAAATTATCTTAAGGCAAGCAAAAAAGTAATGGAAAGCATTAAAGATGACTAAAATGGTCCATGCCAACAAGCAATGCAGTTCCATTGCTTTGCATGAGAATTGGAGCCATTCATGAGGTTTCCTAGTCTAACTAGAAAACCTAAGGAAGCTAAGCCATTCAAGCTTTGAACTCAAGGGAATTAGACATTCAAGACACCAAGGAATGAGTCATCAAAGTGGGCTATCAAGCCACATGAAGTGATACTATTTAAAGCAATTATCCTATATTAAAAAGTTTGATTTTCCATTTTTGTCCTATGTCATTTGTACTAGTTATGAATAGTAACTTTGGTTACTATTCAAAGACTAGTGTTTTAACTTATCAAATATTATCATTTGTTCATCAATTTTTATTTTTATCCTTAATCTTTTTGTTTTAATTTGATATGAGTACTATTTTTGTCTCATTCCTATTCTGTTTTATTCTTATCCATGTTTTACTTTATTCAAGGTTTATCTTATTTTTGGTTAACCCTTAAACTATGCATTTTAAATTCATATTGGCTACATGACACATCAATCAAGACAAGGCAATTGAATTTAGATTGTTATTGTATTTAATTTCTTTAAATTTATAACTATGTACTTATGGGTTAGTTAATAAATTTGAATTTTATTTTTGTCAATTTTGTAATTTAAATTCTATGTAAACTCTAACTTTTCAAGTTGAGTCTCTGTGAAATTGACCCATACTTACACTAGCTATACTGCAACAGTTTGTGCACTTACAAAAAAATCAACAAGTTTTTGGCGTCATTGCTGAAGACCCGCAACGAAGTTTTTATAAAATTTAATTAAAATTTAAAAAATAAAAATAAAAATATTTTAGAAAAAATTAATATTTTTTTAAAATTGCATTGTTTTAGCATTTTAGGCATTTTCAAGTATATTTTATATTTTTTCTTATATTATCATTATATTTTCTGAATTTTGGTACTTATTGCTATTTGTATTATGCAGAAATTTGAAAAAAAAAAGATAAAAATTCAAGGAGGACTTCAATTAGGATAGTCACATTTTATTTTGAGTAAATTGTAGTGAGGAAATATTGTATTTTTCATTAATCACAATTCATTTTAAAAAGTTGTAATAATACTAGTCAAGGGTAGGCCATCGTAACCTAGAAGTGGAGGTGGAATATAAATGGTCCCACCCTTGTATGAGAAGAATTTATCTACGACTCTACTTTGAGCAATCCTAACTTCTTAAAAAAATTTAGATTATGTTTTGCATTATTAGAATAACTTTGCATTATTTGATAATATAATTGCATATAGAAAATATATTTTATATCTGTTGCATTTTTTTAGGGTTTGCATTAGTTTATTATTTTTAATTATAATTTAGGGCACATTTATTGCTTTAAGGTGATTTATATGTTGATTGAATTGCCATGGAGCATAAAAATTAATTAGTAAGGGCACCGGACCCTACAAGATCAATGGTGGATTTCATCGCCACCTCTTGGCCCAGTTAGGATAATCATCACAAGTGTGTAACTCAGCCTTCCAAATTAAATTAAAATAAATTAGAAGAGTCTAATATAAGTCATCACATGCTCATAGGACCTTCTTGGAAGGAGGCTACTCATTGCTACTCAAGTGGCCCTTGTCTAACTGATTGCTCTGGTATTTAAACGACTAGCTCTGCCAGAACATTCTATGACTTAGACTATTTACGACTAGTTGAGGAGGGTGTGAAGCAGTTAGTTAGTTTAGGATCTAATTGATAAGCAGTGAGGCAAGTCTGAAATAGAAGAGCGTTAGATTAAGCTAATCTGAAAGCTTCTTTCTTGCACAAATTCAAAGCAATCAAATTGTCTTCTTGCTAGACTTAGAGTTGTTTGAATTCTCTGCCTATCATTATCATTTAGGTTGCATTAGTTATAGTTTTTGCATACCAAAAAAAAACCCAAAAAAATAGAGACAGGTTATTTGCAATCAACCATGTCTCTATTTGAGCTCTCTTTCACTCTACTCGAGCTCTCTCTTTAATTGTAGCTGAAGGCCTCTATTGAGAGAGGTTTTCTAAGCCGAATGTCAACACCTACCACTTGCCATTGTTGACATTCATGTTGCGACAGTGCTGATTTTGCTGATATGGCCCTCCACAATTGACGAAAAATGAAGAAAAAGGCACGCCACTTTTGTTGACGTGTAAAATATTGATATTATAACGGTGGCTGCGTGCTGCTGTTATTGATACACATCCCACCATATTTGACAAGGAAAAAGCTGAAAAGAGACTTTGTCTCTTTCAGCGTTTTTCAAATTGGATCGGCCGGACCCATCAGATTTTCTGCTGGATGACTTTTTTGGATTATTTTTCTCAAGCTCTTCATAAGACCTTGAAGTTTGATCCCTATTTTTGAACTAAGGTTGTGTCTTCTCAACCTCCTTTGAGCCAAACATTTGGACGACTATCTCCTTCTGGCGGTAATGGGAATTGCATATTTCTGTGCCATCAATGGATAGTTTCTAAGGCTACTTGAAAATTGCAGTGTAAACCTCATTCGAATGGGCCTTGAATAGACCTCACCCCACATTTAAGAGGCCACCTTCCATTTGAATTCTTTATCATTATGATAAGTAGAAACCATGCAATAGGATACCAAATACTCTCTCATGCGAGAACGCCACTGTGATGGCATGTACTCTTTCAAAGTAATTGGAGGACGTGTAGGTTGCACATATTCATCCTCATAAAAAATTAGAAGTGTCATTAGTGTTGGAAGGAGTCTTAACCTTCTTCTGCTGACTCCCCGATCTTCTTACTGTTGGATTTTGCCCTAGCAAAAGAACGACTTCCTAATGATGATACTATGGAGGCAAGCGTTGGTGGTGTCTTATGTCTCCTCTTCCTTGGTTTGGCCGATATCTTCCTTGAGTCACCTTCACCTGATTCAGATGTGTCCTCCTCTCTAGGGCATTCCTTGATTGTGAAAGCCAGAAAGTCTGGTGAACTTTGAGATTCCACCATCCTTTGCATATCACCCTAGGTATAACCATTTGGTTTTGAATCCACATCTATAGGAGGTGGACCTTGAGGTAAAAGGGGAGCCTTGGTGCAACAGTAAAAGTTGTCTTTATGTCACTTTGAGGTCACGGGTTCAAGGCGTGGAAACAGCCTCTTGCAAATGCAAGGTAAGGCTGTGTACTTTAGGCCTTTGTGGTCCGCCCCTTCCCTAGACCCTGCATAGGCGGGAGCTTCGTGCACTGGGGCTGCCCAGAGGAGGTGGACATGAAAAGTCAGGATGGTCTTCATCATGAACCCACTATCTTTGGACCAACTCACCATTAATCCAAAGCTCTACCAAATAAACATCTTGGGATTTTTTCTATAGGAGCGCACGTTCAGAGTAAAGCTGATGCGCTAGTGGTATCACGCTGCGCATAAGAACAGAAACCTTGAATAATAATCATATTTGCAGTAGAAGCAGGTATTCTCTTCGGGCCATCAATTACAATCGCTCTCTCTTCTATCAAGGCCTGGCCTGAATTTTGTCCTTAAGGACAATGTAGTCTTCCAAAGTATGCCTTAGCATTTAGCGATAGAGACAATAGTTGGGGTCTTTTGTTTTTCTCACTTCTTTTGATCTCTTAGGAGTGGGCAGCTCTACTGCCCCAAATGCCTCAGCTCCTTGAATAGCTATTTAACAACACCAATGTTGAAGTTGTACTTATTCTCGTTCTTTTCTTTTATTGATTTGGTGGTGGTTAATCTAAGAAATTGCTTTTTCTCATCTTCTTCTGCTCTAGCTCTGCCATTGTTAGACTATTTTCCAAGGGACAGTAGCCATCGCCAAATAGGATGGAGATTTTATGTTTTTATTATTTGTGGCTCTCTTTGTAGGGACTACTGGAAACCTCCTTGAAATCGGCCTTAAACAATTGTAGCTTTCAATGTCATAGGGCATTTTTATCAAGTCTTTGAAAGTAGCAGGGATGGAGTATGTAACTGCACCCCAATGTGACAGTGCATGCTTATAGCACACATTTAGATGCTTTCTTTCTCAATCAGATTCCGAAGGCAACGCTAGATGAGGTTCCTCCATTTGGAGATAAAGATTGCACTAACTCATTTAGACCTTAGAACACGTTAATCAGTTTTGGCAAGGTCACTTTCCTCCTCATGTAGTAAAAACGTTGGAGGAACATCTTTTGCAACTGTTCCAAGCTTGTAACAGATTCAGGTTTCAGCTGGGTATACCAGCTAAAAGCATCACCAGCAAGCATCTGACCAAACTATTTGATCATGAACCCTTTGGTCTTTGCATCGTCGCTTACAGTAGTCACACAATTCGTCAAATGTTTCTTAGGGCAACCAGTACTGTTGAACTTGAGTATCTTAATTCTCTGATGCCTCTTAGGGAATGGAGGCTCATTGAACCTTGGTAAGTACAGCTTGTTATCTTCAATAAACTGCTTCACAACAGCAAGAGTCAAATTTGGCAGTTCAATACATAGAGGCAACAGTAGGAGGGCCTGTGGAATTAGACTTCAAGGCTATAAGCTCAGCCTCTTTTTCAACTCATATATATTGAAGATTCCAGATCTGCTCATCAACTGCCTCTGTGTACTTTGATGATTAGAGGAAGATTCTACCCCAGTCATTATGATTGCTTACTTCCCACTATGGATACTAGCGTCAGAAGGAAGTTGAGGTAGTCCATTCATCCCTTGAGAATAGGGGTGGCAATTCGGGTTGGCGGGTCGTGTTTGTGGCGACACGAATATGACACGATTAAAGTTATGGGTCGACAAGAACACGACACGATTAAAGTCATGTCAAAAACTTGGTGAGAGTTTTTCGCAAGTGCACGGCTGTTGTAGTATAGCTATGCAAATATGGGTCGATTTCCACAGGGACTCGACTTAAATGTGGAGTTTACACAAATTTCAATTAATAAAAATACAAATAGCAGAAATAAACTAACAATAAAAGAAAATTTTAGATTTATTTAACTGCTGGAATGTACAGACTTATTCATTCTAAAAGAAAAACAGAAAATGAAACTAAATAACAGTCCTGGACAACACTGTCCCTGAATAGGCAGAATAAGGATAAAGTAAAAACCAGATTAGTCAAGGATACAGATGGAAATAAAATGAGGACTCAAATGGAATTAAAACGAGGACACAAATGGTATTAAAATGAGGACAGAGTTGGTATTAATAAGATCTGAAGAGGGCATGATTGGAAGTTCATTGGATTTCTGGTTTTAAACGGAAAAAAACCAGAAACCGGTGGAGGAGAAAACTAGAGAAGAAGGAAGGAGGAAGAAGAAGGAACGCTCGGGAGTGGAAAGGGGAGACGGGAGGAAACCCGACTTGGGTTTTCCTTCTCCTGTCTGTGTGGCTACGCAGAGACAGCGGATGCGAGAGAAGAGGGAGCTAGAGGAGAGAGAAGAGAAGAAATGAAGGGGAAGAGGAGGCCTTGGGGGAAAACCCGATCTGGGTTTTCTCCTTTGAGTTGTTCGATGATGGAGCCAGAGTTGATCTGGGAAAGGAGGGAAACAAGGTTGAAGGAGAGAGGGAGAAGCAGGAATCCGGGAAAATACTTGTCGGATCAGATCGGATCGGATCGGAGAGAGAGAGAGAGAGAGAGAGAGAGAGAGAGAGAGAGAGAGAGAGAGAGAGAGAGAGAGAGAGAGAGAGAGAGAGAGAGAGAAGCAAATGGTAAAGAAGAAGGGCTTAGGGTTCTCACGCTGAAGAAGAACAAAGAGAGAGATTGCGAGTGAGAGGTGGAGAGGAAGAGAGATGAGAAGGGGGTTTTGGGTGTTGGTGTGTCACGCACCAGAGAGAGAGAGAGAGAGAGAGAGAGGGTTTGGCTAGTAAAGAAAATGAAATGAAAGAAGCAGAGAGAGAAGAGGAGAGAATGAGAGAATGAGAAGGAAAGTGGGATGGTGATATCACGGTTCTTCCTTGCGGTTGGCTCTCTCTTTGACTTTACAGTGGTTCTAGGACTGGGCAGTGTGGAGGAGCAGAGGTAGATGGTGAGAAAAAAGGAAAGCGCAAAGAAAGGAGATAAGGCGGGAAAGAGATGAGGGAAAGCCATGATTGCGTTAGGCGCAATAGAGAAGTAAAGAGAAGGGTGTGTGAGATGGCGGTGGTGAAGAGAGGAGAACAGGTGGAGTAGTGGAGAATGGGAGATGGGGGGTTGTTCTGGTATGGTGGAGAAGGTGAAAGAGAGAGGGAGGAGCAACGGAAGGTGCGACCAAAAGAAGTAGGAAACAAAGGGATGAGAGAAAGAAAAGGGACAGAGGCGTTGAGTCTGGTTGAGAAGCGAGGATTGAAGAGGGGATACGAGGGAGAGAAAGGGAAGGAGGGAGTTACGGAAAGAGAGGTGGGGGAAAGAGAGATAGATGAAAGGGATAGAAGGAAGAGAGCGTGGAGGAGAGGTTGCTACACGATGAACTGGGTTAGAGTGGGAGAAGAGATGAAACGCAAGAGAAAGAGAGAGGCTACGAGTGAGAGGTGGAGAGGAATAGTCCTTCCACCTCTACTCTATGAAAAGGAGAGGAAAGAAAACGAAAACGAGAGGATAGGAAGAGGGAAGAAGAAGAAGAGGAGGAAAAAGAGAGGAAGAGAGATAGGAAAGAGAGGAGAACAAGAGAGAGGTGGAACCTCTCTCCTCAAGGAGAAAGATTGAAAAAAGAGAGAGCCTAAATCCATCCCCTCCTTCCTTTATAAGGGGATTTGCCATCATTGGTCAACTTTGCCAATTATTGCCAGATTTGCCATCATTGCCCAGATTTGGTCAAATTTTGCTAGATTTGCCATCATTGGTCAGATTTGCCCAGATTTGTGGCGTGGGACCCATCAAAATAAGTTGATCTAAACCGTTCAATGTACTTTGGCTTATCTGCAAGAACAAAATACAAGATTAAAATTATCTTATGTGGATAATTGCTATAATGATCATTCGATCGTTAACTTTTCAAATTAATGATTGGATGATTGATTATAGCTAAAATTGATTTAAAATCATAAAATTACCTTATTAAATTATCTAATAAAATAGTAATCTAATGTTATTTTTGACAAAATTAAGGACTCAACACTTCCCACTATGGATACTAGTGTCAGAAGGAAGTTGAGGTAGTCCATTCATCCCTTGAGAATAGGGGTGGCAATTCGAGTTGGCGGGTCGTGTTTGTGGCGACACGAACACGACACGATTAGAGTTATGGGTCGACATGAGCACGACATGATTAATAGTCGTGTCAAAAACCTATGACTCGTACACGACCCGGTTCTTAAAAAAATGACACGGCACGACCTATGTAAAACGATTAATTGACTGAGTTGTGTTAGATACACGACACGACATGAAACGACTCTATTTTCTATCATGACTTAGTTAAAAACTGCTCCCAAGTGAACGGACTGAGGTCCGAACCCAACCACAAAACGTGGGACAGTTATTCTACAACCGTCCTATAAAATATAAACAATATAGGACGGTTATGAACTAACCGTCCTATATTTTCATTATATAGGATAGTTACATCATAACCGTCCTATTTGTTTACTACATAGGACGGTTATGATGTAACCGTCCTATATTCTTGGCAACAGTGTTAGGTAATGAATGTGGCAATTTCTATATCCATGTCCTACAAGGGATCGACTCTCTCGCATTGCTGGTCTAGGCTTTTCTAGTTTAATGTAACTCCATCTTATGAGGTGTAAAAGGGCAGCCCAGCCTTAAGTCTTCAATGAACATTGCTACATACATGTTCGCATTTTCCACCATGTGGATCGAGACAATACGGTGTTGCTTTAAACAATTAATGTAACGTAAAGACCAAATAAATGAGGAATAGAAACAACGAATTAAGAGAGCATGTTGTGGCATCCCATTGCCTTTTTCGTAGATTAATTTATCCTTCTCTCTCTCTCAAGTTAAGTTTTGTTCTGTTCAAAAGTTTTCAGCTTTCCATTTAAAACTTAGAATTGCAAAAGGCTAGCATCAGTAAACAGATAAGATTTCATAGTCATGGTCTTGCACATGAATGGTTTTGATCACCAAAGCCTAGCCCCACTTGTGCCTTTATCCATTAGTGTATTATGTCAACTATATAGGACGGTTACTTCATAATCGTCCTGTAATTAACTGAACTATATAGGACGGTTATGAAGTGCCATACTTCTAGTGACTAGTCTTCCTGTGCCGACAATCGGCCTAGCCTAGGCGCCGGCCTACATAACAGGGACAGATAGCCCCCTTTCCTCCAATTCCAAACTAGCACGTGGCAATTGGAGTTAATGAAACTTACACTTTAATCGTTTGTCAAATATTTTGAGTCATTGATGTTAGATTCGATGCGTGGGCCCCCCTTGTAGTGGCGGGAAAACAAAATGAAAACTGAAAAAATAAAGGTTTAACTAATTAATAATTATCTAGGTCTACTAAGTCAATCTACTCTAAGGCAATTGTTTTGTTTTTTTATATAGAAGTAAGCCCAAATCCAATTATCAAATTGAATTTGAAGTGTTATTATGCTAAAGCCCCTGCTGGGCTGGTTGTTTGTTATACATATAAGTTATAACTTATAACCTAAGACTTAGCTACACTTACACACTATTTTTAATTTTCTTATCAACTATTTTAAGATTAGCTACACATTGTCAATTACAAACGTACAAGTTACACTTAGTAGAAAATTAGTTAACCAAGTTTTATAACTTGTACAAGTAGAAGTGAGAGACTAACTAACTGTCATATATTGTATAAAATTATAAATGCTAATGATTTTCTAATGTTAATTTCACATGTCATCACCAGTTGATCTAATATATCTCTTTTTCATCAAATTCATGACTATCATGTATCCAACTCATATAACTTAATATTCGTTTCTCATTTCTAACTTCCAATTGATGATAATAGATTGGGAATAACTCATTCATCCATGATCCATTGATCCCTGTAGAGTAAAATTAAGTAACTCCCTTAGTAATATCATTTAACATTTGTGTTTTTTTTCTCTCATGATAATTATTCATTTTACCATCAATGCCACTTTTTTCGCTATAGAGTATAGACCACAATCCATAATTAATTCTAGCTTCATCAAAGTTATCATATCAATATCCCTCTAATTCTCTCTTGATAAGCTTTTGTGTTAATTCAACACATAACTCCTATTCTCTGTTCTTATTCTCACCTCACCTAATGAGTTCATTACATAGCTAATAACTATTCCCTTCGGACACTACATATACTCATTATCCACTAATGAGATAATTACATAACTCTTTCTATAATCATTCTCAACTCACAAGCTACTGAGTTAATTATATAACTGTTTCTATTCTCATTCAGTCATTCTTACCTAATGAATTAATTACATGACTCTTTCTTTACTTATCCTCTACAACTTTTGAATTGAGTATGAGTTACTTACATAACTTTGCTTTTTTAAGCTGATCTTCAACTGAGATCAGATGAGTTAAATACATAACACTTACTTTACTCATCCTGAACCTCAACAACTATTTAATTGAGTATGACAGTATAACTTACTTACATAACTTTATTTTAAGCTGATACTCAACTGAGATGAGTTAATTACATATATGCTCTGTCTTTTTAAGCTCATCCTTAAGGAAATTAAGACGAGTTAATTACATAACTCTTTCTTTAGTCTATACTTAATGACTATTTTTTTTAAAGCACATCCTCGACTAAGATTAATTAATAACTCTTTCTTTGCTCATCTAGTCATCCTCAACTGAGATGAATTAATTACATATATGCTATGTCTTTTTAAGCTCATCCTTAAGGAAATTAAGATGAGTTAATTACATAACTCTTTCTTTACTCTATATTTAATAACTATTTTTATTTAAGCACATCCTCAACTAAGATTAATTAAATACATAACTCTTATAGCTTATACGACGGTTATGCAACAACATGTCAACGACTGTCTTATACCTTTCTAATAAATAAAATAACCATCCTATATAACTTATAGGACGATTATAAAAAAACCGTCATATATTTCATTATATATATTATAGGACGGTTATTTAAAAACCTTCATATATTGTTCTATATATTATAGGACGGTTATATTGTTCTATATATTGTTTTTCACCTTGATCAGCCCTGATTTCAAATTTTCAATCTTCCAACAATCCAAACTACTGAGAAGGTGAAAATGACCATTCCTCTTCGATCTTTCACAGATCTAAGCAAAATAAGATATGTATTTACGAATTTTACAATCTATATATAGTCCTATAAAAAACGTAAAAATCAGTACCTTTTTTTTAATTTTTTTGTTTTTTCTTAACTATTTTTCATAGATCTTGATGGGTTTTAGTCTAAGAAGGTGAAAACGACCATTCCTCTTCAATCTTTCATAGATCTAAGCAAAAAAAGGTATGTATTTATGAATTTTACAATATGTATTTTTTTTTATTTTTTTTGTTTTTGTTTTTTGTTAACTATTTTCCATGGATCTTGATGGGTTTTAGTTCTATGTGTATAAGAAACATTCCATTTGAGTTTTATACTTCTTTGCTCTAGATTTGAGTTTGTTTTTAGGTTTTTTACTGTTATTCTAAAAAAATCAGTTACGAAAATAAAAAAAGAAGTCCTTGTTTTTTCGTATTTCTTCATTGAAACGTATTTCTATCCACATATAGAGCTTTCCCATGTTGTGTATTCATGTGTGATAATGTTTTCATCTTCTTCTTCTCTTTTCTTTTTTTATAATTTAGTGTTATTTTTAAATTTTCTAAAAAAATAAGTTACGAAAATTAGGAAAAAAATGTTCTTTTTATTTATTTATTATTAGTTAATACCTATTCTTATCCACATATATAGCTTACTCATGCTTGAATCTTCATGTATTAATGATTTTTAGCTAATTTTTAGCATTTAATCTAATTTTTAGTCATATAGGATGGTTCTTCAAGAACTGTCCTATATTATATGAGTAATATAAGACGGTTCTTGAGGAACCGTCCTATGTTTTCAACCATTCCATAGGTTAGAATCGTGTCAAGGTGACGAGTGAATAGGTCGCGTGTCAAACAGGTCGACACAACAGGTCAAATTGATTGACTTGAACACGACACGATTTTTGGCGTGTCATTTTCGGGGAACCAGCTAAATTCGTATCGGGTTCGAGTCGTGTTATCGTGTCATGTCATATTTTGCTGCCCCTACTTGAGAACACTTCAATAGCATGGGTCGAAACTTGCTCTCTAAGAAGAACAAAATCTTGCTCAAATTGCAAACTTTGTGCAATTGAAGATGCTGCTTTCTATATCAAATCCAGACGTTTAATGAGACATGGTCATGCTACTCTTCACGCGCTGAGTCAGAGGAATTTGGGACTTATCCTCACTTGAACGCGCATACAGAGTTGGACCAACTTGTTTCTACTTTGGTATTAGTCTCGCGAAGGGTGGAACTGAATCCTTTGCTCATGATTCCAGTGCTTGAATATCTCCCAGCACAGAAGTGGCCATTGTTATAATTGGGACAACCTTCTCCCAAACCGAGTCGTCCTTTGGCTGGGATGTCGCTGATGATGAGCCTTCTTTTCTACCGTGTACTATTTTTGCCGCTTCTTAAGTTTATGCCTCAACCTAGCCTTTTTAAATGTTAAGGTCTTCTCCTTTGTACTTGAAGAAGAGCTAGTAGTCATATGGGTCACCATGTACGTGGCAACAACTCCATAAGTTTTGGGCAATGGCATGAACATGTTGCCAACGAGGAAGCCATTGATCATCATTGCTTGCTTGCCATCTTTCGTAAAAAGGAAAGAAAACTCAGTCAACCTTAAGATAAAGAAAAATAAATGTCTCATAAGGCACGCTGAAAATCTGTCTATATCAAATTTTGCATTCATATGTGGAGGTAAACAACTACCAAAAAAAAAGAAAAAAATAAAAGAAATTGAGGGCCAATTTCCCATATGGTAAAGTTAGGGGCTTATGATTTATCAAGTAATTATGAGATATACTCTTCTAGTTACATAAAGTATTGAGTTTTTTTCTCTCCAGTCGCCCTTGCCCATTAATTACATTTTCTTGTCTATTGAATACATACAAACAATCTCTCAATTATTGAATGCAGGCAGACTCTCTTTGATCACTGAATATACACAAACAAGCAAAAGAAAAAAAACCTTTGATTAGAGGCTGACTGGGACCAAATATGAATTGGCAACTTTTGTATTTTGTACACCTTAGATATGAGTTTGGATCAAGACTTGATCAAATCAATTTTAGAGCACTATTTGGTTGTTAATTTAGTTTTATTATGTGAGCTAGTTGATCATCTATATATGTATATGCTTTTTTAGATCTAACCTAGAGCTAGATCTAAGTTGTTAGTTATTATCTTTAGGCTGATCTTAGCAATCACAAAGCTAGAGCCGGATCTAAGCCATGAATTATTATCTTTGTGCTAGATCTTAGCAATCAATAAGCTAGAGATATATCTAATATATTAATTATTATCTTTAGGCTAGATATTAACCAGTAGTTCTAACCCATTAATTATTATCTTTAGGTTACATCTCAATAGTCACTGAGATAGGGCTAGATCAAAGCCTTTGAATATTTGTCTTTAGGCTAGATTTAAACATCCTAAAGGTTAGAGCCATATTTAACTGTTGAATATTTTATCTGTTGCTATATGTAAATCAAGTCGTGTCCTTGAAATAGTGTTTGGGTCTCGTTGGGATGATATTTTGACTTTAGGATATTTCACATCGAAAACATTGAAGGCGGATATTCTACAGTTCCTTCTCATGTTAATTACCAATTCTTGGTCATTGAGATTCATGGGTGATTCAGATTAATATTTAGGGATAGATATTACCTCTCTTTTTCTCCCTTTCAAACAAATTGAAATGATTGAAGTTTTTCTATTTAGAATTGTCGTAGGTCTATTAATAGGGGTGTCGTGAGCAGTGGTCCAATAAAAGAAAGGAGGGCGGACGGATTGGATTCGTCATGGTTGGGCCAATTCATTCACTTGATAAAAATTGGGATTTACAACTTAATTTTACCTTAGTTTCATATGTAAAGCAATAAGGGCTAGTGCTATGAGTGCCACATTAACTAGGCATGTTTACGCCTAGTAACATAAATGGAGTCCGTTCATTAAAACGTAATTAAGGCCCACTATAATTAATGTGGGAGTCAATGATACTAGTTAAACTCATGTTTATTAATCAGATAATGTCTAGTTAGAACTTTTGGGTCCAGAAATGTCTAGCCGGAAGATTCACGAATTGCACGTATCGTAACAGGTGCGAAGCCTTCTGCCCGAATCTTCCCTTCTTGTTATCACCTCTCGTTTTCTTCATCCTCCATTCGTCATTTCTGCATTCTTCGCGGCGACTTTTCTGTCGGCGATATCGCTTCCCAGGTAAATCTCTCAACGAATTTGATTCTTCACTGCTTAAGTCTCGCTTCAGTCTGTTATGATTCTGTTGTTTTCCGCTTTTGCAGTAATTACTTCGGTCTTCTAGTTCTCATGTCCGATCTAGGTTGTACTCGATCTCGCTTTCTATGGATTTGGTCTCCTAGTTTCCGAATAACTTCTTTTCCTGAGACTTCGGAAGTCTGTTTTCTAATATATGATATCTGTCCATTAGAAAGGAGAAACGAACGATTTCATGTTCGTAGTCTTGGTCTCTAGTTTCCGGTTAAGGTTTTCACTTTGCTGTGTTTGGTCACTGTGATCTTTGCTTTTTTATTGATGAGAAAGAAATCGATCTCGTTTTCATGTTGGCAGTATCTAATTTTTCGATCTTGGATTTTCTCTGTCCTAGATTCAATTGTTTGAGAGACAGCCGAGAGTAGAAAATCTTATTCCATGCTTCTGTCAGGTTCTTTTTATTATAACATTTTCCTGGAATTTCACGCGTGCTTTAATCCCATTTGTTTCTCTATAACTATATAGCACGATTTAGATTTCCTTGGTTTTTGTCTCTAGTTTCATGAGCTAGTTTGGATGTGTAAACTCATTGGATCTTACTTGCCACTTGTGGGGAAGGTTTTAGGTTTGGGGCTGCAGAAACGTATGTTTGGTCTATTGGAGGTTTGCTCATACTCGCTATCAAAACATTAGAGAATTTGATAGTTTCAGTTGTCTGGGTTTGAAGTTAATCATTTTTGTTACTTGTGATGGTGACAGTGTTTGTGTAACAGCCTGAGGGCCCACACCCTGCAACGATATTGTCCATGCCGGAATGCCTATATACCCCACATGGTTTTGTTCTTCTCTAGTTGCTCAGGGAAAATGTCTCGTTGTAATGGAAGTCCTTATCACTCTTATCAAGAGCCCAGTAACTTTTCCCCTAGCGATGTAGGACTAACTCTCAGTCTCTCACCTTGCCTAGAAGCCTGTCAGCCCTCTTGGCCTGCCCTCATCGGCTAAGGCTTCACAACCTCACTCCCTTAGGGGACACGCGTCCCCGCGTGTCTTACCACACGCAAGCGCCCACGTGCGGCTAGCCACCTACACTGGGTCGGGGTCTGGCTCTGATACCACTTGTAACAACTTGAGGGCTCACACCTTGCAACGATATTGTCCGTGTCGGAGTGCCCATACACCCCGCACAGTTTTGTTCTTCCCCAGTTGCCTAGGGAAAATGCCTCGTTGTAAGGGAAGTCCTCATCACTTTTATCAAGAGCCTAGTAACTTTCCCCTTAGCGATGTGGGACTAACTCTCAGTCTCTTACCTTCCCTAGAAGCTTGCCAGCCCTCTTGGCCCGCCCTCATCGGCTAAGGCTTCACAGTTTGGGATGAGTGGTTTCCACTCGATGTTTTGAAACAAGGATGGAAATGCACAGTTGCCATTCTAACTACCAATGTGCGTCTTGCAAGACACTACATCAATGGGGTGAAAATATGAAATTGTTGTTAGTTACTAGGGAACAAATTATCATACATTGTCTTATGGAATATGTTTTCTGGGTAAGCATTTTTGAGAAATGACAAATGTGGGGAACGGGAAAGGTATAAGTGAATAGAAACTGCTTTGTCCATGCAAGCACAAGCATCTAGTTGAAGGGTGAAAAACTTGTTGAAAAACATGTATGCAAGTATGTAAGCAGATATTTGTACATGGGGAAGTGATACTTGGAATAGTTTCTTTTTACTTGTTCATTAAAAATCCTGGAATTTTGTCGGACATAAATTGTTGAGAGATCAGAGCCATGACATTTGATGGGTGTCTAAAAGGATGTGGGGGTTGATCTCCATTTAGCATGGTCATTTGAACTAGTGGCTGAATCAGTAGAACGTGTAAATATCGTTACCAATCACCAGATTCATTGGAAAAAGGCACAAGCTCATAATTTTCCTTGATATTAAAGCTCATTTGATAGATGGAAGTTATTTCAAGGATTAAACAGGAGATGAAACTAGAAAATCGATGATAGAAGTGCAAAAATTAGAAAGCTGCCCATAACCCTACTTTTGGTCTTGAGTGTTTTACATTCTTGCACGTTATTGAGTCAAATCATAGATATATCTTAGGTTTAGGGATTTAATATTTTAAACCATTTGTTTGAATCCTTTTTGCATGGTAAGAATCTTATCATGGAATATATTGTGTCTCTAGCTTGACAACTAGATTAGTCAAGCAAGCACATCAAGATAAAGGGCAGCTTGATGCATGAAGCGCCTACGAATGTGGGGTCTAGGGAAGGAGTGGAACACAAAGGGCCTAAAATATGCAACATTATCTTGCATTTTGCAAGAGGCTGCTTCCACGCCTCAAACCCATGACCTTTAGGTCACATAGCAACAACTCAACTTTTGCACCAAGCACACCATGTTCAAGAGTAAAAATAATTGAGAAAGGGGAAACCCATTTGTTGTGGAAGATCCTTAAGAGGGTAGTAATCAACTATAATCAAATTGAGTCTTGATATCGTTTTTTCATAAGGCAATCCCCCCATTCCTTAGCTAATTGCTTTATTGAAAACTAGCATTCATATCCCCAATTAGAGCCTCCTCGATTGCATTTGGGAACCATTTATAATGACTATAACAATACCAAGTTCCAGGCAGTACAAAGGATCTTTGACATAAATTTGAGATATCATTGAAGCATGTTGAACACTTCTTTTCTCTAGTTCATTAAACATTTCTGCTGCTCATTTTGGTAGATCTTTCCAAAACATTTTTTAGGTCATAGCTTCATGATCTTTAACTTCATTGTCGAATGGAGAAAATTCACTTAATTTGTTTTCTTGAATGATTTTGGTGTCATGTTTTCGAAAAACCTAAAATTGAAAATTTATTTTGTAGTTCTTGTGGATTTTCTTATTGATATTGTATGTTAGCAATTCCACGTGTGATTTTATGATCTCACTGCCTGTACCAGGCAGAAGGGGAGCCTTGGCCCAACGGTAAAAGTTGTCGTCATGTGACCTTGAGGTCATAGGTTCAAGGTGTGGAATCAGCCTCTTGCAAAAATGCAAGGTAAGGTTGCCTACTTTAGGCCATTGTAGCCCACCCCTTCCCTGGACCCCACATAGGC
Source organism: Warburgia ugandensis (assembly GCA_035236585.1). NCBI lineage: Eukaryota > Viridiplantae > Streptophyta > Magnoliopsida > Canellales > Canellaceae > Warburgia > Warburgia ugandensis. Next base: position 7,378,346 of record CP141136.1, read on the forward strand.
GGGAGCTTCGTGCACTGGGGCTGCCCACTGCCTATACCAGGCACTGATAAAGGAGGGCTGCCTCAAGTGCCAATTGGTAGAAAATCCTTTGTAAACCCCATGACATAAATCTTATTTTGACATTTCTTAAGGCTAGGATATTTCCCTTAAGCGACGTGTTGCATTGAATCCTGGATTTAGTAAGAAATGGGCAAGGGAAGAGAATGCTTTGTGTTGGATTCTTGGTGTAGTGATAAATGGGCAAAGGACTGCTAGACCATTCCCTTGGAAGCACGTGTATATTAGGACCAAGGTGCAGTAGAAAATAGGCAGGAATTCTCACGCCATTCTAGACGTGCATAGTTGAAGAGACTAGCTCAAGAGAATAAGATTCGTATTTTTACATGGAATAAAAGCACATTGACAAGTAAGATTATGGAGTTAGTAGATATAATGAGGAGTAGGAAAGTCAACATAGCTTTTACCCAATAAACTAGGTCGAAAGGGGCTAAAACTAGTCAACTAGATAGTTATAAGCTCTGGTATTTAGGAAAGGATAATAATAGAAATGACATCGGGATAATGGTGGATAAAAACCTAAATAATGAAATAAAATTGTTGATGTAAGAAGATCCACTGATAAAATTTTACTAATAAAGCTTGTTTTAGGCGAAAAGATTATAAATGCTATAAGTGCTTACACCTCATAGGTAGGGTTAGAAGATAGAACTAAGAGACAGTTTTGGGAAGATATGAAGGGTGTAATGTAAGAAATTCTCAACATAAAGAGGATATTTATAGGAGTAGATTTAAACAGGCATGTAGAAAAAGGGTAGGAAGAATATGATAGGTTACATGTTGGGGGAAATGATCTTAGATTTCGCTTTATCATATAATCTAGCTTTAGTAAACACACACTTTAAGAAGAGGATGAACACTTACTAATCCTTAAAAGTGGATCATATAAAAGCCAAATAGGCCTTTTTTTTTTTAAAAGATTAGGAATACCACAAGATCGATGTGTAAGGATTGTAAGGTGATACTTGGTGAGAGTCTAACCATATAACATGGGTTAATGGTTGTGGATATGTATATTAGGAGATGGAAGAAAGAAAAATAAGCTTCCCAAAAATTAAATGGTGGAACTTAAAAGGAGAGAAGATAACATCATTTATAAAAATGTTAATGGTAGAAGGAAAGTGAAATAATGAAATTGAAGTAAGCACAATTGGACTAACAAGGCCGAGTCCATTAAGAAAGTGGTAAAAGATGCTTTAGAAGTATTTTAAAGTAAAAGCCAACTAGTATAGGAAACTTGGTGATGGAGTGAAGAAGTGCAAAAAGTTGTTAAAGGAAAATGAGCATGCTTTAAAGCATGACAGAAGACTAGAAATAATGAAAACTTGTAGCAATATACGAATTCTAAAAAGGATTGTTAATAGAGTAGTGAGTGAGGCTAAGCTCAAGGCATATGATGATCTCTAAAATAGATTAGGGTCAAGAAAAGATGAGAAAAGTATGTTTATACTTGAAAAAATAAGGGAACGAAAGATTAAGGACTTAAACCATGTTAAATGTATTAATAGTGATGACCCAAAGGTATTGCTTAAAGAGGACGAGATCAATCAAAGGTGGGAGAGTTACTTTTAAAAATTACTAAATGACAATAGCTTTGAGAAATAGAGATTGAAAGAATCATAAACCCAAATAATGTTGGGCTATATATATCTGTGTGTCTATATATATATATATATATAACTGCAAAATTACCATGCCTGAAGTGAAGAGGCCTTGAAAAACATGGAGTCAGGAAAAGCTTTGGGGCGTGATGGTGTCCCAATAGAGGTTTGAAAATATATGAGAGATATTTGAGTAGTTTAGTTGACAAAGTTGTTTAACAAGATTTTAAAATCTAAGAAAATGCGAGATGAATGGAGAAAAAGCTCTATTGTACGAATCTATTAGAATAAAGGAAACATACAAAGTTATACTAATTATTGTGGGATCAAACTTATGAGCTATATCATGAAATTTTGAGAAAGAGTTATTGAGAAAAGGATATGACATGATATGACTGCATTAAAAAACCAGTTTGATTTCATGCTTGGGAGGAATACCATTTGCGATTGGTCTCCCATGTTCCATGGGCGAAAGGAGTCACTATTCCTTTTATTTTATTTATTTATTTAAATTTTAGTCTACTCAGTTAATTGATGGAGAAATATAGGGAGAGGTGGAAGGACCTCCACATGGTTTTTTATTGGCTTAGAAAAAGTTTATGATAGGGTCCTTATCATGTTAATTTGGTGGATGTTGAGTGAGAAAGGGGTTTTATAGGGATACATTAGCATAATTAAGGATATGTATGAGGGAACGGTAACAAATGTTACGACCACTAGTATAGAGATTGATGATTTTCCTATCACTATAGGATTGCACTAAGGATCGGCATTGAGCCAGCACCTCTTTACTTTGGTTATGGATAAGTTGACGAAACATTTGCACTAGAAGATTTCATGGTACATGTTATTTGTAGGTGACATTATTTTGATTGATAAGACAATGGAGGGCATAAATACGAAGCTAGAGTTGTGGAGAGATGTTATAGAGTCTAAAGATTTAAAATGAGTTGAACTAAGATAGAGTATATGAAATGCAATTTTAACGAGGGGATTAGGAGGGAAGCACAAATACTGATTGATAATCAAGAGGTATTCCAAAAAGACCTCTTTTGATATTTGTGATATAGTTCATGATAGCGAAGAGATTCAGAGGGATATTACCCAAAGAATCCAGGCAGGCTGGAACAAATGGAGTTGTGCCTCTATAATTTTGTGGATTAATATGGCTAAGTCCATTAAGATAGTGGGAAAAGATGTCCTAGGAGTATCTATAGATAAAAGGCAATCAGTAGAAGAAAGTTCATAGTGGAGTGAAAAAGTGTAAAAAGTTATTAAAGAAAAATGAGTGTCTTTTTAAGAATGGCAGAAGACTAGAAATAATGAAAACTTCAAGCAGTATAAGAATTCTGAGAAAATTGTGAGATTAAACTGAAGGCATATGATGATCTCTATAATAGATTAGATCAAAAGAAGGGTAAGGACTTAGAACGTGTTAAGTGCATTAAAAGTGATGACCAAAGGGTACTAGTTCAAAATGATGAGATCAAACAAATGTGGGAAGTTTACTTTCAAAAATTGCTAAATAATTGCCTGGAGCATATGGGGATTGAAAGTATTGTAAATCCAAATAACATTGGGCCATTATAGGTACGACCATAGAATTATAATACCTGAAGTGAAATAAAAGGGCAGCCTTGGTGCACAAAGTTCCTACTTATGCTGGGTTTGGGGAAGGGGCGGACCACAAGGGCCTATAGTACCTGAAGTGAAATAAGCCTTGGAAATGATGAAATCAGGAAAGGCCTTAGGGCTCGATGGTATAAGGATAAAGGTTTGGAAGTATATGAGAGATACTTGAGTAGTTTGGTTGATAGAGTTGTTTAACAAGATTATGAAATCAAAGAAAATGCCTGATGAATGGAGGAAGAGCTTTATTGTACCAATTTATAAGAATAAAGAAGATATATAGAGCTGCACTAATTATTGCGGTATCAAACTTATGAACCACACTATGACTCTTTTTGAAAGAGTAATTGAGAAGAGGCTACAGCATCAGACAAATGTATTAGAGAACCAGTTGGGTTTCATACCTGGGAGGTTTACCATGGAAGTTATCTGATACATTAAATGAGGCTAAAGAAGGAAGATTTGGCAAGTATTGTACAAGAAGAAGTAAAGACAAAGAATAAACAGGATTTAGTAAATTTGTTACTTTGGTTAGAGGAGGTTACATTTGTTAGATATTTCAAAAAGATAGTTATGGAAGGGGAACAACGAGGGAAAAGGAGGAAGAGGAGAGGAAAGATGAGAGGAAGAGAATTAGAGGTTCCAGCTCCTTAAAAGCCGGAGAGTGTAACCTAGAATAAGGAAATGCATATAGAACAGAACCAAGAAAGTTTTGCATTTGTTGCTGATTGTAATTGTAACTCTGTTATCAGAATTATAGTTGAAATAGAAATCTATTGGATCATCTATTAGTGGTATCAGAGCTGGTTCGAAACCTGGGAATGGTTAGGACCAGAATGGAGAGGACAGAAAGCATGGAGAAAGAATTGGAGGGCGTGAGAGGGGAGATAGGAGACTTGAGGGAAAACATGGGGAGATTACAAATGAATGTAAATGCATTCAGTGAATATCTTGTAGAAATAAGAGAATGGATCAAGAATCAAGAATCAAGAAACGCAGGAAGAATGTCGAGATCAGCATAGGAATACGGAAGGGGGAGAACCCTCAGATAGTCATAGACGGAGTTCCTTCTTGCTGGGGGATCATCACCGTCATGAATTTCAAGGGAGGAGACTGGATTTGCTGGTGTTCGACGGCCAATATCCTTATGGTTGGTTATGTTGAGCTGAATGATATTTTCAAGTTAACCACATATCCGATGAGGAGAATATACTAGTTGCAGCCATTTGCATGGAGGGAGATGCTCTCCACTTGTTTTTGTGGACGGAATCAAGAAATCCTTTCCATTCTTGGGGTTCTTTCCGATCATCCTTGCTACGTTGGTTCCGATCATCTCAGTCTAACGATAATTATGAAGCCTTGCTTGCTTTGAGGCATAAGGGTAGTGTTTCAGAGTATCTTTGGTCATTTGAGATGATTGTCGGCCACTTAGGTGACCTCTTCTACAATCTTCTAAAGGAAGCTTTCCTAAATGGGCTGAGCGAGGACATTAAGGCCGAGATCAATATCTTCAGGCTTGCTTCTTTATTGGGCCTTAGGGAGTTAGCTTGTAAGATCGAGGCAAAGAATTGGGCTTTGGACCATATACGGGCCCGCCTAGTAAGAAATGAGAGTTGGCCAAGAACGTTGGGGCCCATCCAAAATCATTCGAAGGCGGGATCGAAGGAATGGGTTTCTTAGGGGCTAAATATGCCCCTCTTCTTTAGTAGCAACGATGGAAACAAGGATTTCCTAATGGGACCCGAGCAGGATCGACAATTCGACGAACAGCTTGCTGGAAGAAAAGAAAATTTCAGGAAGCTCACTGATGCCGAGCTAAACCAACAAAGATCTCAAGGCTTGTGTTACAGATGTGACGAAAAATACCATCCTCGTCACTGACGTAAAAATCGGCAGTTACAAGTGCAGCTACTAGTCGACGAGGAGGAGTTGGAACTCACTCCATGTCCTCCAATGGATCAGGACGACCTAAAGGAAAGGGATACCCAACCTTTGGAGTTATCCCCGAATTCCATTTCGAGTTTCACGACAAGAGGCACTATGAAACTACAGGGTTTGATTGAAAAGAGGCAGGTGGTAGTCTTGATTGACAGTGGAGTTTCCCACAACTTCATCTCCAACCCACTAGTCGAAAAACTCCATTTGACAGTGGATCGATCACGTCGATTCGGAGTACAAGTGGGGGACGGTCACTGCTTTAAGGGGCAAGGCATTTGCTGGCAGATAAAAGTGAATCTATCAGGTATCACGGTGGTTCAAGAATTCCACCCGTTTGACCCTGGCGGAACAGACATGGTCTTGCGGGTAGCATGGCTAGAAACCTGGGGGAAGATTTTGGCAAATTTTCGTGATTTGACCGTGCATTTCAGAGTGGATGGGCGTCAGATCATCTTGAAAGGTGCATAAACAATTAGAAGAGTTTTGGATCTTGGAGGAAGAGTCAAGATGATTGTAGGAGATCAATTGGCAATTGCTAAGGAAACGGGGCGTCGCTTGGGAATGGGTACTAACATAGATCCATCTTCATATTTGTTGGGAGAAAGTAAAGATGAGGTTGTTCCGGCTCTACGAATCGATAAACTAATTGAGAAGGCTGATGGTTTTGCTGGAGTCTTTCCTGAACATAAATATGAGATCGTGAAGAAACTGCAAGCTAGAAAGCACATCTGCGGAAGGACTGGTGATGGGGTTAATGATGCACCTGCTTTAAAGAAGGCAGACATAGGAATTGCAATGGCTGATGCCATAGATGCAGCCTGAAGTGCTTTTGACATAGTTCTAACCGAGCGTGGACTGAGTGCTATCATTATTGAATTTCACCTCGAGGACAAGGTGGCACTGTTAGGGGGGGTATTGATACATCAAATAAGGCTAAAGAAGGAAGATTTGGCAAGTATCATACAAGAAGAAGTAAAGACAAAGAATAAACAGAATTTTGCAAATCTGTTACTTCGGTTAGAGGAGGTTACATCTGTTAGATATGTCAAAAACACAATTATGGAAGGGGAAAAAGGAGGAAGAGGAGAGGAAAGACGAGAGGAAAAGAATTGGTGATTCTAGCTCCTCAAAAGCTGGAGAATGTAACCTAGAATAAGGAAACGCGTATAGAACAGAGCCAAGAGAGTTCTGCATTTGTTACTGATTGTAATTGTAACTTTGTATCAGAATTCTAGTTGAAATAGAAATCTATTGGATCATCTATCACTATCTTCCTACTTAAGCAATTGATAAAGAAATATATGGAGAGGAGGGAGGACCTCCACGTGGTCTTTATTAACTTTGAAAAAGCTTATGATAGGGTCCTTAGGGAGTTAATATGGTGGGTGTTGTGCGAGAAAGGGGTTTTGTGTAGTAGCAAATGTTAGGACCAGTAGTGGAGACACGTGATTTTCGTATTACTGTAGGATTGCACCAAGGATCAGCATTGAACTAGTACCTTTTCACGCTAGTTATGGATGAGTTAATAAAACATTTGCACAAGGAGATTCCATGTTGCATGTTATTTGATATAATTTTAACTAATGAGACAAGGGAGGGCATAAACACAAAACTAGAGTTATGGAGAGAAGCATTAGAATTTAAAGGATTTAAAATCAGCCAAACTAAGACAGAGCATATGAAATGCAATTTTAGTAAGGAGGAGCAGGAGTGGAACATCAGTAAAGATTGTTAACCAAGAAGGCCCCTTAAAAGGCCACTTTCGATACTTAGGATTGATGATTCGCGAGAGTGGAGAGATTGAGAGGGAGGTTACCCAGAGAATCTAAGCCGGTTGGAAGAAATGGAGATGTGCCTTTGGAGTTTTGTGTGATTGATGGGTGCCACTCAAACTGAATAGAAAATTCTATAGGATGGCTATAAGACAAGCCATGATCTATGGATCAGAGTGGTGGGCTATTAAGGAACATCATGTACAAAGGATGAACCTAACAGAAACGAGGATGTTGAGATGGATGAGTGACCAAACAAGAAAGGAGAGAATTATGAATGAAAACATTAGAGGAAACTTAGGAGGAGCACCAACATGTAACAAGATGAGGGAGATTAGACTTAGCTGGTTTGGACATGTCTAATGGAGATTGGAAAAGGCAACGATTAGGAATGAGGCAATGCAAGTCGAAGATTCTAAAAGGTCAAGGGGAAGGCCCAAAAGAATGTGGATAGAAGTTGTGAGAAATGATTTAAAAGCTTTGGGACTAAATGAAGCCATGATACTTACTAGGGAGGAATGGAAGAATAAGATTCATGTGGTTGACTCTTAATCGGGATAAGGTTTTGATGATGATGAGTAAGGGGTGCCCTTATCAATGTAAAACCCCATTTTCTTTATAACTTTGATCCTAACCTTTGGACTGTAGCACGCTTAGAGTTGTTGGATCATTGTCTTCAAGCCTAATCGATTAGTAGAGTTCTCGTTGTAAGATTTCTACATTTCTAAAAGTTTAATTTTTGGAACCTTGGAAATACTTTGGAATTTTTATTGATAATAGAAATAAGCGATGCTACAATTAAGGAATAGAATATATATAGTATGAGCATAGCCGTAATGGGGATGTTGAGATGGATGAGTAGCAAGATAAGAAAGAATACAATTAGGAATAAAAACATTAAAGGAAATTTAGGAGTTGCACCAATAGGTAACAAGATGAGAGTGTGTAGACTTAGATGGTTTGGACATGTCCACTGGAGACTGAAGATGGCATTGGTTAGTAGGAATGAGTCGATCCAAGTCGAAGGATATAAAAGGGCAAGGGGAAGGCCCAAAAGGATGTGGTTAGAAGTCGTGAGAAAAGCTTTAAAAACTCTTGGACTTAATAAAACAATGAAACATGATAGAGGTGAATGGAGGAACAAGATTCGTGTAGCCGACCCCTAACCAGGATAAGGATTTGATGATGATGATTGCATGTTAGCAAACTGTCAGAAGTCGCTATTCTTCTCTTTCAGTTTAAAGTGAGCCCAGGTGGCCAAAATGCATGTATTATTTTTACATGTAAATAGAAGGCAAGTTGTGAAATTGTATGCACTGTGGGGTCGATCTTTATGCGTTGCATTGAGGTACACTTCATGTACGACTGGCTCTTTAATGTCATATTCCTTCATTTGTTGAGATCTATTTTTGTTTTAGTTATAGGTTTACTGAATCTATGGGCCCAATTTAGTCATTCTAACTCTGTCATGTTGCCGTAGCTTCTTGTTCTCATGAAATGATTTTTGCTTCTTATCCCTTCTGTTAATTTTTATCAAATTCCAAAAGGGGTCATGTCTCCTCGACTTCAAGTGTTATTTTATGAGAGATCTAATGGCATCTTAATTAAAATGTGCATTCTAGAATCTGGGAAGGTCATTTTCTGTTGGCTGTTGATCTGGAATCGCATAAAGGGGAGACTGTGTATTTAGTTCAGTGTTTTGCAAATGTTTTGATGTAAGTTAAGAATTTGACATGCTAGACTTGTAGTATACTTAAGCAAATTGGAAAAATGTATATATTGACACAAACAAGCTCCTTAAACATTGATATCCTCTTGAAAATGAATTTTTGATAGTTGTCACAAGGGTTCTCTACATGTCAAACTACTGTGCTTGGTCTTGGGTATTAATTGTTGGAAACCTAATTCAATCTTATATGGTTTCATACATCTTAGCCATAGGGTGATATCATGCAGGTGGGGGTGGGTGTCAGGCGCTGAGGTAAATAATATAACCATCACAAAATAGTGGTATATTCACCTCTGTAAATGTTATTAACTGAAAACCAAGATATATTAGAAGAAAGGTGTCCATAGCCGATGATACGTAAGCTTATGCCTTCAATTCTTTAAGAAGCTCTAGTCCAATGATGTGATTTATAGCCTCAACTTGCCCTCTTTGAACAAAGAACAATGGGTTGAGAGGGTATAAATTTTGCGTGGTCTTGAGATCAGAACATCTGTCCTTACTAATATGTATGTTGTGAGCATGATCCTTACCATTAACTTTTTGGGATTGGCTTGTAGCTTACTGGTTGAGATATGAAAATCTCACCTTAAGGTTGCAGGTCCAACCCCAGCTTAAATTTTGTTGAGTCCCACATCAATAAGGAAACTAATACTAATTTGACTATGCTTGGTCAAAAGAAAGAAGTTATTGCCATGTACAGGGGATGATACATTGATTTGTCACCTTACAGTCGTAGTGGACACTTTTGTCTACTTGACATATTGTGGTGATTGATGTTATGTTTCCCTTGTTGACTGTTTGGTTTTATAGATAACACTGGATATTATAGATATGAACATAGGATTAGAATGTTTGAAGTAAAAGAGGCCTTGAGAAAGATGAAATCAGGAAAGGCCATGGGGCCTGATGGTATACCAATAGAGGTTTGGAAGCATATGGGAGATATTGGGGTAGTTTGGTTGACCAAGTTGTTTAACAAGATTATAAAATCAAAGAAAATGCCTAATGAGTGGAGGAAAAGCTCTATTGTACCAATCTATAAGAATAAAGAGACATTCAGAGCTGCACTAATTATCGAGGGATCAAACTTATGAGCCACACCATGAAACTTTTTGGAAGAGTGATTGAGAAGAGGTTACGACATCAAACAAGTGTAACGGAGAATCAGTTTGGTTTCATGTCTGGGAGGTCTACCATGGAAGCTATTTTCTTACTAAGACAATTAGTAGAGAAATATAGGGAAAGGAGAAAAGACCTACACATGGTCTTTATTGACTTAGAGAAAGCTTATGATAGAGTCCCTAGAGAGTTAGTATGGAGGGTGTTGGGTGTTAAAGGGGTTTCTCAGGGGTATATAGACATAATTAAAGATATGTATGAGGGAGCAGTAACAAATGTTAAGACCACTAGTGGCGTGACTGGTGATTTTCCTGTCACTGTCGGATTGCACTAAGGATCGGCATTGAGTCCATACCTTTTCACATTGGTTATGAATGAGTTAACAAAACATCTGCATGAGGAGATTCCCTGGTGCATGCTATTTGCAGACGATATAGTCCTACTCGATGGGACAAGGGAGGGTGTAAACATAAAGCTAGAGTTATGGAGAGAAGCATTAGAATCAGAAGGATTTAAAATTAGCCGAACTAAGACAGAATATATGGAATGTAATTTTAGCAAGGAGAGTAGGAGTGGAGCACCAGTCAAGATTGATAACCAAGAGGTCCCTAGGAGAGACCACTTCTGATACTTAGGATCATTGATCCATGAGAGTGGAGAGATTGAGAGGGAGGTTACCCAAAGAATCCAAGCGGGTTGGAACAAATGGAGATATGCATCGGGTGTTTTATGTGATCGACGGGTGCCACTCAAACTAAAGGGAAAATTTTATAGGATGGCTATAAGGCCTGCCATGCTTTATGGATCAGAGTGTTGGGCAGTTAAGGAACATCATACTCATAGGCTGAGTGTTGCAGAAATGAGGATGTTGAGATGGATGAGTGGTAAGGCAAGAAATGATAGAATTAGAAATGAAAATATTGGAGAAAATTTAGGGATATCACCAATAGGTAACAAGATGAGGGAGATTAGACTTAGATGGTTTGGACATGTTCAAAGGAGGCCAACAACGGCACCAGTTAGAAAGAGTGAGGCAATACAAGTTGAAGGTTCTAAAAGGGCAAGGGGAAGGCCCAAAAGAACATGGATAGAAGTGGTGAGGAAAGATTTAAAAACTTTGGGACTAAATGAAGCCATGGTATTTAATAGAGTGGAATGGAGGAATAAGATTCATGTGGCCGACCCCTAATTGGGATAAGGTCTTGATGATGATGATGATGATGATGATGATGATGACTGTTTGGTTTTGGGTTGGTGTTTTAGTTACCAATGAATGCTTAGAGTGAATGAATGATGATATCTGTCTACAGGCTTTTCTGAAATTTGATAAATAGAGTATGCAATTATGTAAATTGCAATTCTCTAGATTATTCAATGGCTATAGCTGCTGCATGTGGTGGAGATGGTGGAGAAAAGCTCTGGTTTCTTTGGCTTATTTCTTTGTTCTCTTTAATTAGGAATTTAATTACTTTCTTTGAGGCTTGAGAGCAGAGTTTCCTCTTTCCTTCTTATCTTAATTGTCATTGTTGAAGCACTATGTGATGATCACAAGAGGATATTAGGAACTAGGGCTCGTTGCAGTTATATGATCTTTCCTATGTCTCTTCTTTAGTTTGCCCGTGACTCATTTTCTCTGATGATCTTGTGGAGCAATTTAGAAGTATAGTTTACTCTTCGATATTTTGGATTAGGTTTTGAATTAAGAAGGGAGTAGGTTTCGAATTTTGTTGAATATCTTTGTCTGAAGACTATTGTGACATTCTGATGTCTTGGAACAAAGGTGCAGTGTTTGCTGATTACTATGAGGACTGTCTCGTGGATGAATTGCTTACCTTCCTCTACCCTAATGGCTAAAATAGTGAAGAAGAAACTACAAATATTGATGAGAAACTGCTGCTTTTTATTTGAGGATCATTCTTTCTAGGCATCTCTTTCCAACTTGCCCATTTATTTTGTCACTAAAGTTTTGGAGATGCTTGCTGATCGAAGATTGACAAATTGTTGAAGGGACTTGTAAGGTCTGTCTTTACAAAAAGTTGGAGTTGGAGATCTTATTGTGAACTAGTGGAAGTTCTGTGGATTGGAAGGTAGACAGTTTCACTAGGGGCCAGGGGCTAGGGAGATGGAGTTCCATATGCATCATGTTTGGGGCAATGATGGTATCAGACTTACAGAAAATTCATTGTGAAACGCCAGCTGTCTTTTTCCTGTGCTTTTGCCTTAAGGGGAATGGTCTTTCATTGAAGTGTTATGACAGTCTTGTGGTGTGATATGATGTACTTTTTGGGTTTTTTTGGGGTGAGGGTGTGCAGTGCAAGGGGGTGTCTTGTGGTTAGTCTTCTTGCTGGAGAAAATGTGTTGATAAACCAACGAGGTCCTTGGTTTCAAGTTCCTGTTGTGGTTGTTCGTTTGCACCTATATTTTTGTGACAAATCAGAAGTTCTGCTGACCATGTCTCAACCTGCACGAGGACCCATCCCAAACGTGATGGGAATTCTATAGGGGAGATGTGGAAAAAAGAATAGAAACAAAACCTATAGTTACTTTGCCTAGTAGTATTCTTTGTTGTTCAGCTCAAAGTTGCAGGGTCTTGCAAGAAAAATAGCAAAGTAGTAAAAAGCAAAGAAAGTAACTCTGCCAATGCCAGTCCCAAGCCGAGATGAAAAAGGAAGAGGGTCTTGCGTCAGGTGCCAGCCGGCAAGGGAGAAGTTGAAGATGATTTTGTTATTTCTTTCTTACAAATGAATATGCATTTGTATATTGGTTTGTGAGGAAGAAATGAAAATCATCTCCAGCTTCTTAAAATATGACAACCCTTGTGTCAGGTAGCCAACTGGCAAGGGGAAACTGAAGATGGTTTTGTTATTTCTTTTCCTTGCAAATGAATATGCATTTGTATATTAGTTTGTAAGGAAGAAATGAAAATCATCTTCAGCTTTTTAAAACTACGGCAACCCAAACTATGACATGAATCGAATATAGACATTCCTTTAAGCTAGGGCGTTCCTCATAAGTGACGCGCTACATCGGATCCCAGGTGCAGTGAAAAATAGGTAGGGCTGCTAGGGTGTTCTCCCAGAAGCGACGTGCTACATCGCATCCCGAGTGTAGTGAAAAATGGGCAAGGGCTGCTAGAGCGTCCCCTCGGAAGCGACGCGCTGCATTAGAACCCAGGTGCAGTGAAAATTGGACATGGGTTCATACAATGGAGGTCAAGAAAGGCGATAGTAAATAGGGTATCTCCAGGACATAAGATTCATATCGCCACATGGAATGTAGGAACACTGACAGGTAAGAGTTTGGAGTTAGTAGACGTGCTGAAACGTAGGAGAGTCAACATCGCTTGTATCCAAGAAACCAAGTGGAAAGGTGCTAAAGCTAGAGAAATAGATAGGTATAAATTATGGTACATATAAAAGGAAAATAACTGGCAAGGGGAAACTGAAGATGGTTTTGTTATTTCTTTTCCTTGCAAATGAATATGCATTTGTATATTAGTTTGTAAGGAAGAAATGAAAATCATCTTCAGCTTTTTAAAACTACGGCAACCCAAACTATGACATGAATTGAATATAGACATTCCTTCAAGCTAGGGCGTTCCCCATAAGTGACGCGCTACATCGGATCCCGGGTGCAGTGAAAAATAGGTAGGGCTGCTAGGGCGTTCTCCCAGAAGCGACGTGCTACATCGCATCCCGAGTGTAGTGAAAAATGGGCAAGGGCTGCTAGAGCGTCCCCTCGGAAGCGACGCGCTGCATTAGAACCCAGGTGCAGTGAAAAGTGGACATGGGTTCATACTATGGAGGTCGAGAAAGGCGATAGTAAATAGGGTATCTCCAGGACATAAGATTCATATCGCCACATGGAATGTAGGAACACTGACAGGTAAGAGTTTGGAGTTAGTAGACGCGCTGAAATGTAGGAGAGTCAACATCGCTTGTATCCAAGAAACCAAGTGGAAAGGTGCTAAAGCTAGAGAAATAGATGGGTATAAATTATGGTACATATAAAAGGAAAATAATAGGCAAGGGGAAACTGAAGATGGTTTTGTTATTTCTTTTCCTTGCAAATGAATATGCATTTGTATATTAGTTTGTAAGGAAGAAATGAAAATCATCTTCAGCTTTTTAAAACTACGGCAACCCAAACTATGACATGAATCGAATATAGACATTCCTTCAAGCTAGGGCGTTCCCCATAAGTGACGCGCTAAATCGGATCCCGGGTGCAGTGAAAAATAGGTAGGGCTGCTAGGGCGTTCTCCCAGAAGCGACGTGCTACATCGCATCCCGAGTGTAGTGAAAAATGGGCAAGGGCTGCTAGAGCGTCCCCTCGGAAGCGACGCGCTGCATTAGAACCCAAGTGCAGTGAAAAGTGGACATGGGTTCATACTATGGAGGTCGAGAAAGGCGATAGTAAATAGGGTATCTCCAGGACATAAGATTCATATCGCCACATGGAATGTAGGAACACTGACAGGGAAGAGTTTGGAGTTAGTAGACGTGCTGAAACGTAGGAGAGTCAACATCGCTTGTATCCAAGAAACCAAGTGGAAAGGTGCTAAAGCTAGAGAAATAGATGGGTATAAATTATGGTACATATAAAAGGAAAATAACTGGCAAGGGGAAACTGAACATGGTTTTGTTATTTCTTTTCCTTGCAAATGAATATGCATTTGTATATTAGTTTGTAAGGAAGAAATGAAAATCATCTTCAACTTTTTAAAACTACGGCAACCCAAACTATGACATGAATCGAATATAGACATTCCTTCAAGCTAGGGCGTTCCCCATAAGTGACGCGCTACATCGGATCCCGGGTGCAGTGAAAAATAGGTAGGGCTGCTAGGGCGTTCTCCCAGAAGCGACGTGCTACATCGCATCCTGAGTGTAGTGAAAAATGGGCAAGGGCTGCTAGAGCGTCCCCTCGGAAGCGACGCGCTGCATTAGAACCCAGGTGCAGTGAAAAGTGGACATGGGTTCATACTATGGAGGTCGAGAAAGGCGATAGTAAATAGGGTATCTCCAGGACATAAGATTCATATCGCCACATGGAATGTAGGAACACTGACAGGTGAGAGTTTGGAGTTAGTAGACGCGCTGAAACGTAGGAGAGTCAACATCGCTTGTATCCAAGAAACCAAGTGGAAAGGTGCTAAAGCTAGAGAAATAGATGGGTATAAATTATGGTACATATAAAAGGAAAATAACTGGCAAGGGGAAACTGAAGATGGTTTTGTTATTTCTTTTCCTTGCAAATGAATATGCATTTGTATATTAGTTTGTAAGGAAGAAAAGAAAATCATCTTCAGCTTTTTAAAACTACGGCAACCCAAACTATGACATGAATCGAATATAGACATTCCTTCAAGCTAGGGCGTTCCCCATAAGTGACGCGCTACATCGAATCCCTGGTGCAGTGAAAAATAGGTAGGGCTGCTGGGGCGTGCTCCCAGAAGCGACGTGCTACATCGCATCCCTGAGTGTAGTGAAAAATGGGCAAGGGCTTCTAGAGCGTCCCCTCGGAAGCGACGCGCTGCATTAGAACCCAGGTGCAGTGAAAAGTGGACATGGGTTCATACTATGGAGGTCGAGAAAGGCGATAGTAAATAGGGTATCTCCAGGACATAAGATTCATATCGCCACATGGAATGTAGGAAAACTGACAGGTGAGAGTTTGGAGTTAGTAGACGCGCTGAAACGTAGGAGAGTCAACATCGGTTGTATCCAAGAAACCAAGTGGAAAGGTGCTAAAGCTAGAGAAATAGATGGGTATAAATTATGGTACATATAAAAGGAAAATAACTGGCAAGGGGAAACTGAAGATGGTTTTGTTATTTCTTTTCCTTGCAAATGAATATGCATTTGTATATTAGTTTGTAAGGAAGAAATGAAAATCATCTTCAGCTTTTTAAAACTACGGCAACCCAAACTATGACATGAATCGAATATAGACATTCCTTCAAGCTAGGGCGTTCCCCATAAGTGACGCGCTACATCGGATCTCGGGTGCAGTGAAAAATAGGTAGGGCTGCTAGGGCGTTCTCCCAGAAGCGACGTGCTACATCGCATCCCGAGTGTAGTGAAAAATGGGCAAGGGCTGCTAGAGCGTCCCCTCGGAAGCAACGCGCTGCATTAGAACCCAGGTGCAGTGAAAAGTGGACATGGGTTCATACTATGGAGGTCGAGAAAGGCGATAGTAAATAGGGTATCTTCAGGACATAAGATTCATATCGCCACATGGAATGTAGGAACACTGACAGGTAAGAGTTTGGAGTTAGTAGACGCGCTGAAACGTAGGAGAGTCAACATCGGTTGTATCCAAGAAACCAAGTGGAAAGGTGCTAAAGCTAGAGAAATAGATGGGTATAAATTATGGTACATATAAAAGGAAAATAACTGGCAAGGGGAAACTGAAGATGGTTTTGTTATTTCTTTTCCTTGCAAATGAATATGCATTTGTATATTAGTTTGTAAGGAAGAAAAGAAAATCATCTTCAGCTTTTTAAAACTACGGCAACCCAAACTATGACATGAATCGAATATAGACATTCCTTCAAGCTAGGGCGTTCCCCATAAGTGACGCGCTAAATCGGATCCCGGGTGCAGTGAAAAATAGGTAGGGCTGCTAGGGCGTTCTCCCAGAAGCGACGTGCTACATCGCATCCCGAGTGTAGTGAAAAATGGGCAAGGGTTGCTAGAGCGTCCCCTCGGAAGCGACGGGCTGCATTAGAACCCAGGTGCAGTGAAAAGTGGACATGGGTTCATACTATGGAGGCCGAGAAAGGCGATAGTAAATAGGGTATCTCCAGGACATAAGATTCATATCGCCACATGGAATGTAGGAACACTGACAGGTAAGAGTTTGGAGTTAGTAGACGTGCTGAAACGTAGGAGAGTCAACATCGCTTGTATCCAAGAAACCAAGTGGAAAGGTGCTAAAGCTAGAGAAATAGATGGGTATAAATTATGGTACATATGAAAGGTAAATAACAGAAATGGTGTAGGAATAATAGTGGATAAGGAATTAAAGGTTAAAGTTGTGGACGTTAAAAGAATTAGTGATAGAATTATAACAATAAAACTTGTTCTAGGAGAGCAGATTATTAATGTTATAAGTGCATATGCACCACAAGTAGGGTTACAAGATATAATCAAGAGATAGTTTTGGGAAGATATGGAGGGAGTCATGCAAGAAATTCCTAACACTGGGGCGATATTTATAGGAGCAGACTTGAACAACCATGTAGGGAAAGATAAGGAAGGATATGATAGAATACACAGAGGGTATGGTATAGGTGAACGAAATGAGATGGGGGAGAATATCCTCGATTTTGCTTTGTCATATAACCTGTCAATTGCAAATACACTCTTTAAGAAGAGGGATGAACACTTAATAACCCTTAAAAGTGGACTTCATAAAAGCCAAATAGACTTTCTTCTACGTAAGAATAATGAATGATCTATATGTAAGGATTGTAAGGTTATACCCGGTGAGAGTTTAACCTCACAACATAGGTTAATGGTTATGGATATCCATATCAAAAGATGGAGAAAAAGAATTGAACTTAATATACATTTAAAAACTAAGTGGTGGAACTCAAAAAGAGAGAAAATAACCTCATTAAAAAATAAGCTGATGGTAGAAGGAAATTGGAACTATGAAACAGAAGTAAATACCATGTGGACCAATATGGCTGAGTCTATTAAGAAAGTGGCAAAAGATGTCTTAGGAGTATCTAAAGGTAAAAGGCTATTAGCAAAGGAAACATGGTGGTGGAGTGAAACAGTGCAGAAAGTTATTAAAGAAAAATGGATGTGCTTTAAAGTATGGCAGAAGATTAGAAATAATGAAAACTATGAATAATATAAGAATGCTAAAAAGGTTGCTAAGAGAACAATAAGTGAGGCTAAACTTAAAGCATATGATGAGCTCTACAATAGATTAGGAACAAGGGAAGGTGAGAAAGATGTGTTTAAACTTGCAAAAGTAAGAGAACAGAAGGGCAAGGACTTAAATCATGTTAGGTGTATTAGAAGCGATGATAAAAAAGTATTAGTCAAAGACGATGAGATCAAACAAAGGTGGGAAACATACTTTCAAAAATTGTTAAATGATAATGGCTCTGAGAATATAGGGATTGAAAATACTATAAATCTAAATAACATTGGCTATTCTAGATATGAACGTAGGATTAGAATAGCAGAAGTAAAAGAGGCCTTGAAAAAGAAGAAATTAGGAAAGGCCATGGGGCCTGATGGTATACCAATAGAGGTTTGGAAGCATATGGAAGATATTGGGGTAGTTTGGTTGACTAGGTTGTTTAACAAGATTATAAAATCAAAGAAAATGCTGGATGAGTGGAGGAAAAGCTCTATTGTACCAATTTATAAGAATAAAGGAGACATATAAAGTTGCACTAATTATCGAGGGATCAAACTTATGAGCCACACTGAAACTTTTTGAAAGAGTGATTGAGAAGAGGCTACGAAATGAAACAAGTGTATCGGAGAACCAGTTTGGTTTCATGCCTGGGAGGTCTACCATGGAAACTATTTTCTTACTAAGACAATTAGTAGAAAAATATAGGGAGAGGAGGAAAGACCTCCACATGGCCTTTATTGACTTAGAGAAAGCTTATGATAGAGTCCCTAGAGAGTTAATATGGAGGGTGTTAGGTGGTAAAGGGATTTCTTAGGGATATATAGACATAATTAAAGATATGTATGAGGGAGCAGTAACAAATGTTAAGACCACTAGTGGCGTGACTGGTGATTTTCGTGTCACTATAGGATTGCACCAAGGATCGGCATTGAGTCCATACTTTTTCACATTGGTTATGGATGAGTTAACAAAACATCTGCACGAGGCGATTCCCTGGTGCATGCGATTTGCAGCTGATATAGTCTTAATTGATGAGACAAGGGAGGGTGTAAACATAAAGCTAGAGTTATGGAGAGAAGCATTAGAATCAGAAGGATTTAAAATTAGCCGAACTAAGACAGAATATGTGGAATGTAATTTTAGCAAGGAGAGTAGGAGTAGAACATCAGTCAAGATTTATAACCAAGAAGTCCCCGTTAAAGACCACTTTCGGTACTTAGGATCAATGATTCATGAGAGTGGCGAGATTGAGACGGAGGTTACCCAAAGAAGCCAAGAAGGTTGGAACAAATGGAGGTGTGCATCTGGAGTTTTGTGTGATCGACGGGTGCCACTCAAACTAAAAGGAAAATTCTATAGGATGGCAATAAGGCCGGCGATGCTCTATGGATCAAACTGTTACGCAGTTAAGGAACATCATACTCATAGGATGCGCGTCGTAGAAATGAGGATGTTGAGATGGATGAGTGGTAAGACAAGAAAGGATAGAATTAGAAATGAAAATATTCGAGAAAATTTAGGGATGGCACCAATAGGTAACAAGATAGGGAGACTAGACTTAGATGGTTTGGACATGTTCAAAGGAGACTAACAACGGCACCGGTTAGAAGAAGTGAGGCAATACAAGTAGAAGGTTCTAAAAGGGCAAGGGGAAGGCCCAAAAGAACGTGGATAGAAGTGGTGAGGAAAGATTTAAAAACGTTAGGACTAAATGAAGCCATGGTATTTAATATAGTGGAATGGAGGAATAAGATTTATGTGGCCGACCCCTAATTGAGATAAGGTCTTGATGATGATGATGAGTAAAAAGCAGAGAAAGTATCTTCTTGTTGTTTAGTTTGAAGTTGCTGGACTGAAATTGAAAGTTGAACCTTGAAATTGACATGGTTTCCATAAACATGGGGCCAATTGAACTGGACATGGTGACGTTGGTGGAGGTGTTTGTTTGAGCTGGTATTCTGTATATGGATGGTGAAATTCCAGAGGGCTATTTGGTTATCAGACTGCACTAGCCTTCATAGCTTGAGGATCAAACCCTCGTGTGGGTCAGTTGACCTCATTGCAAGGGGTTCTGAGTTTTACTGAGAGGGTGAGGGCCATCCACAGGTTTGACTTGGTCTGAATAGTATCACCATAGCCACTGCTCCACTGCATTCCGAGCTGAATTGGTCTAAATTTGAGAGGGGATGCATGGCATAGAAAATCAGTTCTGTTGCATGGACTTCCAGCAAAATGTGGACTTTGAAATTTTTAGCAGAGGAGTGGTGTGTGAATAGTGGGGCTGGGTCAGCACAGTCAACCTCAACTTAACTAGGCTTTGCAGCAGGGATGCATTGAGAATTTCTTTTGGGACACAATTTCTGTAGTCCTTGGTATCTGCCTTAGGAGCAGATTGTTAGAAACGTGATGTGTCAGATGCTAAATAAATGAAACTTGAATGTTTTGGTTTACAGGAGCCTGTGGTATTGCTGCATGACTTTGTCTAGTGATGAGATGTTGAGCATTGTGTTTTTAGTGGCATTGACATTTGCCAGAGGACCTTGTCACTACTCTGTAGGCCTGAGAATGATTCTACTGATTAAGAAGCAAGAAATCGAGGCACTAACAAACAAGTCCTAACAGTTAGTCACCAGGAATCACTTCTTGGCGCCCTTAAGCAATAGCATGCTTTAGTGCCACAGCAGCTGTAAAGCTCAACTGTCCCGCAGATAGCATTGCATTAAGGGCGTCAATTTGAGTGCCTTGACAGTTCAAGGTTAGAAGTCTGAGCCATGGATGGATTAGCTCTTCCTCGTAACTCTGAAGGGTGCCAACTGGCTTACCAAATAAGAAGGATACCAACACTGTTGGGAGAATAATTTTTTTCCCCTAAATGGGTTATGAGTGTAGCTTAGCGATGGCGATAAGGAGCACCAGAATATTTCTGTTCATAATTATTGGGCTTTCTTGTGCTTGATTTCCACTTGGCAGTTTAATCATTAAAAAATATCATTTCACATTGTTGATAAGCATAGGTTGTTAATTGTCTGCAGTTAGTTGTTAATGGGCAAATTGTGCTTTGCTGGAGTGCGTGCATAATTCTTTTCATGTACATGAAACTAATTGGGAATGACAGTATTAGAAATTTAGAATGGAGAAGCTTTTGTGCGGATTGAATAATTGATTATTCTTGTGACTTGGCATATTAAGGGCGCCATGTTTCCATGTACTTTCTGCCTGATGATGAAAATCCAGTATTGATCGCATTTCTTAGCTTTCAATTATGGACCTGGTCGTTGTTGCATGAATGATTCTATTTTATTAGCTTTGTATTCCTTACAGTGGGCTGTCTGCAATCTCCTTTTGAGATTTGAGTTACATTGATGATGACAAAATCATATTTCCCTTTGCATAGAACCTGCGAGTATGGCTGCCCACAAAATTGCACATGCGGCTTACAAGGGGCCGAGTGTGGTGAAAGAAATATTATATGGTGCGACTCTCGGCCTCTTTTGTGGAGGCCTCTGGAAAATGAACCACTGGAACAACCAGAGGAGAACCAAGGAGTTCTATGATTTGCTTGACAAGGGTATCATCACTGTTGTTGCAGAAGATGAGTAAACCCTTCATTATGACGCCTATAAAAGAATTTCTGATGAACAATCTCTGTTGTTTAGAGAATTTTGCTTTGATATTGATAGTTGTCCGGACCACGCCGCTGTGAGCTAGAATGCTGTTGCAGCATCGGGTTTATCATTACATTAAATTCAGAAAATGTGTTTGTTTCTAACGTGTATGGATTTGCATGATTATAAGACCTAGGAGGACAGTGGTAGTTATGCTCCTCCTTGACAAGCATTCATGGCCCCATGTGGAACGTGTGTACATAATTGCGTCTTGGTCCATTGTCATCGGTACCACCTTCATGTGATTGTCCTTACCGATAGTGCAAGGGCCTTTTATCCTTGTTTTTTTTTCTTTTGGGATAGTAAGAAGGAATTTATTTAGATCAAGGGGCACTTGCATAGTTCTTGGCACTACTGTGCCAACAAAATATTTCCATAATAATTGGTACAACCAAAAAGGATGTTGTTGTACCAAACAGTTTTATATTTAGATGTAAATGCCTCGTGAGCAAGCCTAACAGCTGCTCTATGCCCTTCTCTGTAGATATGCAGGATTTCCAGAGTTTCCCAGCTGGAGAATTGCAGCTGCTCTATTCCCTTCTTTGTAGATATGCAGAATTCCCAGCTTGAGCAAGTGATGACAGTCTTGTTGAATCAACTGAAATTCCCAAGCTCTCTTCAATGATTTGTCTTGCATAGTCGAGACCACCGGCTTTGAGTCCTCTGAATAAGAATATGTTTGATGGAAAGCTGTTTACCCAACTATAAACGTTTCCTCAAGGCAAGCCATTCGGCAATGTTATTTGTGGATGAAAATACTAAATGCAACATGACAGAGTCGTTTCCAATCTCTTTTCAGGTCCCCAATACCAGCATGTCTTGATGAATTCAAAGCCGAATTATCAAAATTTAGCATTACATGCCATTCGCATCTAACATAAATTTCGTCTCAACTTAACAGCTGGGCTTACGTAAAGAGAAGCATGTAACCGAGACCAGTTGAATTTATAGATCAACAGAAAAATTTGTCATAGTTTTATTCGTACTTTTGGTTGGATATCCGGTTTAGCATTTGCTGGCGGACCTTACATTTTGGATCGTGGGTACAAAATCGTCAGATCAAAGGTAAAGCAGTGACAAATTGGACTGCTGGTAATTGACAATAGACTGGATCTATCATCATTATGACTGAGTCACAAGAATGTTCCATCCTACCCCAACACCCATCTTTTGTTTCCTCTTTTCATTTTTTATGAGTTCTTCTGGCAGGATGCCGGAAAAGGATGCAACTAGATGGGTCTCAAATTTGGGTCCTATGAACCATTCATCTCTTTTGGCATGCCTGTCGATCAGACATCTTTTGGTTGAAAATTTCAATTTATATGATAAAAATAATGGCTCAAATCTAAGACCAAACGTGATGAACCGTGTAGTTTGGTGGTTAGCCAATCTAAGGCAGGCCAAACATTTTGTTTTGTTTTTGTTTTTTTTTAGCATCTCAGCACCCGTACCCATAAGTACCTTGAACTCAGTGACCTCTTAGGCATACGATGGGAGAGGCTTAGGTGGTTTACAATTTCGTAGGGCACTCTATTATGGAGCAGGATGAAAGCAATGAGATGTCAAGACTGTTGGTTTCATTAATCGCCAGAGGGATAAAGAAGAAAAGTGGCTTATGACCTTGTTGGTGCAGGGGCGTGCTTTTTACGACTTCGAGTTTTAGCTTGATCTTGCTTTGCTAGAAATAGGAGACGTTCAGTTAAGAAGTAACAAAAACTGTAAACATCGGACGTTCAGTGAAGCTTCGGCGGCAAAACACTTCCCCGAGGGTAAAAAATAAAATAAAAAAACACAACAGCGTTTGGTTGTGTTGGTGGCTTAGAAAAGAAAAGCCGAGACTTTAAAAGATGGAAATGGCCACCCATGGCGCCGATGTGCTACTGATTTGGTGGTTGCAATCCTTTTTCTTCAAGCATGCTACAGTTAAAAACTCCAAGCCATAGATGTCAACAGTTGACAATTTGGCCTATTGTTTCAACAACGTCAGCCATGCTAGAGAAAGGCCACCAAGCAAGTCTTTCTGAACAGGAGCCCACTTGGTTTATAATGATGGTTTTGATTACTTGGTCAATGTTTATTTGCAAGCTGAGGTTTGAGATTTAGAGGAAATATCTTTAATGACGGTTGTTTTAATGGTTATTCTAGAACACCATTGGGCTCCTAGGCTTTTTGGCATTATGATATATTCATGTATTATTTCATTATTTCTTACTTTTTTTGGCTATTTATTCTTTTTCTTGTTTTTTTCTCTAAAAAGTCATTTTTCCATTCCTGTCCCAAAGTGGGGCTACTTTCTCAAATAAATTAGTTGTTTATCCAAATTTGTACATTGAAAAATTAAACATTAAAATATATTAAATATTTTATTTTTTCTGAGATATATTTTAAATGATATCTCACAAAGTGTTTTAAAAATAATTGAAATAATTTCTCAATTAGAGATAATGTTCCTAAGGTTATTTTTCTTTTACAAATTTTGTTTTTTCGATGCTAAAATTATGATATAACAACTAAGTTGATTGAGAAAGTGAACAATTTATGAGATTTTATTTAAAAAAATCTTTAAAAACTAAAGCAATTTGAAACATTTCAAATGTTTTAATTTTTTTTAATGATTGACTTTGGACAAAGCAACTAATTTAAATGAGAAAATGGCCTCACGCAGTCCATTTTGGAAGAAAGTATACAAACCTAAGCTTGCTTGCATTGACGATTGTCACACTCTATCTGATAATGTTATTTCCTCAAATTGTCTTTTAGAAGAGCTTTGATTTTTTGAATATGAAAAGAAGCATATACTCAACTTCTCTTTGGTCTTTGATCAATTAGAATGTTCCCCACAAGCTTGATAAATTCATTTGTGCGCCTACTCCATTGGGGTTATTTTTTGTGAAATCCTTTTTTCATGTCATCACTTACCTTGATATTCCTGGTTCTCCTTCCTGTTATATTTAGTCATAAAGGTCCTCACAGAATCATTGCTTTCTCTTGGTCTCTTAGCAAGGAGAAAGTTCTCTCTGTTGACTCAAAAAGAGATGATGGCACCTTATCAGTAGATGTTCTTTCTTTTGAGGAAACCATCAAACACTTGTTTAGTCATTGTCACTTCATTCTTTCTATTTATATTTTGTTTTAGATCTTTTAACACTAATTGGGTCCTATATCTCATCTTATTGCTCAACGAAGTTTTTGTAATGGTTCTTATCATTGACTATCTATGTGGAATAGGCCTTGACCTATTCACTTATTTGTAGGCTGTGAGGGGCCTCCCCTGGGAAAGCAGAAGACAAAAAAAAGGGCCTTCCCGACATCAAAGTTACATTAAGCAAATTGATGCAAGTATGCTCCTTTGGATGGACCAAGTCTTTCAAGGATACAAGGGAGGGGGAGACAGTGGAGGGGTTTATATTTTGTAAAGCAAAACCCTTACTATATATTGTCTAAGTACTGAGGTTGAAGTAGATGCAACATCTTTCTAATGATTTACAAGGTGGATAGGATCCCATCTTTCTAAGGGAGGAAGATTTATTTTATAGCAACCATTTTTGGCTGAGTGAAAGTGGCAAAAAGAAGGTTAGAACACACAAAAAAGGATCCATGCTTACGGGCTTGCTGCAGAACATTGCAGATCGTTAAGTGTCTGTAAGGGCAGGTTTTGCTCAAGACTTGTTGACTGCTGGAGTATTTTTTCATGAATTGGTCGATCTACAACCTTGGGAAGTGTTTCCAAAGCCCTCTCCCTAAGCTCGTTACTAAATAAGGAAAGCCCATATATCAAAAGTTCTAACATGTGAAACTATCCCCGAATTCCTTGGCTAACTAAGCATGAAGCGAGTTTCTCAGTCATCGTTATTAGTCTAATAGAGTGCTACTACAAGAGAGAGGGAAGTAGTGAATACAAAATTCACTTAACCTAGAAGTTCTTATTCTAGTTTGATACCTATGCTTAAAACAAGGTCTTGTTGGATTTGCCAACACAACACTAGGGCTGTCTCCTTCATTCTATGTTGACCCCAGCCCAGGCTGGCTTTTGGGACTCTCCCTGTAGTTGTCTGTATGGAATGAAAAAAAAAACAATAGACTTTTTAGAGGCAAACCAGTCACATGATACCAAGCTATATGAAAGGATTAAGTTCAACCTTCTTAATTGGCCCAGTTTTGAGAGTTATTTTCTTAAAACAAGTGGGGTTTGTTAAAGTTGTTCTAATATAAAATAACAAAATTTTAGAACTATTTAAAACCAAATGGGCAATTGTGACATTTGGTATTCTCTAACTTCGGAGGAAAATGAAAATTTTATTTTAAAGGAAGTTAGAACAAATTTCCACTCCTTATAAACATTCTCTCATTTTCTCACATTATTTTCAAGAGTACACACTTGAAATGGTGCACTTAGGTGTAACTCACAGTGCCATGTGCATGTGCAAATGTGAAAGTTCAATTATGACCATTAGTATGAACTTTACACTTCACATCCTCACTTTGAGTTATACTAATCTCTTGATTTTAGATGTGATCCCGGCCAAGCCCACCAGGATGGATGGTCCATGGGCTAATATGTCAGTCTTGGTTGGCCCACCAGGTGAGGTCTAAGACATCAGGCCCATCCCTGCAAAGACCACTTGTTATGTCTCCATCCATCCTATAGGAACCAACTAGAAATGTGTTAAAATAGGATAGTCAATAGTCTTTCCCATGAGGCTTGCCTAGTGTCACGGGCTTAGCTATTCAGACTCCCGTGCGGCACTTAGTCTTGAAATGCGCTCAAGGCACCAAGGCTAAGTTCAGCCTTCAATCCCCCAAACTCTCACTTACTAGGGCTACACTCACCCACCCACTAATGCAATGAGAAGAACTCAGAAAGGAAATCTCCCAATGTATTGACCTTAACTGAGTTGAACTAACCTGAGCTGATTACAAGTGAGGAGCTTACACCTATTTATACTTGCTCTCCCCCATCCACCTCCTCAATGGATGGTCCGGATTATTACAAATGTCAATTATCTAACAGTTGAGGACTACTCTAGACCTCTCTCTAGAAAACTTTATACCACTATCTAACCTTCCCTCTCTCTAGATATTTACATGGAGACTTCCAGAACTCAGCCTTCTAGAATTAGGCCATCTACTATGGATTTTCAACAACAGGCTTAAGTCCCTTAGGCCAAGTCCATGCTCTAAGGATGCCTTCCTTAGAGGCTGTAGGCCTTGGTCACGGACCTTGCAACGTATGTCTGTGACATTAGGGTGGGTTTTGGCTTGCTTTGGTGACCAAGCTAGGTTGCTTGATACCCAAGCACTGTACTCTATATAAAGCGGGAATCTAGACCACTCTCCTTTGCACCATCTCTTATATCTCACTAAGGCTTTCTAGTTTATTCGGTGAAGAAATTCTCTACTCTCTCTCTCTAGAGTTTGTCAGTTTGTACATCACTTTAATACACACACACATTAAATTTTGATAGCTTTGTGCATCACTTTCTTCTCCCTGTCCTTCTCTCTCTCTCTTAGAGTTTGCCTATTTTAGCATCACTTTTCAAGGATTTTTCTATTTGTCAAGATCTTTCGTTTTAGGGTTTAATTTAGAAAGATGAGGCATAAGAGTATCTCTTTCTAGGATTCTTATTTTAGGGTTTTTGAATTTATAAAGTTCTTCTAGCCTTTTAGGTTCACTTGAAACTTGAGATTCTTGATCCTTTTTTATCTCATTTTTGAAGTGAATTGAGTTCTATTATTTTTATCTTTGAGAGATTTGATGACTTTATTTTTTGGTGTTTATCTTGGAGACAAATGTACTAATAGTGCAAATGAGTTGAGGTACATATTGAGTTTGACTTGGTTGAATTGAGGGGATAGAGCTGCCATATCCCTTGAACTTGTTGGGAGGATTCAACTATAATCAAGAAGCATATTATGATACGTGCATTTAAGCTAAGTTTTAGCAAATTGATTTTGTGCATGACTTCTTTATTTCTAACATGTATTTGAAAGAACTTGTATTGACTATTCCGTTTTAAATTTTATGTCAATTGAAAATCCATTATCAATTCTAGATTGAAAACTAAGCAAAAACTCAACTTTGATGGCTCCAACTTGGGCAATCCATGGCATGCTGGAGTTGTTGTTATAAGTAATGATAAGGGCATGATTCTTCTTTCATATATGGGGAACATTAGTGAATAGGACCCCCTTTATGTTGAACTAATAGCTCTCTAGCAAGGCTTCAGCCTTTGGAGCCAAAAGAACCTTCTTTTCCACTATCTTGGAAGGAGAATCTAAATATTTTTATCAATTGGATTAGTGGCCACTCTGCTTGCCCTTAGAATCATGCAAACGCATTTGAAGATATTCTAGAATTCACTCAAGGAGCCAGAATCTTCATTCACTCTCTTAGATCTTCCAACCATCTAGCAAACTCTCTTATTAAAGGAGTAGATGTGGCCTAATCCTTCTTTCAATGGTTCCCACCTCTTGTCTTGATCCTACCATCATCATTGCACAACAATGGTTGATGGTGAATTGCATCAGAAAATTTGTTTCTTGTTTGCTCATCTTGTAGTGCTAAGTGCCATCCTACTCAAATTTTGACTCATTGACTGGCACCAAAGTCACTTTCTTCCTACTATTGGGATTACTTTGTATAAGAGTTTATACATGTGGCTGCTTTTAGATCTTTCTTCTACTTCAGCTTCTTTAGATGTCGATCATGCTACTAATTTTGTTGAGCACTACGATACTGATACCCAAGCTTTGGTTCATTTCTACTTTGATTTGTAATTTAGTTTTGCATGTGCTTTTTGTTTTGTAAGAAGACTTCTTATATTCTCATCTCTTTTGTAGCTAGTGATTAGTTGTTCTAATATTATCTAATTCATACACATTCCACCATAAAAAGAAAAAATGATAGAAATCTAATGTATTGTTTTAAGGTGAAAAAATCGGATGAAGGACAGAATAGAGGTAAAAAAAAACAAGGATTAGAAAAAGGAAAGAGTGGAAAAATTAGAGAAAAAAAAAGGACAAAAATAGTATAGATTTGTTTCTTTTTTGTTTGAAACATTGTAAGAAAAACTTAAGATAACATTGAGAGCTAAGAGAATGAGAGATATTTCCTACAAAAATGATTTATTGGTTGGGCTTGATCTTTAGTTTTCTAACTTTCTTTCAATGTGTAAAGTGATAAGAAGGTAAGTCTTTATCAGCCTATTTTTTTCATTGAATCTTTGTGGAGTTCACATTGAGATATTTGATTTTATTCTCCTCCATCAAGAAAATCAAATAGTAGATTTCAACATAGGCACGTGTCAACTGTCTTGACGAGGTAAACATGTCCCTGAGTGGGGCCCAAAAATTGATCATTACAATTGATTAGAGATGAATTTGAATCTAATTGTATTGTCTTGGATTCCCATGATTACAACTCTATTCACCTCATAAGAATGGGAAAGAGAAACACTTTGAAGATGGAGTTTGGTTTTAATCAACAGGGAACTCCCAAGTGATAAAATTGCTTTATTATTCATTTAAAGTTTCAAAAGAATCCCATTAGTTTTGAATTATTTCTTATGGTTGTGTAACATCACAAATCACTTCTGAAGATTTATTGCCTGCTAACGTGATGTTGGACAGTGGTAAGGGCAGCAAAAGCTTTAGTCCTAGATATTGTTTATGAATCTTTCCAATGTGGATTTTCACTTGCCCTTTCCCACGATTTGGTTTTTCTTGCCACGCCCAGCCCCACCTCGGTTCACTTAGATTTCTAACCCATTGTAGTGTAGGGTAGAATGTGAAAAACCATCTTGACTTGCTCGCCCTGTCAACTATTATGGGAGGAGCAAGGCACGGAAGGGTGGGATTATTGAAATCCCTGCAATTCTTTGAAAGAAATGCCTGTAATTCTTTGAAATTCTAGTAAACACTTCAAAATTTTGTTTCCAATCCAAACATGAGAAGATGACTTAAAAGCAAGACATCGAAGTCATCAAAGCTTATTGCAAAAGAGAATTTGCTAGAGAATTAGCAAATTAGTTGCAGGACAAGCACAACTTTTGCATCAATAGCCACACAAGCAGTTCTAGAATGAAATGCACACCAAATTCCAAAGATGTAGCAAAAGCCTACTACATTAAATAAAAAATTCATAAACCCCATTCAAAAGTAGAAAAACCTCCAATCTCTTCATTGATCATGTTTACAGTATGAATGATAGGTTCTATCTATTGAAACCTAGATACCTAAACCTAGGTACTTAGTGTTTTAAATGAGGAAAAAGATCCTAAAAAAGTAGGATGGAAAGATCAAAGTGAGATCAAGAAGATGAAAAGAAGGAGAATAAGAGAGAGAAACTGAAAATACGACAGCAAATTCATGATCTTAGATCCAAAAAATTAAAGCACGAACCCCTTTCTCTCACTCAAGCACATGAGAGAACAAATGGCTTTAACAATGGCATACAAAGACAGAGACAGTGACGTTTTGACATGAGCTGAGCTACTGAGCCTCTGTCTCAAGTCATGACGAAGAATAGTGTTCTCTAACCCTTCTATATGTTTCAAATTAAATTTAAAAATGCCATTATTTTAAAATTAGAAAACTAATCACACATGGGCATTTATGGGGTGTATGTATGTATATAAATATTTAAGCGGGTCAATATATTTTCTGTACCACTCTGCATCTACCTTGGGTCACATTCTTTTGTCCCACTGCGGGTGTGGTTCACTAATTTCCTGCCCGGCCTACCCCAGAGTGAGGCTCTAGTTTGACCTGCCCTATTGCCATTCCTAGCTATTTGATTCCCTTCTTTTAAGATTTCTTTTTACTTCATTAATTTTTATTGCAAAAAATTAATTATTAATTTGCAGTATTTATTTTCAATGTTATTTGGACGGTAATATAATGAACCATTTTATTTTTACCATTTTCCCATGCTAAATTAGCACCCCTCAAGGAGACATTTAGGTCTCTATTTTCTCTCTAAAAAAGGTCAGAAATCATAGGTTACGACACAGAAAGGGCTTTCATTGTTCTTTCAGCGATCTTTTTCTTTCTCTTTTAGTCTTTTTTTTTAACAGGCCATTTAACGTTCGAGTTTCGGCTTGCTGGGTTGAAAGTGTGGATCATTTAGCTTGCTGGTTGTTGTATCTTAGGAGGCTTCGCCAAGCGTCTAGACTGCACTGATTAGCAAGCAATTTGGCTCTTTATCACGCGTCAACCGGTAAGTTTGGTTAGTTTCTGTTCCCTTTCTACCCAGTTCCCTTGCTGCTGTTTAGTTTTGTTGATTTTCAGAACCACAGCACAAAGGTAGTAGGCATTGATGAAGGATAAGAAAGATTTGGAGATTTCTAGGAGAAAGTAACATAGAAATTTTGCTTCTATCAAGATATGATGAAGGTCAGACCATTTCTGTCATCTCACAAATCTGAGATTATCTTTTTGAACTAACGATACTGTTTAACACTTCTCCCCGTTTTTCAACAACCCAGATTTGCCTTTTGCTAGTCCCTCTCAATAACTTGATGGGTGATTAACTTCACCATTTTGGAGGACTCAATATTTGTTCAGCCAGTTCTTGTTAATTTGACTCTGACAATACGATCCAAGGCAATGATCCATCCTTGCTAAAAATGATCAAGTCCATCAGAAATCCGCCAGATAAAGGGCGCCATCATCTCATTGACAAAAACATGTTCAATCATTAGGCGACTGTTGCTGAGCCACTACAAAAATCGTAATTAGTAAGACAAAAGTGTGCAGTAGACAGACAAGATTATCAGATTTTTCATGAAGTCTTTGGCTACTCGCTAGTCATCCTGTAGGTGGATTTTTCAAGCAAGTGAAACAGTTTCTCGTTGGTTTAATTAATCAAGTATAATAAGTCGTCAGATGATTCTAAGAACGGAGTACGGGAACCACATAGAATATCTAGAGAGAGAAACAGATTTGGACTATTGAAACTGTTGGGAACATGACAAAGCATCTCGCCTAATTTCTAACAATGATGATTATGGTGAACTTGTTCCTACAAGTCAGTAAGCCATGGGGCAAAAATTTTGGTTTGTTTTCTTTGTGGAAGACTGCTGTCTCTCTGTCTCTGTCTCTGTCTCTGTCTCTGCACTCTATCATAGGTTTGAATTGTCTGCTTGAAACTAATAGATTACTGTAGTTCTAACCATCATTTGATGAGTTGGCTTCCGATTAATAGACTTCCTCTTATTTTTATTACAGTTGTTGGCTCGATGGTCATGGATAGGACCTATTGATTGGCTGGTATAGATCATGATAGATTTGATGATGAGTTGGATGGAGATGGCGTGATGGTTAAACAAAGGAGGTCGCTGAAAAATGGGCATTTGGCTCTTGGTTATGGATAGACGCAAGTGGGACGAATTGCACTGGTCGGCCTCGGTTCTCCTCAGAGTTGAACCATTTTTCTTTAGACGTCATAAGAATATGTTATTTACTTAAAGTACAATGCGAATCATCTTCCCATTAATTAAAGAGTAAAGTGAAGAAGGAACAAATGAAGACGCAATTGGTTTGAATGGAAATTAAGAAAAAAGGACAGTCCGGTGCACGAAGCTCCTATTCATGTGCACAGTCTGAAGAAGGGTAGGCTACAGAGGGTCTATACTATGTAGTCTTAACTTGCATTTTGCAAGAGGCTGTTTCTACGCTTTGAACCCAGAACCTTCATGTCATGTGGCAACAACTCAACTGTTGGACAAGCATGAAACTAACCCTTTCCAAGCCATTTTCCTTTTGTAGTTGCCTCGATCAGGAGCCGGAGGTCCTGGAATATTGTTGGTTCAATGTTGGATGTGCTTGTGAGGCCTCACTGTCACTATTAAGATTTGGATGCCGAGTCAAACAACCAGCTGAACTGGGGTGGAGTCAGACAGTAGGGCGTGACCGCATGGCTCGTTACCATCTTTGGTTGATCCAGCCCCTCACGTCTGATTTCCATGACTTCAAATCCGGCACACACACATGAAGTTTGATCAATAAATATTAATCTGACCATGACGTGGCCCCTTGCTTCTAGCTGGCTTCCAAAACTTTAAGGTTCTGGCTGTTCATCATCATCATCGAGACTTTATCCTTAATATTAAGGGTCAGTCATATAAATCTTGTTCCTCCATTTCTCTTTATTAGAGGCCACTGATTTTTCCTATCTACTGTGGGAGAGAAATACATCAATTTATATTTTTTGGCTTCTAGACCTTTAAGGTTCTAGCTATTGATTATTGCTTATCCAATGTGCATGTTATATTTTTAGGTGGCCGTAGCTGAACAAATGATCAAAGAAGTATAAACTCCAAACATTCCAACGAATTGCTATTTTATTGTGTTGCAGAGAGATAAATCCTAAGAAAAAACATAAACAACATGGGTACATATATTTAATAACTTTAATATTTAATGGAGATGCTTATTATTTAAAAAAAGAGAGTAAAGAATTACAAAACAAATTATTCACGCCATCTACTTTCCTCAATATAGTCTACTAGAAAAGGGGAGAACAAAAAACTCGAACCCGTGACCAAGTGCATTTTAAAGGAGTTGCTGAGTTGTGTAGTACCAGTTGCACTGGACGTGTTGGCATAGAGATGCTTGTTTGATGTTCCCTCTGCCTCGCACCCTATGACAAAATTTTTAAATCTTTTTTCACCATTTTTATTCATGTTCTTTCATTTAAAGGCATAAATAAACAAAATCAACAGTCAAGAATTTTGATGCCCAACCAGTCTAAAAGAAGGCCACCAAGTAAGATGTATTAGATGATCCAAAAGTGTGGCTTAGCTTTCAAAATGTCCATGCTTATTAAATAGTCATTCAAAATTCCAAACCCTACCATGACTAGATTAAACCAAGGCATAGAAGGTGCAAATAGGTTTTAGTCATGGTATGACTCTGAAAATGATCTATGAGCTATAAATTGGATGGCTCACATGCTTTGCTGGTCGGGGGATGAGAATTTTGAGGCGTGGTCGATCAGTACCAGAGCTAAAATATAAACTGTTTGGATCATTGCAATTTGTGTTCTAGATGTACTTTTTTTTCTCTGGCCGTACCACATCCACGTGGCTTTTATCTCACACAAGGATTTAAAGTAAGCAAGGGTATTTTTATCATTTCTTGGAACTTAGTGGGAGCCAACAGCTAAGAAGAAGAGCATTGTCACTGGTTTACAACCCCAATCATTTATGCTTGTAATGCAATCGTGATGAGACTGATTGCATCATATAATTACTCCAGAGGTGAAACCTGGTTGCACTATACAATTACTCAAAGGATTAATGGAGTAATTATATTGCAACCTGTCTCATCATGGTTGAATTATAATTATTCTTAAAAGTTGGCTGTAGGCCCACTTTTTCTAGTATTTTTCATGATCCAATCTACTCATCCAATTTGTCTCATTGTAGATAGTCTAAGCTTGAAAATTCTTCTCTGTTGCATATATCGAAGTGCCTTATTTTATATGTTTTGAAGCAATGAAATAGCCGATGAGATATAGAATGGCCTCAAAATAAAAAAACGGTCTACGGTATCCTCATGGTTGCACCCTGGAGTAATTATGTGTTTCAACATCAATTTTTCATTTTAAAACATCCAATAAAAAAGAATTTAGAGTAATGTACTTGAGAAGATTTTTCAAGCTTAGGCTATCTATAACAAGACAAATCAGATGAACAAATTGAATAACCAAAAGTAAATTAAAAAACCAAACTCTTAACCCATTTTAAAGATGCCTATGATGATGCAGTCGTGATGAGACCAGTTACATCAGATAATTACTCTCAACTTTTGACTCATTGTAATTGCGATAAATTCTCGTGAGTTACTTAATTTTTGCAACAAATGACTAAGAGCTCAGATAATCAAAATAGTGACATATAGGTATCTAGTCACACTTAATCTACACCTTCAGAAATGGGAAGAGAAAACTATACACAAATACTGCCAATAGACTTTTTCAGGAGAGTTTTTTTTTTCAAAGAATACGCAAAATAATAAATAAATAAATAAATAAATAAAAGGAAGATTGTTCAAAGTTTCGCGCTTGCCCGCCAATGCGCATGATGCAACTGTGACGAGACGGTTGCATCATATGTAAATATCCATATCTTCAATGCTTGTCCACTGTGTATTCTTCTTTGTTTTCATAATCAATCAGTAATCTCATAATCATCTTCTTTCTTCCAGTCTGTTCAGAGAATCCAAGAAACTTTTACTCTGGAAAGATTTCTGCAATTTCCTTTCCTCTGCCTTTTATCTCTATTCTCCATTTCTTCCATCCCCTGTTCAAACGGAACCCAGACAGAGTTGCAAGTTTCAAGTACATTTTGGTTTCTCTGATGATTTCTCTTTCTTTTCTCTTTTTGGCTTTCTTCTCCATCACGATTTCTCTTTCAGACCCAACACCCAGAATCCGACTTAAACTTTTGCAATCTCTCTTCCTTTGATGGGTTTTTATTCCTTTTTTCTCTTATTTCTCTTCCTGCTTTTCTTCACCATCACTCCTTGTCTTTCAGACCCAAGAACATCAATAGCGGCCATTATGTGCACCAACAGAACCTCTACCCCTTCCAACCGCCAAACCTTCATCAACAACTTCTTATCAGCAATGGATGCTGTTACACCTCAAATCACCTCTCAGCGAGTCGCCAAAGTCGTTGAAGGGACTGGAAATACTAGTGTGTATTCAATGGGCCAATGTATGGACGATCTCTCAAGGAGTGAGTGTGATCTTTGTTTTGCCCAGTGCAAGATCAATATTGTCAAATGCCTTCCGTTTATGAGAGGCACGAGGGGAGGGAGAATTTTCCTTGATGGGTGTTATTTGAGGTACGATGATTACGAATTCTTCGATGAGGCTGTGGGCTCTCAAGATAGGACTGTATGTGGGGACATGGAATTTAATGGAAATCAGACAGAATTTGCAGCAAATGTTGCCGGAATTGCGAGCAATTTGAGTGTTGAGGCACTGAAGAATGATGGGTTCTTTGCGGGCTCAGTGGGCGTGGGGAATTCGACTGCATATGGATTGGCGCAGTGCTGGGAATTTTTGAATGTGAGCTCTTGTCAGAGTTGTTTGGAGGAGGCGGTTTCAGGGATTGGTTCATGCCTGCCGAACGGAGAAGGAAGGGTGTTGAACTCCGGATGTTACATGAGGTATTCAACTCAGAGATTCTACAACAATTCAGTCACTGATGATGCTTCTGAAGGAGAGAACGGTGAGTCCAGCTTATCTGATTCTGTTCTTTTCTTATTTTGTAAGTTGTTTTTAAGATTGTAACTTCTGCTGATGATTGATTGGTTTTTTCATATGCCTTCTCTAGTGATTAAGAAATTCTTGTGACTCCTTTGGTTGGATTTGTGAAAGAATTGAATTTCTTTGTTGCCAGATTTCTAGGATTCTTCACTTGTATTTGTGCACTAAAAGCTGGTAATATTCGTTCCAGCAACGGTATTTTGGAGGTTCTAGGACGGAAAGCCAAGGACATGAGACGTTGAATTATACAACATAAACTAATGGATATGAACTCTGTTGCTAAAACATTTATGTTGTTAATAAAAGGCCAAGCATGGCAAGTTTCTGTCATACTAAGCCAATTCCTGTGGGGATTAGTCAATGAGAGTATGAATTCATCAATAACAGATGGTCATTATTTTTATAGATCAAAGAACATGATACCTTGAGCTATACATTGTAAACCATCTGATATGAACCTTGTTACTAAAACGATGTGGTATGTGAAACGGGTAAGCATGGGCAGGTTTTGTCGCCAACTTCTTCAAATTTATATGACGATTAGCAATTATGTAATATCAATTCATCAATGACAAGTGGTCTCTGTTTGAGGAGGTCAATGATTGTGACCATCAAGGCTATCCTTAGCTTGAAGGAAGACAAATTGCATCCTTCTAGTTTTGCTGTTTCATTGAACAGTCTTATTGCTGTAAACTTTACAGGTGGTGGTTTTCTAACAATATAGGACCTGAGTTTGCTTACATGAGCTTAGATAATAGGAATTCTGTAATCAATGTACTTTTCTTATTCATAGGTTCTGTGTACATTCTATGATAATTTTTAAGGCTACGGAGAATCTTATTCTTTGATCTGATGGTCTGAATTTACAATGGTGCA
Organism: Warburgia ugandensis; assembly: GCA_035236585.1. Taxonomy (NCBI): domain Eukaryota; kingdom Viridiplantae; phylum Streptophyta; class Magnoliopsida; order Canellales; family Canellaceae; genus Warburgia; species Warburgia ugandensis. The sequence goes on from CP141136.1 coordinate 7,414,894, forward strand.
TTACTGCTAATTTGAACACGGATCAACTCCTTTGGCCAGTGTGAACTTCAATAATAGTCATGATATGTGGATTGAGAATACTGAGAACGAAATGGTCTATCATTTGAACCTGTTAAGTGGGACAGGGAGCTATGTTTTATTCATGTGATTGGAATCTTGGTTGATTGACTAGTGCAAGTAACAGAAGGATCGGTGGCCATCATGTTGGACAAAATAAGGAATAGCCTCCTTCACCTAGAGAAACTTAAAAAATACTCATCATCTGTAGATAACCATAATTGACATACATCTTCTTCAGGGTTTTCTCTTTACAGAGTTTATCACCTAAGTTTACTTGTTCAACTTCCATCACCTCGAGTCCTGGGATAAAGGGTTGTTCCTTCTACCATATAATCATTGCATCATTTTATCATCTAGCAGTAAAACAGGAAGCCCTCCTATATAGGATATTGGTAGCAATTATATCTACATAGGGACAGGAATAGGCTTCCATTTCCATGAAGGAATGTTAGCAGTACTTTACTGATACTTTTCACCCATAAGATCTTACAATTTCAAGAAATCAAAAACCTCAGCAGCTGAAATCTAGGAGGGTTCTGGTTTGGCCCTATATCCCAATGGTTGACACATAAAGGCTCACCTTGAGGTTGCAGGTTCAATCCCAGCTTACCTTAAAAAAAAGAAGAATCTAGGAGGACTTTGGTATTGCTGTCCATCCTATATGAAATTTACCCTGCATAAAGCAAACACATCACTTTGTACAATGCCAAAGGATGCACTTTCGTGTGATGGAACAGCTCCAGCACCTATAATGAACGATTTCTTTGATTGTGAACTATACATAAGTAGAACAACTAAGGGCTTCATGTATTTTACGTTCTTCCGCCATGGTGGGTGTTGATGGGAGGGTTGGACGAGCTGGAGAAGTATTTTAAGGAGAAAGACACTTTCTTGGGTATCAGAGTTGGGAGAAGAGGAAAATCTATAGTCACGGAATGTGAAAACATGACCAGAGAGAGATAAAACAAGAAAGCAAGAAAGAAAAAAATGAAGGATAGTTAATAAGAATAATCAGGTCTTCTTGAGCTGACTGGCAAGACCACCTCTTCTAGTTAGGGAGTTGTAGAAATAGTTGATTGGGAGATTATGTTCATGATGAATTTCATCAACATTTTCTAGTGAGCTTACAGATGTCCAACACAGTTTATCTTATGTCATTTTTCAGGCCAAGTGTGTCTAGTCCAGTTCTTGACGTCTTGCTGTGGTTACTGATGAAATTCATTATATTACTATACATCTGCGTGTGTTATTTGTATTCTAAGATGTGCAAATGGAGGACAGCTCCATTGCTAGGGAGATAGGTATCATGTTGTACTGAAGCAATGTATGCGAGCCAATTTCTGGTTCTTTAGTTCTATATATTCTGTTTCTTAATATTGTTCTAATATTTGAAAAAGAAAAAAAAGAAAGTCAGTGACAGAATATCACTGGTTCAACTCCATTGGATGTCCAACCTACTTCCTCTAGCAAAAGGAACTGATAGTGAGAACAAAGAGAAAGGAGAAGAACCTCAAGAGCTGATCTGCTCTTCTGCTCTCTAACGTGTTTGTCTGAATGAGCGTGAGGTGAAATCCACTAATAAACATACAAAAGTGCATGATATCAGATGCTCCATGTCTATGTAATTTGAAAATTAATAAGGATTCAACCTATGACCTTCACTTTTCTCATCAATAGAGACACCAGTTATTGGAATGCTAGTAATTACCATCTGTGATGTCATCCCATCTTCCATCACGAACTTGAAACTTTCTATTGATTTTTTGTCACCAGATATTCTTTCAATGTTTCACAGGCCCTGCAGTTAATTTTTTGACAACCTGAGTTGTTATTGGTAATTAGGGCACAGGAATCTGGCTGTTATCCTAGCCACAACTTCTTCTGTTTTGGCAGTTGTAATGATTATTGTGTCCTTTGTTTTCTTTGGGAGGAGAAAGTTTTCGAGGATGCAGAAAGGTAAAATTCCATTGGTTTTGAATATTCAAATTCCGTCTCTTATTATAACTTGAAATCATTCACTGTAAGTACTATCTGTTTCAGAAAGGAAGCAATTGGGTACTCTAGCTACCACTGTAAATAAGTCTGAACTGAACTTTAGATATGAAACACTTGAAAGGGCAACAAATTACTTTGATAGTTCAAATAAGCTGGGTCAAGGTGGATCTGGCTTAGTGTACAAGGTAAAATTTTCAGCGACTCTTTTACTTTCTCTGTCACTGACTGGTTGTATGGAGTATAGTTTTGTGATTGACTGAATGGTTTCTTATTTTGGAACAGGGAATTCTACCGGATGGAAATGTCGTTGCCATAAAGAGGCTTTTTTACAACACTAGGCAATGGGTGGACGATTTCTTTAATGAGGTTAATTTGATCAGTCGCATTCATCACAAGAATCTTGTCAAACTTCTGGGCTGCAGCATTACTGGTCCTGAAAGTCTTCTTGTTTATGAATATGTTCCAAATAGAAGCCTCCATCAGAACCTTTTGGGTTGTCTTCTCTTCTATGGACCATTTGAACTCTTGGGAACTTTATACAGTCAGTTCCTTACTTGTTAGCTATCTTTCTGGATGCAGATAAAAGGACTGCTCGGCTGCTAAGCTGGGAAATGAGATGCAACATCCTTGTGGGTACTGCAGAGGGGTTGGCCTATCTTCATGAGGAATCACAGTTGAGGATTATACACAGAGATATCAAGCTAGGAAATATACTTCTTGATGAGAATTATACAGCCAAAATTGCTGATTTCGGGCTTGCTCGACTTCTTCCAGAAGATAAAACTCACCTCAGCACTGGTATAGCAGGAACACTGTAAGCTTGTTTCTCCTCACCTTAATTTGTTCTGGTTGGTATACTTTCACTTTTCTCTTGGAATCATATCAGACTTGAACTCTGAAGGCTGGGCGGCAATGGTAGTTTGGTAGACTCCATTCTTTGGACTCCAAAAAGTCTCTGATGTCTCTTTTCTTTATTTTCATATGATCATTCTAAAATATGCTTTCTCATATAATCTTTGCCAAGGGCTAACTGTTCCAGCTCAAAAAAGTCATGAGACACACAGGCTTATATGTGCATATGCAAGAAGATCGTGACTGTACATGAACTAACACATTCTCATTTTGCAGAGGGTATATGGCTCCTGAGTATCTTGTCCGAGGCAAATTGACAGAGAAAGCAGATGTCTACAGTTATGGTGTGCTTTTAATTGAAGTTATCTGTGGAAGGAAGATTAGTTCCTCACCTCAGGACCCCTCATCTATTCTGCATGTGGTAGCTCTCTCTACTCCATTATAATTCAAGCTAATTGTTGTTCTCTAGATGGTAGCACTCTCTTTCAGAAATCTTTGTATAGAGAACACATTTAGATTTTGGTTGCAATTCTTATTTCTCCAAATGTCGTTCTTAACATTTTTATCTTGCAGGTTTGGAGTCTTTACGTCTCCAATAGATTATCTGAAGCTGTTGATCCAATTCTGGAAGGAAAATTTTCTGAAGAAGATGCATCTCGGGTCCTTCAGATTGGTCTTCTCTGCACACAAGCATCTCCTGAGTTGCGACCTACAATGTCAATAGTAGTGGCAATGCTAACGGCTAAAAGTGCCATCCCTTCACCCAAGCAACCACCATTTCTCAATTCTAATACAGAAGTCCCATTTACTCCACCTGAAAATTGTCATTCTCAGCCTGATTTCAACTCCCAGTCTTCTGGGAATAGTGTGACAATGAGCCTGCTTGATCCTAGATAAATTATATCTCATCTATGAGAAACATTCTCATTCAAAAACTCAAAGTTTCTTAGATTTGAGAAGTTGAACTCTTGAAACACCAACCAGACACAGAGCCGAGTCATTCGAAGAATTGACGCGGGCAACCAGCAGCGGTTGCCTTCCCTTCTCCAATCTGATTGGATGGTTCCTGAATGTGGTGTTGATTCAGTGGGAATTTAAGAAAACAACTCAGATGAGTCAAGTATGGAAACTATTGAGTTTGCAACTGAGTTTGACAGTTTTGCTGTATACTTGTAAAAAAGATGGATGCACTAATATTGCAGAGTGGACTCCCAGAGTTTTTATACACCAAATAGGAGGCTTTCGGACTACCAGTCCCATATTATTTGGAAAATTAACACATGTTTGATGATTCCCTTTAGACATTTTAACACTTCTAGCTCAAAAATTTATTGTATTCTTCGTGTGAAATACATGTAAAGTAGCTTCGTGTTATTGGGCAATTGGTGCTTTAGTTGTATAAGATGTGCATTCAACAAGGTTAGTGCATCGACTTGTTAGTGGGATTATGTCCTGTGTATATTAGTGAGAAAGGGAATCTGGTGTATGCTATTTGCAGATGATATAGTCTTACTTGATGAGACAAAGGAGGCTGTAAACATAAAGTTAGAGTTATGGAGAAAAGCATTAGAATCTAAAGGATTTAAAAATAGCCGAACTAAGACAGAATATATGGAATGCAATTTTAGCAAGGAGAGGAGTAGGAGTGGAACACCAGTCAAGATTAATAACCAAGAAGTCCTCGTAAAAGACCACTTTTGATACTTAGGATCAATGATTCGTGAGAGTGGAGAGATTGAGAGGGAGGTTACCTGGAGAATCCAAGCGGGTTGGAACAAATGGAGATGTGCATCTGGAGTTTTGTGTGATTGGCAGGTGCCATTCAAACTAAAACGAAAATTTTATAGGATGGCCATGAGGCCGGCCATGCTCTATGGATCAGAGTGTTAGGCAGTTAAGGAACATTATGCACATAGGATGAGTGTTGCAGAAATGAGGATGTTGAGATGGATGAGTGGTAAGACAAGAAACGATAGAATTAGAAATGAAAATATTAGAGAAAATTTGGGGGTAGCACCAATAGGTAACAAGATGAGCGACATTAGACTTAGATGGTTTGGACATGTTCAAAGGAGACCAACAACGGCACCGGTTAGAAGGAGTAAGGCAATACAAGTAGAAAGTTCTAAAAGGGCAAGGGGAAGGCCCAAAAGAACGTGGATAGAAGTGGTGAGGAAAGATTTAAAAACTTTGAGACTAAATGAAGCCATGGTACTCAATAGAGAGGAATGGAGGAATAAGATTCATGTGGCCGACCCCTAATTGGGATAAGGTCTTGATGATGATGATATTAGTGAGAAAGGGAATGCCGATGACATAGATTTTGACTGCTTGTAATATAATGCTTTATTTGATCTTAAGATTAAACATATATTTTGCTTTTCTTCTTTGTTCAGTTTAACAAAGGGATGTATTTGGCATTGGATATTTGCTACCCTTCTAATAGAGGAAAATACTAAATCATTGTCAAATCTCATGCAATTGGCTTTTAACTCTTACAAATAATCATGAGTCACAAGTTCTCATCATGAGAGGGGCATGCAACAATTATAGTGAAGGGGATGAATATTAAGCACAAAAAGACCAATAGAATATGAGAAATTTCTCTTGGCGGAGCATCTTGCAGTGCTAAAGACTCCAGACCTATCACTTTGTCAGTTTGATAGGATCTCTTTACAATATCTCTTCACTTTAGAAGACAAATTTGAACACCTGAAGAAGAGTTCCAGGCTCTGAAGTTATTGCTTCTGCTGGTGGTGATAAGAAATCATAAAGAAGACAAAAGGATTTGGTGGTATGCTACTGATAGTGAAAGCGTTTTACAAAAGCCGACTTGACAGCTAATTATATTTTCAACACAATGGGGTATTGGAGCCTGGCATTCTACCAAGAGTGAGTGCCTTTTCTTGGTTAGCTGTGCTTGGAGAAATTCTGAAAGTTGACAACCCACCAAGGAGAGGACAAAGGCTAGCTACTAGAAGTGTTTACTTAACAAACAGGGGGGAACATCAATCATCTTCTCGTGCATTGCCCCATCTTCTTTTGTATCTGGACAGTAGTTCTGAAGTGGTTTAACATTGACTTTGTTTTCTCAAGAAGTGTGAAGGATTTATTCTTGCAATGGCAGCTGAAAACTAGATCAAAGAAATGAAAATCCTGTTCAAATTTCTATGTTTTTAACTGTATGGATGCTGTGGAAGGCGCATAACAGCAGTTTTCAACAATGTTGTTTCTCCTAGAACCATGATCATTGCCAAAGTGAAGATCCTGTTCAGAACTGCTCTATTTTCAACAGTGTCGATGCTGTGGAAGGAGCACAACAGCAGAGTGCTCAGAAATGTCATCTTTCCTAGATCTATCATCATTGACAGAATTAAAAGAAATATCAGTTTACATGACACTCAGTATATCAAATTGTTAGAAACTGAGAAGCCATCTTTTGAGCAACCAAGTGAAAACGAAGAAAGTTATGCAGTGGATCCTGCCACCCAATGGCTACCTAAAGTGTCACTTATAAATTTATAATGGATCAGCATTGAGTGCTCCAGAATCTGCTGAATTGCTAGGTGGGGGTGGTGAGTGACAGAACTGTGGAGTTTGCAGGAAGAACTGAGGATGAATTTGAATTGATGCTGAGCTTAAGTTGCAAGAATAGCAATCCAGATTGCCACCTTCATTGGTCCCAAACATTTCACTGTAGAAGGCAACTCCAAGGCGCAAAATTGAAGCAACAACATCTCACGGTCCTTGATGTTATTCTCATCAAAATTCATGGCAGACAAGTGGAATTTGTTCATATTCTTGGCTCGGCAAATGAACATGTGGTCTCTCTAGCAAAGAGAGGAGTGTAAATGCAATGTTGTAATTGTTCTGATCACCTCAATCGGAAGCCTCATAACTCAAAAAAAAAAAAAAAAAAAAGATAAAAAAGAAAAAGAAAAGAAAAGATAGAGAAGTCCAAGGACATTGTCACGATAAGGCACCAGGCCTTGGATAGAAGAAATAAGAAACAAGGAGATATTATTCTTTGATAGCTGAACCTACTAGTAATATATGTGATGGTCTGAATTGACAGAGGCATCCATCAAAAAGAAGGTTGTTGGAAAAATTAACGAGCTGGAAACCTCCCATAACAATGTACAATTAACCCCGTGGAGTCGTATAAATAAGTACTTGGTCGTGGCCCATATTTTCCCAAAGAAAGACAACAAAAGGGTACATTTAGAGACCACTTCTGCTATGATACAAGCCATTCATTTGTTGGTCTTCACAACGATAAGTTGGTGCTGGAAAATCCTTTTTGTTGGATAATCCTAATAAATCCTCTAATCGGCTGTAAAATGAAGAGTTCAGAAAAGTAAAAGAATAAAGTTATGGAAATATCAACAAATTGGATTGTTAGAGTTTACAATTCAGGAGACATTGGTTCACAGCTACTCCACTTTTGGGGTCCAGAGATGAATGGTTTGGATCAACAAAATGGTCCCTGCTTGTAATTTGCTGGCAACAAATTTCCTTAAAAAATAACATACCTTGATGACTGTTAAAAGAATTGCTATTCATTATCGAACATCATTTAGACAGCATCATCACTGTGTTAAGCAGTTGTATCAAACAATAACAATGTCATGATATGCAAAGTGATTAAGGTGATACTAAGAGAACCGTAAAGCATTTAGGTCAAGTAACACAATAACTCATGAGTAACAATACAATGGTATATGTTGAAAGTGGGTTCCAATCAGCCAATAAGAAAGATGAAATTTAACATGTACAAGCATAAAAGTGAAAAATGGTAAAGAAAACAGAATATTGGATCCCTCTATGCTATATCTCAGATAAATAAGGTGGCAAAATTGGAGAAGAAAGATGAGATGCAGACCCTTGATGCATCTTTGTCTATATATATAAGAACCCTTGACCTCAATGCCATCCCCTTTTCATCTTCCAGTCCTCAGAACTCAAATTCCTTTGGCGCTTATTATACATGTACAGATCTTCTGCAATCATTTGGGCTTCTTTGGCAGTTGACATGGAATTCACATAACTTCAGGGCAATGGGCAGAATAAACATGCACCTGTTGAGTGTCAAATTCATACGAACAAATATCTTACAACAGGAAAGCATATTGAAGGCACCTTCCAACTGGACATTCTAAATTCTGCATTGATGTACCAGATATTATGAATGGAGCAGCTTCTATCTTGTCTTGGATGCATTGACTGAGTTTCCAGCAGAAATAGCTGTTGACTCGGAACTGGGAAAACTTGAGGATGTTGAAGGGGTTCTTGAGTCCACTATACTAGCATTCAAAAATGGAGGTTGCTTTGGTAAAGAAATTTCACAGTCTTTATCAGTTAGCATCTGAACCACTGTAGACATGGATGGCCTCAAAGCAGCAGAAGCCTGAGTACAAAGGAGCCCAATTTGCAGAACATCTGATGCTTCTTTACATGGAAACTTATCTTTTAGACATTGGTCGACAGCTTCTGCTAATGTGCTTGACTTGTAATGCTTCCAAACCTGAGAAGAAGAATGATCGAATATTAAGTGTGCATAGGCAGATGGCCCAAAAAGATTTGTAACAGAATATTTTGTTCCCTTTGTGTTTAACCAGAGCCCCTACTATGAGTTCACGGATCAAATTATGCTGGATTGTTTCCACATCATAGGCAGATTAAAGGCCAAAATGAACAGAAACAAGCAAACAGAATAAGAATGATAAAGAAATAAAAGCTACGATCTTCCCTTACAAGTTTCTAGTTTCGTAAAGGATTTTACAAGAGAAAGGCCAAACTAAAATTAAATAAAGATATTACCCATCAGAAGATTTCCTGTGTTATTATAAGGTACAAAGATGGTATATACAGCAACAGTATGATCGGTTCTATGTACTATATATTAAGAGTTATTTTGTCACTTGCATGGAAGAAGGTTGTTTTAAGTACTTTCTTATAGTCTGCGGAGTATTAGGTGAGAAAACATACTGATTGTAGAACAGAACCAGACTTTCGGATGTAGATGCTGTTCTTTCTACCAGTTACAATTTCAAGAACCAGAACTCCAAAACTATAGACATCAGCTTTCTCTGTTAATTGTCCACGAACAAGATATTCTGGAGCCATGTAACCCCTGCAGAAGACAGGGAAAATTGGAAATTAATCAGATAAATTTGGTGGGACTTGCCAATTGCAGGTTATTTTCCAAAGAAGCAGTGGGGATGCCATATTGTAGGAAATAGTGTAAAGTACTAAGAAACATTTTCCAGGCACCAGAAAAATGATGATGCATTCTGACAGCGATCACAGGATTGGTATAGTTTTGAAGTCCACTAACAATTTAAGCAATAGACACCAAAGGTTTGAAACACTGGTGGTTGAGATGGTCTCATGATGTCGGAATCACAGAGACTGGGATGTTCCAGATCACAAGAGTGTTACAAAGATGGAGGAGAAGCTAGGGTTGGATTAAGGACTTTCATGGCCCTGAGATCTTCCTGGTATTTAAAATTTTGAAACACCTCTAGTTTTCTAACCTCCCAAAAATCATTGAGTCACTAGCAACGTGCAATTGAAATATAATGTTCTTTCATTATTAGACCCAATCTCTGTTGCTATTTTACATGACACTAGTACATTGTTATCCTCTAGGAATGGGATCAGAACAATAAAAGCAGAAATGGAAATGAGATGTGAAACTTGTAAACAGAGCTCTCTTACAATGTTCCTGCTATTCCAGTGCTGAGATGAGTCTTGTCGCCTGAAAAGCAACGAGCTAGCCCGAAGTCAGCAATCTTTGCTGTCAAGTCCCCATCAAGAAGAATGTTGCTACTCTTTATGTCTCTGTGAATTATTCTTGCTCCTGATCCCCCATGAAGATATGCTAGTCCCTCTGCTGTTCCAATGATTATCTCAAACCGCTGCTGCCAGCTCAAAGGCTTAACTGCATTCTTGTCTGAATACACATAAAAATGGAGTGCATTCAATACATTATCACTTCGGAAATTTATAGGAAAAACAGTGTGTGTATGAATAAAGGAAACTCCCCAGGTCAAAAACAGACCAAGATAGGCACTATATATTTATCTGTTGCTATGAGTTCTGTACAAAGTCACTCATTTCTACTTAATTTTTACAATAGCAATTAATATATTTTGGAAACTTAAAAAGTTACTTTCTCTTTCTAGAAAACAAAGCAGCTTGGTGCACGAAGCTCCTATGTATACGTGATATGGGGAAGGGGCAATCACAAAGGGTCTATGGTATGCAGCCTTACCTTGCATTTTTTGCAAGAAGCTGTTTTCACGCCTCAAACCTGTGACCTTCAGGTCACAAGATGACAATTCTGCCATGACTCCCCTTCAATTACTTTCTCTTTCTCTCTACTTAATAATATATATATATAGGGAGAAGGGGAGCCTTGGCGCAATGGTAAAAGTTGTCGCTCTGTGACTTTGAGGTCACGGGTTCAAGGTGTGGAAACAGCCTCTTGCAAAATGCAAGGTTAGGCTGTGTACTTTAGGCCCTTGTGGTCCATCCCTTCTCTGGACCCTGCATAGGCAGGAGCTTCGTGCACTGGGGCTGCCCCTATATATATATATATATATAGAGGGAGCGGTAATTTTAACAAGGAGTTGCAGGTGTAAAGTGTAGGTGACATTTGATTGTATGATAGTTATTAATATATTTTGAAAATTTAATATCACTTTCTCTTTCCATCTCTATTTAGTTTTATTAATTTTAGATGGATGGCTAGCTATTTTTTTGTATTATTGATCCAAGACGTTAATCTCTTCACGAGAAGAAAATGAATGGAAGGCCTACTTTTTCGTACCTTTTAGCAATCCAGGCAGTCCATCGATGTTGCTTTCTCATCCATGGTAGAAATTCTCTTCTTTCTCACTCTCCAAGTCAGACACATGCATATGTATATCATTCTCTTGGTACAATAATAACTAGATACTATATCTAGTTTCTCTGTACTGTTTATGACTAACCCAGTTGAGTATCATTCTCTTGGTATGAGAATAATTACATGTTGTATCTAGTTTCTCTGTATTGTTTATGACTAATCCAGTTGAGTCTCATCAGTAAAATGGAAAATTTTGTAAATCTAGCATAAGCGCAGGTCTGTATTTCTCCAGAAAATCATGAAGATTTCTGATGAATGTTTCTCCCAATGATCTCTAACATGATAAAAGCTAGAGAAAAGCAGTTCAGGCAGTTAGTAGGCTTGCAAGATGAGCAATCATGGATAACTATGGATAACTACTTTGGGCTGGATAATTATAAACAACCACATTGGGATAGGACTGTCAATTCCAAAAGCCAGACATTGCCAACAGAAAAGTTAAGACTGCATATTTTAAAGTTCAGTATAATTTGAGCAGTACTATTGAAACAAGAAACAAGTTCTGAATATTCCTGAATTTGTAAATAACTGTTCAGCTGTAAAAACAGAAGCGCTCTTATATATGATACATCCTTTAATACCTTGGAAAATAATACACGTGGATAGTGCAGATAAGCCTCCTCGACATCCAAGGCTTTTCTAAGATGGGCATACTATAGATGGTCTAGCCTATAAAAATTGCATATTTAATACTCTTACTTCTCTCTGATTTAGGGAGATTTTTCTGCTGAATGTGGAACATTTATTTTTCACTCTCACACATTTGTGGATTCATAATCACAAAATAAAGGACAAGTGTTATCCAATTCTGGTTGTGCTGGATTACAATTTGGGTTGGTTGGGGAATGGAGTAGATTGCCTGTTTGTATCAGAACATATCAGCTTTGTGGTTTCATATCTTTCTGTCATTGAACAAGTTGCTCCAGTTTGAAGTTTCCTGAGCTAAAAAGACGTGGACATGCAAGACATCAGGTCATAGAAGATCTCTGTGACTAGTTCATGAAAAAGAAACTTACCAAAGAGGAAATGATCAAGGCTCTTATTGGGCACAAGTTCATAAACAAGAAGGCTTTCAGGACCCTCAATACTACATCCCAAAAGCCTTACAAGGTTTTTGTGCTGAATGCCACTGATCAGGTTTACTTCATTGAAGAACTCATCCACCCATTGTCTAGTGTTAAAGAACAATCTCTTGACAGCAACAGCCTGTCCATCTGGTAGAGTACCCTGCCCAAATAGAATCCCCGAATCTCAGTATAGAAGCCATATGCCTCTTGTACTGAAACAGCCAAGAAAATGAGAAGAATACTAGTACCTTGTACACAAGACCAGCTCCACCTTGGCCTAATTTTCTTGAAGGATCAAAATGATCTGTTGCTTTTTCAAGTGTCTCATATTTGAAGTTCAAATTTGTCTTGCTTGCAACCTTAGAAAGCTTGCCCAGATTCTTCATTTCTAGAAGAAAGGCACACATATTAGAAACATTGATAAATTAGACATAACTGTAGGACGAGCTCGAGTATGAATTTTTCCTCTGTATTTACTTACCTTGTTTCCTCTTTGCTAATCTTCCATAGCCAATGCAAAAACCAAACATGGACAGTAAAGCTATGACAGCTACTGAAGAAGAAACTGCTGCGATGATCACTATGCCAGAGCTTCCTGAAAAAGATGATTTAAGAAAAATCCCAATCATCAAAATACCCTATTTCAGAAAGAAAACTCACGATCCCATTAGCCACTTACACGAACCTGTTAATAAAATACAACATCAAAAGCCAGATTGAAAGTGATAGCAAGAACCAATCCTGCCATGCAACAGGATCAGAAAAGATAGAAATACAGAGATACCCCAAAATAATTCATCAGAACAACAGACAATAACCAAGAAGCTCCCCAAACCCAGAAGAAACTGAAATGATCTCCCCCATCCTAAGAACATTGAATAAGCACTGAGGCAAAAATAAACACAATTGGGGAAAACAAGTGATTTCAAATTTTAAAAGAGAGATTATCGTAGCAATCACATCCGATCCACTATATAGAATCAGAAGTGCAGTTCATAACACAAGCATATCTCCCTAGACCATTGGCCAGAATAATGAAAAACCAATTCATAGGAGGCTCACCAGAAACAAATGCAGACTAACACCAAATTTCACTCTTTAGAGTGATATCATATGAAAAGAAACAGCAGGAACCTCATCTATCATTACGCATGATCAGAAGCACCAGAGAATAGTTCATTTGAACAACTGCTAAGAAACACAAAAGTACCAGAATTTATACCCAACAAGAAACAGAGAAAACCATATCTCATCCCGAGGCTGTTGAATAAGCAAAAGCTAGAGTAGAATTTTTTTGTTAAAAAAAAAAAAAAATGTAAACCCAGCACTCATTCAATGTTGGCAGATTTTAAAGAATGGTTGTTATCATCAAAAGAGACAGACCTCCCAATATCCAGAATCTGAAATGCAGTTTGTCTCAAGTTGAAATTAATTTCAAATGTCAAAAATCAAACTAGAAAATGGAGAACTAAGACAAAAACCATGTACGTCCCAGCACAGCCGTTAGTAAAAAACAAAGCTCAATGCACAGGGAGACCACAAACAAATGCAGTGAAACACCATAACTAGGGCAAGAACATGACACAGATACATATTAAGACACTAGAGAATAATTCATCAGAACAACAAAAAATATACACAATTTACTCCCACAAGAAACTGAAAAGAACTCATGTCAATGGAATGACACCAAATAAGCAAAGTGGAACGAACAATCACGAGCTCAATCCACTGTGAAAAGATTTTAAACGAAGAGTTATTACCAATATACCTGCCGGCATCCGGAATTTGGAACACAGATAAACACACCAGACTTCAATTCAACATTGGAAGAAAGAAATCTAGAGTGAGAAGTATTCCACCAACTACAAATACTACAAGAAAAAAAATTCCAAGGGAGAAGGAAGAGATTACGTTCATTGTTGTTCACTTCGTCCAACTTGGCATCATGATAGAACTTCTCAGTGGAATACCTCAAATAACACCCAGCATTAAGACCTCTCCCTTCCTTGGCCGGCAAACACCCCTTCGCCTCCTTCGCTGCCTTCCTTAAACACTTCGTACACCCATCTCCACTCACATTCTTCCAACACTGACCCAACCCATAAACATGCGGCGTGCCACTTCCACTTCCATGTTTGCCCAACCCAAACCCGTCATTCTTCACAGCCGTTGAGATCAAATCGTCAAACAAAGCCACCACATTCTGTGCAAATTCCTCTCCTTTAGCCTCCTCAATGACATCTCGGCTACAATTTGATCTGTCATGCGCATCATCGACCGCTTCCGAATAAAATCTGTAATTGTCGTACCGAAGGAAGCATCCATCAAGGAAAATTCTAGCTGAATTAGCAGGGAGGCAGCTTGGGAGCTTGGTCCGGCATTCGGCGAAACATAGGAGGCAATCAGTTGGGGCGAGATAATTGTAGCATTGAGCGAGGCCGTATACGGAGTCATTTGGGCGAGAACCAGCGGCACTGACACCCCAGGTATTAGCTGATACGAGCTTGGAGAGGTGTTTCATGTTGTATACGAAGTTTTGGATTAAAGAGGAGGTGTCTCGAGAGTGATTTTTACCGCATATGAGAGCAGCTTCATGGAATTCGGCATTTGAATGAGAGAGCATGGCAAAGGAGATTAAGTAGGGGAGGAGGAGGAGAATTGGGTTTGGAGAATGCATTGGGATTGTGTTTTGGTCGATGAGATTTGGTTTTGTACTTTGTTTTTCTGCTGGCTCGGATTTTTTTCTTCTTTGTTTTGGTGGAATGTTGGAAAAGATGAGAGAGGAGATGAATTGGGTGTTTGAGAATGGTCTCAATTGGGGTTAGTTTGATGGATTTTGCTATTTTCTCATTGTATTTTCTTCTACTTACCTGGTTATCAACCGGTTTTTGTTTCTTTTGGTGGGTGTCTAGAAACAGAGATGATTTCGTTTTCGGGTTTAGGAGGATCAGATGGAAGAGGAATGGGTTTTGAGAATGCACCCAATTGGATACTGTTCTTCGGCTTTCTCCTTTCCTCCTCCTCTTCTTCCCCTCTTTCTGCTGCCTGAAGTTTTTTGTGTTAACGGTTTTTGAGAAGAGGAATTGCAGCAGAAATGGCAGCTGAGTTTCGCTTCATTTTCATTTTATACGATTTACATAGAGGGAGAAAGTGGAATACGGGTCTGTGGGCTGGAGGGTTCATTCAAAATATTCTTGAGCATGTTGTGTTTGGTTCACAAGAGACCGTTTTCGGAGGTGGCTGAGAATCAGTTCTTGGTTCCTTCTGTTTGGAGGGTCTCTGTTCCCGGATCTTTTCGATTAGCGTCCAGGAATCTGGGTCCCGGGTTTCAGAGAGAGGTTGCAGCAGATATTAATGGCTTCCCTGAGGTAGATTTAATCTGTAATAAATTCAGAATTTGTCAGGATAGTTGGAGCTTTTTTCATTTTGTGGTATTTCATTTAAATTTCTGGGTGTTCATATTGCAGCATTAAAATATTGGATTCAAGCCTTGGTGCTTTACAGCAATGGGGAGATTGCCATTTGTTTTAATCCTCAATTTTGTCAATGACTAGTGCGGCAGTTTGGTTTCCAAATTGAATTCGATGGCAACTGCCAACTACTCTGCTTGCGTACAAAAGAGAAGCCTTCGAGCAACAGTAGAATTATCATTGTCCGACTTTAAAGTCATGAGTTCAAGGTTTTAAAATAAATTTTTGTAAAATTTAAAGTAAAACTGCATATTATTAATTATTGTAGTCCGCGGGTCTGCGGAAGGTTGCCCTGTTCACATATAAAATCATCATTATTATGGGCTGAACGTGGTTCAGCATCAGTCCATTCATCGTGTGGACCCCAACTTCCACAATACTGTTTGTTTTAATCCTCAATTTTGTCAATGACTAGTACGGCAGTTTGGTTTCCAAATTGATTAGCCGGTGAATTTAATCGTGGGGTCCATCAAGGAGTCACTTTGGATCACCGACCACCTTGGTGGGTGACTAGATGTCCCACCCTTATTCTATATGTCCATGTCAGTCACCCCCTCTTGACAATCTTCACTTCTGTCCCAGCTTGCAACTTTGCCACTGAATTGCCACGTATTGAATTATGACATTAATATAATAAAAGAGCTGTTATCCTATGCATGCACTCGTGGCATATAAACATTCTAGATCATTAAATAAATAAGTCCTAAGTGCAGTTGTGTAACATGGGAGTCTCTCACCTGGTTGATCAGGGTTCGAGGCTATGTATGAGTGTGTATACTTATTACAAGAAAAAAAGAAAAAATAGATTGGCTTACACTTTCAATCACCCATTCTATATGACTGGGTAATATATAAGGGCATATGTACTTGTATTTCTTAATATAATATGCTATAGTGACTTAAGTCCTAAATGGTTAGCAATCCAATCCATTCTACAAACTTAAACTTCTCAACAATAGCATCCAATATCGTGTATCTCTTCAAATTGCATGAAGCTTGACAAGCTATAAGATACATTCATGTTGAATAAGCCCCTTATTACAAACTTGATACCCTAAAGGTCTTCACCAGTATTAGCTGGCTCTAACCATCCTGCTGGTTAAGATTTTCCTAACACAAGTCCTGTCTTGTACTGTAGTGATGCAAGGAGCTTTCATGTGTTAGGTCACAGGTTTAAGTCGGTTGTTGGGTTAAGGTTAACCATAAAACCTTCTTGCCTAGCAAAGAGAAAAAAATGAAAAAAGAAGAAGAATTTTCCTACCATTCTTTGAACTTTCTAACCCTACTAATGGTGGTTAGAATGTATAGCTGTTAACCACGTGGCCCTTAACATGGCTCTTAATGGGTAGACAAATTCATCCCCTTTAATAGGTAAACAGTAAACTATATTAGCAACAAGTTCCGGTAGGTGTACAAGCTCAAAATAAAAGGAAGGAGTACATGTCCGTTTCTCCATGCATGGTACAATATTTTTGCAAATTTAACCTGTTCATCGTGTTTAACTCATGATAAATCAATGCAGTTGGACAATTCTAGCTGCATGTGTTATATCCTTGAAAAGCTTAGCAATAATGGATAATCGTGGTTTTTTAGCTATAGAAACATAGGCTAGAAATATCTGATGGGTATAAAATTTGATGTCTAGCCTATCTAATCTATTTCTAACATGATGAATCAGATAATCTGAAAAAAAAAAATGATAATATCACCATGCATGAAAATTGAGCTAGTTATCCTTGCTCTCCTCTAGAGCTTGTAATCCTACAGAACTCATTAGCAATTCCCTCTGTTTCATATGATGATCCTTCACATTTACCACTACAAATTTATTTTTTCCCTTTTTAGAGTCATTCCTTTTTTGAGAGTCTCTAAATACAAGCTAGCCCATGTATATCCAAACTACATAGAAGCTAGCTCATATTGGGATGATATGCACATTAGTAGGATACCTCATCTATCATGGTTTGAAAGAATACGAGCAGGCACAATTTAACACACACACTGCCATCTAATGGGTCGCTGTGGATGCATGCGTGATGACCACAACTACGTACAGATTTCAACGTGGACGTGGTGCAGATGACTGATCAAGTGGGTCACAATGAGTCTGGTCCATTTCTTCTACTTCCACTGTAGCCTGGCTGTGGTGACCATAACTACGTGCAGATTTCATTCGTTTGAATCCGTGGACACTTTCTTTTTCCTTGTTGATATCTGGAATGAGAAAACAGAAAATAGACTATCAGTCTGGTGCATGTGAAGGAGAGCCCAAGTAACTCGCTCCAATAAGATGTTTCATGTAGATTCCTTTTAACGTTTGTTTATCTTCTAAAATTCTTGTCCACTCTCTCTCTTTAGCTCTCTCATGACAAAGGACCGGATTACCGACTAATGGGAGAAGTTCCAGCAACTTTGAAAGAAAAGTATTAGGAAAGAGTTCTAGAAGATCATTTTTAACAATTATAAAGTTTATTTGAGAAAAATTGTCAAACTGGTGGAACTCGTGGGTGCATATTTTAGACCCATGCGCATAATAAGTGTGTTTCATCCATTCCAGACTGCTCATCTTCAATCCCTACAGCGAACCGACAGTTGATTGATCAAGAAGTCAGGCTGGCTAGCGTGCTGTGAGCTACACTGACTGATTTGCGGATGAACAAATAATAAGAAAGAATAATCAACATTCCACGAAACTGATCCTCAGCACCAAGCCTGGGGGTGCTTGACTA
The DNA here is from genome assembly GCA_035236585.1 of Warburgia ugandensis. Classification (NCBI taxonomy): domain Eukaryota; kingdom Viridiplantae; phylum Streptophyta; class Magnoliopsida; order Canellales; family Canellaceae; genus Warburgia; species Warburgia ugandensis. The sequence continues at coordinate 7,432,982 of CP141136.1, forward strand.
ACAAGGTGGGCTCTTCCGAAACCGTTGCAGATTCGAGTCAGCTCGATCGACCACCTGCTCCGTATAATAAAAGATTCAATGATCAAGTTGTAAATCAAATACTTAAAACTATTAAGGTGAAAATAGAGACTTTCACGTTACATGATCTATGAGCTGACGGCATTGAGTCAAGCCTAAGATCAAACGATTGGGCCTAAGTCAGGGTTCTCATGTGCTTGTACCAATAAATTGTTTCGTTTCTCGATCTGGGCACTGGTTGCGATGAGAAGTACAAGGGATTCTCTTTACCTTTCGAAAAACTTGGTGCTGTAAACCCCATTGTGATAGACTAATCATGCATGTCCTGCTGGAGAAACATCTCTCTCTGGTGTTTTTTTCTCTTCTTTCACACTTGGCGTTGACAGGAAATCCTGGCCATGCATCTAGTCACTGAAAATTTCTATATAGTTGCGTTTGAATGACTAAATGTTGTGGTGTCTTCAAGTGCATGGTGTACATGTGCTGGAGGTGTATTAATGAGGTCAAGGATGTGGATTGATTACGATTGTGGATAGATCAAGTGCGGTTACCAACTTGTAAATGTATGTCCGTCGGCATAGCTATTGTTAAGGGGCCTGTGTGATGATGATGCCCTCACTAGTAGCATTGCATTTGATAAGCCAATTAATCAACCGAATGCACTGTATATTATTAAAAAGACGAGCTGACATTCCTTTAATTGGTGGCATTTTACAAAAGGCTTGTACAGTAAAGTCTGCATGCCAAGTTAAAATAAAAATCATTAATGTAGAATGGAAGCTTCTTCCATATTGCTTGCCTGACATAGCCATCTCTTGGAGGACGAGGAATGGCAGCATACTGAGGGGCTGTAGTGGGCCCTGCTTTCGCCTGATGGACTCTACAAATGCTTGATCATACCCGTCTCTCTCTGATTTCTTTGGCTCTGATCACTTGTGTTTCAAATATAGAGGTGCTTGGCTGAATATAACATCCGGAAACTTTGGTTCTTTGTGAATATGGACCATTTTTTAAACAAACTTTTCCACCTTCCGAGTTAGTCATCAAAACAGCATTTGTTACGATTCCAAGCTCATCCAATCCTAGCTGTTTTCATAATATTAGTCAACCAAAGTTAGAAAATTGAATGGATGGGTCTGATCAAGAATATCTAGGGTCTATCATGCAAAAGTGAAGCATACTATGCTGTCATTCCTCCTCCCAGAATTATATGATGTTCTTCTAAGTGGTAGCACGCACACCCACATATTCGAATTAGGCAGATGGTAGGAAGCCGTTTATTTTTCTGTTAACATTGTTAATAAAAATATTCATATAATCAAATTAGGGTACTTTGTCCCCTCATCTCTCCCAAAGCATCCGATTTTTCTCTAACACTTTCTCCTCTGCCCCCTCAAGGACTAATGAGTTTTCTTTGAGATAAAAAGTTTGCTAGCTCGAGAATTTTGGCTAGATTGAATCACATGAGCAATGTGGATCATTGAAAATTTCCAAAATAGTGGACCATCAAGTGATTTTCATTGTGTCTGACATATACTCCTATTTACCTCAAGCGTAGTTTTCAAACTTGTGAGTCGACTTGGAAGACTCATCCGACTTACTTGACTTGGTAGCAAATTGAGCCACCCATTGATGGACTCGCTAAGTCTTCAAAACAATCTTACCCATATTGAGCTTTGAACACAAGAACTCAAGGACAACTTCACAACTTCCTAGACCGGCTTTGGTTTATAAATGTAGAGTAAATTTTTTTATATATAAGCTAAAATAAATAAAATATTATTAAAATATTGCTTGAGTATTTTTGAATAATTTACGAGTCATTTCAAGTGAACTTGACTCCCTTTAAGCATTATTCCTCTCTCTCTCTCTCTCTCTCTCTCTCTCTCTCTCTCTCTCTCTCTCTCTCACCCACACCCACCCACACATGAGTCCCAAAGGAGTCCATGCTTCAAATGCTTGAAGAAATCAACTCCAATTTTTCCAATACATGGTAAAATCAAGTTGTAGATCTAAGCCATTCATCATGCTAAGCACACCTTAGATAAGCTAGAGATAGATTTACATGTTCAGCCATTGGATGCTTCTAGTATATTTTTTTGAGTTGCAAATTACGACCATTCATTTTTGTTATATTTTAATTTGTCAAAGACAAGATTATCAAAACATATTCATTTCTTATAGATTACCTATTTTTTTATATGCCAAACATGATGAATCACTCAGATCTAGAAGCCCATTTCCCTATGCATTAGAAAAAGAACTCTTAAAAGCATCTGACTCCTACTGGGATTTACACACTTAGTGTGAGAAGAAGTCCATGCCCTTTTTTTCATGCATAGAAAAACTTTGGTCTATAGATCTAAGCTATTCATCATGTTTAACATAGTTTAGATAAGCTTAGGACTAGCAAAATACTGGTTGAGGGTGTGTCAAGTGTTTAGTTACAAAAAAAACCGTAACTTATGTATTGTTATAATCCATTTTATTGTTCTATTTCATGTTTATAGGATAAATATGCACTAAAATACTTATTTGTCTTCTAACTTAATTTGATAAATTTTAAGGTGAAATCGATATTCAGAGGGAAGTATGTATTAAATCACGTAAAATATTTTTAATTAGGACTTTTTTCTATTTTGTAGGATGTAGATTAAAAACTACTAAGGTATAAATGGTTAGATCGAGTTAGTCAACCTTTCAAATCACTGATCAAGCTTAGATAGAAATGGATGATTTAGATCAAGCCATGATAAATTTTGGACAATTTGGATCAAGTTAAAAAGCATTGGCTTATACTCTAACAATGTGTGGCAACCCGGGTTTTTATATGATGCAATTTTGATAAAAAAGCGAGATCTCTTGTTTTATAAGTATGAAATACATAAAAATCTTTTTGTTTTGAAAAACAATCTTTCATAAAAACCCCGAGTGTCAAAACACATTCTCAAATTATCTAGCCATGACAAAGTTTAAATCAATATTATTCACAAGAAAGTGTTAGTCATAACCTCAGCTATTAGAGAGTAACTACAATCAAGTAACATTGAAAGATAAGGTAGGGGTTTACTTACTTGCACTTAGTCTGGGTGTCTTCTATCACAAGCGTTCCTTGCCCTTAAGTATTTACTTTGTGTCTGAAAAATGTTGAGGATTGGGTGAGTATATACTATACTCAGTAGGGGCCTATCACTACTAGTTTTATAATGCATGAGATATTTTAAAATCATATGCTCTTTCAAAACATGTGCATGTCTGAATACTCAAGTTCATATCGATATCAAAATCCATTGTCAAACTGAAATACTAACGACTTAAAGGATCACATAATCCAAAATCGAAAGTATCATATACATATATATATATAATAACATTATGATATGCATAAGATGCTTCATTGAATCCAACTCATGGATATCTAGTATGGTATGGTCGACCAACCTTATATCATGCCATATGCAATGCACATAAGTCCACGAAACCATAGGGTCCCATCATGCCCACGACCTCACCGCCGTGTGGTCCCTGGGTACCTAGGGACACATGATCATATACTTCCACGGGGCATATGACACTTCGACCCAGTGCCGTGACACCAGTGGTAGCCTCCTGTACCACATGCAGTCGAAGCAGGGACATGCCCTTTTTGGGCGTGGTACCCATCCACCTAATAGTGGTAGAGGCTGGGTGGCCACCCTGCACCTCTCAAAGATAGCGCCCACGAGCTTACTAGCCCAAATCATGTAAGATCAAATAAGCCAAAAACCTCTTTTCAAAACCTGTCCTCTTTGGGTCCCTCACAACTGCCTGGCCCTCGGCACTCTAGTGTCTTTTGGCAACCCTCAAGGACATGTAATTTTTGCAAGAACTTAATGCTCATAAATTATGCAATGTATGTAATAGTTTGCAAAACATATCTATGCATAATGTATATGCAATTATTTACAAAACATGCCTATGCATAAAGCATTTATCACATGCATGCTGAATTAAGTCATGCTAAACAAGTTATATACTTAAAACATGTATTATTAAAACAATAATAGTTCTTTTAAAAGAATCTGGTAGCGATAGAATACCTACTTGGCTAGGTCGCGCTAACCCCTTTGTCCTCGTATGCTCCTGAACATAGTTTGGGGAATCAAGGTTAGTTTGGCCTATCTTTTATGGGTTTTAGAGTGGTTGGTCTTATTACTTAGGTATTAAGGGTCCATCCCTATGCCTATGGGTGTCCTAAGGTCCTAATTGGGCCTTGGTATTATCAGTTTTCCAAAGTTTTAGCGGCCATGCGCCACCATCCTATTCTAAGGATCATGCCCACCTTTGATTAGGCCTTGATTAGGGATTTTATAGTTTGGGTGTGTCCGCGTCGTCGACACGGACACAACGCCTTTTGCGGTGCCTCAATCGGAGCTCTAGATCTCAAGTTATAAGTGTTTTAGTGTCACACATACATAATGGCCTTAAGGGTGAAAAGGTGGAATGCTAGCGTGCTGCACGTCAGTGGCATGCGCCCGCCTTTTCTTAAGGAGTGGAAAAATCCCGGTTCGCTAGCGCATTGCACGTCTGTGGCGTGTGCCTCAGCGGGCGCGTCTACAGATGCGCCGGGTTTTTCGCCCTTTTTTCCCTTTTGCGGGCGCGTCCCTGGACGTGCCTGTTTGGTTCTCTCAGACGTGGTCGACGCGTCTCGTCCCGGTGGGACGGTCTGGTCATTTGGGGGACCGGGGCGTCCTCAAGACACCCTGGTTCGACCTTGTTGAACCAATGCGGCTTAGGGATCGTCCCTGGGTCCTTGGTGACTCTTCAGGGCTCTATTTTGCATGATTTTTGATGCAAAAACTTAGGGAAACTGAGCCTAGGACTACTGTGAAGACGGGTTTTGAGGGATCTTGGGCATACCTGGCTTGTTGCTGGGTTTTTCTCCTCATTTCCCCTCTAGGTTGCTTCTCCAAAATGAGTTTTCTTCAAGCTTTTGGGCTGCCATTAAAGGTGCCCAAGAGCTCTATTTATAGAGCTATAAGAGGGTTCTGAAGGGGGCTCTCACCGCCCTTGAATGGCGGTGGAGAAACCTCCAGAATGGCGGTGATTTTTCCTCCAATCACCGCCGTTCTAGAACCCTCTAAGAGGTTGAAGATGAAGGGTGCCCGTATCAAAACAGGCCCCTATGTTTTGTAGGCTAAATATGTTTTTTGTAAAAATTACATTTTTGCCCTTGAACTTTAAAGAGCCATAACTTGCTCATTTTAACTCCGTTTTAGGTGATTTTGGTCTCGTTGGATTTATTTTTCTGAGACGCACCTAATGGTATCATTTTTAGGACCAAATTTCTGGGTTCAGGCAAGGTGAATAGTAAAATGACCAAAATGCCCTTATCTTCAAAAACTGAACTTTTCATTACTAACTTGGGATTTTAATATCACAAAATTGGAGTCATTACACAATGTCCAAGTGTAGAGGGGTTGTCCATATCATTTACTAAACAATCATAATCTTGTGCCTGTTACCATATTTGTGTTACCGTTATCACATGCAAAGGTGCAAGATTATCCATGCATGCATTTATCACCCTACAAAGATTACACTTGAAGTCATGCATGCATAAAATGAGTCACACATTTTTACACTTTTTTTTTCTTTTTTTTTTTTCTTCTGTACTCATGAAGGCATGCATAAGAGGTCCACCACTTAAGAAAATATGTTTCTCTCTTAAGAGGAGCGGTTTGTCATGGATTTATGTCATAAAGCCTGTGACCAAGGCTAGCAGGCTCTGAGGGAGGCCTGCTTAGCTCATGGATGTGGCCTGAGGGACTTAGGCCCATGTTCCTGGGTTTGTGGAACAAGGGTTGGTTTCTAGAGAATTCCTTGTAAATATCTATATGAAAATTGTAGAATAGTCTAAGTATAGAAGGGTTCTAGAAGATTATCTGGACCGTGATGTATTGACACATGCAATAATCCTGGCCATCCATTGGGGAGGTGGATAAAGGTGAGCAAGTATAAATAGGGTGTAGTTTCTCATTTGTAATCAACTAAAAAAAATTCAGTTGTAATCATTGGAAGCTACTCAAGTGAGAAATAACATGTTCGCTTTGAGTAAGTACTTTTCTAAGTTCTCTTGAGTTCTCTCATTGCTATTGTGGGTGACTGAGTGTAGCCCTAGTAAGTGGGAGTGGAAGGCTGACTTGTATTCTGTAAAGGAGTTGCACACAAGTGTGGTACAAGTTTAGCATATGGAAAATTGCAACCCCATGATAGTTGGTATTAAAGCTAAGATTAGACAGTGTTAAGAGAGTGGTTCGAGTTGGGAGCTGCTTGTGATGATTGTGAGAACCTCGTGATAGCATTGTGATAGTGAGTCTGGAGTGACCAACATGCTTGTAGAGGTTCAACAAAAGATTAGGAGGGAGAAGTCCATAGATCCATCAAAGGAGTTGGCTTTGGATGCTTACCTCGCCATGTTGGAGGAATGGTTTGGTAAGTTAGAACAACCATATTCGATTGTTTGGAGAAGTCTAGTGAATTTGTGGATACATTGCACAGTCTTAAGGCCAACATGCAAAGCACGGTTCAAGTATTCAAGTATATGGATGCTAAGACCACATAGAAGGTGGAGTGCATGTCTGATCACCTTGAGACATGGAAGGTGAGATACTTGGACTACATGAGGAGGTAGTCCATGTAGAGGATGTGAAGATTTGGTTGGCTTTGTTGGAGAAGGCCGTAGGTAGTGGGAGAGGACCTGGACCCAAGGAGGTTGCTCCAAAGTTAAGATCCCAAAGCATACCAGCTATAAGGAAACCAACAATGCCAAGGATGAGAAGAATTTTCTATGAAAAATTGTGCAATACTTTAAAGTTGCCAAAATTTTTGATGAGGCCATAAAGATGGATGTGGCCATGATGTATCTCATTGATGGTACAATGTTTTGGTGGAGATGAAGGTATGGTAATGTAGCTGATGGTCGCTGCACCATAGCCACTTAAGAAGAGTTTAAGAAAGAGATCAAGGCTCAATTCTTTCTACAAAATGAGGAATACTTAGCTTAAAAGAATTTAAAGCGGCTAAAACATTCAGGATTCATTTGTGAACATGACAACCAATTCACAACTTTACTTTTGAACATCTCTGATATGATTGAGAAGGACAAGTTGTTGTTCTTCCTAGATGGGTTGCAACCTTGGGTAGAGAAAGAGTTGCAAAGGAGGGGAGTGCAAGGCCTAGCCACTACACTCTCAACTGTGGAGAAATTAGTGGAATTCAACCAAAGGCCTGGAGGCAAGAGTAGAGATAATAAGGATAAAGCTAATCAAGGTCACGCCGAGGAGGACAATCCTAAGGGTCATAAGGAGGAAGGCAAGGAGGGGGAAAGATGACTCAAAAGGTAGAGGTAAGTTCATCCCTTATCCCTCTAGTTGCGTCATATGTGATATTGGTCAGTTGATTGTCCAAAGAAGAAGACCCTCAATGCCTTGTCAATTGAAAGCGAGAACCATAAAGTAAGGGATGAGGATGAAGGGGAGGAGCTTAAGATGGTGGCACTTAAACTCCTCAATGCCATGAAGGAATATACTTCAAGGGTCAAGTTTGTTAACTAGATAGGGAAGAGTTTGATGTATGTAGACGTGTCTCAATAGCGAAGGCACACAGGTTATGATAGACACATGAGCCACTCACAACTTCATCTTAGATGAGGATGCTAAGATATTAGGTCTCAAGCTAAGGAAGGATGACAGTAGGATAAAAAGTGGTAAAATTTAAGGCTAAGTCAGTGCTTGGAGTTGTTAAAAACATATCCATCAACTTACGAGAGTGGCAAGGCACTATCAACCTGACTACAGTGCCTATGGATGACTATGAGATTATCTTAGGAATGGATTTCCTCACTTCAGCTAGGGCCCATCCCTATGTAGTACCTTGGGATCTTGAGCTTCTTTGACGAGAAGACCCCTTGCGTGGTCCCAGTGTTGAAGGATGACAAGAGGCATGGAAAAATACTATCTACAATGTAGTTAGTAAAGGGATTCATAACAAGTATGGAGTCGACACAGCTAGGCTTACACGCCTAGGTGCCATAAAGGTGCTACAGTTTAAAGGATTTGAGGAGAAACAAATTATTGAAAAGTGTGTGCCACAATAGGGGGAATCCAAGAGGAAGCATAAATGCATAGGAAGCATAGTGGCTGGTAGCTGCCCCACTAATGTGCAGGAGGCACAACAACAAAGAGTAGTTGCACAAGGTTGCATGAAGCACGACAACCCACAACTGTGCAAAGGTCCACAGGTGTGTAAGAGTGCACACAACATGAAGGAGACAAGGAAAGTCCCTCAGGAGCACAAGAATGGTAGGGTGCCAATGCGCAAGGGGAGGAATAAGGCAGGGCATCTCATGAGGATCACAGGGCAGCATGGGACATGCTTGAGGGAGAAGCTTGTGACACCAATAAAGACGTGTCGACAAGGGCGTCGACATTATTAGGTGAAGGATGACAGTGAACAAGAGGACTTTGCAAGTGATTTTCCACTTTGTTAATCAAAAGAAATCTCTAAAATTGATCATGCTAGATAGAAGACATTGAGAAGAAGAAACTTAAATCTTAGTTTTCCAATTTTCATTCAAAAAAGCTCAAACGAAGAGCCTAAAGTTTGCTACTAGTCGTTGTTCATGTGAATAGTAATGGTATTTTGCACATATTAAACTTGAATTTTTCTTTCATTTATTATGTTTTTTATTGATCCAAAACATTTATTATGCTATAGTTTGTGTTAGAACAAGTTTAACACAAGTTTTTAGCGATAAATCCTAGTTTAAATTATTGAATATTATTGAACAAGCTTAATGGTACTATTATGGGGGTTGGTGAACATGGTATGTTTGCTATTGAATATCTCACTATTGGTTGGTTTTTTTTGAAATATAACTATACCATTAAATTTCTTATTACCAAATTATATTATATATCATGTTTGATTCAACTTCTCATTGGAAAGTTATTGATCTTTGTAGCCAAATTCGGCAACTTAATCACATCTGTATCTATGAGGTAGTATGTCGATTAGAGAAGGGTAATATTTAGAGTTTTAGAAAATTAATAGGGAAGGTGGATGGAAAACTATTAAAATGGAAATTTTTCAAAGCTCACGAAAGCTTAGTGGCAAATTTGCAAAACTCAAAAAACATTTTTTTTTGCAAAAATGCCAAAATACCAAAATGTAATGGCATTTTTGTAAAAAGCCCTTTTGTATATTAGAATAGTAGCTAGTTGGAGGGAGTTTCTTTCTAATACATGAAGATGTCTTTCCCAAGGAAGCTTCTAGAGAGAGGCGTTAGAAGTTGGGACCTTTTGTTATATTAAGAAAGGAGGAGGACATTTGGTGTATTTCATGAGAGGAGACATAAGTTGAGGTGTCCCTTAATTTGGAAGGAGGAATATGATGGTTTTGCGATGTTTCCTAAAGTGAGATGTGTTACTAATACAAAAGGAGGTCTTTTGAAGGATTAAGTGGGATACATTTCCTAAAAGAAAGGAAGCTAACATTATGTATATTAGGAGCTGCTAAGAGAACGTTGTTTATTGCTCCACTTTAGGGGGGAGCAATTGATGTTGACTTCAGTTTTCATAGGAGATCAATTAATGGATGTTTTGCTTCCTTTTATATCTATTTTGGGTGGATGTGTATTCCATAGACAAGAAACTACTAGGACATCTCTCTTTGGCTTCTGGTTTATGGGGCTAGTTTTACATATAGAAAGAGACCAGGACATTTTCACTTGAAGAAGCATAGGACATTCCTTTCTTGAGATGTTTTGCAAAGTCTTTGTTCTTTCAATTTGCTGCTCATTGTTAGGGCATATATGGGATGTTTTTCTCTTAGCTGATTGGATTGTTGGCTAGTTTTCCATCAATGCTTGACTTAGGTTGGAGTAGATCTTAGGGCATGGTTGCATGATGAGTGACACATCAAGTGGCTGCTAGGAGTCTATGTCAAACCAGGGAAGCTGTTCTAAGTTTTTCTTTGTTATTTTTAATCATTGTAATGATCTAAAGTTGGAACTTAATGAAAGTTTGTTTCTTGCATTTTATTTTGATTTTAGTTACTTTCTTATTAATGTTTTGATTTATGATTTATACTTTATGTCTAGAATGTTATGGTAGCCTTTATTCATGTTTTAGCATAGTTTTGACTGCTTTAATTCAAGCATAGTTTAGGAATTAGTTTCGTTCAATTTTACCATAAGAGTAAGTAATGTTCTCTAACAATCCTAGGACTATTTTAATCATTCTTATGGATTGCTAGAATACATGTTAATTTTAGGCAAGTTTAGATATATGTGTTGCACTTTCTTTTATAGTAGTTTCATGCTAAATTTTCATGGTTTTAAGACTATTTTTGATCTAATTTTTAGGACTTTTTTTCTTTAAATTATTAGATGTGTTATGCATTTTAGTTTTAGGTTAGTTTAGGGCATTTAATTTATACTGTTTTAGCATTGTAGAATTTAACAAATTTTATGCTTAGATTAGACCATGCTAGGCTAGTTTCTCCTTCCTAGGGTTAGAGAGATCCTAACCTTTACTTAGAAAACCCACTTAGGAATTTCTAATGATTTTAAATGTCTTAGAAAGTTAATTTTGAAATTAATCTCAATTTGAAAAAGATGGATTTATCCTTAGTATAATATTTTGATTTTATGTTATTACCTTTCATAGTAGATTCTTAGAAATGAAATCCTTACTCCATATAATTAGGTTTTACACATAATGATTAAGGTTTGATATTGTAGCTTTTAAAGCTTATAATTCTAAAAATAAGTTTTCAAAAATACCAATTTTTGAGAAAGTAATTGCAATTTCAATTTATTCTTGAGTTACAAAAGAAAATACTAAGTGGTGGGACTAATTTTAGGTAGGTAATTTTTAATCCTAGAAATTATATCTAGTTAAAAATCCACTTTCATCTCATCTATTGATTGGACCATTATCATATTATTCTCTTTTTAGTTTAGTACAATTTTTGTATTATTTTAGGATCATTTATTTAGGTTAATTTGGTTCTTTATTATCACATTGTTTCCTCCATGTGGATTTGAACCTACATAATACTACAATTGATTAATTTTGCACTTGCAAAAAATAAAATCAAACATATACATATGCATGTATATAAAAGTATGTGCTCAAGAGGAGACAAGGCCTCCTCTCTTTTCCCATGGAAGATAAAACTACTTTTATAGATTGAAGCCATTCATCATTTTTAGAATATGAAAGCAAGTAACCCATGAGAGGTCAATATATTTGGACAATCTTAACCACTTTTTTTGGAACTTTGAAAAAATTAATAAAAATGGATGCAAGTAAGATTAACACATCCAATGGACGTGAAATTTGATGGCTAGCATATTTAAGCATTTCCTAACATAATGAATGTGTTATATCTATTGAAAAATATTGAAGAAAAATAAAATTGTTATTTAGTGTCTCATATCTATGAGGTCATTAGTGTAATTTTGGGTTTACTAGTTAATGAGCATTTTAGGACATGTTATATTATGTGTGTAAACTAATGTTTTTCAAGGCAATGAGTGTGAGAAGAACTATTGGGTTTTTCTTGCGATAGCAAAGGTAAACAAGATTGGTGGTTAAACTTTAAGGGTCTTTATAATCACTCATTATTACTGGAATTCTCTTTGGTTGCACTTCCCATGGATGTAGGCAAACTTGCCGAACCACATACATCTTATGTCTCTCCTTAAATGTGTATGTTCTTCTTTCTCTATATTGTTTTTCTTTGATTTCTTTGAATGTATTTGGTGCAAACATTCTTCTATGTCATAAGATGATCATTGGCTTCCATTAATAGTCATTAAGGTGAGTTTTATTCATAACATATGGTATCAGAGCTATAGTGCACACAAGGTGTTTAGTGAAATTCCCAAGTGAGGTTTTAAGACCAAGGTGAGTAAGATGTTAAATATTTCAAGTGCTAAGTTCGAGGTAGAGAAATTTGATGGTAAGGGAAACTTTGGATTATGGCAAAGGAGGGTGAAGGACCTCTTGATACAACAAGGTCTTTATGGGAAACTTAATGGAAAATCTCCAAGAGGAACAACTATGATAGTTGTGTGTACTATTGAATACTTGAGGATGGTTCTCATATTTTTCTTGTGATTTATGTAGATGATGTGTTGATTGCATCCACTAACAAATTTAAAGTGAACAGGTTAAAGCAAATGTTGAGCCAAGAGTTTGATATGAAAAATCTAGGTGTTGCAAAGAAGATTCTTGACATGGAGGTCATGAGTGACTGCAAATATGGAAAGTTATGGTTGTCTTAAAAAAACTACCTAGAGAAGGTCTTGGCTCGTTTCCACATGTTAGAGGCCAAAAAGGTAAGTATACCTTTAGCTCACCATTTTAAGTTATCTCATGAGTGATGCCCAAAGACAAAGAAAGATGAAGAATATATGGCCAAGGTTTCATATTCAAATGCAATTGGGTGTTTGATGTATACTATGGTATGTAGTAGGCTAGATATTTCATAGGCAGTCAGTGTGGTTAGCAGGTTTATTGCTCATCTAGGTAAGAGACATTGGGAGGCAGTGAAATGGATTCTTTGTTACTTAAAAAGGTACTATTGATATATGCATTGTTATAAAAGAGATAATGCAGTTATGCAAGTGGGAGGCTATGTATATTCTGATTTTGTAGGTGACCTTGATAAGAGAAGGTCAATGACAAGTTATGTGTTTACTATGAGTGGTGGATCAATAAGTTAGAAGTCTACTCTACAACATACTATAGCCTTATCAACTACGGAGGCAAAGTATATGGCAGCACTTGAGGCAACTAAGGAGGCAAATTGGTTGAAGAGTTTGATGGGTGAACTTGGTGTGTTTCAGGACAAGGTATACATTCTATGTGATAGTTAAAGTGCAATTTGTTTGCTAAAAATCCAGTTTACCATGAAAGGACCAAATATATTGACATCCAGTGTCATAAACTTCGGGAATTTATTGATGATGGTGGCACAATTGATTTGGAAAAGATCTCAACAAAGGATATTGTTGTAGATATCTTGACTAAATACCCTAGGGAGAGAGGGTGCTTGGGGAGAGAGTTCATCTTGAGGTAGAGTGATTGTATTTTTCTTTGTGTTGGATATGGGATAAGGTGGAGAATGTTATTTAGTGTCTCATATCTATGAAGGCATTGGTGTAATTTTGGGTTTATTAGTTAATGGGCATTTTAAGAAATGTAATATAATGTATGTAAACCCATGTTTTTCAGGGCAATGAGTGTGAGAAGAACTATTAGGTTTTTCTTGTGGTGGCAAAGGTGAAGAAGATTGGTAGTTAATCCCCAAGGGTCTTTGTAATCACTCATTATTAGTGGATTTCTCTTTGGTTGCTCTTCTTGTGGATGTAGGCAAACGTGCTGAACCATGTACATCTTATGTTTCTCTTTAAATGTGTGTGTTCCTCTTTCTCTATATTGTTTTTCTTTTATTTCTTTGAATGTATTGGGTGAAAATATTCTTCTGTGTCATAAGGTGATTGTTAGCTTCTATTAATAATCATCAAGGTGGGTTTTATTCATAATAGAAATTCATAGGTAGAAGACATTCATGGGTTGCAAAACAAAATGCGATGATCAAGGTGTGACAACTAGGGTTTTTAAAACACATTTTAATAAATATTTGTAAAGGTAGGCCTTGATTTTGAAACTCTTTTAAAATACAAACATCGAAAACATATTTTCTTTGAAATTGATTTCTCAAAAACCCGAGTGCCACCTCAAATTACTTATCATACATAGATTTTTGTATAAAATTAAATTTCTATTGAATATCAATAGAAATACTTTTATTAAAATTAGGATCAATCTAGTGGTTCACATACACAGTCTCAATAGTCATTACATATCTTGTTCAAATATTATAATCTAAATTATAAAACAATTAATAAAATCTTCCTCAAAGTAAATACCCCTAGTAGTAGCTTGGTGATAATTATCCTCAAGTCTTGAGCTTTTAATCTTCCTTAACTGTATTTGAGATATTGTAAATATTCAAACATTTACAATATCTCAGCAAGCTATGCTTGGTAGGGGATTTAAGAAATATAATCAATATATCTCAAAATCAATAATTCTTTATATCCATGATATAAATCAATTTATACATTGGATACAATTTTATCCTTCACTCTTCATATGAATTATATGTATATATTACATATAAATAAAACCATTTAAACTTGTGAATATAGTCAATATCATTAATAATATAATAATATCTCATTTCCAAACTGATTTCAATATTAACACTAGGTGTTAATATTTAATCATATTGTATTAGGAATTATCCACCAATATAACATCGATAATAACTTTTACTGAGCATCTCATCATGCATTAACATAAGGCATCTCATCATGCCATAATCAATTGCATCATAATGCAAAATAATCAAGGACTACCATGCTTGCAGTCTCAATCTGTATAGTGCACCTGATTAATTGCTCAATACTCCACTAATACTATGGTGGAAAATACAGATCCATGTTCATATGGGAGAACTATGGGTGTCACAATGGCAACCTTTCCATAATTGCCCCACCCGACATTTTGCCTCTCTTTAGGCACGATATCATCATCATATTCAGTTTTAGAGAGCGGGTGGCTAAACTCTCATAACCCTCATAGCATTGGCATCCCTATGTATAAGCATGTCTTAAAACAAAATCACAAGCCTCCATGCTTGTATGAAAAATAATAATTCATACTTACAGACTATGTGTCTGATTATAATAGGACATGCCTATGGCTTCTTTCCTTAAGATTTGGGGGTCTAACCTATGTAGTTCAAATCTTCTCATTCTATCTATTAAGTAATTTCATAATTACTTAATCAATCACTTTGTATTCATTTCAACATCATTTGTTGCCTTAAGTAATTTCATAATTACTTAATCAATCACTTTGTATTTATTTCAACATCATTTGTTGATTCATAAACAATTCTAAGGAAATTATAATCAATTTATAGTTATCAAGATAAGATTATGTGTAAAATACATGTATCTTATATATTGAATATATTCTTAAGGTCCACCTACCTTTACTTTCAACAATCCATCATCCCATTAATCTTGATCATCATATCCTTCATGTATCCGTCAAATTATATATATACAGTCATTCCTCAACTCATTTATACTTTCTAGTTGTTCTTTTGATCATCCTTACATAGGATGATTTAGATCTTTTTCCTTGGATCACATTGATCAAGGGTCTAATCTATTGATCTACATTTAAATCTAACATTTATACTAATTCAAACATTTAATCTAAATTATAATTCTGTTTATTTCTTTTTATCATTCAAGACCTCATCATGGATCTTGTTGGATCATCCTTATCTTACTTACAATTTTTATTAGAATTTGATAATTTGATATCTCTTATGTTCTTCTTCTTATTATTTCACTAGTTAATGTCTTACTAGTTGAAGATAGTTTATTTCTTTTCTAATACAAGACAGCTCCTCCTTGTTTTAGAATTGACTAAGGCTTACCAGTTAAAATTTGCTCACATAGTGGTTAATTCAATCATCATATAAAGGGGCATTTAGACTTCACAAATATTGCCAGAAGGTGGGGGAAGTGCAAGGCACTATTATAGAACCCCCTTAACTACCATGTTCAGCATTTACTGGGGTGACCTTAGCTCAACCTTCATAACGTTCCTATGAGCATTAAACTCTCAATACTTTTGCTATTTGATTTTAATTAAATCCATGAACATTTAAAATGTCATTCATGGAGTCTATTATTCTTCTAATTTGGGCCAAGGAAATGATATTTCTTATATTATCCTACTAACTATAGCCCTTACTATCATTAAGTCTATCCATATTTATTGTAAATGTTCATCAATATCTATTTTTGTTTAATTATATTTTTTTATGTAATTTACATAACATGAACATTAAAGTGTAAATAAGTAAATCTAACTGTTAAATCTACTAAGATAATAACTCACATGCTCATTTGAATATATCATATTTGTCCATTTTGATCCAATGATCATATTTTGATTTTTAATAATTTTTCATCTCATTAAAGGTTTAGATCTTGATCTTTCATTTTTATTTAGATTTATCACATTTTCTTAATGTGATATCATCACTAGATCGTTAATGCATCTCATCACATGATCTGATCTTTCTTGATCCAACCGATTAAGAAGATCTTAAGCCATTTTATCAAAATTAAGGGCATATATATATATATATATCAATTTATCCCAAATTAGTCACATTAGGCCATTCATTTATCATGATCTTATCATTAGAACATCATCCATATTGATTCATAGTTTTTGATTATGCTTGATTAGTTAGATCAAGTAAATCCATGATCATTTTTAAGATTTCTCTTCCATTAATGTTAAATTTCTTAGTTCATCCCAGATCAGTTATATCCAACTCTTGATTCCAGTTCCCTCATCACTAGATCACTAATGGATAAAAAATCCAAGTTCTAATCATGCCAGATTTGATTGATCTTAGAAATTAGGACCACTTTTTTTATGATTTATAGAATTTTACAATGAATAAAACATAAATTTTATGTTTCCATTAGATTATACTCTTCACTAGGAATCCAGAGCTTCTTTCATATCTTGATTTGGAGTTAAAATGAGCTCTGAATTATATTTTTAAGCTTTAGTAAAAAATGAGGGCCCAGATTCAATCTGGGTTATATAGATCAACGGGTCGTTCAGCGGCCCGCCCCCTTTACCGGTGATTGCCGGTGTATAGGAAGGGGTGACCTGGGATAGGCGAGATGGTCCGATCTAGACCGTTGGATCACCCTTTCCCCGATCCTCCTATATCTGACCACGTTAAGGGCCCATATTTCATCCCCTAAGGTTTTTGGCCCCAGCATTCTCATCCAATGGCTCGGAGTTTTCATCTGAGCTGGTAAGATGGGATCTCAACCTTACATGCCGGATCCGTCGTTTGTAACAGATCTATGGCCAGGGAGATCCTTGGGAGGTCAAAGATCTCCCTTGAAAGATCAGTAATGAAGGGGAGAATGAAGGGAACCTACATGGATCTCGTTTGGAGTAGAGAATAGCTACAGGAAAGATATAATCCTGTCGGATATTGAAGCCCTAGCCGGATGGCTAGGATTTCTGTAATGGTTGCCGTTGGGGTGTTTGCCAAAGCTAGAGAAGAAATAAGGAGAGGGGAATTGAAGAGGAGAGTGCAGGGAATCAGATTCTAGGAACCTAGACCGGTGTTGTTGCCAGAGGAATGCGAAAAATGAAGGATAACCGTTATGGGTTGTCGGAGTTACTATTTTCCAATGATTTTACAATTAATATACCCCCGATCAATCTGAAATCTTGGCTATTTTACAGATTAGGTTAGACCGAATCCATTCAACGGTGGAGATTGAAATCCAATGGCTGAAATGAAAGGGCTAATTAGATTAGGGTTTTTAGGCAAAAACCCTAGTCTTCCAGGGACGTGTCCGTAGACGCGCCTGATACTCTGTGAGGTAATATTCCCTCCAGTGCGTCCGCAGACACGCTCTGTGGTGTAAAGAGAAAAGAAAAGGAAAAAAGAAAAAGAAGAGAGAGAGAGAGAGAGAGAGAGAGAGAGAGAGAGAGAGAGAGAGAGAGAGAGAGAGAGAGAGAGAGAGAGAGAGAGAGAGAGAGAGAGAGAGAGAGAGAGAGAGAGAGAGAGAGTTTAGGAATCTAGAATTTCATTTGAATAGTGGGAGGGGTATTTATAGGACTATTTTTGAATTATTTTAATTAAATTTTCTATTATTTAAAAAAATTATTTTTATTCTTTTCATATTTAAATCAAAAGAGATTCTTCATTATGTTTGCTCTTCATCATTGATATTTCTTGTGCTAGTTGTCCCCCAGCTCAACTAACTTTTGTGGACCCCACACAAAAGTAAAATGACCATTTTACCCCTATGGGTAAATATAATTTCACAAAAATAAGAAAAATAGAGATTTTTAACCCGAGCTCAGATTTCAACGTGCTTACAGTCATTCTAACCAATTTTTCTAGGGAAAGGAGAACATTGGATAAGGTGGGAGAAAGAGATACAAAGGGAAAGCAATCTCAAAGTAGTCGATAAAAGAGTTAGAAAAAAGTATATAGAGTGAAACTAGAAGTAATGTTTTGTATGTAGATGAAGTAAATTTAGGATATATTGAAGAAGTCACTTTTTGTAAAATTGGAGAACGATAGTGTCATCCATGGCCTTAGGGGTTATATATGCAAGTACGTGAAAACACTCTTCATCTTACTATCTATATAATGTGACAATGTATTCTGATTACATATTTGATTCATACCATGTTGGTCTCTTATGGTTTGAATATTTAGTTAATGTGAAGCAACTATTATTAATTTGTCTTGCATATTAGAGGCTTGTAAAGAAAATTGAATATCTAATTTAAGACAAAATGCAAATGAAAATTCCAAATTGGATTAAGAAATAAATGAAAGCAAAAAAAATTACATTCCCAATTTTTTTCATATTACAATGGATTACAAATTGCAATTTCTATCCCTTATTGCGATGGATTGCAAACTGAATGAGCATGTTTGTAGCTCAAATTCATGGACGAAATATCTTTCCACAACTTCTACTACTTTTCCAAGCTGGAAAACCAAAGAAAACAACAAGAATATCATAATGCAAGCAATCCCTAAAGCTACAACCTATCATCTCTCTAGGAAAACCTTAGCCAACTCCATCCTCTTGCCCCTCCTTTTGACCCTTCCAACAACCTCAAAATCTTCTGGTGTGGATATCCAAAACCCAATGGTTCCCAACTCCATGGGCCTCTTAGTCATCAACCATATGTTTCTTTGTTTTGGGGTATAGGATTGTCATATCAGCTATTTTTAAATTTTGAAAATGCATGATGTGTGGAATTTTGCAAAAATTGAGATAATTGTGGAATTAAGAATTTTAGAGGTTAAATCACGAGTTAAAACCTTAATAATTGTAATGTACTAGAGAAATGGAATTTAACGCCACTAAGAACACAAAAATCGGAGATCGGAGGAAAAATGTCTAATTATTTTAATTTCTGTATTTAATTAAATTTGCAAAAGAGGGTAATACAGATAATTTAAGCGGGGCCCACGGACTGGGCATAGGAATCCATGAAGTGATATCCGTTATGGGAGGCTTTAAATGCTCCTCCTTGCCTATCTTGTTTCCACAATTCTCTCCCTGTTTTGCGTGTCACTGGCGATAGTTTCTTTTTCTAGCAAGGGCGCTGTTTCACTTGCTGTTAGCATGCGCAACAAATTTTGGCTTTAATTAGCTGGCATGATTGAGGTAGGTCGTATTCTTACTCTCCCCTCTCCCCATTTTCGATTAATTTTGTGGTTTATGTTTTTTTTTTTTTTTTTAATGCCGAAAAAGGGCGTGGATTGCCATTTTCTAGTGAAGTGATATGTGTTACTACTTCCTTCAAAATAAACCAATGAAATTGTATCAGATGCATGATCTGAATCGTTCATCTTAGGCATGATGAAAAAGAACAAATCCATGAATTTTCATAGTGATCGGATTGCTAGGGATTCCGAAAAACTCTAAAAACAGTAATGAAGAGATTTTTAGAAACGTGATATAAATAGTGTAAAAATGTGAGATAATGATAAAATTGGTTGATAGGAAGCTTAAAATGGAATGTACGTGAAAAATGGTGCAAAAATCCCATAATTTGGACATCAGGGGTAGCTAGCAGCAACTGGAACAGCGGGTTAGTCGGTTGTCGTTCTTGGCAACGGCGACCCAATGGGTGACGTCACGCGGGTGACTAGAGCACCTGGACCTAGATTCTAGATTCGAAAGATGAGTTGTGATCGTCTCGATGACGTGGACCTAGATTCAAGATAAAAACCTAGTTTGAGTACCTTTTAAATAGTTAAATCACCAAATAACATTAGATGACCTAGATCAGGTCGATAAATGGATGATCAGGCCTCAGAATTTGATTACATACATCGAATGTGAGATGATCTAGGAGATTAGAAGAACAAATCTCATTAAATCATAAAAAAAGTAATCTTGACCGTTGATCTGATCAAGTGCGTTGGGGTTGGTTGATTAGATAGCGATCTGATTGTTAGATCTAGGTATAATTATGGAGACATATTTAAATTATTAAATAAATACTAAAATTAGAAGGACCATGATAAGAATAGTTAGAATTGATGACCAAAGGTCAATTATGAATGTTATGGAGCGATCCAACGGTTGGATTGTCTCCAAATCTCACAAGATGTTAGGAACTGATCCTTTATTGGATAAGGGGCATAAATTAAGTGGATCATGACATTAATTGATGATCAAAGACTACAAATGTTCATCTAAATGTTAGAAAAACCTACATTTAGTACAAGATTGCCCCGATAGAGGGTTAACCAAATGATCTGGGCCATTGATCCAAGATTAATGGCCAGATTAATGAAGTTGTCACTTAGATTTGTTTATTTTTAGATGTGGGAATGCCAAGTGATAGATGACTTATGATGTGACAAGTACGTCAGAGCACACATCATGACATTGCCCACACACCTGATTGGAGTACTGCATTTATCAAGGTAGGTGATTACATTTGAGAATTTTCCTTGATTTCATTCATGACTTCTCAATTGAAATTCTTGAGGCACGTGTTTTAAGCCCTATCGTGTTTATTACTTCACTTTTGATAGCATGACATTGATTATATGATTATCTATGTTTTCATATGTTATGATTTATACTTTATCATGTATTTCAATTCAGCCGATTGAGGTTTATTTCACTTGGGAGTTTTCCATGATTTATAGCATGTTTTGCTATTTTATGATTGGTGCTTCTACCCGGTGGGTACTATGCTAGGAGGGTTGTAGGGTTGGCCACACACTCTCTGACTTTGTGATGATGATGATTAGACACCGCCCTTGAGTGGTACATGGCCAGGTACGCAGGTAGGGGTATCATGGGTAGTCCCCCCTAAGGGTCTGTTTCTCCCCATGGGGATGAAGAAAGTCTCCTGTTTAGGTGTCGATGGGGAGCAACAGTGGTTCAGATCCTGGTGGGGTTGCCATTGCAGCATAGTAGCCCATACTATTATTCTGTATGCTCATGTGGATTTATATGTGGGGTGAACTGGGGTAAGCTGGACTTAGGCCATGAGTGACTCCGGGGGTTGATGCGGGTTGCATGAGAGGGACCCAGGAATTTGGTATGAGTACTTATTAATGGTGATTGAGTGTCGTGGAACACTCTTAGGGCTTGTTTTTATATGGTGCCCTATTCTATCATGACATGCATTATATTTCGATGTGGACATGGATTCTTATTGCGTTTGATGGATGCTCATCCATGTTTTGATCATGCCTTGCATTCCATGATGTTTTGCTTTGATATTGCATTGCCTCAGACGAAAAGCATGTGTTGATCCTGATAATTTTGTTCAGATTTATGAGATTTATGAGCTTTACATTTTTAACGCCTAATAATTTCATTTGCCTTATAAATGATTTACTTTATTGATACTCGACATGATATTGGTATTCTTTGCATGTATTTATTATATGTTTTGTTTCTAGTAATCACCTACACAAGCATAGCTTGCTAAGGCATTGCTTTGTTTGCAATGCCTTAGATACAGAGAGTGACAATAGGTTGACAAGCTGATAGAGCAAGTAAAAGTGATGACAGTTTTCCAGTGAAGCATTGAGGTCAGAGATGATAAAATTTGTTTAGGACCTAACTTTGGGTTTTGAGTATGGACTATACTTTAATTAAAATTGCAATGTGACCTGGAGTTAAGAATATGAATTCATGTTGGATGTGATGGCTACATGGAGGGACCCTGGGTATTTTGTCATGACTTTATTTTCTTATCCATTGTTGGAGTATATATTTTATTGAAAATAGTATTTTGATTGTGTGGATGGGTGTGGAGACTGAGTCTCCTATATGTCATGTCTTATATTATGTTTATCAGATTATTTTGTATTGCACTGGTCATGTGCAATGGTCCAAAATATAGAGGAGACTCTGCCGAATTTTTAGTAGAAATAGTATTTCATTTCATTGTTAAATTCATAGTTTTGTGGTTGTATGACTCACCCAATTTTGAAAGAAATGCTTTGATTTAAGTTTTTATGTTGGTCACTTTAAAAATCAAAGTTTTTAAAACAGGGATCCCGACTGTTTTTATAAATTGTTATTATATTGTTGTTAAATCCCATGGCGTCACAAGGATGGAACCCATATGATTCACAGTTAGGAAAAAGGCCTTTGGACCTAGATATCCAGAGAATGTGTTTATTACTTGGTTATGCGGTTGGAATGCGTTAGTGATGCCAGATAATAGGACAGAGTAAAATATCATATAACTGATTAAAATAGCTCATCACTATGGATACATGAGAACTACCACCACAAAGATATAAGGCTAAAGTTAAAAATAGCTCACCACTATGCAGATATGGAAGAATTTCCACCATAAAAATACAAAAGTAATGGATAGAACTAGCTCACCACTTAATAATAAAAAAGAATCACCACTTTTAAATACATAGAACTAGGTGTTTCACCACTCTAGAATCCCTTAAGGAGATACAAAAGCCAAAAGATTCATCTTTTGAATTAGAGATACTCATGTGTCTCATTAAGCTTGTTTCATAAACTTTGACCCTAAAATTCTAGAAATGTTTCAATGCGTCAATTCACCAAGAAACTGTATTTTCCTTAGAAGGAACTTCTTCAACTATAGGCATGGGAAAGCATTCTTTATTGGGCTAACAACTAAGCTATCTCTATGCTATTTATCCTAACATTAATGTGAGAAATCTTTCAAGTGAATAGGAAGGGATGTTTGAGTTATGTGTCCCTTTGGGGAAGTTTCTCTTTCTATGAGAGCAGGCAAACTTTTTAAAATGAGTTATGCAACTAACATAATATTCTCTCATGCTTTGAGTTAGGAGAATCCCTCCCACTATGAGAATGGGGAGAACCTCTAACCAAGTTGAGGAGGTTCATAGAAAATTATATCTAGCCGAACAAAAAGGAGACTATAAGACCAAAAAACCAATACAAAGAATGTCCAAGCTCTAAAATATACTCAAAAGAAGACTCCTTGAGAAAATGAATTAGAACTCTTCATAGTGTGACAAGTTATATCACTCTTTACCTTCTAGTAGAGTTTTCTCAGCCTCCTTGGACTAAGAAAACCTTTTAAGAGAAATTTTCAAGAAGGAAGCAACTTTATTAGAAGCATTGTATGCCTCCAACATTCCAAGGGATACCTTCGCCCAATCAGATTGCAACACTTAATTTTTTTTACACATGTCCTAGGTCATGCAATTTATCTATGTTATGTGGCAGCATGGACACATTATCATCCAGATACTTCCATCATTTTCTAGAAGGGAACACATGTGCAGGGCTTCTGGATCATGCGACTGCATGCCCACTTTTGAGGTCATGCATCTACATCATGAAGTATTTCAAAAGTGACATCTGTCCAAGTGATGCATTTGTGGGGAGTGGGTTATGCAATTCCTGATCTTATGTCATGCGATCTCATGATCTTTCTAGATTTACTCAATACTTTTCATGCTCTTGGTATTGCGAAGCCTTTTGGATAAATCTAAAAGGAAATTCTAAATAAATGAATTGTTCATAAGTATATGCAAATCAACATTGGAACTTTTTTGTTTCAACTTGTGATGATTAAGGTGGGGTCAAAATCCGATGCCTTAACCTATCTATATTATTGGATGTTCCTAAAGTGAGTCTTTATGCCATAAAAGCAAACTTGAGAGCTCTCTTCTACCACTACTACAAGCTTCATCCCACATGAAACTTATTGTATGAGTCAAAAAAGCTTCTACTTCTAGACATGGCTCTCTTGTTAGAGAAACCATTAAATGAGTTTTGAAAAAGGGTACCAACTATGAAATTTACTAATTTTCTCACAAAATAAGGGCATTGTGGAAGGATTTGGTATGAATTGATCTAAATGAGAACATGGATATTAGGGTTCCATTTGGGAAGGAAGGAAATCAAACATGAAATTTTATGTTGGGAGGGTCAAGAGATGAACAAATGGAAGAAATTTGCTAAAATTATAAAAAAAGAAGAAGGAATTTTGGTAGATTTCATACTAAAGTGTACTAAGAAAGAAGATAGGGATGATTGTAGGTTTGGAGAAGAAAGGGGCAAAATCCGTTAGTTTCATCATAATTGTCATATATGTTTGACATGGCAAAGTCCTCGAGCTATTTAAGTTGCCAAGTCAAACAATAGTAAAGCAGTTAATAAAATATTAGTACACATCAAAAAATATTAAGCCATATTAATAATAAAAAAAAAGATGGCAGAAACTGACAACTTGATGGAAAAATGAATTGACCACTGCAAATTGCTTTATGGACATTAAGAAAATTGAAACTTTTAAGGGTATGCTGAAACATAAATGATAGTTTAGGGGCCATAGTTGACCTTTTTCTTTGAGTTTTGAAGTTGAGTATAACTACCTAGTAAGAAACTTGCTCACTTAAGAAAGAAGTACAAATCAATGAGCACCATGTGATACTTTTTTTTAAAACATTTATTTTTTCAACCATTTCTGAGAAAATTGTTGGATTATACTATATTGTAGTCATTAAGCAAGAGCACTTTTCTTTATCATTCTTATTTGAAGCCTTCAAGGCATTATAAAGTTTCAATTGTTTTGAAATTGTTTAGCCTATAAATGATTAAGCTAGGTAGATAAATGACATGGATAATTGGAAAAGATTGTGTACTACTTTCTTGTACTCTTAGCAACTCATGTGTTATACTTGGTGTTGTTAACAACTTGGGTGTTGTACTTGGTATTTTAAGGACCAACATATACTCAAATTTTGGAATCCAATCTGAAAATTTCATTTTCATATCGCTTAGTCTTAAACAATCACATTATTCCTACTCATTAGGTTTTAGATTAAAGTTTCTTTTTATTAACTAGAGTTTTGAAGTTGGATGCTTTTGAGAATTGATAGAAGTCAACACTCTTTTTAACATACATGATGCAATTTTTTGAAAGATTCAAGCCATTAATCATATTGGAATGTCTTAGATAGGTTAGATGCAAAACTTTTATGGCTATTTGATTCTTTTAGGCTATATTTATTTTTAGAAATCTTAGCCATCCAATTTTAATTTTTTTTAAAGATCTAAACAAGTGGTTAGGATCATCTCAATGCATTGTTTTATCACAAGCTACCTATTTTGGCAAAGCCACCATGCATGTAAAGAAAGGGCATTGACTTCTTCTCAAGAGCTTTTGACTCCTACTGGGACACACACATGCATGTGGTAGCCTTGGACCTTTGACCTCTCAAGGGAAAAACTTCTTGCTCCATTGCACTCGAAAGTTAGACTTTTACATCTACTTTAGGATTAATACAAGCTAGCTTGCATCAAGGCCTTTTAGGGGAGGTGCCTTTTTTTTCATTAGACTAGAAGGCTTTTCTACTCATCATCACCACCAAGATTATATTTAAGAAACATGCTACTTGGACTTGGAGGTGGGGATGACATTGGGATGACTTAGGCTAGAATTTGTCATCAACCCAACCCTAATTCTCTTACATAGCCCTTGACATGATAATACTCCTGCTCAAGTCAAAGATTTTTTTACCCTATCCTTGCTTAGTTCAAAATTATTTTTTCCCTTAATCTTGTCCCTTACAGGTCATTTGGGTGGAGTCCCCTAATTGACCCTAGCTTGCTAAAAAATTCAAAAACTTTTTCCAAATCCACAGTAGAATGTACTTTTACAACTTTCAAAAGTAGTTTCTAGACCTTTATAATAACATATTTCTACAAGAAGGATTTGGAGTTTTATTGAATTCCTTGTTATTGTATGGTGTCTATTACCATAATGTCCTCATATTTAAAAAAATATTTTTGAGGACATTTTTGTCATTTGAAATAAATAATAGAAGTTGTTGCAGTCCCTTAATTTTTTCACCACTAACACTAGCTTTGCTCTTGTTGTAGATTATTTGGCCCTAAACCTACTTGGATAAAAATTATCCTACCCTTAACCATGACCATTAAGGGTCACTAGGGTTGGGGTCCCCTTAATTGACCCAAGCCATTGCCATCTCTACTTGGAGGACACACATTTGTAAGGGTGTCGAAAAGAATAGAAGAGAATTGAACTAAAAAATAAGTTATAATCTTTTAATTAAGAACTGCTGTTAAGTTTTATTTCTTTACAAATAGAAGCAAATTAAATTTGGTCTAGTCTCAATTTCATTCCTCAAGAAATGGACCAAAACCAAAATTGAATCATTGGACTATAATACCCATATTGATGTATATTTAACTTTAGTTAATTGAGGGTAATTTAGTCTTTTTAATTTAATTTTTATAAGACAAATTATGCCCTCAACATAAATTTGTTGACCTTATCTTATGAAGGATAAAATAGGCTCTTTACGTGGAATTAATGGAAGGAAAAACAAAAGTATTAATTTTTCCCCAAAAGCCTAAAATCAAAACATCAAATCTTTTACCTAATTTCTCTCCCTCTTACATTGATGCAATTGAATGCTTGAAGCTATGAAGAATTATGTTATCTTATCTTTATTAATATTGTCAAAGTATGAGTTTCCTAGTGCATATATAGTTAAAGAACTAAACTTTAACTTTTCAATAGTCTTTAGATTGGTTCTTGACTACTTAACTGAAAAAGAAATATTCTAGAATTAATTTGGGTGCAGAATCGATGACAATTGAGAACTAAATCGAAACTGAATAGTTTGATTCTAGTCCTTCAAGCTAGAAAAGAATTATAGAATAGTTTAATTTCCATTCTACTAAATTCTTTATGGTTAATTCCAATTATGGGTGGAACAAAACTCAAGCCAAACCTTTTACACCCCTACCAATTTCCTTATAAAAATATACCTAGATGGGCAATAGGCTTGGAATTGGTGTCAACTATCCTAGTAACATTTGTCTTGCTTTGATAAGACTATAATAAGAAAATTGGCAAAAACAAGAGTGAAAAGAAATGCAAAAGCATGATCATCGTGGGTCTAAATCATTGTAGTAAGTTGAAGAAATAGCTGGATGTAGGGGAGTATGTGAAGATTCTGATACATTGGAGATTGTCATGAATTCATCGACAAAAGGAGGTTTTGATGGTGCAGGGATTCGAACTTCTTTTCTCTTGAGCATTTGAATTATCTTTGTCATTGAAGGACGCAGAGAAGGGCATTCTTGAGTACACAACAAACCTATTTCTGCCACCCTTGTGGCTTCTCCAACATCATTCATCTCCATGCTTTTGTCTATGATATCCATGAGTCTATTTAATTGAAAATGCTTCCATACCTGCAAATAATCACAACTCAATGAGATGAATTAATTGCATTGCATAATTTGCTTGTTATGATACATATTTTGGGTAATCACATGTACCTTTTGGCATACTTTAACTAATAAAATTAAAGAGCTACCATGCCATATTTTAATGTTAATAAGGATTTTAAGGGTTTGAAACTGAAAGCAATGAACAAGCAGTGGCCCATTAATTGAGTTGATCCCCATATTATCACTATTAACATAACACCAGTCTTATTATCTAAGTGAGCAAGTAGAAATTTCATACCATATGCCCCCCCATGACTCCATGTAAGACATAGTAATCATAGCATTCAGGGGTATCCTATTAGCCTCATATGAATCGATCAGATAAATGACTTTTGGTAATTAAAACTTGATGGAGTTGACATGGAACCCATATAGGGTGAGGTAAATGAGATGAATATATTATAAGGCCATTTGTGTAGGTATGATCCATGAATGCCATCATAAGGCATCTAGTTGAATAAGACTTTAGGTGCGACCATAAAGGTAGTTATGTCTAAGCATATTGATATCCAAATTAAGCATGAAAGCTAGCATTCTTAACTTTAGATTGGAAAGGAACTGTTATCTATTCCATGTCCCCCATCCAATGTTGTGAAACCATTCTTCAAAATTTTTATGGGTGTTGATGCTATAGCATTATGTGAAGGGTTCCTTTTTTTCTTTTTCTTTTTCCTAAGGGACAAGTTAACTCCATGTGTAAAGTTATTGAGGTTTACCATTTTGACCATATGAGATAATTGACTCAAGAACATGTTAACTTACAGTTGTCACTATGGTATCAAGGGAGCCTTGTGGGTCAAATTGATTGTTAGTTCTGCCGCAAAGGATTTCAAGTACAAGAACACCATAGCTATAAACATCTACTTTCTCAGTTAATTGCCCAAGCCCAATGTACTCTGGAGCCATATAACCCCTGTAAACCATAAAAATTCACAATAAAACCATAACTTGAGACTGAATAGTGGTTGAGAAGTCAAAATGAAATTGCAGAATGCAATTAAATAGCTAAATTAAACTCTTGATGTCAAACATTTGGTACTACATGTTTCTTTTTCTTTTCTTGAACTTCAAATTCAAGAATTAGGTTGTTGCACTAAAACACTTATGAGAATGTAGAAAAAAAGAAGTGAAGCCCATTAATATAAGTTCCAATAGCTCCTTAGAAAGCATGAACGAGAAGCCAAACATAGTAAAGTACTTACAGTGTGCCTGCAATAGCAATGCTGACATGGTCTTTCTCCTCAGAGAAAAACCTTGCAAGGCCAAAGTCTGCTATTTTTGGCCGCAGTCTCATGTCTAGTAAAATGTTACTTGCCTTGATATCTCTATGAATTATCTTGACTTCACAACCTTTGTGGAGGTATTCAAGACCTTCTGCTATTCCTAGAATTATGCCAAACCTTTTCTTCCAAGTTAGCCCTGCCTTCTTTTCTGGGCCTGACATCAATTGCAATGACCAACATCATTTGAGAATATTAAATTGGGTTGATGATCAAATGTTAGAAAATCATTTAATGGACATGATTCATTGACTTCTATTGGTGAGTACTATTAGAAGTACAACTACTCTTGTATGCATATGATTTCTTCTTCTTGTTTTTTGGTAGGCATGCATACAAATTTCTTCAGGAAAGCATTCAACTTTTTCAATTTTATTTTTTATTTTTCTATATAAGCTTATTGTAAGAAGAGTTCTAACAATTAATATGCAATGCTCACCTGATAACATTAGATCAAGGCTCCTGTGAAAGAGGAATTCATAAACAAGGAGGCTTTCCCTAGGGTTGAAACTACAACCAAGAAAACGAACCAAGTTCTTGTGTTGGGCTCGGCTTATGATATTTATCTCATTGTACACTTGCACACCGCGCCTCTTAGCATTTATAAACATGCGCTTTATTGCGATCTCTCTACCATCCTCCAGTGTTCCCTGCTAAAAAGGGAAAAAGAAGTGAGAAACATTTTTGATACATCAATGGAATATACTTCAAGAAGAGTGGCTTGTAATTTGATGAAGAAGTGTGCTACTCTTTTGTTATGGTGAAATTATTCAAACATAAAGACCCCATGATTTCTAAAAACTTGTCATGGTTCCTACCAATATAGAAAGAAATAAAAGATCATTACAATAGTATTCTTATGAATTTGTCATGATCTTAGGGGGAAATTCTAATGAGCAAAAAACCAGTTTGATGGATTGATTTGAAATATTTTTGAGATACAAAGATGCAAACAGTCAGTACACATATTTAAAGTGGTGGAGGTGGGGTGTGTATGGGGGAATGATCTTAACATAAAGGATTTCAGTCACAACAAAAACTTTAAGGACACACAATTTGGGTAAAAGTGCTTCTTAATGTCAACTTTGTTTGGTCCTTTCTACAATGACAAATATACTTGTAGGCAAACGTGCTGGTCAATGCTGAAAACCAGCATCAAATCACTAAAAAAAGAAAACAGGAGGGATTAAGGATCAAAAGGAAAAGACATTAAAAAATTGACGCTCTAAACCATAAAAAGAAAAAATGAAATGAAAAATATGTGCATATTTAGGAAACTTGTTTTTATTGTATTATTTATATTTCATAGCAAAAAAACTAAACTAATTTTCTATTGTAAAATATTATATGCAGCTTTGACGCAAAACAATGAAGATGCTGCATGGTGATTTGCCAATTTGCTTTCATCTATGGTAGAGCGGATCCATGAAAAGGAAATCTTTCTTTTTTATGTTAATAGATCAGCAAATAGAACATGGAATGCGCTTATTGACGAGCTATTGAGATTTTTATATTGTTATGGGACTGTTGGCATCTTCTTTTTTTTGGTACAGTTTTTTCATTGTAGTAGACTTTCTCAGTCTAATCTACGTAACTTTTTGCTGATATTCGCCATTCAGAAACGAACACACTCACAAACATATTAAAAGCAATACTAGTTTACCTTGAAAACTTCACCATATCCTCCTTGACCAAGTTTGTTAGACTCACTGAAGGAATCCGTTGCCTTTTCTAGTGTTGAATACTTGAATTGAAGGCTCCTCTTTATCAGAGACGAATCCATGTCTATTCCTTCAACACAGTGCAAGGCCATAAGAAGAAGGCAGATTTAATTTACTTTTCTTTTTCAGTTTTTCATATTTCTATGAAACTGAACTTAATTGCAACGAAGACAATTCAGTACAAATTAATCCTTACCTTCTAATTTCCCTGGGTCCTTATTAAATTTCTCATAAACACATTTGCCCAAAAATACTCCAATGAAAATCGCGGCAGAAGAGAACACGAATAGAACAGTGACGGAGATTATAAGCGCAATAAGAAGTGCTGTGCAAATATTACAAGAAAAATAAAACTGTTAGTAGAAAGTAAGATTGGTGTTAATATGCTCAACTGCATTTCAATCAATTTGAAAAGAGTAAAAAGATGTTCAAAAGAAAGATTTTAACACTTACTATCATCCGACCATGATTCATCGTTGATGAAATCTTTGTCCGAGTATCGGAGAAAGCACCCAGCGTTAAGTGCACGAGCTTCAGACGCCGGCAGGCAAAACAAGGTGTTCTTGGCAGCGTCTCTAAGGCACGACGTGCACAAATCCTCACTCAGTGACCTCCAACAATTGGCTAGAGCAAACACGGACCCATTTGTGGAAGATATGGACCCGCTTGCATATCCCTCCTTCTTGGGTGCCTTCTCAATCAAATCGCCTACCACTTGCAGTGCCATGTCTTCAAATTTGGGCATCTTGCTCGTGGATGGACCACAAACCTTATATTTTGATTGTCAGTAAACTCTCATTAGTAAACAAGTTTAAGACATCAATCTCTTACGTAGTCAAAAGAGGGACTTGATCAGGTTTGAACAACTTTCAGCCAAATTTCATTGTTGGTGTGGGGATGGAGGTGCACATCCCTCAATATTGGTAGCGTCAATATTTGAGGGACCTAACATTCGCCATCCTTCCTGCTAACAAGTCGAAGTCTGGAAAGAAATGAGATGATGGGAAGAAACTCACTGTCTTATCGTGGGGGTTGGTGCTCTCGTCGTAGAAGTTGTACTTCTCCATCCTGAGATAGCAACCGTCGAGATAAACACGGCCACCGGCTGAGGGAAAACATCCCTGGAGAAGATATTGTATCTTGGCAAAGCAAATGGTGCAGTCACTAACGGAGAGATCTCCTAAGCATTGGGTCATTGCATAAATCTTGTGCGTCAATTTTCCAACGGTGGCAAAACCAAATCCAGATCGAGTAACTTTCTCGGCAAGCAAATTCACGGCTCTTGCATAATTCTGGGCAAAGACGGTAATATTTTTCTCCAAAGACCCTCTGCAAATTCTGGCCACAACTTCTGTACGTGGGTTGGCCACGATTGTTGTTAGAATTGACGAGAAGAAAAAGAAGATGATGAGGATCATTGGAAACGCCATGAGAGAGAGAGAGGGAGAGAGAGAATTGCAGAGTTTTCTTTTCTTTTCTTGGTTAATCTTTTTATCCTTTTGTTTTGTTAATTTATTTTTTGTGGTGTTTATTTGGCCGTGTTAAGTGAATATTTTACATGTTTTTTGAGTTTTTATATTTTTTATTATTAAAAATTGACTCTTACAAAAATGCAAGGTAAAGTAGCATATTATAAATCGTTGTAGTCTGCCCCTTTCCTAGACCTCGTATACACGAAAACTTTGTGCACCAAGGCTGAAGATGCTATTTTTGGGTGAGAATTGGTTTGAGGTTGAGATATAGAAGAGAGAAAAAGGTGGTGAAACCAATTAGACTGAGCTTTCATTTGCTGGGCTGGCTGTGTGAGCATGTACAAGTATAGGATTTCCGCAACTACAGGTACAAGTCGGTCCACAAAACATCTCCCTAACCGACCATCGGGACCAAGGAGCGGAAATTCATGGTTTACATTAAATATATTTGAGGATTTGTCAACGCCAGTCGATATGTCCGAGTGGTTAAGGAGACAGACTTGAAATCTGTTGGGCTTCGCCCGCGCAGGTTCGAACCCTGCTGTCGACGCTCTATTTTTTCGCGTTAATGGAGCTCTTGTTTGGTATTGGAACACCTTTATTTGCAGTTCACTTACTTATAAGATAAACTTTTAATTTGGGTTCTGAACAACTACGATTTGAACTACAGACCTGGTCAGCTCAGTCAAGATCAACCATTGTTTCTTCTTGCTTAATACCAAAAACTTAAGACGATCTCACCCATTGCTGTATAGAAGCGGTTAAATTGAAGCCAAGAGGCAAACTTCTTTCCCTTTGTAGCTTCATGGCACTTATGTGGTAGGTTGGCTTGAACAAAATAGGTGTTTCAATAGTAATGTCGATCAATGAGGAAGCTTAGATAAATTTTTTTATTCACAACAGCTAAATGGGCTTCATCGGCTAAGATCAATGCAGGCTTTCCTAGTAATATTCTCCATGTTGCAAGGGTAATTTTGACAAATTATCCCTCTTTGTAATAAAAAAAAGGACTCTCTCTCTCTCTCTCTCTCTCTCTCTCTCTCTCTCTCTCTCTCTCTCTCGATACAGTAGGATCTTTTGAAAAACCCTGGATGAAATCCACCTTATCCAAGTTGGTGGGACCACCTCAAATAAAAAAGCACCCTTTGAGACTTCCTTTGATTTGAAAAGAATTAAGACTAGAGAGTTATTTGTCTTTTGGACTTCTAATTCGGCCCCATGATTAAGACTCTTTTTAAGATATTCAAGGTGGGGGCCACTTTATCCATAACAAGTGAGACCCAGGAACAAAAAACATCCCATGTGGAGCCATCTTATTTTGAAAAAGATTTGAACTATCTCTCTAGAGAGAGAGAGAAAGAGTCCTTAATGACTTTCTATTCCTAATATTTCTCTAGAATTCTTCTAAGATAACTTAGAAAACTTGAAATGGGGTCCACCTATCTTACATGTGAGACCCATTAACTATAAAATATTTAGGACTCTCATAGAGAGAGTTCTCTATGTTTTGTCTTTTAAAAAATTCATAATGGAACCTACTCTATCTAGAAGTGAGACCCATTATCTTCTAAATAAAAGCATCATGGGCCTCTTCTAATTTTAAAGCATTTAGACTCTCATAGAGAGAGAAAGCGAGTCTCTTCTATGTTTATTTTTCTAGAAACCCAAAATGAGATCCACTTTATTTGTAATTGGGACTCGTTAATTAACAAATAAAATGCCCCATGGGAGGCCCTTTATCTCCAAAAACATTTAAGATTTATGAGGGAGAATGTCCCTTTCTGTTCAACTTTTCTTGGGAACTTAAATGGGACACAATTTGGTTATAGGGGGACCAATTATAATTTAAAATAAAATGCCCCATAGGGGCTCCTTATTTCAAAAAAAGAAAAAGAAAAAGAAAAAAGAAGCATTTAGGACTCTCCCATGGAGAGAAAGTCCTTTGTGCTTGATTTTCCTCAAAACTTAGGAGCCATCTTATTTATTGGTGGGACCCCTTCTCATCAAAATTGTAACAGGCTAGGGCCCCATGCGACAATGATATTGTCCGCTTTGGGCTTAGCCCGCACAGTTTTGGTCTTCCCTCTCAGGGATAAATGTCTTGTTGCAAGGGAAGTCCTCAGCACTCTTATCAACAGCCCAGTTTTCCCTCCCCAAGTGATGTGAGACTAACTCTCGGTACCTCCCGTTTCGTCCATCAACCTATCTTAGGTAACCTCAACCTATCTTTAGGCATCCCCCTCAAGGTTACAATAGTTCACCTTTCCCCCTTAGGGACACGCGCCCCTGTGTGTTTTCATGCAAGCACCCACGTGCTGCTAGCCCTCCCCACCACTAGGGAATTGGCTCTGATATCATTGTAACAGGCCAAGGGCCCCATCCGGCAACGATATTGTCCGCTTTGAGCTTAGCCCACACGGTTTTGGTCTTCCCTCTAAGGGGAAAAGGCCTCGTTGCAAGGGAAGTTCTTAGCACTCTTATCAACAGCCTAATTTTCCCTCCTCAAGCGATGTGGGACTAACTCTTGGTACCTCCCGCTTCGTCTCTCAACCTATCTTGGGGCATCCCCCTCAAGGCATCTTGGCCCCACCCTCAAGGCATTTTGGCGACTACAACAGTTCACCTCTCCCCCTTAGGGGACACGCATCCCCGCTTGTTCATGTGAGCTCCCACGTGCGGTTAGCCACCCACCATTGGGTTGGGGTTAGGCTTTGATACCATTGTAACAACTGGGGGGCCCACCCAGTAACAATATTGTCTGCTTTCCACTGACATTGCCCATACACCACTAGCGATCACGGCTTTGTTCTCACCAAGTTGCCTAGGTAAAATGCGTCATTACTAGTAAAGTCACCTCGGACTCTTATCAACAGCCCACAATTCTTACCCCTAGAGATGTGGAACTAACTCTGGGTATCTCCTGCCTTCGTCCCTCAACTTATCTTGGGGCATCCCCTTTAAGGCATCTTAGTGACGTCAACGGTTCACGTCTCCCCCTTAGGGGACACGTGTCCCCGCGTGTTCACGCAAGTGCTCACGTATGGTTAGCCACCCACCATCAAGTTAGGGTTAGGCTCTGATACCATTATAACAGCCGGAGGGCCACTCCCAGTAATAATATTGTCCGCTTTCCACTGAAGGCGCTCATACATCGCCAACGGTCACGGCTTTGTTCTTACAAAGTTGCCTAGGTAAAATGCGTCGTTACTGGCAGAGTCACCCTAGACTCTTATTAACAGCCCACAACTATTCCCCTTAGCGATGTGGGACTAACTCTCGGTACCTCCCACCTTCGTCCCTTAAACTATCTTGGGGCATCTCCCTCAAGGCATCTTGTCGAGAGTTAGTCCCACATTGCTAGGGGAAGAGTTGTGGGCTATTGATAAGCGTCTGTGGTGACTCTATCAGTAACGACGCATTTTACCTGGGCAACTAGGTAAGAACAAAGCCGTGATCGCTAGCGGTGTATGGGCACCATCAGTGGAAAACGAACAATATTGTTACTGGGTGGGCCCCCCAAATGTTACAATGGTATCAGAGCCTAACCCCGACCCGATGGTGGGTGGCTAACCGCACGTGGGCGCTCGTGTGAACACGCGGGGATGCGTGTCCCCTAAGGGGGAGAGGTGAACTATTACCGTTGCCAAGATGCCTTGAGAGGGATGCCCTAAGATAGGTTGAGGGACGAAGGCGGGAGGTACCGAGAGTTAGTCTCACATCGTTAGGGAGAAGAGTTGTGGGCTATTGATAAGAGTCTGGGGTGACTCCACCAGTAATGGCGCGTTTTACTTGGGCAACTGGGTAAGAACAAAGCCGTGATTGATGGCGGTGTATGGGCGCCATCAGTGGAAAGCGGACAATATTGTTATTGGGTGGGCCTCCCAGCTGTTACAAAAATAAAAGTACCCATAAGGGCCATTTATCTTCAAAACTAGTTAGCACTCTCCTAAGAGGAGAGTGTCCTACACATGCTAGTTTTCTAGGAAAACATAAAATGAGACACCTTGCTTTTTGATGGGCCTATTTTCATGCATATAAGAAAATGCCCCATAAGGGCTTTTTATCTTCAAAGTGCTTAGGACTCTCCTACACATGTAAGTTTTCTAAGAAAACTTAAAACAGGACTCACCTTGATTTTAGGTGGTACCCATTTCATTCAAACATAATACGCCCCACATGGCCTCTCTTATCTCCAAAACATTTATGGCTTTCCCATGTTGAAAAGGTCCTACACATGTTAGTTTTTTGGAAAACATAAAGTAGGATCCATCATGTTTATAGGTGGGACCCATTTCTCGCTCTCTTTCTCTTAAGTGGGATCAATTTCACTTTCTTTCCTCCTAATCACTCTCACATTTTCACACACACACACACACACACACACACACACACACACACACACACACACACACACTCTCTCTCTCTCTCTCTCTCTCTCTCTCTCTCTCTCTCTCTCTCTCTCTCTCTCTCTCTCTCTCTCTCTCTCTCTCTCTCAAAAGTCTTCAGGTCATTTTGTCCAATGTTTTCTCCTTCTAACTACCCTCTCCCACTTCCCACTTAGCCTTTTCTCCCATTACACCCTACTCAGAGAAACTGATATATAAATTCCCCTCCTACCAAATCTGAATATATAAATACAGAGATAGAAACATAGAGAAAAAGGAGATTCTTTACCCTTTGTTAAAGAATTTTCTAACAATTAAGGTGATTACCTCTCTCTCTCTCTCTCTCTCTCTCTCTCTCTCTCTCTCTCTCTCTCTCTCTCTCTCTCTCTCTCATAGGTAGAGCTTACCATACTTAGAAAGGAAGACTCTTCCCTTTCCTCCCTTGAGTCTTAGTACCTCTTGTTTTTCAAGTAGAGCTGGTTATGCCCAAGAGAGTCCTTTGCTAAAGCTAGGGTTTAACAAACTTTCCATTATAAGGTAGAGCTCGCCATGCCTTAGGAAGTTTTTCTGATCTATCCCTTTAGAGAAGTGCCAAAATGGGCCCCATCGATAACCTAGTGTAATGTCTCACAAAAAGAAAAGAAAAGAAATTGCCTTAAACAGGGGGCTGTATTTGATATGGGCACCCCAACTGTTTAAGTGAAATGAGAACAGACCGTTAGGTCTGTTCCCAAAATGAACACCCACAGAAAACCCGACGGGAGGAAGAAATGGGGAGAGAAGGAGAGAAAGGAAAAAGAAGAGAGCAGAGAAGAGGAGGAGAAGAAGAAAGAGAAGGAGAAGAAGGGGGTCGAGCTGCCAGAGTTAATGGCACGCTGGCAAAACAAAGAAGACAGGGCTTTTTTTGGGCCGCCAGAGATCTAGGCCATCGTTGAAGACAACGCCATCTCGGATTGCTGATCCGAGCCTATGAATTTATTTAAAAGCATCAAACGATAAAAAACCCCAAAGTTATTAGGAGATCCGAGCGGATCTTGATCGTCAATTGGAGGGGAAACAACACTCACGCCTAGGTTTCACGACTGATTAGAGGTGATTAAACCCATTCTAAAGGGGGGAAAACATGGAAATGCATTTTCAAGGTAAGATCTACAAAACCCAACTTTGAATTTGTGGAATTTTGTTAAATCCATGTGTTTTATGCTAGATTTAAGATTTGGTGATGATCTAGCCATTAATTCTTCAATTCATGCTTAGATAAGCATAATATAGGTATGAACTATGTTTGATTTAGAAGAAAATTGTTAATTTTGGTTAAAAAACCGATCGGACAATCTCAGTCATCCGATTAGGCACTGTTCACACAGTAACATCGTGATGTCTAATCGACAATCAAACACCACAGATGAGTTCCTCATCCTTAAAAATGATAAGATGACTAGAAGTATATGAATTTGAAGTGAAACAGATTGGATGATCTAGGCCGTCCGATCTATCACTATTCAAACAGACACCTTGTGATGTCGGATCAATGATTAGAGTTCATAGATGGATTCCTGAACTATGAATTAGCTGAGATATGATATAAACTATGGAATTTGGATAAATTGATATAAAAAATTGGGTGACATGAATTGTTCATGATGCTCATTATATTAGTCTGATTTAAGAATAAAATTATAAGCTGTATTGAAGACTGTAACATGGAAAATAACACCCAGCTCCAACCCAAGAGTTGATATGGATAGGAATCAAGGGTTAAGACAATTGAATAGTGATAGTGACTTGCAATCACTTAATAAGAGTAGTGAATAGCCAATCCAGGACCAATGGCGTGGATTGGAAATCCAATAACTATTTGCCATTAAATTAGCTAGCAACCAATAGCTAATGAAACACCTTTTGCACAGTAATGAACACTGTCACTTTGCCTTGTACCAAATAGCATTAGGGAAGCTAGGAGAAGTCCTAGAATTATATAACTGAACATGTATTTGTATTGTTACAGAGGTGATTAATAGGGAGCGCGTACGTGAATTGAATGAAGTACTCATGTTAGGGAACTAGAAGATCTCCAATTGAGGTAGGTGTAATTAAGATTGCTACAATTTTCGCTATATATATGCATGTGTATATGAATTTCAAGCATTGAAATGAATCTTTTCTGTTTATACGAAAGGTAAGATAAATGTTCATGCTGAATTTGAATTATGATTAAACTATTTATGCATAAGCTATGCATTATTGTGAACCATGTGAGAGAAATGTAAGACTGATATCAAGAAATTGTGAAATGACTCGTATGAGCTAAAAGGGTCGTTATGATGTTGGCTGGCCACAGAGTCGTTATGATGTGGGCAAGCCTTCAGGTTGGACGAACTACCAATCCCTGAACCCCATTGTTTGAGGAGTTTGACGCATTCTGAAATGGGTCGTTATGATGTTGGCGGGCCACAGAGTCATTATGATGTGGGCAAGCCTTCGGGTTGGACGAACTACCAATCCCTGAACCCCATTGTTTGAGGAGTTTGACGCATTCTGAAATGGGTCGTTATGATGTTGGCGGGCCACAGAGTCATTATGATGTGGGCAGGCCTTCGGGCTGGATGAACTACCAGTCCCTGAACCCCATTGTTTGAGGAGTTTGACGCATTCTGAAAGGGGTAGTTATGATGTGGGTAGGCCACAGAGTCGTTATGATGTGGGCGGACCTTTGGGCTGGACGACCTACTGGTTCCTGGTTGCACGGGCTACTGGTCCCTAAACCCCATTGTTTGGGGAGTTTGACGCATTATGAGAGGTCGTTACTATGTGGGAGCGGGCCATGGAGTCGTTATGATGTGGGCAGGCCTTTGGGCTAGATGAGCTACCGGTTCCTGGTTGGACGAGCTACTGGTCTCTTGGGAGCAAGCCTTGAAGGTGTGTCTTTGGGTCTAGTGTGTCTTTGGGTTTAACGCATTGCGCCGACTCATTGTGTCAAAGAGGATAATATTGTTTGCTGTGTACTTGATACACACAACAACACGTTGATATTTGATATGTGAAATGGCTCGTAAGAGCGAAGACTGGTATCAGGAAATGTAAATGACTTGTAAGTTTGATATGTGATTGCATACTTTTCTTTTCAAAGAACGTGTTTTGTATTGATGCATTAGTATTCCTTCCATGTTGCCATGGATTCATGATTCTGATAAATGTTGAATGATTTCAAGTGAAATGATAATTGAATTGTTGTTTGCATGATTCAGCATGGTTAAATTGATATATATATATAATTATCATGATTTCTATTTATATAAAACATTGCGTCTTATTCCACCTACACAAGCGATTGCTTGCTGAGGCATTGCTTTGGTTTGCAATGCCTCAGATACAGAGAATAGTAGCAGGTTTGGCATGTTGACAGTATCACAAAACAAAGGACTCTCAAGGAATAGGAACTGCTTACTGACAGGAGCGTGCCAACGTAAGCTTTGGAGGAGGACATGTAAGAATTAGTCTTTGAATTGAAATTATCATATTAGAAATGAGAAAGAGACTGCATTATATGTAATTATGATAATTTGGAAGACTTATGTGACTGAGTTGTGCTGTGGAGGTTCCGGGTGTGTTATGTTGATGTAAATTGTTTATGTTTTGTTAGACGTATGAAAAGGAGACAGAGTCTCCATTTATATTTTAAAATTATCAACAAATGTTTATCAGGTACTTCGCAATGACATGCGTTAAATGTCATATGTCTGAAAAACAAAGGAAACTTTACCAAATTTTCGCTAAAAATGAGCGCTCATTTCACCGAGAATCCTTGTTTTTTAGAAAAGAAAAAATGACACTCGGGGTTTTTCAAAGTGAATTTAAAAGAAAATATTTTCTGCTGCATTGCATTATTTTTGCAAAAATTATTTCAAATTGGATTGATCTTGCATTAGAAATTAGTTTGTATCTAAAATTACATTTGAAAACCTGGGTTATCACACCTAGAGTGTGTCCTATCCTAGCTAAAGTTGATGCCTCACTCTATTGTCCAAATTCATTGCACATAAATATAAAAGAAAGAAAAGAGAAAGTAACTCTATGACTTCTAAAAGTTACGCAAAAGAAAAAGATACAAGAATCCTAAGTAAGCCCCATTTGACAAATCAATATGAGAACCCCTTCATTCTTCTTTAAAATAAAACACCATAGAAACCTAAACTCAAGAGACTCCTAAACGAAAAAAGTCTCGCAAATGGGTCCTAGTTGATGATCAAAATCAAGAAAGAAAAGACAAGCAAGTCCCAGTTGATAACTAAGACTAGGCCCCTAAATAGTCCTAAGCCAACTCGAACTATTAAAAATAGAAACTCTTTAGAGATCCTGACTTGGAAGACTCCTAATTAGATAGAAATCCCATGTGGGCCTCAATCCATATCCATAGTCGAGAGTTAAAACTTCAAACAGCAAGTAGGCCCCAATTGAAATCTAAAGCTAAGTGCTCTCTTTCTTGATCCCTTTTCACTCCTTCAAAGTCCCCCCACTATTAGACTTTTGAAATAAATCAATGGGTGCCAATTAAGACTCCCAAATATGGTCAAAGTCCTATCAGCCTAAGACTCTTAAAGTGAACATCAATTGAAACTCTTAAACAGAGTTAAAAATCCATTAGCCAAAGATTCCTAAAGTGGACCCCAATTAAGACTCATGAAAATAGCCTAAGCATTATTGGCTTAAGACTGTTAAAGTGGACCCCAATTATGAGTCTCCAACATAGTCAAAATGTTATCGACCTAAGACTTTGAAAGTGCACCCCAACTGAGACTCTTGAACACAGTCAAAGCCATATTGGTTTGACTTCTAAAGTGGACCCTGTTGAGACTCCTAAACGTAGTCAAAATCCAATCAGCCTAAGACTCCTAAAGTGGACCCCATTAAGACTCCTGAACATAATAAAATGCCTACATCCTAAGATTCCCACACCCATTCTAAAAGCAAAAATTAAGGACTTTAGGTAAATGGGTCTAGCAGCTCCAGGGTTTTCATGAATTATGGATTCTAGCTAAATGAGCTGTGCCACACTAGGTGTCTAACAAACTTGTTCTCAAGCTAAATAGGCCCTGAAGCTCAATGAGTCCTACAAATCAAGGACTCTAACTAAAAGGGCCACGTAGCTTGAAGAGTCTCACAAATTAAGGACCCAAGCTAAATGTGCCATGTAGCTAAAAGGGTTTAAGAAATTAAGGACTCTAGCTTAATGGCCTCGAAACTCAAAGAGTCCCACAATTTCAGGATTATAGCTAAATGGATTTGCATTCAAATAGTCTTAAAAATCAAGGATTCTAGCCAAATAAGCCCTACTGCTTGAAGAGTCCCACAAATCAAGGACTCTAGCCAAACATGCCTAGTAATTAGAAGAGTCCTAGAAATAAGGACTCTTGCTAAATAGATCCCGTCAATTCAAAGTTCTAAAAATTTAATGACTCCAATTGAATGGCTCCCATCGACCAAAAAAGCCTTAATATGACAACAAATTTTAAACAAAAGGGTTTCATCAACTCAAAAATCCTAAATGGTAAAAGTTCAAAGCTCATAATGCTTATCATGTTTGAAAAAGACATGCTATGACTCTAATAGAGTTAAGCCTCAAGCATTCTTGATGTTAACTAGTATACATTCCCTTTCAATATCAAATGGCTAAAGGAATGCAAAATATGTTTGCAAGATGCTATGCAAGTCCTCCATGTCAATGAAGATAGTGTTGTCATTCACTCAAGGAAACAACTTCCTATGCTTAAACAATAAATGAGAAAATATGTTAATACAACACCTAATACTAGATTAAGAGGCTCCAAAAACCACACATTTTTATTGAGTTCATTCAATACTCATTGAAGACATGTTGATTTCGGGTATCAAGTATCTCATGTTGCAAAACTGAGCCAACAACCCAATCACATTGTAAAAGTTAATCCAAACCAGCTTATGAAGATCATTAAAGCCACTTCTCATTGTAATTTGATTGTACATAGTTAACATCTAATTAAGGGTCTTTTCCTTGTATCTTTGTATGTATTCAATAATCAAAGATAGTCTATATATATTCAGCAGGTGAAGATTGTCTGTATACATTCAGTTTTCAAAAAAATGTAATTAACAGCTATAGCTAATTGAGAAAATGTAAACTCAGCACTTGAAGTAACTAAAGGATTGTATTTTGATGTGTTTTGAAAATAACAGCAAGTGCACGGGTCCATTATAGCATAAACACAACAAGTACGAGTTGATCCCACAAGGACTCTTTTAATGAGTTTTAATTAAATTTTATATTATATTACTTTAACCTAGCCAAGCAAAGGAGCGTAAGGATTCTAAATAAAGCAATTGACAAGGAAAGTAAAGTACTGAATCCAAAACATAAGCAAGGAAAGAAACATGTTGTTAAGTGTTTGATTTTGGCTAAAATACCCTTAACCTAGCATTTAATTAGATATCTAATCATTTAATTTTGTAATTTTTAGCTTGAATTTGTATTTTAGCTCAAATTAATCATTCAACCATTGATTTGCAAAATTTAACGGTTAGATGATCATTAGGAGCTAATCAAATGATTAAAGCACGATTAAGATAAATCTAATTGAGTTTTGTATATTATAGATTAACCAAATTGAGTATTGAATCACTTGGATCAGATCAATGGACTAAATCACTATCAAGGAACAAAAGGCCACATGGGTCCCATAATACAAGATAGAGATGCCTAAGGAAATAAGAAAGAAATCCTACAAATCTTTAGCATGACTTATGTGAGGAAAGACTAAAGGCTTGGATATTTCCTTTATAAGAAGAAGAAGACATGAAAGAGGAAGATGAAAAAAAAAAGCTTCACAAGAAATAAGAACCCATAAAAGGAATGCCCAAAGGTGGAACCATACTTAGAAGTGGAAATCGAAGAAGAAAAGGAAAGGCTGAACTATGAGACCCAAATTAGAAGGAGAGTGAGTTTAAAACTAGAGAAGGAATGGGAGAAAGATCTACACATTATGGCATATTGGTTCATATATAGCAGAACCAGAAGAGGCTCCATTCTAAGAGAGTTCTCCATTGGCGTGACTTCTTCTTTGTAGAACTATAGGGAGGAGACTGAAGCAATTCTTCTCTACTATTTTCTTCTCAATTACCCATTCTCATCTTCACTTCTCCTTCATCATTCCCAGCCTTTAAATCTCTTTCTCTCTTCATGTTCAATGTTCGTTCTTTTCCTATTTTTCCATCTTGTTTCCTAGTTATTTCCTTTTTCTTTGTCTCTCTCTCTTGTTTACTATTTGTTTCTTTGTCTTTCCCTATTCATTTCTCCAGTTTTTAAAACCATGATTTTCATGGTTTTTATCACTTGAATTTTCCTTTATTTTCCACCATTTCCTCCCTAAAATTCTTCCTTGCACCGTTATGGAGAAAACCCAATTTGGCTTTTCCCCAAGATCCTCTCTTTCCTCCCTATTTTTCACTACCTGAGTCTAGTTCTCCACTATGTCATCTTCCTCTCTTCTATTACGGTAAAAGAAAGGAAGTTCCAGGGCAAATTCTAATTTTACCCTTAGACTTATTTATTTAATTCCAACCATATCCTTATTCCACCTTTTCCTTATTCTATTTTATTCCTATTGTCTTATTCTTATTCCTATTTTACATTATCCAAGCTTTGTTTTTTCACAATTAATCTGAGAATTACTCAATCCAATCAATGTTTGATTAAAGCCTAAGCAAATTAGCAATTTAGCTTTAATTAACAGTTTTCTCTTTTGATTTTCAATCAATTCTCAAATATTCATCTAAACGCAATTCTTAATTGATCTAACAGATCTGATCTTTCATCTGCAATCTAAAATTTCAAACTAAGCCATTCAATTTTAAAATTTTACATTAATCCAAATCATTAAATTTTTTGAAAAATCTGCATAATCTAACCGCCGAGTCTTTTATTAGAGACATGAGAATGGATTGATGATGGTTGATCAACTCAGATGTGGCAAGAATTGAAGAATTTTGCTATGATTAAGCTAGGGAAGTGGATTTTACTTGATATTTTGTTTAATTCTCTATCTTTTGAACTTGGAATTATGTACTTTTCATTAATTCAATAGATATGAGATTCTAATTCATTATTATCTAATTTCTATAATTTTTGTTAACTTATGACAAATTAAATTTTATTTAAATTTCAATTTCTTTAATCACAATTCATTTAAAAAGGATTGCAATAATATAGGTCAAGTGGACTATTGTAACCTGGAAGTTAGCAGTTCCAACTCCTTAAAATTTCTAGGTTAGGGTTTGCAAATTTAGAATAACTTTGCATTGATTGGTAGTGTAAATTGTATATACATATCATACTTGATAGCTGTTGTATTTTAGGATTTGCATTTGTTTATTATTTTTAATTGCATTTTAGGGCATGTTTATTGCTTTAAGGTGATTTATATGTTGATCAAACTACCATGAAATGTTAAAATTAATTAGTAAGGGCAACTGATCTCATAAGATCAAGGGTGGATTTAATCACCACCTCTTAGCCCACCTAGAATAATCACCATAAGCACATAACACAACCTTCTAAATTAATTTAAAATTAATTAAAAGATACATATAGAGGCCA
This sequence comes from Warburgia ugandensis, assembly GCA_035236585.1. NCBI lineage: Eukaryota > Viridiplantae > Streptophyta > Magnoliopsida > Canellales > Canellaceae > Warburgia > Warburgia ugandensis. The sequence continues at coordinate 7,477,965 of CP141136.1, forward strand.
ACACATGCTCATAGGATGCTCTTTGAAGGAGGTGACCTATTGCCACTCGAGTGGCCCCTGTCTAACTGACTGCATCGGCATTTAAATGACTAGCTTTGCTTGCACATTCTATGACTTAGACTATGTACAACTAGGTGAGGAGGGTGGAAAGTGGTTGGTTAGGTTAGTATCTAACTGGTAAGCAGTGGAGCAAGTCTTAAAGAAAGGAGGAATGTTAGATTAGGCTAATCTAAAAGCTTCTCCCCTATGCTAATTCAAGGCAATCAAATTGTCTTCTTGCTAGCCTTAAGGTTATTTGAATTTTGTGCCCTATCATTGTCCATTATTAGCAATTAGGTAGCATTAGTTAGGGTAGTTTATCCAATTAAAAAAAAAAACAAAAACAAAAACAAAAACAAAAACAAAAACAAAACAAAAAGCTTTCGTTGTATGAACTTTTTGGATATGTGACAAATCGAAAGGTTAGTCAAGTATGACCAAAATGATATTCAACCATATTAGTCATTATCAATGACTAATCAATAATCAAGGGGTAATTCACCCCATGGAAGTATTAGAGGTGATCAAGGCCCTCCACTTGTCATGAATGAGGACCCACTACCTCTAATGGATGATGAATATCAATATTCACCAAGGAGAAATAATTATTGTAAGAACTTTGAAAAACAAAAAACAAAAACAACTTAAAAATAGAGGGGGCTATAATTGATACGAACACCCCCACCCACTTAAAGAAAAAAAATAGACCGTTAGGTCTGTTCTCTACACGATTGAGAGAGGGAGAAGAAAAGAGGAAGAGAGAGTGGGGGAGAAGGAGAAGAGTGTTAAGTGTTCAATTTTGGTCAAAATACCCCTAATTTAGTATTCACTTACAGCATCTAGGCCATTAATTTCAATATTTTATATAAAATATTCTATTTTAGCTTTAATTGGCCATCCAACCGTTAAATTGCAAAATTAATGGTCAGATGATCATTAAAGCTAATAAATGGTTCAGATGATTCTAATTGGGTCATGTGCATTGCAGATCAGTCAACTCAGGCGTGGACGCTCCAGATCGAATCAAGGATATTAGATGGAGATCAGATAAAGTTTCATGGAAAAAAAGAGGATTTTGAAGAGTCCTAAGACAGAACAAATTTGAAGACTTTCAGAGTTCTAGCAAGACTAGAATTCTAGTGGACCCCACTCTCTTTCTTATCTCTCTTACCTATCTCCTCTTCCTTCTCTTTCTCCTCTCTTTTCTCTCTCTCATGTACGTCTCTCCCCATCTCTCTTTTAAAAACACCCTTCGTCCTTCTCAAAAGAACGGTTTTTCCCTCTTGGGGGAACTTCCTCATCCATTGTTAGGCTGGGCTAGTTTTTCCCTTTCTCCATTCTCTCCCATACTCCCTCTCTTTCTCACTCTCTCTGCTATCTCTTTCCTTGGCCGGCCATAGGTGGGTGACACACCTAGAAGGCCTGACATCATCTCTCTCTCTCTATTGCATTTTTCGTTTCTTACTTGTCTTCCGGCAAAACCCAGATCCTGTCTTCCTTTGCTAGCCCAGCTTCTCCCTTCTCACTTGCTTAACACCCATCTCCTCTGGCACAAGCCAGGCGTCCTTGCCTAGGCTTCTCGGTTCCAGACGACGCCCAGAAAGGCATCGTTTTTTTCATCGTCTCTTCTCCCTTGCTTTTCCATTACCCGGATCTACTCCAGTTTCCCTCTCCGACATCTCCTTCCCCAGCCGCTCACCTCTCCACCCCATCTGCCAATCGGCCTAGATTGCCCCAGTCTCTCTCTCTCTCTCTCTCTCTCTCTCTCTCTCTCTCTCTCTCTCTCTCTCTCTCTCTCTCTCGCGCGCGCGCACACGCATGCGCTGCATCAGACGACCCAGTGAAGAAAAACCCACTCAATCTTTCCTCCTGCGTGCCCTCCTTTCCTCGTTTTTCCATCAGTCCAGCATAGCCCAGATCACTGGACGACCATAGAGAGAAAACCCAAACCGATTTCTTCCTCTCCGGCTCCACTTTCTTCTGGCTGGGCATATACCCATTCCAACTTTTCTCCCATCTTCTTCCCCGTCTTCCAGCCCAGGCGGGTTTCTCTGCATCATTGGACACCCCAGGAGAGAAAACCCAACTCGGGTTTTCTCCCACTTTCTTCCCTTTTTCTCCCCACCTTCTTCTTCTTCTTCCTCCCTCCTTTCTTCATTCTTCTCCCTTATTCCCACCTTCACCGGGTTTCATCGTTTTCCTGGTTTTTTTTGTTAAAAACCAAAAACCCCAGAAAATTACGAGTCTGCCCTTGGCAGATCTCAGTAATTCCACTTCTGTCCTTTATAAAAAATTACATCTATGTCCCCAATGTAATTACATCTTTGCCCCTGGTAGATCTCAAAAATCCCATCTGTGTCCCCTGTTAAATTCCATTTGGGTCTCCTGTTTAATTCCAACTGAGTCCCTGATTTAATTCCAAATGTGTTCTCATTTTAATGACATCTATGTCCCAGTTTTGTTTTATTCACATTTTAACAATTCATGGATAGTGCAATCTAGGGACAGTGCAATCAAAGGACAAGCTTATCCAGGATGCCTTTTAATTTTATTTTCTATTGTCCTTTGAATAAATAATTGTGCAAACTGCAGAAATTGAATAAAGTTGGATTTTAGTTTATTGTTAATTTATATTCTTTTATTAATTGAATTTTATTGAAAACTCCATCATTTTAAATCAAGTCCTTGTGGGATCGACCCATACTTGCATAAGCTATACTACAATAGCCCTTGCACTTGCGGTTAAACAATCAACAAAGAGAGTGGGAGAGAAGGAAAGAGGACAAAGGAGGGGAGGAAACTACCCATTCTCCACCCTCCATTTCTCCCATCAACTAAGGGAGGAGGAGATCGACGGTGGAGAAGAGTTGACAGTCAATAGAAAAGATAGAGTGAACAACGTCATTGATCGACGTTCGGTGCCATTCATTGTCTTCCCCTCGCTACCACAAGCAAAAGCCCTATAGTTGCTCATTGATTTAGCAAGTTTTGGTGGGTGGAAAAGGGAAAAACAGTACCCACGACGGGATTTGCCGGTGACGGAAAAATCAACGGCAATCTCGTTCTTCGGTGAAGATTGGAGGTTGAAGACACTCCTTAAGGGTAAGATCTAGGATACCCATCTCTTGATTCTTGGTAGTTTGCAAAATTTATGTATTTTTAACCTAGATCTATAATTAGGGATGATCCAACCGTCCAATCCCTAATCTAAGGATAGGGATGAAAAATTAAAGAATTGATGTAGTCTAAATCATAGTAGATTGACAGATCTAGGCAGGAAATCGATCAGACAATCTTTGTCATCCGATCAGGTACTGTTTGCACAGTAAATCCTTGATGTCTGATTGATGATCAGACATCACCGATGAATCTTAAGACCTTAAATTAGCTAGGATATGACAAAAATTGGGAATGGATGGATGAACTAGCTATCTTGATTTGGAAGTGTGTAAATTTACTTGAAATTATGAACATATGGATTTGGATTGACAATGAATTCAAATTTTGATTTGGTTAGGTGATCGATAAGTGATTAAATGAAGGATATAGCAAAATTGTGGAGCACAAAAAGGGAGGTAGGTAGTTTGGACATCAACATGCTTGGAATTTACTTAAAACTTGAGATTTTGATCTTTTTAGTTTATGTACCTATCAGAAGGGTATATTCATGCCATTTATTTAAAATGACAGGTTTACTTTACTATCAGATTAAAAAACCAATGCATGAAATTATATGGTTTTATCAGTTTTATAGGCATGGCATGCTGCCTATTATTATTATATTATGACGGACATATTGGGGCCGGTGAACTCTGTGCTAGGAAGATTGAGGACTAATCATCCTCTTTCTTCTGAAATTATATATGTATGGTGGATACCTGGCCAGAGGGGCCTAATGCAAGCTCATGTCATCATGGACAGGTCATGGCTTGCGTGCTGTGTTTTCCATGAACATGGGGCAAAGGAGTCTATCTGTTTGGTATCGGCGTGATAGCCATGGACTTGATTGGTTCTTGTCCGTCGCACAGAGGTTCTATTATTTTTGGGTTTATATGTATATTGCGCAATAGCACAGGTGCAGGGCACCATGGTATTTCAGGTCAATAATGAGTACTCATGACCAACGGCAGGTGGCCGGATTTGAGTGGTTTTATACTCGTAAAATCTTGATGAGATTTAGAGTATGTGTGTATGTATATATGTGGGTGTGCGTATACATTGGTTGAAATACTCTTTATTTACATTTAACCATTTCTTGGTTTAAATGCATTTCTCTATTGGTTTTGAGGCATGCGAAGAGTTGTGACTATCTTCCATATTATCTAAATGTTTTACTAAGGTTATTATCATTATTTGGAAATAGTAAGCATGGATGTTAAATTGACGATTCAAACTGATTGGACATGGAAACTATTTGAAATGGCATTGTATGAATTTCGAAATATATTATACTACTTATTTGGCATCAAATGACACAAAATTTCTCAAAGTATGATAAATTGTTCATTTTAAAGTTAGAACTACATAAACTTGTGTGTTGATGATGAAACTATCTACACAAGTGAAAGCTTGCTGAGATATTGTACTTGTTTACAATATCTTAGGTTCGAAGGACTACAGCAAAAGGAAAGGCACATAGTTTTGACTTGGAAGCTACAAGGAAGCTATTTTGAGTAAAGGTGAGGTATAGGTAAAGATTTCTGAAGGTTCTTACAACTCTTATGTAATAAAAATTGTTTTATGACTATTAGAAATGGATATGTGAATGTGTATTCATTACCATTTGACACGAATGACTATGACTGGAGTGATCCTGGGTATACAAGTCAATTACCTAGTCTTTTTGGCATTACCAAAATGTTTCATTTATTTAAATTAAACAGAAATGTGTATGTTGGTATTTGGAGGGAGACGGAGTCTCTATCATGGATATTTATATGTACATGATGATTATTAGGTGTTGCATTATATGCGTTAAATGCACGAGGTCCGAAATACAGGGGAGACTTTGCTGGATTTTTGGTAGGAATGTGATGTTCATTCCTCTGAAAATCATTGTTTTTAATAAGAAAAAAAAAAGACACTCGGGATTTTTAAGGTATTCTTTCCAAAGTTATTCTTTCGTTATTTGGTTTTGAACAATTTTATAAAAGTATTGGGGCCCCACAAAGCAAAATATTTATGAAAAAGTGTTATAAAAACCTGGGATGTCACAACTATCCACCAAACAGAGATTGGAGAAGGAATAACAATAGGGAGAAGGACCAACAGTGTGAACATGGGGATAATGATTTATATTATACTTGTAGAACCACAAATGTGTGAAACGCAGCAAAGATAACATTAAATTGATGTCATTGAATTGACATTAATTGACATAAATAAGATTGGTTATAAAAATTATCAATTTATTTTGATATCTTAAGTGAAACACATATTTTATGTATAAGATGAACATAATATGAGATGAGTATTTATTTTATCAACTTCTCCTAGGGACTTTTGTGATGGAGACAACCTAGGAAATATTGCAATATATTACCTTTATATTACTAAAATAATGCCATCAATTGATGTAATCAATGAGAATAGATGGATGACATGCATGATAATGGTGAGGAGGGTGCTTGGGTTGAAAACAGTTGATGCTGAGGAGTCAAATTAAAATGTAACATTTGACATATGTAAATAAAGAATGGTTAGGAGTTATCCAAAATTTTGATCTATTGTTATTTTTATTCATGGATGCACAATTGTTTAATTGTAATCACTATATATTTGCATGTATGTTGTTATGATGCATATATATCAAGAACAACCCAACCTAAGTATTCTTCCTAAGAGAAAGGGTAGAAGGCAATGAAAATTATTAATAAGTAAGTTTTTAATCTTTTTATATATTAGAATAGTTTAATAACTAATAACTAATCTTTTATTTATAACTAATGCATTTTATTTATAAATTTGAAGTGCATGGTATAAATGGGTCGATTAACTGAGACTATGAATACAAAAAAACACACTTGGAAGAAAGTTAAGGAAAAGTAGTTAACTACTCTATGATATAAGTTGAAGTTACAAGTACACATGATATTTATTGATTTTTTCTATTTTCTCTGTTATGCAGTGCCTTAAACAACAATTGAATCAAGAGTGAATACTTTATTCTAAGATACATGAGAACCCATATACACGATGGTGTTAAGGTCTAATAATTAAGAATGGTGGGGCACTTTATGAATCATCATCTTAAATTTTTCCACAAACTTTGGATTTGGCTACATGAAATAACATTTAAGTATGCAGTGTGTGTCTATATATATATATATATATATATATAAGTACCAAATTAAACTAAATATGTTATCTTGCAGGTAGCAGTGTTGCCCGAATGGGAAGGTAAGGGTTACTCCCAACTAGATCTTAAAGACATAAGAGGTGAATGGGTCAAGTTTTTATTGAAATTCAACTATGACTAGTCTACTTTCACCCCACTAACACTTGGGTTTATATATAACAATTCTTTGACTTCACATTATAATCAGTAATACAAAATGTTTTCATTTAAATTTTAAACATGGATGTGTTACCTTTTTCATATGCTTGAAGTATATATGTGGTTTGTATATTTGAATGAGGGGATTTATGGTATTTTGTTTATGTGAATGGGAAGATGTTGAAGTTTGGAATTAAGAAAGAAACTTATGGTTGATTTAGGTCTTTACTTTATAAGAATGTGTGGATGTTGGAGTGTGGAAGTAAATGGATACATATGGAGAAGAGTGTGCACAATGGATAATACCTTTGAGTTAGTATTTGTGAAGTTTTTCTCTTTTATATATGTACATTTTTTATATTAAAAGTAAATCTCAGAAATTTTGATGAATAATTTTGAAAAGAATGTATGGATGAATATTGTAATAGCAAAAAGGTTGTTGTATACTACCCGTAAATAAGCTCCTATAGCTTTTTAAGAATACAAACTCTTTAAGATGATTATTATAAGCTATCTTTGTTTTAGCTTTTTCCAGATGGTTGTTTCAAAAAATCACCTTTAAAAATTCTTTTTATTTTTTAACCAGTTTTTCTAAGATGACTGGATAGAAGACGGTTTCAAAACTATCTTAAATGTATGTTTTCAACCATCTTAAAGGCCCTCCTATTTAGTAGTGTCTACAATTAACCTCTAATTTCTTCCACTCCCCCTCAAAGTTTGTATTGAGAGACAGATGGAGTCCCTATAATTGACCAAAGTTGATAATTTTGGTGTACATGCTTTCAACTTATGTATACAGAGAGAAACCCCATTAGCTTCCATTGCAATCTTTCTTTACTATGCCTTTATTGTGTTATAGGAATGCAGATCAACAACATTAAATGCTCTAGTTCCATTTACACATTACAGCAAAAGGATCAATGGATCGAGATTTTCACCTGGAGCAAAATTAGCACATCAAAATACCCACAAAGTTAGGTCTTTGACATCCCCTTTTATAGTCAAACTTGTAAGATTTAAATCCTACATACTTAAAAGGGCAGCCCTGTGCATGAAGATCTAGTGTATGCAAGGTCTATGGAAGGAGCGGACCACAAGGGTCAATAGTACATAGCCTTACCTTGCATTTTTCAAGAGGCCGTTTCCATGCCTTGACCCCATGACCTCAAGGTCACATGACAACAACTCTACTGTTACACCAAGGCTCCCCTTCTTAATAAGGTAAAATGAGTTGAAAAAAATAAATAAATCATGTTCTCAAAAAATTAAACAATAAGAATAAGCTCCCGGATGGCCAAAATGGGAAACCAAGAGCCTAACTGCCCCAAGTACTTCATCTTCATCTTCATATTGTTGTTGTTGTTGTTGTTGTTCTAATTGTTGTAGTTGTTGTTATTCTCTACTTGGATTTCTACTATAACATGTAGAGGTCAGAAGGAAATAGTGTGAAAAGAGTGAGATCTTACAGAGAGACAGAGGGAGATCGAGTGGATAAAGAGGAAGAGTTGATGGGAGAGAAAAAGATCGAGTGGAGATATACAAGGAAATGATGTAGTTCCATCAGGATGTCCATGACGTGTACGATTGGGATTAACCAAGCTTCATTGAATTTAATTTTCCATTAGAAGGGGCTTGTACTTGTTCTACATGAGAGAGAGAGAGAGAGAGAGAGAGAGAGAGAGAGAGAGAGAGAGAGAGAGAGAGAGAGAGAGAGAGAGAGAGAGAGAGATGTCATGGATAGGGAGCAAAAGAAATCTTAAATCCAAATTGAAACTATAGTGTTAGGCTAAGAAGACCTCCTTGAATTTTTTTTAAATCATTTCAGAAATATCACATATATTAATAAGTTATAAACTACTTCTTCAAGCTTGAATACATCCTACAAATCTCCATAATTTATCAAAATAAAATTTGAAATTATTAACACTATGAAGACCCACTAGTCACAGCCACAACCAACTAATTGATTTCATAAAATTTTATTGTAAATAATAATTTTAAGTTATTACATGTCCATTAATAATAAAAGTTCAATTATCTAAGTTTTACTACTCAAGAAAATATTAGAGCCACTCTATCATACTTCTTTCTATGTCTCTAATCCTTTACAACTTTTGTCCTATCCAAACTACTCACAACTTTAGGAATCTTGTTTGAAAAAAATTGTAGGAGTGATTATAAATACTCAATGGTAAAATTCCTAAACCAGGTTTGAAACCTTGGCATTGATGTGGCATCACATGATCCATATTATATATGACATAGATATTAAGTGTAACAATTGAACAAGTGTCAAATATATCATTTAGTGTGCATATCATTTATCCAGTCCACAGTGAATAATAACAATACTAAAGATGCTCACACATGTATAATAGCTAACAAATCTTATATCTAAGCGGCAACATCCTACCACAAGACTCATAGGCTATGGTCTAAACTCTCGAGGATGACCAACATACATATTATGTCCAAAGCTCAAAAATGGTTACTATGCAAGTAGGAGAAAACATCACCCGTCTACACTTATCCACAGATACCAACAGACTACATCGTCACTCATGGGGAAGCAGACTACACATGAAGTAGTATACCCATGACACATATCAGTCTGCCCATGACACATACTTTCTAACCAAATGTCGTACTCTCGGTAGGTATCTTATTCGAAGGTCAGGGGCCAATCTTAACCCTCCTAGCATAGTACCATAGGGTGTAACATCCCTTGCATGACTAAATCTAATCACCAATAAGCTCAGCACCTTAATATCATATCATATCTCTCACCCTCATAGGGCCCATATATAAGCACAACATTTAACTCACCCATACATGGTTCATGAATGGGCAGCCCCCATACACAAAGCTCCCGCTAATGCAGAGTCTGGGGAAGGGGCGGACCACAAGGGTCTATAGTAGGTAGCCTTACCATGCATTTTTGCAAGAGGCTATTTTCATGCCTTGAACCCATGACCTCAAGGTCACATGACGACAACTTTACCGTTGTGCCAAGGCTCCCCTTCTCATAAAGGGTTCACAAATAAGTCTCATATAATATGAGCATAATCATATAGATATCTTATCATCACATAGCATAGCATTGGGCAAATTAAGCCAACAGAAACATCCAATATCATAAACACATTACAGATTGTTGATGCACATCATGTACACCTCATTAATTGTATACATAGCACATAAAGCACAAATTCATGAGAGTTTATATCTCAACATTTATACTTTTTATATCTTCTTATAATCTCGTGGTATGTTCCCTTACTTAAGTTGTAGCTATCTACCATTATACGCCCAAGCTAAATCAATGTTCAAAATTCTCACTTACAATTATAATATGATCAAATTTGATTTTGAAACTATTGTAATTTCTCAAAGGTTTACTATGTATGTTATATCAAGGTCAAATTTCACATTAATTTTATGTACACTTTTACAACCTATTTAGTTGATATAATTCATATATGCCTAAGGTATCTTACATAAATTATTATGTGTGTGATAGCTCCATTCAGGTTAGTTACTTATTTAGTTTCTTATATTCTATTATACTATTAAATTAGTGAATGGTTGGTTATTTAATCCATCAATAAGGTTTATCAAGTAGAGGAAACATTTAATTTTTAGTTCAACAACCACTAGTCTACTGTCCAACTAGTTATCAGTAATAAGTCTAAGTTCGTGCTATCAGTCAAATGACTTAGGCATATTATTTTTGAAATTGGTTTCTTTTATGTTGTTTATTATCAAATAAACCTCCCATGAATATAGTTTTCAATCCTAACTGAAGCCTAATTTATACCAAGATCACAAAACTTTTCGACCAAGTCTTAGTAGAAATTTGCATAAGGCAGTTAGTAACCTATCTTGCATATCGACCCTTTTTCCTAATTCAATTCTCATTAATATTTCAAAATTTTTGAACAGAGACATCTTCATTAGATGTAGGAATGCCAGTTAAAGTTTTATTTAAAATTTAAAATATTTGATATTTGAATAGCTAAAAGATGTGTTAAAAGGGTTTCAGCCTGTTAGCAGGACTATAGTCAGTAACTCTTTTGTTTTTCTTTCAATCATTTTCTTGATCAACTCTAATTAAAAATTCTCCAAATTTTAAGTAAAGTATCAATGTAAAGTCTAATATATGTGGTTAAATTTTTATAGAAAAGTTCTTTCATTTGGTACCCAAACAGTATCATATTTTTATATAGGTCATTCAGCCAATACTTAGAAACCTAGTCGAAACCTTACAGCTTTACTATGGTTTGCCTAACCAAATCTTATCAAAACCTTATAAAATTTTAGACGGATTATTGTTGTCAATTCAAGAATATGTGGTTCACTTTTTGTAGAAAAAATCCACTATTTAATGTCTAAACTGGTAACATCTTTTTCCATAGGGTTTTTCAGCTAGTCAACAGAGGTGAAATTCTCTAAATATAGTATTGCCCAAATCACTAGTTACCCCCATTACATCATCTAGATTTTTTTATTATATCTCTCACGTTAATGTTAAGCATTAAATTAGAAATACAAGAGTATAGTTTTCATAATAAGATGCATTTGATAAGCATACTAAAACGTTCAAGAACTCAGTAGCATGTAATGAGGCAAGTAGTAGAGCACATAGTATGAAAACATAAGGTTCTCCTTACCAAAAAACCATAGAGATTCTATTGATATGAAATAAATTTATAAACAAATAAAGCGTGAGAAAATCATTGCTAAAACTATATCATACTACAATTTTAATATGAAAGAAAAACATAATTATACTACTATGAAAACAGTGAAGTTTTCTTTGAAAACTATATCAATACTTTTAGAAAAACTTAAAAAAATCTAAATCTAAGGGATAAGCCACCCCCTACTTGTTTTCTCCTATTTTCCTTCTCCTCCTTTCTTTCTCTTCTCTATTTCCTTTTCTCCAGCAATAACACCCACAAAACTTTTCTTTCTCCAATCAGTTTCACTCAAAATACTTCTTTCCTTTCTCAATGTCTCTTCTGCTATAATTCTCTTCCCATGTAACAGTTTAGTTTAGTTTTTTTTTTTTTTTCTTTCTATCTTTGTTTCTTATTTAATTTCGACCATTAGATCATCATCTTTTGTGTTTTACATTTGTAACTCATTTTTGTAATTTAATTCAAGCTATTGGATCATCATCCAACAACTCAAATGTATAACTTATACATTGATGTTTTCTTTTATTTGTAACCAATGGATCATCATCCAATGGTTACCAAAACATAACGGTTTCTCACTCTCTCTTGGTATGACAGGTTTCCATCACATGAAAACAAAACAGAACTATGTGGGTTTCCTTTTCAGGATTTTGACAAGTAAAATATAATATATTTATTTTATGGCAAAACATAAATTTCTATAAAAAGGTTGTCAAAGAGATTACTTAAAGTCTAAACCTATTTTAAACAAGTTGTCTTTCAAACTCCTTACCTATCCTTAGCTTATCTCTTTTCACTTAATTAAAGTTTTATCAACTATAAGTCACAACAATACTCATTATAAATAAACTATAATGAATAAGATAAGCTAACTTAAGCTTTAGGCTTATCCTTGTACACTTCTAATACATTAATATCTCATCTAATTTCACAAAATTTTTGAATTTATACTATTTTATTGTTAGAAAAATGTGGACCATTATATAGGCTGGTAAATTAGCAATCTGGCATCATGTTCCTCAATTCGGGGGAAATTCCAAATTTTACCCTTATTATATGGGTATATGCGGATGAATTCATACGGTTCACAGATAATGTTTGGATTATTCATACCCGTTCATTATACGAATCCATGTAATTCAAAACTACCTAATTTTGGCAGAAAAACGGTGCCCGCGATGCAATCCGTTTTCCGGCTCTAATGGTTTTAGTTCCATCCTTTCTTAAAATCCCAAGGTTTGTGGTGTTAAAACAACTTGCATTAGACAGCATTTTCACTGTTCTCTAACTTCAATTTTTACAATAAACACCAACTACTAACTTGGATACGCAAGGTTCTAGAGTACCTTGCCTCGCCACTTAAAAGATTCTAGTCTGTACCGCTTTTTGCCCCAAGTAAATAAGTCCCACTAACTATCTCTTATTTAAGGGGAGCCTTGTCGTAATGGTAAAGTTGTCATCCCGTGACCTTGAAGGTAAAACTATATATTATAGACCCTTGTGGTCTGTCCCTTTCTCGAACCCTACATGCATGAGAACTTTGTGCACGAGGACTGCCCCTTTCTTTTTAGCTCTCTCTTACTGCTCTCCTTGTCTCCCCCCCCCCCCCCCCCCCTCTCTCTCTGTCGCTTGTTTTCTTATGCACATATTTTCATTTACCCATTTGAGCTTTACATTAAATTGTAATGGGTCTCACAAGTACCCGGTGATCAATTAGTGGATCCCATGTGACACTAAAGACAACGGCACAGCTCAATGCAAAAGATGACAAGGGAGAAAGGAAATAAAGGCAATGTGTCTCCTAATGGTAGTTGCTCCTAAGCCCTGATTCCCCCATCATTTATATCTTCATCTGTAGGACGCATGGGAAGACATGTTTTGCCACAAGGAAGGCTCTACTTATTCACACAGACAATTGTGCCGAAAAAGCAGTGAACCTCTGACGTGAACCATAATTCCGTGGCAGCACGAACAGTCCTGGGCCCTCCATGTTTTTATGATCCTTTTCCTGCTTCAATAGAATAGGCTTGTACTTACCCCAGTGCGATATATCTTGACCTTTCGTTCCCTTCTAGATCAAATTGAAAATTTTCTCATTCTGAGGAAAGTTTTATTTCTGCTTTTCGTTAGGCAAAAGCTTTTGCCTTAGATCACAAGAGCCCATTTGCAAGTAACTAATGCAGTTCTTGCAAGAACCTCAAAATGCAGACTGACATATCAGATATGTGGGATATCTCAGCTTGAGTTGTGGGACCCACCTAGCTAGGCTGCACTTTTGGGTGATCTGATGCCTTCATCTTGCTTAGAATGACTTAGATTTTTTAGACAACAAATTCACGATTTTTAGATCATTTAAGGTACATACGCCTTTTGAGTTTTTAAAATCAGGACTATTGGAATTTTGACCGGAAATATAAATCACAACACAAACAAGATAAATGAGTCAGATCATGCACAGATGGGTCCTCGTTAGCAGGTTCCAAAAGCATTCCGGAACTCTGAATATACAGAAGTTTCTTGCAATTGGTTTTTGTCCCACAGAAAAATAAAAACTGGTTTTGTAGCCTACAAATGCTTGACATCGGCCATTAGACAAATCTTAACTTAGGAATATCTGCAGCAGAAAGAAGGAATATCTGCCCACTAGAATAGTCTAACTTAGTAGATAGTACCATTAGGATCATGCTAATTGTTCAATTTTCAGATCCCACATTGGGATGTCTAGTTGCAACTGAGACTTTTGGTTCTGTATATCATTCTTTCTTTTATGAGGGAATATAAAAGAGAAAGTTGAACAATGCCATAGTGGGGTTACTCATGCGTTGTTGGGTGGGATAAGCATGCTTCCATCATGTAGATGCTGACCTAAAACTTTCTCACTTTCCGAATAGTCATTATATTGCTAAAGATCAGGATGATCTACAATGACACCATGGAGTAGTTGAGGAAGGAACTGAAAGCAACTCACCCTCAAATGACAAAGCGGATCCATATTTGAACAGACAACTGACAAAGGCAAATCAACTATAATGATTATATAAGCTAGGGCCCAATGAAGAAAGGAGGCGAGGTGATGAAAACTGAAGTTCACTTAACCATGGATTATTGACAATACTTTTTCTTTTTCTTTTTCAATAACCACTTTCAAGCAGGCGATTGTGTAATGATAAAAGTGGTCTTCGTGTGACCTTAAGGTCACGGGTTCAAGGCATAGAAATAGCCTTTTGCAAAAATGCAAGGTATGGTTGCATACTATAGACCCTTGTGGTTTGCCCCTTTTTTGAATCTGCCTTAAGGTCATGGGTTCAAGGTGTAGAAACAACCTTTTGCAAAAATGCAGGGTAAAGCTGTCTGCTATAGACCCTTGTGGTATGCCCCTTCGATGAACCCACCTTAAGGTCAAGGGTTCAAGGCATGAAAACAGCCTTTTGCAAAAATACAAGGTAAGATTGCATACTATAGACCCTTGTGGTCCGTCCCTTCCCTGAACCCGCATTAAGGTCACAGGTTCAAGGAATGAAAATAGCCTTTTGCAAAAGTGTAAGGTAAGGCTGCATACTATAAACCCTTGTGGTCCGCCCTTTTTTTGAATCCACCTTAAGGTCACGGGTTGAAGGTGTAGAAATAGCCTTTTACAAAAATGCAAGGTAAAGTTGTCTACTATAGACCCTTGTGGTCTGCTCCTTCGATAAACCCGCCTTAAGGTCAAGGGTTCAAGGCTTGAAAATAGCCTTTTGCAAAAATGCAAAGGCCTGTAACGATCAACATAAAGACGAATGAGCCCACTTGATATTTTGGCATTATCATCGCAAGAATAGATTCCGGATTTTAGTTCCTTCCTATCTTCAGGGATGATTGAAGCAAGTGGCTAAGAAGTTTCAAACTTTCTATTACATATCCGTTGCAACCAGTATTTGGGTGTTTTCGCTTGAGCCGTACAAGATGAAAGTCTCATATACAGTTCTCAGAGGGGGAGCCCCCTTGGTTTACCTATCTCAATAAAGTATATGATTGGTTCGAGGAGCGTCTTGAGATTCAGGCGATTGCAGATGATATAACTAGTAAATATGTTCCTCCCCATGTCAACATATTTCATTGTCTAGGAGGGATAACACTTATTTGTTTTTTAGTACAAGTGGCTACGGGTTTTGCTATAACTTTTTATTATCACTCAACCGTTACAGAGGCCTTTGCCTCTGCTCAATACATAATGACTGAAGCCAATTTTGGTTGGTTATTTCTATCAGTTCATTGATGGTCAGCAAGTATGATGGTCCTAATGATGATTTTGCACGTATTTCGTGTGTATCTCACAAGTGGATTTAAAAAACCTCGCGAATTAACTTCGGTTGCGGGTGTAGTTCTAGTTGTGTTGACTACATCTTTTGGTGTAACTAGTTATTCTTTACCTCGGGACCAAATTGGTTATTGGACAATTAAAATCATGACAGGCATACCTGAAACTATTCCTGTAATAGGATCGCCTTTGGTAGAGTTATTACGCGGAAGTGTTAGTGTGGGTCAATCCACTTTGACTGGTTTTTATAGTTTACATACTTTTGTATTACCTCTTCTTACTACTGTATTTATGTTAATGCACTTCCCAATGATAAGTAAGCAAGGTATTTCAGGTCCTTTATAGAGAAGACAGATTCTAGGTATTTGGAATTGATCATATATGATTTCGGGGAGGAACAATAGTATTTCATTGCTACAAACATAGATTATTGAAAAGAATAAGACATGTTATTTGGATATTTCCCTTCAACTAACTCCGAAACATTGTATTCGTTATTTGATACGAATAGTTGAAGTGGATTCTCCGAAGAGAAGATGGATTATGGGAGTGTGTGACTTGAACTATTGATTGGGCCATGCAGATATATGATTTTATTCCCACATTGGAATTCACAACCAAATGATTCTCTGTTCCAACCACTGCGGAAGTCCCTTACAAAGGATAGGTTGGTTCGCTTGAGGAGAATCCTTTCTATGATCAGACCCTAATCATGTCGTGTATGAACAGGCCCCGTAAGATCCACCTTTCGCAAAAATGCAAAGTAAGATTGCATACTATAGACCCTTGTGGTCCCCCCTTTCTTATGTGAGGTAAGACTGCATACTATAAACCCTTGTAGTTTGACAAAAACTTTTCTACTTTCAAGCCGGTGATTTAGCCTGCGTATCTATTAGTAAGAATTGTGCGCCATCGAGGTGATAATGACCCAGCAACCACTATCTAACCACATTAATATCATCATACTGGTGGGTCCGATCTATAGAGGATGCACCATGTAC
This sequence comes from Warburgia ugandensis, assembly GCA_035236585.1. Taxonomy (NCBI): domain Eukaryota; kingdom Viridiplantae; phylum Streptophyta; class Magnoliopsida; order Canellales; family Canellaceae; genus Warburgia; species Warburgia ugandensis. The sequence goes on from CP141136.1 coordinate 7,494,498, forward strand.
CGTCGTTATCCTATAAAGAAGAAGACGAAAGTGACCATCTGGTAAAGTTGAAGACTCAACCAGTGCAAACTCAGAGCTTACTGCAGAACTAAAACCACATGTGGGTCGCAGATATTAGCATGCCCAGTAATCTTCTTCATAAGATGACCCCAACCTTCATCTTTTTGCACTGCGTGATCTATTGATATGGGGTCCATGGCCTGTTAAGATGTGGTCCACCTGATGAGGGGTTTGGATCACCAGATGCAGAACCCCATAGAACTTTTCAGAAAGAATAAAAGGTGGATTTATGGACTTGAGTTACTCCTCGGAGATGACAATTTGAAGCGACGGACGTAATCGTGCTACAAGAATACAGATTCCATGCGAATATTTTCTTGGTTGGACGAGGCTACTTTATATTCTAAATCTCATAAGCTAAGAAGTCGAGTGCGGGTCAAATGAACTACCGAAAGATCCAAATACAATATAGAAGAGTCCGTTTTCAGAGAGGGTGATAGGAGTAAAATAAAAATAAAAAATTGGCTAGTGGGGGTAGGAAATTAAGGGAACACCAACATTGAAATGACTATTTTCGCGACCAAAGACATTTCAAAGTCTTAAAAATGATGTCTATTTTAATATATATATATATATATATATATATATTTCAAAAATGAGTGCAGCTGACATTTGATTGCTTGGACAAAAGTAGAAAATAAAATAAAGTTTAAAAAAATAATATTTAGAAAATTTTTACCAGCCAATCAAATGTTACTTGGTCTTTACATTTACAGCTTCTTGACGAAGCTTATTGCACGAAGCTCGCGCTTGTGCTAGGTGTGAGAAAAGGAAAGACTACAAGGGTTAATACTATGCAATTGCTTTATCTTACATTTTGCAAGGTAGTTTTTACAACCTTGAACATGTAACCTCAAAATTACACGAAGACAACTCTTATCATTATGCAAAGGCTCTCTTCTACATATATAAAATCAAATAAGTACGTTGAAAGCCGAGAACAACTCGAGAGAGAAGTTGGAAAGCTAACCGCGTTTAGCACGATTGCTCTGGAAGGAAAACCACCTCCTAGAATCAACAGGGCAGTTTAATTTGGAAGAGTATGTCGGGATTGCTTAGGAGTGGAGCCCACTTCTTCGGTGCTCAAAAGCCATTGATTGACTAGTTTTTATTTAAATCAAACACATACAATCTTGAGATCTAGGATTGAATTGGGTTGTGTCTCATCCATAGAAGGTGTCTAGGGTACTTAGCTGATAAACGGCTCCGATCATTAGAAAGTCAGGGCCACTTTTATATTCAGCAGTACAGCGCGAGCTCATCGGTCGAAATAAAGAAGTCAATAAACTCCGCAGAATAATCAAAACAAAACAAACTCGTGGAAGGACTAAAAAAGAAGAATTGTGCGGGTACGTCGATGGGGGTCTTTTAGTAATTCTAACAGGATTTGTGGGTCAAACAAAAGACATGCACAAATCGACCGTTGACTCTTAGCCACGAGGATGTTTCAAAGTCAAACACGAGGCCCACGAGTCAGCAACGCGGAACCTCAGTGGGCCATCCCTTGCTTCACTGACAAGTATATTACCAGATCAGTTCGCAATTAGCCTTTTCTAAAATAAAAAACTTGTCCTCATTGTATGACCAAAATACCCTTTTACGTCCTTGGTTTTTATGACGAGCCCAATTAAGAAAGGTTTTAACTGTGCGGAGGCTTAGATTATTGAACATCTAAACCGTTTATAATATTTCTTTAAACTTAAATAGGTCACACTTAGAATGGACCGTGATATTTTAAATCGTCCATTTTACAATTCAAAAAATGGGCGGTGAAACTTCATCATCCCTTTTATAATTCAAGAAAACAGTAACTAGAATCTTTCAATTAATGAGAATTTCGTAATATAGTCCATTTAGGTCCAAGACAACATTACGAACGGCTAGGATCTTTAAAATTTTAAGTCCACCATAAGTTACAGCCAATTTTATTTTTAGTAAGGGCTTACGAGGAAAATCAAGGAATACATATATCACTTCTCAAGAGCTAACGCCCGCCAGTTAGCCGGCGGTGGTTGATCAAGCTCGTTCATATGACTTTTGAGAAGCTGGATCTCGTAGAGAAATTCATGCTTATAGAATGAACAATTCTAGCACCCAAGGGAGATCATTTATGTTTGCTTAATGTGGACTACTATGAAGGGGAGCCTTGTCACAGTGATAAAAGTTGTCATCATGTGACTTTGAGGTCACGGGTTTAAAGCGTGGAATCAGTCTCTTGTAAAAATGCAAGATAAGGCTGTCTACTTTAAGCCATTGTAGCCCGCCCCTTCCCAGAATCCTTCATAGGCAGGAACTTCGTGCACCGGAGCTGCCCTAATGTGGACTACTATGCTACCGACTTAACATGTTGGACTATCAAAAGGCAAATAATCAACAAAGCATGAAACCTAAGTAAGAAGTTCATTCATCAAAACCACACTATGGTATCTTAGTGCATTTTTTTACATAATGACGTAACTAATATAAGAAGGAATTAGCTTCAAGTAATTGAACTCATTGGCAATACATGTAACTTTTGGTATTTTCTTTTTTCACAGCCCCTCAAACTAATTGGGGCAGCGGTCCACGAAGCTCTCATGTATAAAGAGATTGGAGGAAGGGGCGGACCACAAAGGTCTATAGTATTAGGAGAGGCAAAATACGACATGACACAATAACATGACTTGAACTTGATATAAATTTAACAGGTTAGGGTCGAATCTTATCATGTTTATATCATTTTTAGGTCGACCCAAAAATGATATGCAAAAAATTGTGTCGTGCTAACCCGTCTGACTTGCAACTTGTTAAGCTGTCACGTTACACGAGTTATGTCATATTGACTTATTTAATAAGCGAGTCGTGTTCAAGTCACATGTCCTTAACATTATTATTAATCTTGTTGAAATCATGTCAACCCATACTCGAATATTACGTAGCTTTAGCTTGCATTTTATAAGAGGCTATTTCTAAGCCTAAAAGCCCTTACCTCCGTGGGCAGTCCACAAACTAATTTAATGCATTAATTACAGTGTAACCAATACACACTGCAGAGACCCGACTTACTGATAGGATCGCACATGGATTAGGTTGGCCGAAAAGGATGTTCCATCTGCAATATATAGTGTTCGCATTTTACTGCAGAAGGGTCGACGGGAGTCCGTCATGGATCAGGGGTCTAAAATCATCCAATCAAAATTGGTGGCAATCGACGGCTCCGTCTTAGGTTCAGCTGTCAGATGCATAACAGATTCAATCCTGTCCACGCAGCACATGTGGGTCCCGGAAAGGTGTTTGGGACAAGTAGTGACCATGCCTTAGCGTTATCTCCTGAACAATTAAGATTTCTCCAATTTCCTCAACTCTCTAAGAAATATTGGACAGGAGAGAGCTTGCTTCATTTGTATCCAATCCAGCAAGAAGTGATCTGATGATGGGCTCGTCCGCGTCAATCTACCCCGCCAGGGATAATTTAGTAATTTCACCAACCGCAAAGAACGACGTCAAGCACCGTCATCCATCACCGGCAACAATCCGTCCACTTACGAACTGGGTAGATTTCTTTTGACTTTACCTCCATTGTCCCTCTCAATCCAGTTCTACGTTCTCTTACGCCTCCTCTCTCTTTTCTACTTCTCTTCCCGAACCTTCGTCCTTGCGCAAGTTTCTGCTGCCACGAAGAGAAGAGCCTGGAGTTTTTCATTTCCCACCGCCACCTCGAAGATCTGCCAGCATTCTTCTAAACAGGTAAATAATGTCCCAAAAAATAACCCGATCTTGATCTGTTTCACTGATTTGAGCTACTATTAGGTGGAGATTTTTTTTCCAGACGGATTTGCTTCTTCGTCTTTGCCCAGATTTTGCTTGTTCAAGTTCCACAGATTCAATCGTAGAATTCTTTCCTCTCCTCCGCTGTAATTTTTAGGGTCTTTTAGCAGAGACAGCGGATATGTCAAGAGAATTTGAGCTTTGAGCTTCCGATGCTCTGATATTTCGTTAGCCGATCTATAGGATGGGAAAATCTCTTCTTTTTTCTTGATATTTCATCCGTGATCTAATTTTCAAGAGGAAGTTGGATGCAAACTTCGTTTTCTAATCAGATCTCTCTGGCTGAAAATCAGTTGAAGGAAAGTCATCTTAAGATCCGTTTGCTACCGGATCCTTAGTAAACAAGCTAACAATGTTTGCTCGAAAGATTAGGGAAACAACGAACTAAATTTACGATTGTAATCCTGTCATTGACAAAATTCGTTCAGACGGATTTGAGCTATCATTTTCTTCCTGTTCTAATATCTTGAATGTTACTAGGTAACCAGCAAATAAGCTTCCTCTTGTGCTTGTGCTTGGCCGGCCTTCCTTCCTTACAAGTAAGTGTATTTTCTGCTATATTTATATTACTTTGGTAAGTTAAATTGCATTTCTCAATTTCGTTTTAGATTAATCTCTAAATAAATCTGCAACTTTATATCATTCAGATATTAGAGCAAATTCAAAATGCAAATTTTCATGCATGAGCCCAATCCAATCAGCTATCTAAACTGTCTTCTGCTTGGATGACAAGCCCACAGAAATTGTTTCTGAACGAACAATTCTAGCCTTTCGATCACCACTTTTGAGCCCACACTGAAAAATATATCCGTCGATCCTTAGCTGCACTTCGTTGATCATCAGCAGGGAACTAGCGTAGGTTTGTTTCCATGCCAAAAAATTATTTTATCCACATGATTTAGTCTAATAAAACAACAAAATCAGTGGATCGAGGGTTTAGGAGCAACCCATGCATCCAGCCAAAACAATTGTCGGCGGGACGGTCTGGTAGCCAGCTGCCAAGTTTTCTGATTTGATCTCAGTTAAGCATTTTTTAACTCAAAAAATTGACTTTTGCACAAGTTTGCGGTAGTTAATTAATTCAATATGGGGACCACCATGTGGACGGTTCTAGAACAGGGACTGCGGTGTAGAGTCGATGTAGATCGTCGTGGATGATTTAGATAAATCAAAGTGACAATCATGGGAGTAGAATCATGGCTGTTTACACAATGGTTGCATGAGTCACGGGTTTGCCGAGGACAGGGTTCTTGGTATTAATTTCATTTAAAGCTTTTAAGAATGGAGTGGGTAAAAGAAAAGTAGGAAAAACAAATTAATCTCACTAATTAAACTCATATTTCTATAATAAATTCAATTGCTCCGTCCAACTAAGGGTAAACGTGCCGTGTTTCAACGCATTTTGCAGTTCTTTAGATGAAGACTTTGTTTTTTTCTTTTTGTGATAGTAAATATTTCTCAGAACATCAAGCGTAAGTTTGTCATTAGAAAAGGTTGCCGCACTGTACTTCTACTTTTACAGGATTTGTCTTACTTTTTGTTCATCTGATTTGCTGGACTTTTGACGTCTTTTTATCCAAATATCCCAACTCTGTGCTCTGTGCTTGCTGATTTTGGACAGTTCTTTAAATAGTGT